>JAFBJZ010000776.1:565000-1855000 GCA_016785225.1 Psettodes erumei | reverse complement strand
GCGGTGCCAGGTAACGCACGAGTTCAAGTGATGAAAGACCGACGCAGAGCGCGGGGTCAAAGGTCACCGCTCAGTCTGCAGTCTCCTCTCCCCGCTCTGCAGTAGTATCAGTAACGGTTACGCACACGGATCTGGACAAAGCAGAGAGTTACTGCCCCCCCCGCCTGCACGCAGTAACCTCGGCCGTCAGTCGTAAATCAGTCGCTGTCCTGATTCGATCGGATGTTTAAAGCGATGGTTCACCGACGCCCCTGACCCGAACCATCTGCATGATTTCATACGCCGCCATCAGCCGATCGGCCAAGGTGGCAGTTTGGTTTCGCCCTGAGGCGGAACGGCCGTCTCGTCAGATTGCTTCTGCTCAAATTCGGCGTCGCACGGAGGACCCAGCTTAGTATTCTGCGAGTGGCTCAATCTGAGGAGTGACAGAGCGACGGCTGCAGCTCCCAGCGGAGCGTTGTGCTGAGGAATCATGAACCGTGCCAACATCCCGTTGCGTGTGGATGTGTGTTTTTGTGGAGGCACTGAGTTCAGCGTCACACTTCCCTTCCCAGCCTCGAGACGGGAGGATTTTTCTGTTGCCTCCTCTCTGTCACGCACGATCGCACACGTCGTCGATGTGAAATCTGCGTCCACGAGGACGACGTCGGCACACACCTGTCAGTGAGGCGGCGGCGATCGGTCCTGACACGTCGTTTGCTTCTGCAGCTTTCGCTCACACACCGGTGTGTCTTCCTGTCTCGTGTTTTATTTCACTCCCAGTCCCCGCCGGCTCCACTTCACTCACCTGCGTCTTCCCCTTTCGCTCTTTCCGGTTACTGAACAGCCCTTGAACCTTCTCTTCATCCTGCACTTTCCCTCACCCCCGCCGTTTCCTCACAGCGGCGTCCTCTGGAGTTGCTCGGCGGGAGCTGTTGCCAAATAAAAACAGCTTTAGCTGTGAGTGCGACGCTCGCTTGTTGTGATGAAGATCCCTGAATGCTGATCCTCTCTCGGGGAAACTTGTCCAAGTTCTTCGATTTTAGTCGTTATGTTTTGTCTCCGGCGCCGTGGCGACCCAGCGTACTGATCTTCACACTGCTGAAGTATTGATGTGGACGTTATCCATTCTGTTTGAACGTGATGAAACACCGCTCACACCTGTGCACGCACACCAGACCTGAAGATGCTTTCATCCTACGCTGAGCCCGTGTCCAGGACGGTGACGGCGGCGACTGTGAAGAAAACGATGACAAACTTGTTGACGCCATTGTAAGGACACAGGCGGCGGTGCAGCTCACAACACTTTAAGATTGCTATGATGTTTTGAAAGGGTTACACGAGGACTCTGGGCTGAAGCGCCCGACCTTCGTGTGTTTTCAGACCCTCTTTTTTATTGTTATTGATTAAATTTCTCCTGTTTTTGTGGAGAGCAGATGAAGTCCTGTGTTCTCCGTCGTCTGCAGCTCAGATCTTCAGGCCGGGTTTTAAAGTGAGCGGTGTGATTCAGGAAGTGAGAGTTCACTCCCAAACTCTCAGCCTGCACTCGCCGGTTCTTTGTGAACAACTGGGAGCAGAAATCCTCAGAGCCCGCTTCTTTGTTGGGGATGATCCGCGGCCTTTTTTACCTTTTTGAAAATGATCATTTTCTAAGAGTTTGATTTTCTCCGTGCTGCTTACAACAGCGGCCGTCTGCTCCTCATTGCCATAAGTATCCGATTACATCTGCAGCGTAGCTCTATTTGCCGCTCCACGGCATTTATACACATTTTATCTGCTCCATGCGCCTCTTGACAGCCAAAATAAATCGTTTCATTTTTGTGGTGGAAGAGGTTCCCGTCTCGCTCACTTATTTAGCGCTCTGCAAATCCCCGGTGTGCGTTTGTGTACGGTCTGTACGTTTTGTTGTGTTGTGAGGACCCGACTCTGTTTACACAGGCACATTACGAGGTCCCTGTGTAAGTCATTACAGCAGACCTGCAGGAAATCTATATAAGTCAGTGTAATGTCCTCTGAAGTCATTTAGACACAACTCTGTGTGTGTGTGTGTGTGTGTGTGTGAGGCTACAAACAAGTTTGGGCCTTTTTTTCA
Source organism: Psettodes erumei (assembly GCA_016785225.1). Taxonomy (NCBI): domain Eukaryota; kingdom Metazoa; phylum Chordata; class Actinopteri; order Pleuronectiformes; family Psettodidae; genus Psettodes; species Psettodes erumei. The sequence continues at coordinate 1,852,929 of JAFBJZ010000776.1, read as the reverse complement.
GCTCACCCAGGTGTTTTGTATTTTTTTAACGACTCTCAGGTTAAAGTTAAAAATGTATTTTCAGCCACATTGGAAACAGGACGAGGTCAAACCGAGTATTAGGTTGGACCACGTGTGGTCATGTGGTCAGTCGGTTGTGGACGTGCGTGTCCAGTTCCAGCCATCGCCCATATCAGTCCTGACTGTTGCCATCTCCTCCTCCTCCTCGCGCTCTGTCTCCTCGCTCCGCTTTTTAACTCGACCAAACGCCGTTCTCGCTCTTCTCTCAGATCCAGAGCTGCGTCCTGCAGCCGCCGCCCACAGACGAGCACAGGCAGAGGGTGAGGGACACGATGGAGGCCCTCGGCCCGCAGACGCCGACCGGGAGCCGCGGCTCCGATCTGCCCGGCAACATCCTGTATCCTTCACCCTGAAGTGAAACGCGAGTGCACTCTCACCTCTATGTGAAGCGCGGCTGCAGGAAGCGAGCGGTCGCCACGCGGCGCTTCAGCCGAGCATCATCGATTCCCTCCCGTAACTTACTGAATGTCTGCGCTGCGCTTTTCACTTGATCTCTCCGAAAGTGTGTTGTACAACGGAGTCATCACTGTATTTCACTCAAGAGTCGGTGCTTAAAAGACTCTCCACATCTGTCATGCTGATTGACTCTCGCTCTCACACACACACACACACACACACACACACACTGGTTCTTCCTTTCATCCACCCACACACTCTCACACAGCTCAGTTCGATGCGAGCTCGGTCGCCTGCTGATATATGAAAACAAAACTGTCATGTTGTATTTATAGTTAACGGATAAACCAGGAACGAGTGGTGTGTTAGGTTCAAGTGGAACCTGGTGTTTTTCTAAAGTGTAAGTTTCCTCTCTCGCTTTGCTTTTCCGCTCCTTGACTCTGGTCTGCAGGCGGGTGGGAGATGTGTCCGTCTGTCTGTGCGACTTCACCCTGACAGCAGCGTAGAAACGATCACGCCATCGGGTAGAACGTTCTCAGTGTTCGTTCGTTTTTTCTTTTATTCTCTTACGGCCGTGGTGTTCTTCTCTTAAAGCTCCTCCTGGCTCATTTTTAGTGTCTCACAGTTTACTGCGTGAAATTGTTCTTCGAAAGTCATTTGAATTTACAGGCAGTGTTAAAGAAACTTTAACGATGATATTTATTCGTTATATGGCAATCCACCATCATAAAACACAGCAGATCTATGACCCATTTGTCCATTTATGCCTTTGTTACTGGCTTATGATTGCAGGGTGTTGTTGTTTTTTTTTTTACCAGGGTGTCTTTATTTCCACGCCACTTCAAGGACACGGTCAGACCTCATTTGGACATTTTTGTGTTTATAAGAATGTAATTTATTTTTTGGAATTTTATAACTGCAGAGTTACAGAAGTGGTCAAGGTGACACCCACCGTAAGTCTCGTCTTTTATTACCGGAACAGCCAACTCCTTTTCATGGATTCCGGTCAAATTAAACACGGCTGTAAAATTAAAGTACTGCTTGTTTTACTGGTAATCCCGCGGGTCCCAGGGGCCGAGAACAGAAGTGAGAAGGGCGCGTTTGACTTGCTGCGCCTCAAACGACACATAAAAACAAAGATGTTGTTGACGTGCAGCGCTTAACTGCACCCCAGAGCAACCGTGCAGAGAGAAATATGTTGTTTTTCCACACGTGACGGTCGTGCTCGCACAAAATCCTAGAAAGACTGGTTTGCCATCATAACTTGGCGAGGGCGCGGCACCTCACAGGCCGCTGGCGGTGGTTCGACGTGGACGAGACCTTGAGGGACGATTGGCCGACTTGGCGACGTCTGAATCGGGCATTAGTCCTCAGGATATCTTTGATTTGCGTTTCCTTCAGAGGACCCAGAGTCTAATTTTTCAGGAAAAGGAAATCAGTGTTGTTATTTTGTACTGCGAGTAAGATATTCATGCCTCAGGTGATGATTCAGTCGGGGTCCTCGTGTTACTTTAATTCAAAGGAGTTCACTTCAAAATAGAAATAAAAATACACATCTAAATGTGGCCAGAAGTTGTTGAGATTTTCGTCCACAGCTTCTGTCAACTTCAAGGTCTGCTGCACATCCAGTATAGAAAATTGTAATTAAAAAAATTATTTACCTTTATAATTATCACCTTATATCCATGTGTTTCAATTCTGAATATTTTATACTTTTCTACTAATTTTTTAAAAATATATTTTTATTTTATTTTTCCACAAATGTGCCAGGCGAGAGGTTAGCGTCGGAGGAAGCACGCGGAGGGAAACGGAACGCTGCCCCGCGCTCCGCTGGTGCCTCTCTCTAAACCCTCCGTGCGGAAACCACATCCTCCTCCCGTGTGCGCCCGCTCGCTGTCATTCGTCCAAAGGCGAGCCAGCCGGTGCGATCGTGGCGCTGGCGGAGTGGAGCAGCGAGAGCCGCATGTAAATGAACACCTCCACCTCCTCCGCGTTGTTTTCACCTGCGGATCCGCGGGGGGGAAACTGACCGCCCCGTCCCGCTCTTGGCCACGCCGAGCCGAGCCGAGCCGTGCCGAGCCGTGCGGAGATTAAAAAGAAGAGGTTAAGCTGCACTTCTGCCGAGGCGGACGCTGCTAACCGCCGCCGCCGTCTCTCGCTACAACACGGTGAGTGATCCGCGAGTTTTGTCCCCGTAATGTCCAGCGCTTCGTCGGTGTCGGAGGAGCGGTACCGGGCGCTGGGCTGACGGAACCGGAGCGGGAGGGGAGGGGGGCTGGTTACAGCTGCGATGACATGCGGGTTCGATTTGTTGAGGAGCGACTTCAAATACTTGGTTAATTCCCAGAAGCGGAACCCTTGTTATAAATGTGGAATCTCATGCACATAAGTGGGAGATACTGCGGAGCTGACGTGTACCACCATAGATACGATCTGACACAGCTTCGCGTTAAACGCCCAATTAGGGTTTTAAAATTATAGAAAATAATAATAATTACTAATAATTGTTCGTAAACGCAGAGGGCGCAGAAGGGAACACGGGTCAGGTGGGGGACGTGTTATCAATTAAGCAATCTGTAATTGATGGTTTCACATGGCAGCCTTTACCCAGCCATCATCATCATCATCATCACCATCATCACCATTACGCATGTCCGCGGCTCTGCCTCTGCATGAATGATGATGGAGGGCGAGCCTCGCAGATGGGGGGGGCTTGCTTCTTGACCTCGCACCCCCCCCCCAGCAGGCAGCCCGTCCGCCCGAGGGGGACTCTGGATCCGGTCCTGCTGCACGTCCAGCTGTCTGACAGGAGGCAGCGTCCACCTCACGGGTCAGATGTTTGTGAGTTAGTAGTTTGGACAGTTTCCCACTCTCTGGATTTGAGATTTTATTGTGAGGTGTCCCTTGGGGTGGGGGGGTTGGGTGCATGTGGTCTGAACGCGGAGTGGAGGTGACCTCGCGGGTCTTTCTGGGTGTCTACTTATCTGACGGAGCCGGAACCTGGATCTCCCACACAGGAAATCAAAGCCCAGCCTTCTCCGGGCTCACACACGGCCCACTTGACTGTCCCCGGTGACACATCCAATCGGAACCAGGCCCTCCCGCCCTGGATGCTGTTAAGCATCAGTGCTGGAGGAGAATATGAGTGCGTGAGTTGTGCAGCGTGTGTGTGTGTGTGTGTGTGTGGGGGGGGTATCTCTCCAAGGTCTTATTTGTTTGTTCCTGAGCAGAACCAGGTTCTGACTCCTGTGGCCGCGGTGCGTAATTTGCCTGCTTATAGTTAATGGATGCATTTAGACTCATTTCTGTGCCCCCCCTCCCTTAATGCCCTGCTTACTTCACTTCCTAAAGTCTCAGCACTTCGCCCCGCTGCACAGAAACGCTCGCAGCTCCTGGATATATGTGTACACTGCACCTTAAATCGCGCCGGCGGCGATAACCGCGTCGCCCATAAATACGTGTCGGGAGCCGCGCGCGGCCGCGCGTGCCGCTGGCGGCCCGGTGAGCTGCCGCCACGGGACAGTTATCTAGAAATACCGAGGCTTTCGACCGGCACTTAAGGATATTTAGTGCAGCATTTCTCAGAAAGCTGGGAAGCAACCCAAAAAGATGTTCCCAGAATGCACAGATTGGCCTTAATCGAACATTGTCTTCAGTCAGCTGTCTGCAGCAATACTTACTTCTGCTGACTCTGTGAGAAAAAAAGGAAAGAAAAGTTTTCCTTCAGTTCTATCTTTAGATGAGAGCCCTTTTCATACCATATAGACACGTTTGGAATAATAATCTCGTGGGAATGCATGTCTGAGAGCCCCTCCAACCATCCCCGTATTTCACTGAGATCCTAAACATTTGCAACCCCGAGGTGTCTGCTCACTTCCTCGTCCTTCAGTTTCAGGAATCGGCAGCCAGACTTGCACAGATTAATTCCGCCGGTGCGAAACCAGGTCCCAGGTGCTCGTTATCCGCTCGCACTCCTCCTCCTCCTCCTCTATCTTACACTCGCTCTCCTATCAGTTTTATCACCGTGTCTTTGCAAAGGTGGATGAAATATTCACCAGGAAAGCTGCTTTTTCCCCTTCAAAATCCCCAGCCCCCCTTCTCCCCTCTCTTAAAGTCTCAACAGCGCTCTGCTCATCACTTGCCTCCCGTCCTCCCCCTGTGTGCCCCCCCCCATACCCCTCTGCATCCCTCAGTATCATTGACAGAGCCCTTGCTAAATTATACATGAATTATGTGAATTACATCTCATAGCTTTTCATCAACGTTGTCTTCTCTCTCCCTCGAGTTGCTTCTGTTTTCTACTACTGTTTTTATTTTATTTATTTATTTTACATTTGGCTTTCATCAAATTTTCATTTGATGGGGCATCTATATTTAGATGTTGTATTTATCTTCTCGCTTTCATCCCTCCTCTTTTCAAATGTGTAAGGAAAAAAAAGGCCTCAGAGGAAAAGGAAGTTGTAACTGAATGAACATTTTGAAGACGGCTTTGGATGGAGAGACTGAGGAGACTGAGCAGAGAGCGAGTCTGGAACAGAGATTGTAAAAGTTCCTCTGGGGATATTTCAAGTGCCAGACATCAGATGTGTCTTTTTTTTTTAAAGGAACATAAGGAGCTTCTCTTCCAAACGCCGGCTACCCTCTGGTGTTCCATATTGACCACTTATCCCTCGCACGTCTCTCCGTTTCACATCTTCCACGAGCATCGCAGGAGACAGAGCCTTTCTCTGCAGCTTTGCAAGAAGCAAAACGGCTTCATAAATAAGAGAAAACTGTTTGAGTGAAATCAGAGGAAAGTCAGAGGATTCTGTTTTGACACGCTCCTTCAGCCTGAGATGATTGGAAATCATGCAGATCTGTGCCAGTGTTTTGACCGAGCGGTGTGATGTGCTGTCATCTCTCTGTGCGTGCAGGAGGAGCGCCCCTCTGCCGCCCCCTGCTGACCATGCAGAGCGTGTGCGCGCTGGTTGTGGCCCTGGCCGCCGCCGCCCTCAGCTCGGCGGACCCCGACGTGCACAGACCGAGACACGACTCCAACCTGGAGATCTGTATCCTTCTGCTGTCGGCGTGGAGAGCAGCTGCCAGGCGCAGAGCCGTGTGTGTGTGTGTGTGTGTGTGTGTGTGTGTGTGTGTGTGTGTGTGTGCGCGCGTGTGTGTGCGCGTCAATGAATGCGTGCTCACGAACCCATCTCAGTGTGACAGATGGAAGGCGTGAGCGAGTCGTGTCCACGCGCAGACCGAGCGTCCTCCTGAGCTCCTCCGTTCAGACAAAGCGGCTGTTCGAGACCAAGAGGAAAGATCAGCTGAACGCGCTGAAGAATCTGGTGGAGCTGAACGACATCAACCAGCAGTACAAGATCATAGACATTATGCTCAAAGGACTCTTCAAGGTAGGGGCAGCAGATCGGGAGGATAAGGAGCCTCCCAGCCCCGACAGAGAATGGGGGGGGGGGCTTCAAGTCCAGAGATTACACTGATCAGCAGATTTACCCGCATTCATTTGAATGTTAAATCAGCTGCTCTGAGTGCTGGGGGGAGCTTTGTTTTACAGTAAGTCTCCGTTTCCCCAGAGGACAGTTATCTATGCATCTGCAAGCTTCTCAAGGACAACAGTCAACCTTCAGTGTCTGAAATGCATTGTCAGCATTTCTGTGTGTGTGTGTGTGTGTCTGCTCATATGTATTCTTCATGTACCTCCACAGGCCTCGGCTCTAATCCCAGCCACTGCCTGTGTCTTTACCTGAATATGACACCACAGTCAGACAGGTCCCCAGCTTAACGTTAAAATCTCGTTATGAAACACTTCCTCCTTCAAAACCTGATTACGCCCCCCCCGCCCTGACGGAAAGTGCTGTGTAAAACAGTGTGATAGGAATGATCAGGATGTCGCCCACAGCGCGCGCAGCCTCGCAGCGTGAACTAACCCGGCTCTTCCTCTCGCTCTGAAGGTGCTGGAGGACTCCAGGCAGATCCTGGTCGCGGCCAACATGCGGCCCGACGACCCGTTCCCCATGGACGACAAGATCAAAGAAGGTCTGGTTCACTTTTTCAGCATCTCTTTCTTATAAGTCACTTTATTGTGCGACGTCTCCTGTTTGTCTTTCACGCTCGGGTTCTGTCTCTGGTTCTTCTCCAAAAGCTCAGCCTCTGTCAGTCTCTCTTTCTCTCATCCTCTCCGGGTGCCAACTTTTTCTTTAACGCCTGTCTGAATGTCATGAATATCAGCCTCCTTTCTTTTCAGGCGTATCTCACCCACGGCTGCCACAGCATTCCCGAACGGCCTCGTCTTGTTATATTCATCAGCGTTGTCTGTTTTCTCACATCAACAAAGTTGTCGTTCAGTTTCTTAACTTCTTTAAATGAACCTGCCTGTTTCTCTCTGTCAACATCTGCAGCTTACTCCCACGTGGTGGAGAACACGGCGTTTTTTGGCGACGTGGCGTTGCGTTTCCCCCGTATCGTCCACCATTACTACGACCGGAACGCCGACTGGGGAGGCCTGCTGCGCTGGGGGCTGAACTTCTGCAACCAGACGGGGGTGTTCACTGGAGGAGCCCACCAACACGTCCTCACGCTGGTGAGACCGGTCATCACCTTAGGACGGCAGCACCGTCGCAAACCCACTGATGAGTCTCAGAATAAAAGCAAAGACCTTGGAAATATGAAAAAGAATCTCACCCCTGGTTTACGCGGCTTTTATTTATAATATTGGCAGCTGATTGTGTTTAGTTGTTTGTTGCACTTTTGTGTACATCTGAAACCTGAGCACAAAAGTCAGATTTCTGATGAAGGAAGTGAACTAAGCAGCAGTCAAACGACGCAGTGCGATTATACAGCGCACAGATCCGGGCTTCAGGCTTTAGTGCAGCCTTTTCCTCTGCATGTGCTGGTACCGCTCTTTAATCACTGCAAAGTTGGTGATGAGATTCACCCGTGATGGATTGTCACCTGAGAAAACTTCAAAGAGCAGATAAAACGCCGTTCCCGGTTTAGTACGTGGTTTAATGAACTAAACTCTTGCAGGATTAATCTGTGACCTTAGCAATGTGCCGAGAGGATTATGTAGTGGATTAATTCTGAGACTGGCAGCAGGAGCAGTTAGCGCCCTGAAAGTATGCATCCAGCCCGGGGTAACCCTGATCCCAGTTTCTCCTCCTCCATCTCGGGTCCATCACAGGCTGAAGCACAGTGAGGAAGTCAGACACAATGATGGGAAGAAGTGGAGATTTTTATCTGCTGCGCATATGAATAAGAGATGATCTCATTTTCGCCCCTGATCTCTTTTTTTTTGAAGAAATGATAATGCGCCGCCTCTTCTCCTCCTTCTCCTCAGATGTCACAGGAGCTGGGAATCACAGAGAAATCCCCAGACTTCATGAACCCGTACCGCACGGAGAGAGACGACGTGAGTACGACGCATCGCTCGGCCTTCGTCTGCGCTCTCGTCGCTCACCCGCTGAATCTGCCGTGACCGCGCTTAACGCCCGCGTCCATTAACTCACCCCCTGGTTGCTGCTAAAACTCAACAAGCGAAAGCTTTCTCGCACCCATGGGAGCCATGAGTCACAACGTTGTAACCTGTAACAAAAACAGTGAGAGGAGATGTTCACACAGACTCTCGCCTTTTATTGTGCTCTTTAAAAAAGAAAAAAAAAAAGCTGCTAATCTTGGGAAAGCGTTACGACTCACGTAGCTTTAATAAAACTGCATCTCTCGCCCTTCTCTCAATCTGCCTCAGGTGCTCCACACTGCGGAGGCTTTCCAGAAGATCCTGAGGGAGGAGGAGAAGAGGCGGAGGAAGGAGGAGAAGAGGAAAGAGATCAGGAAAGGCCCCCGCATCTCCCGCTCCCGCACCGAGCTATAGCGCCGCAGAGCGGAGGAGAGGCGAGGAAGAGGAGCGAGCGCGGTCCACAAGGGGTGGCTTGACTTGTCGACTGCCATCACTTCGTACAAAAGCCAGGTGCTCAGCTGAAGAGGAACCGTCAGTGTGACACGACTAAGGGTTTGTGACACAGGCCTGAATCGCTGTTACAGCCAGTTCTAATTGGAAAATCTCATCGTACAGGGGTTACAAAATTTCTCTGGAATAGGAGCTGATAAGGGAAACTCATTTTTGATAACTTGAGGAGTACAAACCGTAATTATGCTTTGGAATATGTATGTCATTTCGATAAATTTGCTTCAGAACTTTTGCGAAACCCTCCTGTATTGTCTGATCTAGATTTAATGTGTCTAAAGCCCAAATGCTTCACATATGTGTGTTTGCCAAATATAAATTTGACCTCACCTCATTAAAACGCAGCCTGTTTCTGGTTTGGTTAAGCTTGATTTGATTATGGATTCGAGTTTCATTTCATTTTCTTTAATTTCTCTCCTTGAACTGAGACTTGTTCTGATGTTTGTGAATAGGCAGATATATATTGTTACCGCTGCTCCAGCTTGGAAGGATGCCTTTTTATATTTTCTTTGCCTGAAGGATGACGTGACCATTGGTTCTTTTCTCTCTTTTTTTTTTTAAAGTCGTTTTGAATTCATCTGAGCGGTGAATTTTCCTTTTACATACTAGTTGACACCATTTGTCATTCTTTTTAGACCAATCTCTGCTGTTGTTTCGCTGTAATGATCCCTAGTTAATAAGGACTATCATGTTTCTTTGTTAAACAATTTGCTTTTTGCGTTGTTTATTTTCCTTTTATTTTTTTTACCATCTCTGGAAAGTGACATTTTAATGGTTTAGATCTATGGAACTCAGATTGATGTAATTTTAAAAATAGTATACGACTGTTATAAAATAAAAATAAAAAAAAACTATATGTATATTCAGAGAGAGGATACCATTGCTGCAGAACGAACAAGCCATTTTGTTATCAGATTTAATGAAATAAAGTGATTCCGATATGTACAAAGAAAGTGTGTGTGTGTGTGTGTGTGTGTGTGTGTGTGTGTGTGTGTGTGTGTGTGTGTGTGTGTGTGTGTGTGTGTGTGTGTGTGTGTGTGTGTGTGTGTGTGTGTGTGTGTGTGTGTGTGTGTGTGTGTGTGTGTGTGTGTGTGTGTGGCCGACAGAGGGCAGGCAGCCGCCGACACACACTTTGTACCCGAAGTCCGATGTTTTTGTTGTCAACAGTTGGAGCTCGACCTGTAGCTTCAGCTTTAGCTTCAGTCCGAAGATGACAGCGGAAGTTTGAGTGCAGAGAAGAAACGAGCCGTTTTCATAAAACCATAAGACGTATCTTTATAACAATGGACTCGGGTGAGATACTTCACGTTACTGTCTCCGTCATAAGTTAGCATCTTGCTAAGGCTAGCCTGCTGATGGGGAATCAGCTGTTGGCAGTCAGAAGTCAAACTGTTTTGCTAACGGAAGCTAATAAACGGCCGGGCTTGATTCCCGGATTAAAACTTGATCGCTCGCTGTTGACGTGTAGCCTTTGGGGGTCTGTCGGGGCTGGCTGTCGCTCTGCTGGCTGCGGTTGAGTTATTATAATTAATATCTTAGTTTAACCAGAGTTTGCGTAACGCTAGCTGTTTTCACTTATCACCTGCATGTAGCTAACCTATTCAGCAGTGACGCTTTGTGTCTGTGCAGAAGCTTCCTGACCAACACTGACTTCACAAAGCCTGTTACACAATTCACATAAAACCTTTATAGTCTCCTTTTAGTGACAGTTAAAGTCTTGATTGCTGTCTTTGCATAGCGGGTTTGCATGTATGAAACTGCAGTGAACTGAAGACATGTAAAAGTCTCACAAACTTTGCACAATTTTTGCATTTTATCCACCAGCGGACGAGGAAGACAGAAGGGATCCGGCTGGCGTGGAGCGTGAGAATGAAGGGGACGACTCCGGAGCGAGCTGGAGCGAAGAGCTCAGGCTGGTCCTGGTCGGAAAGACCGGATGCGGCAAGAGCGCGTCTGGAAACACCATCCTGGGCCGGAGGCGGTTCCTGTCTCAGATCAGCGCCAGCTCCGTCACGCAGATTTGCGAGGTCGGCAGCGCCGTGCTCGACGAGGAAGAAGTGTCGACCGTGGAGGTTGGCCGGGCTGCGGCGCGGAGGATGAGGATGAGGAGGGTCACTGTGGTTGATATGCCGGGTTTCGGGGACACCCGCCTCGGCGTGGAGCAGATTCACGCTGAGATAGCTAAATGTGTGTCTCTCTCTGCCCCTGGCCCGCACGCTTTCCTCCTGGTGGTGTCAATAGGACGATATACAGACAGTGAGAACCAGGCTCTGTTAGAGATGACAAAGATATTCGGGGGTGACGCGGTCCGTCACCACACGCTGGTTCTTTTCACCAGGGGTGATGACCTGGAGGGATTAGGGATTGAGGATTACCTGAGGAACACTGCACCTGCTGGGCTTCAGGCTCTGATTGACAGGTGTGGGGGCAGGTACCATGTTCTCAACAACAGAGACCCCGGTAACTCAGCGCAAGTCAAGGAACTCCTGACAAAGGTGGACGAGATGGTGAAGCAGACTGACACAGGGTTTTATACTAATGCCATGTTTTTAGAGGCCGAGGCTGCTATCAGGGAGGAGCAGAGAAGGATGCTGAGGGAGCGGGGGGAGGCAGAGGGGGAGGAACAGGGGGGAGACAACAACAGCAGCACAGAGGAACAGGCTAAACGTGTGAAACGAATAAAGTGCGAGTCTGACAGAGCGGGAAGCAGCTCAGGGGGATCACAGCCGCTCAGCAAGACGGGGCTGGAGGGAGGGAACCAGGAGGGTTTTTGGGTGGAGAAATGGACGGAGGAGAGCAGAGGCGACGCTTTCAGCCTCCTCAGGGACAGAGTGGGACGATGCAGGGACCAGTTCAGAGGCAGGCACAAGGGCAGCAGCCGGGCCGTCAGCAGGCGACAGTCTCTCCGTTCGTCCCTGATCCGCATGAGAAAGGAGGCCGCGCTCTCCGCTAAGGTTCTGGAGAGAGTCAAGATCCTGGTAGCTGCTGGCACCACAGGCTTGGCAGTTGGGGCGGTGTTTGGGGCGGCGGCCCCTTTGGCCGCTGCAGCTGGGGCTTCTCTTGTGGGAAACTCGGTTGGTTTCGCTGCAGGTCAGCTCGCGGGGATGTCTGTAGCGGGGGGCACGGGCGTCGGGAAAGCGGTGGGGGCCATAGTGGCGGTGGCTTCGGGGAAAACTGCAGTGGCTCTGGGGGCAGCGACAGGTGGAGTTTTGGGTGGTTCTGTTGGAGCTGTTGTCGGAGCTACGGCTGCCAGTCCTGGGGAGGGCGCTCTGGATGCCCTCGGGCAGGTTAGCGTCATAGGAGCCTCTGCTGTGGGGTTGGCAACAGGAGTGGGGGGCACCCTGGGGGCCGGGGCCGCCTTGGGTGCAGCTCTGGAGGGAGCGGCTTTCGGCACAGCAGCCGTCGGTGGAGCCGAAACCGCGGCAGCGGGGGTAGCGGGTGTGGCCAACGCTTCTGTAGCTCAGGGTGGTTTAGCCTCAGCAGCAGGGCAGCACGCAGTGGCAGCAGGCACTGGGGGTGCAGCAACAGGGGCAGCCTTAGCTCAGGAAATGGCTGCAAATGTCCCCGTGGCGGCTGCTGGTGCTGCGTCAACGGGGCCGAGCGCGGCATCGGTGGCCAGCAGGGTGGCGTCGGACCCCTGGGGCACCGTGGCGGCAACGACGCGCATTCTGTCTGCAGTGGCTGAGATAGGCAAGGCCGCGGCAGGCGTCGCGCTGGCTGGCGGTCTGGTCGTGAAGGTGGTGAAGGAAAAAGTCAGACGTGGCACGGCGACGGCAGACACAAGTTACTCAGAGAAGAAGTCCTATGAGATCTACTGGAACAAATAAACACAGGCTGACAATAAAGTTGTAATTCAGCAAATGAGATCATGTTCAAATTTTTCTCCAGCACACCCTGGTGATGATGAAATCCTACACTCCACAGTAGCTTCCCTCGGTGGGACGCGTCGCTCTTACCGTGTGAGTGTAAACCAGCACCGGTGCACAAAAAGCCAGCGGCTGCAGCAGAGCGTATGAAACTTCATCAACTGTATGAGCAACAAACGACACATTCTTGTAGATAGAACAAGGCAGAAATGTTTGTTAAAATGTTTCAGTCACACCTGCAGCACTAATGAGGGATATTAGGTACACAATTTTATCTATTGTTATCTCCCAGATATTTGGTGTGTAATTAGACACACCTTTATAAAATGATAAATCAGACTTTCAGCTGAGTAAACTCATTTTGAATGAATGAAATATTTACGATGTTTCGTTTGACCTTTCTAAAGAATTGCAGTATGATAAACAGACAATAAATTCTTTAAAGGGTGTGTTTGTTGGATGAGATTAATGTGTTACTGTTATGAATCTTAATTATTACTGTAATGGCTGTTAGAAAATGAACAAAAGGACTTATTACTGAAGTGAATCAGAAAAGATTTTTGCACTTATGTATGACTACTGGTTCTGACCAACCAGTACCAACTGTTTTCATCTGTTCACCGGCGTGAAAACTTGTTTTGCAGTGAAATGAACAATAAAGGCAGTATTCTTCAATGACTGGGCGTTTTTGACCTAATTTCTTGTCCCCTTTTTTGTGTTTTTTCTGGAGATCAGCTGCTTTCAGTGTGGTTACCACTTTATTTCAGTTCACATAGGTGCATGAAGTACACAGTATCATTTATATATACATATATATGAACTGTGTTTGCATTTCTTTGATTTTTTTGCATTTATTATGTATGCACTGTATATTTTACAGTATTTACTTAAGTGAATCTATTGTAAAAACTTTATAGGCTATGGCCATGTTCACATAATGGAAGTGATATCTTTGAAGTACTATTCATATGATTAAAAGTGGTGAAAATTATGAACTTTCATTTGATTGGACTAGAAATATAAAGTTTTCTTTATTAAACAAATGCTTTAATTTAGATGATCAGACTAAAACGTTAGATTAAACTTTATCACAGTGTGTGGTACATTGAATAATAGCTTGGGGAAAGCATATCCTTTGACGTGTTTATTTGTTTACTGGTGAGTTGACTGTCGTCGGTGTTTCTCAGGCCTAAATTTATCTGGTGAGCTCCGCTTCTTGTCATGAAGCTAGGGGGCGCGGTTTATTCAAATGACACGGGAGCTTCTGATGGTTGACGTACTATCAGACCACGGCGAACGCGGCCTCGTCATTGGACGGTGACGACTGGTCTCATGACAACAACAGCCCGGTCTGGGCCAATCGGCGCCGGCTCCGGGCCACAGAGTCTGTTTGTGAGTGACGTAATTAGCGTAAAACAAGATGGCGCCGTCTTAAGCACAAAATCGGTGTGTATGAGGCTATCGACGTGAAAAAGTGCGCCTCTCTCGAGGCTCCTTTGTTGCTTCGCGGCCGCTCCCGGGAGAGAACGACCTTCGCGGCCGGATAGGCGTGTTTGTGGGCGTCGCCGAGCGCCACAGAGGAGACCGCGGAGCTTGTTTGCCCACCCCGCCACCCCCCGCGACCCTCCGGTAGTAGCCGGAGAGGCGAGCCGCTGACGGGCAGGATGGACGGCGGAGAGTACATGGAGAGCATGGACCCGACTTTAGCGGAGCTGGGGGACGAGTTCACGCTGGGAGACATCGACGGTGAGTCCGCGCGTCGTCGCTTCCTAACGGAGTGGAGCGACGGCCCGCTTCCGCCGCGTCTGACAGCTCGGCGAGATGCTCGACCTGCTGAGCGGAAGCACGGAAGCTGCGCACGGCACAAAGTTTCCTATTTAGTATGAATATTCTTTAGGGGTTGTCTTTATTTTAACAATACCTCCCCTTCCAATTTATCTTATTTACTTAATGCAATTTTATTTATTCCTCCAAAATTTGCACGTTGCAAATCGACGTTACACAGCCCGTTCATTTCCATCCAATACGTGTGTTATGTTCTATGTAGAGAGTTCAGCGCTGTGCGTCTCAGTAAACAACCAGGCTTTAGTGGAAAGTGTTTCAGTGAGTAACAGTGAGAGGTGTCGTGCGTCAGGAAACTGTGTGTGTGTGTGTGTGTGTGTGTGTGTGTGTGTGTGTGGTCGGTGCAACTTGCTCATCAAACTTGACTGAACGAAACAAGTACGTCATTTGATTTATGACTTTAATATCAAACTGTAATTATTAGCGTCCTCTCTGCAGCACTGTTGTTGAGCAAAGTTTGTGGGTCTGCATCCGCGTCGAGCTCCAGCTCCTGATCTCTGCAACAAGCGGACGCACAACATCCCTGATGCGCTGTCCCTCCAATCAAAACAAGCTTCACCCTCTGGCACGCAGTGAAAGGAGCAGGTTTTTGGTGTAACCGCACAGTCACCAGATTTTCATTAGGGTGGAATTTTACTGAATGCTAAGTCACCAGACCGGATTGATGGACACTGTGTGTGTGTGTGTGTGTGTGTGTGTTTGTGTGTGGTGTCAGACAGTGTGGGACGTAACTGAGACTCTGGACAGAACTGCTTTAATGGATAATAGATTTAACGCACAATAACAAAGCTGCGCGCAGGCTTGTGAAACATTCCTGGAAGTCTACCTGCCTTTGGTGTGTGCTGCTGGGGGGGGGTCTTTACACAGGGCGAGCACACAGTGCCCCCCCAGCCACAGTTATGTAATCCCACTTAATCATTGTGTCAAAAGGCAGGAATGTACAGACGAGTGAGGGCTGACTGATGAGGCCAGCTCAGCATCGCTGACAGGAATCACACGTGAAAACTCCCACATAACTTTCTTTTTTTTGCCTGGTTGCCGTGTGCGTTGTCTTTGAGAGTCAGGTCCCAGAGGAGGCCCCCCCCCTCCTGTAAGAGGCTCAAGCAGACGACCCCATATTCATCTCAACGTTCCCCATCTCCCAATTACTCCCCGAGCAACCGTGGCTCTGGTTACGTAACCTATTTTCTTTGCTCTCAGCAGCTGAGGAAGCCCCCCCCCGATGGATCCACCCTTTGTGTCAGCTTGTCTGAAGCACCAGGGGCTCTCAGCCGCTTTGTCCCATCTGTCACCACCCCCACCCCCCCGCCCTGAATGGAGGTGTCAAGTATCTCTGCTTATATAATATGAGCAGAGGGTGGCAGGTTTTTTCATCTTACTGTTCCAGTTTTTACCTTTTTAAATATTAATTATGGTCAGGGCAGGAAGTGACATCACTGTAGCTCTTGCGCTGACTGCTACTGGGTCAGCAGACCCAGAACACACGGTCCTAACGCTCGTCAGGCGTCTCGGCCCGCGTGCTCGGCACTAATATTGATTTGGAATCAATGTTCCCATTGATGTCGTGACAGTGAACGGCTGATGGACGGGGACGTGGCGAGTGATTTAACGTCACTCTTTAAAGAGTCGATAAACGCGGTCTGCTGATTGGATTTCCTTCTCGCGCTCTGGCATCCGCGCTTCAGCCTCTGGCCCGTCGACACGTCGCCGACCCCGGCGGCTGAAGCCGTTACAGGCTATCAGGAGTATTGATCAGTGAGGGCTTGGCCCACAGGTCGATGTAAATTCCTACTGTGTCAGTCCTCAGCCTTTTGTCACTCGACAGCAACGCCATCTCCAGCTTCCAAAACGCCAACGAGGACAGGACGTGTCGCAGCAGCCTCAGCTCAGACGCAGCTGCACATGTTTCCACGCCATTAAGTTTTTAATAAGTAACATCAGGTGTGTCGTTCCTCCTGTATGAACGCAACAAATTACTGAATGCTAATGGAGTTCAGTAATTGATTTCACAACAAGAGGGGCAGAGTGCGCATTCATCATCATCATCATCATCGTCGTCGTCGCTCCACCCGTCTGTCTGCCTGTCATATCTCTCCTTTATCTCAGCGCTCTTTCACCCAGCTCCCACCGTCTCTCAGGGCCATCGCTGAGATTACTCCACACAGGTTCAAGGCCTTTCGCTCGCCGGTTTACGACCCGGGCCGCGGCTGTTCAAGGCCGGGCCGTGAAAATGTCAGAGCTTCTCCGGTCTTATCTTTCAGACGGCGTTCACATGGCGCGGCGACCTCACCACCGCCATGCAATTTAGCTCATGTTGCAAAATGTTGTTCTGCAGGTTTCACTGGATGAAATGCTTTCTGCTACAGCTGCAGCACGAATGCAGTGATACTGTAAATCTAAAATATTTACTCTTATCATTCCCTCGAATGGTTTATGATCATTTCAATGTGTATTTTCCTGTTTCAATCCATCGAAGCAGTAAAATGAATTTGATCCCACGATCCAAACTCGTTGTCCCGTCTGTTTCCCCGTCTCCTCAGAGATGCTGCAGTTTGTCAGCAACCAGGTGGGCGACTTCCCTGACCTGTTCGAGGACCAGATGAACACGGCCAGCTCGCTGCAGAGCGCCGGCGCGACCCCGCGTCCTGCCGTTCAGACCCCTCAAACCCCCCAGACGCCGACCCCGGTGGCCTACCAGAGCGCCTCCCAGACGCTGTCTCCCCAGTCTTTACCCCTCAGCCCTCCCCTCACTCCCGCCCAGACCCCCTCCCCCACCGCCGTCGCCGTCTCCTCGGGGCAGCAGCAGGTGACCCGCAGCCCTCCCCTCCTGCAGCCGCGGCCTCAGGTGGTGCAGCCCATCCAGCCTCAGCCCCAGCACACGGCCCAGCCCGCCATCCAGGTACCGGCTGTCTGCCACCGCTGTCACGCAGTGAGCTAAACACGGCTAACACATGCTAACGCGCTGAGCGACGCAGCGGTGCACTCGAGCTGCAGGTTTGAGTCTCGGGGCTTTCACTGTCTGTTATGGAGACGGTGTGAATTATTTCTCGGTTATCGTCTCACCTGTACTAAAAAAAGCTTCTGCTGAAACGAGAAAAAAAAATTTCAGAGCACTGACGGACTGTAAAATATAATATCCAGCTCAGCATCCCTACAAACAGCAGTGCACGTCTCAGCAGTATGGTGTTGATTAAAACACCTTTTTTCCTCACACAGTGCATCAGAAAAGACAGATGAGTTTTTTTAATGTTAAAATGCAGATGCACACCCAGGGCATCCCTCTGCAGACCCAGAGCTACCCGATCCACACCCTGGTTCAGACCCACAGCCAGACGCCCCTGCCCATCCAGACCCAGGCGGCCCAAACCGTGATGATCGCCTCCAACGGCACACAGTCGCGCTTCATCCAGAACCCGGTCATCTGCCACCAGAGCCCCGCTCCCGGCTTTCAGGGTGAGTGGATGATGACAGAGGAAATTCATCACGTTCTCATTATTATTTAGGTAAGTGTTTATTTTTACACGTCTCCCCCTCCCAGTCCTCCAGCCACAGGTGCAGAGCATCGTGACCTCACCGCAGCTCCAGCCGGTGACCATTCAGCATCAGCGCGTCCTGACTCCAACGGGTCAAACCATCCAGACTCTCTCCACGGCGCCGACCACAGTCCACACCGTGCAGCAGCAGGTGCAGCAGGTGCAGCAGGTACCTGTGAGTACCATCGCTCGCAGCTGTTCCCGGCGCGGTCGGACAGCTCGGCACAATCCGAGGTTTCTGATTTTTAAGCCTCACACGTGGACGTCTTTCTCCCAGGTGCTGGTCCAGCAGCCTCAGATTCTGAAGACAGACTCGCTGGTTCTCACGACGCTCAAACCGGACGGCACCCAGGTGCTGTCCACCATGCAGAGCCCCACGGGCATCACCACCTTGACCACGCCCATCCAGAACACCACCCTGCAAGTCCCGGTACTGCGCTGTCATAGATGATTCCAGCGTGATACTTTGGGTTTCAGTCCCGCGGCCCCGCCGGCTGTCGACGCTCCGCACTGAAGCCGCTCATTTCTGTCCCCAGACGCTGATGAGCAGCAACATCCTGACCACCGTCCCCGTCATGATGGGTGGAGGGGACAAGCTGCCCATCAAGCAGCTGCAGCCGGGCTCCTCCCACTGCGGCGGCGGGGCCCGGTCGAACGCGGAGCAGAGCCAGGCGGCGGCGGGAGGGGTCGGCCCAGGAGGGGTGGTTAAGGAGGGCGAGAGGAGGACGACCCACAACATCATCGAGAAGAGGTACCGCTCCTCCATCAACGACAAAATCGTGGAGCTCAGAGACCTGGTCATGGGCAACGACGCGAAGGTGGGTGATCGTAACGTTTGCCTGAGTGAGTGAGTTCACCTGAGCCTGGTGGAGACCGGATCCTCACGTGTTCTCCTTCATGTCCTCTTTTGACAGATGCATAAATCGGGGGTGCTGAGGAAGGCCATCGACTACATCAAATACCTGCAGCAGGTCAACCACAAACTGCGACAGGAGAACCTGGCCCTTAAAATGGCCAACCAGAAGAACAGTGAGTGTTCTCCGGGTTCTCGCGGCGCGGCGCCATCCGCGGCAGGGCGAGACGTGACCGAGCGAGTCTCTCTTTCTGTCTCAGAGCCGGTGGCGCTGTCCGAGGACGTGGAGCTCAAGCAGGAAATCGTGATGATGTCGCCTCCGGCCTCGGACTCCGGCTCCGTCTCCCCTCAGCAGTTCTCTCCTTACTGCGTGGACTCGGAGCAGGGCAGCCCCTTAATGGACCACGATCCGGTAACGCACAAAGACGGGATCACAGACCAGCGCTTCAGTTGCTCTCACGTTTGGGCCGAAGCAGCGTTCGTTATCGTGAACCCGTTCTCTCTCTCTCCCCGTCAGGTGAAGAGCGAGCCAGAATCTCCCTCCTCCGTCGGGGTGATGGATCGCTCCCGGCTGCTTCTCTGCGCCCTGACTTTCTTCTGCCTGTCCCTCAACCCGCTGCCGTCTCTTCTGGGCTCCGAAGCCTTGGGGAGCCACAGCCTGTCTGCGGGCCACGGGCCGAGTAGAACGCTCGTCTGGTTGCCGAGTCACACGCAGGACTTTAGTGAGCAGAGCCGACCCGGCCGTTTATTCTGAGTCACGATACGAGAGAAACCGCGGCGCGTCGTGACACGTTTGCCTTCTCCCCCGCCCTCCAGCATCCTGGCTGCGGTGCCTGTTGCCCTGGGTGATGGTGTGGGTGCTGAGCGGGGTGGGAGCCGTGTGGGGCTGCGTCAGGGTGCTCTACCTGTGGGAGCCCGTCACGCCCCTCCACTCCCCGAAGTCCGTGTCCTTCTGGAGGCATCGCAAACAAGCCGACCTGCATCTCAACAGGGTGAGCAGAGAGAACCTTCATCTGCTCATTCTTCATCACGCTGCATGTGCCGGGAGAAGAAGAGCACTTCCCCCAGTTTGCTTTTTCATGTCTCGCTGCAGCCTGGCTGTTTATTTTTAGCGTGTGTTCAAATCGTGTTTGGATCTAACTCGTGACCTTCGCTGCATCTTCACAGTCTCGACTGAATGCTGAACACGTCTCCTCTCTTCCTGCAGGGAGACTACAAAGCAGCGATGGACAGTTTGGAGACGTGCCTGTCCGTCCTGACCAGGGCTCTCCCCTCCACCGGTCTCGACCTGGTTTGCTCGCTGTCCTGGAATCTGATTCGCTACTGCCTGCACCGTCCGACTCCCCTGGGCTGGCTGGTTCACCAGGTCGGGGGGAAGCACGAGGGGGAGGAGGCGAGGACGAGCGCGAAGGACGCGGCGCTGGTCTACCACCGGCTGAGCCAGCTGCAGCTCACAGGTGAGCGGCTGCGAAAGGATTCAGAAGCCGGTGAGGATTCGGACACGGTGACACGGGTTCTGTTCTCCCTCTGCATCTGCAGGGAAGCTGCCTCAGCGCAGCAGCCTGTGGGCTCTGTCTCTCTCCCTCAGCGCCGTCAACCTCAGTGAGAGCGCCCAAGGCAAGATGGCCCCCGCCCAGCTCACCCAGATCTACGTCACCGCGGCGACGGCCCTGCGCACCGTGCTGGGTCACCACCTCTCCTGTCTGCCTGTACGTCCCTCACGTGGTCTGCCTGCCGTCGCCCGGCGTTCACCTGCACCGACTCTGACTCGCTTTCCTCTTCCTCTTCTCCTGCGTCCGTCTCTCAGGGTTACCTGCTGAGCTGCGCCGAGTCGGCCAGCCAATCGGAGACCAAGCTGGTCCCCGACTGCCTGCGCTGGCTCTTCACCCCGCTGGGCAGGCAGTTCTTCCTGAGCTGTGATTGGTCGGTGAAGTCGGAGAGCAGCGACAGCGTCTTTACATGTCAGAGGGACCCTGGTACGTGGTGAACGGAGGAGTTTATCATCTGTTCTCCTCTTTTGGACTTTCTGTCTGATTTAAAATCATAACCCACTGTTGTCTAAGAGACGTCCTGCGTCCTATCACTGACCCCCCCTCGGTCTTCCTGCAGCTGACCCCATTGCCCAGCTGCACCGCTGCTTCTGCAGGAAGCTTTTGGAGAGAGCCGTTCACACGCTCATCCAGCCGCAGAGCGAGTCCGAGACGGGCAAACGCAGGACGGACTGCGGGTGAGGCGCCGGGTCGCTGCTCTCCGCAGCTCACCTGTTTGTTTTGCGAATGAAAGATTTACTCTGTAAACGTCGGTTCCTTTTTCAGGGAGTTTTCCAGCGCCCTGGAGTTCCTCCACTTGTTGAACAGCTGCACGGAGGACTCTCCCTCCCCGCCTCCCCCCTTCTCGACTCCTCCCAATCACACCACCACCCCAGGTACGAATGACGGGGAGAGAACAGCCCTGCCCGTTCGCACAAACGCGTGAATCACATCGGATGTTTGTGTGGGGGTGAGCACTCGGGCAAACCAGAACCAGATAGCCATCTGAGTTATTCCTGTCCATGTGAATGGATTTTCTCGGCGCCGCACGCCGAAGCCGATTCAGCTTTTGGGATTAACTCTCTATTGGATTAACACAGATAACACTTGCACTCATTGATTTGTGGTAATAAATGAGCACGTTGGTGATCTGTTCAGGCAGCATTAATTAGACACAGTCATAATCCTGTTGGTTTCACAGTGAGCCATGCTGCGCACAGAGCGTCATATCATCCCCCACACACACACACACACACACACACACACACACACACACACACACGTCCACTGGTTTCTCTCACTTATTGCTGCCTGTGTGATTTTTTTTTTCCTCCTCCTGCCAGTGCGAGACCCGGTGAGCCGCTGGTGGGCGTTGGTGCTGAAGGCTGCCGTGCACTGGCTGCAGGGCGACGACGTCGCAGTGAGGTCGCTGCTGGCGGAGGCCGAGCGAATGCCGAGGGCTCTGCACACGCTGGAGTGAGCCAACTAAAACTTGTTAGGGGTTGTCTGAACGTGACTCACACTTCAGCGCACAAACTAGAATGAGCGCGGTGAAGGTGAAGCGTTGCTTCTCCGTTAAAATCGTTTAACCGGTCACGTTTGAGGAATCTGCACCATAACTTTAACGCAGGATTACAGATTACAGACCTCCCACATTTGAGTAATCTGGAGCACACAGTAACCCCCTCAGTAACTGTTCCTCTCTGTTGTAGCCACTCTCTGCCCAAAGGCCGTGCTGCTGCTTTGCAAAGCGGTTCAGATGAGCCTGTCGCCGCTGAAGGGAGAGGGGGCGGTGGCCTGCCTGGCTCACTGCGACCGGGCCAGCGGCTTCCTGCGCTCCAGCATCGCCGTGCCGCTCACCCAGTCTGGAAACTGGCTCAACAAGGTATCTGCTCTGGGCTCCCAGTTTGAACATGTACAGACACACAACTTCTTTAAACTGCATATCAGGTTGTGTAGGACTTCAGTGAAGTCATGACAGACACACACACACACACACACACACTCTGCATGCTGAGTTGGGGTCAAGGCAGGCTGGTGTGGGGCTGTGCGTGTGTGTGTGTGTGTGTGTGTGTGTGTGTGTGTGTGTGTGTGTGCGCAGTGTGGGTGGCAGGAGGTGGCTGTGGTGCATTGTAGTTGCATTGCATGATCCTGAACCCGAGTGCAATGTGTCTGCAGTGCAGTACAGAGGCCTCCCCAGTCTGCACGCACCCGCTACACACCTGCCACTTCACCGAGCATCACGCAGCTTCACAAGCCGCTTTTCTTTGCATCTCGCGCATGTTGGGCAGGGTGCGCTGGTGATGGCGGCGGGCGGTTACGCCTCGGGTCTCAAATCCATCTCTCACAATCAACTGTAGCATGAAATAAATCAATATTTCTCTCACAAATGCAACAGACGCCTCTGATCGCCGTCTGTTGTCTCTCCTAAGGGGGTGGAGCTCCTGGTGTGCGACCTTCTGCTGACCCTGAGGACCAGTTTGTGGCAGCGCGGGGGCAGCACTAATGGAGAGCCCGGCCCGGCTCCTGGATCCCAGTTGGCCGGTTTCCAGAGGGACCTGAGCGCGCTCAGAAAGCTCACACAGTGCTACAGGCAGGCGCAGCACAAGGTGCGTCATACAGGACGTAACAAAAAACATGTACAGGATGATAAAGAGATTTTACATGATAATGACATTACACTCTGTGATTCCTGTGGCTGGTAACCTGGGAAGATTAATTACATATTACATAAATAAAATACACATCACATGTTACAGGTCAAAGTTAAATCAGCTTCCATGATCTAAGTTTCAGCCAAAAATGACCCCATATCAGTCAATTTATGATGACGTCACATCGATGGCTGTCGACGATTCACATTCATAAAGATGTCGCGTGCTGTTGTGCGGCGTATGCTGAAAGTATTAAACATGTTTCAGATCATTTATAGCCTTCAGTGTTTCCTGAAACTGAGAACAAGCCTGTAAATCAGTTGGGACGTGCGGCTGTTGTGCGTGATCATATTATATTTACTCTATCGGCCTCAGATATCAGGTTGTCTCTCGCCTTCGCTGCAGCTGCAGCGACCTCAGCGTTCCTTACCGCAGCCCGAGGCTCTTTCACAGCGACCGTTTGTTACGCTTTGAACTTTACCATAATTGTTTTTGTACGTTCACTCCTGCTGCGTGAAAACTGAAGGCCTGTACATGTCCCTCGCTGTAAATGTGCGCCAGCATCACCGCCTATGACCGCCGTCGCCCTGACGCGTCTCTGTTTTTGCCTCAGGCGTTTCTTCACGAGACCACGGTGAGGCTGATGGCGGGCGCCAGCCCCACGAGGACGCACCAGCTGCTGGAGCACAACCTGCGACGCAGGACGCACGGCTCCTACACGGCCGGTGAGGGAGACGCCCGCGTCGATTACCCTCGCCGCGGTTCGCCTTGGCGGCTGGCTCTGGATCAGCTCCCCCGCGCTCGCTCATCATCTTAATTATTAATAGCGCACTTGAAAAACTGACTGTAAGCAGCAGCGTGACCCCGTGTTCGCACTAACCTGCACTTCTCTTTCAGAAGGTGAGTGCGTCCTGGGCGAGAGGGAGAGGGCTCACGCCATCCTGCTGGCCTGCCGCCACCTGCCCATGCCCCTGCTGACCCCGCCCGGCCACCGGGCTCGCCTGCTGGCCGAGGCCAAGCGCACCCTGGAGCGGGTGGGAGACCGCCGCTCCCTGCAGGACTGTCAGCAGATTCTGCTGCGCCTCAGCGGGGGCACGACCATCGCGGCCTCCTGAACACACACGCACACACACACACACAGTGCAAACACACACACTGATTAGGGCTACTCACAATACACATGTACATATACATGTGTATATGTGTATATACATATATATGTATATACAAAACATGACAAGTACTCAACAATCACCACAAACATTTAATTCTATGATTGTGACCCCCCCCATACTTACCTAGACCCATGAATTATGGACTTTTCTCGCGCACACACACACACACAAACTAATTTTTACTTTCGCAGGTACATCTAACTCTCAGCCCTGGACCCTTAACGCAGCTAAACACTTGAAGGCTTCACATTTGCTTAGTTGCACTGTTGCAGCACAATCACGCCACCTGCTGGTGACTAATGGTACCATGCTGGCTGACTGCCTCGCGTTAAACAAGGCTACACAACGAGGAAAATCAGGTTAAATAGGCCCCAAAGGGACAAAGGGACCATTATCTCATAGCTGTGTACATCAGTGCGATGCAGCAGTGCATTGATGAGCTGTAGGTTGCCAAGCTGTGCGATTATTATGTACACAAGCAGCGCAAGTGTGTAATGTCTCAACAAACTCGCAAGCTTCAATTAAGGGCTTCAGAGGATCCCAGGCAAGGCTGCGCGGCGAGATGCAGACAGAACGCAGCGCGCTTGTAACTGTACAGTGCTGAGTCGTGTCCCTTCTTATCTACCTCATACACTGTACAATGCCAGCACTGTACCGTGCAGCAAAATAGGATACTGAAGCACCACATTAGTTATCCTGAATTTGAAGGAAGCGAGCGTCTGATGCGATGCTTCCATCTCGTGCAGCGACAGTTTAATGAGCTGCTTCGTTTCGGCCGTAGGATGCAGCATCTTACTGTTGCATGAAGCCCAGACAGCTGCCGACATGCTCCTCACTCTCAAACAAGACACGGGGAAAACTGATTGGATTCACGGGACATCTAAACAACAGGGGGAAGCGGTCAGTCATGGGCCGGTGAGAAAACGCCTACCAACACACACACGCATACAAAATTCATTTACACTACGGGTCAGAAGGTTTCCAACGCCAGTTTTAAATTTCCAATCAGTTTCAAACACCTTTGTACCATTTAAAGTTATTCCCTGGACCTGAACTCGGAGGAGTTGGACAACTCTTGACCGGTAGTGTGCATTTTAAATTTACTGCACACAAACTCACGATGTGATTGTATATAGGTTGTACATAGGAAGAAGTACAGACGTAGAATGAACAGGAACTTTACCTACTGCTTAGGAAAGGACACAGAAAACACTGTAAGGCGTCTGACCGGGAGAGCGACGTCAGCTGACTCACCTTTTAAAAGTGATGACACACCCAGAATCATTTCATCGTCAAACACTCACCTGCTGTAGCCAGGGAGCATCTGATTCGTAAAGATTTTGGGTGGTGTATCGCCTGGTGGTGTGGAAATTAAGTGAAGATGCTCTAGAAACAGTTAGAAATGTGTATGTAAAGCTCTTAAGCAAAATGGCCTTGATGTTATGTAAAAAAATATATATAGATATATATATTATGTTTCATCATATTTGGATTGATGGAGGAGTTTTAACTTTGTGAAATCTTTGTCCACTTTGCTTTTTATTCTGTCATTCCAGTTTTCTGTGCTCCGATTATCTTATTTAATGGTTATGTATTATTAATGTAAATGCTCTTTTTGGGTCGGAAGGGAGCAGTTTTGCAATTTTATCATTGTTTTTGTTTTAAGTTTGCAAAAGCAGCCGAGGGTCAGAAACTGCCAGAGGGAAAGTCTCTCATAGGAAGATGTGTGTTTGATGGGAGAAGCATTTAATCAACTAGCACGATATTTTAGGATCACTATTTCTTTACAGTACACGCTGCAAATTCCTTGTTGTTTGTAAAATAGGGGCAAACACAAAGTTAGACTTTTAGACATTTCCGGAGCTCTCTCTCACAGGTCAACTCAAGCTGTCAGTAAATAAAGTAAGAATCCTGAAAGTACTTACTGTTAGTTTAGATTTCTCTTTCCTGACTGGAAAAAAAAAGTGTGCAGAAAAGAAAGCGCCGCTCAACCAGCCAGCTGGAGTTTTTGCCTCTTCCCCTCGATGTACTTCACTGTCTGAATTTCTGTGTTCATTTTGATGTTTGTTTTATAATAAAAGAACTCATGACAATGGTTGACACGTTTTTTTTTTATTTTTAGTAAAATTATTAAGTAATAAAAAGGAAAAATAAAATACGAGTTGGAGGGATGAGGACTAGAATGGCGGGAGTCCATCATATCGTGCGGCTGTTAGCACAGAGCATGTAGTCTTCTAAGGGATATGATAAAATATACATTTGATATAAAACATACTTTATTTAAATAAGCAGCAACAACAGCGCTTCTTTAAACATTTTTAAATTAGCCCAGATGTGACGTCAGGCCCCGTTCAGTCACCTTGTCCCGGGTTGATTCACAGCTCTGGTGCGTGTTTCTGGTCGGACGCGATTATCTGACGTGCCCCTCGGTGAGACAAAGCCGGAAGTGGCGGAGCGTACGACTCACGTGCACAACATGAAAAACACCAAGAAGCACAACAATGCGCCGAAAAAGACGAACTTCAAGCCAGGGTCGAAGAAAAGAGAGAACAAGTGCGTCATCACGTTCGACGACAAGGACAGACAGTAAGTTCGTCTCGCTGCGCCTGTTAGCTAACGTCTTAGCATTAGCGCTCACCGGTCTGTTCCAATGGCAGGTTAGCATTAGCTTTCTATGTGTGTCTGTATGTCTTTATATGTGTCATCACTGTTACATCGCTATATAACATTAGCCTCTAAAACCCTTACTGAGCAACATGTCGGTTTGCATTGTAACACAGGGGTTAAAAGTAAACATACCAAGTGTGACTCCATTAATATTGCTCTCACATAGATGTATTCTGTGTGATGTATTAACCTGCAGAGGTTTCCAAAGGTGGCTGTTATTTCTTCCCCCTCTCCTCTGTCAGAGACTACCTGACCGGGTTCCATAAGCGAAAGGTGGAGAGGAGGAAAGCAGCAGTGGCGGAGATCCGAAAGAAAATCAAGGAGGAGCAAATCAGAGTCCGAGAAGAGGCAAGTGTTAAAGGAGGGGGGTTGGAAGGTGATCTGGGTGGACACAGAGCAAACAGCTAGAGGGTGTGCTGATGTTATATTTGGCTTTCAGAGGCATAAAGAATATATGAAGATGCTGAAGGAGAGGACGGAAGCTCTCGGTGAGTTATTACATGAAGTCAGCCTCGGCTCATGTTTACTCATTGCTCGCCCTCCAGAGATTGTAATGATTGTTTTTTTTCCCATCCCTCAGAGGAATGCGGAGACGAACTGGAAGATGCCATAACCAGCACGACAGAGTCTCTACAGTACGACCACCCCAACCACACTGTCACCGTGACAACCATCAGCGATCTTGACCTCACCGGCGCTCACCTGCTTGCACCTGCAGCAGATCAGGTAAACAGCAGTGACGGGCGTGCTCAAGATCAGCACACACGTCGGCTTCACTGCTCACAGCTCCGCCTGGTCACTCTGAAAAGAAATCGATGAATGATACTGACGGCAATAACATGAAAGAAAATCTTTGCTTTCAAGACTAATGGGGAGAGCCAGGGCGAAGAGGGAGAGGAGGGGAAAACAGCCACAATGCCGAGAAAAGCTGGGAATCCAATCATGAACAAAAAGTAAGCTGCTTGTCCCGCAGGTCTCTGAGTGTTAGCATCAATAACTCGTGAAAAAATGGCTGTCGGCGGAGGTTTCGTCTTCATCTTCCAGCTCCTCTCACTCCGGCCCTGTTTTCTTTTCTCCGTCCCTCTGTCCCCTGCTGCTGCAGGATCCGCTCCCTGACGGCGTCGCTCAACACTTACACCACCAAGCGGAAGAGGAAAAGGAAGCAGGAAGGCCGAGGAGGACGTGGCCGTCCGACAGACAAGAGACCCGGTGTCACGGCGAGCAAAAAGAGGTCCGGGAAGACCAGCAAGTCGCAGAGACGTCGACAGACTGGAAAGAGGGAACATCACCAGGACTGACAGAGTGTGTGAAAATACAGTGAAGACACAGAGTCAGATTTCTGCTCCCGAGTTTGAGCGGGACGCAGTTTTGTGGGATTAACACAAGCTGATGTGGACACTCATTGGACTGGACTCTAGTGACAAAATTTCCAAAGCCACTTGAAATCTTGTGCTCAAATTTTGTTCATTTCACGAAGAAAAAAAACTTTTTCTAGCGTTGTTTCAAAAATAAACGTCACTGTTTTTACCGACATTTTGACCAAATGAAAGATTAATCTCACAGTCGCATGTCGCACACTGACGGTGTGCTCTGTGTGGAATTCTGTCCCCCTCTGCTCCATTGTTTAATAGGAAACCTGACACCGTGGTCAACATCCTCTGCAGAACATCAGGAAATCAGCCCTTAGCTCTGTGTTTCCTCACAGCGTTACCTGTGCGGGGTCTAAAGGAGAACCAGCCCGTGTTTCTGCAGCTTGTTCACTGTTAATGTGAGCAACATAAAACCACACAGCCCCCCGGTTTTAATGTATGTTAGCCCCCATCACCACCTCCACCCCCTCAGCCGTGTTTATTTATTTACGTTAACCCGAGCCAGCGCGTGCCAGCTGTCACTAGCATGAGCGTTTCATTTCGCTTTCTAAAGCCCATGATATCCAATACAGCCGCTCAATAGAGGAACCGGCGGGCCACCGGCTCCATCTTGGCTCCGGGCCTGCGAGCTCGACGGGGTCTCCGCCGCGTTAGCCGTGAGCCGGCATGGCCGTCACCGACGCTTCGGTTTCACTCATTGTCAGGGCAGCCAATGGGATCGATGCGAGGGTTTGGCAGCTCGGGAGCGCAGAGAGCATGGGGAAGAGGAGGCGTGTGCCTGATGAAGGTTTGGTGGGCGCCGTGTGATCGGACTCCTGGTGACATTTCGTGAAGTGAGGTGA
Organism: Psettodes erumei; assembly: GCA_016785225.1. Lineage (NCBI taxonomy): Eukaryota > Metazoa > Chordata > Actinopteri > Pleuronectiformes > Psettodidae > Psettodes > Psettodes erumei. Next base: position 1,824,185 of record JAFBJZ010000776.1, on the reverse strand, counting down.
CGGCGGGAGCTTCTCTTCTCAGGTAATCATCTTAACATCAGAGTCCTCAGAAGTGCCTGTTTCACCTCCTCCCTCTGTTACTGCAGGCAGTGAAAGCTGCTGCCTGACCGTGCGTGTGGTCGGCGGCGCTCTGACTGGATTGCGTTTGACCGTCCTCCAGTGTGATTTGTTATCACCCGCCTTAGCAGTTCCGCTTTAGAACCTGGTTAGCATTGACTGTGACCCGCTGCTCTGTGCCTCCACCTGTCTGCAGCGTCACCGCCTGACTCAGCAGCATAGCATTTGTTTTTCATATTTAAAAGTAAGTTTGTTACATGTTTACTTTTTCATCTGCCGCCTTACGCTGGGTCATGAAAGATGCTCTGCAGGTTTTTATATATACAAATAACTTTTTAATTGGGTCAGTTTCCAAAGGCTTAGTGATGATAACTGCTTTGCATTTGCCCTCATAGAAGTTTTGTTCAGCTTCTGTTGTTTTATTTTGTACTTCATCGTGAAACTGCTGGTCCACCCTCTGTTTTCTCAGTTTTCTCAGCAGGAGGCAATGAGCGGGCAGGTTGCCTCTCCGGACCCACCATGCCCCTCTGCAGCGACGAGCCCATCTGCCCCAAGTTCCAGCCCAACATCTTCGACCCGTCCCGCTGCCACGACTGCCTGCGCCAGAGGCACCTGCACGCCGGCGCCGCGGAGACCGGCGAGGTCGCGCCGCAGGAGAAATCCACAGGAGAAGCCAGAGCTGGAGGTGGAACCGGGACCGGGGCGGGCAAAGGAGTGGTGTTAACACCGATCCCATCCCAGGCGGAGGAAAGAGACACCAGCAGCAAGGTAAGAAACAAAGAGGGAGGGAGGTGTGGTAGCGGAGCGAGTACGCGTGAGTGACGGGACCAGCGTCGGCGTTAGAGGTCGCTGGTGGAGTCAGACACTGGGGTTAGATCCCGAGTCGAGGGAAACGGAACGAGATGCTCCTGTATTGACTGACACAGTTTTAACCGTCCTGCAGATCAGAAGAGATTTACAAGGTTTCACAATCAGGACATGAAAAGTTTGCTTCAGCAGGAGAACTTCTCACTTCACCCAAACGTCTGTGGGGGAGTCAGACATGAACGGACAGCGACACCACGGGTGTTACATGTGACGGGGAAGGTCAGAGGGGGAGATGAGAGGTAAGAAGCAGGAGCAGGGCGACGGCTGCGGCTCCTATTATAAATTAAAGAAGCTGGATCACTTACTGGCCTCTCGGGAATCACATTGTAAACCAAGACAAGGAGGCAACGTACAGAAAGGATGCACACATTTACGCTGCTCACAGTGTGATGACACATTTTTTCTATTAATCCTGTCTGCACGTGACAGAAATGCAGTGTAATCTCAACACACAGAGGATGTTGAATCATAGCACTAAAGTTCCTTTGTGATTCTGTGCCAACAATCCAAGATGACGAGATCACCGACATCTACACACAGTTTTACATCCTTCTTTTACCACAATCTATTTCAGGAGAAGGGTTTATGGCAAGAAAAAAAAGTGGTGAAATATTAATGAGGAAGGCCACACGCCGGAGTCAAGTTACAGAAGTGTAATCCTAATCGAACGGCAGCCTGAGAGGACACGTTATTCTGAGAGATGGAGCTCGACAGACGGTCGGGTGGAGGGTTGTTGTGTTTGTGCGTTCCTGTGTGTTTTCCATGAACCTTTAAAAAAAATTCTGAGGTTTGCTGTTGACTTTTTTTTTTTTGAGCATGACTTTTGTTTGGAGGTGCCACCGTCCTCGAGAACGTCAGTCAGCGCATCTTCCTCGGTGACGGAGCTGGAGTTCGCTGAGGCGTTGTGATTGGCCCGTGTCTCGCCTTGTCGTCCTATCAGGAGGATTCTGACGGTGTGTCGGTGGTGAGCAGCTACTGTGATGTCAGCGGAGGACGTCGGGTTCACGGGGAGAACTCCTTGTACATCCTGAGCCCCGACTGCCAGCTCTACATCTGCGACGGTGACGACGACAGCACCGACAGGTGGGGGCACCTCAGTGTTTTATTGTTTATAGTGTCATCACAGGGACTGTAGTGTGTGGTTCTATTTTTTTTTAATCTCACCAGTTCAACTCCAGGTTCTCAGATCTGACACTGTTATAGTGTGATGCTTTCGTACAGATTTAATCTGTCCTCCCGCCTCTTCGCTCTCTGGATCTTTCACCTTTCCGTCTTCGTTCTCGTCTTTCTCTTCCCGTCTCGTCTGGAGCGCAGCTGCCGCGACAGCGACTACCAGGAGTTCAGCGGCTCCGTCAGCGCGGAGGACGAATACCTGCCGATCCCTCGCCGATCGACCGGGCCGGGCATGACCAGGCTGGACCCGCCGCCGCACCGGCCCGGCCCTCAGGCGTGGATGGACGACGCTCGGAGCTTGGCGAGGTGCTCGGGTACGTGGCGGCTGGGTTTGTACGTCGTCATATTTGTTGTTTCATTCATTTGCAGGCAGGTAGAAAGAGCATCAGCGAACCTCCATCGTTTTTTTAAACCCACGTACAGTAGTTCCCGGTGAGACTCCTGGAGTGCGCTGAGCCTTCAGTAAACCTATGACTTACTGCACTTGACCAATGCATATCCAGTTACAGCCAGAGGTGTTCTTTACTTGGCAATACTGTTTGATGTCAGCAGCTGAGGTGTCCCAGAGTAATTATCAGTAATACAATATAGCTCGGTTTGTGTCAGGAAACCTCTGAACGTCGACATCCATTTCTGTCACGCTGCCCGACTCCTTTTTTTCTTCTTCTAGGGATAAAAGAAGACAGAGAGAGGCGGGAAAGTGGCTACTTCTCCCTGGGGAGGGCGGCGGGCGCCCGCTCGCTCCGTGACGACAGCCCGCCCGCTCCTTTCCGCCACTATGAGAGAGGACACCCCATCTTCAGCAGCAGAAACGTGGAGCCCAAAGACACCGTCCCCTTCAGAAACCCCAATCTGGGCGTGGCGTCTGACAGGCAGGTACCGGAGGCTCTGGCTGAGGATCTCCCTGTGGAAATCCTTCCTCCCGACCCCTACGAGGTCGCCATCGAGGTGGAGGCGCAGGTCGGCCCTCGCTCCCCGAGTCCCACTCCTTTCAAGATCGCGGAGTCGCTGGCCTCGACGGGCCGGAAGGGTGTCAGCGGTTCGTACGGCCGGGGAAACGCCTCGCCTCACGTTTCTTCCTACCATCAGTCGGGGCGTTTTGACTCCTCCAGGCAAAGCTCAGCTCTGCAGTCCCGCTCCTCTTCTCCCTCTCGTGGGAATTTGCCGTTCAGGCGCATCGAGTCCGCCGCTTCCCTCAGCAGGCAGAGCTTTGAGGGTGGAGAGAGGACGGACCCGGCATCCAGAAGCTCCTCTCACAGCACTCGGTCCCGACGCGCTGAGTCGGGAACTGTGCCGAGGAACTTCAAATCTCTCACCGGTTCTGTCAAAACCCACTCCAGCACGGTTTCTGATTTTAGGAGTGCCTTGAGGAGGACGGAGGCGACCGGGTCTTTGAGCGGACGAGGTCGTGACAGCAGAAGCTCGTCTCCCTCGAGGAGGGAGCGCCAACCTCCAGGACAAACGTCTCTCCGCAAAACCGAAGCCGCCAGCAGTTCGGCGCGCGGACATGGGCGTGACGGCCGAACTTCCTCTCCGCCGAGGAGAACTTCTGCGAGTGGCCGGGACAGCCGCAGCTCCTCGCCGCTGAGGAGAAATTACAGCTCATCCGGCCAATCTCTGCTTCGTAAGTCCGATTCCATTATGTCTCTGAACGGACGCGGTCACCACGGACGCTGCGGCTCCCCCATAAGAGAGGGCTATGATATCGAAAGCCAGGCTCTGCTGCGGAATCCAGCAGGAAGGAATGGACTGAACGAGCAGGAGCGTGAACGCGAAAGCCTCGCCGCGTCTCCACCCAGACGAGGTCACGACACGCCGAGTCAGTCCATACTGCGTAAGACTGAGTCCAGCGCCGTCGGTCGCGACAGCCGCTCTTCCTCCCCAGCAAGGAGAGGTTACGAAACCCCTGGTCAGTATCAACTCAGGAAAATGGACGCCGGCGGCTCGTTAAACAGCCGCGGTCGCGACAGCCGGAACTCCTCGCCTTCAAGGAGAAGCTACGAAGCTCCGTCTCAGTCTCTGCTGCGCAAGTCTGAAGGAGCCAGCTCTGGCAGGAGTCACGATATCCACAGCTCGCTGCCCTCGAGGAGAGGCCGCGACGTTCCGGACCAAAGCTCCCTGCGGAAAACTGGCGGCTCCCTGCATGGCAAGAGTCACGGCAGCCGCAACTCTTCTCCCTGTGGGAGAGGCAGCGGCGTCCCCCCGGGCTACTCAGTCCTCAGAAATGCCACTAATGGAGACTCCAGCTGTTCCTCCCAGAGAAAAAACACATACAGTGACTCAAAATTGGACCTCAAACACTCACCACGCTCCTGGCGGGAATCGACTCACTCCCTTCGCAGCTCTTCATTATCCCGTGCCGCTTCGCCCCCCAGACAGACCGCGAATGGCGGCAGAACAGCGTTCGTCGCCTCGGAAACGCCCAGGAGTTCTGGCAGCGTGAGGTCTGGGGCCGGCAGACGCGTACGCGAGGATGGCAGCCCCCCTCCCAATGACAAGAGGCCCCCCCACCGCGCTCGCAGCCCCTCTCCCTCACCTCAGGTTCATATGCGGCGGCACACCTCCTCCCAGAGCTCCATGGAGTCCTCGGAGTCGGGCCAGCTGTCAGCGGGGTCCACGGGGCGGAACAGGGAGGAGTACGCCGCCATGGCTGACCTGCCGAGGGCCAGAACGATCCACCAGAGGGAGGGGCCGGGCCACACGGGGCGGCCTCAGAACCAGCAGCCCTCTCGGAGGCAGGAGCTCTTTAAACCTGCCAGGTCAGCCTGAACGTGACGCAGCCAAACGACCCGGTTCCATTTTAATAGTATTTTATGATGTGGACGGCGCCGCTTCTTCCGCTCCAGCAGATTAGAAATGTGACGATCCGTCTGTGTCGTTCCAGCCACTCCTTGAGCAAACACCCGTCCAGAGAGTGGGAAGACACAGTGGACACTGAGAGAGAGCGGCACTACAGAGCCAGTGGCTACCTGTCTCGAGCTCACTCCTCCTCCTCGCTGCAGGTAGGCCGGTCAGGGTGTGGGTGGCATTCATTAACATCAGTTATTTTCTTCTTTTTCTCGATTTAGCTGTCTCAAGCACCATTTCATGGAACATTTATCGCACCTTACTAGATTTTTGAGATCCCAAAGTACAGAAGGACTTGACTGGGAACCAGGGGACGGGCAGGAGTTAAGAGGCGCTGGGAACCGGACCGCTTTAAGCCCCTATTCCCAGCGCACAACGTAATCCGCTGCAGTAGAACCACAGTCTGCGCTCCGCCTGACGTGTTAATGCCGAACCCCGCGTTCCACATACCGTACACCAGATTTGGGGGAGGAAAAAAAAAAAACCCTGCGGATGTGAAACGCCGCAGATTTTCTGTATTCGCTCGTCAGGAACTTGATCATCAGCTGTTGTTTTCCAGAGGTCTGGCAGCCCCACGGCGGAGGAGGGCAGCTCCTGGAGAGGTCCCCACCACAGAGCCCAACAAATGCAGGTATGTGGTGCAGCCTGTCCGCTCTTATCACCACACATCATAAACCTGCAGCGCCTGTGCTTTACTGCCGTTTGCTCCGTTACATTAAACATTATATACTGTTACACATTTACTAGACTGCTGCAGGCAGCTTGTACTGTGTTCACACAGATGCTGTCTGGAATAACACTGTATTTTTTTATGTACTTGGCAAATGAACCTGCTGGCGTGTGTGTATCCACAGTGTTGTGCGTCTGCAGACTTCACCTACTACACCCTACAGTCATTTCATAAGACTGACTGAGCTTTTGTCAATTGTGGTCTGCTGGGGCATGTGTTGAAATTCCTGAACTGACACCAATAGCTACCGAGGGTGGGGGGTTCGGGGGACTTTTTGTGTGCAAGCCCAATGATATTCAGTCAGTAAGAAGATTTTTTTTGGTCCCAGGAAATGGCACTTCAAATTGACAAGTCGTTTTAAAGCCGTTTTCTTGTCGCGATGATGAATCGGGGGCTGGATCGTTTCTCATGTGGTGGCGGCGAGGGGCGGGCGGGACCGCTCAACGCCTTTCCAGACCCCCCTGAGGTCCCCGGGCCCCGGTTTGAGCGCCAGCCGCCGTGCGTTTCGGGAGGCTTGTTTTCTCAAAACGATCTCCGCGGATCCGCCCAGGAAGTGGCAGACAGCGGGTTCGAGAAAAAGAAGCAGCGAGGCGGCCGGACTCACACGTAACGTTACCGTCCCGGGACCTGTCAGCCAGTTGAGAAACTTTGGAAAACACCAGCCGTTGTTTTTCTTTTTTTAATTATTCGCGTTTAGTCGAATCGAACGCACCCTCTCCCTTAAACACGGGGGCAGAAGTCAGCCATGAGCGTTGGCGGTTCGCTTGATTAGGTTAACATGGGGGTGGATGGCGGGGGCTCTCGCTTCGGTTCGCCTAACGCCAGCGCTCCGCGGGAGAGCGACGTTTTTTTCAGCCCGACACGTTTAACCGAGCTGACGGAGTAAGACCGAGAGCAAGAAGAGTGTTTGTTTTGTTTTTTTCCGCGAGGTAACGGTACTTTTCCTTTGTCTTGACTTTAACCCTCCCCGCCCCCCCGGCGGACCCTGTTATCATGACGGTAAGTGAAGTTTCACCTTGAAAACCGTTTGCTTGTTTTTCCTCCTATCTCCTCAACTCTTCCTCAACTTAACGTTTCCCACATTCAGTCTTGCCTAAGTGCCACATTAGCTTGGTTTAAAATGGATTGTTTTCAAGTACAGTTAATAAACAAAATAGTTGTTTTAATAATGGGGGTGTTTGACGGGAGGGTGTGTACGTTAAATGGGCAGAAACGCTGCTAACTTTTCGCTAGCCTAACCGTCGGCTAAGCGGGCTAGCATGCTAGTGTCCAGGTGTGGTGCGGTTTGGATCCGCTCGACCCGGTGCGCGAGCGGGTCCAGTTGTGTTGTGCGCAGAGGTTGCGTGGCTCTCTAAACAAAACAACAACAACAACAACAACAACAACAACACAAAACAATACGTGACAATGCCCGAAAGGGCCGATGAGGAGACGGGAGTCAGGAAGAGTGGACGCTGCCTCCGTGTCTGACCTTCTTCCTGCTGTCTCTGATCTGATCTGAGAGCAGATGACGAGGAGAGGAGAAGTGGTTTATTGGGGGGGGGGGGGGTATTTCTGTGTCCCACGTCCCTGACCCCACCTGTGTGCAGTATCATCAGGTAGCATTGATTTATAATAAGGCTCTGCGACCTGCTCCGGGAGTTCATCCCCGCATCGACGTCGAAGGGGCATTTAAATCAAACGCATCAAACTCGGTTACGCGTCCAGATCTTCCCCGGCGTTGCTCAACGCATTCCTCCCTGTGCGCCGTCTATCGGCGCCAGATCTGAACGCTGGGTCACAGCAGATCGGCGGCGCAGATGAACTGGCTCATGCCGAGAAAAACAGGGTGGTGCTGCGGCTTACAGAAGAGGGCTGGTTTAGAGATGACGGCGCAGGCTGAGAAAGTACATTACAGGGAGCACAACAGAATGATGAGCTGACAAAACGCACCAGAGATTTAAATGTCAGCGAGAGAGATAAGCAAAGTCAGGAATGTATGTTGGGAAAAGTTGCCTAATCTTAATCTGGGATCATCATATTTTGAGGTGCCTCACTCATGTTTTCTTTTCTTTTCCCCTCGTCATGGGTGTCAGAAGCGAGAGCAGGCCCGTTCCTGGTGACGCTGTAGAAAAAGCGTCTGCAGCTGCAGCGAGAGACGTGCGAAAACATTTCATGACGTGCAGCAGGGTTGAGTTACGACCGTAGACGCCGGTGTTCCCTCTGCACACTTTCCAGAGCTTTCCTCCCTTCTCTGAGGTTGTGCAAGTCCAAGTCGGTCGTCTTCAGACATTTTCTTGATGCCCCATCCTCTCACAGACTCACCCGCTTCCTGTCGCCTCTCACACCTCATCTGCGTCGCTCTGTGCAACCGCTGCTCTATTTCAGTCCTGTGTGGCACGCCTGCAGTGCAGAGCGGGCAGCACTCTGTTTGAAAGGTGACATCGCTGAGATGTGCAATATGATCGCCGTGTTGAATATCGTGTGCCGCAGCTTAATGAAAGCGTTGGATAACGTGGGGATCTGTAGGCTGACTTTTCCAGTTTTAATGTGAATTTAAAAAAAAAGTTTTTCCAGCACAGGAACTTGTTTACGGCCTTGGTGGCAGAATATGTTGAGCAGCATTGGATGTGTTGTGTTGGTTGACGGGGATAGTAAGGCTGAGGTGGTGCGGTGGCTGCTGATTTCTTGTTTAGAGATGTAATTATATCGAGCGCGCCCCACCCTTCGATACGGGCCTGCTTTGTCCTGTTGCTTCACTCGGAGTCACGTTATTTTTTTCTTTTCTTTCTTGTTAACTCTGTCGGTGTCTTCCTCCTCTGTGAAATCCTGACTCCACAAAATGCTTGTGTCAAACGTTCGTACGAAGGTCGGGGAACGTGACGCCGTGCGTGTGCTCTCTGCCTCTGCAGCCCGACCTCCTGAACTTCAAGAAGGGATGGATGTCCAAGCTGGACGACGGCGGAGAGGTAAAGTCAGAAGTCTCCTCCTCCCTCGTCCCCCGGTCCCTAATGAGAAAGGCTGCGTGAAAGGCGATAGTGGGAGATTATCCTGGTTATCACAGTAATAGCTCGGCCACGCTTGAGTGAGCGAGCGCCTCGCTTCACGCATCGCGCTCTGCTACTCGTCAGTTTGACACCAGGCCTGTCACAGTTATGTGTTTCAGACCGGGCCTCGCTGCTTCCCCTCAGTTTTGGGCGTCTCGTACATCATCACAGTGGCGTTTTCATGGCTTTCACATTTGCTGATCTCAGTTCAGTCCTGGGTTAATTGGTGTCTCGTGTGTTCAGTGGAAGAAGCATTGGTTTGTCCTGACTGACGCTGGACTCAAGTACTACAGAGACTCCAGTGCAGAGGAGGTAAAGTTTCCCGTCCTCGTTATGTTTGTTGCATATTGTGACATTGTTGGAGCCATGACAACGAAGTTGTGGATTGTCGTGTCATTGTGAGAACATCCTGTTTCTGCACGGGCTGTGACGGCGTTGTTGTGTTTTCTGTGCAGAAAGACGATATGGACGGGGAGATCGACCTCAAATCCTGCGTGAAGGTGTCTGAGTTTGACGTGGAGAAGAACTACGGCTTTCAGATACAGGTGAATGTCTCCGTCAGGGGACGGTTCTGTTGTCTTGTCCAACCACACCCGCTCTCAGTGTCTTGTTGTTCCCGGTTATCGTTACTCGCATCTCGGCCAGGATCTCTTCAGCCTTTGTCTCTGCGTCTCTCACCTGTTTTTTTGTTCTCCAGACACGGGAGGCCGTGTTCACGCTGTCCGCCATGACGGCCGGGATCAGGCGGAACTGGATCGAGGTTTTGAAGAAGTGTATACGGCCCAGCAGCTCTCCAGACCTCACGCAGTGAGTACCAGTCCAAGTGCTGCATGTAAAAGCGGCTCCAGTGCCGGGCAAAGAGCTTTTTGTTGGACTTTGTAAAGTGTGAGACCTGGCGCCCTCTCCTTGTGCTAATTCCATCTTTAGAGTCATGTTTAAAAATGAGCCTTTTCTTTTCCACGTAACTTAGTGGCTCCACCTGTGCAGGTGGTTTTGACTCGGCAGTGTTTAGGACTCTGCAGCTCAGCTGTGCTCAGCTGTGGGTGAATACAGGCAGATAAGAGGCTCTAACTTGGCCGCTGTATACTTTGGCCGATGCAGATGAATCAGAGTTGGGTTAACAGCTCCGAGTGTCAGCATACAGCAGATCTGTTTTCATAATGACTCACCACCATCTGTGCCTCCGGTGTTCGTGTTCAGGCTTTGTCTGCCGTTGGTTCACTTGTTTAATCATCGCTGATGACTTCCTGAGCGCTTACGTCTTTATTTGATTTAAAGGAGCGTTCATGAGATGGTCAAATATTAGAGGGAGAATTCTTGTTTTTAAATTCAGATTTCCCTGAGTAATTATTCACTGATTCTTCTCTCACCTTCTCCAGACTCCCCGACAGCAACAGCGACAAGGAAAACTCCCACTCGCGCTTCCTGCTGTCTTCCCGTCGCCTGTCATCGCGCCACGGCGATGTGCCGGCGGAAGCTCCGGCCCCCGCCCCCGCCGCTCACCGTAGGTTTGACTACGTCGAGCTGTCCCCCGTCCCCGCCTCCTCCGGTCCTCTCCCGGCCAGTCAGAGGGAGGCGGGGGAGGGGCAGGGCAGGGAGCACAGCCAGTGGCAGGAGGAGAGGAACACGAGCAGCCAGTGGGAGGCCCTGCTCTCCAGGAAGGGCACCGGCGTCGGATCGAACCAGCGGCTCCGCATGGAGGACGAGATCGAGAAAAAGTGGGCCGAGTTCGAACTCATGCCCGTGAAGGAGATGAGCTCTTTACCCACGATGGCGTTGCGGTCCTCCAGCCACTCAGCCAATGAGGCGCTGCAGAGGGAGGTAGTGCGTGGAGATGATTTTCCAATTTGCAAATTAAAGAAAATGCAAATTAACCCTTCATCTACCCGGATGAAGTCAATTTATTTCCCATTTCTGCCTTTTAACCCTGAACAACTCTTTTCTGACCAGCCTCCTGCTCTTCAGCAGCGTTCTCCTTTCAAACACAACGCAGTGGAGAGTTAAAAGTAAAAATCCTCAGCGTTATGGGTGACGCTGCTGAAACGCCTGTCTGCTCTGTCTGTGTGCTGTGGCGTGCATCTTAGTGTGAATCAGTGTTCTGTAAACTGTGGCGCTACAGGCCGTCGCACGCGGGCTGATGCATCATCACGCACACTCGTATCGTTTATAAACGCCTGTGTGCATTTATTTGTAAGAAACCCAGATGTTTCATTTGTGTTTAAGCTTCTTGAGCTAAAATCTGATTAGACTTTGAAAGATCAGCTGTGAGAGAGGTTAAAGTTCAAATAATCTGAACGCTGGCATCACAGTTGCTCAGTGGGGCCTGTGATTATGTGCAGTTGTACTTTATAGCATCAGCATCCAGTTTGTTCACGTCCTAATGCTTCTGCCAGCAGCTGCTTCTGTGCCATCTCACGTAAACACACTAATCACGCGTTGAAGTGGGCTTTACCTCCGTCCTCGTCTCGTCTCAGGTGGCGTCACTGAGGCAGCAGCTGGAGGACCTGCAAAGAGGGGGGAGAGGGGGAGGAGGAGGAGGAGGAGGAGGCGGAGGCGGCGGAGGAGGCGTGCGGGGCGGCTGCGGCCCAGAGGCCCCCTGCGGTCGCAGCCTGGCGGCCATGGAGCGAGCTCACCGGCAGGCGCTGGAGGAGCTGCAGAGGCAGCACGAGCGACAGGTCCGGGAGCTGGAGGGCGAGAAGGACAAGCTGCTGCGGGAGGAGACGCAGGACACGGCGAGAGGTCAGCCATTACTGCGGCCATGTTGGTTTTGTACCTGAGCTGCCAAAGAAGTGCAGGGCGGAGCTTGAAAATCAACCTGAAAAAAAAAATGTGTTCACGTTGACCAAGAGGTCACAATAGAGGTTTCACCCCGTGTGTTTGTGTTTCAGTCATGGAGGCTCTGAAGAAGAAACACAAAGAGGAGCTGGAGAGGGAGGTGGAGAAAGTCCGGAGGCTGAGCAGCGGCGTGCTCGACTCGCAGGCGTTGCGAGCCCAGCAACAGTGAGTCGCTTCGCGTCGGAAACGCACGTCTTCATGTCTGTCAGCGTGACGCACAATCCGTCATGAGACATGAAGTCACAGATACGAGCACGGGCCGCCGCGTCCTGTCCGAGCCCGTAGTGAGTCCGTGTTGCCTTCAAACTAAATTCATGGTTGCAGCTCTGGCTCTCATTTTTAAGAGTGCAGCCAACATCGGTCATTTATGTTAATAGCTCTGTTGTGCTTTCAAGTGGGAGCTCGTCGGCCACAAAAGGCTTTTCTGCGAAATAAAAAGGTAGAATGTGCAGACTCTACAACAATCCGAGGCCATTACCGCAGCGGCCGCTGGGTCCTGTCAGGCACTTCAGGAATGTCCAAGAATCTGGTCACGGATTAGTTTTCCTTTGTAAGCTTCGCGAGGCCTTTGACACGGCGCTGTCTCACAGGCTGCTACTGGAACCTGCATTTTAGGGCTTATCTGTGTTGCCTATGCTGCGTTTTTCTTTTTCTTTTCTTTTTTTTTTTGCTTCCTTATTTTTGTGGTTATTGGTCACGAGCAGTGAAAGACATTTTTAAAAACCACAGGAGAAAATAGTTTCCTCGTGAAAATGGAAAAAAGCTTTCATGGTTTCTCACAACATGTCGCCGTTACTTAATGCAGCGCGTACTATATAATATTATACTACGTGCAGAGCAGAGTGGAGGAGTGTTTAACAGGCAAACTTCTCCTGCAGGTCAGAAACTCAGTCCCTGCAGAGGGAGCTGTCCGGACTGTCCGAGCGCTACTCTCAGAAGTGTCTGGAGCTGAACCGGGCCGAGCAGAACAACGCCGAGAGAGAGAGGGAGATCAGCCACAAGGAGAGAGACATGGAGCAGCTGAGGAAGGAGAACCAGGTGAGCTGGCAGCAGATGACGGGCCGCGTCCTGGCTCAGATGGTTCAGAATGACACAAACGGAACCTTCTCCTCTGCAGGACCTGAAGGCCCGTTTGACGGAGGAGATCGGCCGGACGCGACCTTCTGCCACAGAGGACGACAAAGACAGGGCGCCCTGTGAACTGGAGGTGACGCGTTTACACTGTACACACAAAACTGCACAAAGCAGATGAGGGTGTCATGGGGAGAAGAAGATAAGAAGAAACTGCAGCTCGGCACCTGTGGTGGTGCACAGTGAAAGCGTACTGATCTAACGCACAGTGATGTGCACTGGTTGGTTGATACTGGGGGCAGAGCATGTTTTTAAAAAAAAACACCTGCTAATCCAACTGTGCAGTTTGAATGTAATGAAGGCCTCACACATCATGTTGATGTGTCATGTCGTTCAGTTGGCAGGCCACACTGAAGGTTGGCACAAGTAAAGCCAAACCTAATGTAGCACTTCCTCTTTGCTCGCTGTACTTTTCAGAATACAAATGGGACAGAGCAGTAAACAGCGTCTGGCACGAGGCCCCAGTTATGTACTGTATAAATTACAGTGTTTATCATAAATCAGCCACAGTACACATACTGTGGGTTGTTGGTGGACTCCAGTGATAGTTATAAGGTTTGGGTGTAATAGAAAAGGTGTTCAGTGTGTTGGTTTATTTTGTGTGTAAAATATAACCGCAATGTTTTGTTTTTCCCTCAGGTTCTTCTCAGGGTGAAAGAAAACGAGATAGAGTACTTGCACAAAGAGATCAGCTGTCTAAGGAATGAGCTGCAGTTTCTCAATACGGTACTGTGTGTGTGTGTGTGTGTGTGTGTGTGTGTGGAGCTTTTGTACAAATTTGTGTTTTTGTGTATGAACCCTACACTGTGAGGAAAATAATTTGGAATGTTAATCCTCACATCTTTCACAAAGCTCTTGGTTAAAGCTGGAAAGATCTCAGCCTAAATCTATAGAGCCGGCTCAGATATTCAATAAGGACCAATGAGAATCAATCATCTGATATTAAACGCACTTGAGACGCACAGTAAGCGCGTCGTCTTCGTAGCGGCCTGAGGAGCTCACGCCTCGCTCTCTGCCCGCTGCAGGAGAAGCGGCTGGCCTGCGAACGCTACACGGAGGTGAACGAGGAGCTGAGCGGGATGAAGGGCCGGAGCGAGCGAGAGATCCAGAGCCTGAAGGAGCACCTGAGGCTGGCCATGGCCGCGCTGCAGGAGGGGCAGAGGCTGGGCAACAGCCTGGACCACTGAGCACCCGCCGTCGGTACGAATGCGCCGCCACACACGGAGACAGGTGCGGACCAATGTAGAGCAGGCAGGGAGGTGATGTCACAGTTTGGTTGCACCATCCGGTTTACTCAAAATCTGTTGAATGTACATAAGACACGTTTTTTGGGGGGAAATGTAGGAGCTCTGCTTTTTAAAACGCTGTTTGTTCTGCAGGTGTGTCTGCAGCCTGTGACTGAAGCAGAGACGGAGGAGGAGCAGCGAACACGTGGGGGGGCCACGAATAGTGCCTTAGTTTTCAATCATTCTGCCAATGAGCAGCATAGAGTAGCTATTAGCTGGTTTCATTACACTGGGCCACACATTATATATAAAACTGCACTTTTCTTTTTTTCTCTCTTTAGCTTTTATGAGTGCAAGTGTGCATGAGCGCGCGTTTGGTCTTAAAACTGGAATCTCATTGAGTGACTTTTTTTTTTTTTTTTTAAATCTGGTATGATAGATAGTCTGTGCTGTATCAGCTCTTTTTTTTGTATGATACACTTGTCGCTGCCGCTGTGTTTTCTGCCCCAGACAGCAGGAGCTAACACAGTTACAGAGGAGCTACTGTCATCTCAAGTTTTCTGTTGTACAGCTTTTGTCGTGTTTACTCTGTGAGAACGGCACAATTTTTTTTTTTTTTAGAAACGGGACTTTACGTTTGGTGTAATTATTTTTTTTTATCAAGTAATATTTGTGCTTGTAATTCTGAAATAGTGAAAAAATGGGATTGATACAGGAGCAGACAGCAAAAGTATCTAATTTTTGGCTTCCTGAACTGGGAGTTGATCTCATTGTACAGAGGCGTATCCGTGGTCAACATTCTGCGGGGATGCTCCCGAAAGCTGTTGAATGAACGTGATCCCACGTCACAGATGTCTTTATTTTTTGAAGCACGACCCCTGATCATTACCACCACAACAAATGACAGATGTTGCATTAATGAGCCAATTTTTGTATTGACAGTATGTATTGTTATAAAATGACATATCTACCTGCCTTTTGAAAATGTTTTCATATTTAATGTACTGCAGAGCCTGTATCATCTTTATAAATTATACACATTTTTGCAATCAATTTAAAAAAAAACAAAAAAACAACAGAAGAACTTTTCACCTGAGTACATGTAATTTCAGTGATGTCATGCACCTGTCACTGCAGACTAGAGCCGCTCATTCATTCTTACTCTTAACATACTATTGATCTCATACATTATCTGTTCGGAAGTTATGCATCAGAGTTTCGGAAATATAGAAGAACATGTATGATGCAATGCCCTGCAATTCAAAAATGTTCATTTCTTATTTATAGCTTTAAGACTGAGCTCAATGTTAAGATTATTAATTATTAGTTGGGGAAAAAAACAACATAAATATATTTCTAATAATCCGTCCACCTCATTTACATTTTTTAATGGACAAAAATTTTAAATTTTAAATATAAATTAAATATAAGAAGTATCAGAATCGACCCTGGTCTTGGGTCCCCCTCCCCTCTAGGCGGCGCCACAGTGTCAACATAGCGCCAACATAATTACACCGTCGAAGAAGACGAGCCGGAAACGCTGTAACGGCAGCTGCTATGGCGTCCACGGCGGCGACCCGAACGGCGGCTGGCGCTGCTAAAGTCGTCAAACCGATTTTTAGCCGTGACCTCGACGAAGCCAAGCGCAGGGTCCGGGAGCTGTACCGAGCCTGGTACCGAGAGGTGCCCAACACGGGTATGTGGGTCCGGCGTGGGCGCGGGTGAAAGGTGCGGAACAGAAGCAGAGCGAGCGTCAAGGTCGCGTCACTGTGGCGGTTCAGCACAACATTAGCTGCTAGCAGACAGCGAGCGAAACGTTAACCATCTCACAGACGCTCTCTGTTCCCCAGTATGTGATGGAAACATTGAGGATGTCATTTAAATTGAATTAGTAATGAGTAAAACGTTAACGGCAAGTGTCCACATCTGGCGCTATTTACTGCTGTCAGTGTTTGTTGTCCTCCAGAAAGAATGATCGAGTTTGCACGAAAACTTCTGTAAAACCTTTTTTCTGATATTGATCTGTGAGTTTAGAAGCTGCCCGCTCCACCACAGCCATGATAAGTGTGTAGGTTAAAGGGCAAAGGTGGTGAAATATTAATTATTCTTATACATATGTGAATCGCTCTATGGCCCCGGATGTGACGTTGATTTGTGTGTGTGTGTTTTTTAAAGGAATGCACAGAATAACCCCCGCTGTGTCACTTTAAAGTAGAGCTGAATTAAATACTAATGGATGAGGCTGATGTGATGCAGTTTCTCTCTCTCCGCAGTCACAACGTTTCAGCTGGACATCACGACGCGTCAGGGCCGAGACAAAGTGAGGGAGCTGTTCAACAAGAACAAGCACATCACCGACCCCCGTGTGATTGACATGTTGGTCATTAAGGTAAGAGCTGCGCGGTGAAACGGCCGCTCTGTACCTATCGTCGTCGTGCGCGGCGTGAACGTGGAAGTGGGCTGTTCCCTCTCAGGTGTACTTCACACTTGTGCGTCTGTTGTTTCATCATCAGGGTAAAATGGAGCTCCAGGAAACGATCCACGTCTGGAAGCAGAAGACCCACGTAATGCGCTATTTCTCTGAGACCCAGGAACCTCGTCCCACCGACTTCCTGTCCAAATTCTACCAGGGGCACGACCCGTGAACTGTGTAGCTGTCTGCTGACCTCTGACCCCCCCACTTTTCTTGTGTTCAGATGATCCCCTTAACTGTAAATATACACTTAACACTCATGTGCCGAGAAGTTGTGTCTTTTATTCACAATCGGAGCTCTGCTGGAATCATCTTAAAGGGACAGCTGAAGGAAAACGTGCCGGTATAACAGACGCTGCTGTGAACGGCTTCTTCTCTCATTCTCAGTGAAGCTGTTCACAACAGCGTCTTTCATTTGGAGCTTTGGACAAAATGTCCTTTTTAAGACAGTAATGGAAAGGTGGTAGGTGGTTGGCGTGGAATTATAGGTACCTGGAAACGCAGTAATGAAGGCAGGCAGCCGCAACATGAAACATATGACATTTTTAATTGATTTTAGTCCCTCCGCAAAAACAAAAACAACCAGTGTTTTTAAGGTCTGTTTTCTGTGTGTGCTGTAAATGTGTTTGGTCCTCAGTTTACTTTTCATTGGTGATTCTACACAGTTACTGTGCAGGACGGACTTATCTCGTGTTTGTTACATTGAGTGAAGTGACACCAACATAACAGCTCACACCATCGTCCACTTGAGCATGTGCTGCGTTTTCACAATCGACATTCCCTTTATTGAGACTTGCATGCAAATACAGTACGCTGCGATCAGCCGGGAACACGCTGCGTCAGTGTCGCTAACGACAACAACCCCGAATCCAGTGCAGACAACAGGCAGGTGTTTATCTGCTCACAGACTCCACCCAGTGGACGAGACAAAACAAGATCATCTGTGGAGGAGAGAGAAAGTTTGAGGGTGAGCGGTGACTTTTTTTTTCCTGCTCATTTTGTATGTGTTTACCGTAAACTCCAAAATAGACACAATTTCTCAACTGAGTTCCTAAATTGTGTCAGATTTCAGTCAGGTTCAACAACATGAACACAAACGCACACAATAATGCACTGTACTCTCTTCATCTAATGCCTCCGCTTGTACTCGATGTAGCATCAGTATACTTCAGTTAGTGGGTCCCCACATCTGTGGCACGTGCAGCAAGTAGAATGAGCGTGTGTGTGTGTGTGTGTGTGTGTGTGTGTGTGTGTGTTTACAGTGAAATCCACACTCGGAGCCGGGCCGGTACCTGACAGCCAGGAGGCCTACCGACCCCTCAGTCGTCGTCGTCATCGTCCTCGGGGACGAAGATGTCGTGCTCCTCCAGCAGCGCCGCAAAGTTCTTGCTGATCTGAGTCCCCACATACAAGAAGGGCACCACTACCACCGCGATCCGGACAAGGCCGAAGGGGGTCTGCTCCCCAGCACGGAAACAGCCGCGTTAGTTCACGTCAAGCAGCTTCGTCCGAGGATGTGACAACGACTGCGCTCCGTCACAGAGACGCCGCCCTCCTCCCGCCGACACACCGCCCGTTAAAGCTGCACTCACCTTCTTGGGTTGGGGCAGAATGGCACCGGAGGATGTGCACACGGCCGTGCGGCGCGGGGTCGCGGTCCGCCCCGGCGCGGCGCGGGCGCTTCTCAGGGCCGACAGCCGGGCCAGGCGACCGGGGAGCGACGCCATGTTCGCAGCGCTCGGTGCGGCAGCAATAATGCGGAAAGCCGAGGGGATCGGTTGGGTTTTGGTTTTTGCGGAGGTGGAGGTGCGACAGCGCCGCCCTGCGCCGCCGTAACCACCCACACACACACACACACACACACACACACGCCTCCTCCGATAACTCTCATTGTCATCAAACTGCGTTGTGTTGCTTGAGGAATAAGGGAAGAAACAACCGACACAGGATGCGAGTGATTTTCACACTTTCTCTTGCAATAGGTGAAGTTGCAGCTTACATTTAAATGCCATAACCCCTTAGCAGAGAAAATAAACAGCGGTGGATTATATAACAATACAAAACCTGACGAAATAGATCAAACAACGTTAAAAGCCAAAGTCAATAAATACTGTACAGCATTAAATATTTACACATTCCCTATACTGTCGAAAGAAGACTATTAGTGGCTTTCGCACAAAATTCATGTTACTGGAGATGACCTGGCCTCAGAATTGGGAGTTGTGTAAGTGATGCACGCTGTAAACACATTTAAATCATCTTCACAGTCAGTGATAAACTGCAGTATAAAGTTATTCTGTAAAATGATACAGACAAGTTAGGTTAAATCACTTAAATAAGCTTTTTCTTTGTACAAACATAATAAAAACCAAAACAAGACACGTAAAATCCCTGCAACCAAAAGCTTTTCACAGTAAAGAAATCTCGCTCTCAAGTAACAGAAATGAAATTTGTAACTAACGACATTTAAACAGCCTCAGGTGAAACCTAAGTGTCTCCTCAGTGCAGAGCTGTCCGCGGCTCCAATCCCTTCCATCCCGACGTGGTCGCACGGCTTCACGTGGCGCCGGGCGGCTCGTCACTAAACAAAGACGAGAGACTCATCAGTGAGAGCTGACGGTGAACGAGGCCGCTGCTCTCCCAGAGCTGGACCACCTCACCTGACGTTTGAAGGACAGACTCCTGAAGAACTTGTGGACCTCGAGCGCGTCGGGTTTGACGGGCGCCCCGGCCTTGTTGCCGTCGCCCAGTCTGACGAGCTGCCCCTTGGCGATGGCGGCTCTGAGGCTCATGCTCTTGACTATCCGAGCGCTGGGCTCTGAGTCCGGCGTGGGCCGGGAGGACACCGTGATGTAGGAGGCGTCTTTCTGATGCTCCTGATAACTCACTGAGAAAGAGGAGGCACAGGGAGGTGAGAATCCATGCGTTATGACGGTTACTGTTGTTCGGCGTGCTGCACCTTTACCTGCAGAGGTGACTGCGGTGTCTGTGGTGCTGGTGAGCTCCAGCAGGATTGTGGGATATGCAGGGTGCAGCAGGAAGAGCTTTCTGATGAGCGGCTCTGCTGCAGCAACACCCGGTGGAGCCTGTAACGACCAGAGTGTTTCAGTGACGACTCCAGCCTCGCTCCGTTTTCTGTATTTTTTGTTGTACTTCATTTATCATAACAGCTTTGCCTCAATGGTAGTCCTGTTTCTCTGCGGCAGACTCACAGTTGCCTTGGTAACTTGGTTCTTCTGCGCACTGATTGGTTCGCTGGCCCAGAAGAGGAAAGCCGACTGGCCGGTGGAGGTGGAGATGGCCGAAGTTTCCAAGACGAGACGAGGGCACAGGAACTCTGCGGACCAGAGGAGGTGCCCGTTCACCCCGTCCACGACCTGTGCCTGACACGCAGAGGCAACTAATCAATACTGACAAATGGAAAAAGGTGAGTTTAACCAGAAGTTTGCTGCTAGCTTTACCTCCATGACCCCATTTGCTGAATGTTGAAAGAAAAGATCAAGGACTCCATCATCGTTGAAGTGTCCCAGGGCTGGTTGGCTACGACGGGAAAAGAAAAGAAATGAAGAAACTTTGCAGGATTCTCATGTCCAACTTATTTTGTTCTTCGCCGTTAATACGCTCAGGAAACAGATGAAGTGAACATATGCAGGGCTTTACCTGTGAATGGGAGCTGAGCTGAAGGTCCATTTCTTCCGGACGTCCCTCTGCTTGAGCACCGACAGCTTGCTGGAGCCGTACACCAGCAGCCAGTCGCTTCTGGTGGCGTTCAGGTTCGAAACCGAGTCCAGGCTGTTGTGGTTGTTGCCACAACCGACCACAAGGGGGAGTAGGAACTCCACGCGCTCAGACCCTCTGGAGACGAGACAGGAGGTGAGACTGGGACGTGTTTCGTTCATTAAGGTGTCTCGTAAACGTCACTGAGTACTGCCTACCTGTAAATGTGTATGAAGGAGGACACATTGGTTTTCTTGAGCTCCTCCCACCCTGGATCCCGGACTTTAAGTGCCTGAGTTAGGTGCATGTTGCCCGTGGCTCGGATGTAAATATCACGCAGAGCGATGGCCTCCACGTTACCTGAGGAACCGGACATCAACACAGTGTAAAGAGACGTAAACCAACTGAACCAGTCAGCTCACAGTGTTGGCAGAACAGTAGAGTTCTGCACTGTTCCTTTACCTAGTCCAAAGAGGATGTAATATGCCCCTCTTTGCGTCTGATGCAGCAAAGGGCCGATCAGCCGTCCTTGTCCCGTGAGGTTAAATGGGACGGGGCGTCCGATCAGCGCCCCCGTCAGCCCGGAGATCAGGGTCAGGGAGAGATCCAGAGCCTGAAAAGGAATCCGGTGCTGAATGTGAAGGCCTGAGTGGATCCCTGCACTGCTGTGTGTACGAGATGAGCTCACGAGACTGAAATAACTGAACTCTTGCACTGGCAGTGAAATGAATTGCAAAACAAACCAGCTGACTTCAACACGACAGACTCACAACGTGTTTTAGATGAGAGGGATGAAGAGTCGTACAAATAACACATTTTGTTAATCATTTTTTTTTGTAAGTGAACAGAAGTAAATACAACCCCTGCAAAAACTTCAAGCCGGAAGCTTCTGGAATCCTTTTCACAGCCTCGCCTGCCTTTGTAGGCATCAGTTAGCTTGTTGGGTTAATGCAGAGTTTGCATTTACTTCCTTTCTCTTCAAAAGCCGACCACATATTTCACGTGCCCGGGGGTAACGTCGGCTCGCAGCTGTCGCTGTACCTCGTCTGCAGGCAGGGTGGCGATAAGAAGATCTGGGACCGAGTCGCCGCTGAGGTCTGGAAGCAAGACGGCCTGCGACTCAATGTTTTTGAGATGGACTGATGACAGGTTCTTCCCTGAGGAGAGAAAGGAAACACTTTGTTTTGTTTGACGTGGCTGAGGGGAACGTCGCTCAAACGTGCTGATCGTTTCATGGAGATTTCCCTCAGATGAACCAGTCGCCTCACCTGTGCTGCCGTTGACTGACATGAGGATGGACTTGCTGATGAGGAGACACACGGGGGACGGCTGGGAGCTGTACTGCAGACCACACTGGATGTACATCACAGACTCCCCCATGACTTTCCTCCACAGCACCTGACCGCTGACCGCGGACAACGCCACCGCGCTGTAAACTGGGGGGACGAGAGGACGTTAGGACACCGAGGGGGACAACCGAGGAAATGTGCAGCAAAATGCGGCTGACGCCCTTCTCATATATCATTGACCACACCTCACCCACACACACACACAGACACACACACACACTTTTGTTCCTTTGTGTGGGATGGCTGTCGTTGGTCCACTCTATGACGCCGAGGAACACGTCCTCCACCGAGTCCCCGTCAACGTCCCATAACGCCAGCGCGGGCGGAGTGACACCTGCAGACCAGGGGAGACCAAAGCAGAAGGAAACGGAACATGCTGAAACAGAGCATGCTGAAACAGAGCATGTGGTGGGTGGAGCGATGCTGAAACACAGCGTGTGGTGGGTGGAGCGATGCTGGCTAATCACAGGGTGAGCCGGCCTCGTCTAGCCAACGAGACTCCAAAGTAAGCCCCTGACACAGAGAACATCACGAGTGTCGGCACCTCATGAACAGAAGAAGAAGAATGTAGCCAGAGTAATGTGTGGCATACGTCCCGCAGGGCGACTCCTCTTACCTCCTGCGTCTCCCAGCGTTCTCTCCCACTGCGACCTCTTTTCCAGCTCCCCCTTCTGACACGGGATCAGGAACGCACACAGCAACACCAGCAACATGGCGCACACCAGAGGCACCAGGAAGAACGCACTTCTCACGGCGTTCTTCATCCTCATCCTCTTCTCTTCGGCGTCGCCGCCGTGAACCCCCAGCCCGGCGGCCCCCAGCTGGCCGGGCCCCCCTCTGTCCTCCCCCGCCCTGTCCCGGCCCGAGTAGCCGTGGCTCCAGTACTGCGTGCCCTTGGCGTCGTCCCTGTCCCGCTGAGATTTGCCGGGGAGCCGCTCTCGCCATTCGTCGTCGTCCTCCTCCTCGTCCTCATCCTCCTGCGCCTCGTCTTTGGCCCCCACGAGTCGCCCGGACCTGCCGCCCCGCAGCTTGGAGGCCCCCGCGCCCAGGCAGCCGTCCCTGCCGAGGCCGTTCCGGGGGTAGTTGAGCACGAGATCGTCCTCGTCGCTCTCGTCCTCGCTGTCTGCCTGAGTGAGGGGGTCGTACTCCCCCAGCTCCGAGCCCTTCTTCCCTGCAGAGACACGGGAAGAGCTGGTGAGGACCAGTTGTCCTGTACAGTCACTGAGACAGACAGGTAGGACGAGTGACCACTGTACTGTCATACTTGATAGACACAATAACCAATATACTCTATACTATATGTTACTCTGGGCAATTTGTCTTTGCAGGTATGTAAGGACTTTTCCCCTCAACATACATATTATATACTGTAAATATTCATATATATCTTTCATTCTTGGCACATTGAACTATGAACAGGACAACATGCTGTATATACTGTAGTTTGTCTTATTACAGAAGGTAATAATAAAATAAAGTCACTGTTTTTACCATGTTTTTTTATTGTTGTGTCTGTAACATCTTTATACTGCTACTGTTCCAAGCTATAATACCAAGATTTATAACGATCACACGTGTTGTTTTGAATAAAGGCGATCGCAATAATGCACTACTATATCGATTAGCGTTTGTTAGTGAATACCGCCTGCGTATGACCGCACCTTGCTTGTTTACTCCGCAGCATCAGCGTTAACGTTAGCAGCCAGCACGCGCTCTGACAAAACGACGTCACGGTGCTGCTCTCCGCACGCGGCTAACGGGCAACAGCATCCAGCTCTCCGCAACATCCCGCGGGGGGGAAAAAAACAAAACAAAACGTGTACGCTGATGCGGGATGATGCGGAGCGGGATGAATCTACGCGTGTCGACGGTGATGGGGTGAATCAGCTGCGCCTAAACAGCGGGGTTGTGAGAGAAGCGCTGATGGCGGTTCTCGGTAAAATCACCGGTCGAACTCTGTTCCGTCTTTTTTTGTCCCCCTCTCTCGCAGAGATAAACGCGGCGCATCTTACCGGGCAGCTTCAGGGCACGGGACAGAGCTGCAGCCATTTCTCCTCCGGTGGACTCCGCGAGGCAGCGACGAGCAGCAGCGCCGATAAGAGGCTCGAGTGCACCGACCCCGCTAATTGGATCTACGCCTGCCCGACCGGATGCTGGGAGTTGTAGTTTTTTCCCCGACCAAGTTTTGACTGTTTTATTTTCACGTACCATGCCGGCTAACGAAGCCATACGTACACGTACAGCATATACGATTATATTCTGGGCAGTTTATTGAAAATACTTGAAAATAATGGCGGTTTCTTCACAGTCAATTTGTGCATATGTTGTTTGCCATACTAACGGAATGCTGAACAGCAGTCCTGGATTATATTCAGTGAAACGCATTTAAAACTGAGGACACACTGCATAAAGGAGTTTCTAAATGAACCACATGGTTCTGCATCACTGTGTCTGTTTATTTGTTTACTTATTGAAAATGTTTTTATTTATGACACATCGAGGGGACGGGGAAGGTCCTGGTCCTGCGAGGCATCTCGCAAAGTAGGCGAGTCACCTCAGCCGGCAGACCTATGCCCTTTCAAAAATTCTTCTCGTAGGTTACACGAGGACACGGGCGTCACCCCGCGTCGTTATTTTCCTTACTCATCAGTTTAAGGCATACCTGAGCACCTATCACAGCCTGGCATAGTTACAGTGTCCAAGCCCTCTCGGTTAGGGTGCCTCACATGGCTCCCTGACAGCATTTTATTTTGGATTTAACCGACAGTTGCGTTTGTGTTAAATTATATTATCATATTATTATTTATTATGCACATTTTAAACACTGTTTTGTTCGCCGTAAACTATATTTGTGACTCCAAACCACCGTTCTTGTTGAGACCATTTGGCGCAAAGGCTCATGGGTACTGAGGAATTTCACGCTATTCGCGTTTTGGCAAAAGTAATCGATGGCAGATTGACCATTTATGGCGGGACGGGATTGCGTTTTGTCACTGTGGTCTGTTTCTTGCAACAAATCAGCATTCTTTCTTAACTTTGATTTGCTTCATCAACAAATTGAATAAAACATTTAAATGAGACTTCAGTTCCCATCAGCCCCTTTTCAGTGTGGTTCGACTGGGCTTCCGTAGTCCCACATATAGTTTTCTCCTGCGCGCAAGCGCTGTGATTCAGTGTGAGAAAATGGCAGACGTTTCTTTGGATGAAGTGATACGACAGCGCGGTATTAACTTCAAGGCTCCAGCTAAACGGTAACTAAATTGCTGTTGCAGCGATGGGTGGTCGCTTATTAAGGATGTGGCAATTTATAAAAGCATTTCTGAAAGCATGGCGAGAATTGAAGGCTGCTGGTAGCTCTTTGGCTCCCGTAAGCTACCGTTAGCCCTTTACAGCTACGTCGTAAAGGCTAGGCTAAGCAGCTGGCATTATCTGTAGGCCGTTAAGTCTGAAGCCATATAACTTTAAATCTGGAAATTGTGGGTTAGTTATTCTACCAAATCCAATTTTTCATAAAAATTAATTCTTAGTAGTTACGGTTACACCCATGATTGAAAAGTTATAATTTCTTTGCTTATGTTTGTAGCTTCACATATCGGCCTTAGCTACCCGGGAAGCTAATATTTGTGTTAATTAAATATTAAATGCCTTTCCCATTTGCTGTGTCAAAAATGTAGAAATTGTTAAAATAGCAAAGTCTACTTTAATAACGCAATGTTTTTGTCCCAATATTTAACATTTTAAATTGGTAAGTGGAGAACCAATTGTAAAATCGTGATGCGTCGTCAGAGTCAATGATGAACTGTTTTCCTTTTTCAGGCCTATGTTTGGAAGGGGTGCGGGAGGCACTGGCAAGAGTTTTGATGCCAGACAGAAGATTGGAGCTAATGACGTTAGGCAGCGGCTTGGAGGAGGAACAGGTAAGGACTACATAGACAAATAAGAATGCTGTTTTCAATTATGCTTTGTATTCTCTGAAAACCAACACACTGTATCTGTGACTGGTATGTTTGGGTGATTAAACCTAAGTTTGCCATCCATCGCATGTCTCCCCTCAGGTTTTCAAGTGAAAGATGCCAGAGAGAAGCTGGGCCAGAAAGACGCTCGCTTCAAAATCCGGGGCAGGGGAGGAGCAGGAGGAGTGCAGGATGCTCGTCAGATGATCAACTCACGCAAACAGGGGCAGAATCAGTTCAGTGTCCCTGTGCAGGCCATGCAAAAGACAGCAGTAACACACCAAGTGCAGAGCCAGACACTTGTGCCACAGATACAGATACACAACATCAGTGCTGGCAGTATGAACACAAGGCAGTTTGCCCCTAAATTACCAGGACTGAGTGTGAGGGGCAGCACAACGCCACAGCTGAGCAATAATAAGAGGATGATGGATGCTCGGGACAGGCTGAGCCTCAAGAGGAGCATTGGTGGGACACAGATACAGGCAGCTGCTGCCCCACCCTTGAAAATAACCAAGACCATCCAGGTTAGGATGAAATATGTTTGTGGAAGATCTTTGTCATAGTCTGAATGTATTTATGCTCAGTGAATTGTATGCTAACTAACGTATGATGCTTCCTTTGATAGCAACGTCCAATGGGAATGTCAGGTGGCATACGTGCAGCTGCACAGGTAGAGCTGTTTTTCCTGACTGAGTAACTCTTGTGTGTATGAGAGTACATCATGCTTCCTCTGTATAATGGTTAAAACTTTAAACTGTGGTACTCATGATGTTGTTTTGTTTTCTCTCAGCCCATCTCAAATGAGCATGATGGCACACCCAGTAAACAAATGAAGATCACTACTGCCAACAGTATGCTACAGTCACGGGTAAGAGTTGCTTCTTAACAGATGATCTGACCTCATATACTGTAGGACTTACATAGTTAGATAATCAAACAAGTATTTCATTCCAACGTTAAGTTAAACTCTCTCTTTCTGTTTTCCAATTTGTGTAGTCTGGGACAGCAGGCTCCACATTCTCCATGTCGGCCCCAATCACCAAGGTGGTTAAAAACGATGCTTACACAGCCCCGCGTCCTCCCGTCCCCGTGGCTCCCACCCGGCCCAACACCAGCATGGCTGCCACCCGGCCCAGCGCCAACATGGCCCCCGGCCGGTCCTCGGCTGCGGCCTTACAGCCCGTCTCCAGGACCCTCCAGCAAAGCACAGCAAAAGCCAGCACAGCGGCTCCTACTCCCCCTCAGGTGAACAAGCTCACGATGCGCTCCTTAAACTCACCCTGCACACAGCGGTGCCCGGGTTTCATTTTTTAAACAATGACAAATGATCGCAGAAATTTTGTATATGAGCTCTGTTAGTAACTTTGTAAACAGAAATCTGGTTATTTTTTGATACTAATATTATAGTATAGTACCTTACGTAGTATTATACCGCAGCACATTTTTAGGCCAGCCATTTTCATTACATATGCTTCATCGTGTTTTGTTGTCATATTCCTTTCTAGCCTGCTTTCAGTCCTTTGGAAGGGACAAAAATAACCGTGAACAACCTGCACCCCCGGGTCACCGAGGAGGACATCGTTGTGAGTGAAGCGCGCTGTTTGCCCATAACCATCTGTTGTGTTTAATATTCAGCCATGAGCTGAAAGCTGCCGTTGCCTGATGACTCACTCTGTGTGCGCTCCATCCATTTGTCCACAGGAACTGTTCTGCGTGTGCGGTGCCTTGAAGCGAGCACGGCTGGTGAAGGTGGGCGTAGCTGAAGTGGTGTTTGTCCGTAAAGAGGATGCAGTGAGCGCGTACAGGAAGTACAACAATCGCTGCCTGGACGGTGAGTGCCAGTGGCAAGGATGCACACATCAAATGGCTCTCTGTCATCTGCTTTGCACACAGATTAATAACCTCAGCACTGACAGGTTTGGGTCGGGGACATCTTTGTTTAACTTTGTTAAAGTATTTTTGTGGAACTGAAATAGCGGTGGGTTGCACCGCTGAGACTGCCCCAAACCAGAGTGATGGAGTTGGGGTGTTTCTGTGTATCGTTGTTTCTCTAATTATCTTCTCTTCTCGTCCACCCCCAGGCCAGCCCATGAAGTGTAACCTTCATATTCAGGGAAATGTCATCACATCTGATCAGCCCATTCTATTGTAAGTGAGCCTGCAGGGCTTCATTCCTTCATTTCAAATTAATCTGTGTTTGACTCTGTTTGCATGCACATAGTTTATTTTGCATATTTTCTGCGAGCTGTAATTTGCCTTTGGCTTGAGTGGCTGTTATGTCTGTTATTTTTCTTTTATGCATAAAGATCAGGGGCATATAAGCAGCGACTATCAAGACACGATTAGTTCATTATCTTGTTTGAACCTGTGTTCCACTTTGTACAATCTTGACACCCCCTTTCTCTCCTGGGCTCGTGCAGGAGGCTCAGCGACACCCCAGGCACAGGCAGCGGCACAAAGAAAGACGGCCTGCCCCCTTCCTTGTCTCGCCCGGCCGGTCAGCGAGCCTCCTCTCAGCCCACTCCGGAGGTCGACCCCCAGACCATCCTCAAAGCTCTGTTCAAGTCCACCGCACAGTCCACCTCCACCACTGAGCCGCCCAGCTCACAGGCCACTGCCTTCCGCATCAAGATATAACTCGTGTCTTGTATGAATACACTGTCTGTTCATAAACATATTACTGCATTCTCAGTGTTCCCGTACAAACTGTGGTTTTCACCTCGACAGCAGGCAGCCCCCATTCTCATACGAAACAGATTTTTACACATTTGATAGACATGACAACTCGAAACGTGAAATTCATGGATATCGACAACCTGTTTTTTTTTTTGTTGTTTTTGTGGTATCCATATGTCACCTGTTTGTTTCTGAGATGGACCAGTGGAAAGAAATGTCATGTGATTTGTTGTTTTAATCCAGCATGGTGGGGTAATGCCAAATTAAACTAAATGTGTAGGGACTTTTTTCTTTGTCCGTTATGTTTTGTTGTTGTTTTTTAAAAATACCCCAGTTTAACGCTTATCTACCCCCCACACCGCATGAAAAGAAGGTGGAAAAAAGGCCTAAAAAACCAAGTTGCTGTACATTGAGCAGTGTCACTCTTGATGAAAGCTGCATTATGTATATTCACACAGGTGTGTTCAGTTATATTGTCTGTACCTCTTCTTGGATGGCCACAGACCACAGAAACAGAACAGAACATCCAGACCAAACACATCCAGTCGACACCGTATCCATCTGATCACACGGGACAATGAAGTGGCCTTCATTAAATCCTTAGCACAACTCTACAGAGCTTCAACCTGAGAAGAGGGCGGAGCAGACACAATAACTGAAAGCTGATTGTGTGAGCAAACTGGAGATGGACATTCATTATAATACCATAACCTAAGTAAACCAGATCTCAAATAGTCATATTTAATACATGTTTAATTTGGTTTTACCATTGTTATGGAACCCAGAGTCTTGTGTGCTCTGTTTGTGGCTGGCTTTACTCGGTGGTCCTGTTTTTGAAACCTTACGTTTGATTCTTTTTAGTATACATAACGTTTTGATTTATATTCAACTGTAAATTACTTTCTGTTGCTTTCTTGGTCAGTCAAGAAGAGACTAGAGAGGTCAGATCTGTATGTGAAACGTCACCATTAAATATTTAGCTTTGTAGATGTTGTCTGAGGCTCCTCTGTCTGCCATACGATGACGTTAAGAATAAACACACACATATACAGTATATGGATATTTCATAAATGTACTGTAGGTGAAATCACCTGGGGGGCTTGCTCGTTGAAAAGGTTTAGGGGGCGCTATCGAGCCATGTTCCGACTCCAGTGTGAGACCGATAAATGAAAACGTAAAATTTTTTCGGGCACGTGTAGCCCCTCAAAAATGTGATTAATTTTTAAACGTAACAATAATAATAATAATAATAATAATAAACGGTGTTCCCGGGCAATAACAACAACACTAATAATAATATAGAAACGTTGAACTCTCGCTCTTCTGCGTCTTCTTTGTCCTTCCGGTGTGAAAGGTCACACCAAAAATGGCGCCCTCCAAGAAGAAACATGCCAGTGGCCAGTCTTGTGTGATTCCCGGAGGATTCGCAGGTACTGTTGGACCAAATTAGGAATATTTATTCCCGTTTTTGGCTAAAACAGATGTACAGACAGACAGACAGACAGATCCGCTTCATGTCATGTAACGCGGTTCGTGTGGTCACTGATCTGCAGCCCTCCTTCGCCTCCGCTCGCGGATCACGGATGCTGTACTGAGTGATGTGTCGCCTTCAGGGTTTTTATTCCTGTCTCTCTCCGCAGTGTTGTCCTTACAGTTCAGCTCCGACAGTGCTGCACAGCACAAACTGTACGTGAAAGAGCACAAAGTCCGAGCAAAGAACAGTTCACGCAGACCACTGGACCGGACTTTGTTTGTCCTCAACATCCCCCCGTACTGCACAGAGGTGCCTTTTATTTAGATCATTGTATGGGGTCTAAATGATTTGTTAATTGTCTAAATAATGATCTCATGGTAGAGGAGCTGCTGCAAACTGTCGCTCTTCCCCTGCTGTTTGTGCTTCAGGCTGCTGTCACCGAGTTATTCTCGCAGTTCGGCGGCGTTCAGTCGGTGGAGCTGAGAGACCACCCGGGCTCCTCCAAGGAGTCTGGACCCAAGCTCTCCAAGATCTTCAAGCCAGCTGAAAAAAAGGTGCGACCGCATCCCCGCCGAGCTCTTCCCGCTGTAGCCGCTACACGCAGGTGGTTTTACATAGTGTGTTTCTGTCTCCTCCAGGGTTTCAAAGTGGGCTACGTCGTGTTCCAAAACTCCTCCGGTGTCAGGGCGACTAAATCACACCCACACAACGTGCCACTGGTGGTCTCCACAGAGCAGCGTCCAGTCAGGACAGGAGTACAGAGTGAGTGGTGCACTCACCTGTAGCAAGAATAAAAGTCTGATTGAATCATGTGACACGTGCATGTTATGTGGTGAATTTCTTACAACAGAATGGATTCAGGAGTACACAGAGTCTTTCATTCAGCCAGACAAACTGCAGCAAATAGTCAACTCCTTCATGGAGGGCTACGACAAGCGGAAAGAACAGGTGAGAACTTCTCAGCTGTTCCTCCAGCTTCGCCTCACTCCTCACGCCCCCGCGACTTCACCGAGCGTTTGTCTTCTCTGTCACAGGAAGCGGAGCGGCAGAGGAAGGAGGCTGAGCAGCAACAAGAGGACGAAGAGGGATGGGTGAAAGTCACCAGGGGCAGCAAGGGCACCAAGGCCCGCCCCCACAGTGAGGCAGCCAACCAGAGGACTCTGCAGAAAGAGATGAGGAAGAAGAAGAGGAAGGAGCTGATGAACTTCTACACCTGGCAGCACAGAAACACACAGAAAGAACGTGAGTTGCTTACTGAGCCCTGACACTGTCCTTTCAGCTTATTCTTTACTCCACCTGGAGGCTTAAATCCATTTGGTTAGGGAGATCAATCTGTTATGATTCATTTTTTTGGTGTTTTTCTTTTTCCCAGATATCGCAGAGCTGAGGAAGAAGTTCGAGGAGGATAAACAGAGAATAGCTCTGCTGAGGGCACAGAGGAAGTTCAGACCTTACTGAAGGTTTTTTATTTCTCATTTTCCTGCTTTTGTGTATTTCTGCTTCAGTACAAACATTTATATAATGAGGCATTCTCGTGTTAATAAACTATTATTCTGAGGAACTTATTTTGATAATTATTGAAATAGAAATCCCTGATGTTGGTGACACACAGGAAGTGACCAGGTTTTTACAGTTATATCAAATGATAAAACCAGTGTCTTAGTATATAAACCTGAAGTGAATTGTGTTGAGTACACAGCAGATGCGTTGAAATGATTTATTGACATCATTCATTATCAACTTGTGCGTCACAGGCTTGATGCATTTTGTTCTCCTGACACTTTCTGACACGTGACCACACGGTGAACAGCAGGAGCAGCAGCAGGGCAGCTCCAACACCACAGAGGGTGCACACCGTCACCTGGTAAACTAGGAAGGGGGAAGAAAAAAACATTTCTAGTGAAGTATCGCCGTTGGTCGTTCACACTGTGACCGTAGCTTCCTTGCTGAGCAGGACGTACTCGTGTTCTGTTTGACACATGGGTTGTCTTCCAGCTCTGTGGTGTTCTGTCCCAGCAGCAGTGGACCCACAGACACCAAGTGGAGCTGGTAAGACTCGGGGTCTGTCTCTCTCCTCCGTCTGTCACCCTCAGATGCTTTAAGAGGAGAGGGGGAAGTTACAGCAACAACTACGCACATAAACTGTATAAAGTGCTCAAGGTGCACAAGATGATGTACTCACAAATGATGGCACAACTCTGTGTGCAGTCAGTGTCATCTGTGCAGACTTCCACCCAGCAGTAAAAGTACATCTGAGTAAGAGAGGACACAATTAAGAAGCTGTGCTGCTTCAGCCACATCTGCAGAAACACACACTCCTGCATTATGGAGGCTTACTTCTTCCACACTTGGATGGCCTGTATGAGGGTCCAAGAACGCAAAGGACTTGACATCAAACCTCCTCACTTGGGAGTGGGACGTCATCCTCCCCAGGTTGTCCACAGGGACAGAGCTTCTCGTGTTATCCGAAGGGTTTGGGCATCTGTCCGGGAGCAGAAGAGAAACTTTTTTTAGCTGCAGCGTAGCCTTTGCAAAGCATTTTGTTTTTTTTTAGGTTACCGCTGTAATCGCCTCCACTTTACCCGTCGTAGAGAAGCGTCCACACAGAGTGTCGAGACGCAGGGTAGGCAAAGCAGTCCCGCACACGCAAGGAAAGGGTCGGGTCCGGGGAAGGCTGACCGATGGAAACTTCTACATACGCAGCTTCACGCAGGGGTAACGTCAGTGGCAGCTGGTCTTCAGTAAAGAAGGATGTGAACGATGCATCTGGAACAATAATCCCACACACAGTCACCAAGGTCTGTTTTTTAATGGATGACTTTCAATGCAATTCAAAATGTAGTAGGATAGTAGCACATATTAAATACTGAAAAACAAGCCCACACTGCTCTCCATTTTGTTACCTGTGGCTATTCTCATCAGCACTCTGATGGTTCCCAGTGCAACCACAGGTGGCGGATTAGTCACCGCATACAAGGACCGCAAATCTGCTGCACGCTTTAGATCTGATGCTGCGTATTTACACAGGACCTGGAGACTAAAGAACCCACACTAATCAGTTTATTTTGCATCACCGCAGCATAAAAACACAGTGAGAAACCACTTCTAACTCATACTGCAACAGTGCAGACCTGAACGGAGGATGTTCAGTTTCACTTTCAGTGTGCAGCTCCTCCACTTCCACCTCGTACATCAAAACATCTCCATCTACCTAAAAGCCAGGCAGATTCAAGCAACTACATTCAAGCCATATGTAAGATCCTTTTTTCTCTTTTTTTATATATAAAGCTCATCATGATTCATGGTGGAACAGAGAAACAGCATCACCTTCAACTTTGCACCACATTCTGTAACTCCGATCTTGAAGACAGCCACATCTGTGGTGGCGACCTCTGGGACACACTGTGGGTGATTTCTGACTACGAGGCTGCTGGGAGTGATGGGGGGGTCTGTGTCCGTCGCCTTAACCGAGAACACAAAGTGTCCATCCAGAGAGCAGGCTGGATTGGGCGTGAACAGAAAAAGGAAAATGCTGGATATCTCTATATTTAAAAGAAGCACAGGTAACCTCCACAGGTAAGACAAATGGCATCTTACCGTCGAGTCTGTAGTAGCAGGTGAGATCTTCAGCATCATAGCAGCAACCTAGTTTGTAGCAGGCATCACTGGAGGTGGCCGGGTGGCCGCAGTCCAGTCGCAGAGCTCTGTCCGTGTCACACTCTCCAGGTAACGCTGGAGAAGCAAACGACGGCCAGCGTCACTTGTGTGTGAAGAAAATGAATCCCACGCTCTCAGATACAGAGGCCAGAGCTGTGTGGACGAGCCGGTCACTGCTGGATCAGCTGTGTCTGCTCACCTGCTGGGATACGTGGCATCCTCTGGCTGTGTCTCTTTATCAGAGGGCAGCTGACGTTTACCCTGAACCACTGATCCTCCCCTGTGAGCTGGACCTGCACAGGTATGACCACTTTGTCGCCCTGATGATCAAAGGTCAGCACGATGTGGATTTTAAGAAGCCGTACACCATTTTGGGATATAATTGCACACGACCTGAAGTGTTTACCTGTTTGCACTTTTTCCTAGTCATGTGTGCCACATATTTTATTTCCCCTACTGCCAGTGAAATGTTTTCTTCTCACACAGACTGTAATTTTACCTCGATGTGAGCATAGCAGCTGTCATATCTACTGAAGAAGGAGAGGCTCTGGTTCTTCTCCCTGCCCTTTCTCACCCCACAGGAGCTCTCAGACTGAGGCACCGGGACTGTGGCCCCTGACACGTCTGACAAAAACGACAGAGCACATGTAGGCACAGGTACTGAGGGCCCATTGTGAAACGAAATATTATACGTTATTTTTGCCATCTCACCTCTCACGTGTATATTATCTTTCACTGGCGGATCAAACACAGCTTTTATCCTCCGGGCGGAGCAGGTGACTCTCGGCAGGGCGAGCCGCGCCCTCTGCCCAGGTGTTCCCTTCACTTGAGCCGCGGAGGCAAGAAGCAAAGACAGCAAAACACGTTTTGCACAATCGCTATTCATTTCCTTATACATTTTGTTTTGTGGTGATTTGGGGGCTCTGGGAATATCCGGTCTTTTCTTTGACACGGAGGGAGGATGGGGTCACGTGACACGTGTTAATTAGCGTTGATTAGTTTGAAGCTTGCTCGAAGGTGAGCGCAGTTTGTTTTCGCGTAAAGAAAAAGAAGTGATGTCGTGTCCCAGACTTGCTCAGCATTGTGCGCCGGAGGGTGGTCCGGATTGAAGCTGAGTTGAATAAGCAGGTGATTTTTTTTAAAAAGGTCAGCATTTAAATATTAGCCTACAGGCAAGTATCCCCAGGGAGCCATTAATTGAAATCGTTGCATAACGCAGAGACCTTGCCAACCTCACCCCCCTGCTGCAGCTGCCTGTGGCGACTCTTGCGCCCCTCCAGTTATTACATAAGCGATCTTAAATCTTAATCCGCTGCTTTTATCGAAATGCTATTTAAAACGACTGTCCGTTTAGGCGTCAGCGATTAACATAAGAAGTCCAACAAGCAGTTGCATTTGGAGCCAGTGTTATGAGCCAGGTTTAACTCCACGTGAACATCTGCTCCCGTCATTTCATGTGAATATCGAATGAGATAGTTTCGGTCAAAATAAGATGAGGTGTCTCGCCCCGGCCGATGTGATTTGTGTCATCACAATGGGGTTTCAGCAGGAAACACGGCCACTCTTGTTATGTTAATGATGTTGACTGTCCCGCGGTGCATCACGAGTTGTCATACGGTGTGGTGACGCAGCGTCGGTGACGTTTGCGGGGCATCCTGCTCCGGGCTGACGGCGCAGGCAGCGGGAGCAGGAGACGACGGCGGCGGACGAACATGGCTCTGAATCGGAATCACTCGCAGAACGGCGGCGTTTTGGTAACCAACGGGGAAAGGTGAGTGTTCGTATTCCGCCTGTGTTCTTACTCGTGTTAACTAGCTAGCGACCGTCTCTCTTTCCTTCTCTCTCGCTCTTTTTTAGCTTGTTTACCTTCTACTTTTCCAGTGCGTAGTCAACGCACAATGCTAACCAGGTGCTAGCCTCCCGCTAGCTGGCCTGGATAACGTTAGCATAAGCGTGCGCGTCTGTTCCTGAGTTGTCACGCTGTATGTGCTAGCTGTTGAACGAGGGGACAATTCAAATGTCGTGTTTACTCTTTTAAACCGGCGAGGTGTAATCTGGATATAACTTTGGGCCATACTCGTATCAGCAGCCTTACGCAACATGGCTAACTTTTCACGCTAGCTGCGCATCAAAACAGGAAGTAGCGGCAGCTCTCTCTGGATGTTGACATGCTGGTGAACCGTAAATGTCGCCACTTTTCTCACATTAGGTAAAGTGGGTTAGTTACAGTGGCGTTAGCTTCAGCTGAGCCGTGTGACGTCGTCTTTTTTTTTTTTTTTTTTACTGCGGCTGTGCCGGGTTGCGTTATTCTCACCTGCTCCTCGTTCATCCAGCATCTTAAGGGAATGCAAGAACGTGGAGCTGTCATTCAGCGATGTCACCTGCAAGACAGACCTGCTGAAGGGGACCAAGAAGGGCTCAGTTTACCTCACCCCGTACAGGGTACGGCCACAGGCGCACACATGCATCCATCCGCTGATCCCCGTTGCCCTGTTCTTCTTTGTGAATGTGTCTTTGTGCTCATGGCGCCTGTTCTTCCTCTCCCTTCATCCAGTTGCTGTTCGTGTCCAGTAATACTAAGGATTGCCTGGGTTCGGCCATGTTCCCCTATTATCTGATGAAGGGCTGCAGCATTGAGCAGCCAGTCTTTGCAGCAAACTACATTAAAGGGACAGTGTCAGCTGAGCCGGGTGGTAGGTGGTTCACTCTGATGATTGTGTGTCTGTTATGATAATCATAGTCAGATTGTGAAAGACAGTAAAATTAGATGTATTGTTCAAAATAAAAAAAACTCTACATAGTGGTTACCATTGACATTCTAAATAAAAAGCTATATTTTTCTTTATTAAA
Organism: Psettodes erumei; assembly: GCA_016785225.1. NCBI lineage: Eukaryota > Metazoa > Chordata > Actinopteri > Pleuronectiformes > Psettodidae > Psettodes > Psettodes erumei. The sequence continues at coordinate 1,788,141 of JAFBJZ010000776.1, read as the reverse complement.
TGTTGTTGACTCTCTCATCAGGTGGCTGGGAGGGTCAGGCCCATTTCAAGATGTCTTTCCCCAGCGGAGGAGCCATTGATTTAGGACAACATCTCTTCAAACTGGCCACAAATGGTTTGGATGCTTAATCATCACACGCATGTTTTTACATGGTGATATATTTATGCACCAAAGTGACTGTGCCACATTGTAAAAGTTGAAGGTAAAGTCCTAATGAAAAGGAAGTGTAAGGTGTAAACTGTGCTGAGGTTCTGCCACTAAAGGCTCATTTTAAAAAACACTAATAATCTTCAGATTATTTGTTGCCTAAGACCGTTTTCTCTTGCTGTGATCCAGCTTCCCGTGCTGCTCCTGCCCAGAATGGTGCCGCCGCTTACGGCTATCCTTCCCCTGGAATGATGAACGGCTACGGGCCACCTCCATCTGCTCCTCACGGATATCCTTACCCACCCCCTCCCCAGCAGAATGGGTTCTACCAGGGGCCTCCCCCTGCCACCGGCAACATGGGCTACGCCTATCCATCGGCTGCTGCGGGTACAGATCAGTTTGTAATATGACATTTATGTGCGAGCAACAACCCACCACAATTAAATTAGTTGTGGGTGGGTTAATATAATTAGCTAAAATAATCTTAATCTAAGTTTGACCTTTATCTTTTTTCTGTGGATTTTTTTCACTTTCATGTTCAATACAGATGCAAAAATAACAATATCTACTCTAAGACTGTAAAGAGTTTAATATGTGATATGGTATGCACATGCATGCAGAGTATTTGTTTTTGTATTTGTGTGTTTTGCTGAATCTCCTCGTTGCACATAAGTAAAAATGCTTCAGGTACAAATAATGCTACAATTTCCCTCATTTCCTGTCAGTGTTTTGTGTGTGTGTGTGTGTGTGTGTGGTGGGGGGGGGGTTGTGTTGTTTTGTGCTTTTTTTTTTTGCTCCGTCTCTGCTGTGTAACAAATTGCCAACAGACTATAACCTCAGTTGACCTTGCAAATCCACCTCATTTTCTTTGCTGCCTGCCTTGTGTTCCAGGAATGTACCCATCTGGATTTGACTACATGGCTCCACCCCCCCCTTACCCTGGGCCACCCCAAAATTGGACTGCACCCCCCCAGAACTGGGCATCAGCACCAGCACCCCCACCTCCAGGTCTGTTTCTCTCTCTGTCTGTATGTCTGTGTCACTGCACCTGTCACATCTGATCTGTCTGCCTCAAAGTGAGTCACTTCAAAGCACCCCCCCAAAAAAAGTAGTGCTGATGTCTCATTTGCTACACATCAAAATTACAAAGGATAAACAATCTGCCCTCCCTCCCTCGACTCTTTTCTGGCACCTCGTGGATTTGGGTAAAAACAGCCACTCTGTGCGCGGGGTCAGCTTGGAACACGGCTGAAATGTCAGTTTGGCTCATCTCTTTTTCTTTTTCAAAAAACAGGAGCTTGAGTAGGACGTTTGAGTTTTGCACGTCCTTCGGGTGCGCCGCTAGTTGTTGTTTTTTCTCGAGGATTTCTGGAGCTGTCAGTCGTCGTGCTTCACATGAGTAACACTGTGCCACTCGCATCAGTTTTCTTTACCCCGTTTGGAGCTGTGGCATCTGTTCCTAAATATGCGTCAGCAGTCATCACTGTCTAACCTCCCCGTCTCTGTCATGTCTGATTTTATGCACAGGTAACGCCAAGGCGGCTGAGGCAGCGAGCAGTGCGTACTACAACCCCAGCAACCCACACAATGTCTACATGCCCATGGTGAGTCGCCACGCCCGTCCTCTTCTCGGTTAGACGTCTCCTTTCATTGCACTTACACAGGGTTCTTTGGGTTTTTTTTCTGTCCCCACAAAGGAGCGGCCTCCTCCATATGCACCTCATCCAGACTCTCCTCACAAAAAAAACAACTGAGGCCATCACTTCAATGACACTCCTCTCTCTTCCTCTGTATCTCAAATATATCCTAAAGCAAGAAATAATGTTGATGGATACCCACTTGATTGTACTGTAGAGTACGGGAAAAAAAGAAAATGCAAGTCGACAGAGGGCTCAAAGATGTCAGTGATAATTCCCCCAATCAGAGGATGCTGTTTCAGATGCTGGAGCAGCTTACAGCAATCACATCATTGTTATTCCTTATACCTAAGTTCATTTCAAACGATTGACAATGATAGACTCTGGCTTGTCAGAGCAGATCATTATCAACATTCCTGGTGATTGGATTCATTGTCAGGACTTGAGCACCCATGTTAGCGCACCTAAACTGTCCTGAAAGGAGGAGGCAGTGTGGGGAATGTATTTTTTTTAAGACCCCAGTTTATAACCGGAACGTTTTGTAGCAGTTTCTTGACTGTAGTTCCTATACTTACTAACAATAGCAACTCCTCTTATAAGCAGCAAAGTATTTTTGCAGTATCATTGCAAGTGTGTTTCCCTACAAAGTTTTGCGTTGAGTTTTTGTTGTTCATATACGAAATAAAAAAAAACAGAACTGGGTTCAGTAGTGTTGAGTTACACAGTATCTGACTGATTCTCATAGTTTCCTCCATAAATGACCAATGTGATCCTGCACAGCATCAGTTCAATTACAGTAAGTGAGTAATTAATTCTACTCACTATATGACCCACAACTCACAGTCTATTTCATATACTTCATTATATATTACAGGTTGTGCTTCTGCGATGGAGCAGTGTAATGTTTGGGGGAAGGGGGATGGGACAGGTTTCTTACACAACTAGTATGTGCAATATTTTGGCCTCTCTTAATAAGGTTGTAGATGACTCGCTGGGGTCACCTGAATGACCTTTTGTTCTGCTCTTGGCTTCTATTGTATTCATGTATGCACAGCCAAGCTGAAACCAGAGCTCTGCTGGAGTGACTACACGAGTGCGGGGTTACCGGGCCACATGATATGTCGTAGGGCCCATCAGTGTTTCTGTATGCAAACCATTTATTCCTAATTAAAGTAGGGTGAGGCACAGACAGGCCGTGTAATTGCACCCCCCGCCCCCCCACTGTGCATCAGTTAACCCCCGTTTGAAGGACTATTTGCACACAGTAGTGGTGGGAGAGGATTTTTTTTCTTCTGGGTTTGGAGTTTAGTTTGCTTGAATTAATCAGATGTCTGTATATTAATATCTCTTTTGCAGTTCTTATTCCTTTTGCTGAATTTTGTCTGTCAGTTAAAATCTAATAAATGTCATTTATTAAATTTCACATTTTGATATTTTTGTCATGTGTCTCCGAACTAGCACATTTTAAAGTATCTCATATTGTAAATATCTTCATTGGCATGTGCCGTGTTATTGCTGCAAAAAAAAGAAAGAGGACAGTTTGAATTATCCACTCAAACTGAATGACATATTTATTATGTTAAATATGAAACACACTGAACATCAGTCAGTCTTATCACAGAAAATCACAAACAGTTTCAACAGTCTGACTACATAACAATGGCCTTGCCATGCACTAAAACACCGAAGGTTCACAACACACAAGCTTTCTGTATATTCACAAGTTTTACGACAACACCAGTAGCTAGCTAGTTTGCACCCATTAGTTTATAAAGACTAGTTGTACTTTATGGCTCCGCTCCTGGGTCTTCCGTTTCCATCCTCAGGAAAAGAACGTGTATCTAATATCAATTCTATACAATTCTCTGCAGCCACGACTATTTTGTAAACTAGATTAAAGATGTGCAAAGCCTGACTGTGCGTTCTTCAGGGAGATGGGAGCTCTACAAGGACTTAACGACCCTTGGGGGCAAAGGTGAGTCTCGAAGGACAAAAAAAAAAAAGGGCTCACAGCTGAAGGTCCTTCTGGGCCACAGCGTGAGTTTGAGTTAGAAACAAAGATGGAGAAAAAGTGACGGAGAATTGAGAGAAAGCTACTTGCACTTGATGGCGAATTTGTCCCACTGCTTGAACTTCGGGGTGGCAACTGTACTGTATGTGTGACACGCAGTAGATTAGATGGGCAAAGGCAACATGGGTAATCTCTGTCAGTCCGTGTGCGTTCACAGGTCTTGTCACGTCGCCATGTCGCTCTTACCGATCAAATAAGTGTCGGAGCTACAGGGCTGGAGGGAGAGGAGCGGCGGTTAGAAGGTCGAGTAACGAATTGAGCGTGAGGTTTGACGGCGACCTGGCGCCTCCTACGGCTCCTCCTGGAGGAACCACACCTCGTTGCGGCGTCCGTAAGGCTTGAGCGGCGGGTCGAAGCTGCAGCAGAAGTACTGCTTGCGCTGAAAGGGGGCGGTCTCGCCCAGGGTGCGCGTCAAACGCAAGGCCTCCGCTCGGTACTCGCTCTCTGCCGCGAAGCCTCCGAACTGCCTGCGAACACACACACACACACACACACACACACACAGTAATTAGTGTTTTATTTAACTGCCCGTCTCACTCCAAAGACCTAAAATGTGCACTGATGTGAACATCAACATGCACCAGCTCCAGCACCAGCTCCCTGCAGCAAAATAAAAATGTTGACTCAGGCTGCAGAAAAGAACTAGAAGTGCATTCAGGTCAGGTGGACTAACTATTTGTCCTCTCACAATTTGGACAAATCCTAATGCCACAAGGATTAGCTTCTTGCTATGCAAACGCTTGCTCCAGATATATACAGTGCATTCGTCATGTTTAGATGATGCACTTACAGAGCGTAGACAGTCATGCCAGGCCGCTCCTCGATCCTGACAGCGGCGTCGGTGGGCGTCGGGGGGCTTTGCTGGTAGGTGGAGGGGATGCGGATGCCGACCACCAGCCGGCGGGACAGGACGCCGTCGTTCCGCGGGTACACGGTGATGATGAGGGGAGCTGCCGTGCCCATGGCCTCGCCTCAGAGAGGAGGACGTGGGAGTTAGTTAAGCAGAGAAGCTGCACAGTCCGCCGTTGCCCCCGAGAGAAGCAAACTCCCCACACCCAAAGGTCGAGGTTCGTGTGATTTTGTGTCGAGTGCATAATATGACCACTAATAGTTTTTTATCCAGACACTGCAAAGCAGGTCATGTAAATCGCACCTCTATGAATAGCAAAGGCATGAAATGATGATTCTGCACTGAGGCCTGGTTTGCACTTTTCGTCGGCCGAGGTTTTGTTTGTCTGTTGGCTCGCAGTGGGCGAAACATACGCTCCAAGGGCGTTGGCGTCTGAGCATTATTCAAATGTACCCTCCGATAAAGCCGAGTCACCCACAGGTCAGCCAGACTACGACTATCATTTTTTTGAAAAATGTACAAAAACAGGTAAAAATCATTAGTTTCATGAAGAAATCAACAGGGGGTTGTAATATTTTTCTGCACGTTTACCTTGTTCGTTGCTTCCACCGATGTACATGAGCAGCTTCCTCACCAGCTCCCCCGACACCTGGTCAAACGTTCGTCCCTCAGACGAGACGGCCGCGTATTTGGCAGCATCGTACCGCCGCACCTCAAAGCTTACTCCATCCTGGGGAAGATGGGGAATATGGAGTTGGGGGTGTGTTGGGGGCGGAGGGTGGCGTTCAGGCAGCGGTAGGCCGACCGCAGCTACACATTGTGCAATGCACAAATGCACACATTTCTCTTACGCACTCGTGGGTGGAGGGGAGAGGTTAAGCTCAAGTATGATTCACCTCTGACACACTGATGTTGACAATCTGCTCCTAAGGACGAGAGCGCTGAATCGGTGGGGGTTTACACTCGGAGGGTTCACTGTGTGTGTGTGTGTGTGTGTGTGTGAGACCAACGTGGACATAATAAGATGCAGATGAAATATATTTACACTGATTTGATTTAATTTTTTTCTTCTGCTCTGCAGGGCTCCGTCAGCTTGCAGGGAATAACGGGCAAGAGATGTATAGCCTTACATAAGTGTGTGTGTGTGTGTGTGTGTGTGTTTGTGCACAGGCAAACACCCACAACTCGCCCCCACCCCCCTCCGTGGACACACAGCGTTAATATGATGCAACAGTTTTGCTTTAAACATGATTAAGTGGGGTTAATGTGGCGCAGTCGCTCGACTGCACTGCTGAGCATTTTAACTTGAATCGGTTTTGAAGGAATCTGGTTGCTGCAGAGACTGTGATGCAGGTTTCAGACACAGCTCATCTTTCCACTAACATGATTATACTGTGTGCTATTTCATAACATATGGCTGCGCGTGTGTTTTTTCAGATGTACCAGCAGCAGGGAAAAAAAGACAACAGTGGAAATATAATTTGCGCAGCATATTCCCACTCGTTCCCAGGGCTTCTTGAGTATGTTTTCTCTATTAATGCCATCTTATGAATATTCTATTACTATAGTTTTATTAATATATTTTTCTTGAGAGCACTGAGATAGTGTCCCCCAATGTTTCTTAGTTCAAATCTTTGTGCAGTTTTGGAGATATGACTCAATATGCGAAATTTTGAGTCACATCTTGGAATGGTGAAGAGAATTTAAAAATTCCTGGATCTGGATATTGATCCAACCAAAACTGAATGATTTCTAAGTTTGACCAAGAGCCACCTGACAATCTATCTATTAGTTTTCACATTATCCTGCAAATAAAACCCAGACTGGACCAAAAATGTAACCTCCTCGGTGGTGGTAAGAATATTATGCAAAAGATTTCATCTTCATCTTGCAAATGAAATTTGAATGACTCAGCTGACAACTCTGGAGCCTGACAGACCTGTGGAGTGGTCCTGCGGTCGTTCCCTCAGCACATGAGCACAAGATAACAGCATGTTATCATGCAGGTTGAGCGTGTGGCAGGGACACAGGCTCCTGCACAGTAATTACAGGACGTCTGCTCCACATGGCCTGACAGTGGCACCGCCGTTACTATTGTATACGGCTGACACGCCGAGAAAGCAGTGCAATTAATTTGTCAGTCGTGTGTCTGCTGGTTGTGTGCATCCTTTTTTTTTTGCTGCTGTCTTATGTAAGCTTACACAGTGATAATTACTCTGTTCCTGAACAAAGAGAGTAAAAGGTATAATCAGCGGTGACTGTTCAACTGCTGTGTCGTTTTCTAGATTCACAAGCAAACCTCTGACTGCATCTCACCTATATTTTGCTGTGACAGTGTGTGTGTGTGTGTGTGTGTGTGTGTGTGTGTGTGTGTGCGCGCGCCCTGAAAGGCAGCTCCTCTGTATTCTGTGTCAGTTTTAATTAAGAGTGTTGGGTGTCAGAGTCAGGCGGGCCTTCCAACGATCAGGTGACGAGCTCTGATTTCAGGACCTGCTGTTTAACCGTCAGTCGGCTCCAGAGATTTGATGAAGCTTCAGCTGCGGTTAATTAACGCTCAGAGGAAGTGCGGCCACTGCGGTGACCTTGGATGTTGTAGCACATTTGTAAATGATCCATCGCGCTGCTCTTTAGCCAAAATCATTAAAAAGCGATCCTTTGTGACACTCTGCTGGCCTCGGCGGTCTATTTTTTGTCATTTTGGCTTCGGACATTAATTTGTATGTGGCGTCAGGACGGCTCTGTGTCTGTTTGGGTTGTTTGGTTCCCTGCTTGTTTGGTCAGCCGGGCTGGACCCGGCCTTTGTCCCCCCCCCCCCCTGTGAAAAGTTAGCGGCTATTCAGAGATAAACACACAAAGCCACTTTCAAAAAACCCGTGCCAGCCGTGACATTACACGGCCAGATGCACATTTACAGTGGCGCACACTGTAGGTCAGGAGGGCACTCGAGAAAGACCTCGAAAATGTCTGTGGGGCTTTTCCTTCAGTTACCGATGCACATCACTGAGCTTACTGGAATCTGCCCAATCGGTGCATTCAGTAAATATCAGCAAACACGACATATACATAAACATAACAAGGGGGGTGACATGGAGAGGGCATGCCCTTCCTCCTCTGTGACGTCAGTTTTCCATGTCATCGACGGTCTCTGTATCAGCATGCAGTCCAGAGCTGAGCTCGTGTGTTACACACACACACACACACACACACAGCAGGGTCAGTTAACCAGAACCCTGCGGTTCCACGCGCACGCACGCACGCAGCCACGGTGCCATAATGGAAAAAAAGTGGTGACCCACAAATGTGGGTGCAACACACGCGCAGGAAACCTTAAAGCCTGTCTGACTAAAGTGTGTCTGTGTGTGTTAGGTTGTGTTAGGGTTGTGCATATATGCCTTGTTGATTGGCAGAGGACCTCAGGCTGGTTTGCCCCTTTGCCCCACGCTGCGACTCAGCACGCATCCTTATAGGTCACGAGCAATTAACTGCCAGGCTGTCAGTCAAGGTGACGGGGGTTGTGACAACAGCAGAATAACACCAGTCTGAACAAAGTCGCCATAACAGAACCTACTTGGCTGGATAAAACGTCCCTGCAAACAGCGGGGGGACCTTCTACCTTCACGGTACAGCCGGGTTGCTGTGCGTAACGGAAGCGACCGACGCGCAGAAAGATGCGCGTGTGGGAGCAGAAGCGTTAATGACACCCGGGGCCGACAGGTGTCCGCACGCCGCTTACCTTCGTCTCACTGCTCAGCAGTTTGTACTCCGTCTCCTCGGTGTTTCCGAAGAGCGAGTTCTTGATCATGCCAAACATGTCGCTCCGGTCGGGTCACCTCTCCTCTCTCCGCTCCTTCGGCTTGTGGTGTGTCCGACCGCTGCAACTCCTGGGGAAACCCCGGCAAACGACAGGCGCGTAACTTGCAGCGGTGTCCAGATGCTTCAGAGGGCAGAGTCTCCTCCGGAGAAGAGCGCGCGAGTTTGTGCCACTGAACACAACAGTTTTCTTCTGTTGCCTTCTCGGAGACACAAGTAGGAGATCCTGACTCTTCGTCCCTCTGCCCAACCAAGAAATGAACTAACCAGGCTCCGCTCTCACGGGTTGCAGTGTCTCCGCCTCTCCTCCTCCTCCTCCACCTCCTCTTGCGCTCAAGAGTTTTTGCTCTTACCGACTTGACGCTCACTTATGTCACCACCTTTCACTCATAAGCGGTTTAATGGTCAGTATAAGTGGGTCATCCGCGTTCCCCACAGCTTATTACCCCCCAGATGCGTTCAGGTTGTTCTGACATTAAAAATACATTGAGTTGCCTGACTGAAGTCTGAGTCTTAAGTCCCCCCCTCAAAAAAAAGTAGAGTAACCTTCAGTGACTGGGCTTTGTGGCTGCCTGTTCCTCGACGCACAGAACTATGGGCTGTAGAGAAGCACATTAACATCCTGCTTTTTTGTGTAATATACATTTTGACACAAGCTGGTGGTTTGTCAGAATGCATCGGGCTTTCTTTCCAGGGCTGTGTGTGTGTGTGTGTGTGTGTGTGTTAGTTTTGGGCAGCGCATGGGTGCACGTCTTGCTCCCTGTGTCACTGTGCGTTGCTTTGCTTTAGGGTTAGTCTATTTAAATTCACACTCGGGGCCATGTTAGTCATCACCAGAGAGTAAGAGGAAATAGAAAGGGTGGATTTACAGAGAAAAAGTGGGATGGTAACATCAGAAGAAAAAAAAGTGAGGGAGCTGTGGATGGAGGGAAAGGTAAGAGAGAAAGAAGACAGCGCTCACCGCAGTACAGAGCAGCACACGGTCAGTGCGGCTGTTGCTAAGCAAATTCTTTCAATGTGTGTTTGGTGTTTATGAGATTTTTCCTCTGTTACATAATGTTGCAGTGTCTGCTGCTGCTACACAGGCTCTTTGTGCCTCTGTCAGCTGCATTATCTTACCTTGATACTTTGATGAAGTGCAAGTGATGGGACTGATCCGAATGAAAGTACATTTAACGTATATATATATTTTAATGTCTGCTTTTGGTTTTCAACAGTTATAAACACAAATAACAGCAGGTGTGGATAAGATGTAGGGTACAGTATATTTACAGCAACTTATACTTTCACACTGCTTCAGACACACTCTCATTAGATTATATCCCCCCTGCCCAAAAAAAGAAAAACAGTTCACGATGGCTCAGTCTCCAGTCAACACTTATCCCTTGAATCGTGTGATGAGGCCAAATGGATCAGCCACAGAAGAGTCATTTTCCGAAGAGTTTCCTTCTCCGTCTTCACTCCTCCCAGCCTTTACCTCCTGGCTGAGTGGGCAACCTGAGCCCCACGAGGCCGGCCACTTCCTCCGGGCTGCGCTCTCCCTTGCCGTGGTACAGGTTGTGAAGGTACAGGTGGTTCCTGGTTGACGACAGCAAGCACAGGTACGTCTGTGAGGCGTGGTGTGCCTCCTGCTGGGCACGGCAGTACCTCTCTCCTGTCACCTGTGAGCGGGGGAGAAAAGAAAAGACAATTTCAGTAAGTTCTTTTACACAATCTTCTTTTATTTGCTTTGTTTAATGAATCGGGCGCTGAAGAGAAAAATGAGACAAATGAACATCTGTGAAGAAGAGGCTCAAGGTCTGACTGGCGGACAACATGGAGCCAAAGACGACTCCAGCGATGGAGTCGAACACAAACAGAACGTTCCTCTATCGCAGCGTTTTCTGCCTCAACGTTGCTTTTCCTTCACCAACACCCACATGGACAGTAAGCATTCGGTCCAGCTCATACGCAGCATCGCACATACATTGGAAAGCCTGTGGGGCTTCTCTGGGACAAATACACACTGACAGACAGGCAGGCAGGCAAGAGTTCCTCCTGGCTGTTTTGCTTCAGCGACGACGCATACACTCAATCACCCTGGTAAGCCAAGTTCTCCCAAGCATTAATAATACAGGCTTTAAGCCTATATGCTTAGAAAACCCGATGCTTGATCTCAACAGGCAGAAACACAGGAGGACGTATAAGCACTTAGAGACGGAATGTTTCATCGTGTTAAATTTCTATATCTATTAAAGTAAATACATAGCTAATAAATTCTTCCCATGAATATGACTGTGTTCATACAGGACCTCTAGAAGCAAATAATGTTTGATACAGATAAAAACATTTGAAACATCGCCACAAGTAAATAGTGCTCCAGATACAAACCTCTCGATAAATTGCAGTTTATCGCAAATTTACTAACCAATATTCATTAAAAACCTTTTTTTTGCTGAGAATTGGTTCCGTTTGGGTTCACGTTATAACGCGGTGGCAGAACAGCTCCGACAGTTTGAGTACGCTCCGGTGTCACTACGCACTTGGGCAGTTAACGAGCCGTTAGTTTAGGTTGGTTTATCACCTGTTTATCACTGAGCTACATGCTAAGGCTCGTTAGCTTCTGGCTAATGTCAACATGTCCTGCTACTCCACAGTCACCTTGTGTTGAACTCTTGCATGCTTGTACAAAGCTTGCAAAAAAAACCACACCCCGGCGTCAGGGTGGATATTTGTTCTATTCCCACGTTTTGTCAAATGTCGAAAAGCAAATTATTATTTTCACCCCACGAACGAAAAACTGAAAAGTTACGCTTCTCTAGTTGTCGGCTAAGCTAACGCTAGTCTGTGATGGCAACCGGGCTCAGTTAGCTAACATTAGCCGAGACGCGGTCGCTGAAGGAGAAAAAAACAAACTCGCCTTATTTTTACGAAACTGGTCCATAACATAGTTGTAAGCCAGAGACTTTTTGTAACTCGCCCCCTGGATGGCGCGTAATTCTTTTAATATCCCCCGACAGACGCGCAGCGGCGATGAGAGCGCCGCCATCTTTGCTCCGGCTTCGCGTGTGTTTGCTCGGCTCACGGAGCCAGGCGTGCTCAATCGAACACCGACCGCACACTCGATCCATCGACCGGGTCTCGAACACAAGGCGGCGATGTTGCACGCTAACGAGCCCGCAGCACGCGCGACGCTTCCTCCCGGCGAAACTTTTCCCTGCGACAGTCCTCAGGTAAGGCGGCATGAGGACATTAACCTCCTCCACCTGAGCTCCTGATGCTAACAGCCGCAGGTTCAAGTCTAATGTCGACGCTTAAAAGAAGGTAAAAACTCGTGTCCTCCACTTACTGCTGAACCCCATTTTCTGTACTGAAAGCAGAAGGATGCAACGAGGAGAAACCTGCAAACTTCACTGTGAGGTAATTTTCTGAACGTCCCGACACTTTATTCAAAAACAAAGCAGAGCTCGCCCTGAAATTTCAGCTTTCAAAACTACTTATTTCCCGAGGACAAAGAACACAGCGAGGTTTACCTCACTCTTTTTAATGGAGGCTTCTGTAAAGCCTGTTGTACACGCTGTAGTATTCTTTTTTGTTTGCATACTTAATGTAATGTTGTCACAGGGTCATGTGGCCCAGGTCTGTCCGCACAGCAGAAGTGGAGAGAGCAGACTAGCGTCTTTGCCTTCTGAAGAGCACTTCTGAGCACCCAGCTTTGATTCGGACACTTTGGAGCAGGCATCTGTCACCATGGCAACGTAGATTTGGGGACCAGGGCAAAATGCGTTGGAAAAAGAAGAAGAAGAAGAAGAAGAAGAAGAAGAAGATTTTTGCAGTTTGCCCCACGATACCGTCAACGTCTTCGGCGCTCTCTCCGCAAAATGGAGCATGGCGAGAAAGACGACTTCCTCGGGTGAGGAAGCTCGCCCCCGGTCCGGAAATGTTACCGTGCTGAGGCGGGCGGGTTGTGTTTGAGGCCCAGAGGGCGGGGGTCACGGGCCGACCCTTTACTCGCGGCGTTTCTCTTCATCATTTGAGCTTGTGTATTGATAATTGACTCTAGGGGGAGCCAGTCTCTTATCAGTTTCACACACCGGTTTGGTTCCTAGACATTTGTTGGAAGGCACCCCCCTCTCTCTCTCTCTCTCTCTCTCTCTCTCTCTCTCTCTCTCTCGCACTCTTTCAATGAATACTAATGCAGCGAGTGGGCCCACCTCCCTTCCTCCCATCTTTTTCGCAGGGACGGGCGGGAGAAGGGGAGACGGAGCAATTCCAGCTCAGTATTCTTCCTCGTGAGGCAGGCAGCGCTTGACGAGCAGCGGCCCCAATGCCTTTTTTTTTTTCTTTCCCCCTCCCGTCCTCCTACTGAGCAATATCGATGATACCGTGCGTCGTCGCCGCTGCCACAACAATGTCCAACCTGTGTGAGTGGCACGTGAGATCAGACCAGAGTTGAGACAGACAGAGACAGACAGAGACAGAGACAGAGGAGAGGAGAGGACATCTGTGGCTTTTTGTCATCTGGATGGGAAGTCTTTTCTGGGAGGAGAGACAGCAGAAAGCAGAAGGCAGCCGGGGAAGGGGAACAACTGGCGGCAGCCGTTCCCCCCTTCCACACGTAGACTGGAGACAACGGAGGCCACCGGAGTATTTGCTTTTATCTTTCGTTTTTTGTTCTTTTTTTTCCTCATCGCGCTGCTGGGAGGTGCTTTGCCTTTTCATTTGCTCGCTCTCTCGGTCCTCTGTCTTCTCATCTATTTCGCCATTTACCTGGTCAACAATTTCTTCTATTTATGAGCCAGACGAGGAGGAGAGAGAGAGAGAGAGAGAGAGAGAGAGAGAGAGAGAGAGAAAGAGAGAGAGAGGCAGAGAGACAGAGAAAGAGAGAAAGAGAACGAGGAGGGGATTTTTTTTTTGCCTCCCCCCCTTTATCCTCTTTTTTTTTTTCCAACCCCCCTTCATTCATTCTTCCTTTCCCTCTCCACTGCTACCACTTCCAGCCCTTTCTATCCCCCCCGTGCAGCCCACGCTCCCTCCTCCCTTCACCGCCTCCCCCCTCCTCCTCCTCCCCCTCCTCCTCCCCCCCACCGCTCCACTGTCCACCCGTAACTTTGGCTACTTCTCCACTCCACCGGTGTTTTAATTTCCTTACCGTAGAGGCATTTTAATTGGGTTGCTTGTATTTTCTCTTTCTGCCTTTTTTTCACTTTTGTACCTTTTCCTCACCCCCCCCTCCCTCCCCGCCCTCCCCCTTCTCTTTTTTCCTCCCACCATCCTATGCATCTTTTTTGGGCGATTCTTAAATCTAACCATAGGTAGGTCGATTTAGTGTTTAGTGTCTGTCTCAAAGTCTTTGTTCCTTTTCTGTGTATGCAAGGTGTTTTTGTGTGGGGTACACACCTTAACGGCACACACACACACACACACACACACACACACACACACACACACACAACCACCGGCCTACGATCGAGCTCTGGCTCCCCTCCCATCCGGCTCTCAGCTGATCGTTGCCTCATGCCATGTCATCGTCACGTCACTCGCCCCCTTGCATACTATAATCTTGTGTTTTCTGACTTGTTTCCTTTTTTGTTGTCGTCGTCGTGTTGTCGTCCTCCTCAACCAAGACCACAGTGACTCATTAAGCAAGCACCTTCTCCAGTCTCGCCATCAACGCGACCACATCCCGACTCCCCCCCCGATCATTTCTGTGTCATCGCACAAAAGTCTCCTCTCTCATTAATATGTGGAAATGCCCCTTCGTCGCACGCCTTCCTCCTCCTCCTCCTCCTCCTCCTTCCTTTTGTTTGCCGTCACACACACTCAGAGACGTCCATACCGCACATCATCATCAGCAAGCCGAGGCGTCACGTTCGCCAGGTGAAGGTCAAACCGAGCCGAGGCCCGGTTCAGGAGTGTGTTTCTGAGCCAGCGCTCGTCCGCTCTGCTGGGGGGGCATCTGTGTTTAAACGCTCCTCTGCCTCCTCCTTCTCCTCTGCCCTCTTTTCCTCTCTCCTCTCTCTCTCTCCTCTCTCTGTCTCGTATCTTTCTGAACTGACTCTCATTCCCGCAGACAGACACACACAAACCCTCAAAGAGAATGGACTACGATTAAAAAAAAAAAAAAAGGAGAAAGACCTGGCTTCATCATCCAGAGGATTTTTTTCCCCTCCACCATATTTTTGCACTTTGTTCCACTCACTTTTCAAGCTTTAATCTCATTAGTCGCCTCGTTCCCTGTCTGTTTTTCTCCATCACATCCACCCTCTCACCCCCTCTGAATTGATCCACCTATTGATTTGTTTGTTGGTCCATTTATTTATTTTTTTCTCCATTTGTTTAAAAAAATTAATGTCCTGCCGCTCGCACGTCATTGACTTGCATCAGAGAGGAGTTGCTATTTGTTTTTTTGCATTCTTGTGACGTGATTTTTATAAATCATCAGCTCGACTGCTTCCATGCAATGAAATACAGGATCCCAACTATCTTTGGCATTTTAGACAAAAAATAGCAGATGGGTTTGCTAAGAAGTATTACACAGACTGCAAAGTAACTGAATAATTTGGTGTGTGTGTGTGTGTGTGAGAGAGCTGCAGAGAGACACAGCAGTAGACAGATGCATAGCAAAGCGAGGCGAGCCACACAACCCATTTCCTCGTTCATCTCATCCTTTCTATTTCCACTTTTCTTCCTGAAGGAGATTTAATGCCTCTCCTCTTCATTACGCGAAGATAATGGCGAGTGGGACTTTTGAGCAACTGTCGCCCCGATAAAGGCGCTCTGTCTGGATATAGCTGTTTTCCTGTGGAATTACCCTTTAAACCCTGGATTTGATTCCAAACGAAAGAAAAAAAATTAACAATTATCAAAAACTTTGCTAAATTTGGGACGCTATTTTTTTCTTGAGGCTTTTTTTTGTAACGGACTGAAGCTGATTTCAGTATTTCCTTTTTCCAACTATTGAATCTTAATGGGATTTTACTGACGCGGATTAAAGACTCAAGCGGCATCTTTGTCCGTTAGTTGATGTAATAATTTCTCCGGCCTTCGCTAAATTTAATATTTCTCAGTGTTAAGGGTTAAATAGGTGAGTACGGTGCCTGGAATCCACACATGCTGTTGCTGTTGCATGTTTTGGATGATGATTACGCTGATGCAGATATTCGCCTCCACAGTTTTGAACCCGGTATTTATGCTGTGTGGGTGTGTGGACCTGTCATGCGTGTGCGTGCAGGGCCTGGGCAGAATATTAATGGTTATTGACAGATTAGCAGAGATTGGTAATTTTCCCCTGCACACTTCACCACCATTTTTTTTAGTCTTCTCTTCCTGAAACGTTTTATTCTTGGGAAATAAAATTACACGCATACGCCCGGATCTTGATAACGTACCCCCCACCTATCAAATCACCTGTTAAGTGGTGCTCCATGCTGTTATTTAAGGCAGTGGAGTGTGTGTGTGTGAGAGAGGAATGCATGTGTGGATCGATAAAGTAATCTGCATGAAGAGACCGACTCTGTTGGCCTTTTCCCAGTGTCATTATTTCCAACTGCTGTTATTACAAAAGACACACACATGCGTCACAGTGGGGCGCGTGCGTGTCTTCTCCTTGTGGATTGTGTTGGCGTGAAATTCACACACACACACACTTTGTTCACATATCCATCTCGGGTGCAGCAGCGATTGACCCCTCCGCTCTGATGAACCCTCCCATCGTTCGGCTGAATTTATACAGCGAGCGCGTGCCCACGTGTGCGCGTGCACGGTCGGTCAAGGTTACGCCCCCGTACCTGCGAGAACCAACCGGGGACCCGGTCTCGTGACCCGGGGGCCATTACCCATTCCGCTCGGTGCCCTCGGCGCACGCGTGACCCCTGTAAGCCGATCTGCAGATGGGCACTTAAACCCGGGGTCGTCCGTCAAAGCTGTCACAGCTGCAAAATGGTCGTCTCAGGTGCAAGCTCCGGCTCGCCGCTGCCTCTTCCCCGTAACGATGGCGCGTCTCGTTTACGAAGACCCGCTCGTGTCGTGGTCTCGGAGGAGGCGCGAGCGCTGCGTCCCGCTCAGCTGGAAAACTGCGGTCGATACGGCTGATTTGACTAGTGTCATGCAGAGGATGCTGCCGGCGTTTCCAGCGGCTCCTCGGAGCGTAGCCGGGCGGCCGAGTGAGCAATCACTGTCCAAATGAGCAGTTTGGAAGATGGATACAGCTGAGCGCCACGTCCGTGCAGGCCTCCAGGTGACTGGCGATGATGAGACCTTTTGTTTGCCCACAGGAATATATATCGTTGTTTTTTTGTGTGTGTATTTGCTGCACGGTTGTACCCGCTTTGTTCTGTCGTGCACCCACGTTTTGAATTGCCGCCTGATATTTACGACGGAGGGCCGCCGCGGCACACTTTGATCGCCCTTGTCAGCCTTCAGCGTCTGAGGCGGTTCGGCGCCGGAGTCCGCCAAAAGGAAGGCCGCCAAAAAGTCTCCGAACGGGGCTTAAGAGATTTCACGGGCGCGGCGTCCGCAGCCGTCGTGGGTGAACGGGCCAGGAGAGGCGACAGCTGAGGAGATTCAGAGCCGCTGAGTCTCTGAGACGACAGCACAGCTCCCTCCACCTGGCTCCGAGTTAATCAAACGCCAACGAAGCAATATTAGATGTTTTTATCTTCGACCGACTTCCACGCCGCGCTCCGAGCCGCCGCTGCGTGCCGGTTTCCGCTTTCGGAAACGCTTACGTGCGACAAACTGTTGACGCCTCAGATTACGGCGACGACCCCCGCCCGTCGACTTGTTAAAACGAGCGCGTCGGCCCATCTAACGCAGTGTGTGCGCCCGAATCCCGTTCGACCGTTAAGAGAGCGAGCGGGACTCCAAATGTGGGACGACTTGGAGAGAGAGAGAGAGAGAGAGAGAGAGGAAAAAAAGTACATCTCAATTTTATTGGCAGCATATTCAGTCGAAGCGAGCAGAATATGGGTCATGATCTGATATAGAAAGGCTGCTCAATAATTCATTGGAGCTGATTAAGAGGACTCGTATCGATGCAGACGGCGTCCAGGAGAAGAGATGGACGTGTGTGTGTGTGTGTGTGTGTGTGTGTGTGGGCAGGACATTTAGGCCCCTATGTGGGATTATTGTAAACTAAGAAACAAGATGAAAGAGTCCAGGCGTCGGCCTCCTTTGATGTCCTAATCTACCGTACGTCCCGCGCTGACGGCGAAGGTGGCCGGTGCACGTGTGTGTTCGCCGGCGATTACGCGTCGCTGCGTGTTTGTGTGTATGTGTGTGGCCCGTCAGTCTATTAAATATGGAGAGTACAATCTGTTCACCCGCAGAGACTACTTTATTATTCCCTGACATATTTCAATTAATCATTTATTTACCTAAAGTGTGGCCCCCGCGCTCCCCCCCTCCAATTTAGGCACTCATATGGACCCGTGTGTGTGTGTGTGTGTGTGTCATGATATATGAGTTATGTATAATCAGGATTAATAGAGGCTATTTATTATTCTTCTGATCTCGCACATACAGTAGTTGGGGGATGAAGGCAGAGACGCCACAGTACGTTTGGAGAACATAGATTATTCATCACACTGGGCTGGATTGTCCTCGCTCTCTCACACACACTCACACACACACATTGTGTTACTTAAGGGAGTCGTGAGATGGATTTAAACAGATTAAAGATGGAGACGCATTGTTTTTTTTTTTATGGGACGGAAATGGTCTTCACATTGGATTTGCTTGGTAAACAAAGACCGAGCGCTCTGTGTAGGTTTTAAGCATTGAGTTGTGCGTTTAAAATCCCCCCTAATTTAATCTTATTTTATTCATTCTGAGGGGGGGGGGGCAGGGTTGTCCGCTGTGCCAAAGTGTAGTTATTGGAGTGTAACTGCCGGTGACCTGCCTCTAACCCGCTGTCCTCCCTGTTCCCTTTGCAATAACAGACCGGCGGCCGCCGTCAGACGAACTCGCACTGCCGAGCGTCTCCTCGGAGGAACGCGAGCCGAGCTGCTCCCGTGGAGCGCCGTTACCTCGAAATCGCCGCTTTGCCCTCTTGACCCGTCGAGGATTTTACCCAAATCTGCTGTGAGTACCCGGTGCCGAGGAAAAACAAACAAACCCTTCCTCGTTCGCGATCGTCACGGAAACGGATTATGATGCGGGGAAGAGATAAACGCTCGGCGTTTTTAATCTCACCTCTCCGTTCGCCAACATCTGTATTTGCTTGGGCAAATCCTGAACGCGTAATGAGGCGGAAGAGAGGTGTGATTCAATTCATCACAAGGCCAAAAACGCATTTGTCTGATAAAGTGTGAGCTGGTTACAGCAAAAAACAACAACAACAACAAAAAACCCCAAAACAAACAAACCTGGAGTGACGCCGACAGTGATGGAGGACTAGTTTACTCAGCACCGCTGTATTCTGCTCCATGGAGCTAATTAAATTCATCTTTCTATTAACTGGATGATGATGTTGACAGGTGGCATCATTGCAGGCGATTAGTCTTGTCCCCGAAATTTGAATCTTGGACATCAGAAGGAGGGGTTCAGCAAGTGGCTTTGCTGTGTTCACAGCTTTTCCTTTCTGTTGTTTTGTATCTGTATCTGTTGTGATAGCAGTAATCCCGACCCTCGGGGACGAGCTAAATGCACCGTAACCGCTCGTGAATGTTTTTAAAGACGCAAACAATCAATAATCCCGTTGTCCTTTCCCTCCCGCGGCCCGCAGTGCAGCCTCCCTCAGTCCGAGGCTATGAGAGGGAGAGAGGAGTCCCAGGCCGCACCATCATGCTACTTCTGAGACGCCGGGATGAGACTTTGGCTGGCGAAACACAAGGTAGGACAATATTGATGCATGAGGCCGCAGCCCATCTTTCCTTTTCTCGCGTTGTCCCGGCGGAGCGCCTGCTGAAACCCACCTCGTCTTATCTCACCTGTGTTTGTTGTGTGTGTGTGTGTGTGCGACTCTCCTGATGCTCAGTGATGGATGGTGTAAAACTTCCGGGGGCTTCTTTTTTTTGTGGGGGGGGGGCAGGTTGGCTCGGGGGTCAGGGTAATGGTTCAAGGTGGAGCCAACAGACGAATGGTTTAATCCCGGGTTTTTAGCGCCGTGCGCACTCTGATCGATGGCCGTCGAGCGCGAGCCGGCCCCCCATCGACTATCGGCTTCATTTGCATGGCTCTACAGGCATTGATCAGGCAATTAAAGGATTTGTTGAATGAGATTCTGGGAAGAGGGAGAGAGACGGCACGTTTTGCGTGATAAGACAAAGGAAGACGCGATTCTGTCGTCGCCCCAGGACCAAATTACACGGAGCGGATGTGTTTGCATCGAGGCCCATGATCGTATCAGCGTTCATACGTTCGTCTATTGCTCATAGGTTGTTCGCCACAGCCACCACCACCACCACCACCACCTCTCTGCATCTCCTCTCCCTCCCCTCCCCTGTCCCTGCCCATGCACTATTAATCAGCTGTGACGTTTAAGAGACTGAGCCTCAGTGCAGAGGAGCGAGAGTGAGAAAGTAATTTTTTCTTTTTTTCTTTTCTGAAAGGAGCTGCTGGTTGTTTGGGGGAGTGTGTTATGCGAGTGTGTGTGCGTGTGTGTGTGAGCACACTGCAAATGCTGCCGCCGCGCAGCTACTCCCCATTACTGGAGGCCAGAGCGGCGGCGCGGCTTCGTAATGAAGTTGCCTCGGCCTCCTGTCGTCAGCTGAATGTCGCACAGCTGCCGCGGCCCCGCGCTGACGCTGCACATCGCTTACTACCGCCTGACGTCACGCCGCATTTCCATATATATGAATTAGCATTAAATACACAACCCCCCCGTCAGACTCACACTCACAGGTTATTAGAAAGTCCAGCAGGCTTCCCGCTCTTACATAAACTGTTTTACAAAACGCTCCAGCCGGAGTAATATTTGAAATGAGGACATATTAGAATAATAATGTTTTTTTTATTTTTTTAAAGCTTTATCTCCTCCAGCCCCCATGTACTTAACCTAAAAGGGATTTTGGCCCCTCGCTCGTATCGCCACCACTCAGCGCCGTTAATTAAGTGCAGCATTATTTATTTTTTCGAATCCAATTAGCAGCGGACTCTGGTTTAGGCTCCGTTCACACCCGACGCACGAGACCGGTGAACAGGCTGATGTGTGAGCTGCAGTATCAAGAGCTACACGGCCATTTTTCTCCTGCCTGCCCGTGTGCAGCATGTCAGTGACGGCAGGTTTCAGTCCCCAAGCATAACGGTGCAATAAATGAGCGCCTCATACTGTATATATATATCTTCCTGCGCTGTTGTTTTTTATTTTTTGCATTCTTCCTCCGCTGAAAGGGCCTCTGTGCTTTATTTCAGGAGAATATTCATAATTGACATTCTTCTTTTAAGCTACTGAAGTCGAAGGAAGTTGTTTTTTCCTTCGACTGTGTCTTCCTAAATTAGAGCAAATTCAAAAGCCGGGGAGTTAGGAGGCTTTTGATGAAGAAAAGGCCAGGAGAAAAAGGAACAGGGAGGGGTGGAGAGGAGGATAGAAAGAGTGTTCAGCTGTGCGCTTTTTGTTTTTACTCACAGGAAGACAATGACTTGTGATGCGCCGGTGCTGCTGTCTATTCTGTTTTGTCACCATATGCAAAATAACACAGCGGTGTGTGGGCATATCTCATTAATTCAATAACTAACTCAGTCTCATGCGCTGAAACTTTTCTTTTTCACGTTTCCTTTTCTGCTGATTTCCAGTCGACGTTCAATCCTTCTCTTAATTGAACAAACACGTGAGATGCGGCGGCGGCGGCGATATGATTTATCAGTTCGTATGAATAGAGTCTGGACCGCAGGATCACACGTTACGAGCTTGACCCGAAAACGCGGCAAAGATGCCACGCGGCGCCATCGATCGGGTTGCAAAACAGCGGATCAATAGCGCTTCACTCATCCTTGTCTCCAGCAGCGGAGCAGCAACATAAGTCACCTGGAAAACGACCCGCGGGTCCGATCATTAGCTGAGCGCTGCACTTCCAGCGTTATTTGCTTTGGTGGCATCTGTTATTTTCTGGCACGTCCGCAGGTGCTGCTGCGCGGAGGCCGCGGGGGCCGGCGCCGCTCGCGCTCCCGTTGCCTGGTGGTTGGTGGATCTAAGAGCTGAGGCAACTCGTTGATCGACGGGACTTTAATCGGCAACAGTTTTTATTTTAGAGTCACCGGTAAAACTGTGGAGGAAATGTGAGGCGTCTCTGTTTTTATGTCAGTGTAAAGAGAATTTAAAGTGTTGAAGTTTGAATCCCATGGTCTGGAAGATTGTGACGGGCATTTTCCACAATTTACTGAGTTTTTATAGACTAATGTGGCGGCTTTGCGCTGTTTTACACCCTCCACATCGGGGACGTAGCTGACCCACTGGATTTAGCATTTGGGTGCATTAGCGCCATTAAAAGTGAGCCGAATTAGCTATTAGCACTTTCTCTTCGCAGAGTATCGGTGGACGTGTGTGCAGCCGTCACTGGATGCGATGATTCTCAAGCAAGTTCTGGAGTTTTCAGGAGAGTCTGTTTCTCTCTATGATTTCCAAACAACTAGTTTCACCCTCTGTAGTGTTTAATTTGTATATTTATACTTGTGTGCTTTTCATGATTGTTGCGTTGCTGAAGCAGGATGAACAACTCATTTTCGGAGGGCGCGCGCACGCAGGTCGTCATCTTTGTGCAGCTGCGATCGACGGGAGCTGAGTGATGAAACAGAATCTCCATTTGTTCCTCATTCTCGCTGCGGTTCGTGCAGTTGGAGGGTGAACTGTGTGTGCTGTGAACCTGCAGCACAGACCGAGCCCGGGTTTTACACAACGCCGTGCAACTTGGAGCGACTTGTTCTTGTCGGCCTTGATTTAAGGGCAGCTCTTCAGATCCAGCTTTAATTCAGAATAATAACACTTGTGTCGTAGCGCGTGATTAATGTTATGCACGCGGAGCTTGATGAATGTCTTGTTGCGCAGGAGCTGCGACTAAGTGATGCTTTTTTAACTTCTTTTTGTTCATCTCCGCTCGGCTAAGCTACGTTTTTCTTTCCCATTATGAAAGCTGTGCAGGCCAATAAATCAGTCTATACCAGGGAGGGGATTGCTTTCCCTGATACAGTGTTCTAGCAGGAGCCAGCTACGCCACCCCACCCCCTCCCTGCTGCGAGATTGGATGGCGGTGCATCATCAGCTGAGCTGCACACAAACGCGGCCGCTTGCGACGCTGCAGAGATGAAACGGTCAAGCGCTGGCCGTGACCCTCGTCCATCCCCGAGCGAGCGGAGCCGCAGACAAACCCGGACGCCGGGGCAGCGTCACAGCCAACGCTCACCTCGCTCCAGTGGCCTCTGCAGCGTGAGGACAAACCCCCGCAACCCACTCTGCCCTGCCCGCCGCCTCGCAGGCTCTCGGCCTCTCAGCCCCCCCCGTCCCATAAAGCCCCCCCCCGCAGTGCTCCGCTGTGACTCTGTTTGCCAGTAGATAACATTAAAAGTTATTGATCGGGGTTGTGTTAAAGAAAAATGCCCGGCAGGAGTTTAGCCGAAGAACTCCCAATAGGGAGTTAATGCCTCCCTGAGGGACCTCATCCACGTGCTGTCAGAATCGGTGATATGTGGCGCGAGAGGGAAGGACGGGAGGGGGAGGGGGAGGGGAGAGTAGGTCATACGGGCCGGGCCGGCTCGTACAGAACAGAGAGCCGCTGTGGCACTTCCACCCAGACAAAAGGGGGAGAAGGGAGCCGGCGACGCGAGCTCCTGTGGGGCGCGCGGACGTAATGGGTCCGTCAAAGTCGGACTGATTAAACCCTGAAAATGATGCGGCGCCGTTTAACCTCTTCTGTGCGCGCGGTCGATTTGTTCCCCGTTTCCGTCTCGCATCGATCTATGCAACCAGGAGCTGCAGTTTTCAGAACCGCCGCTGTAAGTGCCGATGTAAGATTGTCCGAACTCCCGCCAAACGTTTGTTCGCACCGGAGATTTCAGAGTTGCAGATTAATTATGGATCGATTTCTGCACACAATCCTGCAGATTATAGTCATCATCAACCTGTGAATGTCGACGGTGGGTCTGTGTGTAGTTTAAATACATTCTCCAACATGTTTTGGGGGAAAAGGGAACAAATTATTTGGACTTTTAAAGGTGTGAAACTCTGTTGGACGCAGGTCTGCTCTTTGGAGTTTGCGCTGGGAAGTGTGAGCATGAGGTGTGTGTGTGTGGCGGCGGCGGGGGGGGCGGAGTGTAAATAACAGCGGCTTCGGATGAGGGCCGGGTGTTAAATGAAGGCCTCGGCCCTGAGAACACACTCACGCGGTCGGACCCCGATAGCACCGTCATTAAAGACGTGTGAGAGAGGAGGGGAGGCGAGACCAAGAAGCATCCGCGACCAATTTGCTTAAAATGTCAAAAACTAAAGACCCGGGGAATGTCGCAAATGTGCGTCGACCCGCCGGGTCACCGAGACGCTCCATTAAACAAGAAAAGCAGGAGAGAGGAGATCGGATTCACCCCCCCCCCCCCTCCAGCCATGAGGAGCCTGTTAGCATGTAGCACAGCGCTGGTTCCCACCCGCGGTCGCTGTGCAAGACAGACTGACAAGATGTGCGCGTAAAGATGCTCCGTGTGTGTGTTTTGCACGTGTGTGTCAGCTGAAGATGTGATACTGAAGATACACATCTGTTTTTTGGTCCGCTGACAGCGGAGGGATCCGGCGTTAATGATAATTAATGACATCACGTGTGTTTGCAGCGGCGTTTTGTGCACCTTTTGCAACAGATCAGGTGCGTAATTGAAGAGGCGGCGTGGATGCGCTTGAGCGCGTCAGGCTGAGAGACGGTCTCGTGCGCCCGCGTAATGTAAACGGATCATTTCACGGTATATTTGTACACATCATCCGGCGGGTGCATGTACAGTACGCGTGTACTTTCGCTGTAGTTTGCGTCGTGACTGCGAGAAAATCAATCGGCGGGAGTCACGAAGAATTGGAGGAGAGGAAGGGAAAACACACGCTAACGCACACACACACACACACACACACACACACACACACACACAGTGGAGTCGTAGCACACTGCAGCGAGCCGTTAGAAATAAACAGGAGCATGAGAGGAGCAGAGACTCACTGTGCTTTTCAGTTTTCACTTCAATGCAGCGCGAGCTCTTACTTTCCACTTATCTCCCTCCTGTAATCACTCTTTCCTCACCCCCCCACCCCACCTCACCCCCCGTCCTCTCTCACTTTGCATCATCTTTCTCGTCTAATGCTCCGTCTCTCCCTCATTCTCTCCTCTCCGTCATGCTCTCCCCGCATTCATCTCCCTCCCCTCCCTCACCGTTTTTTAATTAAAATCTCTCTGTATCAAGGGATTCTGTTCTGGTGGTGATTTAAATGGAGGGGCTGACATAAACTTAACATTACTGTCAGGCCCAACGCAAATTCCATCAGCCCCGGTTAAATTTGCAGCGCTGGCCGATTTCCAGACGGCTTTTTAAGTCCACAGCCAATATCCATACCACCACCTATCTATCTTCTCCTTCTATTTTTCCTCCTGCAGATATTCTCCTGCATCATGTACATGCAGATCTGACTCATGCTGAGGGGGGACGAGTAGAACCAAGTCATCGGGGGTCCCAGCATGGTGACGGCCCCCCGGAGTAAAAAGAAAAAGAAAAGAAAAGTAACGCCAGTAATTGTAGTGTTATTCAAAATTTGATTATGCTACAGAATCACCTTAAACGTGCAGATAAAACATGATTCAGTCGCCGGGGCTTGCACGCGTGCAGATTTCTGTGCCGCAACCCGTAAAGCAGTGGCGACACGTCGGCCGTCGGTGCCGGACGGACGGACCTGCGCATATGCTCGTCAACGCGCGAGCTCGCCGTCGCTGAGTTATGTGTCCACGGTGCCAACCAGCGTGCTGCGAGAAACGAGACGCTTCCCTCTGCCTCCTCGTGAGCGTTAGCACCCGCCCTCCTCCTCCTCCTCCTCCACGGCGGCCTCGCTCTCGCTCGGTGGACGGGAGCCCGCGGTCGGGTCTTCATAAATCAAGATGTTACCACCGGCGCTATAAGGCTACTTTTTAATTAAAACTGTGAATCAGTCTGCCGTGATTATGAATTGTACTCTGCTGCCATTGAATAAAATATACAGGGCTCACTCCTTCTCCCCCTCTGACTCCGCTCTTTCCGTCTTGCTCTGTCTAACCTCCACCCCCAACCCCCACCCCCTCTTTCTTGTCGCTCGTTTTTCCAGCAGAAATTGAGAACGTCCGCAGCGGCAGGCCTCGGCCGCGCGCGGCCGCAGAAGGCCGACAGCGCTGTGAAATAGTCGAGGAGCTTTAGCGGTTGCATAAATATAATAACTCTATGTGGAGGGCCCGGCGCCCCCGGGGTCAACACCATTATATCACACCAAAACAGCCCGGGAGGAGGGCGGCGCCGGGGCCCCTGTTTACCGCGCACTCCTTTGATTGCGTCAGGTCGACCGGCGTGTCGAAGCAGAGAGATAGAGAGAGAGAGAGAGAGCTTTGGTCCACGCTCACCTTGGACGAGCCACGAAGGTAAACAACCAAAACGGCTCCGTCAGCGCCTGAAACCTGCGTCTGCATCTGTATGCAACGCAGCGAGGCCTTAAAAGCTCCTCTGAGGAGCGGCACCAGGTCGAAGCCGAGCATCGCGTCTCCTTCAAGGAGCCCTATTGCTAATTCATGACCTTTGCGTGTCTTGCAAGTACAACCGACACCGTCCTGGGGAGATGAGCCGGTCCTCGACAAAGCACGCATAGCAGCCTGAGTGCGTTGGCGGCGGAGCCGGGTCGGATGCCGGGTCGGCGGCGGCGGCGAGCGCGGACTAACTGGAGTTCAGTCCTACACAAGCTCTGCACAAACAAACTCATGAATGATAATGGGTTGCTAATTGAAGGCGCTGGAGCGATTCGCTCTGCCGGCTGTGGCGCTGCAAATGGAGTCCTCCCGGTCGTCATGGCGACAGAGAGAGAGAGAGAGAGAGGCTCCTGAGGTCTCCTGACCTGAGCTGGAGTCAGATCCCGTCAGTCGGCGCTGCCGTTTGGGTTTACTTGCATCCTGGATGGTTGGAAGTCTGCTCTTTGTACGTGTGCATTTCACATTTGAGTTTTATTTACCGTATTTCAGAGCGTAAATCCACATCCCAGAGATAAAACAGCTACGTTTTGTTTTTGCAAGTTTACTGCATAATTAGACGGTTATTGTGGCCTGAGAGTTGAACACTGGGTTGTGCATGTCGCACATCCTGTGTCCACGCTGGTATTTAATGTGCGTCAAACCAGATTTGGACGATGTGTCGCCGCTGATGAGCAGGTTTGCTGAGTGTCCCACCTGCGGGGATTTTCTCTGACGGGTCGTTCACGTGCAGCTGACCTTGTCCTGGACGTGAGCTGCTAGCAGGTGCTTGCTATTATATCTGGGGGGGAGGAGGGTAGTATATTATCAGCTCAGAGAGGAGGTGCCGCCCGGCCTCACCAAGGCATTTTTATCTGCAGGCGTCCCGTCACGCTTCTCTCGGATTAGAAAAGCCGCCTTGAAGGCCATTGTGGCGCCACCCACAATCCTTCGGTGTTCACCTGTGGCGGCGTGTTTGTCCCTGCGCCGGCCAGACCGACTCACCGTCCCCCTCCTGTTTCTCGGCGTCTGCGTCTGTACGTAACGGCGCTGCTGTCCTCCTCCGCGCGCCTTCTTTCTCAGGCTGAGCTTTCGGGGGGATTAAATCCGGGGGACGTCCGTCGGAGAGACGCTCTCAGATGTCATTATCCCCCGTGGGGAGCCTCATCATCATCCTGCTCGGCACACCAGCCCCGGGAAGACTGCAAGACGGAGAGAGAGAGAGAGAGAGATGGCAGTGACAGCCTTACGTCTGCAAGAAAATTGTGATGATGATGCGAAAAAAAAAAAAAAACAGAATCCAAAAAAAGGAGCGATGTTAAAGCCAGAGAAAATGGCAGCATGAAGACTTGGAATCCATCCCCGCGCAGGTTCTAATCATAGCAAGTCCCATGCAAGAATTACCTGGAGTTAATTGAAATGTGTAAAATTAGCAACAGAATTGATAGCTGAAAATGAAAGTCATCAGTCAATATTCAGCCCGCGGGCAGCAGAGCAGAATAGCTTCTCCTGCAGCGTGTGAGCTGAGCTGGTGTGATGAGGTCTGCAGCAGAATGTGGTGATTTTAAAGGACCTTTTTATTATTTACGTGATGCCTCTGACTCCGACGCTCCTCAAATGCTTATAATTGAGATGTGGCAGCATTTTACAGAAGGTGTAATAAGGTGTGAAAGTTCCTTTATCTGGTTTTCCTCTGTATACGGACTTTCTTTCTTCCCGGTCCTCGTCCCTCTGCAGGGTTAGTGATGTGTGCATTGTACTGGCAGGCGCAGTACAGTGGCGGATTAGGCCGTGCTCTTGCTTAAGCGTGTTTCAGGGATCCGGGGGTTTGGATTTATCTGAGCGTTCCTGGGAGATGTTGATTTCTACTCCAAGAGGCAGATTTTGTGGCGTGCGGACGCGCCGTATTCCAGCAGCTTCTTTTAAAGAAACCGACCCCCCCCCCCATCCACAATGATGATGAGTGGTGCAGAAAGACAAAAAAAAAAACAAAAAACAACTCTTGCACACCTACTAATCCAAAAAGGCAGAATCCGGGTGCCAAAAATAACAGCTTGGAATGAGATGGATGGAGGAGGACAGATTATTGCTGCTCTAATCTGTGAAAAGCTGACAATAAAACACATTTAAAGTGATTACAGCGCTGTTATTGGCACACAAGGGGGTGGAGGCGTGGGGGGGGGGGTCAGTCAATGCACCGAGCTCTTCCTATCTTTACCTTTCAACAAGACAATGCAGTCTGCAGCGCGTCTCCTCGCATATGCAAACAGCCCAGTAAAGGTCTTTCACAATGACACGCGGACTGAGGTGCTAATGGCGCCGAGGAGAGGCGGCGAGTCTGTAGGAAAGGAGGCGGTAGGGGAGGAAAAGTAACGGAGAAAAGGAAGGAAGGAAGGAAAAAAGAACAGAGCGGAGAAAGGGATTTTGGCGCCGAAGCCACAAATCATGGAGAAGATTAAGCATCCCTTCTGCGAGGCGGAGTAGGTGTAAATAGAAACGTGTCCCCGGGAGAGATCCGAGAGACCGAGTGCTTATCTCCCCGAGCGTTGTCAAAACACATTTGTCACTCTGAAGTGTTTAAGTGTCTCTGTGTCTATAAGAGACTTGATATGCAAAAAAGAAACGGACGGTGGACGGAGGAAGAAAGACCGACGACCCGGGCGGACGCCACCTGAGACTAGATGAGCCTCGGCCCACGAGAAGCGTGCGTGGATGAGCAGGTTGATCAGGCGTCATCCCCGCGTCTGACCCAACCCCCCGCCGCCGCGGGACCGGCGCGTCGGCGAACAGCTGTCGGCGGGTTTACCCGTCTGACAGCTGTCGCATCACGGGAAACGATGAGAAAAAACGCTCCCGCCGCGACTCTGTCTGCTCCCGCGAATTGGCCGGATGACTCGGAGGCGTGAGGGCTCGCCACCGGGCGGACGCTCAGGTCGAGGGGCCCGGGTGGGACGCCCCAGTTTTGTCCCGCCGCTCCCAGCAGCGTCTGCCCAGTGCAGCTCAGAAAGCCTCATCGTTTTCATCCGTGAATCATCAGAAGTCGGCTGTAATCCAGCTCTGTTCCATGTTGCAGCCCCTCAAATGTACATTTAGAAGGTTCGGATGAAATAATCCACGGTTTGTCTGCAGGTGAGCGCTCCGAGCACGCTCGCCCCGCGTAGGATAAACGTTGCCAGGGTAGCAGATCTACAGATTTGGCGCTGGTGGCAGCGAGCGTCGGTCCACTTCAGCCTGTCACATGACGGCCGTTCCCGAGTTTCGCGATGGTTTTAGAGATGGACCCGCTGCCTGCCTCCACCTTCTGTTCTCTTGGCATCTTCCTGCACACTGCGCTGTGTGGAGGAACCACAGGCTCTTCGGTTCCCCAGTAAAACCCCACAGCAGACCGATACTGTACATACAGTACACGGCATACTTTAATTAATCGCTGTTTTAAAAACCTCCGACAGGGAGGTTCTATTCTCACCTGTGACCGTTTGCTGGTTGGTTTATTGTTGCAGGATTACATGAGAACTGCTGCGGCGCTTTGGGAAGAACCCATTACATTTTGGTGAGGATCCGATGAAAGTTGCAGAACCAGGAATTTTTTCTTTCCTTAAAAATGCCAGGTTGGGATTTTTTACGAGTTTCTCAGGGAATAGTGCATTGATATTGATGCACAAGACGTATTGATGGTGTTGGAGTTCTTCTATATATTTGTGATACATAAGATTTGTTTTCTGTGAATAATCCTGATCTTAAAATACTCTGGCAAAGACGTGTGTGCATATAAAGAGGAGCTCATTCAGAGTCATTTTAAATCAATAGTTTGTTCCAGATGATGCCCGAAGCGCTCGTCCTCCTGCCAGGCTGATTCGGAAAATGAAGTATAGACCTGTGGATAATATCGATGAGTGTTTGAGCAGCAGCTGGAGAGGACGGCAGCCTGAGATTCACTCTTCATATCGCCGAACTCACTCTCCCGGGGAGGGAGGGGGGGGAGGCGTCCCTGGCTGCAGGGGGAGTTTAGTTCGCTCGCCCCGGACTTCTTCCTGGATGCGACAGGCCCCGGCCCCGGCACAGAGGAGCAGGGGGAGCTGTAGAGCTGCAAGAGACTGGGGGATATTACACTGTACAGCAGGTTACACACACACACACACACACACACACACACACACACACACACACACACACACACGCACACACACAGACGCTCAACTTATAAATAAGGTAGAAAATGTGCGCGGAGGCGTAATCATAGACTTTATGGAGAGGAAGTGACTGCGCCCCCCGTCATAATTATATTCCACATATAACAAACATCTGTACATCTAATTATCCACGGCTCCAAGTCCACGTATTAATTTTCTGATCAACCAGACAGACAGAAGCTTACAGCTGCTCAGCCAACGTCAAAAACACAAGTAACAAGAGATTATTTTTAGATGGAAGGCAACAACAAGTGTTCAGTGTTTAGCAGTTTAGGCCCCGGGTCGCCCGTTCCCCTCCTCGCCACCCGCCGCGGGAGAGAGAGCGATCCGAACGCCCCCGCATCTCGCTGCCGCGCGGTCGAAGGCGTTGTCCAGGTAACGCTGTCTTTCGCCGCCCGCCGGGCGCTTGTTCTGGGTCGGGGCGATGTGCCACCCGCGGGATCGGCCTGAAAGGGCATAAAGAGCGAGCAGGACGTGGTGTCCAAACAACTTAACGCCGCCCCCCGCCCCCCGCGGGACGTCCTTTCACCTCCTCATCCGCTCGGTTCTCAATGACGATAAAGGAAGCGTCGTACCGGGTGATCGCTCAGACTATAAAGGAGAAACGAAGCTACTGCGGCGCGCCCGACTCCGCAGCCCCGCGATAAAGTGTATGGTCTTTCGAAGTCGTCCAGAGAGATGGGGGGTCGTCTTCAGGCGCCGTCCTCCTGAATATCGAAACCGGGCAGTGAACGTGAAAAACGTGCCTGACACCTTTGTCCTCCGTGTTTCATGCAAATAACGTCGTCGAGCAAACTGACGCTCGCCACGTAATGAGGAGAGGGCGGCGGGGACGGGAGAGAGATAAGTGGGAGAATTTACAGGAGCCATTGTTCGGCGAGACAAGGTGATAAAACGGAGAGAGAGAGAGAAAGAGATGAATAGAAAGGGAAGGAGGGAAGAAGAGAACGACAGGCGCTTCAAGTGTCCCCTAAAAAAAACAACAAAAAAAACAGACGCCATTACGGCGGCAGATTGGCCCCGGAGCCTCGTGATAGCGAAGCCTTCGCCAGTCCGCTCCGGCGAGGGGGCCGGTGAATGGCTGCTTCAGAACATCTTGTACAGACACACACCCACACGCACACACACACACACACACACACACACACACACACACCTTCCACCTCCACAGACAGGCTGCATGAATATTTATCAGCTCAGTTCATAACGAGTTCTCACGTTCGACCGGCGTTTCTTTCATGTTCTCATGTATCGTAAATTTGGCGTCCAGCTGATTTTTCTTTTCTTTTTTTTTATTCTGCTGATCAGCTCGCGCCACGGCGACCCGCAACATGGCCCGGCCACATCCCCAGGGCGGAACGGTGGGGGTGATGGGTCCTTGCCTTTTATTAAAAAAAAAAGAAAATGTTTTTAATATCGTCACATGCTGCCGTCTCGTCGCCACAGATTAGCACTCAGGTTGCGAACTTCTGTCTGCTTTCATTTTAACAAACCAACCCCCCCCATAAATGTAAAAATGCATTAGGGAGAGCGAGCCGGAGCTGTTACACACTAAACAAAAAACTTTTTTGTTTATTTGTTGTAAACCCAAAAAGAAGGCTGATTTACCTGACTGCACATGTACTGGATCGCTTTGTGACCTGCTGTCCTGCAGTTGGTCTGAACTTCCACTTGTGCCCCCCCCGCTAATTATAATTGTATGATTTATAGCTGACAAAAAAAAAAAAAAAAAAAAAAGGAGGGGGGGGCAATTACAGAGCTGTGTCAAGCCTCATCTCCTCTGCTCTGTCAACTTTCCAGCGCAGCAATATGAGCCACGTCAGCCCCGACGTTCATTAATGACTATTACCCCATTTATAGTCCATGTGGGTCCAGTTAGAACCTGGGTTCTGTTCGGTCGGGGCGGGTAACTACCTGACACACTTTGTTCTCACCTAATTGGCCGACGCCTTGTTGCACCTGCGCAGGAGCGGCGGCTGAGGCGGCGTTAACTGGGCAACAGGGACCGGAGGTGCGAAGGAGGAGGAGGAGGAGGAGGAGGAGGAATGCGCTCTCCTTAATCCCGCCTTTGAACGAGGAAGATTAGTTCCCGCCCTTGAACATAAACGTGACTCCTGCAGGGAAGTGTTTTCGCAAAAGAGTATGAAAATCTTGTTTCGGAAAAAAAATCCTGGCAAATGGCAACAAAACAACGAAAGCTGCAAAAAAGACGTTTTCTCGATCCATCGAATCTGGTGACGGTTGGTGATGAGGCAGCGGAGCGTTTCTGGAGAAAACCTCAGGATGCTTCCTGCAGAGGTCGAGAAAAGTTTGGAAATTTGAAGCCAAGTTTTCCGGGTTGTTTAGAAGATTCCCTTCTGTGTTTTTTTTCTCCATCCATTAAAAAAATGTGTGTATGGAAACGGTACGAAACAAGAAGAAGGTTTGAGAAAAGGCGGAGCGGCGTGCGCGCGGGGGCTTTGGTGGAGGCCGGCCGCGCTCCACCCGCGTGGAACCGATACGAGCGCCGTGTGCGCTGGTGTGGTTAATAGAGCAAATGGCGGGTGAGACGTGGGGGGGGTGACGGTGAAATGGGGTCACTCGGTGTCGCAGCCTCGCCGGCGAGATCCACAGTTTAATACACGCCGTTTGTGTTTCGTTCCTGAGACCCACATGGGACTTTTTAAAGGCCTCGTCTCTCTGAATGATCAGGAGTTACACAGTGGGGGGGTGTGTGTGTGTGTGTGTGTGTGTGTGTGTGTGTGTGTAAACTGCTAATCTGTGTGTGAGAGGAGAAGCTACATCGCTGCATCTACATGATCGATGCTCACTGCAAAATATGAGCGTGTGTGTGAGTGTGTGTGAGTGTGTGTGTGTGTGCGTGTGTGTGCGAGCATCTCCGTGTCCATCAACTGCGTCTGTACGTGTGCGCATGTAGGCCTATTTTAATTGTTGCCATGGAAACAGAGTGCTGCCAGAGAGGTCCAGATTCAAAGAGGGCATCGCTCTCTCTCTCTCTCTCTCCCCCCCTCCTCCTCTCTCTCTCTCCTCCCGATCCTCCTCTCCTCTCCTCTCTCTCTGACTCCCGATCCTCCTCTCCTCTCCTCTCTCTCTGACTCCCGCCGCTCTTTTCCTCCTCTCCCCTCCGCCTCCTTTCTTCTCTCCTGTCTCACCTTGGTTTTTACGCTCCCCGTTCCTCTCTCTCTCGTTTCCTCCCACTCTCCCTCCTTTTTTTTTTCTTCTTCTTCTTTCCCGTGCCTCTTCATCATCCCTCCCTCCCACCTCTCCTTCCCTCCCGGAGAGTGGCGCGCAATTGACTATTATCACAGGGACCTGTAATTAGAGCTGACGAACCTCCAGCAATTAGTTTTCCCAGAAGAAGTCGCTCTGTCATCTCCGCGTACGTCCTTTTATCCCTCGCTCAATCTCCATCTTGCCTCTTCTTCCTCTCTCTGTCACTTCCCGCCCTGCGAGCTGTCAGGGCCGTTATTGTTTCGCTGTTTTGTGTTTGTTTGCTTTTTGTTGTTCTTCTTCTTTGTACCTTCCACGCGCCTTGTTTAAGGCAGTCACGTATGAAGTATGAACGCACAATAAACAAGTTGGGGAGAGACGACGCCCCCGCCGTCCTGGGTGTCTCCGCCCACGAGAGAGAGAGAGAGAGAAAATCTCCCACCGACTGCACACCTCCACAGACTGTACGCCGATAAACTCGAGAGGCCCCCCACCCCCCAAACGTACACTTGTTTCGCCCGCCTTTGCATCCCGCTGCGTTACTTCCCCGGTTCTCCCTCGTTCTTTTCTTCTTCTTCTTTTTTTTTTGTTTTCCACCGGCCCACCTGGCCGTTCCCTCCCCTCCTGCATCCCCTTTAATGAAAAGCTCTATAAATAAGTGCAGACGAGGGGGGGGGGTGGTCAAGTAGAGCGTGGGAGGGAGGGAGGGAGGGACGGCGAAACGACTGCGAGCGCTGAACTAGGCCAATGGAGGTTGAGGAAGGGGGGGGACGGAATTTGCTGCGAGAGCCTGAGCCGTCAATCACTTAATCAATTTTGGCGTCCGTCGGTTTGACTGCGTCTGAGGTCGTGGTTGGTGGGGGGCGGCGTCACTCATTTCACTGGAGACAGTTTGTCAGTCAGCTGGAGTTGGAGCCCCCCCCCAACCCGCCAAGAAGCCGGCGTCTCATCTGGGGGGAGAGTTTATGTCCTCCATAATATATACCATAATGCAGCTCCGGAGCGTTCCACATGAATTATTGATCCGCGCGACATGATACGTAAACCGCGAGCCGTCGCACCGCGTCTCCACGCGTGTGTGCGTGTGCACTATTTATGTGTGTCGAGTCCGACCGCCTCGCTCGTCCGTCTTCGTGTGCTTAAAGCCTCGTTTTCCGCTAGGTTTCGTTCGCTCCCTTCATCGCCCCCGTTTCCGCGGACAGACGCTGATATGCACTGATTCGTATGATGCATGTAGCCTCTCGGCACTTCACTACTTTACTCAATCAATGTTGCATGGTGCAATGTTAACCTCTCTCTCCCCCCTCTCTCTCTCTCTCTCTCTTTCCCTCGCTTTGTCGAATCTCTGCCTCCCTTCCTCTTTTTCCTCCCCACCTTCTCCTCTTCCTCCGTCCCTCCAGGTATTACCCTCCCACTCCTCCACCATGCCCGTCTGCGGCCGCCGCAGCCCCTCCCCGCCCCGGGGCCACGCCGGGCCCTCCCCCGTCGCCCAGGAGCGAGAGAGGCGAGCCCGATCCGTGCGCCCGCCTCCGCCTCCGTCGCTCCGCCGCCGCCGCACCGGCGCCTCCCTCTGCCTCTCCCTCCTTCTCCTGCTGCTCTGCCTCCTCCACCTGCCCCCGGCCTGCCACTCGCGGAGAGAGAAGGGCGGGGGAGGCGGCGGCGGCGGTGGCGGCGGCCACTACATCCCCATCCCGCAGCCGCCGCCGCACCACATGACCCTGCCCAACATCCTGCGGGGCCTCAGCATCGCCGTCGTCCTGGTGGGCAACTCCAGCGAGGTGGCGCTGGCCGGGGCCCGGGAGAAGGAGGACTTCCTGCACATGGCGCCCAACGTGGAGGTGCTGACCATGAACGAGACGGACCCTAAGAGCATCATCAAGAGCATCTGCGACCTGATGACCGAGCACTGGCTGCAGGGCGTGGTGTTCGGCGACGACACCGACCAGGAGGCCATCGCCCAGATCCTGGACTTCATTTCAGCCCAGACCCACATCCCCATCCTCGGCGTGCGCGGGGGCTCCTCCATGATCATGGCTGCCAAGGTAGGACACTTTTCGGCGTCGACAGCTGACCTATTTATTCGGTAGCTGCCGTAGCGTGTGATGTAATGCTGTTTGGCCCTGGTGAGGCCCGTCACCTCAAATCCTTTTTGATCGGCTAGGTTTCGCTGCGCCGACAGACCGCGTCACCGCGTGGCATGGCCGCTTCTCCCTCGTCGGCCGTGAATACAGATTGAAAGACTCCGGCCTCAAACTCCCGCAGAAGTTTCGCTGTTTAAGATACGATCCATTCGTCATTTGTTGTCATCTTTTATCTTCGGTGCCCACTTGTGTCTGGAGCTAATGACACGTAACAGGGTCGGCTGTTAGATTAGATTCAGCGGGGCTCTCTCTCACTGACAGCCCCCAGAAAAATCATGGCCCGCTTGATTTCAAAAACAGAGGAGCGGTTTCTCAGCTCCCCACCCACCCACCCACCCACCCACCTCCACACTGCCTCAGTATTACCTCCGGGTGTAGACAGACAGGGTAAGCTGTGGGGGGGGGGGTCTGACTTGAACAAAAACTGCCAGCGCCGTCGATGCCAGTGATGGGATCAGCTGGAGATCAAACCAGAATTGAGAGCTAGATCTCTGCCTGTTTACCAGGCCTCGCCTAATGGGATAAAGCAATCTGCTGCCGCTTTATCTGCCCCCCCCCCCCGGGATCCAGGCTCGGGCCCCAATCCGCGCAATCAGCTCATTCATGTGGCGCTGTACACACACAAATCCAGCTGCGTTAAATAAGAGTCGGTCGAGGAAACAAGTCTGTTAAATAAAACCCGCGTGCCCCCGCCGTCCACAATATGTGTCCACGTTTGTCGACCGACCCCCCACCCCCGGTGTCAACAGGTCGTTGTACCAGCAGAGACGTGAGTCGCGGCGACGCAGCCAGGCCAGTGGCGACCGCCGAAGCTCTTGTCTCTGTTGCTTCTCATTAGAGCGCCGAGGAGGGAAGTGGCAGGGAACCGAGCGCGGCGATGCGAGCGCGTTTCGTTCTTCATTTTCTTAATTCCTCTCTGCCCCGTCACGGCGACCACGTGTGTCTTTAACTATCGACCCCCCCCCCAAGCCCCACTTACGTCTTGGACACGCATAAATCTCTTGTCACATGTATGTAAACGTTACCTGTGGAAATTTATGTTTGTGTTTTATTGCACGGAAGGATGCAGGGATGTGGGAGGAGGAGGGAAGAGGCGGGTGGGGGTAGTTGAGGAATGCTGTGTGTGTGTGTGTGTGTGTGTGTGTGTGTGTGTGTGTGTGTGCGTGCAGGGACAGTATCATTCATTAAGCACATGTGCCCTAACTGCATCAGGCAGCAGCAAAGAGCAGCGTTTTGCGCTGCAGAGGTTTAAATGGATTTGCCCGGCCACAAGCCAGAGTCCACCTCTCCTGAGAGCCTCCTCCTGAGAGCCTCCTCCTGAGAGCCTCCTCCTGAGAGCCTCCTCCTGGCTCCCGGCTGCAGCGGGGGCCCAGGAGAGCGAGGAGGACGCGGCCGTGCCGAGGCTGGGTTCTCCAAACGGATTTGTCTCTGCTTAATGGGCCGAGACAATGGACGGGCCAAAATACGATAGAGACGGATCAGAGCGAGGGAGGGAGAAATCGAGATGGTGGAGGACGCGGTGGAAGAATTTCCTCTTTGAGTGAAAAGCCGGCAGGTTGGGAGAGAGGCGGGAGTCACTCCGGGCCAGATCTGGTGGCGGACGGGCTGAGTCCACAGCAGGAGACGAGACGAGGGTTCGACAGCGTCCAGACAGGGAGGAACAAAGTGTGAGGGCGAACGGGGGATGCAGGGGGGAGATAAAGAGAGGGCAGGAGGGGGAGAGGGGAGGAAACATGTCTTCCATGTGAGCAGCAGAGATGGAGATGGAGAGTAAAATAGAACGAAAGCTCGGGTACGTCTTTTTTCCTCTGAGCGAGCGTCCGATGAAGTGGAGCTGACGGCAACGCAGAGGGCAGAGAGTACGACATTTAGATCTTTAGCACCGTCCGATAGGAAAAGATTCTGGAGCAGCGGTATGAGGTAATTCCATAAAAAAATTTTCGAGTCGGGTTCGGTCGGAATAACATTTTGTCACGTCTGTTACTTGGCATTTGTGGTGATGAAAAACAAAAAGCCGAGTTACCGCTAGCAAAGAGGAGAAAGTGTGCGACTCGTGCATACGCTTGAGAAGTGGCAGCAAATCCAGGTGGTGGAAGAAGAGGGCGGAGAGAGAGACGGATGGAGGTAGAGGACACTCGCATCTGTATCCATGAGTAAGATCGGGCGACTGGAGGAGAGGATGGGGGCGCTGCGAGGGGGCGAGGGCGGAGGGGACACGGCAGGTGGATCCCCATCTTTCCGGTGGAGCCGCTGGTACCGGGGCGGATAGAGCACAGCTGCAGCCACATCTGTGAAACACAGGACGTGACGGAGGAAGTGTGTGTGTGTGTGTGTGTGTGTGTGTGTGTGTGTTACCCAGCCAACATGGCCGCGGTTGCCAGGCTTTTGTCAGTAGCTGTTTCCAGCTCCGCCGTGCCGCTACAGCGCCTGTTGGACAGCAGCAATCGGTGCCATCTAAAGCTTTGGCTAATGCTCGTATTGTCGAGACACGCCCCCCCCTTGTCTAGAAGGTATGGCTTTGTAGTGGTGCAAATAGCTGCGGTTGTCGCCGATGGGGGGGGCTAATCTGAGCGGCGGCTTCTGCAGATCAGCAGAGAGATAACATCCACTTGTGTGCGCGGTTTAAATGTGAGATCATCAGCAATTAATGGGGGGGGAAAACGCAGCAACCCCCCCCATGACCCCAGGGAAACTGCGATATAAATCGCACGCGTGCAAAAAAAAAAAACACGCCCACACGCGTGTATACACAAAGACGTACTGTAAGTTACAAGAGTAATTAGTGTATGATTATTAAAAAAAGACGATGCATCCACAGCGGGCTGCCGCTGCAACAACGTCGCACCGGTGCTGCGGGAAACAACGATGATGGCGTGGAATCTGTGTTGAACTGTGTCCAGGGGTAATTGTTATGTCCGTGTGTGTGTGTGTGTGTGTGTGTGTGTGTGTGACTTCAGTGGAACAATGTCCATACCTCACCCATGTATTTACACTACACTTTAGGCAGGAGGGGGCGGGACGGGACGGACTAGTCCTTTATTAAATTTCAGGTTGCAGAGAAATGGACTCGTGCGGACGTGACTTCCTGTTTGAGGTGCGCTCGCCGCGTCCCCCCCGGGGGGTTTTAGTCCAGTGGGTTGAACATAAATGTGCCTGCATTTATATTCCCAATTAATGTCCTACAATAGCACCTATTGTTGCAGCAATCAGCGGGGTCCTGTACTCTATTAAAGTAATTTGCTGTTCGGCTTGGCAGCGCCGCGTCCTCGCTAAAAACACAGACGCAATTAGGAGCATTTGTAAACGATAAGAGAATTAGAGGCGAGTGTTCCTGCGCCTGATGTCTGCGTCACTGTTCCCCTTTGTTTTTGTTTCCCTCGTTTCACATCTCCCTCCCCGAACGCTTCACTTCCATCCACCGCCGGTTTTATTTGTGGCGTCCGGTAAAGGCCCGGCACACACACACACACACACACACACACACACGTGTAACGGTGTTCTGATCCATCCTTTCATCCCTGCGTGTGTGTGTGTGTTCTCTCTTTATTCCCTCTCTCGTAGCCGTTTTACTGCCCGTGTCGCTCCAGCGATCCATCTTCTGGCTATTTTGGATTTCGGAAGCTCGACCTGGAAACGCTCCTGTCTGGGACTTTTTTTTTTTTTTAATAATATAACTTACTTCCTGAATGTGTTTACTCATTGAAGTAGGAAATGGGTAAACAAATTGTTTAGTTAAACTGCTGACTGGCACGTCCAAATTTCTAGTTTTCATGAATTTAAATTTTTTTTCAACATCGAGAATAACACGGCGGCTCGGCGACATGTCCCACTGCTGGTCTCTCCTTACCTTCTCATTGTCCTGGTTTAGAAAATGTGACAACCAACCATGTGTGTGTGTGTGTGTGTGTGTGTGTGTGTGTGTGTGTGTGTGTGTGTGTGTTCCCCTTTTCGGGCGAGAGAGAAAGATCTAGAGAGAGAGAGAGAGAGAGAGAGAGAGAGAGAGGAGGGGGGAACTAGGAAGAGGAAGTGAAAAATATCGAG
The DNA here is from genome assembly GCA_016785225.1 of Psettodes erumei. Lineage (NCBI taxonomy): Eukaryota > Metazoa > Chordata > Actinopteri > Pleuronectiformes > Psettodidae > Psettodes > Psettodes erumei. Next base: position 1,748,423 of record JAFBJZ010000776.1, on the reverse strand, counting down.
AGCCCTAAATTTACATGTCCTATTTTCCAACCCCGTTGGTCTCAATTTACTCCGGCCATTAAGAATGTGGCCATATTTAAACTCACCCCATAACTTTTTTTTTTTTTTTCTGTAACCCCCACCCACCCCCACCCCCTCCACCATAACCACGTGAACTGCCTCTCTCTCTCCGTCACTCTTTCCATCTCAAATTTTACTTCTTTGCTCTGCTCTCTCACTTTGTGTTGCAGACAGATCGGTCCCATTCAGAACATTAACGCCGGCGGTTATGTGTACATAGAGAACAGGGTGGGGGGGTGAGGTGTGTGTGTGTGTGTGTGTGTGTGTGTGTGTGTGTGTGTGTGTGTGTGTGTGTGTGTGTGTGTGTGTGTGTGTGTGTGTGTGTGTGGGGGGATGATTAGAAATGTGATGAGGTCGGCGTCTACAAAATGATTCAGAAACAGAGCGGCGTTGGATGATGAAGTGGAACTCGTCTTTCACTTGCTCTCTCCCTTCAGCCTGTGGCAGACGGACAGATGTGCACCAGATGTGTGGGTGTTCATTCAACCCCCCCACCCCCACCTCCCACCCCACCCCACCCCACCCCCCATGGCTGACCCCCCGCCCTAACTCCCCACCCCACGAGCTCCGAGTAGAACGAAAACATCCCTCCATACCCCAAGGCGTGCATCCTCACCCCCCCACCTCTCTCTTCATTCTCACTTTGCCCCCGCCTCCCCCCTACCCCCCCACCCAGGTGGAGGAGCAGCCACACCTTCCCCTCCAACCAAAACCCTCCAGTCACGCCTCCCGACTCCCTCCGGCCGTGCCCTTACACCCTCCCTCCCTCCCTCACTCCTCTCTTCCCTCGAGACACCAGCTACCCCCCCATTTTTCCCACTCCTCCCTCCATCAGCACCACCACCACTGCCCCCCCCTTCTCTGACACCCACCCTCCCCTTTTATCCCCTCGTGGACCTTACACCAGCCCTTTTGCCAGGACCCTTATTAGCCTCATCTCCGCCTGCCTCCGCCCAGATTCAGAGGTGGAGAGGGAGTCAGTGTTTTCCTATGAAGCATGTGGGATGTATGGAGGGGGGGGCTGGGGGGGGGCATTTAGGAGCAGATAATTACTGCCCCACAGCCCCCACCACCCCGACCTCTTTAACCTTTAACACGACTGTTTACGTCTGTCCACTTATTAACCTCTGCGTCTGTATTTCTCTGCGGTGGTGTGTGTGTGTGTGTGTGTGTGTCTGTGTGTGTCTGTGTGTGTAAGTGTGTGTGAGTGTGTGTGTGTGTATGTGGGGGGGTAGTCTTGTAAACAGTCCCAGATTGAGCCCCGACAACACCCAGCGTGTTCCTGTGAGGACATGATCGAGCGAGACCTCACTTCCTCGCTTCTTCTTTTTTTTGCAGTTTGTGTAACGTGAAAGAAAAAATTTGACACAGAAATTGTGTCCGAATCATCACACATGGGTTTAAGTTAATTACATCACGATATGTTTATGTTTTATATTTAAAATGCCGTTAAAGTGCACGTGACACGTCTCGCCTCACATTTAAAAACGCCAGCAATATAAATAGAAAAATGATAAATCGTAACGACGCCATCAATCACGCTGGTTAGGACGAAACTGAAGCTGAAGTGAGGGAGAGATGTAAAACTTCCCTGCAGTCCACACACACACACACGCACACACACACATGCACACACACACACACACACACACACACACACACACACACACACACACATGCACACACAACACCTGTGACCACACACTCACACATTCACACTGTACATCCGAGCAGTTTGTTCAGACGTGTTGACCTACAGTGTGAAAATCATTCAGCCTTGACTCTCTCAGTGATGACAAACACACACAGACACACACACACACACACACACAAAGACCCTAACCAAAGCCCCACCCCCACCCACTCACCCATCCAAACGCAAAAAACAAATGCGAGTGTGTCTGCAAACAGAAACGCACACACTCCAGGTGACTGTCCAGTCTATTAAGTCACAGGCTGGAGGAAAACCAGCCCCCCCCCCCCACACACACACACACAACTGCTGCACACAACTGGAACAGCTGTGTGTTAAACCTAATCGTTACAGGAAACACACTCTGTCCAGCTTTCTGATGAAGTCGTCCTTTTTCCCTTTCTTTCTTTTTTCCTCCACGCCCTTTTGTTTTAGAAATGCATAAGCCGCGTTACTTCTTGAAATGGCGTAATTCGTCTGTTCTTTGTAATTGGGCATAAAGGCGGCCTTGCACTTCGCAGATTAGATCGTTTGAAACGGATCCCGAGGAATATCGCCGTTCGCTCTCTTTTGAAAATGCAGCGCACGTTTGTAGAGCGTCCGCCGGGTTTAAAGGGGAGGGGGAAAAAAGAAGAAAAACACAGAAAAGATCTTCTTGCTCAACCCCATTCTGTCTCGCTGCATCTCTCCCTCACTATTATTATTATTATTTATATTTTTTTAATCTCAACTGCTCTCCTTCTCCTTCTCCTCTCGCGTCATGTGAGGCGAGGCGAGCTCCTGTGATGAATGTAAATGCTGCCCCTCCCCTCCCTTGTTCCCCCAGATTACAGCAAACACCAGCTCCTCTTCACTGCCCCCCAACACACACACACACACACACACACACACACACCTCCAGCATTTACCCACAAGCCCGTCCAAACGGTGCACAGAGGAATATAAACGCACCTCCGGCATGTACGACGCTCTCTCTCTCTCTCTCTGCGTGGATTCTTTCAGCGCAGGACGAAGGTCATCCTCATCCTCGCACGCTGGTGCAGATTAGACTCACAGACGCGGCAGCGGAAACTATTTAGGTCGCACCGAGGCACAGACGATTAAATGCGACAAACGGGTCCCGTGGACTCGAGCTGCCACCACCTGATGCCGTCACCCCGAAGTTGTTTCGACTGCAACGACCAGCGCAGGGGGACGGAGCGTACGATTGGCTTCCGCCCGATTACTCCAGCGCGCGTGACGGCGACTCAGAAAAAATGATGCCCAGCGTGACCTTTAAGGGTTTGATGGCAGACGGCGCCGGTTCGTCGGCCCGCGTTAACGCTTCCTGCCGCCGAACGAACCTCGAGTCGGTGCGGTTTCCAGACTCGATGCTAAGCTAAGTTAGCGCCGTAATATTTTCATTAAAAAAAGTAAGAAACTGTGACATAACAAACTTCATCGTCACTGCGAGGGATGGTGCCACTGGACGTTTTATCGTTTTTGTCATCCCATTATCTTTACCACCATTACCACGTTCGGCATCATCATCACGGTCGTCGTCAACAAAACGTCCCCCGCTGGGCATTTTGTTATTTGCGTTCGCTCCCGTGTCAGGCGCTCGTTTGGGAGACCGGAGCCTCGGCCGCCCTGATCTCCGCCAAAGACTGATTTGCATTAGCAAAGTCAAACAGGCTTAATAGACTTTTATTGGCAGGAGGCGGTTTGGCGCTGAGGGGGCGGGGGGGGGGTTTAAACAATGCAGTATGCTAATAAACAGAACGCTCTGTACCGGGACGGCACGACAACAACAACAAAATAAAACAGTCCCGCTCACATCAGCTCATCCAGCCCATGAGCCCGCATCCATAAATCCATTTGCGAAAGACGAGAGGAACATGGCCATTAACCACGGTGAAGAAAATTCATTTTAAAGTTTTTTGCGTCCTGGCCCAGCGTGAACGGCGGCGCGGAGATGCGGCCGATACGGTCGCAGCTCGGGCCTCGGCGCCGTTCCCCCGACTCCTGCCAAGGTTACTGTGTTAGATAAGACTGTGGAAGGGACGGACCGGACCTGCGCTGGCCCTCGCTCTGGATCCAGGCCGGTCGATAGCGGCGCTCCACCTGCGGCGGCGCCGCCGAGCATCACGTGCGATCAAGTGGATTCTGCGGGCTTCCCGTGGCCGAACCTTTATCTCCGCGTCAGCGGCGCAGGTAACGAAAGATAAGTGACCGGAAAGAGAAGAGAAGCGAGTTTGTGCCGGCTGGTGCGATTAGATCCCGTCCGGCGTGATTTATGTGACCACACAAAGGAAAGTACTGAGTTTGTGGCAGATGGAGGATGATCACATTTTGCCCTCTGAGGAGTTTCAGCTCTCCTTGGGTTGCTGAAGTGTGTGCTGTGGGTTTTTTTTGTGTTGTTTTTTTGCTGGTTGCACAGTTCAGGGAGGGTCTGACGTGCAGATAGTGGGAGACCGACTGATTTCATCTCGTGTTCGCGGAGTCGCTCCTGCGGAGATGCTGTTATCTTCGTGAAATATAGCGACGTCGTGACAGAAGTGTGTTTTCACACCCCTCTCCTGATACAGCGCCCCGGCTGTCACGTGACCACACAGAGCAATCATTGGACCGCACAACTCCCTCTGCGTCGTAAACCCTGAGCGCTGTCTTCAGGCACAGCTCTGTACTGTACCGTGGGAATCACATCGATGTGTGAGGGGGTTCGCCTGGTGGTCGAAGGTCAAAAACGTCACCGCGAACACATTTTTTTTTTTTTTTTAGGGCCATAACTCAAGAATGCAATTAGGTCACAATTTCACACAAATGAGTAATAGGGTAAAAATGATAAAAGTTAGAATATTTTATATCCAAAGGGTCAAACGTCAGCTTGGCTGTGACATCATAATGTTCTGCAGCAGCATGTTTCTGGCCGTCGTTCAACGCCGTAAATCTGCAAACAGAAGGGGACGTTGGGATCATATTTCCTGCAACTTGACTGGTTGGCAGCGGCGCGTAAAAACGTGAAGCTAATTCACAAACTCCACCGCCATCTTTTAATTTTTTTTTTTTTTTGTCTGAATAAAAGGAGGTGGTCTGCTGAAGCTGCAGTCTCCGTCCTCCTCCCTTTCTGCTGTCTTATCCGTCTCTTCCTAACGCTCAGTTTTTGTCAAAACGCAACTTTCCCCTGCCAAGCGTTGGCGAGCGAGGCCGGTGGCCATCAGATAACCTTCTTCTGAGTAAACGCCTCGTGGTCTCAGTTTGAGAACTTGTCAAACTTTGAATCGCACTGATGTCAGTTCAGCTCGGAGGCTATTTTGGAGGCGGTAATTTTGGAACGGCGTTTCATGTGGCTTTGAAACTTGTCTGTCAGATGTCTGTTTGAGATGGCGCGGCTAATTAGAATCGCCCTTCAATTGGATGTGATTCTCTTGTGTAGGTGCTGTCCTGTTTGCGGTTTCAAAGTCCTTTTTTTTAATATGGTAATGTGGTGTTTCTGTGATGCACTGTAACCCTGCTGACCCCCCCCCCAACACATACTGCGTTTCACTTTAAATGCTAATCAACATGGCCACCTCGGCGGCATGTGAAAACCACGCTCATTATGTGGACGTGTTGCCCGTGTTTTTAATTATTCAGACTCTAAAAAGCAGAGAGTTGAAGTGGAGGAGAGAAAGTGGCAGCGGGAGCAGCTTCTGATCCAAGGTCAGCCGGGAGACGTGCAAGACTTCGGGGCCGGCCGGCTTTAACCGCTCAGCTCAAACGCCTCAAAACCCGACTTGCTCCTGAACGCACACTGCCGCTGCACACACAGTACACATGGTGGCACCTGACCCACATGGCTGTGAACCGATTGGCAGCTCGGCGCCGCTATATGGAGGGGAACGACTTCTCCCGCACCCCAGAGCGACGCCGCGGGCTGGCGAATGTGCTGCTTCCTGTCCTGGTATTAACGCCCTGATTCTCAGCATCAGATGAAAACCCGCTGCAGGTGACCTCATAGCATCAACCCCGCAAGTGAGTCACTGTGTCAGAAATCCTGGCCGAGGTTGCGAGACTGCAGTCGCGAACTGCGTCCGCGCCGCACAGTCGCGGGGTGCATGATTGTATGTAAATGTAATTGCATTGCAAAGATTTATGGCACAAGGATTTCATGAAAACGCTCTCGTTAACCTTCAGTAACCCCTGATGGGTTTTATTGTCATCACTTAAAATGCGCTGGCCAGTTGCTGTTGTTTTTTCTGTTCTCGATTTGTCGGATCTCCTTCGGCTGACGAGGAACTCGCAACAAATCGCATTTCGCGTCGAGATGAAATTTGCGCGACGCGCAAGTCGCCTCCTCGGCCTCCGCGGCGGAAAGTAGGTTATTGTCTCCGATGCCCCGGAGCAAAGCGGAGAGCGAGCAACATGCCCGCTGCCTACAGTAATATCAACATGCTGTCTAGTATCAGGGCGGAGAGCGTGTGCGCTGCACGTTTCAGCTTCGCTCACATTGCAGCGTCGCACCGCTTCAGTTCTGGAGTGCAGTGTTTCTCCCTGGAAGATAAATGAACGATTAGTGACACCAGACTCCTCCTCTCTGCCCCCTCGTCCCGTCGATATGCTGCTGAGCGGCGCTGAATGGCGAAGCAAAGGGCGCCTGATTCACTCCGCTTTTTTTTGCGCCGCGCGGGGACGTCGGCACAACATGGCGTCCGCTCTTCGGGGGCCCGGCGGGCCCTTCTCCGCTCGGCTCCGGGTTTCACGGGTTTGCAGGAGCCTCGGCAGGTGCGAGACGGCGTTTGGTCTGCGCTGCTGTGTGGGCAGCAGGATGCGCGTGGAGTCGACGGGGGCAGGAAAGAGCGGCGTGTGGGCGGGCCGCGCGCCGCTCTTCTCCGAGCGAGAGTGTAGTAAAACGTTCTAAACGCACGTAGGTGTGCGCTGTGTGTTTGTGCGCGCGCGCTCCGCACGGGCGGTGAGTGGCATCCTCGTTCTGTTCCCCGCTAATGGCATCCTCAGCAGGGCTGTTACGATGGAAACCACGTTGCCACGGAAACGCAGCCTGTCTCCGTGAATTAGAAGTATTTCACTCCCTCCCTTGGCCTCCCTCTCTCCACCTCTCTCTCACTTTGTCACCCTCTCTCTCTCTGCACCTCCTGCATCCCGTCTGTCCTTCCCTTTTCCCCCCGTTCCTCCCTCTCTCCTCTCCTCCGTCAGCCTGACAGGGCAGCAGCTGACACCTGGAGAGAGGTGTGCGCCAACATGAAAGAGCGAGGGACAGACTGACAAGGGAGGAAGAGGAGCAGAGAGAGAGAGAGAGAGAGAAAAAGAGGAGCAGGAGTGGATTTTTATTTTAATTTTGTGAGGTAAAAACACCGTGTCAAGGAAAGGTGGGAGGAGGGACATGAAGGGAAAGAGGAGCATTTAAGTGGGGCAAATCTTCATCGAACAGCATGTGTGGATATGGGCTTTATACGGGACGTTAGGCGTTCCTTCATCCTCTGTGTCATCCGTCACATTCACAGAACATGTAAACCTCCTTTTAAATATCATAAAATAGTTCGCTGGGCCTCTGAGTCGCTGCTGGGAAACAGGTTTGGTAATCCCCACCCTCCGTCGGTGTAATCTGCAGAAAGCAGCCGCCGCTCCTCTGCAGGCTTTCCAAACTTTGGACCCTGCGGGAATTTGCGGCCGTTAAGGCACAAGGACGCCGGTGAGGTCGTGTCGCTGATGTTGCGTGCAGCGACTCACGCTCCTGTTAATCCCAGAGGAGGCGCGCGGGGTGGAGGTCAAGGCTCTGTGCAGGACCGTGCTTTTTCTCCGTCAGAGGACGCTGGCAAAGCTGATTTTTGTTTACACCCACCGTCACACCCTCAGTGACACACTCTTTTACCTTTTGCCTGTCGATCAGTGAAACGGCTTCAAACCTGCACCGTGCACATGTAGTGCATCACCTGCGTGCATCTTCACGCACATGACAAAATAAGGACCCATGCATAAAAAGAAAAAAAACATTTGTGGGAGAAAAAAAAAACACGGCAAACCGAGCCATACAGCGTTTAATGTCATGCTCGCATTAAGAGAGGAGTTTTAAGAGCCGGGATAAAATATTCAAGCGAAAAAGGGCTCGATTAGAGCCGAGCGCGGAGAGAGGGGGAGTTAAAGGAGGCAGAGAGTCCTGTTCCACATATGGAGTTAATGTAGAATTGGGTGAGAAAACAGAGAGAAAGAGGAGGCGGGGGAGAGCGGGGGAGAGATTGATTATGTTCTCCTAAGTGCTCTCGGCATTATTGGAACTGTGCTGTCCTCCCAAACCCGGCAGTTTGAATTAACATTGCAGGGAGAGTGATTGAGAGCAGGGGTGTGGGGGGGGTAGAAAGAAAAAAAAAAAAAAAAGAAGCGGGGCGAGGGAGAGATAGCGGGAAGGAGCGCGAGGAGGAAGGAGGGCGCGGGGACGAAGGGGGCGGGCTGGCAACGGAGAGGGAGAGCGAGGGTCTGGAGGGAGGACGGAGAGATGGATAGAATAACTGGGTTCAAAAGTAGGACAGAGCGAGAGAGATGGCGAGAGACAAAGAGAGAGAGAGAGCGTTCAGGGTTGAGGCGACTGGCAAGACGAGCCAAGTTGAAAAAAATCAACACGCTAAACTCTGCTTTAGAAATTCCAGCTGAGCGCTGCGCATAATAATCCATTTGGAGGATAATAACTTCCGAAATTTGACTTTAAATATTCATTCTGAATCATCAGAACGAAAATCCATTTGGGGTGGGGATAATAATAATAATAATAATAATAATAATAATAATAATCCAATCAGGAGCGGGAGGGAGAGATAAAAGAGGAGAGGGCGAGACGGAGGCGCGACTTGAAAGAGAACGGACAGATGGGCCTGGATTAAGTTCACATGATAAGGGACGGCTGAGGACACGGGGGGGGGCGTGGGAAACCAGGAAGTGGAGGGACGGGAGGACGGGAGACAGATACGAAGCGAACGGAGAAACAAAAAGTCGTGCGAGCTGGAAGGAGGTTCAGGGAGCGCTCGTGTCTTCCTCCCTCTTCGTCCATCCTCCTCTCCACCTCCTGGATGAGGAGGAGCGACCTCTGCCCCGCCGGCCGCCCCTCCTCTCCACCTCCCGGATGAGGAGGAGCGACCCCTGCCCCGCCGGCCGCCCCTCCTCTCCACCTCCTGGATGAGGAGGAGCGACCTCTGCCCCGCCACATAAATAAAGCAAACATTGAGTCGGCCGTTACGCTGAGGCGGACGGGGAGGCGGCCCTGATGGAAATGAAATCCCGGTGATGGAGCACCTGCCTCTTTAGTCTAATGAGAATTCTGGTCAGGTGTTCATTTAATATCGCGGAGGAGGAGGAGGAGGAGGAGGAGGGGCGGAGCCCGGGATTTTTCAGGTTATTTCAGATTAGAGATTTTAATGCCAGGTATTAGAAGTCCGGTTTTCCTCATTCCACTTATCGCGGCGTTCAGAGGACGGCATCAGATCAAGAAGTACCACGAGAAATACTCTGGGAAAAGTAAAAGTACGTGAATATTATCAGCTAAATGAACTTTAAGCACAGTGAGAAAGAGAGGGGACTTTTTTTGTGAAGTACTTGGAGTAGTTAATTTAAATTAAAAACATCTGAGCAGATTAGAGGGGAAATGTCACAGTGGTGGACCAATGTAAAGGAGAAAAGAGTAAAAGTATGAAGTAGAATAAAGTAATAATACTTAATACTTGACGTGTGACTGCGCTGGTCCTCCATCATGCCCCAGCTGGTCGCTCTCCGCTTTATAAAAAGCCATAAATAGATTTGCAGTTTTGTTGTTTTTGGGTTTTTTTTGTTTTTTGGCCACAGATTTTTTGGCCTCTTTGAAACTGCGCGTCGTCCCGTTTCTCTTTGAAAACTCATTTATCAAAGAGCTCTGTTACAGCTGACAGACGCCGCTAATTAGCACTGAACGTACCGTGACCTTTGGGCAGCAGCTCTTGTAACTGGGATTATTGTCGCCCCCCCCCACCACCTCATGTTTGTCTGTCTTTATTTGGGTTTTAGGTAGAAATTCATTCAGTCATTTGAAAAAAAATAAGAAAGAGAGGAGAGATTTTTCTTGCATTTTAATGTGTGTAATAGCATTTGTGTGAGGACGCATGACTTTGCTCAGCACTGCATTAATTAACCTCTTTAATGACCCCATTATGATGCTGCGTGTGTAATTAAACATTGCATGCGCGGGGACGTTGCCTCCGATTGTGTCCTGGGCAGAAAGCGTACGTGTGCGTCCACGTGAGCGACGTTATGTCACCTCGTTCGCTGGACCGCGGCCCGGCTCGCCCCCCCCCCCCAGCGTGCCGGTTGTGCGACGCATTGCTGCTGCTTTCGGAGTTCGCACCCCGCGGGGGCGACGCGCCTCCATCACCTGCTGCGGGATTTGTCTGGTGCATGCAGCCCGCCCGGGTTCACGCCTCACGTTTCAATTAGTTTCACGGTTCGGGTGAGAAACGAGGCGTTTGTTTTACAGTACGCGTCCCGCTTTGTGCGCGCGGCAGCTGCTCTTTGTGGCGTACGGTCGTAAAACACAAAACACATCGGCCACGTCGACAATTTGAAAATGAATACGGAGACAGAGACAGGAGAGAGATGTGGTGAAGCACACGGCGTAGTAAGAGTGTGACATTAACACGGTGAGAGGGAGATACACACAAAGTGTAGTGTGTGTGTGTGGGGGGGGGTGGGGGGTGGGGGGGGTGGCTGTGACATCATAACCAGTGCTTATGGATGGAGAAACACATACATCAGTGATGATCAGAGGTGTTTGTGCGGAAGAAATCACACCCACAGGGTTAAGCTGCCCACCCCCATTCACTGTAAACCAGTTGTGAACTGGTCCATTGATTATTTTTAACCAGCATCATTCAGGGTGATCAGCCCCCCCACCCCCCCACCCCACCCAATCAGAATGTTTGATGTGACGCCCAGAACCTTTTGGTTGAAATCCTCGTCCCTGGTGCTTTAAGTGTCACCACAGGGCCTGGCACATCATTTCGCCCCGACGGGACCTCCGGAAAAAAAACCTCAAACACCCCTCCGCCCTCCCCGCCGTGCTCCTCCTCACCTCCTCCATCTCCTCCGGTTCTCTGAGCGCCGCGAAATCTGCTGATTGTGGGCCGCCGCGGTGAGGAGAGGTGTAGTGCACGTGCAAAAAGAGAGAAAGTGAGGCGACACAGAGGGAGGGGAAGAGATGAAAGAGGGGTTAGCACGTGCGTGAGAGGCGGGAGGAGAATAATGGATGGCCGTGTGTGTGTGTGCGCGCGTGTGTGTGTGTGAGTGAGTGAGTGTGTGTGTGTGTGTGTAGTGGGAGGGTGAATGAAAGATCCCTAATTGCCGGGCTGAAGGTTGCCGGTTGCCGGTTTAACGGCTTGATGACTCTAATGGGCCATTGTGCGCCATTTAGATGTTGTCGTGGTTAAAAAGCTTTGGCAGGCGCGGAGCACGCCTGTCACGGCGCCACGCGGCGGGCGAGCGAAGACGGGCCGCACGTGCGTCCCGGCGCGTGGACGAGAGAGGAGGCGGAGGAGGCGGGGGGGTTGTTTCATCGTTTCTTTAAAGAGGGAGCGAGAGGAGCCGCACACCGTCGTTATCATTTAAGATGATCTTTCTGATATCCGCAGCGTTATTGATCGCATCGCCAAATCTGACCCAATCTGGTCTGAGGTCAGTTTTCCAACCGGTGACAGCACACGGCGTCAGATCAAGCAGATTAGAGCTTTTCTAACCGCTCACTGTGTGTGGAGGGTGTGAATCTTACAGACTGTGAATTTGTTGGGGGGGTGCAGAGAAGCTTGTGCAGCTTGACGAAACAAAAACGGGGGTTAGTGGCGGGTGGGGGTGGGGGGGTGGAGCGAGGAGCGTACAGATTGGCTTATTGTCTCAGCCCATCTTCTAACATGTTCTGTCGTGGAGACGCCGCCACTGTCACGCCTATAAAGCAGATTTGAATTCTAATTTCCGTCGCCGTTAAGGGAAGGACTCCTCAGTCTGTGTGTGTGTGTCTGTGTGTGTATGTGTGTGTGTGTGTCTGTGTCTGTGTGTGTGTGTGTGTGTGTGTGTGTGTGTGTGTGTGTGTGTGTGTGTGTGTGTGTGTGTGTGTGTGTGTGTGGTGGTGGGGGGGCTGCATGAATCAGGAACCACATAAACCTCTCTCGGTTTTATCAGGTGCCTCCCAGTAATTTTCTCCCTCTCATCGTCGCAGCGATGCGTAGCATTTGTTACATCTGTCATCGAGCAGCCGCCGCGTCGACCTCTGCACCCACCCACCCCTCCCCTCCTCCCCACACCCCCCTCACCCGCCCACCCACCTCCCCAGCTTTCTCGAGGTTGCCGGAGCGCGAGGACCCGGGGCCCGCTGCGCGGTCGTACTTCGTTAAGTCGGCGCATGAGAGAGCGCTCGGCTAAATGCCGGAAATGTAAATGTGAAGGGTAGGGGACTGGAGATAAAAGAGGGAGAGAGAGAGAGAGAGAGAGAGAGCGAGAGAGCGTCGAGGGGATGGGGTTGACGAGGCGAGGAGGAGGAGGAGGAGGTGGAGGAAGAGGAGATAGAGAGGGAGGTCTGGGCGCTGACAGTGACTGAGCGCGGGCCTTTATCGTGTTGCCAGGAAAAGAACACAGAAGCACATATCAACTGTGCTCGCACTTTATTTCCCTTTGCTCTCTGGTCACCTCTCTCCTCTTCATCCTCCTCCTCCTCCTCGCTCCTCCTCTTCCCGCTGATGATCAGGTGCTTGCATGTCTCCTCTAGTCTTGTTGCATCGCTGCTAACAGCGAATTCAGTTTTCGTAGTGCAAAGTAGCGAGAGACGACGACGATGATGATGATGATGATGATGGTGTGCTCCGGGTCTATACAGGCCCAGGTGCATGCTGGGATGCATGATGGATGGAGAAAGGGAGGAGGGTGACAGAGGGAAGGAAACGTAGAAGGGGGAGGTTAAGACGAGGGGGAGGGCGGTGCGCAGGAGATTGAACTCAGCAGATATGACAGGAGTTGAAGAGATGGCGGGGGAATAAATGGATAAATAACATCCCTCATCTGGACCTTACCCCCCACCCACACCCACACACACACACACACACACACACACACACCTCCCCCCCCGGCTCGGAGCAGGGGGACAGGAAGAAAGATGTCTGACCTTCCGCTCACCTCCCTGACTCCCTGAACCTCGGGAAGCTCTGCTCCACCCGAACTCCAGCGCCCGCACTGCTCGCGCTGACTGATGGGGGTCAGCTCGATGTCTTCTTTTCAATCAGTGCTTCACAATTAATGTTGCAAGAGAAACACTTTGTTTTGTGTTTTTTTAAACACACAACAAACGTCCGTCCTCCAAACTCCTCTGTCCCCCGGAGACGAACAGGAGACGTCTCTGTTTCTGTGACGGTCTGCAAAAACTGTGTCTGCCTCCTTACGTATCGCAGCCCGTGCATGTCACGACCTTTTCCCCTTCAGCCCACCCCTGTCCGTTCGCACACACACACACACACACACACACACAGACAGACACACACCGGAGGAAGTCACGGAGCAGGGGACAAAGCGGAGCAGCAGCAGGAAGAGCAGCAGACTGCGGCGGCCCCTCGGTGGGTCGTCTGCTAAACTTAGAGCAGAAATGGGCCAGAGAGAAACGATCTGTGCGTTTGTGTGTCTGCGCCTGTGCCTTTGTGCGTTTCCTTCCATTCAGACGCTCGCTGGCTGTGTCGGACAAAGCGGCCTCTCCTGCGTCGCGTCACTCGCCCGGTTTAGTTCGCTCCTTCCGGCTTTTTTGTGACGTCTTTTTGACGTCTTTTCATCCTTCACATCGCTGGAAGTGCGACATTCCTGCGTCGGCGTTATCGCGTTGGAAAATCACGTCCTGTCAAAATTAGTCAAATATTTTAATGAAGACTCTTTTTTTTTATAAATTAAGGTTCAAAAAGTACTTAAAATAAGGTCACTGTTAATTAGGTGATGGTCTGACAAATGTGCGCGCTAATTAAGCTCGTATGTGTTTGATTAAAGATAAGTGGGGCCTCCACGATAAGGAATGTGATGATGAAGCACGAGGAGAGAGAGGAGGAGAGACGGGGACTGGGGGGGGTTTAATTGAGGTGGAGATGATGTGTGTGTGTGTGTGTGTGTGTGTGTGTGTGTGTGTGTGGAGAGAGAGAGAGAGAGAGCGAAGGACGGGGGGGCGGCTGGCTTGTCATCAATACGTAATTTCAGCGCACATGGCCGAACGATGGGGCGAACACACGTCAGCATGTGTGTGTGTGTGTGTGTGTGTGTGTGTGTGTGTGTGTGTGTGTGTGTGTGTGTGTGTGTGTGGTGGGTTTCTATCTCCTGCCCACTGTCTTTTAAATTCACTACACACCAGCGAGGGCCAGCTGTTCCTCCCGCCTCGCCTCCCACTCCTGTACTCTCTCTCTCTCTCTCTCGTTTTCATCCCTCCATCTACCCACCCCACCCTCACCGCCACCCCCACCCGTCTCTCTCTCTCTCTCTCTCTCTCTCTCTCAGGCAGTGCAGCAGCAGTCAATAGCACCCCACCACCACCACCACCACCCCCTCAGCTCAAGTTCAAAAGAGCCTTTAAAGGCAGGATCGAAATATGCATCCCCCAAAAACCTCGCAGCAACACACACCACCACCATCATCATCATCACCACCATCATCACCATCATCACCACCATCATCATCATCATCATCATCACCACCATCATCACCATCATCATCATCATCATCACCATCATCTCTCTCACTCTACCTTCCTCTCTCGGTCACAGGAAGAAAGCGTAACACACTTCAGCCTCCAGATCCACATTGTTGTCGGGGGCGTGGCAACCCGTGTGCTAATTAAGACGTGATCATGTTGTGTGTGTGTGTGTGTGTGTATGTGTGTGTGTTTTATGTGCCGGGAGAGGTGAACCGCGCAGTTACTGTAAGACAACAAACAACACAACCCCCATCAACAAACAGCTGACTGATGACAGTGTGTGTAATGTTGCTTTAATGGGGCAACACATACTTTAAATGTACTTGAAGCTGTGTAAGTAACACAAACACACACTTCCTCAGCCGACCCACATTGTGTTTTAACACATGCACGCTGACGTCACATTCCAACTCTGGCGGCGAGTGTACGTGCAAATGTGTGTCTGTGTGTGTGTGTGTACCTGTGCTTTATGTGATCACCCAACACAACACACTTTCAGCAGTGCGCCGCGTGTTGTTGCGTGTGGATTTGTGTTGTATATACTGTGTGTTTTGAGTGTGTGGGTGCTCGCCTGACTTGCACACAAATGTGCGCACCAGTGTTTAAAGTCAGATTTGTGCATGCGTGTGTGTGTGTGTGTGTGTGTGTGCATATTCCAGAGTGAGATTGGAAGTGTGTGCGTTTCTTTCGCAGCCACTGATGTGCCCCTGTCTGTGTAATTGAAATACCTGAGTTATTGACTCTCTCCCCCCTCCGAGTCAAATAACTGCTCCAGGAGTGTGTGAGTGCACTCATTTGGAGGCTCTGGGGCAGAGCAAGGCAGACCAGGCCTGTCGACCATGAAACACACACTCACACACACACACACGCACGCACAAAAACGAACACACACGCACAGGTGTATATGTAACACGGAGCCCGGTCGAGGCCACACCTGCACAAATACAAACATGGTGCGAGAACAAACACACACACACACATGCATCGATACACAAACTGACACACGCGCCGACTCGCACGCAGGTGCCCGCTACGTCTCCATCACGCACAACCGCACACGCCGACAGACACACACGCACATGTGTCCCGTCGCTCTCTTCCTCTTCTCTGACAGCAGCCGTCCTCTGTGGTTGGACAGCTCAGGCTTAGCTGCCCCCCCCACACACACACACCACCGCCTGCCTCAACGGCTGGCTGCCTGCCTGACACACACACACACACACACACACACACACACACACACACACCTCGGCTCGCCTCACACAGGATCCCAGCCGTCTGCCAGCCCGCCCTCTTCCTCCACCGTTCATCCCTCTGTCACCGTCCTCTGCCTCCGTCGCTCTGAACGCATCACATCTCGCCCTCGCCGCCGTCTCCCCATCTCTATCTTTCCTTCCCGCCCGTTTAATCCCTCTCTCTCCTCTCACTTCCTGTCGTCCGCTCCCTCCGTCCGCATCAAACTGCACGGCGGCGTCCTCTTCGTACAGCAGCCAGCGCTGACCGTCAAAGCTCTGGATCCGGCTCGGGAGCACGCTCGACGCCTCGCTGGCAGGCGTCCTGCGACCCGGGCGAGTCGGCTCGCTGGCCCCTCGCCTCCCCCCACCACCTCCACCACCACCTCCACCACCACCACCACCTCCGGGAATTTTAATACTCGCTAATCGATCGCCCTGTGCCAACAGAGGCAGTAATGTGGCCAGACTTTAATTATTGCTGCTGTAAATGAAGAGAGGTGTTTTTGCGGCACTTCATTTGCTCCCTTATCATTCGCCCCCCCCCCGCCCCACACACACACACACACACACACACACAGTTGTGTTTTGTTTTTGTGTTTTGTTGGGGGTTTTTTTAAACTTGTGTATCTCTCAGCCTCCCTCTCTCCTACAAGAGAGAGAGGGTGCGAGTCTGGAAATTCAATTATAATACCGTCAGAAATGGCACGGGGGGGGGGGGGTTAAAAATGGGTGAAGGGCGAGAGATGCAGAGGTAGAAAGTTGAGGAACGTGACGGCGACCTCAGATTATTTTTCGTGATTTTCCAAAACGCGGCCCAATCGGCGTTTCATATTTCGCACAACGCAGGATAATGGCGCGTTTCTGAGCTTGCGGCTGCAGCACGTCTCATTATTTGAGGTTCACGTGCAGCCCTGATCTCATTAATGCAGAAACAAGGTAACGGATCAACCTGTGTGCGTCCCCTGGGAGTGTGTGTGTGTGTGTGTGTGTGTGTGTGTGTGTGTGGGGGGGATGGCAGGTAAACCTTTGATGCTGAGTGGAGCACAGAGAGATTTGAACACCCTGCTGCCGCCCGGCTTTTACTCACATACGATCCAGAGACGGAGAAAAGGAGCAGAAACTCATTCACGTAACGTGACACATTAGTCGCACAATGCACAATAACGTCGCCGAGCGTTTCTCACCTCCTCCTCTTCTCCTGTCCAGCTCGGTGTTTTCGTCGCGGCGGCGAGATGCGTGTCTCTGCACAGTTTGCGTGGCTCATATTTCGATTGAGCCTCGAGAGAAGGCGTGTGGGCGTGTTATGACCCGTACGCAGGTGACCGGTGACGTTGACGACGGCGCCGCCGAGTTCCCAGAATCCACTCCGGTTCGCCCACGTGCGCAAACTCATTAGAGCCATAAAGGCGACTAATGAAAATCGTGACCGGTGTCATTACAGGCCCACCACACCGCCGTGTCCTCTCGCCAGCGACAGAACAAAGGCGGCTAAATTAATGTTACGAAACCGCCGCCGTCCTCTAAGCAGCAGCAGCGGCCGCTGCAGCTCTGCTCCGTGCGAAAAGCCGAACTAAATTTAAGTGCAGGCCTGGGGTTGTTACATAACCGCTCACTCCCTGTGTGCGTCTGTGTCCTTTTCAGGACGACAACTCCATGTTCTTCCAGTTCGGCCCCTCCATCGAGCAGCAGGCCTCGGTCATCCTGAACATCATGGAGGAGTACGACTGGTACATCTTCTCCATCGTCACCACCTACTACCCGGGGTACCAGGACTTTGTCACCAAGGTAACCGCGCTCAGCTGAGACGTAACAGAAATACGATGTGAGCTACAATCTCTTAGTGTCACAGGAGAAATATTTGGGGCCCGCTCCGTGGAACCTACTTAACATGAATTTTTAATCATAGAAGCAAAGCGCCGTCTCACCACCAGCTTCTTTCTCCTCCGTCCCGTTCAGATCCGCAGCACCATCGAGAACAGCTTTGTGGGCTGGGAGCTGGAGGAGGTCCTCCTGCTCGACATGTCGGTGGACGACGGCGACTCCAAGATCCAGAACCAGCTGAAGAAGCTCCAGAGCCCCGTCATCCTCCTCTACTGCACCAAGGAGGAGGCCAACACCATCTTCGAGGTGGCCCACTCGGTCGGCATCACGGGCTACGGCTACACGTGGATCGTGCCCTCGCTGGTGGCCGGCGACACGGACGTCGTGCCCGCAGAGTTCCCCACAGGTAGGAAAGTCCTGTCGAAATTAGGAAATTAAAGTTGGATTAGAGTTTTTTCTTGCATCATCTCAGCGGGGAGAGATGTTTGTTTGCCTCGGGCTCAAATCCTAAAACCTTAAGTACAACAATAACAAGTTACCAAGAAGGCATTTGTTTCCACACAGGTGGCCTCGGGTGAAAATGGTAAATAATTAAAAGTCCCATCATGCTCAGATTACTCCCCTCCATCTTTATTCCATCACTGAGGTTGGATTGCTAGCAAAGGTTAGCTTGGAAGCGGCGATGCCGTCTCGTTGTTGTTGTTGTTTGCACTCTTGTGGCTCACGGTCGCCTCATTTGGACCAAACTAAAACGCTAAGACGTCAGTACCGGCTCACGAAAGCGCCAACACTGGAGATGTGACAGCGTCCATTTGTGTTCTTCATCATTTGACGCCGCAGAACAAACCCCGAGCCTTAAAAACGAAATAAAAAACAAACTGACCTTTCTTAACAAGTGAGGGAGCATTTCTCCCTCCCCCTCCGACAGCACCACTGGAGGTCATCCTAACCTTTGAAGGTCGACCGCGGAAGCCGGAGCGGCGTCCGAGTCGGGGCGCACGCGATCTCTGCGGCCCGCCTGTCACAGCGCGTCACGTAAAGACGGCGGCCGGGCTCTCAGAAAGGCCGGCTCGCCACGAGAGCGAGCGACCCGGCCCGTTTTCCTCTCTGCGGGACCAGGGGGGCAGGCGGTGCTGTATATTTACCCTGGGCGTGCGAGCTTGATAATTTGTCGGCGTTGTTGATTTACAGCGAGGGCGAGACATCACGCCGCTGCCTGTCCTCCTCAGCACTTTTTGGCCGAACCCGTTGTGCTGCTCGAGCACCGTAACTCAAACTTTCCTCTTTTCTTTTTTTTTTTTTTTTTTATTGGCATCCATGGGTGATTTACTCTAAATTGGAGTTGTAGGTGCGTGTTGTGCGCCTGCGTGTGTGTCGACGGCGCGCATTTGTCTGTGAAATGTGCGATTGGTTCACGGTTTAATTTGCATGAGAAAATAATGGGTGAGTGTAATCAAGTGGGTTGCGTGCTTTGGTGGAAGGTGAGTGTTTACTTGTACAAAACTCTGGCTGTGTGTGTGTGTGTGTGTCTGTGTGTGATTGTGTGTATCAGTTTGCCTGTTCCAAATTGGAGTTCCAGTCTATAAAGTTTGATGTATCACCGCATCAGTTATGTAAATCACACAACAACTTCACCCTCTTGATTTATGTTGCCACGGAGATAATTGTGACCAGCTCATGCGCTGCATGAAAGATCACACACTGGAGCCGGTGAGCGCGCACAAACCTCTTTGTGTTATCACTGAATTATCATGGGATCGATCAGAGCTGCTGCAGAAGCGTCGGCCCGCTCGGTTCACGTGAGGAGAACGGCGAACCAGGATGCTGAAATGTCAGCGTGCAGACTGCAGCTCGCGGCGAAGCTGCTGCTGCAGGATCTGTGCTCGTCAACGCTGATGGAGGGATCAAACTCGCCGCCTTCAGCGAACGCTTCTTTCTCTCTTAGCCGCGCCATCGCAAAAGCAGGACTGAGACCCTCCTGTGCGAGGCGACGCGTGCAGACATCGGGCGAACCACACCCGCTTCAGCGACACCGTGGCCCAGCATGTGGCTGATGGCGTGGCGTGGCGCTCTGGCGTGGCGCTCTGGGTGGATGCAACGGTTCAGGGTTCAGCAGAAGGTGCACGCTAGCCGGGGGGGCTAATTTGCTTACAAGACACACGTAATGATTTGCAGCGTGTGCGCTGCAGAGCCCCCAGTTCTACCGGGTGATTCCTCCTTAAGTGGCGCTCTGGGGAACCAGCTCTCCTCCTTCCTCCCTGCTCGTCCTCCTCTTCCTCCTCATCCCTCCTCTCTCGCTAACAACCTTTCTGTCTCTATTCTTCCCGATCAGAGCTGCACACCAGCGCTGCACACGCTGCGCTAACGTAACCAGCCAGTCTGACATCACCGACGATAATAAGCTGTTTCCAAAAATACCCAGTTCCGCTCTCATGATTTCCTCTCGGTTCGCCCGCATGTGGATGCACGGTCCGATTATTATTATTTTTTTAAAGACAGTAGCTGGTTTTACTGCCCAGAAGAAGAAGAGAAAAAAAACCCTGCGACGCGGCCAGCTGACATGTCTGTGTTATGACATTTAAAACACGTCCTGAGAGACGTATGAATATTCACACGTCACGCAGCCGTTCCCCTCGACGAGGAAAAGAACACGCCACATGCGTGCATCCTTCTTCCTACCCGCCCCGTAAAAATAATAAAAGTGATACGTGTAAAAAGGAACGAGCGACAGAGTGAGTGAGTGAGCATTGAGGAAGTGTCAACAGCGTGTGACATTAGATGTGGTCCTGCAGGGCCGGAGCTGTCAGAGCCGAGGGCCCCCAGAGGAAGGCAGGTTGCCAGGCCGCCTGTCTATTTCTGCCCGCTGACATGGTAGCGGAGCGGCTGACATGCGGTCATACGCTGTCAGACAGATGCAGACCAACTGATGGATGCGGGGGATGGGGGGTGGGTGGGGTGGAGGGGGGGTGGTGGATTAAAAGGCGAAGCGAGACACACAATTGAGCCAAACGAGCTGCAGCTTCGCCGAGAGCCGCGTGACCCGAACCCAGATGCGGCCGACGGGGCTGAAAGCGGCGACTGGCCCTTTTTGAAAAGTCCAAGAGTTTGGATGAGAACGGGCAGATCGAGGTTTCCACGTTTAAATTCCCAACCTGTACGGTCAACTCCGGGAATACATGAAATAGCCACGTATGGTCCGTCTGCCCGCCCCTCGCTCCGTGACAACGGGCGGACGGATGGTTTGGAAGGACACGGAGACCTACGCAAACAGGCAGATTGTCCAAGGAGAGCGGGACAGAAGGACGGATAAACAGACAGCGCAGAGGCCACAAACAGACAGACAGATGGACAAACACGGCAAGGTGATAGACGCTTAGTCAGGCGGGATCTTCATCTGCCGTCTGAGTCATCGCGTGGCGGGTGCTCTGTCGCCGTACCCGCTCCCCGCTTTAGCTTTATCCATCTGCTTCTCCTTCCCGCATGTAATCCGGCTCCTTCTCGTGCCTCATATTCCCAGACCGCCTCTTTTCTCATCCTCTCCTCCACCCCCCCCACACACAGGCCTGCTCTCGGTGTCCTACGACGAGTGGGACTACGGCCTGGAGGCCCGCGTTCGCGACGGCGTGGCGATCATCACCATGGCCACGTCCACCATGATGATGGACCGCGGGCCGCACACCCTGCTGAAGTCCGAGTGCCACGGCGCGCCGGACAAGAAGACCCCCATCTCAGGCAACCCCAACGAAGTGCTCAGGTGAGTGTATCTCCTCCTCCATAAAGACGTGGCAGAGGCAGCTGCTCTTTATCCTGGGTTCTCTAATGCCAAAACATGCTGGCTCCTACGTTTCCCATAATGCAGCTCACCAAGGTCTTGGACGCTCTCTTTGCGTTGCGTTGGAAAAAGCCTTTTTAACTGTTGTGGTGTGTTGATTTCGCAACGTATGGAGTTCAAAAAAATGAATTTATTGGAGAATCATTAGCGATTTTGTCCCATGATTCATCGATCGACAGGTTGAGCGAACGCCTCGATCATTACAGGAAGGAACCGTGTCACGTCTCCTGCTTCACGTGCAGTAAAACACGCCCACTTAAAGCCATCCAAGCGTGGCGTGAAACACAGCGGCGTTTACCCCTCATCTATTCACTGCTGCTGTAATGTCTGCACACCAACGCGGCCGTGATTTATGGCCGTTAAAACGCAGCGCGCGGGTTTCAGGTGCCGTTACATCAGCGCCACCGCACGGATCGGCACGACCGCGGATGCACGCACGCTGTGATCATCCTCCCCCCGTGTAATAATACCCTGCGCGCACACAAACGCCCCCTTCGCCCCCCCCCCGGCCGGCCGTCCCAGCAGCAGGCCTTTTGAACCGCTTGTGCAGCGCGGCGTTTCGGCGGCGCTTTGCTCTGCGCTCCACCTAATTGGTCCCGGTGGCGTTTTAGTCGGCGAGCCCCGCCGCGCTGCGCTCGCTGCTCTTCTCCTGTTAGAAGTGCGCGCGTGGGTGTGTGTGTTTTTATTGTGCTAAAGAGCCAGCGAAGGCCAGATGTGTGTGTGTGTGTGTGTGTGTGTGTGTCATCTTTTAGGACAACAGTCTAGTTGCTCCCACTCCCAGCTGTGTCCTGGCTAACGCACACGCATTCGATGTCGCTCACTCAACGACACACACTTGTGTTCACGTACAGATGCTTTCTGCCTCTCTACCCCCACCACACACACACACACACACACACACAGATGCATCCAGAAACCCTGCGCTCGTTTCCACAGCGTTGACTCTCGAACCACCTTTTTTTTCTGTGGCACTGCGAGGGAATGTGGGTCGTCGCGCTCGGGCGCAGCAGCTTTGTTGTCCGTTCCAGTAAAAACGCCTCAGATGTCATTTCAACCCCCGTCCGCCTCTCGCTCGCCGCGTTCTGAAGCTTTGCATTTGTCTCAGCGCCGCTCGCTGCTCTGAGATAACGGCGGAGTTCGCGGCAGCTGCCGGTTTTCGGCGCCCCGGCCTCGCCGCGCCTCCACTCCACACATCTGCTCCTCCCCAGCTCCGTTCCACTTTGTTATCCGCTCACACCTTCCTCTCCTCTCCCGCTCTTCCTCTCTCCTCCCCGGCCGTCGTCGGGCGCTCCGGTCCTGCAGTTTCATAATCAACTTAGCCGTGTTGTTGATTAGATCAGCCGCGATCGCCGCTAAGATCCCTCGCCCCTCGCCGCCGTAACTAAATTTGTTTGGCAATAACCTTTGTCTTCAGGCGCTCAATCAAGAGATTAGCATTTCGGCGCAGTCTATATACCAGGAAGTGGATGAACGGCCGGTTGCCTGGCTCGCCGGACGCCGTGCTGCCCCGGCTGAGAGGGAAGCAACTCCAGGAAAAACCTTACACCCTCCGAAGAATCCGAACACCATTTGTAAAATGTTCAAACAAGACCTTCAAAGGAAAGCATCCGTATTTTCATTTATTTATCTATTTGAGTGCAGCTGCCATGTTGGAAAACGTGAGGCGGAGGATTCATATTGAAAAGCTCGAGCAGGAGGGAGACGGCGATTATTAATCATTCAGTTTGCAGCCGAGTGAAATGCTGCATGTTCCAGCAAACGCATACGAGCTAAATCACAAAACTCCAGCGGCGAATCCCAGCCCGACACTTCATTCCGACGGGGATCGCGACTGATCCCACTTCGCTTTGTTGCTTCGGTCACACGGCACATGTTCTTCCACCCTGTGGATTTCATTTTTTTTAAAAAAAGCCTGCGTGGAAATATGTAAATCACATCTCGTCCACATTTTCACTCTCCTGTTGCATGATGACGAGTCGCCGTCGTCCTCTCTGCTTAGCACGTCCTCGCCCGGCCCCTTAGCGCTCCATGGAATACCACGAGAGAAGGAGTCGTCGCCGCGCTAAGTCAATTAAGTCCGCTGCAGCCAGCGCTGTGACATTCCAGCTAATGCTGCAGCAGGGGCCTGACAAGTGAAGATAGCAGGAAGAGGAAGAAGCGACAGAAAAAGAGAGAGAGAGAGAGAGGCCGGTGGCGAGCAGCACGCAGCGGGGCGAGCATCATGGGTTTGACAACGGCGGCCCTGACCTTGCCAGGCGTGGACAGGTTCCAAATGAGCTCGGACTTGGAGCGGCGTCGAGTCGTCCTTATGCTCCGCGGACGGTTTAGAACTCGACAGACAAGCGTGTCCACCTGGTTGCGTGCGGTTATTTCGGTCTGAGTGTGCGTTTGTGGGGCGGGTCAGTGGGAGGCGTTCACCAGGTCGCCTGTTCTGGATCGATTGGAACTGGGTCAGGATGCTCCTGCTCCGTCTTTCTTTTCATCCGTCACCGAATCCCCGTTTCTTTTCTGAGGCCCGCGCACCGCAGGCGATGGAGCCCTCTGGGAACATATTATTACCATTCAAATTATTATAATTTTTGTAGACGTATGCCGTGTGACATCATGGCTGCTGGTGCACACTCCCTTGATTCTTTCTTCTGATTGTGTAATTAAAAAAAAAAAAAAATTTTTTCAAGGCTTTTGAGGTTTTATTTCAGAAATGCTCAGGAATTTAAAGCTGGAGAAGAAGAAGAACGTCGCCCCGAGTGTTTTATCCACTATCTGCGAAATGTGGAGAATACAGTCTGCCAATGGGGAGCCGCCATTTTAAATTTGTTTTATGATGATTAGTTTTAATAAATCAGAAACACCAAACCCCCCCTCCCTCCTTTCTGTACCTCTGCTCCTGCGTCGTCATCTCTCGGTTTATCAGACTGTCCCTACATTTCACGTCTCGGATGCCACGAGATACATACGTGTGCAAACACATGCATGAACCACAGATTCACCCCCCCCACCCCCACCCCCTCGTTCACGCAGTATACCCCGGGCCTGCATGCAGCACAGCCTCAGTGTGTGTGTGTGTGTGTGTGTGTGTGCCTGCACCGCACAGTGCCATCTGGGGCATGTTATCATTCTCCATATAGATCCGTGCTCCACAAATCCAATAAGTACATTGCACCACAGTAATTGCTAAGGAGTGTAATTCATGACTAATTCATGTCAGGGTTAATTTATTAAAAATGACTTATCAATATTTCACACAGCTCCTCCATTATTCACACCAGAACATGCGCTAAAACGTATCTGTGTCAGGCCGCGGAGTTGGCGTGGCGCGCGTGCATGTGTGTGTTTGTGTTTGTGTGTGGCATTGTGTTGTTCTGCTTCACAACAGCCAGTGAAGCTGGAACAGATTCGCCCTTTAATGCCCTCACAAATACACGGCAGTGAATGAAGAGGTCGCTGCAGGTGTGAGCGGAGCTGGAAACTCAGGGTTTTAGTCTGGGCCTCACAGTCTGCATGTAGCATGAGCATGAGCGCAGCTTCATCTCATTCAGGTTTATCTCCAGGTGCGAAAATACACAGTAACAAGAATAATATATATTAACAGACAATGGACTTATGCTATAAGACAACGTGCTAAATATTTAATGTGCACACACTCATTGCATGTACAGTAGAAGATGCAGGGGGGGCTGAGGGTATGGTAAACTGACTGTCATCCAAGACGCTGAACACCTGCATTACATCCACATCTGGGAGATGCTCAGATGTGATAATACTGTGAACACCTCTGTGAGGTTGAACGCTGGGTAAACTCTCGCCGTTACGGCGGCGGCGGCAGGGACGCAGGAAGTTCGGCGGAAGGTGACGGCACGGAGGAGAAGTGGAGATGGGAGGCGAGGGAAGAGATGCATCCCATCCCCTAACTCTCTCTCTCGCTTTTCTCTTTGCCTCCCACCCTCTGCGAGATTACCGTTGCCATAGTTACGCAACAGATTGGCTCGGAAGTCGCAGTGGTTGTGGGCGCCATGGCAACACACATATGCTTGTGTTGCGCTCCGTTTCTGCTGTCTGTGTGTGTGTGTGTGTGTGTAGGATGCGCGCACACACACACGCACGCTGTGGCACGTAACAATGGCTCGCTCAGTAAAGATTAAAGGGGGCACGGCGTCAAGTCATTTTGTAAATGGCTTATGATTTATGCAGCAGATTCTGTGCACTTTGTGTCAGTGCCAAGGCTCCACGGGACGGGGCTGTTAGCCGGACACATGGGGGCTGCGGGAGACGGCAGGGTGCTGGATGATTCTGCTCCTCGCAGCCCATTGAAAACATCAATATTTAATACAGGAAATAGAGTAAGGAAGCTGGCATTAGAGTAATTGCTGGATTATGGCATAAATCACTGCATCCTGTGCGCAGCGCCCACCCAGGTCCAGCGGATGGACACGGATGCAAAGAAAGACCTCACTTATGTGAGACGACCGCATCGGCGGCAAGAAGGTGTGACGGGGTCAAAGGTAAAACCGTGTGTGCGCAGCAGAGAGGCGAGGTGTGACGGCGAAGCAGAGCTGCAGCCGCGTTCGGCTCCGTCGCTTCCTGTCAAGACGAAAACGATTTTATTTATTTATTTATTTATTTTATTTCATTTTTTGCAGGTAATTGCGCGGCCTCACACGTGTGACCCACATCGACACCGAGCCAGCGCTTCACGCACACTTTCTCTTGTCATTTATTTATTCATCTGCATATACATATATATATATATATATATATATATATGGTGTGCACGGTTTTCAGGCAGAGCGTTTCCATGGAAACAGTCACAGAGAGCAAGAGAGAGAGAGAGAACAGCGTGAGGAAGTGAAAGAGTTAACAGATGCTCTGTGTGTGTGTGTGTGTGTGTGTGTGTGTGGGACGACAGCGAGGTGATCTTGAGTTCACCTGACATAAACACTCCTGTTCTCATATACACACTTACACACTCCCACACACCTTCGCCATAATCACTGCAAGGGAAAACGGTGTTGAGTGTGTGTGTGTGTGTGTGTGTGTGTGTGTGTGTGTGTGTGGTCTATGTATTAGTCATACACACTCACAGTATGGGGACAAAAAAGCCAGTCTACATCATGTGAATCATAACATTTAAAGGTGAGGACGTGTTTTAAGAGCTCGTCGTGTAAGTCGACATAACGTCCTCTGCAGACAGGAAGTCGTGTGCGGGGCAATGATCTCACCTGGCGGAAACAATGCTACACACACACACACACACACACACACACACACACACACACACACACACACAGACACACAGTGATCTGACGAGCTTCTCTCGGTGTATTGTGCAGAGCTTTTCGTTACATTTGATGGCACGCACAAACTGCATTGCTCATTTTCGCGCCTGCGTCCTCGCCGCTGTTTCTCCGTCCCACACAGTAACACACACTGGTTATCTTTTAGATGATGAAGCCGCAGCCTGACTATACTGTACCACATATACATATTTGTTCTATTTCTGTGACAGAACCAGAATCTTCCATGCTGCTTGACAAAGCTTAACAGCTGATTAAAAGTCCAGTTTATAACGCTCTCTTAAAACGCTGAATCAATAGTAATTGTATTGATGAATCAAATGAGCCGTGTTAATTTGAGAGCTTTAAAGGTGCCTGTGGGGTAAGCTAACATAAGCTAACATAAGCTAAGCTAAGCTAAGCTAAACTAAACCAAGCAGTTGCAGGTACGAGGCC
Organism: Psettodes erumei; assembly: GCA_016785225.1. NCBI lineage: Eukaryota > Metazoa > Chordata > Actinopteri > Pleuronectiformes > Psettodidae > Psettodes > Psettodes erumei. Next base: position 1,721,356 of record JAFBJZ010000776.1, on the reverse strand, counting down.
GGCGCCGAAACCAAGCGCTCCCCACAACGTGATTGTGTTTCTTTGAGGTGTCGGAGTGAAACCTGCAGGATTCCACACGTGGGACGATCGCAGAAATCGTTTGCTGGAATAAATTTTCCTCAGCCTCGTCTTAAAATCATCACCTGCTGCTCCGTCTGCGGCTGATGACTAATGTGCGGCACCTTCGTCCGCTAATGGAGGAGCTGGTTAAACACGAGCCGTTTCCCAGGCAGATGATGAATTTACGTAATGTCGGCGTGTTTGTCTGAGAAGACAAAAAAAGCCTGACGTATAATGGAAGCAAAATCAGGAAACTGGGGGACAGGATAAGGTTTTTTTAGAGCGTATGAAACATTTGTGAGACTCATTCTCTGCCTCCTCCCCCCTGCAGGTACCTGATGAATGTGACGTTCGAGGGACGTAATCTGTCGTTCAGCGAGGATGGATACCAGATGCACCCCAAGCTGGTCATCATCCTGCTCAACAAGGAGAGACAGTGGGACCGGGTGAGACTGGGGCGGGACATCTGGGAGTGTGTGTGTGTGTGTGTGTGTGTGTGTTTGTGTGTGTGTACGTCTTAAAAACAGTCATAAAACGCACAAGCATTCACGCTCCACTTAAAACCCACCTGCCCGCCGTTAAATAACGTGTTGAAGAATGAATGGCAGGAAGTACAGTAGCTGATTGGTCCATGAGTGTCTGCCCCCCCCTCCTTTTATCTCCATCTCTTATCAACCCATTTTCACTTTTCAAGCATTTTCGAGCCTTAAAGCGTTTCAGGCGCTGCTCTGATTAGATATTATCAAGTTAGGCAAAGGTGCCTTTGAGCAACACGCTGCAGCAGAGCAGACTGCGCAGCGCTGCAGGAGCATCCGTTCCTTTGTCAAGTTCGCTAAAGCTCTTCCTGGTTGTTTTTGTTTTTTTTCTTCTCGGATTTCTGGCTGCGAAATTTATGTGACCGCAAAGAGACCCTGTCAGAATGAACCCGGAAAAAAATGTCACCTGTGGCCATGTGACATCTAAATCCGGCCGCCTCGTCACGCTGTGCATGTGCTACAGCAAAAAGAGATGCTGTGTAGGATATCATTCTCTGCTCGCAAAAAATAAAATATGCATGTCGTGCTGCATATTGCATGCATAAGTGCCGCGCCGCATCGCCCCTGGTTGCACAACGGGCCCTCGCCGAAGATGATCCCCGCAAAACTCGGACGAGCCGCCCCGCTCTGAGAATTGCGGCCGGGATTATTTTCTGAGAAACACTTTTTTAAAAGTTTTTTTTTTTTTTTATTTTCACATCTTGCAGCTGGAAATGGTGATAGACAGGTTGTTAGAATTTGACACTTGTACAAGTGGATTCAGAGATAATTTCAAGAAAGATACGAGAACAAAAGATTCACCTGCTCACATAAAGAAGAGAGACATTGGACGGATTTATTTTTATCACTTTGCTTAATTTACTTTTCAATTGTTACTTTTCCTTATATTAACTTAAATTAATGAAAATTCAGAAGACGATTTTGCCCAGAATTAAAATTAAAAGGGGAAATACATTCTCATTTTTGTTCTCAGGATAATCAGGCTTTAATTAAACATTGACAACAAATAGGAAAGTGAAACGGGAAAATTGGATATTTGAATGACAAAATGGAAATGTGTCACAATATCAGTATCAACAAAACATTTTCTGTCTCGACTCGACGAGCTGAAAACCAAACTCATGGTCAGCTTTCTCTAAACAAATAAAAAAAGTTTTGCAGCTGGAGAAATAGAAAAGATAAATTAAAAAAAAAAGCCTGAGTCACACTCAGCCTGAAATGAACCCAGTGCACCTCGCCACCTGCAGAGTACCCAGCATGCATCTGTGTTTGGCGACGCTCCGTCGTGTGTCCTGCAGTCGGACTCCTTGGACTCGCCCTCGTCTTTATTCTCACTGTTTCTCTCTTTCTTCTGCCGCTCTAATCTATATTCTGTCCTCTGATCAGAGAACAAGGTGAACCCCCCCTCCTCCTCCCTGCAGCCTGCAGCCGCCACCCCTCTCTCTCCTCCTCCTCCTCCTCCTCCTCTTCCTCCTCGTCCTCCTCCTCTTCCTCTCACTCCCTCGCTCATGTTTGATTCTTCGCTCGACTTCCAGCTGAACCACTTCCCTCGGATCCTAATGAGTTGCGGCTCCGACAGCCATCCTTCCACTGCACCGTTTGAAGTGGTGTGAAGACTCTGCAGCGTCCAGTCCCGTTTAGCCTTTCTCTCTCCACCCCCCGTCTTCCTCTCTCTCTCTCTCTCTGTCCATCCCTTTCTGTCTCTACCGCTTACTCGCTCTTTTTTTTTTTCCGTGCTGATAGAAGAAGGCTGCGTTGTGCTCCGGGGATACACAGGCTCAGCTTGTCCACTCCAGGCAGCCTTGCCAAGTTTGCGTCCCCTGGAGTGCTTTGTGTGTTGTGTGTGTGTGTGTGTGTGTGTGTGTGTGTACATTTGCATCTTTAACGAGTTTGCGAACCCGACTTTACACACTCTCTGTCATCCCCTATCTCCCATTATAACGTGTCCAAGTCGTCGATGATCCATATCCATTTCCGCCCACATACCACACCCCCCGCCCCGCCTCGCCCCGCCCCGATGGCGTTGGCCCACGGTGCACAGGCCCAGCCTCGGGTTCGGCCTCATGTGACCTGCATCTGGAGGAAATTGACTAATTGATGACGCTCGTTCGGCGGCGTAAGAGGCGTGCGGCCCGAGGGCCCTCCAGACGTACAGCTGGACGCCTCCTCCACGTTTTGCATGTGAATGAGCTCCACCTCCGTCTCGGCTTTTGTCTCTCTCCAGTTGAGCCCGTTCTCGTGTCTCTCCCCTTCCCCTCCTTTAATCTCTCCATCCACTCGTCTCTCTCTCTCCTCCTGATCTGAATTCTGCTCTTTCCCCCCGTTTCAGTCTCGTCCTTGATGCTAACCTTGCTCTCATTCTCTGCACTGGGTCCCCGTCCTCCCCTCTCCTCTCATCTCTAACTTTCTCCCCTCTCTGTTGCCATATTGCTGTTTCAATGGCAGATGGACCAATCGCAATAAGAACTTTATACCTCAAAAAAAAAACAATTAGAATGAGATTTTTCTTGCATGACATACACAAAATCTTTCTGGTCTGCGTTTTTGCAGTTATTACCGTGAGGAATTTCATGGGAATTCATTCTCAATTCGCGTACGCGCTTTACGGTCACATTTATTGTCAGAGAGTCGATAAGCTGCGCGCTCACACTGACTCACAAAAGAAACCACGACTATTAGTCTCCATGGCTGCAGTGAAGCCGGTGGTAAAAATAAAAAAAGAGAAAAGAAAACGCAAAGAATGCAGTTTAAGAGCCGAAACCATGAAGGAATCGAACTGATTTGGCGCCTCTCTCTGCAGGTGGGTAAGTGGGAGAACGGCTCCCTGTCCATGAAGTACCACGTGTGGCCTCGCTACGAGCTGTACGGGGGCGCGGCGACCCGGGAGGACGACCACCTGTCCATCGTGACGCTGGAGGAGGCTCCGTTCGTCATCGTGGAAGACGTGGATCCGCTGAGCGGGACCTGCATGAGGAACACCGTGCCCTGCCGGAAACAGATCAAGACAGTGTGAGGCTCGCGGCTCAGAATACACGCTGAAATTAAAAAAAAAGCCAAATCCCAACGAGCCCGCAACAGAGGTACGCGTCTGACCCGGCCCTTATCTGTCCGTCTGCGCAGCAATCAGACGAAGGAGAAGGGGATGTACATCAAACGCTGCTGCAAGGGCTTCTGCATCGACATCCTGAAGAAGATCGCCAAGTCCGTCAAGTTCACCTACGACCTCTACCTGGTCACCAATGGCAAACACGGCAAGAAGATCAATGGAACCTGGAACGGCATGGTGGGGGAGGTGAGGCGACGACGTGTGTGTGTGTGTGTGTGTGTGTGTTGTGATTTGTGAATAGTCCTTCATTTAACACAGTACTGCGATAGATTTTCACATTTTTGCTTAATTTGTAGGCGATCTATTACCACTCCCCAAATATTGATTTCAGACACTTCAGCATCACTTACTGTGGATTTGCTTTTTAAATCCGTGACACGATGGATTAAGTCTCAACTTAGATCCAGGAACTACACAAGGTCCAGTTTGTCCAGTGGTGTCGTCAAATTCCTCCTCCTGCAAAATTGCCTTGGTGTCATATGAGTCTCGCAGCTGAAGTGCGCGACCTGTAAACGCGCGTGCAGCTCGCCGTCACAATCCCGGCCCATCACACGTCGAGTTTATCGCTCGCTGCCGAGGCGAAGGTGAAGAAGAGATCAAAGAGGAGACTGTCTGCGCTCACCTGCGCTATATTTAGCTTCCACCAGAGCTGCCCCGAAGCCTTTCCTTTCCTCTTTGAGGTTCATACCTCGAATTATGAGCTTTCCTTTCCGGGTCGACCCCCGCTGCCCCCCCCGCTTTGCCCGACGGGCTGCGAAGGTTCGCGTCAGATGAGCTCAACGCCTCGCCCGAGGGTTACGGCTCAGTCGGCTGCAGCAGTTTCCTTCTGCGGTCGACTCCGAGGGGAAGTCGTCGTCAGTTCTCATACTTCAGGCAAGTAGATCCCCACCCAAAAAAAGGCCAATCAGGCTCTGCCCCCCCCTTTTGTGTGGACGCTGAATTAACCTTCACAAGTCATATGCAAGATCATTTTCTCCGCCTGCATTCAAACTCCTGCCGCCGGCGTTTCATTAAACTGACCCGCTTCATCTGTTATATAAAGGCTGGCAGCCGGCCGGCGTCTTTAGCGAGCGCCGAGCTGTAAATGCGGTCGCCTGTAATAAACTCCATCACCCCGGCTAAAAGCGCCGTAATGTGCCGTCTCCCTCTCACCTCCACAGATGAATGGTCATTAAGGGGGGGTGGGGGTGGGGAGGGGGAGGGCATCCATCCACCTTTCTCCGTCGCACGTGGACACGCGTGCAGGCGTGCGACCCTTCGCAGGAATACCAGAACCCGTGCGCGCAGGACGCCGCACGTGTAAAAAAGCCACTTTGTCGCTCTCGCGCGCACACACACACACACACACACACACACACACACACACACACACACACACACACATGCACGGTTAGTTCGGCCATATCTGCTGCGTCTGACGAAACCGTCCCGCATCCCTTGTCCAGCTGGACCGCGGCCAGAGCGACAGTGTATCTCACACTCTTAATGGACCGGGATCCGGCGCACGCACGTGACTTGGCACGCTCCTGCACACATCACTGTGAGAGCCTTTACACAATTTTCCACAGCTCGGAAAGACAAAAGATCCAAAAGGAAAAAAAAAAAAATCAATCAACGCCTTGAAAAGATCTACATTTTGGTCCTAACTCGATTCCGGCACTCTGTGTCACATTTCATGGGCTGCACTGACTCGTGCTGCCCCTAATGCTCCTTAATCTAAAATATTAGAGGCAATACACTTGATTATGCAGACTTGGCCTCGAGAGCATGCACACACACACACACACACACACACACACACACACGTCGTCATTCTCAATAACACCCACACGGGTCACTTTCATAACACGAGAGAGAACAAGTCGTAGGAGGGAGATGGAGAGAGCGAGAGAAAGAGAGAGAGGAAGTGAGTACGCTGCCGGACAGACTCGTTCTCTCTCCCCAGGCGGGGGGCGAGCTAGACGTTCGCACAAACAACGATGGAGAAGTTGCACAAAACGCTTTGAAAAGTGCGGACAATGCGCAGAGCAGACGTGTAAAGGTCCACTTCACAGGTGCAGAACAAAGGTTTGCTCGCTCTCTCCCTTTCCCTTTATGACTCACTCAGATGCACACACACACACACACACACACACACACACACACACACACACACACACTGAAGCACATACCTGAAGCTTTGACTCACACACTCCTTATTAACTCAGTGAGACAGTGTTGTCCCACTTTACCCCTGTGCTGTAGGGCTGTAAAAATTTTGGGGCTAAATATATTACCTGTGCAGAGACACTGAAGGGTGGGGGTGGGGGGGTGGAGGAAGGAGAGGCAATGGGGCGGCTATTTCAAGCCGCCGCGACCCACCGTGTTAACCCACTTTCTTCCTCCCTCCCTCCCCAGGCGAGCATCACGAGTGTCCGCTCCCTCCTGCCTCTACCTGCCGCGCTCTGATTCTCTTTTTAACGCGTCAGACGCCTGAACCTGCCGCCTGCTTCATGCCCGTTAACCCAGGAGGCCGGAAACAAACGCCGCTGCAACTTTTTCAGAGCAGACTTGTTGAGGAGTCACGCGGTGGCCAGTTGACGAACGGCTGTTTCGACCTGGGCTGTGGTGCAGTGGATGGTGTCTGTGTAATTGCTGAACATCAGTGTAAACCGATGCGTCTAGACGGGAGTTATTGCTCCTGGATTGGAAAAGGCCGAAGCTAAAACCTGATATTTGCTCCTAATAGATTAGATTGCCCAAAACGTTCCCGCTAAGAGTTTTCGCTCGCATTTAGTCATTCATTTGGCGAAGCAGGAACAGAAATGCAAGGGTTTGTGTCTCCGTGAGCTATTTCTTGACCACGCTGACTGAATTAGTTTTTTTTTTAATGTTGTTTTGTCCCCCTCCCTTAGGGAAATGCTGAAGCTGTAGACCAGGTGTTTTCTTTTTAAAGTGCGCTCCCTTCATTACGCCGCAGCAGATCGGCGCGTGATGGACGGACGGGTAACGCGCGGTCTTTGTCTCTCCCGCCCAGGTGGTGCTGAAGAACGCCCACATGGCCGTCGGCTCCCTGACCATCAACGAAGAGAGGTCGGAGGTCATCGACTTCTCCGTCCCCTTCATCGAGACGGGTATCAGCGTCATGGTCTCCCGTAGCAACGGCACCGTTTCGCCCTCTGCTTTCTTAGGTGAGGAGGCGTCCACGTTCTGACATCTTTACCAACATGGAACGTAGAAACAAAGCCAACGCTCAGTCTTGTCAGATTTTCCTCTTTCCTAAGAAAAATCAAACATATTTGCAATTTAATCTATGCAAACAGTAGCTTCTGGTTGGAGTCATGTTGGACCCTGGTTTTACCTGTTTGCAGTTTATTATTCCTTCGTATTTTGCAAAGAAAAATTGGCAGCCTGAGCTGTTAAAAGGTTAGACGGTGATACTTGGGTGGGGCATGTGAGACAAAAATGATCCACGCCCGCGGTGAGGGCTGCTGTAATAAAGTGCAGACACGTTTTGATTTTATAAGTCGCTTAATAATTCGTCATTTGAGGCCGACATCCATTTCCCGCCTCTAAAAGTTGACCTGGAAGTGATTTAGTGGACACGCCAGGCGACGATTAGAGCGCGAGTTTTTAGTGCGGAGAATATGTAATCTGTTTATTTATTCCCTCTGCCACTCGCTGTCTCTTTGCCCTCTTCTCTTTCCAACTCCTACTCTCTGACTCTTCCTTCCTCTTCTCAATCTGGCGCGCCTCATTTGCATATCTCTCTCCCTCTCTCTCTCTCTCGCTTCATCCTCGCCTCCTCTCTTCCTCTTCGCCCGCCCTCGCTCCGTCCCGGCGCCCCTTGTCTCTTCGCCGCCGTCTCTTTTCCTTATCGCTGTCCTCCTCCCTGTCTCCTCCCTCCAGAGCCCTTCAGCGCGGACGTGTGGGTGATGATGTTTGTGATGCTGCTGCTGGTGTCGGCAGTGGCCGTGTTTATATTCGAGTACTTCAGCCCCGTGGGCTACAACCGCTGTCTGGCTGACGGCAAAGGTGAGAGGCCTCGGCTCGACGCGCACAAATCACGCACGCACAGACACACACACACACGCAGACCCACACGGGCACCTGAGCTACCGCTCGTGGATACGGATGCAAATCGATGCAGACACTTGTCCTCCCGCCGTCCTCCCTCATCTCTCGCTGTTTTTGCTCAGAGACAGTATCTTTGTCATGTGTTTTTACTTTACTGTAAGAGGGAAAAAGTATATACAGTATATTTGGCAAATTAGAAGGATGTAAGCAATTTGACCTGTTTCATTTTTTCACCACTAATTGATAAAACCGAACATCAGTGGGTTTTACACGCTCTGCCCCGACGGATTCAATTCCCTGAGATTTTCTCGGTTTCTCGATTTTTTCCGAATAGTTTCAGAACGGGGGGATGTTTAGCAGCCAAACTGAAAGTCCTGGATGTGGGAGCAGCACAAGAGTTTTGGCAAAGGAAAAAAAAAAAAAAATCTGGCGGTGGGTTTGTGGATCCAAATCTAGCCGAGCTCTGTGTCTCCACCAAATTTCAGCGCCGGGAGAGGGATGAGCGCATGAATCATCTTCGCCGACAGAGTCCATGGAGGACGTGGCTTGCGTGTCTCGTCGCACAAAGCCTCACAGACACACACGTGTGCTCAGGCGCACACACACAGGCCGGCCATCCTCTCTGACCCACTGACTTCATTCTCCTGTCGTCCTCCTGTCTTCTTTTTTTAAAAAATCTTTACGGGTGCGTCTCGCCGCTTCGGTTATTCGACGCACCTCTCATGACGCTTCCCCTCGCACCAGACGAGTCATTTGCATTCATTTCCATATTTCCCAAAATCACGTGTCAGCTCTGACAGCGAGGGGCTCGATTTGTGCTAGATCTGCCTCGCCCAAAAAGATAAGAACCAGAAAAAAATCAATGTCTTCCCACAACTGCGTCTCTGATGTGGCTATATATAGACGATGGCTATCTGTTTTCCATTCCTCTGATCCTCCGTCATGTTCTGCAGAAGATGCAGTCCTCCCTAAAGTGCTGCTCTCCCTGTTTTATCTGCTCGTAGCGCCGCGGGAGCTCGGTATCACGGCGAGTGCAGATCGAAGTTTGGACTCAAAGGATTCGACGCAATAACGTATCAATGGCTCGACTGCGGATTTGTAAAGTCTTTGCCCGATGCGTTTAACCAACTTCCCGGCGAAAACTTCACAGAGGAGAGATTTGGCACGATAAAGCCGCGAACAAAAGCCTCGCACGACAATGCACGCCCACGCGCTCGCACGCACGCTCGCACATGCCCACACAAACAAAACCAGCCGCTAATCACAGAATAATGGCTGGAACGAGCCGCTTTCCTCCGGCCGATGAACTGAATGAACATATTTTAAAAATCTAAAATGTAAAATTAATTTAGTTTACCCCCATTATTATCACTGAGCTAAGGCTAAATAGAGCATATAGTGTGTAGTGATGTAGCTCAACAGTGTCGCTTTAAACAGTGTCGTCAACAAAAACGTTGTAATCTTCCTGAAGATCAGATTTATTGTTTTATTAGACTCAATAAACTGTTTATTTTTAACCAGACTGCATTCACTCTCAATAAACTGACAACTGAGTGTAGAAAGCTGATAAAAGTGAAATAAAACCGCGACACAGCAGCCACGTAAACATGTTCACACAGGCGAAACACAACAAGTACATACATCATCATACATGGGAAGCGTTGGAAGATATGAATGTGGATCGACTGGATGATCGCTCAGTATGTCGACCCACCAGTAAAACCAGTGCGTGTGAGTCCAGTGCCCCAGTTCATTAACCCCCGCCCTGTTTCCCTCAGAGCCTCACGGCCCCTCCTTCACCATCGGTAAGGCCATCTGGCTGCTGTGGGGTCTGGTCTTCAACAACTCCGTGCCCGTGCAGAACCCCAAAGGCACCACCAGCAAGATCATGGTGTCGGTGTGGGCCTTCTTCGCCGTCATCTTCCTGGCCTCCTACACTGCCAACCTGGCCGCTTTCATGATCCAGGAGGAGTACGTGGACCAGGTGTCCGGCCTCTCCGACAAGAAGGTGCGACGGGAGCTCTCGTCTCTTCCGTCCCTCCGGTTTGTAAAGTCGGATGTTTGTGTTTTCACGCCTCTTTCTCTCTCTCTTTCTCCCTCTTCTGTGTTTAGTTCCAGAGCCCCAACGACTTCTCGCCGCCGTTCCGGTTCGGCACCGTCCCCAACGGGAGCACGGAGAGGAACATCAGGAACAACTATCCGGAGATGCACTCCTACATGACCAAGTTCCATCAGAGGAACGTCAACGAGGCTCTGCAGAGTCTCAAGTCCGGGTGAGGACCCGCACAGTGAGGCAGAGGAAAAACCAAACCGAGATTTATAACGCAAGCGAAAAGATTTTTCGCCGAACTTGCAAACCGATGCATTCTGGTTCATGTCTCGGCCTCGGGCGTGCGAACACCTCTTACTTCAGCAGCGCGTCCCGTTTTACCCGAAGGTCAAACGGCAGAGTGAAATTGTGCGTTCGTCTCTTCGTGTGAACATATTGTAGAGCTGGAAAGAAGAAAAAAAAAACCCTCCGGTTATACTTTTCCTCCCCCTCTCCAGTTTTCACGGCGCGTGCCTTTTCTCCAGCCCGTGTGCCAGCTCCAGCCTTTGGCAAACCAAGTGGAAGTCTATTACACTTATCAGCAGCTTAGTGCTATTTAGCAGGTTAATTGGAACGCTGTAGCGGTGATGTCTGACTCCTAAGTGCTAATTAATTGTAACCTATCTCTCTCTCTCTCTCCCTCCCTTCCTCCCTCTCTCTCTCTTTTTCATTAGCAAACTAGACGCTTTCATTTACGACGCGGCCGTGCTCAACTACATGGCCGGCAGGGACGAGGGCTGCAAGCTGGTGACCATCGGCAGCGGCTACATCTTCGCCACCACGGGCTACGGCATCGCCATCCAGAAGGAGTCGCTGTGGAAGAGGCATGTGGACCTGGCCATCCTGCAGCTCTTCGGAGACGGTGAGGCGGCGGCGCAGTTTTCGTCCATCGCGGTTTTATTCGCAGCCCTGCGGCGGACATTAAAGGATAAGGATGCTCAAGGACGTAAAGTGCTGAAGTCTGGGGACACGCGGAGTCTGACGGGCGCAAACGAGTTGGGAGCGGATCTGAGCCGGGATGTTTGGAGGCAAAAGCGAAATGTTGGCAGTAAAATAAAGAGCGTGCCCGGCTATGGCAACTACTGGTGCAAACTATGATGGATCTGCGCTGACTTTAACTACGCCGACACGTCCCCAGATCTCAGCAGTTCGCTCAGCGTCTTCACAACCGTCACAATAAAACTCCACCAGCTCATTTCTTATGCATGCGAGCGCAAATACAACATTTGCAAGAATCTCTACCTTCATCTCATGCAGAACAGGACAGTTTCACCCACTCCCATCTGTTGAGAACAGGAGCTGGCAGAGGGAGGACAAAGTCATCGCTGATGCAGAAGAAGCCGCGTTTCTGCCGCCGCCGTTTAATCGGCTCTGCGGCTCCGATCGTGCGGCGACCTCGCTCTCTCTCTCTCTCGTGCACCGAGCAGAGAGAGAAAAGACGCCGCTCCAAAATGTTAGTGGAGATTTAGCCGCACCGCGGGGGCCCTGTGCTTTATGATCGCGCTCGCTTTTTACGGGGGGGGAAGGCCGTCCGAGCTCTCCGGGGCTCGCTCCTTTGAATCGCACTTCAGTCCTTTTGTCGGCGCTAATGAATCTCCGGACGAGCGCGGAGAATGAAATGAAATGTGCTCGGAAAGTCCGTCCCCGACCCGCGCGGCGCGTGCTTTATGGTTTTCGAGCAAAAATTCGTCATCGTAAACAAGTCGGGATGTCGCAGACAGCGGCTGTTCGACGGGCTTTATCGACTTTATCAGTCTCATTTCGCAACGTCCCGTTCTGATATACGGCTCAGGTCGGGACGTAATGGAAGTTTGGCGCCTCCGCGTCGTAGCGAGTTTATTTGGGCGCGGTCCAGCGCGTTGTGTGCATCCTGAACCGAGGGCCCTCAGGGGGCCGCTATACTGCGTCCCAGTTAGGGGTGCCAGCATAGCTCATGGTGTATTTCGGCACCGTGTTGTGTGTGTGTGTGTGTGTGTGTGTGAATATGGGTCAGGCCTCTGAAAGTGAGTCTGTCTGTTTGTACAGGCAAGAGTGTTTGTGTGTGTGTGAGAGAGATAAAGAGAGACTCTGTTTGTGACACAGGTTTATTTTTATCAACCTACATACAATTCAGTGTGAGTGCTGTGTGTGTGTGTGTGTGTGTGTGTGTGTGTATTGTCTCTGACTTATTGATCACAAGTTTGATTATTTATGTGTTTGGATGTGGGTCGGCTCGCTTCAGCAGCGTTCGCGCAGGAACCCTGGGCGGCCCCGTCTCGCCCCCTCTCAGGGTTTTCAATGTCACTTCGCCACGCCTCGCCATCCACCAGCACCACCAGCACCACCAGCAGCACCACCCCACCCGCTGGCCTAGAAAGCGAGCAGACTCACGTGGGTAGCCCAGTGGCCCGGTGCGAAGGCTTGGGGAGGGAGTTTAATGACCTGCTGTGTTACCAGACAGCAGTCTCCCTCGCTTCTAAAATGTACTTTTTAAAAACTTTTTCATCCGACTTTTGACTTCAAGCCATTTTTTTTTAAACGATTGTGTTTATTACTCATTAGACGATAAAAAGTTATTATAGGTGAGACGAGGAAAACAGGAGAGAAGACAACGGGGCGGTAAAGACAGTCCACTACTCCGAGGTTCACTTTTAATCACATCTCTTGGTTTTCTTCGGAGGATACGGATCCGTTGTCACGGAGACAGCCGTCATCACGTGACCTGAAGTGCAGGAAGTGTAGGACTTTGAGGGTTCGACATGCGTGTGGAAGGCTGAGAACAGCTTTTTGTATTTGTGAATACAAATTTTAGGAGTTTCTGGTCATGTACCACACAAAAAAAGACACATTCATGACATGTGGCATTTATCAGCAGTTGGACCTTCCCAGAAATCCCGAGCACGTGTTGTGTAACTGTGATGTCCTTGATTCAGATCCAATCAGGGACGGTGTTTGCACACCTCACACCATGTGCGTGCTAACACGTGTCCGATCCAGAAAAAAAAATTCACCGTCGCGTCAAAATGGTTGCAGTTACCGCTGATTAGAGGCTGCTGAGCGGCTCTGTGTGTGTGTGTGTGTGTGTGTGTGTGTGCGCCTCCACCTGAGTTTGTATGCCGCGGAGCTTCGCGTTGTTGCTCCGGGTGGTGCTGACACGCGGCGACAGCGGCTGAATGTATGATTAATTAAGCGACGCCTGTCCTGCCACAGTCGGCTTTGATAGAGAGCAACTCGCGATGAAACAGAAGGTGACCCACAAAGAGCCCAGAAGCTCGGGGACCGCCCCCCCTCCCAGACACACACACACACACACACACACACACACACACACACACACACACACACACACACACACACACACACACACACACACACACAGCACAGTCATACTTACGCAAGCACTGGCTCCTTCAGAGTTTGCATAGATGCTTTATTTACATGTTTGTTTCCACACATGAGTGCAGACCAGGTCAGCAGGATGAACGTGTGTGTTTCACTTCTAACCGCCCTGACTCCTCCTCTCTCTTCCTCTGTTGCATCATCCCTCCATCCCTCGCATCCTCCAACATCCGTCCTGTTATTACATCATATCCCTGCTTCTTTTTTTCCCCCCACACCTCTTTCTTTATGTTTCATTTCCCGAACGAATTATTTCAAAAAAAAAAACACTTCTCCCCATGTTGTCGTATCCTGTCTCGTCTTCTTTTCTTCCTCTTCCTCCATCCCTGGACGGATCCCACTTCCCCCGACCCTTTCCCGTCCCCCTCATCCACCTCTCCGCTCCACCCTCATCCTTCCTCCCGTTCCATCACGTGTCCTCCATCCAGGCGAGATGGAGGAGCTGGAGTCCCTGTGGCTGACGGGGATCTGCCACCACGAGAAGAACGAGGTGATGTCCAGCCAGCTGGACGTGGACAATATGGCCGGCGTCTTCTACATGCTGGGCGCCGCCATGGCGCTGTCGCTCATCACCTTCATCTGCGAGCACTGGTTCTACTGGCAGCTTCGCTTCTGCTTCATGGGCGTCTGCTCCGGCCGGCCCGGCTTCGTCTTCACCATTAGCAGGGTGAGATATTGCGGTTTGTTTAGTTTGGTGCTTTAAGCTGATGAATCCGCTCGCAGGCGGAGAGGAGCATTTTATTTACGACTGTTGGAGACCCCTCTCCACCGGAAAGTACGGCTGGCACTTTGTTTTCACAAATATTCTGATTAACAGATTCAAATTGCCAGTAAAGTCTGTTCGAGCCGGCACGTTTCGCACCTTGATTATGTTTCCAAGCATAAGCCCGGTAGTATCACATTTCGCTGGCACACTTTCCAAATTGTGCCGCGGCTGTTATAAATAAACTGTAACTCCCATGCAAACCTCCTTCCAGCCTTCAGCAACTCTTCCGTCTTTGCCAAAGTTAAAACCAAAGGTGATAACTTCTTTTCTTTTCTGTTTTTTTTTTGCTTTAGCGCCTGAGAAGGAGCTTTTTTTTCTTACATGTGTAAATTGCCTGGAGTTGCAGGTGATTAAATCCGGCTTACACAACCTGAGTTGTGAGTTAACCTCTGCATCATCGAGTCCTCTCTGGTCGAGAACTCGCCTTCGTCACGTATCCGTCCCTCCGTCGCTCCGGCTTCACCGTCTCTCTCACGTGAAGGTGCTTTATTCCTCGAGGTCTTCAGACATGCTGACACTGCGTATTCCACATGACGAACCCGAACCCTCGCTTCCAGAGCGTCAACAGATACGAGAGCTTTGTCTCCTTTTTCTGCTTTGACGTCGGCAAGGCAAAATATTTACAAAACGCTGAGCTGAAATCAATATCTCACTCAACAAAAATCAGCCCCCAGAACCCGGGGAGAGGGTAGATTACCGGATCCCGGGGGAACCAAAGTCACCCCCGAGGTATTTGATTTGCATTCCAATTGTTTTGACATGGCTCCGGCGTAATTCACTGCGCGCCTCTGAAGGTGAACCGCTGCAGGCTACGCCACGTGGCTAATTTACAGCAGCGAGCCACACGCTGCCGCTCTCTCCCTCCATTTGATATGCTGCCGCCGTGCCAAGAAAGCAAGGCTACGGGACGAAAAAAAAAAGCCCACAAAAAAAACTCTCCGCTCTAATATTACGCTCCAGCGCACAACTTTGATTATTTTGCATGGTGTTAATTTTATGTGGATGATGTTGCCTTGTTTGTGGCTGTTTGTGTAGAAGGAGCACAAAGGTAGCGGTTGCTAAAATGTCAGATGACTTCCCATTTCCAGAGACAGGCTGCGTGCTGTTGTTTTTTGATTATTACACCATCATAATTTGTATGGGAACTGGATCCGCGAGCAATTACGCTTTGTGTAACATTCAGTGATTTGCTCTCATTTGCAGAAATTACCTCCGCCTCCGCCACCATGTGACAACATAAATGAACACTGTGTGTCCACATACGAGAGCCCGACGATTCAGCATGTTAAAATATTCAGGGGAAATATTCATTGAGGGTTGCAAATTTGCATATGCAGCACAGAGCCGGGGCATTATGAAGCAACAACGGTGGAAATTATCGTTTATTATCTCTCCGCGATCCTCCGCAGCCTCGCATTGTCTCCTCCAGTCGTTTCTTCCTTTTCTTTTCCTTTTCTGTCTTTTCTTGCACTGGTGCTCTGATTGATTCCACTTTTTTTTTTTTTTTTTTAATTTCACAGTGTAATCCAATAAACTTTATTGTTATTGCAGCAATTAACGTTTAAGCTCGGCGGCGTAAAAAATGAGACATCTGCCACGGTCGGCGTGAGTCACGTGGCCTCGGTCACGGCTCGGCGCTCGGTTAAACGCTCCCTCCCCTCGGAGGGCGCCGTCCTCCCCCGGCTACCTGCTCTCCTCCAGGTCCCACCTGCGACGCTAAAACAAATTAATTATATCGACTCAGAACTGTAAACGTATGAGAGGGTTAATCGGCCCTCGCGTGGCGTCGTTCGTGTGCATTTAGCACCCGGCTCGGTGTGAAAGGATCAGCCGCTGTGCGTACAGTCGAGGTCGCCCGTTCGCTGTTGATTTCCTGCCTCTCTGTGTAATCGCTTATAGATTTTGCTGTGATCCCCCCCGGTGGATTGAAAATTCCCAGCCACCCTCGGGCCGCAGTTATTGCTATGCGCACAATTATGCCCGAAATACTCGCGGAGGAAGCAGCTTTGTTGAATGTCCAAGATCTGATGCACTGCAGTGTTAACCTGTTGTTCCTGGTCGTGGTCCTTACTTATTTTGTTTTCGAGAACGATTTGCACAAATGCAGGTGAAACATGAAACGTGAAAGGTGAAACGATGGGACGTTGGGGGGTGTCGGGACACATGAAAAACAAAAGACATGAAGTGATGACAGATTGTATGAACGGGCGGATAAGGTCCAGATTAACACTGAAAGATCGCATTTTTTATGGGCCTCGAGTTCCCCGTCCAAAATCTCCCACTTCCTGTTTGCGTTCACCTCTCTGTCGAGCTTTACGTACTCGGCTGTTAACAGACTGTGAAATTGAAAGAAGTAATAACATTATCTATAAAGCCGGACTGAGGGATTGAAGGCTCGTCTTTCTCGTTTTTGTTTGCTGCAGTGCAGGCTCTGTCCATGAAGCTAATCAACTCCCGGAAACGGGTAGCTGGGGGGTCATATTAGCGGATGCAAGGAGGAGATTGTGAAAAGTCGTAGCTTAACGGCAGAGGAGATGTAATGACCGCAGACCCCCGACCCCTGACCCCTGCAGCGGCGAGCGGGGCTGAGGTCGGCCGATCGTTCGCTCTTTAATGGCGGAAGCCGTTCCTTTATTTCCAGAAAACTGAGAAAAATCATTGTTTGGGGATTGATCCGATCCTTTACCGTCACGCACGGTTTGCGCTCCTCCACGCATCCATTTTTATCTGAATATTGTATCGTCCATCACTGAATGCAAATGGGGCAGTTTATCTTTCTGTCACTGGGACGCTCGGCCGCCGTCTCCTTGGCCCCTCTCTCTCCGGGGGAGGCGGGGCGGGCTGCGCCGGGCCCGGCGGAGCCGAGGTGTTTAATAACCGCCGGAGGACATTGTTCGCCTGAATCCTAATCATATTGATTAAAGGTATTGACCGGCGGGTTTTTTACAGCCTCTTTGCCTTTATCCATCATCCACTGTTCAGCCACACTGTCCTCTCACTTTATCTCACACCTGCTCATATATCACATGATACTGCCTGTACATCACATGTGCATGTGGGTTTTTTTTTTTTTTTACCTACACATGCTGTATTTATTGGGGAAAGTATCGACAGCATCAGCAGAAAGAGCGGTTACCTCATCCAGGTTGGTGGAGGGAGGTGCAGTGTGAGTCTGTGTAACGCTGCCTGGTTTCCCCCCACACAGGGCATCTACAGCTGCATCCACGGCGTGCAGATCGAGGAGAAAAGCAGCTCGGCGCTGAACTCCCCGTCGGCCACCATGAACAACACCCATTCCAACATCATGCGCCTCCTGCGCACCGCCAAGAACATGGCCTCCCTGTCCGGCGTGAACGGCTCGCCGCACAGCGCGCTGGACTTCATCCGCCGCGAGTCCTCCGTGTACGACATCTCCGAGCACCGGCGCAGCCTGGCGGGCCACTCGGACTGCAAGCCCCCCTACCTGCCGGAAGACAACATGTTCAGCGACTACATCAGCGAGGTGGAGAGGACGTTTGGCAACCTCCACCTGAAGGACAGCAACCTGTACCAGGACCACTACCTGCACCACCACGGCTCCACGCTGGGGCTCAGCGGACCTCCCGCCAACCGGCCCCACAGTTTGGGCAGCGCCAGCTCCCTGGAGGGGGGCATGTTTGACTGTGACAGCCTGGGGGGAGGCGTGGCCCCCATTTTCACCACCCAGCCCTGCTCCGCGCTGACCCACAGGAACATGAGCAAGTTTGACCTGCTGTCTGGACAGACGCCCCCCTCGGGACAGGGCTTCAAGGGAGGCCTCCCGGACCTGTACGGGAAGTTCTCCTTCAAAGGAGGGGCCTCCAGCTCCACCTACATCCCCGGGCACGGCTACTGCGGCGGGAGAGGGGACGACGACGGGAACATACGCTCGGACGTGTCGGACATTTCCACGCACACGGTGACGTACGGGAACCTGGAGGGCAACGCCAAGAAGCGCAAGCAGTACCGCGACAGTCTGAAGAAGAGGCCGGCCTCGGCCAAGTCCAGACGGGAGCTGGACGAGATCGAGCTGGGCTACAGGAGGAAACCCTACCACATCAGCCACCACCACTACCACGGCCACCGCTCCGCCTCCCCGCCACTCCTGCCCTCCGAACGCAAACGAGGAGGAGGCGGAGGAGGAGGAGGAGGAGGAGGAGGAGGAGGCGGAGCCGGAAATAACGACGGGAGCTCCTATCTCTTCAGAGAAAAGGAGAGCGTGAGGGATTTTTATTTGGACCAGTTCCGGCCCAAAGAGGGCGTCCCTCAGTGGGAGCACGTGGACCTGACGGAGGGCCCGGGCAGCAGGGACGGGGTCGTGGGGGCCTGCACCTCCCTGGTCCCGGTGGACGACTTTCTTAAGAGCAAACCCAAAAAGGTGGATTCAAAGAGCAGCGGAGGGTCCGGCTTGGCGGGGGGAGACTGGGAGTGCAGGAACTGTCGGGCTAGCGGGGGTAAGCCGATGTCCATGCACGGAGGGGGCGGCGGCGGGTACGGCGGCGGCATGAGCTGCGGGTCCTCGGGAGGCGGAGGGAACAGCCGGCCCAGCTCGGCGACCTGCATGCGCTGCGAGGGCTGTAAAAAGACAGGAAACCTCTATGACATCAGCGAGGACAACAACCACCTCTTGGAACAGATGGGGGGAGGCAAAAGTGGGGGAGGAGGAGGAGGAGGAGGCGGAGGAGGAGGTATGGGCGCAGGCCCTCAGTCTCAATCTCAGGCCCAGCAGAGGAGGAAGAGCGGAGGGTTCGGCAAACCGCTCCGGCGTCAGCACTCGTACGACGCGTTCGTCGACCTCCAGAAAGAGGAGTCCGGCGGGATGGGAAGTCTGATGGGCGGCCTGGGTGGGGGCGGGGGGGTGAGCGGCGCCGGCATGGGGGGGATGCTGCCCCCGCCCAGGAGCGTCAGCTTGAAGGAGAAGGAACGCTACATGGAGGGCGCCAGCCCCTTCGCGCACATATTCGAGCGTCACGGGGGCTCGGAGCGAGACCGGGAAAGAGAGAGGGACCCGCTGTTTTACGGGGGCGAGGGCCGCAAAGGGCCCAGCTCGCCGTTCGGCCTCTTCAGAGGAGGGGAGGGCCTCCACCGCCGCTCCATCGGGGAGCGAGACATGAGAGACAGGGAGCGATCTCTGATGGAAGGAGGAGGAGGAGGAGGGGCGGCGTTCTCTTTATCCAAATCTCTGTACCCGGACCGGGTCAACCAGAACCCCTTTATACCCACGTTCGGGGATGACCAGTGTCTGATGCACGGGGCCAAACAGTATTACATGAAAAAGCAACAGCAGCAGCAGCAGGTTGCCAAAAACAGCCGCAGTGACTTCAGGGGCCAGATGAGCACCGCGTCGTACCTGCCGGCGTCCGCCGCCGCCGGGGTGGTGTCCAACGTCGCCGCCCCCCGGTTCCCCAAGGAGCTGGGCCTCGGCGGGATGAACCACCACGGCTCCATGCTGGGGGTCGGCCCGCCGCGCCCCTTCAACGGAAGCAATGGCCATGTGTACGAGAAACTGTCCAGCATCGAGTCTGACGTGTGAGGGTGGGGGGGAGAAAAAGGGGGAGGAGGAGCGGATGAATGGGAGGAGGGGGGGTCAGGGATGATTTTAAAGACGCTGCCCACACACTGCAACCCGAGCCCAGCCACGTGAGAGACTGGGGGGGGACTAGATCAAGGGGGAAAATGGAGGGTGAGGGGGGGTCTTGATTTTCCATCGCTTCGCCTGGCGGCGAAGGCGACGGAGGCGCGAGAGAAGCGAACTGCCCCCATCTACCCAGTGCTTCTCTCTCTCTGCTCCCCCCCACTCACACACACACACACACACACACACACACACCTCCTCTTTTCTATCAACCCCCCCGCTCCTCCTCCTCCTCCTCCTCACCCCCCCTCCGACGCCAAAAGAGCCGATCTCGTTATGAGAAATACAATCATGAATGATAATAAGATATTCTTATAGAGAAAAAAACAGGGTATAAGACAACAATAATCTTGATAACGTTGTGAATAACAGATGTTAGTATTGATTATGATAACGCAGCTTAGCATATCACTACGTTCTCCTTGCTTCATGTTCTGTTGTGTGTGGTGGCAGCGGGGGGGGGGGTTCTGGTCAATATTTTACCCCATCGCTCATTCATTGGTTTGAAAAAAAAAAAATAAAACCAAAAAAAAACAGAAACAGAAACAGATCGGAGATCCTCTCCGGGCGTTTCAGCGAATCAACACGCGCGCCTCAAAAACACAGTCCGAACTTCGTGTTACTGTGAACGGCACGTTTTTGTCAGAGGCCGAAGACACTGAGTGGAAGGACGTGCCTTAACCAGTGGATGTGTCCTCCGGTTTGCACCCGGCGGAACAGGGGGAGGGGGGGCAGATTTCCCGGCGCTGTCCGGTCCGTCTTGGCATTTACGAGCCAAAGCTGCGCTAAACGTTTTGGCTCGAGACGCCGCCGCCGATGGTTTCGCTACAAGACGCCGTCGGAGATGTTTTGTATAACTTCGTAAAAAAAAACCACTTTCGTACGTCGAGCGTGGGCAGCGGTCGTGTTCAGGACGTCCCGCTGTCGCTTCACAACACGGCAGCCTTTAGACCACTTCTTTTATTCAGGTTACACAACAACAGTCACCGGGCACGCTCTTACTTTTCTTCTTCTTCTTCTGTTTCTTGGCCTCTCACTCGTATTTCTCGCGGAAGCTTTTCACTCACGGACAAATATATGCACTGTCGATCGTGTCGTCGCCCCGCGACAACGATGCCGACGAACTCCGGCGCCGAGCGGGGCGTCGGCCGGAGAGAGAGCGCGCCGACGCGGGCGGCTGCGCCGCGGAGGCTTTTTTTTACTTTGACTGATGTAGACGGTCCTTTTAGCTGCGGAGGCCTCGTTTATTGCGCGGGACCTTTCGCTCGGGCGTAGGTTCAGGCACTCAGTAGACATGCCTTATCATCCCATCACCGCCGTCTGATGATGACTCATCATGTCGCTGGACAGAATGAGGAGGCCTCTTATTCGTTATTTAAAGGTTTGAGCTTCGATTAGCCGCCAGTGTCAGAAGTTCAAGGGCTGCGAGGAGACGGCGCTGGAGTGCTGGCCTGAGATTGTCAGTGCGTACTTCTATCTTCTACCCCCATGTAATAGGTTGGCGTGTGCGTGAGTGTGTGTGTGTGTGTGTGTGAGGATCACGACTGAGTGATAACAGCTGCCCCCCCCGCACTAACCTGCTGATAACTATTCATAAATTCAACAGCCTCTGTTAATAATGTCAAAGTGCGACTGATCGAGTTAGCCTTAAATCAAACAGACCCCCACCCAACCCCCACCCAACGTCCTCCCATAAATGACTCTCCCGATAAATACGTTGGGATCTCTGGAATTTTTATACGCACACATTTTGAACGTTCAGGTCAACCATTATCGGAGAGGAGGCGTCCAGGTGGGAGACGAGGACCGGGGAGCGAGCATCGATCACTGTCAGCGTCGAGTACGTTCAATCGTTTCCCTGTAAATAATCTATTTAAAACTCTTTTCACTTTGTACAGTAAACAGACAGACAGGATGTAACTTTCAATATGTTTTACAGCAATTTAAGAAATAAAGAAAACGAGAATAAAAAATTCACAAAAACCAACAAAAAACACGCAAACAAAAATATGCAAAATATAGTTAAGACACAGATGTTACTAATCATAAGTGATATAACTGAACCTCTTTTTCTTTGAATCACATGTTTACTTAATTATGATAGTTTACCAATCAGTATACTGATTATGTTAAGAATTCTGCTTTTTTCTTATTTTCACTCAAGTGTTGGAAATGGAGGCTAATTTATTGTTGATGTAGACGTTTGGTGACTAAAGGGGAAAGTTTAGTTTTAGGAGTCGTCGCTAAGTTTCCCTTGAATTGTGTTAGATTCTCTCTTTTTAAGGTAAGCTACTCTTCATGCGTTTTTTGAGATAAATTCAATTATCTACACATTTATGTGATACACTATGACATGTATACATAGATGATATTTGCATATAGAGGCAGTATATTGTGATCCTTCATTTTTAAGCAGCACTCCTTGCTCAGAACTTACGAGACATTTGTGTTTTCGTTGCCTTTTTTTTTTTCTTTTTCGTTTTCTCGTTGTTGTTTTGGGTTTTTTTTCGACCAAGGCTCTAACGGTGATTGCACACAGAATTTAGAGCCAGCGTCGGCCCGGCCTAACCTGTTCCCTCTCTATGTTTGGGATAGACATCACTGTGGTAAAGGAAGCTACACACACGCACACGCACACACACACATATATATTTATGTACACACATGCACAGACGCATCAAACCACGTCCACGGCGATATTAATCTTGCTGAGGAGTTCAGCGCAAGTGTAGTTTCATCTCACCCAGAATCCTTCTGAAGCTGAAATGCGTTTGTGCAACCCCTTATTAAAAAGGTAAAACACTCGTTCTGTCATGTTTCATTCTACGCAGAGTTTCGCTTCGGGGGGGGGAATCCACGACGCCGCGTTTTTCAGCTCACGCGTTCCTGAGCGGTGTCGTCCGACAACCCAGGACACGCACGTGCTTCGGATTCCAGTTTGTTTCGCGCCAACTTGTCCCGCCGCGTGCGAAGAGAAGCGTCATTCTGTAATTTGTTGTGTACATATGCCCCATGCAGTCAGACAGCTCTTCTTGCTGATTCCAATAAGTCTGGATGATCTTCTCCCCAGCCCTGAGAGGAGGAATTCTCTTCTCAACGCCGCTCGTGTCTGGAGGGTTGATTGAAAAGTGAAAAATGCGTCCGCGTGCACACAAACTGCGTCAGGTTTGCATATCTTTCACACGAGCGTTCGCTCTCCTCACTTGCAATAAACAGGAAACGCTGTCGACGCATCAGCTGTTGTTGTTTTCATGCGTCGGGATTTGGTCGCGCGGTGGTAAACAAGCTATCGCCGGGCCTCCAGCTCGGCCCGCCTTCTCTGAGCACGAGCACGCCGCAACGCGTTTGTTTGTGTCTCTCACACACACAGACACACACAACATGGCGGGTTCGCGGGGCTGAAACATCGCGAAGGTGACGTGTGTTTTTCCCGTCAGGGTTTGTTGACACGCGGGACCAAGCTGGGGGGGAAACGTGTTGGTTTCACGGCGACAGGAGACGTGTTGTGAATATGATCAACTTATTGTGTGAAGGTCCAACTTCCCTGATTCATTTACTGATATTTTAAAAGTTCTTTCTGTGTGTATTACTACGTATTGATTGCTTTATATCGATGCATACACATTTGATTTATTTATTTTTTATTAAATTGTGTACAGTTTGGTTTGTTAATATTGCTGTTTTCCATCTTTATCATTGACAGCTCCGCAGTGGATTGCTGTGTCTGGATGGTATTATAAGGGGTTGCTCCTAAATGTATTTCACAAGGTGAACGGGTTTATGAAAAGGCGCCTTCACCGAAAAACTACATGGCCTGATTAAATTTACTGTGGGTTGACAAAAAAACATGTAACATATGAATAGTATGAGTTGTATACGCGATGATATACATAATATTATTCTTGGCCATTCTTTTCTCTTTTTGTGGCCCTTTTTTCTTTGAAATAATACCAAAATTTTTACACCATACAGAACAGAAAACCACACAAAAACAAATAATTGTACAGGTTGTGTAAATACTGAATATTGGGGGAAAACATTTACCTTCTCTTTTTTTGTATGGAAACGGTCAGAGTAATCTCAATAACAAAATTAACCACGTCATGAGAAAATTGTAAAAAAAACAAAAACAACAAAAAACACATCATTAAGGTACTTCTAATAAGGATAATACTGATATCTACAATTATAAGTGCTCAAATAAGACTATTCTTTCTCTTTGTACATGATGAACAAAATGAAGTGTTGAGTATTAATAATAAAAAACTATAAGTTTCACGCGTACGCAGTCTTTTTGAGCTGGACTCCTGCATGCCTGTGGATGCTGATGCGCGCACGCAAACCTCCCGGCCTCGTTTCATTTGGCTGGTGCTTCACGTGCAACTCATGGCATCATGTTCATGTCCCTGACACGGCTACAGTCTGCCCGCTGTAGTGAACACACACACACACACCTTCGTGGAGTCTTCCTCCCCTCTCTTTCCGGCTTTCTCACACAAACATGTCGGTTGTCATGCTCTCAGATCCGCGATCTTCCCGTCACACATGAGCTGTCTGTCTCTCTCTCCTGGCTGGCAGGGATTCCTTTGGGGGGGGGGTCTCCCTGAGAAACCGGGGCCATATGGCGACTGTATGGTGGAATGGTTGGGTCTGGATCTGTCCCCTCCACAACCCCCACTGCTGCTGGCGCTCCGCACGGCCCCGTCCGATGGCGTCCAGCCCCCTCGGGGTTCTCTCAGGCTGCTCTCTCTCAGCCCCCCCCTCACCCCACCACCACCACCACCACCACCCTGGCTGCTCCTGCTGGACTGTGCAGCAGTCAAGTAAGAGATCTCATTATGCTCTCCTTCTGCTGAGCCCCCGAGCACAGCTGCTGAAAGAGAGGAGGTTCAGCCCGCATGTTTCAGCTCACCTGTAAGACAGCAGCAACCGGTCCATAACGCAAGAGTGCCCGTTGATTTTTAACCTTAATTTAGCCGTGAGACCGAGGAAGTCTTTCACAACCATCTGAGGTCAGGGAGAAGCGGGACAGGTCGGAAAATCCGAACGATGGGAGTCAATAAGAGAAGCTCGGCCTTGTCTGAGTGACTGGTGTCAAACTGTTATTGAGACGGGTGTTTATCTTGCGGCAGTCTCCAGCCCTCCTGTGTTCATACTCAGTTACTGTGCTTGTACTGAGCAGGTCCCCTGTGCAAATGTATTTAAATGCATGAATAATAAGCAGGGCGTTCCATAAAGGAGGATACAGACAAAATATCCCACAGGAAATCAGAGCTAAAATCGTGTGAGTTTAACTCGGTTACTGTCGGGAGACGTGCAAACATTTTTTCATGCAGGATTCATGGCTGTAGCTGAACAAACACCAGGTTACAGACAGGAAGCAAGGCTGACCATGCAACGTGTGATTACCTGTTGTCATGATGCTTTGTTTGTTTGTTTTGTTTGTTCCCTCACGTCCCTGCCCCCACCCACTCCCTGCCACTGCAGTTGGTCAAAGATGGTGGACATGTGTTCACGCAGTGAGTGAAAACACACAAATTCAACACGGTCCCACATTGAGGCACATCCTCTGGGAACCATGAGTGTCCTCATTGTAGTTGTTACAACTTTTCAAAGCAAGAGTGACTTGCTGTAGTTGACGGCTCAAGAGGGCAAACCAGGAGACCACCAAAGTCACAGGGTTCATCCTCTGGGGAACATTTTACAACAATCCACACAAAAGCTGCTGAGATATTTCAGACTGGACTCTCTTTCCCCACCCACCCAGGTATGATGACACCCACCTTCCCATCAATCATCCCTGGGAACCAGCACCCCCACTCCCACACACACACACACACACACACACACACACACACACACACCTCCACCCCCCACCCCCTACACATTAATTTTTCAGTCACACTGGCAAGCAAGACTTATTAAATTATTGATGGAGGGAGTGAGGTGGGGGGGGGTTATTAGGATGACAGAGAGTCACGTGTGAAGTTGCATCCACCCCCACCTTAAATGTGACATATCACAGGTTTCTCCTCTGGTCCGGACAGTCGGAGCTGAGTCCTGTCCCGTGTGAGTCCGAGGTCTCTGTCTGTCTGTAGCAGCTGAATGAAGAACCCCCTCATTCAGGTGGAGGTCAGAAATATGGCGGCGAGCTTCAGGATGAACTTCCTCTCTCTGCTGACAGAAACAGGAAGCGCGGTTTCGGACCAGCGTCTGTAGGAAGTGACAGCTGCAGCCATGATATATAGACGAGTCAAATTGGGCTCAGGCTCCTTTAGGTGCATTTCTTCCTTTCTATGAAAAGATGTGATTTCTGTGTCTATTGCTTGTTGCAACCTTTTAGTTGCCGATGTCTGTATGAATAAAAGGTTTTCTTAGTTTGAGCAGCTTACAAGTGAAGGGGTAGTCACGTGTGCGGGGTGCGTTCCACTTTGTACACAACCCAGGTGTCACATGATCAGTAATCGATGTGTGTTTTTTACAACCCGCTGGTTTGGGACGACACCTAACAACAAGATTGGCAGAGGGTGTGTAAAAAAGAGAGGCCTGCTTCCTTACTGCTCTATCATCCTCTCTTCAGCTGTCTCCATCCAAATCTTCCTCCGTCTCTCTCCAGTGCGGGAATGATGGACCCGGACGCAGGCGGACTGACGGTGGGAAAGAGCCTTACAGGTAATCTCACTCAGGTGGCAGGACGAACAGCTCGCGACAGCTTTGACTGGGAACAGGTGTGTGTGAGTGGGCAGGGACGCTCAGGTGAGCGCCACTGGGAAACAGGTAGAGCACGAGGAACTGAAGACGGGGAGAGAGTCCGGGGACATCTGGTGGGCAGACGGAGAACAGCTGGTCTGAGGAGATGAAGGGGTGAGCAGGGGCTGGAGACGGGGAGGATACTGAGGAGCAGACTGTGACACTTATATTGTGTGTCAGCTTGAATTATTAGGATGGAGGGAGAGGTGCGCGTGTGCGGGGCGGGGTATGGCGGTAATAAAAGACAGAGGGCCCTGTGAGTTATGGATCAGAGTTCACTGGATTGTGGAGAATGAGCGAGAGAGAGCAGGATGGAGGGAGGAGAGGGGTAAAAAGGACAGATGACAGTAGCGAGCGAAGCTGCTGCAGTACTGTAGGTCCATAAGTCCAATAAAGCACACTTCTCACTTTATCCTTGAAACTTGTGACCTTCTGTTTGGAGAAAATTTCTTTTTGCCTCTGTCTAACCAACAATCTGTGACACCGCTCGGTGCTGTGTGTCTCTTCTCTGTCTGCTTCTACCTATATTTTAACTATTAGTTCCAAGAAGAGCAGCATTCATACATAATTTACCTGGCACCAAGATATGGTGGGAAACCCAAACCCTAAAGAGAAGGGTCTGAGGCCGCATTTAAACATGGTGTATATTATTTAATATATGGGCACACGCCAATAAAATACATTTTATTCTGTAAATGTGAAACAGAGAGTCCAGAAGATCCAATAAATTCAGCTGAATTATCAAATATAACCTGACGGCATCCGGTGTAATGGAAGGCGAGTGCATTGAGTCTGACACATGCTGGACACTGATTGTTCTGTGTGTGTCTGTGTGTGCGAGCATCGGTCGCTGATTTCACACAGCAGTTGGTCTGTACGGCGTGTGATCAATCCGACGCCACGCCGAGCGTGCAGGGCTGCAGCTCACGCAGGATGGCGGCTTATTTCATAATGCAGTATTCAGAGAGAGGCCGTCTCTTTTGTTATGATCTCTGCACCGGCAGACATCCATCATATCAAACGGTTAACCAGGAGTGACAATTTCATTTTAATTTTGATTCGATTTGGGCTCAAGTTCACAAACCCAGACAGGAGATTTGGGTGAGTGTGCGTTAAATGCAAAATTTGCCTCCAGACTGGAAGCAGCCGGAAACAGTTAGCCTCACGTTGTTTATTTATCTGTTAGTTAAAATGACAGTTGTGATTGTTTCGCCTCGGGCTGTGTGCCAGACTTTTTTTTGGGTGGGGGGTGGGGGGGTAGGATCGGTTGTCAGGCAACCGCTTATTTCTTTCTGAACACTTTGATGCAGCGGAAACTGAAATCCAGTCATCATCATTAGCATTCACATGGACTCCTATTTTATTCTCTTTTAGCTCTGGTTTTGGTCTCTACCAACGCCTGAGGGAAATGTCTGTTGTCACAGCGACTGTTAAAGTTTTCATGAACAACACGTCAAACAATCACACGATGCAATTTAACATCAATTGTCGCTGTTCACAAGCGCAGAACAAGTTAATGAAGCGCACAAAATGACAGGTGTGCCGACATGACGAGGCCGGACGGACGGAGAGATGGAGAGATGGAGAGATGGAGAGATGAGGAGATGAAGAGAGGGGCAGATGGAGCGAGAAGACAGCAACAAGTGAGAGGAGGTGAAAAGGAAGTGCCGCGGAGAAAGGGTTAAAGAGGAGAGAGGGGAGAGAGATGGTTGCCTCGGCAACAGCAGCCAGCGTTTTTCTCTCTTTCTTTATCAGTCCCTCTTGCACGCACACGCACACACACACACACACACACACACACACATGTTCTCTCCCTCTTTCATCTCCTCTGTGGCGCAGAGTTACAGTTTTGCAGGCGTATATATTAACACACTGCTCTTCCCGGAACAAATTTCTTCAGAGGACGATGTGTTTTTGTGATGCTGTGGCAGAAGCGCACAGCATGTCGAAAATGAACGGTCCAACCAATGAGCTTATCTTAACATCATTCCAGGTGGGACCCCGGGATTATTATTAGTGCTATCACTGTTGTTGTTGTACAGATCTCTAATTTCCTGTGGAGGTTAAATTAAATGTGCAGTCACCACAAGCTGCAATGAATGATAAGACAGAGGCTTAGGTTGCATTGTGCTGACAACTCTCTTTTGTTAGTGCAGCATTTAATAGGCCGGTGCATGCTCCATTTTTTTTTCAAAATGACGCTGCAACACCTATATTCTTTGATGTGCACGTGAACACAATGTCATATTCATACATTTGAGGAGGCATCGCGTTGCATTTGTCGCAAGCTGCACAACATTCTGTCAGCTTTCACTCCACCGACTCGCGTTGTGTATCGGCCCGATCAGTCTGAACCCTGTCATGCGTGTATGTGCGCGGCGCATCCCCACATGACAGCCGCCACGGGGGGGAGGAGATGGAGTGTCTAAGGTCACCGTTGCATCACACGAGGGGTGTGTGAAAGCGTGTGTGTTTGGGGGTGTGAGCAGCAAGCTCCTGTGTGTGTTTTCTTTGTGCTCTGTATGCACGACATAATGATATAACGGCTTGTTCTGTGCCGTGCCAGCATGAGGCATCTCCAGCACACCGGTGTAAATGTATGTGACATGTGTGGACTGTACACTATATACTTTTCTTTGTCCTGTGTGTGTGGGAGAGAGAGATAGATAGATCACAGGAGAGAGAGAGAGAGAGAGAGAAGAGGAGGGCCCCTTAAGGAAGAGTGGAGTAATAAAGCACGGAGGCCCGCCACCAGTCACAAGGACAGAACAGAGATGATGATGGCACCATCAAATTTAATGTGCTGCAGGAGAAGGTGGAAGAAGAGAGGACTGGGGGAGCTGCTGAGGAGGTGGAGGGAGGTGGAGGGCGGGGGGGGGGCTGTGGTATGAGCCGTCGAGGCAAAGCAAAGGGGACACTCAAGACAAACTGGCTTAATTGGGGCAATCACTCTCCTCCACTTCACATTCAGCAATACGGCTGATTTGAATTATGATCTCGGAGTGTCCCCGAGAACCTTGGCTCCTTGACTCACCTCTCCCACCACCACCTCCCAACGCCATCCACCGCCAAAACCCTCGCATCAGCTTGTTACCGTGCACTCGAGCTTTGCACACTTTCAGCTCTGCTGCTTGGGATACCGAAGCCCAGCCAGCCTCCCCTCCTCCTCCTCCTCCTCCTCCTCCTCCTCCTCCTCTCTGCCCCTTTCACACTCTCCCACCCTCCCTCCATCCCTCCCGGTATCCGTAGTGATGGAGGCAGGGTCTGAAGTTGCTAGGAGACGAGAGTGTGGCAGCCGGCCTCAGTGTGAGAGTTATGTGAGAGCGGTGAGGGATATTAGGAGAGAGCGCTCCCTGCTGGCCACTGCTGGCCACAAAAAATGGATCTGTCAAGTGCCTCATCTTTGGTGAGCAAGCAAAAGGATGACACAGAGGTGAGTGTGCGTGTGTTTGTGTGTCTTAGAGCTGGGGTGTGTGGCCCTTTTGTTGTTGTTATTTGCTAACCAGATTTGGTAAATATAATTTGCAAGATGGGAACAATCACTGTAATGGTGGTGGTGGTGGTCAGCGCGAACTGATTATCTCCCTTTGAGGAAAATCCATCCTTGCATCATCAGCCCCCTGTTAGAGTCACAGATTTGGAGTTGGAGCTGTTGCAAGTGTATTTCAGCTGAGCTGCGTGGTGCTCTTTGATCAGTGAGAGTTTCACTCAGATGGAGAGAGGGGCACCGCACCTAGCAGCAATCAAACTTCAAGATCTCATTTCCCCGTGTACTCAGAAATTATATGCTTTCAAAGCTGTGCCCATTCTGCTGCTATAATACTTAATGTCCGTGGGACACTAATCGGGGATATTGTAAGGATCAAAGGCTGTGAGATTGTACCAAAGCATAACTTTAGAAGCATACACTTCAAAGGGACTGATGGATTGGGATTTCAGACAAAATAATGCCGGGGCTCTTTTTCATGCTGTGTGACGCTCGGGCAGATTCTGAGCGTGAGACCACAGCTGCGTGTTTGCTGTATGACTCTGACTCCCTGTGGTCATCGCGGAAACTGCAAATCACTGTTGCTTTTTGGCCATGTCACCGGTTGCTGCAGGATTGCTGGTGTTGTCCTGGCTAGCTTTCCTTACTGAGTCAACTTTTGCATGTTTTGCTTAGCAGCTATTCTATCCACGGTTTCGCAAAATCTAAATGATTGTTTACATGTCGTAAGTTAGAAATCTCTATAATAATAATATTCACATGTGAAATTGGGAGCAAAGTAAACTCTCCCCCTCTAAAAATCCCCACAGGCCTCGTATGAACTTCAGATCAAATTTGCACAGAAAGAGGTATGTAAATTTTCCCCTCATCACTTATAATTGACGTGCATTAGGAGGAGATCTCAGGAGAAATGATTAGATTTAATTAAAACCCGCTGTAATGTTCACCTGACTAATGTTCTCAGGCTGATTTTAAAAGGTGTGAAAAGTGCCATTTGCCCCCCCAGTAGTGACTGTTCTGCTGTAGGAACAAGCGATTCCAAATTGTAAAATAAAAAATAAATGTTATCAAATAATCAGCAGGCGTAATCAGTGACAGAAAGAACCTCCCAATCAGCCTCACGCCTTCACGCGAAAATGAGTCTGACGAGTGGGTTGTATCCAGGGTGAGTGGCGAGCACGCAGCGCAGTGCAGGCACTTACCCCCCCCTGCACTCAGGATATAGAACTATGTTCCAGCTGAGTTTTAATTGCACATTCACTCGCCTGACTGACGTCCAGACTCAGCAGATCGAAATTAATCCTGTGCAAATGTTTGCACTGATGCAAAATGTCCTGTTTCGGTTTTTCAAATGGTGAGAGGGAGACCTGCTAGCCAGTGGAGGGAACCCGCCAATC
This sequence comes from Psettodes erumei, assembly GCA_016785225.1. NCBI lineage: Eukaryota > Metazoa > Chordata > Actinopteri > Pleuronectiformes > Psettodidae > Psettodes > Psettodes erumei. Next base: position 1,690,078 of record JAFBJZ010000776.1, on the reverse strand, counting down.
AGAATCGTCTTTGTCGACGCCGCAGAAGAGAGGCTTTGTGGGACTGCGAGCGTGTCGCAAAGATGTTGAGGGCATCGTGTGCGCTGCTTTCTTTACAGCTGTGCGCGCTGAGCCTCCACTGTAGACGATTTTGTGACCTTGCCTGTGATGGAGAGAGTCGGCGTGCATCCCAGCAGGCGTCCCACTTGATTGGACAAGCCTGGCTGGCTGACTTGCTGGCCCAGAGTGTCAATGCCCTTTATCTCACCTCTCGGCACTTTCACTTCAACTTGGTGACAACACGAGTGCGCGGCTGCTCGCGGTCGAAGACCCGCATGCCGACAAACAAAGCCTTTCTGCGTGAGACTGCACACGTGAAAAGCAAATGTAGATAATGTTTAAAAGTAGCCTAAAAATTATCCACAGTTAAGGCTCTGTGATGCAGTTGCTATGGCAACTATGATAGAAATAGACGTGTATCTGCCAGGGAATGAAATGTATTGAACTGTTGTTTAGAAACTGGAAGAGATTTTTCGCTCTTGTGATTGACAGGTTAAGCAAGTGGCTGCATATAGATGTGCACACTCGTACATTAACTCTGTGTGTGTGTGTGTGTGTGTGTGTGTGTGTGCGTACATGTGTGATACACTGCAGTACATTAAAAGTGCAGCACCATGGACGGGGGGCATAGGGCACATCATTATGATGGTAGGAGAGCGTGAGCGGGTCTGCACTGCACTCGCCGGCCCTGTGTGTGAGAGCAGATAAGCTCCGGCAGAGACAACACAATAAATTTAATGGGAAAAGGATTCTGTTCTTAGCACCCTCTTTGTTGTTGTGGCCATGACGATGTCCTGAGCGTGCCGTGTCAAACATTAAGCAACGGCTAGATATTGTGGGGATGGTTGAAGTGCCTTTTCTTTTTTCTTTTTTGAAAATTAAAAACAACAACATATACACAGAGATGTGCTGTGTGTGCATTTCAGCATCAAGAGACCACAGCAAACTTAAGATTCATCCATTGCACTGCAGTCGTCCTGTGATGCAGTCATATTTGCTCACAAATCGTCTTTTATCTGTCATGGGCTTATTCATTTCAGACATAACACACCATTCCCTTCAACCCTGTCCCCTCTCCATATTGCCTTTGTACCCGGGTGCCTTCATTAGTCCACTCTAATTCACTTTCACTTGACGTGAAACAAGAACAAAGGAGCTGTGCCAAAACGCTCAACCAGAGACGTCCCACCACAACAACTAAAAATAAAAAAAAATGCATTTGCAGCTGGAGCGTAATCTTGGATCTTATGGTGTAAATAGGTGAAAATCGGTGAAATAGAAAAAGCGTTTCAGACAGGGAGGGGAGATGGAGGGATGTGATGGAGAGAGAGATGAGGGAGGGGGTGCAGGAATATGAGTGTGTATGCATTTTCAAGGCGGTCTTTCTGTTGCAAGAAAACACACACACACACACACACACACACACACACACACACACACACACACACAGTAGTCTAACAGGAAAACGAATGGGTCGAGCTGCTGATGAAGGCATGCAAATGCAATTTAGTGACGGGCGACTGACGCCGGAGACCTTCGTGCTGTTAGCGGAGGCTTGTGCGGCGGAAATGTGTTTAATTTTAGTTGGAGATAGGTGGAATCACCTCAGCGGTGTGTGAACGAGAGAGAGAGAGAGGGAGAGAGGGAGAGAGAGAGAGAGAGAGGGAGAGAGAGGGAGGGAGGGAGAGAGAGAGGGAACAAGAGGGGAGGGGGCGGGGGTGTATGGACCTCACTGGTTACGGGACCTACAGGCACCCCGATTGTGCTCCGCTCTCATCATTTTTGGAGGTGAGGACAAAAGGAAAAAAAAGATAGAGAGGGGGGGGGGGAAGAAAAGGCCCGGGATCCGAGTGTCGTGACGGGCCCCCGACTTCGCCGCCGCCGGTCGGGGCTGTCTGGACTCGAGGAGGGTGAGGGAAAAGCGGCGGAGCGGTCGACTCGAGACTGGGGGTTTCCTGCCAACAGCAGCGGGATTGTCACAAAACAGCCTTTCAGCCTTCGAGGGGCCTTGTATCGCTACGTTTTCAGGTATGCGCTCGGAGTGCGTTAGCTAGCCCGTCCCCGGCTCTCTCCTCCCCCCACCCCACTCCCCCGGCTGCCTCTCCCCGGCGAACGTTAGCTCTGTTTATTCGAGGAAAATGTCAGGCTGCGCCGCGATTGTTTTTTTCTGATGCGGTACCCCGCACCAGCGCTCTTGCTAGTAGACGTTATTTATGCTAGCTACCCCATTTACTCACACTGAATTTCAGAGGTGGTGGTGGTGGTGGGGGAATGAGGAGGAAGAGGAGGAGGAGGAGGAGGAGGAGGTGGTGGTGGAGGAGGGGGGGACATCTGCACCTAATCACCTCTCTTTTGTAGCTAAACGCTGCTTCGCCTGCCCCGCGCCTGCCTTTTTAGCCTGCCGTAACTGTCGGCTCGTGCTCTAACGCACGAACACGCAAAATTAGCTGGCGCGCTAAGGTGCTAGCTAACGGTCGCGGGGGCTCGGCTAAAGCCGCCGCCGCCGCCGCCAGCCGACCTAGCTTGGCACGTTTAATGTGCAGCGTACGCGGGGGTTGTTTCAAAGCTAGCGGCCACCCCGTCGCGGTGCTAAGAGAGGCGGCCGCCGCAAAGCTAACTGTAATGCGTATACCTTTGCCGTCGGCTAACGTAGCCGCTAACGCTGCTATTGTACAGAAGGCAGCGCTGCGCTGACGGCGAACGAGGCAGAGCGGTGGCGTTTGATCAATATCTGCAGAAAGCGTCGCGTATGCGCTCATCAATTAGGCGGCTATGCGACTGATTGAGTCGCTGACAGACCGCACCGACTCAGTTTTCATTAATGCTGCACTGTTGTGTGTGTGTGTGTGTGTGTGTGTGTGTGTGTGTGAATGCTGCTGCCGCCTGGTCGTGCACAGTGAGCCGCTGTGATTAATTAGCAGTCAAGGATATGGGCTAATAAACGGATGGGGGGTCGATAGTGACCCTTACGTGTGACACCTGGACACAGACCTGTTTGATGTTGCAGTCTGTTTTGATTGACAAGGTATGACCAGGTTGTTTGTTAGCTCCCCCACCCCAGTCCTGCCCCCCCCCTTATGTACACATCACATATTTGGTCAAACATTAATCAGAAATATAATCATAGACTCAATTTACATCTGCGCTGTGAGACAAGTCGTCCAAACTTGTTGTTGTGGGGTCATTAACCGTTTTACAGTGTGTTTGTGTAGCAGACAATAGAGGTTTGTGTTGTCATGCAACTGCGGGTGCTGACCCTATAAAGGTGGTATTATCCCTTTTAAGTATCACCCATGATAATTAAAGCCCATTAGAACAAGTTAAGGACCCTAAAGTTAATGGTGTTCAGTCTCATTGTAAAAGGGGCTGGGTGGAGGGTGGGTGGTGCAGTGCTTCTGTCTCGACTCCACGGTCTTGTTTGTTTACACGTGGAGTTGTGTTTGTGACTTTGCCTGTGTTAGTTTTGTTTGCCTTAATCGCGCCGCATGCCGCCTCACCCGCTCTCCCCTGCTCTCCCCTCGCACGCCGTTTGTCACCAGCCAGAAGAGACAGCTCGGGCTCCGTCCGCAGTCAGCGCTGCACCCGCCGTGCATTTTAAAAGCGAGCAAGCCGTTTAGGTTGGGATTAACGTGGGTGTTCGGTCGGTGAATCTGTGATGGATCTGCGTGATTGTTTTGTTAGACTGCTAAAGACGTGTCCCCTCAGTGGGACGAGCTGATGTAATATGTAACACGAGGTTCCTTAGATCCTTTTTGGTTTTTTATGCATTTTACAATGAGCACACATTCAGCATTTCAGAAACGAGGTAATCCAAGTTATATAGAAGGCCTGAACAAAGCCTCGAAACTATTTTCATTCATTTAGTTGGAACCTGCAGTGGTAAATATGTCACATTTACCCTTGGAGTGTTTCAATTAAAGCGCTGAATAAAAGCAATCTGAAAAATTGATTATTAAACTACCTCAAAATGCAGTTCATTTCCCCCGGTAATTATTTCATTAGAGCAACAGAGCTTTAGCACAAGTTATGGTAAACAAGTGTCGCCTTTTCCGTTTTTTTGTGTGCTAACTTTTTTTGATTCATCTTCTTTATTTGCAGAGTTGCGAAGGCCTCGGGTCAGCGGCTCCCCAGGAAAATGAATTTATCTGCACGGAAATACTGAAGAGAAACAGAAAGGAGAAAAAAAACCCAGAGCCTGAATTGACTGAACCTGAAGTGGAATAAATGGATTACCCTCCTTTTGGAAACTTGTTGCCATGGAACTAGGTAGAATTAAATAATGGACGACAGAAAAAAACAAAGGTAGGACGGCTACATGCCGAAGATAGAGGAGAGCGCCGACACGGATCCGAACGCAGACGAGGAAGCAGCGATTGCGAAATAGGGACCAAAGACCTCTGCAGTCCAAATGAATGCATGTGGTAGCAAAAAAAACAAAACAACCAACAACCCGACAACCTAAAAACAAAACCGCGTTTGAAAGGGAATGACCGAGAAAAGGAACGTCTCAGAAAGTTTTCCACTCCACATCCACCAGTTGATGAGACCATCAATGGAGTGTGTGCCCCTGGGGGGGTTTGGTGAGGGTCCGTACTCAGACCTGTGGATTCTGTTACCGCGGTTTTTGTCTCACACGGGTGTGAGTCAGGTCGTACGTGTTGACGAACTGAAGGATTCCTGCTCAATGCTTTGATTGAGTTTTTTTTTTTTGCACAAGATGCTATCGGATCAGACCTCCGTTCAGCCCTGACGTAGCTCCGCCTGCTCTGAGCTCCTGTCGTACACGTAAAGACATTCGAGGTCGACCGTCTCGCGCGGTGGCGTCCTCCACCGTATCGTTGCCTGCTCGGTGCCAAACCGCTTCAACTTCGCAGGAATGACTGCACATTTTTAATTTTCCAGCGGTAGAAACCTGCTTCGCTGCGTATTCCTTTTTTTTTTCTTCTTTTTTAAGACCAAGCTATTAAGTAAACCCTTTTTTTTGGAAGTGAAAACAACCGTCACATAGAAGAAAAAAAAGATTTTTTACCATTTGGCCTTTTTATAAATTGATAAAATCATCGCCTGTTCAACCTCCTTAATATTTTCTGCTACAAAAAACGTGATTACAACATCTGCGATATATATTCCTCTGCTTCAGCTCTTTGGTGGATTTCAAAAGCATTTCCTTATTTTACTGCCAGGCCATAGACTCTCTCTTTGTCATTTATGGTTACTGCCATAAGCCTTCCAGTTTCTGATCAGAAACATTCCCAGATATAGACACTGACAGATATTTCCGTTGTCGATCCAAACTAGGAAAGGAAAAAGAAAAAAAAAACAATGCAGAATTTTCCTAACAGTCCGGCTCCCACTTCTCTCCCCCACGGGTTCAGCGGGAGGGGCGGAGGAGGACCCCCGTATCCCCCTCAGCCAGCCGACCCCCAGATCTCCCCGAGGATGACGGACGATTACGCAGGGATGCAGCAGCAGAGCATGCACAGGGGCCATCACCACCCGGGCCAGGCCAGCCACATGCTGTCTTACAGCGCCAGGAGCAGAGCGGCCGTGGAGCCGCCGCCGACACAGGGTACCATTCACAGCGGCGCCGGCAACAACCCGTACAGGAAGGACGCCATGGAATATTATTTTTCGATGGGCGGGAAGGACAGGCACAGAAGAGGAGGCATGGCGTACGGGGCGGGCTTTGGGTACCCTAACATCGACGGACATATACCTCACCAGTACCGGCACGCTGGCTCTGCCTCCGCTCCTTCATCCGGCCTGATGTCACCATATCCAGTAGACTACGGCTCCGGCGCCGGTTCAGGTGGAGGTGCCGGCGCCGGAGCCTTCTCTCCCACTCATCAGTACAATTTGAGTCAGAACCCTGCGATGCAGTCGGTGCCAGGTTCCCAGTTGCAGCACCGCCAGCACGGGCAGACCTTCCCAGCTGTCCACCACGGGCAGCAGCACAGGAGCTACCCCCAGTCCGGGCACAGAATGACCCCGCAGTACCCGCACTACTCCCCGCAGGGCGCCGCGTCCACGGGGTCATCAGGAATGTACAGCCCCCCTCCGCAGAGGTATCTGGACGGGCCCGCCGGCACCGGGTTCGATCCCAAAGTCAACAGCTCCGCCAGCGTCAACTCCAGTTCGAACTCGGCCCCCAGCTCGGTCGCCGCTAACAGCGTGGGGCCGATGGAGAGCGTCCAGCAGGGTTACCACGCTTCGACCTATCCCGGATACTCCCCGCAGGCGCATTCGCTCCACAAGCAGGCCGCGCTGCAGCACCGCAACTCACAGCACAACTTAGGGGTGGGCTACGACAACTCCCTCAAGATGCAGCACCAGGGCCCGTCCCCGGGGTCCGTGTACGCCAAACATCACCAAGCCTCCAATCCCAGTATACCTCAAGCAGCGTCTCAAGAAATAGCCAAATCCCCGATGCATCCCAATGCTCAGCAGACTCAGATCAACCAAAACTTCAGCCCCATATCCAACCCCTCTCCGGCCGCCTCCGCGGTGCACTCCCCCAGCTGTAGCTCCTCTCCCTCTCCTCTGATGGGCGTCCCGGAGGCGCACGGAAACCCCTCAGGTCACGGCCCTTCGCATCCGCCCGCCTCAAATCCCCGTAGCGGCCACGGCCACGGCAGATTACTGCAGACTATGCCTCAGCTAAGTCCCACGCCCAACTCCAACAGCAGTATCAGCAGTTGCGGCAGCAGTGGCAGTCACAAAGCTCACAGCATGAGTTCTGTTCCTCCGACAGGCCGCAGCAAAATGGGTCTGGGCGCGGGCCTCGGACCACGAGAGGAAGGGCTCCTCCGTTTATTCCTCCTCCCCGCTCGATAAGTTGCAGGACGCCGGCCTGAATAGTCTTAACGCCTTGAGCTCACAAGTAGCCAATCTACCAAACACGGTTCAGCACATGCTCCTCACCGACACGGTGCTTTCACAGAAGAAGAAGGACGGCGGGCAGATGCAACAGGCAACGCACGGCGCGCCCCCGTCTCAGCCGAGGAGCCGGAACGCGAGCGCCGCCTCGAGCACCAGCACGGTCAAAGACGGGAGCGCGGCGGGGAGCGGTGACGGTGCTGATGAAGACTCCTCGGTGATGTCAGCTGGAGGCTCGTCGGGGACGAAGGTGGAGCGCGAGGAGCAGTTTTCTGAGGGGGAGCACGGGAGGGTGCGGCAGATGAGCGGCGCAAGCAGTGGATCCGAAACCGCCGGCTACCACCCGCCACCTCAGAGTCAAACCCAACCACAGGCGTCGAGCGCCGCAACGGCCAGCTCTGGCTCGCCGCCAAAAGAGCCCGGTGCTCCTGAAACGAAAGCAAATGAAGCGCGCGCCGCTTCCTCTTCATCATCTCCATCCTTCGGGTGTCAGTCGTCGGAGGCCGGCCCGATTTCACATTCAACGCCTCCAGTCTCCTCGTCCCCCTCATCCAGCTCCTCCAGCATCCCTCCTGCCCAGCCAAACTGTGTGTCGGAGCCTGCCCTGACGTACAACGACAACAGAGGGGGCCACCGGAAGACGGCGGAGATCAAGCACGAAGCCATCAAAAGCGAAAGTGAAGCTGAAAAGGCGGAGAAAGCGCAACGAGACGGAGAAGTCAATACGCAAAACGGCCAGGACAAAGAAAACAGGTTGCACGCCGCCTCCAGGTTGCACAACAGCGAGAGGGAGGAGAAGTCTGAGGAGCAGCAGAGTGCCAGCGGCGTGGGTGTGATTGTCTCAGCCCGGTCGGAGGGAGGTCACGCTGAGAAAAGCAAGCACCCCCAAGACAACTGCGTCGAGGAGAAGCAGTCGCACTCGTACTTGAGAGAGGCGAGCAGCCATAACGGGGAGGAGGGAGTCGATCTGAGTCTGTACTCCTCCCATCACCAGAAATCTAACTTTGGACGGCCTCAAAACCCTCCCCAGCCCGGACCGCATAAATATGGCTACCCAGAATCAACATATGGCTCCGATTTGTCGATGAAGAAGAGAGGGAGGGCCGGCGCCGCGGGTTTAATGGAAACCAATTCCAGATACTTAGGGTACCAACAGTCACAAGCCGGTTACGGCCCCGTGCATCCAAAAGACGTGGGTTCTGTGGCAGAGGCGCTGATGAAGAGAAGCCAGGCTGCGGGGGTTAAAGGTCACGAGGATAATTCCCAAATGCAGCAGTTTCCCAGCCTCCTGCAGGAGGTTCTTCAAGGTTACAACTTGGACAGACGCTACGGCAGACCGGAGCAGGCGTTTCCCGCCCACCTCCAAGTTCAGCAGCAGTTTCAAGCCCGGCACCCGTACGCCATGGCTGAAAACATGAGGATGCAGAGCGGCGTAACCGAGGCCTCGGCCCTCTCCGCCCAAATGGGCGCCTCCGGAAAGCCCCCCCATCCCAACCTGAGGCACGGAAGCGAGCCCGACTTCACCGCAGCTCCCCATTCCTCGGTGAAGGCGGAAGTGGCCGCGGTTAAGATTCTGCAAAATGCTGAAAAACCTGACGCGGCTTTGCCCCCGAGTCATTTAGCACAGGCTGCGGAGCCTCAGCAACCCCCCCCCAAACACATAAACTTAGCCGACTACTCCCTGCCCCACAGGAAAGTGTTAGCAAACGTGTCCGCCCCGTCCTCCGCCGTGCAGGAGCTCCTCCTGCAGGAGCCAGAGCCGCTCGCGGCCGCCGTCGAGTCGCACAAATCGTCCGGTGCCCCCTCGCACGCGCTGGCCCCGGCGGAGCGGCGCTCCGTCATCTGCGACGTGTCGCCGAACCGGCGCGGCACGCCGGAGAGGGACCGGGAAGGCGATCGAGAGAGAGAGCGGGAGAAAAGTCAGAGCGGAGCCTCGGTGATTCAGCAGCCATTTTCCTCCCCGGCGGCAGCCAACGATCTGAGCAAAAAGGATGCGGGAGAGAAGCAGGTGGTGAAGATGGAGTCGAAAGAGCCGGGCCAGGACGCGGTCAACTTACAAAGCGAACATCACGGCGGCGGAGGCGGGGCTAACGAGGCAGACGTGGAGTATCATCCCAAGGCCCTTCATTCATCTGTTGTGATAAATGCTGACCCCTACAGGCGAGGGGCTGTAGATCTCCCCCCCATGCCTTCTCACCCAATGAGCGCCAATCCTTTATCCTCCCCCTCGAGGCACCAGTCCTATCTGCACGGCGTGGATTTATCAACGGGCGGCGCCGCCGCTTTTCCTGGATACCGATACGGAGACGCGAGGGAAGGCAGCATGATGCCACGCGGCAACCCGCATTTTCCCTCCCACCATCCGTACCACGGCTTACCCCCCCAGACTCCGCCCGCCAACAAGCTTCAAATGTATCCTCACCCTCGCGGCCTCCCCCATCACCCGCACGACATGAGCGAGTGGGTGAAGGCGATGAACAGGCCGTCAAAGGAGATGATGATGCAGCCGGGTTCTTCGCCGGGGAGACTCAAGGTCAGCCAATCAGAGCAGAGGCAGAGGATGATGTCCCAAGCAGACATGCCCGGCGAGCAACACGGACCCAAAACGTCCCTCCATCATCAAAGCGCCTTCTTCGATCTGAAAATGTGGGAATCGGCGCACCCGGCGAGGGAAGGCCCGAGAATGATGGAGGGAGACTCCTACTACAGAACACAGCCGCCTCCGCCCCCTCCCCCTCGTCCCCCGCCTCCAGCTGCTCCGGTGGCTCCGCACGGCCCCGCTCCTCCACCGATGACCCACGGGCAAAACCCCGCAGAGCCCGAGGTCTCCCGAGGAGCCGCCGAGGAGGCCAAACATCCCTGCCCGCCTCCTCAGCCCGGCTCCGCCAAGCCCCTCGCCGAAATGAACTCGGCCCCGCCGCAGATGCAGCGCCCCGCCAAAGCCGGGGGCTCGGGAGACACAAATCCGCTGATGCTGAGAAGGCGAGTTCGCTCTTTCATCTCCCCCATTCCCGCCAAGAGGCAGCTCCAGGACGTGTCTCAGCAGAGGGCCGCCGCAAATTCACATCACTCCCCCGGGGCTCAGTCCGAGTCCAGCCATCACAACGAGGACGACTCATCCAGTTCAGATATCCCGTGTCCCCGGCTCTCGTCCCCTCTGCCCGGCGAGAACACCTACTCGCAGCCTCACTCTCCGTCGAGCGCTCACGCCAAGGCTCTGCCTCCCCGGAAGGGGCGAGGCCTGAAACTGGAGGCCATCGTACAGAAAATCACGCCGAATATCAAAAAGCCGTCGGGCCACGCCGACGACGAGTCGAATCATTACCCGGGCTTCTCTCACTCAGAAATGCCGTTTAACGATTCACAGGACCAAGACTTAGCACATTTCCCGCGGGTCGCAGGGGGGGACGATAGTTACATGGACGAGGGTCACTCGTTGAACGACATGATTCCCTTCAGGGGGGTCGATGAGGCCGGGCCTTTGCCCCCGTCTGCTTACCCGCTCGATCCGCATCAGACGTCCCAGGCGCTCAAACAGCAAGACTTCGACTTCGGTTTGGGGGCCGCCGTGGCGTCGGCGTCCGACGACAAGGAGGACTTTGCTTTGCTGGGACCTCTGCCCCCTCCTCCGCCCCTCCCCCGCCCGGTCCAGGGTTCCCCGCCTCCGTCCTCGTCCGCCCTGTCGGACATTCAGCATTTCACCAACACTTACCAGCAGCTCGAGACGAGGAGAGGAGAGCAGTCTGCCGCTAACCTGCTGCGACAGAAGCTTCAGGAATCTGGCATGGGATTCGATGATTATCCTGGCAGCGACTATTACGGAACCACCCCGCCCCACCACGGCCCGGCTCAAGGACACATGCTGAACAGGCATCAGATGTCCTCTGGGAGGTCCAGTCTGTCGCCGCAAGATTCTAAGCCTCCAGAGAGCGTTGTGCCTAAAGGCTATTTCCCGTCTGGCAAGAAGAAGGGCAGGCCCGTGGGGAGCGTGAATAAACAGAAGCGGGCCCAGAACCAAGCCCAGACGCAGGCGCAGGCGCAGCCTCAAGTGCAGGCACAGAACAGCGCTCTGAGCGCTCCTCCAGCCCCGCCCGCTCCAGCTCCACCTGTTTCTGCCGCCGCTCCGCCTCCGCCGCCGGTGCCGGCCGCCGGCAGCGCGCCCCCCCCTGCGGGACCCCCGCTGTCGGACGGTAAAACCACCCCCCCGCTGGCCCCACCCATCTTAACCCAGGTCGTCAAAGTGGACGTCGAGAGCGAGGACACGCAGCAGGAGGCCGAGGTCAAACCCGTGCGGCGGAGACGCCGGGGCGTGAAAGACGAGGACGAGCCGCTGGAGGCGAGGGGGCGACAGAGGAGGAGGAGGAGGGGGGCGACGGCGACGGGGGCGGCAGCGACACCGGTGGCCAAAGACGACCCGGACGAACCTTTAGGGGCGGGAGGGAGCCTCGGCACAAACAGAGTGTTCTTGGATCCGAACAGAAAAGGCCCGTTCGTTCCGCACATACACGTGGAAAAAAAAATACCGGAGATCGGGGCGGTGTGCACCATCGTAAATGCTGAGGAGGACAAGATGAAAGGAGAGCGCGGCGCCGTCGGCGGGAAAGCGGGCGGGACTGGAATTGATTCCCTCCTGACCTCAGCTCTTTCCTCCCAGTTATCTCGGAGAGACAGAGAGTCGGAGAAAAGGAAGACGGACGAGGTGGAGACCACGCTTCAGTCGGGAAAAGCGCTTCCCTCGTCCGGCTATGTTGTTTCAGGCCCCGTGATCACGGAGACCAATCACACGGGCCGCCTGCTCTGCTGCCTGTGTCAGAAATGGGCAAACTACAAACACCTGGGAGATCTGTACGGGCCTTTCTACCCGGCCGAGTACGCCGCCAAGCTGCCCAAGAACCAGCCGCAGGTCAGACAGTGCCAGGCCGCCGCGGGCACCAACAAAACGGGACCAAATTCAGACGTGAACTCCAACGCCGTGACCGCGAGCCAAGACCTGCAAACACTAGATGCTCAGTCGGCAAGACCCTCGACCGACAGCGACTACGCCCTCAGCTTCGAGTCCCACCTGACGCCTCTTATCGCTCCAGCTCGAGCCGTCTCCCCGGCTGCCGGAGATGATATATTGATGCAAATGGTCGGCCATCTCAGTAACGCCGCGTCCTCTTCGTCCCCCTCTTCTTCCTCAACCACCACCACCACCACCACCAGTAAAATGACATCTCTAACCTGGGACTTGAATCTCGACATCCGACCCATCCCTGAGTTGAAGCGAGAGCCCGACCTGGAGCCGGACCAGCAGCAGCAGGTGGTGCAGCAGCAGCAGCAGCAGCAGCAGCCGCCAGCACCGTCGAACGAAGCTCAGCAGCGACCTCAACACAGAAAGCTGACCTCGCACCCCCGCTTCAAGAGGAGGCACAAATCCAGCGAGGACTCCCCGAGAATGGTGCCATCCAACAGCAAGGCGTCCCTGCCCTTCCAGCCCCCGCCGCCGGCCCTGGACTCGCTGGGGCCCCTGGCGCAGCTCGCCCAGCTGCCTCAGATGCCCATGGACCCGGAGGAGCTGTGGGTCCACGAGGGATGTATCGTGTGGACCAGCGGCGTGTACCTGGTCAACGGGAGGCTGTACGGGCTGCAGGAGGCACTAGATGGCGCCAGAGAAACGGTGAGCGTCCTGACCCGGTTTGTTGCTGACTGTAACTGTCGGCGGTAACTGCAAAACAGACGTGACGGCGGTTAGATCGCGTCGCGATGCGTTTATGGACTTCGATCATTTTGGCCCGGCCCTCAGCTGCCGTCTCGTTCAGTTTTAAGACGTATTGATTTCCTCTTCTGTCTGCTCAGAGCTGCTCGTACTGCGAGATGGTCGGCTCCACGCTGGGCTGCTACAGTAAAGGCTGTACGCTACGCTATCACTACCTGTGCGCTATGGAAGCAGGTGAGTTAAATACGGACGCGTCATGCAAAAAAAAAATAAATAAAGTGAGCCGGTGTCTCTGTACAGAGCTGACAGTTCTTCTCCCTCCCTCCCTCCCAGATTGTTCTCTGAATGAAGATAACTTCTCACTGCGGTGTCCGAAGCACAAGGTAAAAAAGGAGAGGTTGGTTTTTCTTACTGTTTCCACGGGGGGTGGGAATTCATGCTCCCGTTAATTCGTTTCCCTCAGGCCGCCGCCCCCCTAAGTCTCCCTCTCTTGTCTCCCTGTCTCTCAGTTTACCCAGAGCATCCGGCCAGCCAAGTCAGTGTACCTGGAGCAGTCAGAGAGAGGCTGAGAGAGACGGAGGGGAAGAAGAGACGCAGGCGCCCGGGAGCTGTAAGTCCACGCTCACGCCTCATGTCGCCGCTCTCATTCTAATTTATTCAGAACCAAATCACGTCTGTCGTCTGAAGTCCATACGGTATCATGGAGACCGTCGCCCGTCGCGAAGGATGCTTATTACACGTTGGAATTTAAACGTAGCACCAATCAAAATGTGATCAGATGCACCAGAGTGGTGAAATCGTATAGTCTGGAAAGTAGGCACATGTATATATTCGGTTAGGGCTCCTTTAGCCAGAATTACTGCATCAACAGTCTGCGTGGACCTTGGCGATGATGCTCACCTCCATCTTTTTGTGTGTGTGTGTGTGTGTGTGTGTGTGTGTTTCCTCTCGTAGGTTAGTCTGGACAATAGGGAGACTGAGGAACTGGTTTGTGAAGCAGCCCCCCCGTCCCCCCCTCCCCTGAATGTGAAAGGACAGAACTGGCATCTGAGGCGGAGGACAACAAAAGGGAATGTACAATTTCTCGACAGGAATCAGCATTATTTACACTTAAGACAATGGGGAAAAGAAACCTTTTTTTTTCCCCGAGAGAATCATTGCTCTTTACTTTAAAGCAGAAAAAGGAAAAAAAAAACGGACATGCAACATAGAGGAACAGAGCTACGAAATGGACAAAAAAAACTAAAGATTGACGGAGGACCTAAAGGAACTTTTCTTTAAAGAACAAAAGAAACAAACTTCCTCCCTCGGCTTACTTTCATTTTCCTCAGACACCCTCAAAGTGTTAAAGTCGTTTATCATCACCTGTATTATCATTTACCTTCTTTTTTCCAGTTTTTTTTCTTCTTTTTTTTTTTGTCGTTGAGGAGGCGTACCGGGAGCAAACTGGGGGGTCAAACCCAAGAGAGAAGAGGCGAGAATGTTGTATCCTCTCGCAAAGTAGTATTTTATCTTACGTTATTATTTTAGTCCTCATTATTATTTTTGTATCCGCATTAGTATTTACTCATGAAATGGATGTATCTCTCTTTTTATTCAGTCAACACATAAATTGGATTTTTTTTTTCCTCTTTTTTTGACTCATTCCTGGAGAGGGAGGAGCCAGAGCGATGTTGACTGGAATGTCAGGGTCGAGTTTGCCACAAAGACATTATTGCCTTGGAGAATGGACATCTGTTGCCTTTCAAAAGTCACGTGTGTGTGTGAGAAGTGTGTGTGTGTGTGTGTGTGAGCGCGTGTGTGTGCGTGAGAAACTGAAAAAAAAAGCCGATATCTGGGTCTTTGATTCCATTTTGGTCCTTTTGAAAAGTGTTCTTATTTTTCATCACTGGGGTTTTTACGGTACAGATAGTATTCATGAAAAATCAGATGGACAGTCTTATTTTTCAAGTACAAAATGTTTGTAATGTGCAAAGAGAAGGACAGAGCCTTGTAAGAAGAGGAGGAGGAGGAGGAGGAGATAACACTATGGACTAATGCGCGTCTGCCATCTTTAACCGTGCTGACTGGGGAAAGATGAAGGACGGGACGCCGACGCATTGTCGTCGTCGTCGTCGCCGAGCTGTGCACAAGTGTTCTGCGTAGGAAGTGACGTTTTGACCGACGGGTCGCAGGCGGAAAAAAAAAAAACGTTTCCCGGAACTGAAAAAACTTTGGAGACGGAGTGTCATAGGAGGAGTGGGCTGTGATTGGCCGACCGCACCGGCCAGCGTGCGGAGTCATGGAAGTACGATCGGGAGATGCAAAATCCATTCAAAAGAAGCATTGCCATAAAATTTAAAAGTGAGTCGTACATGGTGTTGTCTTTATCATTTTTTATTGTTATTCTTGTAAAAAAAAACAACAAAAAAACAAACAAGCTGAGAAGATGACAGTTACACTATCAAAACCATGCTGTATTAGAAACCTGTCAATATGTATATGAATTATGAATACACTTAAAAAATGCTTCAACTACGCTCCTCTTCTTATTTGTTGTGATGAATCCGCCTCTTCTCTGCCTCCCTCTCTCTTCCCCTGCACATGTAGCACCCGCTCGTCTTTTCACGGCACATATCTGCATCTCTTATTTTAGTCACATACGCCTGATCCATCTTTTCTTCCCGTCAGCACAAACGCCCGCTGAAACCGGCTCAGTCGGTCTCCATCAAGCTGGGGTGCTTCTGCAGTTAGCTGGGGGGGGTTACGGGTGGAAGAGTAGAGTTCCAGCAACTGATCCTAAAATGAATGCAATTTGATTTCAAAATTAAACCGTGTAAACGCGTGTATTAACGCCTGAGGAAAGCGAGTTTCCGGTTTGTGACTCCATTTTTTTTTCCTGCTCTGTGAATGGGAACGTTAAATGTTGGTGAAGACCGATTGCTGCCCCCCCCGCTTTAAATGATACTTCTGATTGGCAAATATGGCGCTCTGCATCTTCGTTGCTTTTACTGCTGATGTCCTTCCATATGCTTTTTTTTAAAAACATGTCTCCCTCTTATGATCGGCTGGTTCTCAGAAGTCGGGGGTGGATTCAGGGGATACGCCTCCAAACAGCAGAAACAGCAGTAATCTGTTATCGGTTGTCGAGTTGCGTACGGAGAAGATTGGGAACTGACGGTTTTAAGATAGGATGTCTTTTTCTCTTTTTTTCAGTCACATATTATCCTCCTCTGGCAATAACATAAAACCTTTGCAGTTGACTGCAGTTATTAAGTAACCCCACCCTCACAGCCTCCGCCTCTTGCGGGGGTCACCACCTCCCAGAGTGAAAATTGGTTTCCACGTACGGCGCCGCCAAGCAATGTTGTCCGTGTTGCCGTGTGCATCTGCAGTATTTATTCACTATTTCAAGGTCATGGTGATTTACACATCACAACAGAGTGCTGCATGCTTTTACAGGCTGAGAGAAGGGGGGGGCAGACAAGTGTGTGTGTGTGTGTGTGTGTGTGTGTGTGTGAATGGAATGGATCAAAACAAGTCCAGGAATCAAAATGAAAACAGATGGAACAGAGTTGTTTGTTTTAGATTTGTATGGATGGATTAAAGCGTGTGTGTGTGTGTGTGTGTGTGTGTGTGTGTGTGTGTGTGTGTGTGTGTGTGTGTGTGTGTTGTGTGTGTGTGTGATTCGCTCACAGTTGTGTCTGACCGCCGGGCTGGCATCACACAGACTGGCTGGCGGCTCAGCTTGCAGGGGTCAGCTCCACGGCCAGCATCCTCTCGCCGTCTGATGAGGAGCGAACCGGAGCGCAGACGGGTGGAGAAGCAGAGCCGGACGACTCCTCCGCCAACTTCACGAGGGAGCGGAGGACACGGTGAGGAGCAGGGGGGAGGCTGAAGGAGGCGAGTGCTTTTTTTTCTCCCTCTTTACTTTAGACTGAATTAACTGGTTGTGTCTGTCTCCTGGAGAAGTACCACGGTGACGGTTACTTGGCGGCCTGTCTTCCCGCCAATTACCCGCAGCGTGCTGATTTTCTGTCGCGGTCTTCTTTATTCGTTAAATGTGATTAATCATGTAAAACCACTGCCCCCCCCCCCCCCCCGCACTTTCTCTCTTTCAGACGTCTCGCTAATCATCTCAGGCAACTGAGCAGAGCTGCTTCTCCTTGGAAACGCTGGTGATATTTTTAGTGTCATGCAAGAGCGGAGGTGGACCTGAGGTCAGGTAGGCTGACAGTGAAAAACCTGAGCTCCTCGTTCCCTTGTCAAACATTTAACGTAGACTGCTGGCATGTTAATTTTTTTGTTCCCACCCTTGCACATTACTGTTGGATAGCTCCTAAAAGTCTCTCTCCATCCCTACTTTCCCTCCACCAGCCAAACCTCCCGCCCGATGGCGTTCCTGCAGCAGATGCGCTCCCCCCGCCTCTCCTTTATCCAAACGGTGGTGTCTCTCTTCCTGGGTGGTGTTGCCCTCTTGTCCTCCTACTGGTGCGTGGGCAAGCAGAAGGTGCCCAAGCCGCTCTGCTCGCCAACCAAGCACAGCAACTGCATCCCCGTTCCCGGCGTCTCCAACTCCTCCAGCATCCAGTTCTCCTGGGAGACCGGGGACGACCGCTTTGTCTTCCCCACCTTTCACACCGGCCTGTTCGTCACCTGTGAGGAGAACATCTACACGGACGCATGGGGTGAGGAGGATGGACAAAGATTTCAAACGTTAGGAATATTTTATTAATTTCTGCACTGCTCGCTTGTGCCCAAAGAGATGGAAATGTGAGAGGAACTAAATCCCCCCTCCAGACGGCTGAAAATAATTCTTCACTCATCAGAAAGGATGGTCAAAGGACAAAGTTGCTCAGTCTCTTTCAAAAGAATTAAAGCCCAGACATGTCAAAAGTGACCCTGAGAGGGATTAAGCAGATAGAGGAAATTAATAAGAGGACACTGGATTGGCACTAAGAAATCTTAAGAGAAGCAACTCAGTCAGTATCAATGTAAGGGATTTTATAAGTACACCTCTGGTCATATGTGCTTATCAGGTTATACCCAAGGTGAGATCACGATCAACACAGAAACAGGAAGTGAAAATAACTGTACCAGAACTGCAGCACGATAGAGCCACAGACAATGAAATAGGTTACAGGAGGGGAGGAAATCCACGGTGATAACATGAACTGAGGATTCAGGTGTATTATTTTTTTTTTTTGTGTGTGTGTGTGTGTGTGAGAGAGAGAGAGTGTGTGTGTGTGTGTGTGGGCTCAGACCAAAGAGGATTATCATCAGTGTGTGTTCCCCCTCGCTGAGATTTAGACTTCAACAGCATGACTCAATTATGGATTAGAAACCCAGAGAGAGAAAGAAAGGTTAATAGGATTCACAAACAGCAGCCGGGCTCTCACAGTTTCATTTGCTGCTGATTTTGCATGATACTGAGGTTCAGACAGAAGCTGTGCAGTCAGTTATATAAACCAGTCAGCATTAGGTCGTTAATGGTTTGGTATCTAATTGTCAGCAGTAGTGAAAACAAATGTCAGTATGAAGTTGGATTTGCCAAAAGAGCTCTTTCTTGAACTGATGGAGATATTTCATTGTGAAGTGTTGTTTGATAGTTAACATAAATATTGCCTAATACTATGCAAAATGCTTAAATTAGTTATAACCAATGCATTATCCATGAATCTAATTGCGGTGCGCTAGCTGCTAAAGACAGCGTTAGCAGCTAGCTGATGTGCAAGCTAACACCCTTGCTAAACTAGAAAATTAAGAGAAGCTTTAGTGGCTAAAGGGCCGTGTGGTTCCACCAGGTGTTGGTAGGGAACAAATACAGAGCTAAAAGCAGGGGCAGTATTCACCTGGTGGACAGAAACACAAGTTCACGTGAATGCTAGCTTTGTTGGTTATGCTAGCTATGTTAGCAACACCATATGAGCTGTCACAGCTTTGTTTCCACTTCCCCACAAAGGCCCAAAATGTTGCCATTACCGACATAAGTCCCCCCTGACAATTTAACGTGAATGTGAAACTGATGACTGTTACGATTTTATATCTTTCAATCTTTATTTTTTCCAGAACAATAGGTTGTTTGCATACATGATAAATTAATCCACAGCAAAGTCATCCAAAGGGTTTGAGTGATTCAGAATTGGAGAAAAAAAACAGCTGTTTTCTTAAGTCACTGTAATTTGGAGCCAAATACGATTCTCTGATTATTGCAGCTGTCCTGTAAACACATGGGTAAACAAGCCGCAAAGAAGCTTAACTGACAGCAGAAACTGGCTGTTTCTGGTGGTTTTTCACCTCTTAATGCCATTGCTAGCATTAGTGGGGAGAAATAAAACAAAAAATAATTTCCAAGTTGAAAACAAATGATTTTAATGTGAAAATTAATAAGAGAAATGAAAACTTACCAAAGCTGAAAAGGAAGACACAATGACCACGTCTTATCTTGTGGTGTTACTAAAGTTTCTCTTGTAAACCAATTAGTACAATATGCACCATATGCACAGGCTGGATGACTCGTGGCGGCTCTTGGGAATGGAGAAATGATACTGAATACAGTGAAAGGCTGTAATTATTCACATTTACACTGCAAATAGCCAAATCCCCTGATAGGCTCATTTATTGTCAGAGAGTTTATAACTACAATGACCTTTGTCTTTTGATTTCTAGAGGAGAAGTGTCGAGGGTTTTACACTTTGACTCCAGGATCTGAAAAGGGTAAATGGACGCATCATTAACTCCGGCACTTTTGTGGGCACTTTGCTCTCGGCTGAGCGACTGTTCTTCATGTGTCTTTGTGCTCAGCCTCTTCTCCTCCCTCCGCAGCAATGATGTGGCTGTCGCTGACACTGGAGCTCATGTATATCGGTTTGCTGTTGATCAGCTGCACACTGCTGTCTGTGCAGTTGTGCATCAGGGCCTGGTTTCCGTCGACGCAACGCTGGGGCCAGCTGCTCAATGCTTTTGCTGCCGTCTTCACGGTCCTGGGAGGTACCAATGTCACCAGCATCACCTACGAGTAGTGTTGCCGAATATTTAAGCAACAGTTTGATGTTAGTTTGTTTACTTGTCAGGTCTGCTGGGGATGGTGGGTCACATGATGTTCATGCAGGTTTTCCAAACCACCGTCTCAATGGGACCAGAAGATTTCAAACCTCACAGCTACGGCTACTCCTGGGCGTTCTAGTGAGTTCATCATGCACACTGTGGACTGAAACCTCACACGCATGGGGCCTGATTGAAACTGACACAAGGATCCAAGTATACCACCAAACCAAAATATTCTGATCTAGACGTCTGTCACACAAAAACACAAAACAAAAGGAAAGTCCCGCTCCTTCAGTTTTCTAACTGGCCCTTGATTCAGAGTCAGAATAAGTCATAGATGTTCCATCTTCTGGACATTTATGCAAACACACAAACACTAATGATCCCTGTCCTTCTCTGTTGTCAGTGTGGCCTGGTTTGCCTTCACTGTCTGCATGTCAGCCGGGGTCTCCACTCTCAACAACTACACCAAGAAGGTCCTGATGGTGGGACCCAGGCGCACCTCCGGCCTCAACCCCTGCAGCTTTAACTTCGTGGGGCTCCTGCCGCCGGCTCCTTACTACACCCCTCCAAACCCGGCCGTCACCCTGGCCTGTCCCCCGTCCCCTCCCCGGATCTCCCACCTGTCTCCCTACTATGAGCCCCCGCCAGCCAAGTTACCGCCCTCCACTCCGAGGCTCACGCACTCCCACTCCCTTCCTCTCCCCCACTCGCTCTCCTTCCCTCCTCCCCCCTCCCATCCGGCGCCTGCATCCCCGTTCCACCGCCTGTCGCTCCCCTCTCCATCCCCATCACCCACGCCCTTTGCCTCTGTCCACATGACCCTGCCGGGACACCAGGAGAACCGTTATGAACCAGAGGAGGACTACAGCCCACTTTGAACTTATTAAGCCGGACCGGAGTCCTTCAGACAGCCATCCTGGCGTTGCAGTTCAGTGGTTTGCCGTGGTGTCGTCATGTGCTCTGAATTAACATTGTGGTCCAGTGACTGAGTGAACCCAAGTAATTTACTCTGATCACAGTCACTCTGTTCTAATCAAGAAGGACAATGTCGATGCAGAGGAAACCTCAAGCTCATCCTGTCAACCACTGTTCTGCAAACTGAACATAATACAGAAATACTTTGTAATGTACAAAAATTTATACAACAAAAATATAATCACAATTGAACACTTTACTGTCACTCTGTACTTCTACTCAGGACAATCGGGAAAGAACCAAATAATAGCTTCAAAAACTGGTTGAAAATCACGTTTTAATATTGTAAAAATCATTGACATTCATAATGAGAAAATAACGGTAGCAAAAATAAAACGGCATTAGACACATGGAGCATTATGGGAAATAAAACATATTTACACATTCTATCTCACACTTGAGGAGTCAAGGCAGTTGCCTTTCTGTCACGGCACGATGAAACAGAGCTGAATCAACTGAAAGTATATGAGAAGGTTGATATGTTACCAGTACATGGTTGGATTTCAACAGACAGACAAGATATTCGATTAGATGATGGATGTAAAATGACAAGTTTCATGAGTGTAACTCAAAATGTTGTTTCAATTCTCACAAGTTTGGAGTTCAGTACTTTCACGCACTTGAAAAATTTCCACTTTATATCATTTTATTTGTGCGATGGGTCTTGGGAAGACTTTATACAGCCAATATAGTGTATAAGTTAAAATAAACACTATAGCTGGCTTGATGTCTTCCTCACCAGAAATAATTAAGAAACAAACAGCATTGCATTATCAATTTTACACTTTATATCATTGCATAGTCATTATAATTAGATTACACACAATTCTGCAACATATGCCATATAAATGGAAGACTTTTAACTTTTTACCAAGCACTTTGGGAAAGTAGTTACACTCTGAATAATTAGTGCCATGTTATATAAGGTCAGACCAGAGCAGATAACAACACTAACAATATAATATCAGGGAAAAAAACAATGTACTAAAATCATAAACTCGCCCCTTTTTCTCCAACACTCATATCCATATATATAATGTACGTTAGAACAAAAAAAAAGACCACAGATTTTTCTTTTCAACCTGCTTTCACTACAAGCCGGAAACATTGCCAGATCTTAATTTATCACATCATCCTATAAACATTAAGGTCTTTTTTTCTTTCAGATAACTACAAAAATATCCTTATTCCTCAGATGCCCTCAAGAAATCCAGGCCAAATCCAGGTTGAAAATACACTCAAATACAACTGTGATTGACTGAGTTTGCCCTTTACGGCAGAAATAACCAAAACCTTTCCTCGCAAAGTCTGAAAATCCTGATTATCTGAAAGCAGACTTCAGTTAAACGCTAGTATGTATTTGAGAGGATCAACAGTTTCACCGTAGCTGAATATACACTGGCAGCTCAAATCTGGAGTCCAACACAGGCAAATACAAACTCAAACCCAACTGTAACCAAACCCAGATTTTTGCTGAGAGAGTAGATCCAGCCAGAGCTGTTGGGCTGGTTTGAGCAAGCTCTAGTGTCCTTCTCACGCCGTCTTCTTGCGTAGCACAAAGTAAGTGATGGAGGAGATGAACGTGAGAGCGAAGGAGATCCACGCCAGGATGTAGCTGTGACCGTACCAGCCGTTCTCATTGATGTGGAAGCGGTCCGTGTAGATGGAGGCTGCGATCATGATGCACAGGCCTGGAGGGGAGGGGAGAAAACGGTGTTGTTGGCGAGGGCGGTGGAGGAGGACGCAGGATGCAAGCGGGGACCACAGGCGTATAACATGCAAAAATACTCACAGGCGAGGAACTGAAAGATGCCGGAGATGGTGAACCTCTGTCCTTTCTCGAGGGTGAAGAGCTGAGCCACGAACACAAAGATGCCCAGGATGGAGAATATGCAAGCTAGCACCGAGGAGGCCTGCACCGCCTGGAGGTAATCTGCAGGGGGAGCCAGAGTTAGAGCAACACCATGTAAGACGCTGCTTGTGGGTGAGTGTAGATTGAGGGATGGGGGGGGGTATCATA
Source organism: Psettodes erumei (assembly GCA_016785225.1). NCBI lineage: Eukaryota > Metazoa > Chordata > Actinopteri > Pleuronectiformes > Psettodidae > Psettodes > Psettodes erumei. The sequence goes on along the minus strand of JAFBJZ010000776.1, from coordinate 1,667,441 downwards.
AATATGTGCTAAACAACATATCGACACACCCAGGAAACGCTGAGGTTGCATGCAGTGGTTAGACAGCTGCAGGAATGTCACGTTCAAACATCCCAAATGTTTCAGGATTTTAAAATATGCTGATTGTGATATGATGAACAACAACAGCTCCATTCTGTGTGGACTGAAGGTCAAAGGTGGAAATTACAATATATAAACCAAAACTGTACCCATCACTAGACATGGCCGTGCAAAGATAAACAGAAGTCATTACTTTCAAGTATTTTATTCCTTTGGTGATTTAAGGCAGCATAATTCTGAGCTGTGCTGCTTTTAATTGGCAAAGACAAAAGAAATCGGATAACTGTAAACTCCCTCACCCCAACTGATTTACATGCTTTTAATTCAAATTTTACATTTTTTAAAATTTAATTTTAAATTGCTGTTCCCGACTCAAAAATACATCTATCAGGAGAAACGCATATTTTCTTCTTGTCAACGCAGCTCAAGAAGATGATGTCACCTTCCCCCATGTGCCAATCAGGATTTATCGTCGTTTGAATTGGAACATGATGACAGTTGGCTCCGTTGTTCGGTCGCAGTCAATGAAATCAGATCAAACCACGCCTTCTGTTTTATTGATGAGTAAACATGACTCTGCGTGTTCCAGCGCTGCCCGCGGGGGAAACCTCTTACCTTGTGGGTAGAACGAGCCCGAGGGGAGATCGGTGTAGTTCCACACGCCGTTCTGCAGTATCCACCGGGCCCACACGTCGGTGGAGATGGTTTCAGTCATCCACCAGGCCTGCGGGAGAACATTTTACATTTCCAGTCAGGTTAGTCAGCTCTTGTGCAACGGCTGCATTAATATGTACAATCCTAATGCAAACAAAATGAAGAGAATCGGGGGGGAGGAACGCTCATCTGCAGTTTACACATGTCACAACTCTCTCTCAGGTATGCGACGCTCGCATACCACCTGACTGACACCATGTCTGAAGTTTACATGTACGCGCTGCACCGTGCCCCCCCAATCCAATCTGCCTCTGAGATATGTCAAACACTTGGCCCGCTGACAGAGCCCTGAGTGATGGGCGACAGGTGGGCAGGCGATCACTCGTCGCTCTGGACTCCTTGCTGTCTGTCGCCATGTTAGCGATGCACATAACTCTTCCCCACCAACCAGGGTGGAAGTTGGGGATTAGTCTGACAATTATGCCTCGAGGCGGTGAGCCTCTGTGTGTGTGTGTGTGCGCAGGGGGAGTGGTGCACTGTACTCTCGTTGTGAAAAGGCGGGGAAGTTGTCACAGTCTGACTTACATTGTCAATAGTAGCCACCAGGAGGAGGATGATGCCGATGATGTGAAGGGCAAATATGGCAGCCAGGAGGATCAGCATGATGACTGTGCTGGAGAGAGGGAGGCGCCAAGAGGAAACTTGTTACACCACTTTCCACCCTTTATCCTGCAGGACAGATATAACTGGAGAACTAACTCATATTCAGCTTTAAAAAAACACACACACACACACACACACACACACACACACACACCGGACAGAAAGAATCAGGTATGGCCTACAACAAAGGCTCCACACCTCCTGCTTGCTTTCAGACAGGGAGCCAATAATGACAGCTCCAAGCGCACACACATCTTCACAAACAGACTCGCAGCACAAGGCCGAGCCCTGGCACCCACTCAGGGTGTGGCTTCACAACTTCTAATTACTGCGACTTCCAGCAAACGCACTCCCAGCGAAGTGCCTGCCACCAGATCATGTTTGTATCGAGAATGAGACAAAACGCAGAGGTGCTGCCGTGTGCTGGCGAAGGCGGAGGTCAGCGGACTGAATCGATCCGACCCCCGGGCAAACAGATTGATACCGGACTGGGGCTGCGGGTTATGAGTTATGTTCATGGCGGGCAGATGAGTTTGGGCTTGTCTTCCAAGATCCCCGCCACTCCTTAAAATAACTGTCGAGAATACCTGCTGTTCCCACACCGAATCCCCCTCAGCTTGGATTACCACACACCGCGGGCCCAGATCCCCTCTTCCCCACTCTTCCTCATTGTTAATGTGACTGCTCCACCTCAGCAGCCCCTCTCCAGGTGGTTCTGCCCCGGATGCGTGAGTCCGATCGTACAGTGGATCCGTAAATACTCTTGGTTTTGCGTGCGGAGTTTCTGCGGCTGTATCCAGCGCAGAGGCTGCACTGGGTGTGAACAGAGGAGGCACATCTGGAATGTGCTGGTTCTCTCCATGGTGAAGGAGTGGTCAAGGGTTGGGTCCGCACACACGCACGCACACACACACACACACACACACACACACACGCTCAGACACAGACAGGGAGCTGACACATTTCTAAAAGTGTGCCCCCCTTCATCTGCCTCACACAGCCACAGCCGAGCAAAAGACTGAGTTTGTAAATATTTTTCGCTCTGTGTAATTTCTGCCCGGAGCGCAAACACAGACGCGCTCTCGGAGTCGCCTGCTGCCAGATGACCAAACTCTGACGAACAACTTGTGGACGGAAAAAAAACAACAACAAAGTGAATGCCCAGGCTGTTTGGACGCTTTAAAAGCTTTAATTTAAACCACACTGCTGGACCTGTCTTCCAAAATCTTAAAAAGAAACACAAGATGCGTCAAGTGTTCCTGTTGGGTTTTTTCCTCCAGATCTGGGCTGGATGTGGCGTATTTTCCATTACACAGAACAGAACACATGTGGCCCAACATGTGCAGCTAACCTGCTGCAGGGTCACATCTGGAGAAGCCCTGAGTCTCACCTGGTCAGGGAGTGGGCGACTGTTACTGTAAATCAGTAGCTAAGAGATAAGAAGATATGTGGGTGGTGCCTTCTGCTCACCATCATCATTTGCTTTTTTTTTTTTTTAGGTTAAAATAATTTTTAAAAACAGCTTCTGTCCGAGTGCCACAGTGTTCACATTAGTGAGCTGTAAAGTTTAGAAACAGAAGAAGAAGAAGAAGCGGGTTTGACTTACTGCTTGTTGGCTGTCTGTCTCTTCAAGTGTAATTCCTCCTGCTCTCAATGATACTAATTTCAAACTCTAAATGCACAAACACTAGAAACTACCAGTCCGCCCACTTTGACCCTGCCCTCTTTTTTTTAACAGTCCACACCCCAGACAAGCCTCTGTTCTGCTTGAACACATGATCTCTGCCTCCCTTTTCTGCCCCCCCCCCCTCTCCTCTTCCTCCTCCTACTCTCCAGTTTTTTCCCAGTCCCACCTCCTCCTCCTCCTCCTCTTCTGTCTACTTTGCACATATGAAAAAACTTAAAACAGGCCAATGTTTTGACAACGTGTGTGCAGCAGCCGATTCATTCCCCCTGGTGTGTTTGGTGTCTCGTGTATTTGTCACTCAGCTGATGATGGTGGTTCTTTCCTGGGGGGGGTCGGGCAGATTGTTGACAGTGATTCTACGCATGTTTCCATGGCGACAGACTGCAGGCCGGCCTAATCCCAATCGCGTATTTGCAGCCGAGTTTATAAACAAAACAGTCCGGACCCACCACCGCCCTCCGTCTTTTCCCGTTTTTGTTGCAGAGGAAGAGGTTTCAGGATGAAGGAATGTTGTTGGTTGCCAGGGAAGAAGAAGAGGATGGGGGGGGTAAACGGGTGCAAGTCATAGCTTGAGTGAGAAAGGAGGAGGAAGAGGAGGAGGAGGAGGGTGGGGTGAGAATGGAGAGAGAGAGAGAGAGAGAGAGAGAGAGGTAAACGGGGGAGGAACCCGGAGGGGCGGGGCTCCGCGCTCGTTCATTCGTCGTGACTCACCGTCACCGTGTGATCGCCGGCGGTGATCGATGCGGGGCCCTAACGGTCCCGATGCGTCAGGGCGATCCGCTGAACTGGAGCCGTGCGCCCGCAAAAACTTTGCCCGCCGCGTAACTGCGCAATCGGACGTGATGGCATTTGGCTCGTTTGCCGTAAATCGCGATGATCGCGGTTAAATTCCTGCGGTTAGTCGGATATTAGTGAGGAAGAGCGACGAAGTGAGAGCCCCAGCGCTAATCCGCTTTGTATGAGAGAGGAAGAGTGGTTTCATTATAATAATAATAATAATAATAATAATAATTATCATCATAATAAACACGCACACACACATAATGGCAACGACATTTTTTATGACGTGGCGTATGATTTCAAACTTGTTTTAAAGCGTTTGGCCTTAAAGGGATATTCCGGGTTATTTGCAGCAAGGATGTGTGGTCACTTTATTACTTGAAAGCAGGTGAAGTGTCAGTGAAAGTTGAAATACACTCTAACGTAAAAAATAAAATAAAATAAATTTTTAAAAAATCAGAGAAAGAATCTGAACTTTCTTTCCATTCCTCCAAAAAAAAGAAAAGATCTCCAGCACAGATGTCCCTTAATGAGATGAACATTTTGAAAGTTTGAATAACATTTCTAGGAAGCAGTGTCAGCAAGTTGGAACCTCAGAAAAAAAAAAGAAGTCCAGAAGAGGAAGAAGCAAAATAGCAAAAGTAAATATGAACACATGAGCGTGCATCACCGAAGGCGAGCGTACTAATAAAAGCCAGGCTGGAAAGTGGGATCCACACAAGCAGATAGGGACAGACAAAAATACTGTGGGTGGTGCTGACGGGGAGCCTGAGGTCATTTGTTTGTTTCTGGTGAGTAAAAATATGTCGATACGCAATGTGAAGTGTGAGTCAAAGGCTCAGCGGAGTACCTGGTCAGTGCCGTGTCAGCCTGCCCGTGGCCTCAGGTATCAGCCAGCAGGATAATAACAGACTTCAGGGATAATTTACCCGCCAATACAGTGACCTCAAACGCCTGCTTGAGTTTACACTCGTACATTCTGGTGAGGTCACGAGGTTAAAAAACCCACTGTCATTGTCTGAGATCTGCCGTTCTTACGAATGAAGCGAAGACTCTTGATGACTAAGAACAATACTGTGTGTTTAAATGTGGTTGTCATGGGAAATAACCTTCACAATATGTAAAAAAGAGGTACTCATACGACCTGAATGCTAAACATAGCGTGTTTAACTGAATGATTCCCTTCGCCATGGTAACTCCAGCACTTCAGGTTCCCTTTGCCTTGTGGCCATCGCTCATTTCCATGACAACGTTATCAAGCTCCACAGCAGCGGTAGTAAGTAAACCGCCCACCATGCCCTGTGGGTAGGCTGACATAATGTTCCATCCATTCATGTTCAACAGTGGGAATGTCACACACCACACCTTGATCATACTACTTAACGTCCCACCCAAATCCATGGGAACGATAGTCAGTCCACTGAAGTGCTGCAGTTCAGATTGGGACTGTAGTTGTCCTAAATCTATAGCCAGAAATCTATCACCAACGTATGCAGCTCCACCCGAGCTGATGGACGACTCCATCCGCGCACACAAAGGTGGTGCGTGTGTTCATATCAGGACATGTGCTTTTTGTACTATTTGACGTGGGATTTGGCAAGAATAACAACCAGTGATACATCTGTAACTGTAACTGCTTATGACGCTCAATCTTAGAAATGATAGAGAGCTTAGAAAAACACAAGAGAGAGAGACTGAGAAAAAAAAAAAGAGTGAGAATGTGGTTGGACCCGATCCTATTCTGGGCGTGTCGACCCCACCTTGCAGGTGAGTTTGTACTGTAGCGTTCAGTGTGACACAGAACTCACAGTGTTACTGAGTGTGACCAGCATGCATGCCTGTGGAGCAGAAACTTCTTTTTCGCCACTGGAGTTACGCAACGTTCAAAGTTTTCTTTTTTTGTTTTTTTCAATCCTTGTTATATTTTTGGGAGAGGAAATACCATGAGTCATGTATCAGTCAGCTATCATTTTCCAGAGTAAAAAACTCAGCGGGTGTTTTACCAGGCCACTGTCTGCTGCTGCGTGCAGCGGGAGGCGTGGCGGGAGCTTAGCCACAGCACATTTTTTAGATCCAAACACAAGTCGACAAATCACGTGGCCCCGTAGCTCCTCGAAGAAGACCAATGGGGCGGCTTGCTCAACAATCAGCCCTTTGTCATGCTGCCATTGCTCATCAGTACTGGAAAAAACAGAGTCACACAGGATCACTTGGAAAAGTTGTGATATTGTCTGAGATGCCAAGCGTTGTGTGCACCAGTATTAATAAATGATTCCTTCAAGTGCTTTCTTAGGGGTTGGCAGGTTCAGGGCGGCTCGGTTAGTTCCAGCCGTTTACTGCACACTGCGGGATCATTTAAGAGCTGAACTCAGTCTGCTGCTCCAAAATCTGTGAAATACGCAGAAGTGAAGAACACTGCACTCTCACATATTACACTCCGGGAAGTGAGTTATGTGGCCCGTCAAGAGGAGGCAACTTTCCCCAATATCTTCAGCAAGCACTCCTCTATCATAAGATTACTTGTTGCGTCTTCTGTCTTCGAAGCCGTGTCTCGCATTCTTAATCACTGGTTGTTTGTGAGGGCTGGCGATGTCAGTCATTAATCTCTCTGACACGTGGTAAGCTGCCTCGAAAAAGAGCATCAGCTGAATGCCCAAAATATAAATTCCTTGCGAATAGAAAAAAAAAAACGAGGCCTATAGCGGGACAGTTTTGCTATTTTTGGGGGTCGAGCAATGTCAAAATGTCTTCATTAAGGTGTTGACGAGGAGCCTCGGCGAATGCGTCTTTCAACACGACTGTGTGAAACGAAGCCAGCGGAGCGGTGCCTACATGCCAGGGGAGTGGGCCTGACCACAGCCAAGTCACTGCGGCTTTACACAATAGTAAAGCCCTCTGTCTGTGGATGACTGTCTCACTCTACCCATTCCTTCTCCCTCTTACACAATGTTGCACCCTGCCCTGAGATTTCTAAACCTCTGTAACAAAAGCAAAAGAGCCCGAGTGTATGTTTTGAGGATTTGCAGGGCTGATTTCAAAGACTGTGGAGATATTTTTTGGGTATTTTTCTGAATGAGGCAGACCAAACAAAAGCAGCCAATGTCTGTGATTTAGTGTTGAAAGTCTCGCCTCAGCCCAGGCTGTTGGCTAATTGTAAAAAGTTGGCCATCGCCCGCCTCCCTGCTCCCTGCTGTTTGGTTCTGATGATAACAGTCATGTCGCTGCAGTGAGTGAGACACGTGAACTGCATGTTCACATTAATGAGCGGGTTTCAAACTGTACATATCGTCAGACCTTGTGATCCCAACAGAATGAACTGTATAACCTTTTTTTTTTTTAGGCAGACAGGGGCAAACCCTGAGTGAAGGGGCAATCAAAATCAAATTAAAACATCAAGCGGTATGACTAACGTAGCTAAGTGAATTTCTCTCTAAGCGTTGGCATGTGCCCTGTTGGCTGCCTGCCTGTTGCCTGCCTGTTGCCTGCCTGGAGGTCAGACAGGAGCTGCCACAGGAGTTATATACCAGTGTACAGTGTACAGTGGATGTGAGCCACTGTACTTCTGAAGCTCGGGTGAACACTGTGCGCTGTGGTGCCCGAGCCACCGTTTACATTCAGTATAAAAAGAATTCCTCATATTTAGTCGAGCCGACCTGTTTCCATGGATACGGGCCAGAGGTTTTCATTCTCGATTCACTTCCTCACCCCGAGCGCCCTTTCAGACCTCACTCTTTTTTCCTCCCCCTGGCTGACATTACTACATTTAACTTCAGTCTTCTGTCACGTGATTTCACTGGAAACATTTCTGCTCCTCCTGTTTCCTGCTCAGTGCCACCCCTGCATTTATGCCGCCCCCACAAAGCCTTGCTCTCTGTCAATGAAATCCAGACATGCACACTGTACTCACGCTCGGAGTCTAAAGAAAACAACTCCTGGCTGTAGCTAGGCAACTCCAAATATGAGTCATCCGGCCGCCGCGCCCATCATCAACTGATCTCCCCCACCCTACCCCGCTCCTCCACACACAAACACACACGGCTTCAGATCCTCTTTGTGAAGCAGAGTTGCTCAAATCATTCAAACTGTGCGACTGTGGCGGTTCAGACTGAGCAGATGTGCGGTTTGTCTGATTCTCCTGCACTCCTCGAGCCTGGAGGTCGAGGTAGAAAAACAGCCCTTACAAAGTCAGCCGCGGTCAGAAAATCTGGCCACAGCTGATGACATTATGACCACAATGTGATCACAGTTTGGCAGAACCGCTCACTGTCAGATGGTGGAGTTTTGTTTCTGGGCTGGTTAAATACAGCAGTTCATAGATAATATCATTAAAACAGTCTTTTGAGCTTATGAAACTCATACTTGACATATGTACGATCGTGATCACGCCAGATGGCCAGAACCCAGCAGAGATTACATTTCAGTTAATTATGAAACAAAGTAAATGTAAATGATATACAGGTGGTAACGTAGGTGGCAAGTTAATCCTCCTGCATGATTTATTGTATGATTTATTTCTATAAATCAGATGATAGGCTCAGACAAAACAGCAGAGAAGATTTCAAGATTACTTAGAAAGAGGCAAAGGTCCAATGTGTTGAAGATAGACTGATAGATATATTGATAGCTTCATGGAAATCATACGCTCCAATTGCTGACTTAGTGCAATGCAATGCTGCCCTCTAGTGGGCAGAAAATAACGTAGCGATAAAGGTTATTTACAGTAGATTTGTTTGTTGTGCTAGCACATAATAATAATAATAATAATAAAAAAAATAAAGGTATCGTGCATGGAAGAAACACAAAAAATATCCACACATGTTGGAAAATGTGCAAAGGTCACAGTTCACATTCCGGTCCAGCAGGGGGCGGCACCAATAAACTGGCTCGTCAACTGCCGTCGATCACGTGACCACGTGGCTGATTAGTGACCAGGTGAACAGGTGTCTACAAAAAACACCGCCGCGCTCCACTCCGTCCCAGTGTTCATGGAGCACAGAGAGAAACTCGTATCGGCGATGCGTCACATACAAACAGGACGTCGCTTCCGTGTCCTACTCACTTACACTCTCGCGATAGCAGCTTTACCGGCAGTGGGCCGGTGTGAGCCCACTCATCCCCGCTACACAACGTCAGGAGCGGCTTTGTAGCGACGAAAAGCCCAAACCGTCCGCACCTCGACCCGAGGCGGGGAGAGCCACAGTCGAGAGCGCTGTACGCCCACCCTGAACGCAGGGACGGGACAGAGGCCGAGCGCTCCGGAGGGAAACCGGAAGAGCGGGTCAGAGCCAAAATGGCGTCCCCCGCTTCTCTGAGCGACAGACGTTTGATAAACCGCTACACGGCGAAGCAAGCGCAGGGGGAGTTCACGGTTTCTTCAGATAAACCGCCGCACGGGGACTGTAACAGCGGGAAAATTCAACAGGTCGTGTACGGAAAGTTTTACATTGTGGGTCACCTCGAAGTGAACACCCGTAAGGTGGGCGACCAATCAGACTCCACTGCCTCAGGTAAGATACCTGCGGATCTGGCAACATTTGACAAGGGAAGGGAAAAAAGGTATTTCCCAATAATTTGTGTTTTGTAGGTTTTTTAATTAAATTTCATTTGAAGAGGTGATGCTGTGGATGCAATGGTTGTATGGAGAGTCTTTAAATGTGTGGTGATGCCGCCACGTGCCTTTACAGGTTTGCAGAAATACTGCACCAACCTTGTATTTCAGAAGTGTTGTTCTCTTAAAATAAAAAAAAAAGATTTTACACAATAATGTTATTGGGCTCAAAGAGTGTTGTGTTCACTGTTTTTATTTTCAAACCACTTCCAATCTCAGTGATGGAATTTTATTTTCTGAAATCACAATTGCAGTGGTTCTTTTTGTTTGTTTTGTTTTTTCCACTGATGGCCCCAACTGCGGCCTTGTCTTCCGCTGAAAGACAAACACTCACATGTTATGTCTGCTGCAAACTCTTGAGGTGCTTTTGGTTTTGTCTACCAGGCCAGACGAGGGTCCGAGGTCAGCGGCTCGGCGGCTCAGAGGAGAGCTGGCAGCGGCTCCAGCCCGTGGTGGAGTGTGGCGACGACGCCATGACCCTCGTCGTCCGGAAGAGACGAGCTGAACATCTACTGCTGGATCGAGGTGACAAATACTCCAGCTTAGTAGTGGAGTTGGAGCTGGTGAAACTAGACCTAAACATTCATCCCCGTTCTTCGTACGAGCAAAGTTGAGGTTTTGTTTCGCTGTGTGTGTTGTGTTTGTGTCTCAGCGAATGAGTCATCTGTGCCGCTGCTCCAGCTGCCGCCTCGGTGTGGTTACTCCGTTCAGACCACGTGGAGAGACCTCAGTCTCGTGGCTCAATATGATGCTTGCCATGTCACACAGGAGGTATGGGACCCATACAGTAAACCCTGATGTCGCACCTGAGGTCGCCCCTCGACTGGCCCAGGTGCCCCAGTGGTTGGGCGCTCCCTCTGGTGCGACCTTAGACCAAAAACGAATGTTGCGCCGTGTTTCTGTAACCGAGTCATGACTCAGCACGCTCTTATGTCATCCTGACTCTTAGGGACTTTCAGAGGAGGTTGACTCATGCTGTAATCATAGACATGTCATCGGTAATGGATGTGTGATGTTTTCAGCCAAAGGGTTTGTGTGTTCAGGATGACGGCTACGTGCTGCCTCTGCTGTGGAGGGGGACTCCGGTCAGGATGTCGTGTCCGGCCTCTCGGACGCAGCCTCGCGCCGCGGGCCTCCCCTCCGTGTGCTGCTCCCCGGACGGCGTGACTGTCAGACAGCGCAGGGAGTGTCGGCCGCAGACGAGCTCAGGGTAAACGGTAAACTCTTAGCTTTTCTATTAGCGCTCAGTCCACTCGTGACTTCTGAACCTGTTTTTCCTGACTTTTAATAAGCGTGACAGTAATTTTTTTTCACTTAAGTGAGAGGAGAGTGGAGCCCTTTGGTGCTGTTAGCTGAGCAGTGCAGCTACACCGTGGACAGACGGGAGGCGGAGGTTGTGATCGCGGCTCCGTACCTCGCCTGTGGCATCACGGTAAAGGTGAGGTGGAATTTAAATTTAACTTCTAAACCAGTCACATGTAAATATTGACTTCAGTCCTGAACAGAATTACACATTGAAACCTCTCAAAGAAAATCTCTTTTTTTTTTTCAGGATGGGAGATACACACTTTCTCTTCAGATAGGAGATGAAACATTCACCCTGTCCTGTCCCGTCCCTCCCCCTGAAGATCTCCCACCTACCCATCGGCCTCCTGTGGATGGCCCTCATCGTCTCAGCAGGGGCCCGGCGCAGCCTGTAACAGAAACCCCGGAGCCTTTTCAGTGGGCCCCGCCTTTCTACCTGGCCCCACTTTACTATCCCCACCCCACGTATCATAACACGTATCCCAGGCCCGACGTTCACGAAGGGCGCGTCCCTCCTCCTCCCTCGCCTTCGACTCCTGATCCCACATTTGTTCCGCAGCCTCTCCCTCCTGTCGATTCCCAGCCAAGCTATCCGGACTACTATTCCTACCGGATTCCCGTTGAGGAGTCCCACAAACTGTTTGGTGCTCACGGTTCTCACTCATCTACTGATGAAATGGAAGATTCAAGTCAGGTGTTTCCAGATCTGCATGAAAAACTGGGAACTCCTGCACATTCTCCCTCCTCAGCCACAGGCTTTCCACTTCAAGGTGAGGCGCCTTCTCCCCAGCCCCCCAGCCATGCCTTCAGTCCGTACTACCACTACTACCATCACCCCAAAATCCCTCTTCCTGACCAACCTCAAGACCCTGGTCCAGGTCCCGAGGTTCCTGAAGAACGGTCTTCTCAGACCCGTCGATTCCAAATGTTGCCCCCAGACGTCCAACAGTCAGAGGCCAACTCAGACCAGTTCCCTCAGCCCATGCCTGACTCTGCTTCTCATCCTCATATCAATCCAGCAGGTCCTGAACTCGTTCTCACAGCTCCTCCTGCAGCTTATCCACAGCCTTACCCACACCACTACTTCTATTACTTTCCACATATTGCCAAGGGCCAGGCTAAAAGGTTGACTTCTCCACCTCGCGACGTGGATGCAGGAGCCACTTTCTCCAATGTCGGGCCGCTTTCCCGCTCATTGGAGCTCCATGACGAGTACGACGTGAATCCCCACATAGATCCACGGGATGAAATGATTAACAGTGAAAGATTCAAGTCAGTCTGGGTCAAAAACCCACTTCTGTCTGAAGATGATGTAAAACCAGAGCTGGGGAGACACACTCAGCCTCCCCTCCCACCCGCTTACCCTCCTGAACCAGACCCTGTTGCACCTCCTCCTCCTCACCCATACCACCACCACCCTTACTATCACTACTATCAGATGTATTATGGGCCTGAAAGATTACAAGGGGCTGACGGGCGCGTGTCTCCAGACCCCCTGCTTCAAGCATCTTCCCTTCCCGCGCAGCATCCTTCCTATCACAGGACATCAAACCACTACTTTGCCAGAGTTGCTGCATGATGTTCAAAATGGACCCCTACATCCTCACTATTACTACTATCACCTCTTCCACCAGCCTACAGAGCTGCGTCCTACAGGCAGCAAAGACTCTGAAAAAGAGACCTCAACGTCAGGCCCTCAGCTTCCCTCTGACCCCAGCTGGATGGATGTCCTGCTTCATGCTGCTGGAGCAGGATTTCCCAGCATCCCTCAGCCACTGCACGATCCGTACTACCACGGCTTCCACTCCCATCATGTGGCTCAGCAACCTCCTGCGGGATCCCCTCGGGCCTCCTGTGGGAGGAGGAGCAGGAGAGGGCCTGGGTGATGAAACGACAGGTTAAGTCTTCTGTTGTAATGTCGGTGTCCTGACCTCAGATCACCACAAGGGGGCAGAAAAGGGTTCTCTCCTGACAGGATAAATGTCTGGTGTAACCAGACACCCGTATGGAACATATTCCACCTCCTTTATTAAATTCACCCGTCACCGCTCACGCTGCTGAATGGAACAATTCAAGTTTAACGAGCTCTTCTTTTATTCGTCTGTTTACTCTGTGCGCTCACAGATCGCCTCGTGGCCAACACGCCCTCTCCCTCGCCCTGTCGCCTTGGCCCCGTGTCAGCTTTCGACTGCGCTGACTCTCTGGGCTGCTGCTCCTACCCTGTGAAGGGTGAGTCTCTCTAAAGACAGATCTTGTCAACACTTGTCTGAAATAAAAGTGATTCATGACGCAGGACTGATGTGTAGGCACACAGCTCAGAAGACTACGCCTGAGCTGCAGATTTCAAGAAATTAGTTTGTGACCTGTGTGTGCCAACAGACTGTACAATGGGACAACATTTGGTCTTTGTGGTGCCTCACTCTGTGTCTGAGCCCACGTTGGCCCCTCCCACTCACCCCTCCGAGGACAGCGGCGTGTCCTGCACGCCGCAGAGGTTGACCTCTGACCCCCACATCTACGTGGTGCCGCTGGATGGCTGCGGAGTGAACAAATACGTGAGGAGTGCCTGTGCGATGTCGCTGCGGAAAAGAGTTTTGCTTTGTGAAACAGGCGTGTGATGTCGTATCCTTGTTAGGTGTTTGGTCAGACACAGGTTCACCTGCTGGAGGTCCAGGCTTCTCTTCAACGAGACCCCAGCTCCGTGCAGGAGAACACACCTGTCAGGTACGGCCCAGTTATTATAAGACACTCATTCATTTCTGTGGCCCGCTGTGTGGTGTAAGTGTGTGTCGCTCCACAGGTTGGTGGTGGAGTGCAGTTCCACCCCAGGTTCTCCGGGTGAAGTCCGGCTCCGTGTGATGGATCGGCCGCCTCCACCTCCCCTTCAGTCCACACCTGCCACTGTCACTGTGCAGCTGAGAATCGCAACAGGTGAGTGATGTTTTTTAAGACTCATTCTCCAGGCGGTGGGGAGTCTGGGTCGTTGACACCCTGAGTCGTCGACCCGCCCGGCCGGCACGGGTCACAGTGTGACACCTCCTGTGGGAGTGGGTGATAAGTGGTGTCGTAGACCACCTCCTCTTTTAAGTGATGAACATTCAGGTTTGATGTAGATGGCCTCGTCTTCTCTGGCCAAAGTGTCTTAATCGTTGTTGTCCTCGTAGACGAGTCGTACACCAGCTACCACCCCTGGGCTCACCTGCCTCTCAGTCTCATCCGAGGGAGGCCGCTGTATTTGGAGGTGAGCGTGCTGGACCCCCCCGAGCCTGACCTGGTGCTGCTGGTCCACTCCTGCCTGGCTTACACTCAGCCTCCGCACGCCAGCTGGATGCTCATCTACAGTGGGTATGTTCACGCACAGATGTGAAAACTAAACGCAGTTAACACAGTGCGGCCTGTCTCGACAGATTCAGTCTCTGGACCGGGTTCACGACTGATTACAACTTGCTGTGTTGTCAGAGGATTGTGTGCAACGCTTGTGCAGCTCTCACCTGTAGTTGTTTGGATTGTCGTTCAACTCTCTGACTTAAAACCAACACTCAGGAAGAATCGGAGCAGAATAACCAAACGCTTTGGCTGATTAAACATGTGACATCTTTAGCCGAGTTAATACAACCACACTGTGCACGGTTGAGTTAGTGTTTTTACTTTTTTACCGCACTGAGAATATGGCTCTATCTGAACTGTCTGAGTCTTTCATGCAGCTGCTGGAGTCAACGAGCCATGTCAGTACAGTATAATCCTTCATTGCTTGTATGATAATGACTTGATGGATGCTGGGTGTCGGATCAGGGCTGTGAATAATATTGGGCGTCAAGCACGACGGTTGGATAGAAAGTCTTCTCAGATGTTAAATATGTGCTTCATGTTTTCATGTTATGTAACTGAGACATACAGTAGGTCTGAAAAACTAAAAGCTGGATTGTTGTTTAAATGTCCACAGGGGACACCTGTTGCATATGGATCCAGATGTTTTATTTAGCAGATGACCATCAGAGCGACGGGGTGCATGCATGTTAATACTTCCCACTTTCTACTGCAGAGTGTAAGCGACCCCGCTCTCTTCTCACGGCGTTTCCTCCAACAGTTCTCTCACTGCTGTTGTTTAGCTGCCCGATCCAGGGTGATTCACAGATGCTTCCTTCCCACCGCTCCGGCCCCCGCCAGAGGATCGTAATCTCCAGCTTCCTGTATTTGCCCTCAGAAGGCCCCTCTTACACAGCGCAAGGGGGACGCAACCTCCTGCAGGAACCAGAGGTAGCTCCCACTTAACAAACACAACATGAACGGCTCCTGTACGCTTGTCTGAGCTAATAATAATAATGTCTCTGCTGTTAAGGAGAGCAGGCCACCTAAAGATAAGCAAAACACAATGATGGTAGTTAATTATAGACTGGAGTTACTGTAATTGTATAGTATAAGTAGTTAACATTTTTTCTTTGCCCCCCCTCAGATCTACTTCTTGTGCCTGACTGAAGTGTGCTCTGCTGCAGATGGTGACTGCACCGTCGGCTGCATCAGCCGTAAGTTCAATATAGGAAAAACGTCGTCGTCACGCGAACCTTCTCATGATTAGAGCTCCAGGCGCACAAAAGCTGCTGTACAGTGTCACCACAAATCACCACCACCAGTGATTCCTCTGCGTTTGCTGCAAAACATCGTGGCGACACATTTCCTTCACATTAAGTTGTAATATCTCATGATGTTCTGCAAGAACCTTCATAACACAACGCAGCTGAATACAAAATGAATGATGCTACACAAATGAAGTCAAAACAACCTGTGGGTGAAATCTGATGCATCAGTTTTGGCCTCTCGTGAGTGACATCGTACATCACTACACTAATCTTATTTTTTTTTCCTCATAGGTCCACACAGTGACACATGAGCAACAAAATAAAGACACTGTTAAAGAACTGCAATCGCTTTTATTCATCTTTATTGAAACAAGTAAACAAGGGTTGGTGACTAAAATCGTGAACTTAAAAAAAACAATATAGTGCATCTTTATAGTTAGTACTACAGAGTACACGGGAAGAAAACGAGCAGTACACAAGCACTTGAAGGAATTCTGCTGTTTTTCTTTCAAAACCAGACACTTAATGTACTTTCATTTGGTCACAGAAGCGTTTAGCAGGAACAGGCACCCGAGGAAACGGAAATTTTACAATATTTATTTATTTTTTAAATGGAAAGGTGCTTTACTCGGCATCAAACTGTTGTTTTACAGGAAGGCAGCGCTTGATGCTTCACAGCTCTAAAACATGCCATTGTGAAACGTTTACACAGTCACTTATAACAGCCTGAAGCAGAACTGGACGACCGAGGAAAACCTGCAGACTAACAATAAAAAAAACCTGGAAAAATCCTCACTTTTTGTTTCTGGCCAGTCCTGTGGCACCAACATGCATCAAAATTACAAGAAAACAACTGGAATGCAGTTGTTTATAAAAGTAAACAATCACTGTAACATTACACCTTTACAGTCAAGAAATAATGAACTGAGCTGACTGGTAATTCAAAGCAGCACCTTAAAATGGTTTGAACAAATTTGTCCAGACCTGATTTTAAGGACAGTCCCTTTTTGCACTTTTACATTTATCTTTTATTTTTTTTAAAACACAAATGGCGCAGTAATGGACAACAACCACCCCCACAAAGCTAAAGCAAACATATTACTCAATCGCTCATTAAAGGGGCGTGTTGTTTTCATCCTCAGTTTTACTTGTTTACTTGTCGGGCCCCGCGCTGACGGAGAGGCCTGTCAGGCTGCTGCGCTCGTGCTGTCGAGCTGTAACAGTTTCTAGTTGGATGAATAATGGCTAATTATCAACTACGTCCATTTCACCAAGAGCTGCTGCAGGATTGTTTTTTTTTTTAAAGCACATAAAGTGTTGATGGTTGCACTGAACAAAGTGAGTCTTTCCTTTTTAATATTTTCAAAAACGGGTCAGATAATTAGCTCAATGTAATGTTTTAGGATCTAAAATGTGTTTTAACACAAATCCAGTTGCAAATTAGTTTGATCAGCAGTTGACATACAGACAGAAACCTGTAAACACCAATTTGAAGAATGTGAAATAGTGGTCTTTGTCGAAGAAGCAGAGGAGGGTTACGGTTTGAAAACAGAATCCTCCTCTTTTAGTACACGGTGGAATAGTACGCGGTGACCTCCCGATCAACTCTCTTGACCTGTTTCAGGAGGATAACGCTGCAGACCAGGGCAGTGATCTGTCATGCAGACACAGAGGGAGGAGGGGAAGTAAAGAGCAAGGATGGGACAAAGAAATGTGCAGTAGGAAACCCCCCCCCCCGCTTCCTCCTCATAGTGACGCCCAGGATTAAACCAGCAACAGAATGAGTTAGGCTGCACCCAGCCCCTGCTCCCAGCCTGTGCACCACCACATTAAGAGAAGCTTGTGTGAAACTGAGAAAAAGGCAAAATGTTTAGTGAGGAATAAGCCCGCACGTAGAAGGAAAAATCCAGTCCTGCAGTGTGTTCTCCAAGTTCAGATATCAATCTGTACAAGTAATGGAAAAGACTAGACTGAGCGGCTTTGTTGGAAGATGCATCTGTGCATCTTAATGCCAAAAATCAGGAAGGTTTCAGAAGAGCTTCTTCATTTTTAAGTAGCTTAGCGTGTAAAAACCTATTAGCATCATAAGAAGCTCTTGTGCTTTGATTTAAAAGGTGTCAGATTTCACCCGCTGTAGCTGTGAAGCTTGGAAAAACACCAACACACATGTTACCGTGACTGTGTCTCAGGTCTTTCAGGGTGGATTTTTCCTTTCACTGGAGCAGACGACACCCTGCAGTGATCATGCTGAGAAAGGTGAGGAGAAACCTACGTTAGCGTTCTCTATGCATGGTGGGGAAAGCGTGAGGAAAAAAAGCACACTTAGGACTGAGCCACAGGGATGTTGGCCACAGTGAGGGGGGTGAAGACCACCGGGTCCTGGTAGGGGTAGGAGGTGGAGATCAGTTCGTGCTGAGGTGGTTGAGGGTTAGCCAGGGGGGCAGGGGTGGACTGAGTCAGGATGATGTACTGAGGCGAGGAGACGGACAGACGAATCTTTCTACTGAGCGTAATGCTGCAAATCAGAGCTAGGATCTTTGGAATTGGAAGAATGAAGGAGAAGAGAGAAAAAAAAAATAGTTTTTAAAGCAAGACAGGGGGAGGAGTATTGATTGAGACAAAAGGTTGCACAGTGATTAGAACATGGACATTCACTTTATGATTGACAAAAGGAAAAGACTTACACGAGCAACTGTTTGAGTGTCACATGTCGTAGCCCCACGTCAGTGTGTTCCCTGAGTACTGTCTTAACTAAAATAATTACTTTGATGCTAATTAGGCGCTAATGGTTTTACTTTATGAGCTGTGTTAAAGTGCAGCATAAATTAGCCTCACTGTTTTTTTTTATCCATGTCACCATATATTTAGGGAGGACAGTTGGCAGCCACGCTAGCAGCAGCTAACTGATGCTAACTGATAAACCATTAGTGTGAACTTTGTGAGTCTGCACCACTCCACCTAACGTTTCTAGAGAATAACACATTGCCTCAGCTTTAACGCCTGAAGGCAACTGTCACCTGTTTGACTCTGAACCAATCAAAGCAAAGGATCTTGTCTCTTTTGGTGCATCTATACACAATTAACCAAAATCAACAATCGTCAAATTTGTACTCCAAATAATACCTAGCAATGTAAACGGGCAGTACTTTGTTTTTGGTTCGTATTTCACCGCGTGCAGGCACAGAAATGTGCAGCGTGCTACATATCTGCCTACCAGAAGGGCTCCGGTTCCAATGAAGATGGCCATCACCACTGGTGCGTTGCTGTCAAAGGCGTCCGCGATCACCTCAGGACAATTCTGCAAGCAGACGACGAACCGTGAGCCCCCAGCAAAACCAAACAATGACGTGACGTGTCCCATTACCGACGTCATTATAACTGCTCTGTTTTCCCTTGCACAAACTTACAGGCATGATGAGGTGTTCAAATAATCCATCTGGGTTGGGACAGGTGTGTTGGACCGACTCGACCAGCTTGATCCCCGTCACTCCACAGCAGTGAAGCTGCAGAGCGGGCAGAAGAGGAGGGTGATGAAGAGGCCTCAGAGGTAAATTAATGAGCAGCAACACCTCATTAGTCATCAATATATGAAACCTGTATGGAAAACTTACAAATAAATGGTTCATTTATATATTTTCGCAAAAATATTAATTTATTCATGTAATGTTGGGTGCTTAAGGCTTACATATATATACTTTATTGATTTCCAAGAGAGATTCACACAATTATTATTTACTTTTTGAATTAAAAAAAACAAACTGGAGAGAAGGCAGTAGCTGGTCTGTGCTCACCATGTTGTGGATGAATGTGAGAGTGACGCCGATGCCTGGATCTCCTCCATCCTTCAGGTACAGGAGATACATGCTATTGTAGAACTCTGCAACGCTAGCTCCAACCTAAATAATGACAAATAAAATGCAATACCATGGTTAGAAATGTGGCCCCACTTTACTGCACCCCCACCCACACACACACACACACACACACACCAGTTTCCCTCTCACCTCTTGTCTCCTGGAATAAGCGAGCACTCCGACCACAACTTCAGCTGCAGCCAGAAGGGCCACGAGGACGGAGAACTGAAACGTTAATGAAACAGGTTATTAATCTATATTTAAGCAGCATAACTCTCATTCTTCTAGTAATTGTTGCATTTACAAAATATAAAATGCTGTGTGTGAGTTTTAACTCAACACACGGGAGGTAAAATACACTTCATGGTCACGTAGGGCACTAAACTGACGGCTATTAATACTAATTACTTAATTTATAGCAACTGTATAGTAATAATTCAGAGTCTGTAGAGCCTGATACAAGCTAACAAAGTCAAAGTTTGGTTGGTTGCGTTATTTTTCAGTGTTGCAATTCAGAGATTTCATTTGTTCCTACAACCCCCGCATTATTCTGCCTTCCTGCTGTGTAACAGCTCAAGAATGTCTCTGAACTCTCCCTCAGGGACGCTGAGACAAGACTATGAGATAAAACAGGAAAATACTAGCAGGGATGAGCAAGATGTTTTAATCTCCCCGTTTGAAGGTTCATTATGCCCATGTTGTTTGGGATCTCGCGTTGCACCCCGCTCTTTATGCTTTAAAGAAAAGAAATCTCATCACCCGCAGGAAGGGTGATGAAACGCAATAAGAGAGCGCCGGGTGCCAAAGAGAAACAAAGGTCAAAAGTGCCTGACACCCATACACACCAACACAGTATATCTCATATATCTGATGTAGCCAACTTGTCCTACGTATATATATCTCCCATGATATATGATGCTTTGGACATGTCTAATCTATCCCATGTGTGAATCTGAGCATGACTGTTTGTTTTACACCGTGGCACCATTAGGCACAATTGGTTCATTTCAGGTGAGTATTACAACTTCTTTGTGTTGCCTTAACCCTCTGTTCTTCAAAACCATAAGTGCTGAGTCATGGGGAGAGACTTTTTTGCAGTTTAGTTGTTATTAGTTGTTAAGTTACACGAAAGTGTGTCCAGTTGTGCAGCTGTTTGTATCTACCAGATAACGCTGAACATGTGGCCTTGAATGAAAAATCAGTCCTTAAAGAGCCCCACATCAGTTATTTATGGTTTGCTTTCTGCTCATTTAGGTTTTTTTAGAGTATATTAGAATTTGATTTGAATAATTGAAGTTCTTTTCTTTGCTTAGAAGCTGCATTGTACAATCTGGTGTCGTGTGTGTGGTTGATTTGCTTAATGCGTACAAATTAAATATAGTCCTGGTATCTGGTTGGATGATGTGGCGGTTGAGCACAGATCTTTGAACTGATGGTAAAAAAACCCAACAAAGATGTCACTTGCACCAGTAATTTTAGTCTCTTGTGTGTCATCAGCTGTTCTGTTGAATTCTCCTTCAGTTAGAGTCACTTACAGAGCCCACCTATGTTGTTTGAAGCCAAGCTCATTTGCAAAACAAATGCCAGTTCACCGGACATTTCCCATGTATTTACAGTTGGTCTGTTGCACCAGCTGGGCTTCTGTGGTGTTGACTGGTTCCTTATTACCTATGTCCCAACATCAGTTACTGTGTAGACCAATAAAACACCTTACCACTTGCAGAGCACATCGTTTCTCATTGCAGGCGCCGTAGTCTCCAAACACCACCACGATCAGCATCACTGAACCCAGAGCGATCAGAACCATCACACCTGAGAGAGGAAAGAGACACACACACCTGTCACTGAATAATTTCCAGGAAGCAAAAATATCTTCCTGCTTTTTTTAAGATACAAACTCACCTATGACAAATGCAGTTGAGTTGAGGGCTTCTATTCCAAAGATGCCTCTGGTGTTGTCGCTGAACCTCAGCCAAAGGCCCAGGCCCAAAAAGGCAAACCCCACCACCTGGCAAACGAGAAGTACAGTTTGACCACGAATCTGGCCTACACGGTTTCACATCTTCATATAAGATCTGCAGTCTTCTATAATTGGTAGGGCCAGGTGCAACTGAAGGTGAGTTTTCACACTGCCAAGGGCTTAAATACCAGGTGGCTTGCTGTTGCTGCTGTCTGCTATATGAGAAAAAAAACTAATCTTTAAGAGAATAAACTGCAAGAATGAGGCCAGCTGTGGGACAGCTGGGGAAACAAAAAGGAACAATTCCAGGCATTTCAGACACCAAAAATACACTAAAACACAAGGCATGCGTTGGAAAAACAGCACATTAAAAGCAGAAGAACAATACAAACATGCCATAAGAGGGTATTATGAGTAAATGCAATCTCTTTTTAAAATTCAAATTAATAAAATTAAATATTCTTCACTCTTGTTAAGTCATGATTTAGTAGGATTTTGTACAGGTGAACGCTATACCATTCACAATTACTGGCATCCCTAACTTCCGGAGATGAAAGTGAAAGACATTGCATAACAACTTGTAATCGGCCCTATGAGAAAACAAAATAACATAGTTAAATGAAACACTGAGGACTCACCGCGAAGATGAGGTTGAAAAGGACCAGGATATATTTGCAGACGATGCCACATCCGTCCAGTGCCATGATGACCAACGGTCTGTTGTGTCGTGCACACTCGTGAGGTCTGGATGGTGTGAAAACGAATTACCTCATCGCCTCTGCAAGGCCCCGCTCCGTCGCATGCGTTTTAAAATGCACACGTACACCACACACGCACTGTAACCTCCGGGGTTACACGCTGTTTTAGCGCTGAACTCCGTATGGAGCAGTTGCGTTTAAACAGTGTCCAATTCAATATATATATAAATATTAAATTTTCGAATGAGATGGCAATTGTGTTAAAAATCTAAATCAGTTGCAAAGGAAATACATACCTGTGTTTATAAAGGACTTCTTCTGTAAAGTAGGTACCTGAAAAATCTCCAGTAGCAGGCAACAGCTTCTAATTCTTAATGTTGCTGCGTGCTCGTCTTTTCAGTCTCGATGTGCGCCATGCCCCGCCCCTTTGATCTCTCCCAGCTCTCTCATTGGCTTAGAGAGGTGACAGACATTATGTCACACCAATGAGCGGAGGCGGAAACTTGGACGGGCATCAACAAAAAAAAAGAGATAACGTGAAGTGAAACTTAGGGAAACGAGAACTGTAGGACGTATAATCCGAATCATGATACTGTAAACCCTTGTTTGTTTTTTCCCCCGTGATCTGATATAACTGATATAACAAGGATGCATTAATAAATTCATGGCCAATGTCGAATTCTTACGATCATGATAGTAATAGCTTAATTAAAGAAAAACTTAAAAAAAAAAAAAAGCAGACAGTGAGGTTTCTGGTCCGAGCCCCAACAGCAGATACCTTGTCACTGTTTACCATTATTCTGCTAAATTTCGAGAGAGAGAGGTCATCATACAGAATATTATTTATTTATTTATTTATTTATTTATTTATTTATTGAGAGGGGGGAGAAGATTTGATTCTTGTAATAGTGAGAGTTAAAACCAAGCTGAGAATGAAGAAAGGAAACTTAGTACAGCCAACTCCCTCCCTCTTTCTATCTCTTTCCTGCATGGGTTACCACACAAATGCGCAAACACACACGGCTACACACACACATTAGAAATTTGGTGCAAAGTTCAGGAGATTGCTCGCATGGCAAGTTGTTCATACAAAGTAAATTCTGTATTCTTTTCATTAACCCGTGAGATATGTGGCTGGATGAAGAGACTGATGGCTCCTGTCTCTCATTAAAACAGGTGGTTGTGTGGAGCAATGTGACCTCACTGCCGTCCATCACTGCAGGTTCACTGGGTGGCAGAGGGACAGGTAACAGGAGAGACACACAGTCTCCAGAGGACATTACACAGATTTATTCTGCACCTAACCTTCAAACATGTCTTCACTTTGAAATGTAATGATTGACGTCATGGGAACGTGCTTTTTTTTTTTGGCTCCGTGAGGAGGACACGCCCCCATAATGTGACAAAAAGATTTAGGTCCCCGCAACATGAGTAATACCGAGGCCACGCGTCACACTACACTCTCAGCAAACACACACAGTAACACACACCTACACACCGACAGGCGGCCTAAAGTGACGGCAGTCATCTGTTCTGGACAGGCAGGTGAAGTGAGGAATCAGTGCACATTTTATCACATCGGTGTGTGTGTGTGTGTGTGTCTGTGCGTATGCAAGTGTGTGTGCGCGCGACAGCAATGACACAGTATTCCTCTTTTTGACGCATCCCTCTTCTCTCAGTTATTGCAGCTTTGCAACCATAAACATCTCCACGCGGCAGCAGCCATATTTGATTAGTGTTGCTCTTGTGTGAATTATATGAAGAGAGAGTTTCACCGGAGAGCACTGATTCTTTATTTCCGTCACAGTGGAAATGTTTCTCTGCAGCCGCTCTGTCAGTTATGACCCACTAGGGGGCGCAAAAACATAAAAAAATACGAGTGCACTGTAAATCATCGCCACAAAATGATCCAACTCAGGAGACTGCAGGTAGCCCGCTCCTTTGCTTTATTTGTATTTATACTCTACATCCGCCCTTGTTTCCTGTGGTTATCAGGAGCTTTTATTTGAGTTCACTCCGCCATTTACTTAACAAAATACACCCAGAAGATATGACTACAGTTGGACATTTAAAGCGAATGTGTTTGGAGATCCCGTGCAGAATGCAAATGCACGGCATAAAATTACAAACCTGGGCAGCCATTGTCTTTTTTTTTGTGAATGTAAAGACACCTTCGACACATGTTGTGTCTTTATGACACTGTGTTGCAAACAGTGGCGTCAGGTGACTCACTATAACGATAACATTTGCATTTCTTTTGCTTATGGAAATGAGGATTAATTAAGATTAAAGAATTAAATAAAAATTGCAAAAAACAAGAAAAGAAAAGAATCGCAGGGTCTTATTTTTATTTACTTATATATATTTGCCTTTTGTTCCTCTTGTTGTGGTTATTTTTACGTGTGCATTTTTTTATTCGTTAATTGTGTACTTTTTTCCCCTCAAATTTATATTTCAGGGGATTTACTTGCAACATCTTCAACCAGAGGCATCTTTATTTTTAATTCGGCTGAAATAAGTGAGGGTGAAGGAGGCGGGGAGCTGAGAAGGAGGGAGGGGGAGGTTTTGGTGGTAGTGGGGTGTTTGGGAAGAAGAAGGAGACGGACGAGACGCAGACCTCAGACCAGCCCACCTCACCTCATTATCCATGCCTTCTCAGCGCGGTGCCCGCAGACAGATCTGACCGCGGATCAGCTCGCTCCGGCGCCCCTCCGCCGCTGCGAGTTCTGAACGCCGACTGGGAGTCAGACCAGAGGAAATCGTGTTCGTCGGCGGCCAAGACACATCCACAGCCGACCGCGGCGAGGGGGACGGACGGACGGGTGGCGATAAGACTGGGGGGACTGGAACCGAAGTGAAAGGGGGGGGACAAGGCTGTTCGGAACAAGTGAGAGCTTTTTGAGGGCAAACAAGCGTTCGGCGGCGAGAGCGGAGAGCGGCGGCCGGCGCGACGGAGACAAGAGAAGTATTAAGGCGAAGCTAATTTCCAACGTTTTCCATTCTTGGCAGCGAGAGTGTGCTCCCGAGCCACATTTATAGAGGGAGCTAGCGGAATGTAATGCTAGCAGGCTAGCTAATGTTAGCTGGCTAATTAGCTTGTCAGGCACCCGAGAGTCGGACGTGTGATCTCTATTAAAATAGGTCACTGTTCGGCGTGGCTTTACTTTTTTTCTTTAAGTAAAAAAAAAAGGAAAAAAACGAAAGAGCGGTACTCAATGTGCTTCGTGCGGAATCCTGGCATGGTCACAATGGTCTGTTTCGAGTAGCTAACGCTAAGTTAGACAATAAACAGTGTAAGCTGGCATTATTGATGAAAAGCTGTTCAATATTACAAGTCTGCGCGTCTCGGGAAAAAAGCCAGATCCATTGTAAATATCGAGCCGTGGACAAACCGAGAGGGAGAAAACGGGGAACGGACTTTTGACTGGTGACTCTCCGCCGTCCAATGTTAATGTCGACCGACGTCGCATCTATAATGCTACCCGTTAGTCGGGGGATAATGGACCGGGAAAGAGACCTCGACACGGCGACCGGACCCCTCGCGAACGCGGCCGGGGGTCCGGCAGCTGTCCGCGGGATGAAGCGAGGAGACCCGGAGCCCGACGCTCAGGCAGCCGCTGCCCTGACGGACTTGGCCGGGGCGGAGTGCAAGAGACCGAGGATAGACGGGACCGGGAGCGTCGTTGGTGACATCGGCCAGGTAAGGAACGCAATGTAAACACAATGTAGGGGTCCATTTCTCACAGCTGTGTCGCTTTGTTACCCCCCCCCCTACACACACACACACACACACACACACACACACACACACACCACCCCCTTCACCTCAGCTTCATGTGTAACAGAGCTGTAGCAGAGCACCTCCAGCCCTCTTCTCTTAAGAGCTATTGTTCCCAAGCATCAGCAGGGAGTGATGATCATGTTTTGACAGGCCCCCCCTCTTCTCTGATCAACAACATAATCATGCATCATTGCAGCAAACACAAAATCCTTTCACTGGGACCGAAATGTGAGACTCGTGAATTGTACGATTGAAAAGTGACCAGGACAGTTTAAAAGAAACAAACAAGAAAAAATAAGACAAAAAAAACGTGGCTCAGTGAAACGCTGGCTGGCTGAGGGAGCATGACCAAGGCAGACAAAGGTAACGTGATACAGACTCCATTGCTATGACAGACAGCAGCACGGCAAAGATCAGACCCATTCATCACGTCTGTCTCCCAGAGAGTAGAACCAGCTCTTTGTCACGTGTCGTTAGGCAGTTTTTGTTTTTTTTTTTAATTCACATGCATGAGATTATTCAGAGGCGTGATGATAATTTGCAGTGAGCCACCACACCAAATCCTGATACACGCCGCATGTGCCGTTAATCGCTCCTGGCCCCCGCTCTGAATGTCGCTAGGTGTTAAAAGAGAGAGGCAGACAAGGATTGGGGGAGGGGTCACCACAGTGAAAGACAAAGAACAGAGCCTTCTGGTGGAGGCTGAAGGAGCGAGGGGGCTCGGGTGGTGGGCCCCCCTCCTTTGCCTGGGTCTTCCTTGCTTTCATGACTCGGCTGCTGAGGCAGCAAAGCATCAGCAACCGTTCCTGCCGCCGCCGGACTAATCTCAGTATATTACAGTAAGGGCTGGTGTTGGTGGTGGGGGGGATCACCTCAATTGCTCACTCCCCCCGGATGCATTACTTTTTAATTTCTTCCTGCCTCTCTCTCTCTCTCACACAAACACAGTCACTACACATCATTCCTATAGCTGCGCGCACACATGCCTGGAAGGGGTCGTAACACAACAGCACGCGGGGAAATTTTAGCTGGCGCGTGGCGTTTTAGTCAAGGGCAGGTGGACGTGGGTCGGGGGCATCGGCGGGTAATTGAATCCTCGGGAACTGGTAAAGTAGTTTAATTGGATGCGCCGCCGAACCACCGCAGTGACAAATAGTCCCCCCCCCAGTAATGTTGTGATGCTCGGCGAGCTCCACGGAGGATGGATGCTGATGATGGGGGAAAGGTTATGGCCCGCCGGCAAAGATGATGTGACTATGAGCAGCGCGGCGTGGAGAGGATTCTCGTCGGCCATCAGTTTCATTGATCGCCGGGCACTGGGGGGTCAGGCCTGAAATAGGACGGAGCGGAGCAGAGATGGCGAGGGAGGGGGAGAGCTGATGGATGGAGGGAATCTGAGGTATATGAAGTCATCGGTGGATGCATATAGGAAGAGAAAGAGGGATGGCTCGAGGCAGAGGAGAGGAAGGAGACTGATGTGGCTGGGTGGGGGTGGGGTGGGGGTAAGGGAAGGATGCAAGGAGAGAGAGGACGGAGAGGAAATCAGAGCCATTAGCTTGCATCCATCAGGGAGCATGATAAAGGAAAGTGATGGATGGCAGGATCACGTGATAGGCGGAGGACGCGCTCTGAATGGAGACGAGCGACGCGTGATGCTAAAGCGTGTAGATTTAAAGAAGGGAAAAAAATGACATTGAGCGCCAATGCCGGGGGGTAGTGGTAGTTAGACGGCAGCAGCCGTCTAACTACCTACCCACCGTGGACGATCCCGTGGCTAAATGCGTCTGGCGATCGCCGCGGCGTCCCCGTAGAGAGGCGGAGCCAGGAAACCGCTGACCTTCCAGGCCGACTGTAAATCAGGACTGTAATAATAAACGGGAGCGCGGCCTCCTCTTCCCCTTTGTTGCTCCTGCTCTCCTCCCCGCTCTGCCTCATACAAACTGCAGACCCCCCCCCTCCACACACACACACACACACACACACACACCTCCCGTCTCCCCCCAGGCATATTTCCAGATTGCTAATTGACTCCTGGTTCACAGGCACTCAGTGTGCCAGTGATGTAACCCCCCTCCCAGCCCCTCCCCCTCTGTCTCTCTCTCTCACTCTCTCTCTGTTGTCCCATCTCCCCCCTTCCATCTTTGATCACCCCCCCCCCCGTCCATCTCCCATCCCTCAAATCTAACATCTATCATTTTTTTTTTTACCAGCTTCAGATCTCTCTTCCCATGTTTTCTCCTCCTCCTCATCTCGTCCTCTCTCTCTCTTTTTTTTTTACACCCCCCCATCCCATGGCTCTCTGTTAGTACTGAACCCCCCCCCCCGGTGACGGCCCTGCAGTCCACTCGGATGCAGTGGGAGTACAGTTGCTAACTCTCCCTGTCCGGTCTCCCCCTCTCGTTTTCAGAGAGCCGATTTGTCCTATCGTTGGCAGTAAAGAGGCTTTGTGTCGCGCTAACGAGATCAAAGCTCATTTAGGAGAGGGCATTAACCAGACTGATCGCTTTAACGGGCCAGAGGAAGGGGGCGGGGGTCAGGCAGAGCGAGGGGGGGGGTGGATGGGCAGATCACTGAGATAGGTTATTACCGATGGAGACCGCCGGCCTTTGCTGCAGGACGTGCAGTGTGTGGCTTGTTTTTGTACGTAAACTTTTTGTTTATTTTCTTTCCTCCCATCATTGGTTTGCTAATGAAAACAAATCGCCGCCGTCAGTCTGCCCCTGACCTCCTGCCTCAGGCATTAAGAGGACGCTCCGGAGATCCGTGTGGGCTTTTCCTCCATGATGGAAGTCGTGGCTGTTAGGTGTGATCCTCCATTGTGATGATTTGCCAACATTGTAGACCAAATGAAATTGAGTTTTTTTATGTCTCTGAGAAACTGTGAAGGGCGTCTTTTCTTTTTTTTTTTTCTTTTTTTTTTACAATTTCTTTGACAATTTGTGCATCACAAGTTTAATTTAGAAGGAAAATGATTTGCAGCTTTAATCCCACTGAGGCAGCTCATTTAAGATCACAGCCATGTACGAATAACTCAGATCATTTATTAAGTATTCATATCAAAACATTTGGCAGCTTTTAGTCGCTTAGCTTTCGTTTGGCTGATCGCACAAACTCCACAATTCTTAGACAGATTTTTTTAAAAAAAGGAACTGGATCTGCTGATAATGTGATCGATCACCATCAATAACATGGCAGTGGAGAAAACGCCGGCTCCGCTCACAGCTGTCGACAGGCGCAGCAGAGACGACCGGTTTGTGCGCGTACCCACAGGGTGTGTGTGTAACTGTAGACTAAAAGTGTGAGTGTCCCTCAGAAGTCAGCGGCCTGAATTATTCACAGAAAAGAAGAAATGTGCACAGACATGACGGGGGGCTCAGGTTGTGCGTTCAGTAACGCTGCTGTTTAATGATTGCTGTTGAACTTTGAGCTGCTGGTGTCACCCTTGACCTTTGAACTGGCAATGATAAGGTAAAAAAAAAAAAAAAATCCCACAGACAAAGTTGCTCAACTCACAGTGGCGCTGGGTTTTGAATCGCCGCTCTTTATTTGCACACGCCGTGTTGACGAGGCGTGAAGGAATAAGAGCGTTGGCGACTGGGATTGGGAAGAAAAACTTTATTTAAACCTCTGTCGTCTCATTCCCTCAGCAGTTTCAGATTTCCTTAACATGACGCTCGCATGTGAACGCTCCCTTTATGGTCGTCATGCCACCCACCCCCACCCCACGCCACCCCCCCGACGCTGCCCCCAAACTGTCACATGTGCTCCTATCTCCACCCACCCACACACACACACACACACACACACACACACAGAGCGAAATGTCAATTCAGTGTTTCCCTGACGCGGGACTCACCCATGATGCACTGCCACAGCTGCCTCGGTGTCGCACCTAATGAGAATTCATTTTGTGGTGTATACAGTACATGTACCTGCATCCATTCAGCGTGTGTGTGCGCGCGAGTGTGTGTGCGCGGCCGGTGCTTTGTCCCATCGGCCATTAGCTGCTCCTAATGCCCAGCCCCAATACTTTCATTGCCCGTAAGCGGATCATTTGATGCCGGGTACTGATCCAAGACGTCATTAAATAAATGTAGCGCGGACAATCTGTTAGGGTATGAAAGGGAAAAACAGACTTTCCTTCATTAGCCATTCTAACGTAATGGAGGCCCACGGCGCGCTATAGGCTAACGGAAATAATTAGATCTGACAGAAGGAAATTAACCGGCGTCTGCACACCAGGACGCACACTGCATGGCGGATTTTATTTTTATTTATAATTTTAAAATAACTGTAAAGTAACACAACCAAAGAAGCGATCGGCATGTGAGTTGAGGGTGGATCGGTGGCGTTGAAGCATCACGTCACAGATGTTGTGGCTCGCCGTGGAAGACGTTTGCTCCACGAAAGGGCCCGTGATCGACGGTATCAGAACCAGCGGAGGTCGATTTGTTCTGAAGAGCATTTTTATTCAACGTTGACGTCATGTTGCCTGTACACGTATGACCGGCGTTCCCAGAGCGTTCCAGAGCTTGTCTCGCGCCGCAAACCGGACCATTTGTTCGGCAGAACGTTAAAGGAAGTAACGCAGCTCGTGCACGGGGACCCGCACAGCACCGCCGCTGTCGTCGGTTGTTATTAGCCGACCATGCGAGCCGAGAAGAGACCACGTGTTCGCCTGCTCGTCCAGAAACTACGTCGCCCGCCGTTCTTCTGCCTCGTCTCTCGGAGCCGAGCGTCCCGGCGCTTCGCCGTCCCCTGCCCTCCGGCGTGTTCCGTTCGTTCCTCGTCCTTCGGTTACCGCGTCATATCTGTAGAAGTCACTTCACTGGAATCTACTTCGCGTCTTGTTTATTAGTGCCACTGTCGCAGATTCGGGGCAGTAAATTGTGCGTTTGTGCGGCGACGTGTTGGTGGGATTTGTTTTGTTTTTTTTCGAGGCCGTGAAGCACGGTCCACCTCCCGGGGGCTGAAGCAGCAGCCCCCTTAATTACCCCCCTCCCCTCTCACCATCTGTTGACCTCATGTCATTTTGCCTTCCTTCACCACTGCTGCTCCTTCTTTTTTTCTCCTCCTCCCCCCTTGCTCCTTCCCATTTGCTCCAGCAACTCCCCAACTTCTTCCCTTCTCCTAAAATAGCAAGTCAGAGAGAGAGAGAGAGAAAATAAACAAGAGAGACGCCCTTTAGTTTTTACCCTCCGCAGACTCAGAGAGGGGGACGGAGTGTGTGTGTGTTTGTGTGTTTGTGTGTGTGTGTGTGTGACTGGTTTTCTTTGCCTTTGCTGATCCCTGCCAGTGCAGTCTGAAGCCCTCGCAGTCAGCCAGCCGGCGCCTTCAAAGGCTCCTCCTCACTCGCTTAAAAAAAAAAAAAAAAGTACGGAATTAACTTAATGGAAACTTGCAGAAGTTGTGGTACGGGGGGGAAAAAAAGGCCCCGGCACTCAGCCCCGACAGGCTCGGTTCAGTGCGCCGCGTTAATTCTCCCTTTTATTTATTTATTTATTTATTTATTTATTTATTTATTTACCCCCCGCCCGTCAAAAAAAAAGAAAATGAAAAAGTAAAGCAAGGCGGGCGTGAACGTCAGAGCCCTCTGTGTACGTTTCAAGACACGCAGGCGTGTAATATACTTAAAAGCAATGCCATATGGGGAATGGAGAGTGTGTGTGTGTGTGTGTGTGTGTGTGTGTGTGTGTGTGTTGTGCCTGAAAGCTAGGTATCAAGTTCAGACCCCTGATCCCTTCCCCCCACCCCTGAAGAAAATATAAATCACATGGCATTCTTCACTCATGACTCATTGTCTCCGCTTTGCGAATGTTTCGCTGCTTTTTAAAAAAAAAAATCTCTCTCCTCTTTTCTTGGCTTTCTCCGTCTTGTTCCCCACATTCCTCCTCCTCTCTCCTCCTCCTCCTCCTCCTCCTCCTCTCTCCTGCGTTGTGCGTCTCTGCCCTTTATTTTCATCTCGTTCTGTTCTTTCTTTCTTTCTCCTCCGTCCTCCCCTTTTCCATCCAGCCCGCTCCCTGCCCTCTTCTCCTGCAGACAGATTGAATCCAGATGTTGCTAAACCCTCCCCTCCCTCCCTCCTCTTCCTCCTCCCGCTCTTAAACTCCTCCTCCTCCTCCTCCTCTTTCTCTTCCTCCTCTCCTCTCCATCCACGGTGGAAACGACACCAACTCTATAATTTGACAGTCGGGGATAATTTCGGTTTAGATTTCACTCGCATTCCAGTTTTCCTCCCAGTTTTTTTTTGGTTGCTAGCGCAGCGCCCACACCCTTGCTCCCCCCTCGGACTGTAAACGTGACCAAAAACAACAACAAAAAACACACACGTGCAGGACATTTTAATTGCCTGTAATTGTGTGTTTTTTGTGGTTGTGCAGAGAAATTATCACGTTTCTGGGCTTTGGTGGCCTGCCGAATGGATATGAACACAATGCACGCTCCGGTTTTTTTCGTTGCACTGGACCCACGGTTTGAAATGCAGCGCAGCTTTCCCAGCATGCACCTCTTCTTTTATTTAAAATGGGAAGAGCTCTCTCGTTCCCGTCGGCATTGCCCGAGGCTTCGCGGATCCGAGGCTTCGGATCCGAAGCCGAGCGCCGTCGGTGATCTGCCGAACGCGAGCCAGTCCGTTCCCCTGTAAGAAATGCGCCGCGCTGAGGAGAGCGTTCCCCCTGGGGACGAGGCACGAGGGGGAAATTGGTTCCAGATGAAGCAGGAAGTGGAGAGCGGAGACAAAGAAAGGGTTGTTTCAGACAAGGGAAAAAGGAGGACGGGCCCCGAGTGTGGACGCGCAAACGCAGACACACACTGGCAGTCGGAGCAGACGGCCAGAGCATCAAAAGAAAAATATTTTTTTTCCTTGCCCATTCTTTACATCTGGTGCGTTTTCCAACCTCATACTTTCCTCCCCCTCCGGCTCTCTGCTCGTCTACCCCGTCTAGACGATCTCTCTGCGTCCCGGCAACATCTGTTTTTGGACTTAGCCTCCTCATCCCCGAGCCCCAGTCCCACAAAGCTTTGCAGCTTCGTTAGCCATTCATCTGCACATTTAGACGAAGTGCTCGCCTCGGAGCCTCGCGATTGGCCCGAATGAACGCTACCAGGAAGTGATTGCAGCGGCAGGCGGCCAGAGGTCAGGGCCGGCGGGTTTGCTCTGTCGACGCAGAACCCGCCCTTCTCGAGGCTGCGGTGCTACGTGGCCCGCACCCGAGCTGTGGACTGAGCAGAGCGGCACGTTCAGGCCGGGGCGGGGGTGGGGGGGGGTGGGGGGGGGGTCGAGCAGCAGCAGCACATGGATTTGAATATTTTTTTTTGTCCGATCCTCAGTCCCGCAGATTAAATGCAATGAAAACATCAGCACTTCTTAAGACCCCTTCCCCCAACACACACACACACACACACACATCTTTCTTTCACCCCCTCAGACCCCCCCTCCTCTCCTCGCCCAGCGAGGCGCAGGCCTCTGAGCCTCGCTGGGCGGTCATGTTTTCTCGGCGAGGCCCGCCAGCAGGCGGGGCGGCGTCTGTGTCATCTCTCTCGCTGCTGTCAAAATATCATCGTTTGGCTAACTTTCCCCCATTGTTCCAGCCACCCCCCCCCGGCTCCCCTCACTTCAATCCCTTCTGTCTTTTCTCTGCGTGCCTCCTCCTCCTCCTCCTCCTCCTCTTCCTCACCTAGCGCCGCGGCAAACAATGGCTCCTCTTGCCGGGGCAAAATGACACGGAGGCGAAAATAATGGTCGCAGAGAAAAGAGAGAGGGAGAGAGACAGAAATAATCTAATTAAAAGTAATTACTGAGCAATTAACCACAACACTGGTTTCTGGGGCAGGGTCGATGAGGGACGGGGGGGGTTGGGGGTGGGGCCTCACGCTCCGTTAGTGGATTTTGATTGGTTAGCTGGAGCCGTGAGCGGCGGTTCAGTGTTAACCTTAATCCGTCCTCTCTGCGACACGCCGCCGTCGATTCTGTGTTCGTTTTCGTTTCATGCGCCGCACACCTCACGGCTTCAGAAAACACGAAATGTAAAAGTTTTTCGACCCGTCGTGCCGCCTCCACTCGGCTCTCAACAGCTCGTCCACTCACTCGCCTCTCTCCCCTCCTGTTGTCTCTTGCAGAACAATGAGCCTTTAAACCCCGGTTTCCATGGATACCCACCTCACAGCCAGGTAAGAGGTTTTGGTGACTGCTTGCAAAAACTACCTGTGACAATAAAGAAAAAAAGTGTTATTAAACGTATCACACAATCCTGGAATAAGTGGAGATGTGCTTGTCGGAGGAGGAGGAGTAGGAGGAGGAGGAGGAAGAGGAGGTGGAGGTGTGGTTCTTCAGCATCGCCGCGCTCTCAGGAACGAAAGACCTTTTTTTTGTATGTGTGTACGTCACGAGGTGCGTTTCAGAAACCGACTGTTAATTCTTCTGGGCCGGCTGCGGGGAGACGGCCGCCGAGTTGGGCAGCTTATAAGCGACGCCTATTAGAGCTGATGAAAGAGGAGCCGGCGGCGACCGCGCTTCCTTTTCAGAAGGCCCGACCTGGCGAAGCAGAGAGAGACCACGCCGCCGCCTCGTTTAAACTAAGCTCCCGACGCCTCAAAGCGCCGCCCCCCCCCATTCCGAGTGTCTCTCCATGCACATTGCTCTCAGTAATGAGCGCAGCCGAATATTTCTTATCTACCGCCGAGCAGCAGAGCACGCTGAGCGGCTCAGACCGGCTCAGTGTGTGTGTGTGTGTGTGTGTGTGTGTGTGTGTGTGTGTGTGTGTGTGTGTGTGTGTGTGTGTGTGTGTGTGTGTGTGTGTGTGTGTGTGTGCTGTGCGTGTGTGCAGTGCCACAGGCGTGCGTGTTTGGGATGTGCAGCTCTCTGGCAGTGCCACAGGAGGGGAGTGTTGGTCTGTGAGTCTGCTTGCCCCCAGCTTCCCTCCTCATATCACAACATGGGAGATTCTCCCCTCTTGTGTATTCTCTTCCTCCTCCTCCTCCTCCTCCTCCTCCGCCGCATCCTCGGTATCTCCTTTCTTGGGAATGCGGCTCTTTTGAAAGTAGGAGGAGGAGGAGGAGAAGGAGGAGGAGGAGGCCTGTACCGAACTAGTTTGGCTTTCTGACTTCCCGTCGATTTTCAGTTTCTCTTCCCCCTCGTCCGACATTCGGTTATTTCTGTCTGTGCGGACGTGAAGGGTTTAAAAAAAAAAGACTGCATGAAAGATTCAAGGATGAGAGTGATGAGGAGGAGGATGATGAAGACGACACAGGCACAGAAGCCAGTTATCTCAGACGGCTCGCCCGCAGCGCACGCAATCACACGACCGTCAGCTGACTCGCGTTTCTGTTTCGGGCCGTCGCCTGCCCGGGTTCATCGGGCCTGTGGAGGAACACCTGGGGGAGGGGGCACCCCCCCCCCAACACCCCCCTGGTCACATGTTCAGATGTTGCATTCAGAGCGCACAGCTACGTTTGTGTTATTAACGATTTAAAAGTCGTCCCCACTGCAGTGTTGTGCCCTTGAGCCTTGAGCAGGCGTGTTCTGGAGTCTGGACCCCCCCCCATACACACACACACACACACACACACACCCTCGCCCCTGGCTGCTGGTTATCATGCAAATGGAGTTCGCTGAGCCCGGCTAACGCGGCCGCGGTGCGTTCGTCCCGTCTTGTGTTTTGTATGCATGCGTGAGCTGCCTGTAGGTCTGCCTTAAGCGGTGACACGCTCCTGTGGTTCCTCGCCTCGCCGGAGTGATGTGTGTGTGTGTGTGTGTGTGTGTGTGTGTGTGTGTGTGTGTGTGTGCGCGACCCGTGGGGTCAGACATGTCGAGCAGTGATCAGGGCTAACAACACACACACACACACACACACAGACTGCACACGTAAGCACTTTAAATCAGGTCACGATCAGCGCGTCAGAAAACGCAGTCCTGCAGGAAACGTGTGGAGAAACTCATCTTGAGCTCATCGATCATGTGTTGACGTTGTGTTTGCTCCAGCGCGAGGCCTTTGTTTGGATTGGCCGACGAGCGCGGCCTTTTGTCCGGGCCGGCCGCGCCGCATCTGTGTGTGCGTTAGGCGCGCGCTTTATCTCCGCGCTCGGCCCGCGCGCTTAATCCCCCGATCATCTGCCCATTCATCCTCTCATCCTGCTCACTTACAGCCGTAATCCCGTCATCCCTCGCTCCTCTTTTCTCGCCCGGCCCTTTTTATCCGTTTATCTCCCGATCCCGTTATCTCGCACTCGCATCCGCGGCCCCTCCGTGCCACGCTCCGGCCAGGCCCCCCACCACCGCCGCCGCCCTGGACTCGCTCACGTTGCCCTCCCTCCGCCCCTCCGTCCCCCCGCTGGACCCGGTTCTCGCCTGCCTCAGCAGATGTCTGAAAGCTTGGCATCAGGGCTTTTTTTTTCCCCCCGCAGAGTTCAGTCCCTCCCGTATGAAAATGCGGTGCGAGGAACTGCACTCTCATCTCTGCAAATGAAGCGCCTCCTAACAATACAGCGGCGGGGGGAAGTGAGGGGAACCGAGCCAGGAGAAGAGAGGCGCAGTGCAGCGTGATACGGATCCGGAGGTTCGTGTGCTGGGACCGGGACGGGGACCGCCGGGACGCCGTGTGTTCGTGAGGAGGGAGATCCGGGAGCCTGAACCCACGCCGCGAGCTGAGCCGCCCGCCGCTGCTTCCCGCGGAGCTGACGCACCACCAAGCAATAAATAAGTCAACGACGACAACGAGAAAAGAAGCTGCAGTGTGGGGGGGGGTCGCCTTCTCTACTTTGAGGCAGTGGATGCACAGACTTCTTCCTCCCTCCTCTCCAGGGGTTCGAGGCTTTTTCCGACTCCCATCCAGGCCCCGTGGTTAGACGGCTCCATGGAGGGATGGAGCCTTGGATGAAGAGGAGGGGCCGAGGCCGAGAGGGAGGAAAAGTTTTTTTTTTTTTTTTTTTAAAAAAGGAGGGGCGGGGAGCGAGGGGGAAGGAGCAGGAGGAGGACGCCAGCGTGTGAATGACAGACGCAGAGCGAGGAGAAGCGAGAGAGAGAGAGAGAGAGAGAGGGAGAGGGGAGGAGGAGGAGGAGAAAAGGGGACTCGGGCTGTCAGGAGGAGAGAGACGGAAAGGCCCCGGGGGTGGGTGGTGGTGGTGGTGGTGGTGGTGGTGGGGTAGGGGGTGGTGGTGGGGGGGAGTGGAAGGAGAGATCAGAGCAGCAGGGCCGGGGGAGACGGAGAAAAGAGAGGCAAGAGAGTGACAGGCGGACCGGGATTGCGTGCCGGAGAAGTGGAAAGAAGGGACGCCGGCGAGGAGGAGGAGGAGGAGGAAGAGGGGAGTGAACGAGGGAGAATTTGAATGTGCGAGGCGAGACGTGGACTGAAGCCATCATCAGCTCATGGTCCTGGAGCACAGGCAGGGGAGAGGAGGAACGGGAGAAGAAGTACACGCGCAGAGGGAAGGGGAGGAGAGGAGGAGGAGGAGGAGGAGGAGCGGGAAAGCGGAGAGCTGGTCAGCAGTCGTTCCTCCGGCTCAGACGATGATGGGGCTTTACTACCCAGCCATGCTGCCGGTGAGTCCGCTGCCGCGGCGCCGCGTCTGTGCGGAACCAGAAAAACCGGGCGACCGCCGATTGTTTGTTTGATGGGTTTGTTTTGGCTGCGGCCCGCGTCGGTTTGGCCCAGGTCGGTTCGGCCCAGGTCGGTTCGGCCCAGGTGAGGCCTTTTTCCGATGCTTGGCAGGGCAGCGGGCTCGCAGCTCTGCTCCTTTGGCTCCCCTTTCTTTTATTATTTTTTATTTTTAACTCTTTATGGCCAAGTGTCCTTTCTTTTTTTTAATTCTCCAACTGCCCTGCGTGACGTTTTGTGAGCTGCGGTGGAGAGGATGCACGAAGCGTGCTTCGCGCAGGGATTCCCGAGCGCCGCCGCCACCGCCGGTTGCGTCGATACAGACAACGTAACGCAGCTGATGCCGTGCGTTACGCTGCTCTTATGGCATATGGTGGGCGTGTCTGTGCTACTTCAGCTCAGACCGCCTGAGGACGAGAGCTGTTCTAGCATGTCCCGCTCTCTGGTCTCGGGTTCCTCTGGGCCTTTGTGGTGGGGGGGGTGTAGGGGGGGGGGTGCTTAGCCTGGAGGAGGAGGAGGAAGAGGAGGAAGATTGGGAGGAGGAGGCAGGGGGGAGGAGGTACACGCATGCAGACATGTGGTAGCTCAGCCTGCCTGTGTTGACACGCACGCACGGGGGAGCGCCGCGTGCTGACTGCGCTGCTGTGTCGTGTTATATTTAACATGGATGTGCGTGTGTGTGTGTGTGTGTGCATCGCGTGGCGGACAATGACGGTTTCTCAGCATCGGCGTCCAAGCTGCCGAGGGATTACCCCCCCCACACACACACACACACACACACACACACACCACCACCACCACCACCACCACCACTGGGATTGAGGGAGACAGGTGCCAAGGCACAGTTGTTTCTTTACAGCAGTTGTTGCTGGGGGTTCGTTACACACACACACACACACACACACACACACACACACACACACACACACACACACACACACACACTTCAACAGTAGCCCCCCCCCCCCCCCCGGTGTTTACAGTGCGGATTCAACAGCGTGGCCGTGCAACTCCGCAGGATATTTTCTCTTTATTTGGGCAAAGTGGCGGCGACGCTGCTGAGGCTGAGGAGACGCTGCAGGTCCAAAACGTTCTGGAAGGTTCAGCCGGTCCCGTGATGATCCTGCAGCAGACCTGCTATTCATGTATTTATGGTCATTCTTACACACACACACACACACACACACACACCTCTTAAATCTCTTTCTTTCCTATGTCAGCTTTCCTCCCCCCCATCTGTTTTCCTCCCCCCGCAGCAGGCAAGAGCAGCTGTAAGCTAAACACGTTATTCCCCCTTCAAAGAGAATGACGCCAAATGGCGGACGGCGGCAGAAGCTAGAAATGTGCGAGGGCAGGGTGGTGGTGGTGGTGGTGGGGGGTCTCCCACATGGGAACACACTTTAAAGGTGACCCACCGCCTATGATGCTGTTCTCTCAAAGCATCCATAGGTGCAAAGTACTTTTACACGAGTACTGCACTTTAAGTTAAAATGTGATCGATCGTCTGAAGATGTGTGCGTGCGTTTGTCGTCGTCCTGAGGTGTCGCATCATCCCTGCGACTTGGCGCCGAGCCCGTGAGGAGAGGCGTCGGGCCAAACGGAGCGCCGAGGCGTCCCCGCCGTCCCACCTCCCGTATTATCTCTGCGAGGCCGCGCGGTTTGCGGGCCTTCAAGGAATTTGCGAGGGATCCACGCCCAAGCGTGTTTCACCTCAGGGGCTCGGCCTGTTTGCAGCCGCACATGCGAGGAAACGTCGGCCATGATTTAACGCCGTATAAATGAAGTTGGCTGACTGCCCGTGTGTTTTGAGCCAGGTAACTGCATGCGGAGCAGGATTTCATCGTGTGCTGCAGCGAAAACGGCTGCAGGACTCTTGCGGGGTCTTCGGCTGAATGCGCCGCGTGACTCCACGCCGCCTCAAGGTTAACCGCTCCCCCGCTGCCCACGTAGCCATGGCGATATCGTCCAACGCCGCTCTACCCGCCGCCGGCCGCCTCAGGCCGCGTGCAGCCGGTTGAGGCGCGGAGACACCTCGCCGTGCGATGCGTGGTGCGGCAGGGCCCGTGAATGTATGCGGCCCCCGCCCCCACCTCCGGCGTCGTAGCGCTGTGCACCGTGCGCAGCTTAGGCTGCAGCAGCGAGCACGCCATGCTCCATGCTACTCAGCGTTAGCGGTGTGAGATTTTACTAGCGGTTGGAAGAAGCCTTAGCAACAGCGATCACAGCGATCACCGGCTCTATTCACAGATTTTCATTGATCCTCTACTGCTGATTCTTAGCGGCGCGGGGTGAAAAGGTCAGTCCACCGCTGCTTCCTCCTGTAAATCAGCGAGCGAGTCAGTCGGCGATGAGATAAGAGCGACAGGGACACAAAAGACTGGTTTCTGGAAATAATAAGTGTGATTAGGAAGCGCTCTGCAGAGCTGGGCACGCCCAGGACACAGGTGAAACAGGAAGTCGAGGGAGTTTGTCTTTGTAAACCATTAAGTGGAAACCTAAGTGCGCTGGAGCTGGAGTTGTTGTCTTCACTTCCTTCATACGCTCCTGCCATGGTGCTCAAGCTCACTGACACATGTTGGTAAGAGACCCAATAAAGCCGCATTAACTTTAATTCAGATTTTACTTCTGTTTAGTTTGGAAGTTTAGTTTTGACTTCATTTGTTATCGACTACAGTAACTACGGCTGAAACTAATGATCATCTCCGTTATTGATTAATTTGCAGAACAATGTGAAATGTGAGAAAGTTGCCTGTTAGACTTTCTCAGACTGCATGTCGGGTTCTTCAGCCGTCTTGTTCTGGATATAATCCAATCTCCAACATTTCTCACCGGGAAGAAAAAGTCAAATCCTCATATTTAAGAAGCTTTTCGTCTGCCAAAAGGTTTATTGACTCGTCTCCTGATTTATCACCTGATCGCTGCAGGGGTAATAACGACCTTGTGTCTCGGGACGCACTGAGCGCCTTCGCCTCGAAAACCGATGCTTTTCATTTGTTGCTGTGTTGTCGTGTTGTTGCACACGCGATCCTAATGAGTAACACTTGTTTTTTTTTGTAATGATTCAGCGTCTGCGTGTTTTGCTTTGTTTGTAGTTTGAAAAAAGGAGAAGAAAAAAAAACTGGGGAATTGTGCACAGGGTCTTTTTTAAATAATCCGGCTGTATTGCCATGCACGAGGTGAGTCGGGCCGATGATGATGATGATGATGATGATGATGATTAGGAGTGTGGAAAACAGACGAGCCGCTGACGCTGACGGACACCGTCCCGTTTGCTCGTAGACGAAATGGGAATGTACCGACTGTTCTCCATCCAACTCCATGTGTCCTGTGGGACTGTGCCGGCTGTGCCTCGGCCGTGCTGCGCTGTGATTGGCCGGCAGCGAGGAAGCGGAGACAGAAAACTCCTGCACATATAAGGAGCTGGGCTGCGGCCTGCGCGCTGACGGACATCGCAGCGCAGTAAAAAGCTCTGAGCGACTCCAGGGGGCGGGTGTTGTGGTTTTTAAACAAAAAAAAAAAGATTCCCCCTCTGGCTTTCATCAAGAGTGGCAGGCAGGAACGAAGAGGGAAAGTGTGTGTGTGTGTGTGTGTGTGTGTGTGTGTGTGTGTGTGTGTGTGTGTGTGTGTGTGTGTGTGTGTGTGTGTGTGTGTGTGTGGGGGGGGGGCATGGATGGAGACCTACTTAACTTCTGCAACCGCAGGAAAAAAGAAAAGAGACAGATCGCAGAGGGAGTTTCTGCTCTGCACAAAGTTTCAAGAGGGAAACCGACGTGAATTTGCATTTGACCGATGAGATTCAGTAGCGTCGGCTCACTCCACTTCCACTCCACTTGCGTGTACGGGGAAAAAACCACACGATCAGGTTAACGCGGCTGCCGTGCGTGAGAGATGTCCCGCTCCAAACGGTCATTTTTTTAACATCACATTATTGATTTAAAGAAGAGAGAAAAATTTAAAAAAAGGTTTGTGATCGGCCCCTGTTCGTGACGTTTTCTTCTGAAAGCCCTCTGGGTCGGACGCAACCAGAAGGAGCGGGTCATTATTATATATATTCCCATACCCCCCGTTTTTGACTATATGATGCAGCCATGTAGGGCAGCGGGTCAGGAATGCCTGCTCTGTTTTCCGTTGTGGTCTCTGACGGCCCTCGTCCATCTCCCGTTATTAAGCCCATGTGCTAATTCCTTTTCCCTTCGCTGGACGGTGACCTTGATAAACCCTGAAATGACGCAGCAACGCTCCAGCGTCCTCCGCACTGTCAGCACCTCCAAGGGTTGATGTTTTTTCCTCTGTCTTTCTCACTCTTGCACGGGATTAATCATGTGAGAGCCGCTCCGGTCCGTCCGGTCCGGTCCGCTCGGCCTCGGCTTCGTTCGGCTGGAAACGCGACAGAATGGGATAAAGTTGCAGCCTCACTTTTTATAAATGCAGCTTCTCCACAGTCTGGTCTAATTCCTCACACGTTTTCCTTTTCTTTTCTTTGACTGTTGTTTCACATATTTGTGACGCCTCGCCTCCGGGCTGGGACGGGACGGCTGCAGGCCGCCGCACGTCGGTGAGCCTGCGCGTCCCGACAAGTCCGCTCAGGCTGTTGATTTAACCCCAGCTGAGGCCCGGCCCATGAATTTCAACGCCCTGTTATCCCTTTTGCCGCAGTTTTTCTTTATTTTTTGGGACGGCTCGTCTTCTCCGGTTACAGGGGAGCACGTCGGCTTTCCCGCATTCTTTCCTAACGCAGCCTTTCACCACAACCAGAATGGCAGTGGACGCCACATTTTTCCATCCAGCCTTCTGTTTTTCCTCTCCTCTATCTGTCGGGTCCAGACCCCATAAGCCGTCTGTCTTACAGATGCCCCCCCCCCTATAAAGCATCAGCTGGCAGTTTGCAAACCGGCGAGGTGGTTGCTGCGGATGAAAGGCGAGCGGTCGGGCCGTCGGATTAGAGAAGAGTCTTAGCCGCTCACGTCTAATTAAAAAAGCCGAGCGTCTCCAGGCCCGGCCCAGATCTGGCCCGGTGGTGAGCGGTGCTGACCCCAAACCCACCAGCCTCTTTGTGCCCTCGCTTCCTCGCTCTGCATCCGACCGCCATCTCTTCCTCTCTGTGTCTGCACTGTGGCGGGAAACTCCCAAATCTATGCACAAGATGCCCTTGACTGTGTGTGTGTGTGTGTGTGTGTGTGAAAACAGTGAGCATTACTGCAGAGTCATCACAAGCGCATAACGAGATAAGGTGCGTGCGTGGCTTCAGAGACTCTGTAGTTGATCCCGCCGCTGATACAGTTGTAACGGTGCTGGGGGGGCACAAGAAACAAAACAGGACCCGAGGCAGCGCGGTCCCACGCGGCTGACGCGCGGCTCATCTGAATTATAGATGACCTCTAAAGAAAAGAAGAGCAGGAAGCGGCACAGACGCGTCACGGCGAGCGCGGCTCGGTTAGTGTTTATCTTTGCGTCTCCGCCGCATCTCCAGCCGCGCGTCGAGTTTTCTTACTCTTAATAATAGATGTGTTTTCTGTAAATATTTCATGGTCGGCTGACTGAAAACACAGGGCCCGTCAGAGATATGGGGGGGGTAGCATGCAGGGAATGGAGTGATGAAGGAGTAAGAGGCAGAGAGAGAGTGAAATTTAATAGGCGGGATTTTAACCCTCCTCTTCCTCCTCCTCCCCCCCGCCTCTCATTCACTGCAGCC
Organism: Psettodes erumei; assembly: GCA_016785225.1. Taxonomy (NCBI): domain Eukaryota; kingdom Metazoa; phylum Chordata; class Actinopteri; order Pleuronectiformes; family Psettodidae; genus Psettodes; species Psettodes erumei. Next base: position 1,624,531 of record JAFBJZ010000776.1, on the reverse strand, counting down.
GCTGTAAAAAGCTTCACGGAGAATGTATATGTTAAGTCGTCTCCCCCCTCTCCCCCCTCTCCCCCGCAGGGCTCTCAGGATTCGACGGGAGGACAGGAGGGCTTGGTGGCCCCGCCCTTTACGGCGTTCCCCCCGCCGCCCCCGCCTCAGAACGGCCTCCCGGGGACAGACTTCGGCCCAGGGGCCATGTTCGGCACCGGGGCCCAAGGCGCGGCGGAGGTAGGGGCCGGCGCTAACGGAGCCGCCGCTGTAGCCCCCCCACCAACAACAACAACAACGTGAGTGTGTGTGTGTGTAGTCTGTGGGATGCTGAGTCATTTTGTCTGATAAATACAGACCTACGGTATTTGTGTGTGTGTGGGCGGGGGGGCATCCCCACCTTCTGTTTTTCCCACTTGTGACATCTTGACGGATTAAAGTTGCGCCCTGGTGCAGATTAGCAACATTAGCATGCTAACGCATCTGGCTGAGATGGTAAACAACACGTCTGTGCGGCTGTGGATTGTCGCTGTTGTTATTTAACACTAATCCAACAACTCGGAGATGATGGATGAGATGAGATTACAATGTTTATTTCACAGATGGGTTTTTTTGCAGCTTTGCTCAACTCTGTGTGTGTCCTTCCATCTAAGATTAAGCCAATCATCAACCGTCCTTTTCACCCCCCGCAGGGTAAGACAGATGAGGCGTCCCAGGGCGAGGCAGGTGTGCAGTGCGGCGCAGGAGGCGCCGGAGCTGGCGGCTCTGCGGGCGACTCCCCGGAGGCCAAAGGGACCCCCAAACGCCTCCACGTCTCCAACATCCCCTTCCGCTTCCGGGACCCGGATCTCAGGCAGATGTTCGGGGTAAGAAGCTGGGATTGTCGCGCGGCCTCGTTTAATCAGTCGCACAAAGAGCAGCGCAGAAGAACGCGTGTGTGTGTGTGTGTGTGTGTTCTCTCTCAGCGCTGCTATGTGTGTCAGCGTGAGTGTCGATGTTGGCGAGCAGAGTTCAGGGCGAAGGGGCCGAGAGAAAACAGTGACCCCTGGTGCAAAGTAACTGCCACAACGTCCCAAGCGTCTGACGACGCAGAACTCGATCAAACCTGCCAGAAGTCAACTGATGGATTTCTTTGAGTTTATTTCTGCTAATTTCTCATCTCATTCTTTTTTAATTTGCAGCAATTCGGGAAGATTCTGGATGTAGAGATTATTTTCAACGAGCGGGGTTCAAAGGTGAGTGCACCCTGAACGTCCTCCAGGTATTCCCACCACCCGACATCAGCACCCAGATGTTGTGCGCCTCCACCCTGAGGACGGGCAGCCCCCGCCCCACCGCTCACCCTCCGTCCTCTTCACCTCCAGGGTTTCGGCTTCGTGACGTTCGAGAACAGCGCCGATGCTGAGAAAGCGAGGGAAAAGCTCCACGGCACTTTGGTGGAGGGTCGTAAGATTGAGGTAATTTCCCTCCTCTCTCTCTCCCTCTCTCTCCCCACCTCCCTCTCTCTCCTCCTCCTCCTCCTCCTCCTCTTCTGTCTGTACTCCCATCGTAACTGCTTGATCACTGACTGCCAGCTTGCTCCCATCCTCCCTGTAGTGATATGCTCTGATGCAGCCCGCTGGTGTCCCTCTCCCCGGTACTCTGTGATGTGATTCTTTTTTTTCTAATTTAAATCGACTCGTTTCCTGCTTTTCTTGTCTCTTGTTCCTTTTTGTTGTTTTTTTTTTTGTGGTGGTAATGATCGCGGGGAGGGGGGTTTGCAAGAACACTACATAAGGCATGCTGGGTACTTACTTTTTTTATTCATTTCCCCACATTAAGCTGTTGCCTCTTCACCTTTTTTTTTAATTGTTCTTTTGAATTTTCTTCCACTGATGTGCAACTTGTAGCCACACTGACGCGACAACTGTTTGTTGGGGTGTTTTTTTCGCAATAATTGGAATGATGTTTGTGTAGCTGGCACCGGAGGGCACGAGAGAGGAGCGCAGCGAGAGGATGATGCATGGCAGATTGCCGTCAGATGCTCTTTTCCTCCCCCTTAGTGTAGAAATCCTCCTGTGTCCCCCTCCCCCCGGTGTTGTGGCTAAGTGGTTGTGACAAGCTTATGGCTCCTGGTGCAACAGCAGCATGCTGGGAATCACGGCGCAACACGGGACGCATGTTCGCTCCACGGACGTCGGGATCCTTCCCGCGGATCACTTGAGTTGTTCTGTGTGTGTTTGAAGGTTGTTTTGATCTGATGAAATGTTCTTGTTTTTGTTTGTTTTGTTTGTGATAGAAGCATGTGCTCAGTTGGTTGGTTTTTTTTTTGGAAAGCAGTTCTTCTTCTTTCATTTAATTGGGATTTCAGTGCAGTTCAGTGTTGGATCTCTTGACCCCCGAGCCGCTGTAAGCCAGGGTTTCTGCATGGGCTTACTGTGGTGATTTCCCTGTGTGATGTGTGTGTGTGTGTGTGCGAGCGTGTGCGTGCGTGTGTGTGTGTGTGTGAGTCAGTTCTTGCATGATGGATGAGGCTGGCTGGACCCCCCCCCCCTCTTTTTTTTAGTTCTGTACTCTCAGTTCTGCTGCAGTGTGGTCGAGAATGAAAGACGGCCACCTGCATCCACCGGTAGGACACCCCACCCACCCCCTAACCCCCTGCCACCTCCACCCTCAGCCAATCAGCAAGCTAACGGATACTGATGGAGCCAGTGTTCCCTGCATCAGTCGGCGTTGCTTTTAATCTGTGTTTCCTCCCAGGTTTTGCATGACGAGCGGTCACTTGTATGAATCAGCGAGCAGCCTGCGTGTGTGTGTGTGTGTGTGTGTGTGTGCCAGTCACTCTGCATGTTGTAGTGGTGTCGGGCTGTAAGCGGGTCGCGTGTCGGCCGCATGGCGGGGCTGGCAGCGAGCATCCGTTAAGAGTGTCGTCCTCTTTTGTCTTTTTTATGGTGCATGGGCGCGAAGACACAAAAGGCCGGCGCCGGACTTGTGTTTACGCATTCCCTCCAGCGCGGGGAAACGGGTCCGACGTTCTCTGCCGTAACTCTCTGGCTTCTAACCGGTCGTATCATTTCAGAGTTTGTTGAACTATGTTTTCAGAGATGGCCGAAGATAACGAGACGACTCGTGAGCTATAATTCAGAAACTCTGAAATATGGGCCTCCTGTCCACCATCGTTATATTTGACTATTGAGTGTGACTGTGTCGTTCACTCGCTGCCCACCAGCATGGGTTTAGTAGTGTAATTGTGCATGATTGGTATTTTAACACGGGACACGTGTACTGAGGCGGCTCGGCCCACAGCTGGATGTCTTTTGCTGCATGTTTATTCTGCGCGGCTGCTCCGTCGCACTTATCATTTCCTTTTTTTTTTGGTGACGGGACTCGTTCCGTCCGGCATGAAATGGGCTGCACCCAAACGAAGCTGCAGACGGGGTGCTGCCGTCCCGACCCGGGCCGCCTTCTCGTTCTCGGTGCATGCCGGTGGCAGTTAGTGAGCGGGTGTTGTCACGGTAGCGTGCATGCGTGTAGCCGTGTGTCATACAGGAAGAGAGAACTGTTGTGCTTATACTCTACTTCTCTTTGTCTGGAATAAAACTCTGCGCTTTGAAGAAGTCAGTTTCCAGTGCGCTTCCAGTGTGTCCATGTAAGTGCCCCCCCCCCACTACAGTTCACTTTGTCTGTGATCCCATCTCATCCCCACTCATTCTGTGTATATATAAATATACATATATATATAGTCCTGAGGGCCTATATATAGGCTTGACAGTGTGTGTCTCTTCTCCCACACATACACACACACACATCGGTGCATCTCCACCCGTCTGCGACTGCGTGTCTGCTCCGACACGAATGGTGACGCACACAACATCTGTCTGCCGCGAGCGCCGAACATTTGGGCCGTCGCCGACGCCCTTACACAGCTAATGACAGAAAATCCTCCCCGCATCATTTAGTCACATGGTCGCGAGAAAAAAAATGTTTTTTAAAAAAAGTAAATGAACCCTTTGGAACAACCTGTTTTTTTTTGTGCTTAAGCTAATAATCCCCGAGCAGTTATATCTCATTAAATGACACACCTGTTTAATGAACCAGGTGCTGATGGATAGACTGAGTGAGCGCTTGACATCAGTAACCGGTCCAACCGCCCTCGATCAAGTGCTTCACGTCCTTTTTACACCGTGTTTAACATTTCATCAGTCCGTAAAACGCCGTTCCTGTAGTGTCGCGCCGTGATGTTGCCTTGGAGAGCGGCGGCTGCGTCCGTCCACGCGCCCCGACGTGCGTACGACAGGGTGGTGACTGTAAATGGTCTCAGTTCATATGAAGGCGATCACGTCTTGGCTGCTGACATCTCCTGTTCGGGAGGTGCAGGGAGCAGAATGCAGATGTTTCCAAAGGGTTCACTCACTTGTTTCCTGCTGCTGTATGTGTCGTGCACACACATCTCATTATGTGTGTTAGTAACGGTCCCTGCATGGTCTCATTTGGGCAACTGCAGGGAACCGTCATCAAACACGCAGAACAATATGTTCTTTAAATACCAATATATTAAATATAAACGACACATGTTGCAGGAAAGAATCTGCACCGGTCTCCGTACATCCGTCCACGCTGCACCTGCAGGCAGCAGGCTGTGCGGCCGGAGCGTCACGGGAAACGACGGCTCCTCCGCGGCGCAGAGTTTTAGTCAGACATCTCGACGTTGGGAAAAGCGGTGCAGCGGCTCTGCATGCGGGGGGGGAGGGGTCGATGAAGAGCGTCGCCGTCGCTGCATGGACGAGGAGAAGTTGTTGCCTGTGGTTGTGCATGCCTCACCGGTCTCGCTGCCACACACGATGGGACACAGCTGGCCTCCGGCTCGCTCTGGCCCGGTTCTTTACACCAGAACCAGCGCCGTTATCTCACTGCAACAGCTCCACTCGCCGAGATCTTGAGCTGCTGAACTGGCGACGGCCTGAAGCGACGGAAAACCAGCTCCTAGTGACCCAGTTTCATAGATGAACCCCACCCCCACCCCCCCTGCTTTGGATTTGACCAGTCCTGTTTTGTTTTTCTGTCAGAACTTTCTGTTCCTGCATGATTTGCCCCGGGGAAAAAAAAAAAAAAAACAAAGTAATGAATGAAATGTGCGAGTGTAGGGAAGGTTGATGGAAAAGGGGAAAGAGAGTTTGTGCTTTGCCCTTTCCAACCCTCTGTTCTCTTCTTTCGTGTGTCCCCCCCCCACCCCGTTCTCCCGTCGCCAGTCGAGTTCGTCCGTCTGCCCGTCTTTCATTTTGAAGTTAATTTGAAAATGAGCCGTGACTCTCCCCGCCTTACTTTCTTTCCACTTCTTTCCATCTGTTTTGTTTTCAGTTCTGCGTCTTCTCTTTTTATTGTTCGTCCGTCTTTCAGTATGTTTTTTTTGTGGTGACTGGTAAAAAGAAAACAACCAAAAAACAGCTGGAAATCGTAGCCCCACTCTACCCAGTTTCCAGACACACACACACACACACACACTTCTTCTGTGGCCTAACCTTACCACACAAGAATGAGTCATTTCTTGCAACGTCTAACCAAAATACCTCCGCTTGTCCTTCTGACTGGAATAGACGGCCTCAAAGCAACCTGTAGCTTTCTCTCTGCTCCTCTGACTTTTCCTCAGAGGCCTTTCTTTAAACTTGCTGCATATTCACTGTACTGTACAGGCTAGTTTTTTCGGGTGGGGGGCTGTGGTGATGTGGTGGTGGTTGGGTGGGGGGGGGTTAAGGCGAGGTCACCCCCCCAGATCTCCATTCTCCTGTACTGTGTCTTTTGTCCTCTGGAGCACCAAATAACCCTCCCGTCACTGTTTGTCGTAGAGATGCTCGGCGCTCTGATTAGCATCCAGGGCTAGCATCCTCTCTCCCCTTCTCCTCCTCTCTCCTCTTTCTCTCACTTCCTGTTCTGAGCTGTAACACTGCTGCTGGCGGGTTTTTATTTCACATGGGGCAACGAGAAGGGGGCGGGCGGGTGGGCAGGGGGGGGGGGCATTTAGGTTTCTTTTGTTCCTAGGATTATTTGTTCCTTTATTTATTATATTTTTTCTGTTTCCCTGACGACTTCTGTGTGTTGTTGTCAGTCTCCACGGTAACCACTCGCTGTTTCTACGGCAACGGTAAGTTGTGTACAAACATCTATCACTGAAATGACACCCCCCCCTCCTTTTTCCCCCCACCCCCACCCCTGAACTCAGCGTCTTGATACTGTCATGTACAGCATACTGTGAAGTCACAATATTAGTCTTTTGCATTTCTCTGTAAAAAAAAAAAACAACACCACACACGTAATCATCGCAGACCCACGCGGCGTGGCGCCCTAGAAACACAGTTATGTAATTTTACAGTGCACATTACAGCGCCACAGACAGATGGACACAGTATCTTCCTTTCAACACATCCAGCAGTAATACACCCCCCTCCCACACACACACACACACACACACACACACACACCACGTCATTAACACTCTCACTGGGAATGACCGAATGTAATCACCCTCCTCTATGCAATCACACGGCCATCAACGATCCATGCCATTAATTCCCCCGTCGGACTCCATGTATACAGTTTAGCTCTTCCTGATGAATATAAAATCAGCAGAAATGATATGAAGCTTTGCTCCGTCGCTGCCTATGATCGCTTTGAGTGAATGCAGACCCCACCCCCCAACCCTTCCCTCCCCTCCATCCCCGCCACCGAGCTGCAGGGCAAATAACTCTGGTCTGGTTTTTGAATTTCTTTTATTTCACTTACATGCCTGCTTTTAGCTTAGCGACTGTTAGCCCGTTAGTCGGATGCAGCGTGCTGTAACACTCCCCATCCCTCTCTACTGGCGGGACAAAAACCCTCCACGTGTAGCACGCATTGATTAGCACGCTGCGTCTTGGCATTCAAAATTAAATTGGGGCTGTTTCTTTTTGTTAATTCATGTAAAACTATGAAAGGTCTGGACTGGGTTGCACCAGCTAATCAGAAACCCATTAAAATAAATTAGGATTAGCTCAAAAAAGACTAAAATATGAGCAAAAGCACCTATGAGTGCCGTCCAATCAAGAGCTATGTAAACAGGAAGTCATCAGACAATATAAATTCCAATAGAAGCCCAGAAGATCGATCTTTAGCAAAGGTTTTACTTTGTGCAGCTAATACCTGTGCACATGGAAAAATGTGTGTGTTACAGTGTTAGCAGCATTCTTACAGTTCAGAACAAATGGAAGATGTCCAGTTATGCTAACACTGTGCTAACCAACTCACTTAAACAAATGTTAGTGGCACAATCATTTGTTTGATGTACTTTGTGTTATATTTATGAAACGTCATTTAAAAACTTTCACGTCATTATTAAAAAGCTTTTGTTGAGTTTAAGGTCAAATGTGACTGTCTGACTTTTTGTCTTAATATTAGCGAGCTAACGCTAATTTCGTCAGTGGGGTCAGTTAGCCGCAACATGCGTTACGTTTAACAGTTAGCAGCTGTAAATATTCGTCTGTGAGAAAGAGTTTTAATTTAGCGTTGTGCAAAACTCTCGGTCTGAACTTCAGTTTGAAGTTAGCTGGTGCAGCTGGCTGCTCGCTCCTCAGATCAGCCAGGCTGCGTCCTGGATCACTCCCCGTGCGCTGCCTTACCTTCGACCGCTTTCATTCGAGAGCGAATTTTGGCCGATTAGTCAGCCACCGCCTCTGCCTTTCACGTGTGAAGCCTCCATTCACAAAGTGCAGGGAAAGTCGACCTGAGACCATTTGCATTCAAGTTAAAGTTAACGTCACGTAAGACGGTGTGATGCATAACATGTGAGCATGACCAGGTTACTGTATGGCATTATTATTGCATGGTCCATAAAATGTGACCAGCTTTCAAATTATTTCTATGTATGTCATTAACTCTTCCAAACTAACTGCTGCACTCGTACCCGATGAGAACCGGGGACGCATCAGCTTCTTCATGCTCCAAATTATTATTATTAATATAACGGCATTAAAAAAGACCTCGAATTCTGAATATGTGAGCGTATCTACTAACATGGCGCCCTCAGGAACTCCACAACCAAATGTAAAGAGTACGTTGTGTCCGCGGTGTTGCACGCTGCTTTCGGCTCACAGTCCCACAATGCATTGCACGGCGACGAATGTCTGGGTTCACTGCGTTAAAGTAAAGGGCGCGGTCGTGAGCGAACGAGGGAGTGATTTTGGACGCGGCCCCAGTGTTGTGTCACCATATGCATCTCTAAACCGACATGGGGTTTACCTCGCTGTTTTTTTTTTTTTCTTTTCTTTTTTTATTTGTTTGTTTGTTTTTGGGTCTCTTACAATGCCGCCATGTTTGTTTTTTCTCTTTTGGTTTGGTCTCCTTGTAGTGGACTGTGTGTGTATCAGTAGTTGTAGTAGTCGTAGTGTACTGGTCTTCAGTTTGTGACACACGGTTCTGATGCCTGGCAGAGTGTCTCATGTTAATTTTGTTTCTCTCCTTTTTTGGGAATGAGGATTGCTCTCTCTCTCTCTCTCACACACACACACACACACACTCTCTCTCTCTCTCTCTCTCTCTGTTCCCTCCATCCTTTGGTGCTCTGTTTCTCAACCCACCACATATAATGAGATTTTCAGGAGAATGGTCACCAAATCTAATTGCTTTATTTGAATGATGCACCTTGGTATATATGTTGTGTTTCAAACAGTAATTGTTGTTAGTTTTTGTTTTGTTATTTTCGTTTGTGTTGCTCATGTGAACTTCATCCCTTTTTTCTCTCTCTCTCTCTCTTTCTCTTCACTCCATCTTTACGTTCTCTTGTTGTTTTTTTTGTATATGGACTGGCTCTGTCTCTTTACCTCTCACCTGCATCCCCCCCCCCCGTCTTAACCTACCTGTTCCATCTTTCGTCTCGTATGTGTTCGATGTGGGAGTGCCGCGACCGTTTTGATTGGTCTCTTTGCTGCATCCAACGCTTGCTGATTGGCTGAATTATTTTTTAAAACCTTTTTTTTTTTGGTTGTTTACTCACTCTTGGTCATGTGATGCGCCCATATTTGGCTGCGTGTAATCTCTGTGTTTATATGATTATTAATTTTGTCCAACAGATGTTTTTGCACCCCCTCCCCCTTTCTCTCCCTCTTCCTCGTATTTATTTTTAATATTTCTTTTTTTTTTTTTAGGTACGTAAACCCCACAAGTTTGGTTTCATATGGACATGTGACTTTTTTTGTTACTGTGTACTGTTCAGGCCGGACTGGGAGGGGAAAAGCTGGGACGAGAAAGGCTGAATGTTTTATTAATTATTAACACTTTTGAGATTTTGCCTTCCATATTGGTCTCTGTTGATCTGCATGTGTTCCTGTCGGCCATTTACCCAGTTTCATTAATGGCGCACTGCACATACACGGCTGATTGCCCACCACTAATATGGACTAAACTCCTCTTTATTGTCGAGTGTCGCTAGGAAACTTTTCGCAAGTTTAGACTCTGTGCTGCAACAACAACAAAAAAAAAAAGTGTTGACGTGAATTTGATTCATTAACTCCATTTACACGTCTCCACTCAGGCAGTGGCAGCAGATAGCTAGCCAGGCTAGGCTAATTGAATCGTTTGCCGCTGACCTTGTCGCAGGCGATGAGGGAAAAATGAGGTAAACACTCGTTTCCATTTGAATGAAGCTCGGCAGATAAAGAACATGAGTCACCGGGGGAGGGAGGCGGCGCGAGGCGCAGCCCCGGGGCCTTAATGGTCTGCTAAATGGGAGTGCTGCGGGTGTTTACGCACCGGCACCCTCGGCCTCTCTCTCCCTCTCCTTCTTTGTCGCACACACACAGACACACTCATCCAGCCGAAAGGTCGTTAATCTTTAGCTCGTCGCACAGTCCGATGCGAGGCCTCGGCGGCGTGCCCGGGCGGTGTGGCTTACGATCTCCTTCTCTTAAAGCCCATCAAAGGAAGATGAGGATAGATGAAGGGGCCGCGGCGCGAGCCTTTGAAGCTCAGGGGAGGAGATTAGCGGCCATCTTGGTTTGAAAGGCCCGAGCGTTCGTCTGAAATGTCAGGCGGCATGTGCAGAACACACACACACACACACACACACGCTCCAAGAAAGAGAAAATCCACCTGTGCATGTCAAAGGAAGAGCTCATTTTCCTTTACGGTGCCCCCCCACACCCCCTGCCCCGCCCGCCCCCCCCCCTCATGTGCAGTCACAGCAGCAGCAGCCCTCACATTTCTCCACAGTGAATCACCCAAATCTCTTCTGGGCAACTTACTTTTAATTGCATGATGACTAAAAAAAAACAAACCCTTAACAGTCCCCGCCCACTTTTACACACACAAACACGGACATGCGCGCCAACAAAAACACACACACACACACACACACACACTGAAAGAGTCAGCGGCCTTCGTCGTAGCCCGTCGTCATGTTTGTGTTACATGTCGCTGCAGATTTATATTCGTTGTGTAAACACAGGAGCGCGATGCGTCGTCAGGTCCGCGGCGTTAACACCGTCAAGTGCGCAGGTTCTGTTACAGACAGGGCAGAGCTACCGTAAATGGGCCATAGCTCCAAATGTTCTCTCAGAAAATACAACAAAATACACGACAGCAGGCACATTGAATGTAATTCTACTGTAAAAATAAAAATAGATGTAAATCAAGCTGTACCAGCCTTTGGCCTTGTGATCTAGTAAATCCTTGTTTTGTGTCGTTTCCTCCGTGGGATGTTGTTCTGACCGTCTGCTCCTCCCTCCCCAGGTGAATAACGCCACCGCCAGGGTGATGACTAACAAGAAAATGGTCAGCCCGTACCCTAACGGAGAGGCGCTCAGCGCGCTGCCCTACGGTAACGACCCACACACACACACACACACACACACACACACACACACACCAGGAAACTGTGGTGGTGGGGGTGGCTTCATCATCCGCCCAGGTTGTGTTAGCGTCATTATTTTATTTAGCTCACATTCTCCAGATCAACTCGACAGCGTGCAGGAAGGAGTGCAGCAGACGGGCGGGGCGGGGCGGGGTGGAGGAGCGGGTGGGGGTCTGATAATAGTAGCCTTCCATTAAAGGCACATTTAACAAAGTTAGCTTAATTCAATAAAAGGGAAAACAAATATGAAGAAGGAGCCGCCCGTCTGCTGCTGCCTGCAGGTTTTGCTTCGCTCGAGAAACCTGACGTCAGTCAGTTTGAGGGAAAAAAAAGATGTTTTCTCATCAAGTATCAATCAGTAAAATTGATCCCGAAGCAGCTTATGAACCATGAGGGCCGACAGTGTGTTTGTGTGTGTAAAACACGGCCGTGTAAGAGTCCAGCTCATTCTTTGCCCCCCCTCTCTGTGTCAGCTGGGTGGAAGTTGAGTCCCATGGTGGGGGCCGTGTACGGACCAGAGCTCTACGCAGGTGAGACCGTCAGTTCAGTCACATTCTTTAATTCATATTAACACTGAGCTCTGCTGTTTCAGTGATGTCACACCCTCCAGGCGATAGCGGGATTATTTATTTTTTTCCCACCCTCTCTCTTTGCTCTTTAATTCATCCCCCTGTTTTGTTCTCCCCCCATCCGTCCTCCTTTTCCAAATCGTTCGCCCTGGCTCCACGTTTCTCTCCTCCCTCGTCCGTTTCCCTCCCCCTCCTGCAGTCCCCGGGTTTCCTTACCCTTCAGCGGCGGCCGCGGCCACGACGGCGGCGGCGGCGTTCCGCGGCGCCCACCTCCGGGGCCGAGGCCGGCCTGTCTACAGCGCCGTGCGGGCCGCCGTGCCTCAGCCCGCCATCCCCGCCTACCCTGGGTGAGAAGCACACACCTCACATGATTTGCTGCCACGCAACTTCCTGTTTTATTTAGATTTATATTAAAAACAAAAAACGCACCTCGCACATACAGTCAGCTGTTTTGTTTTTCCAAAGTGAGTAGGTTTCGCACAGATTATTCACATGTACTGTGATGCGTTTCTCCGTCGGTGCATGTTGTTGCTGTGCTGTGATGGGCTAACGGGTTGCGGTGACGTTCACATCAAAGCAGAGCCGATCGGCTAGCGGGAAATACCCCTCTCCATGCGCGCTCCACCCGCGCCTCATCCCCGTGACGATGAAAAACTTTCGGAGCGGCCCCTTCGCCGCCTCACGCAGCTTGGGGACCAATAACAGCGAACGTGTTGGGTCGCACACGTGGAGCTTAAATGGAAGATGTATTTCCTCTGCATGCTGCATGGGTGTGAAATAACTCTCTCTCTCTCTCTCTCTCCTCCCTCCCTCTCTCATCCCTCCTTTGTTGTTGCCGTGTTGTGACCTTCATCCACTCTTTCGGGACTGTGCACCCCTCCACTCCATTTGCACCCCCACCCCCCGCCCCTCCCGTCTTCTTCTCCCTCTCTCAGTGTGGTGTATCAGGATGGGTTTTACGGAGCTGCGGACCTATATGTAAGTAAACTCGCCCCGCCCCCCTCCCCTCGCACCGACACCACCCTCTCTCTCCCTGCCCCCCCCCCCCCACACACCTTTCTCCTGCTCTCTTTCCTCTGGGGGTGATTCTGCATGTGCCGTCCGGTCACACCCCCCCCCCGCACAGAGCCGCCTGCGTCACGGTGGACGAGCCACAAATTCAGACCTTTGTGTTGGTTCACATATTGACGGTCGGGGCTGCAGCCATTTAAAATCCCGGGTGGGGGGGTGGGGGCATATTAACGACAGGATGGAGGGTCTCAAACAAACACCAGTACGAAGGCTGCTCTGTGGGTGCAAAGTGGCAGCGTGCATCAGTGTGCGAACACATGAACCAGAGTGTGTGTGTGTGTGTGTGTGTGTGTGTGTGTGTGTGCATCCAGGTTGACAACGGTTGTTTCTGTTCTCTCTATAGACTAGTGTTTCAGGACTCAGTCCTTAGTCCCAGGTTGCCTCAGGTAGGGTCATCTCACCACAAACCCAGTGTGCACTGTTTGACCTGTACTACCTCCTCTGATCTTACGACCCATCTTCTGATCTGATCTGGAACGTGTTGTCTTTTAGTTCCTGTACCAAACAAAAACAAATGGCCGCCACTTTGAATTTTGCTTTATTTATCCACTAACTCACCTACATGTGCCCTTTTCTTCTGACTGCGGGGGAAGGGCTGTGTTTGTTTGTTTGTTCACTAAACCACTAGATTGTACCTGACGTATATATTTTTTTCCTTCCAGTTTGTTCAAAAAGAGAGCCTGGTCTCTTCTGTCGCCTTAGTTTGGGAGAAAGAAAACGGCACCAATCCGAATAAAAATAAAAAATGATGATTTAAAAGTTTTTTCTTTGCATTACTCCTGTCAAATTGGAGGTCACCATTTTGCAGGTCCGTGTTAGCCGGGGGGTGAGACGCTGTAAAAGTTGAAACGGAGAACATGGTCTCTTCCTGAATTAACCCCCCCCCCCCTTCCCGGGATGAAGCATGTGCTGATCAGCTGCTGCTGCATGCGGACACACAGTATTCCTCTTCCCCGCCCCGCCCCGCTGCCTCGGGTCGCCGCGGGTCTTTCCCCTCTTGCTTCGCTGTGCTGCTGCGTCCTGACCGGGTCCGCTCGTGTTTTATTTACTCGCTCGTCGGCCGGGTTGAATTTGTAATTTGGGTCGTGCATGAGTTTGATTTCCAGCGTCGGTACGGGCTTGTCTGGGTGTGTGTGTGTGTGTGTGTGTGTGTGTGTGTGTGTGTGTCTCCATCTTCCTCTCTGTTTTTCTTTCTCCTGAATCGATGTGTAAAAAAACCCAGAACCAAACAGAAGTAATAATGGTAACAAACATGATCCCCTCGTGTCCGTTCGTTACCAGAACCCTGCGGCCCGACAAAACCGTTTTCTTTGGTTTCTGCCAACGTTTTGTCATCCGCTGTTTTTTTTTTTTTACCTCCCCTCTCTCCCTTAGTGATAATAATACAATCTAACTCAACCTCGACAATCCAATTTCCTCTCTCCGTCTCACTGATAAAACACTTCTTGTACCTCATCCAACACACCACCACCTCCTCCTCCTCCTCCTCCTCTTCCTCCTCTCCCTGCACAGAAATGCAATATACTGAGGCGCTGGGGTTTTTTTGGGAAATGGCAGGAGTTGAAAAGTATTTCAAAATGTGCCTGTCCATAATTTTGTGAAATATACCTTTAATCATGCAGGAAATATTGTAGAATAACTTGTAAAAATCACCTGGTTATATGCACATTTTAAAGGGTAATAACATATATGTGCATATAAATGACAAGTGTTTCCAAATGTCAGTGTATTGCATCTCTATATCACCCACCCCCCCACCCCCCCACACACCTTAGTTCAGGTGTCTTGTCGCTCAGAGACTTGTGACTTAGTGTGTGTGTGTGTGTCTCCAGGGAGGTTACCCCGCTGCTGCTGCCGCCGCCGCCGCCGCCTATCGCTACGCCCAGCCCGCCGCCGTAACAGGAGCGACCGCCGCAGCTGCCGCCTACAGTGACAGGTGAGGTCGACACCCGGGACGTGCCGCGGTGCACGTTTGACTCCGTTACGGGTTTTCTTCAGCAGAACCTGGAGGCTAATCTCGCGAGAGCTCTAATCCAAGGCCGCGGGGATTAGTAGGTTACAGTATGAGATGGAGTGTGGGGACACGTGAGGACATTAATGGAGGGATACACACGGACAACTTACAGATGTGACGTGATCTCACTGTTGTAGGATTTAAACACTTCGCTGTAGCGGTCCTCGTGTTCTTCCCTCGCTTTTCCAGCATTTCTCAGCTCACGAAGCTTTTGTGTCTGTCTCTAGTTACGGCCGGGTGTACACTACAGATCCATACCACGCTTTAGCTCCAGCCGCTGCTGCTTACGGAGTGGGAGCCATGGTAAGAAAAATGAGAAATCACACGCACATTACCCAGCAGCGCTTCGGGTCGGGTTTGTGTGTGAACTGTATTTCATGGACGCAGCTTTGCTGTGACACTTCTCCTTGTCCCCTCTGTCTCTTTCAGGCCAGTTTATATCGAGCAGGATACAGCAGGTTCGCTCCGTACTAAGGCCACAAATCGCAACCCAAGGAATTTCACGTCGCTCCCAAACACTTTTTCAAGCTCTTTTGGTGTGGCCGGAGCGCCCCTCCAGTTTTCTGCAGAAGGACTGTAGTGACAACTCATGTGGGATTTTTTTTTTTTCCTTTTTGTTTTTGTTTTTTGGTGTTTTGTCTTTTTTTTCCCCCTGTGGCGAGAGAGGTCATTGCCACATCACCAACTCTTCTCTCTGTCGCTGACATGGAAACAATGGGAAAAAAAAAAAAAAAGCCTACTACTTTGATCGACGTGGCACAATTTTCGGATGGTTTTTTAGAAACACTACGGGACCCGGAAGGAGAGAGACTGCTGCTCCCGCGCGATCCTGAACACTACCAGACCTTTTGTTGAAAACACACACTTACACCCGCCGCCCTGTGAGACCTAATCAGACCTGCGTACACGGTTTTCCTCGAGTTTACATTTTCCTTTAGTGTGTTGACCTGCACAGAACTGCCACAGCAGCACAGCTATTACTTTAAAAAAAAAAAAAAGGTACTTATGTTTTTAAACACTACATTGATGTAAAGCCCCCCCCTCGCAGCAGAGACGTCCCTCTGGTTTAACATTGTGGTATCATAATGACAACACAAAAACAACCAAACCGGCCAAACTCCGGCTGCTCGGTGCAGAAGATGTAGGAATCGCTCTCGTTATTTTTGCAAAGCGACATTCGGCCGGAGGCGACTTGGGAGCGCCTGACTGAGAGAAACCACTGTTGTCGTGGTAACGGCGAGCCATGAACGACGACGACGTCTCCTGTTTTTGTCAACAGTGTCCCAAACCCCCCCCACACACACACACACACACAGTGAGAGGAAAAATGTAAAAAAAAAAAAAAAAGACAAGGAGAGAAAAAAAACAAAAAAAAACAAGTGACTTTGTTTTTCTGCGTTACCTCAGTTTTTCTTTCACCTTTCGCTGCCATCGAAAAGAAGTTGCAGAGACGCGTCAGCCTGTCACGTGTTCCATTTATTACATGTGTGCATGTCGTTTAGAGAACCAGCCCCCACAAGGGCTCAACTTCAATCTGCCTCCCCCCCCCCAAAAAAAAAAAAAAACAACAACGCTTCTTTCTCTACGTCAGACGGACGAGGAAGCGCCAGAACCCCAATTCAGCAAAAGCAGAAGTGAGGCGGGGAACCAATCATCCGCCAGCCCGCCAGTCCAGATATTTACGCTTTCGGGCAGAGCTGTGGCGTCTGATCTCAACTCAGCAGATCCCAGCAGAAGGCGCCCCCCCCCCACCCCTGATTAGGATACAGCGAAGCCCCCCCCCACCCTGCCCCACCCTCGTAGAAACAAAACGCTGCAGTCATGGAGTCTTGAAGTCATGAGGATTTTCTATTTATATTCGTCGTGTCCGCATCATTTTTTTGGTCATTTTAGACGCCCTCTGGCAGCCCGGGATGGTTTTAACGTTTTTTCTTGAGCGGTCCGTCAGAAGGCGTCAGGACAGGACTGTCCCTATGTATTACATCTCCATATACTCTCACTGTGTTATTATTGCTATTGTTTGCCTTTTTGGTTCCAAAGATTTTACTGAAGAAAGCACATTTTCTTTTTGGTCCTGATGTATTTCTTATTTTTGTGGTTGACTTTTTGTTTTGTTTTGCCTTTTACTTGTTTATGTTATATTGTTATGATATATATATGTGGGTTGAAGCTGAGTACAACAGGGTTGAAACAGCGCCCAGGGAAATGTCATTGAAGTTCGAAGCCCCCCCCCAACACAAAAGACAAAGAGCATGTGTTGCAGCAGTTCTGAAATTTGATTCGCTCCACATGCTAATTAATTCTCTCTCTCTCTCTCTCTCTCTCTCATATTATAATTTTTTCCCACCGATCACATGAGCGTGCGGCAGGTGCAGGTGTTTCGCTGCAGACGAGGGAAATCAGAGCGTTCCGGAGTCATGAGGGATATGCAGAAAGACTGAGGTTAGACACGAGAGCAGGGCCAAATTACAGGCAGTAAGTACACGGGGTGGGTGGGGGTGGGTGGGGGCGGGCGGGGGCGTCGACACAATGTGGAAAGGGCCCCGCGGCCCAGCGGCCCAGCAGCGGCCACCTTTTTTTGAACAATGAAACAACGTGTGGGTGGTTAGTCGAGGGACAGCGATGGTGAAGGTGAGAAGCTGAGCCATTAATCATTAGCTGACAGGAAATTACAGCATCACCCCCACACCCCCCCAGCGCCTTTTTCTTTTTCCAGGGGGATACAAGTGCGCTCAGGGTGGAGCGTGTGGACAGTGTGAGGAGGGGTAATGTGTTTGGTTTTTTTTGTATGATTGTGAAAACTGTGTGCAGTAGGTCCAATGAGTATTTTTCGACGCGCATTACCTCTTGTTTTGTTTTTTTATGTCTTATTATCCCTTACGAGTATTATCATACGTGTTGCTATGCATGTTTTTTCATGAGAGAGAGGAAAGGTGTCCGTCAGAGAAGCTTTTTCATTTTGTGCATGAATTCAAATCATAGTGCTGGAGGAGGAGGAGGAAGAGGAAGAAGAAGAGGTGAGGAAGAGGTGGAGCAGTAACACAGCAGGAGGGCGAGGAAGGACGTGGGTGTTACGTAACGTGAGGTGACAGGAGTGACGGAGGAATCTCAGAAAGGTCCAGTAGAGCGGGTGGGGTGGGGGTGGGGGTGGGATTCGGTCCACTTCAATCACCCGGGTCACCTTCGCTCTGCGGTCGGCGCGGTGATCACCAGTCGTATCGTACGTGTAGAGTCCGCCCGGACCCCCTAGGTTTACTTTTATAAGGAAAGTAAATCTCCAAAATTATTATAATAATGATGATGACATCGGGCCATCAAACCCTAATTCTGCCTTAAGCTTATCTGTAAAAAAAAAAAAAAAAGTTTCTTCAGAGATGCTCACATAGCAACAGCTGGTGGCGTAACGGTTGTCGAGCAGCGACTGTGTGTGCGTCGCTTCAGTCGGAATTAAAAACAACGAACAAACAAACGAACATATTAGCGAGGCTGCACAGTACGACACAGAGGGAGAAGGTCCCCTCAGCCGGGCCAAACCGGGCCGGGCCCCCGCATCCCTGCAGTGTGCTCAAGTCAACCCAGTGGGAGTTTTTGTACAGGGATTTAATAAATGGGTTTGAATTGCATGTGGAGGTTTTTTTTTATGTCACATGCTCTTAAAAGCTCATTTACCCAAGTGATTCTTCCCCCCCCAATTAGTGACATGTATTTTCTCACCATGTTTTATTTTGCCATCCTTGTGTCTGCCTTCTGTTTATTCTCTTCATTATTATTGAATGTATATAATAAATAAACTGTTTGGTTTTTACGCTGGTCGTACACTCTTTACCTGTGGCGCCCGCCGCTGTCCCGGCCACCTCGCGCTTATCGCCAGGTGATACGGCACATTCCCAGATACGTTTCTTGATTTTGGAGCGGGTGGCCAGGATGTTATTTCCTTCCCATGATTGTCTGGAGTCTTATCATTTTCTTCCCAGTGTTTGGCTGGAATGAGGTTATCCAGCCAGGACTGGCGCTGCTTTAAATAGTACGAACCCCCCGCACCAGATAAAGGAGACCTGTATTTGATTAAACACGGTGGAGGAGGTGAGGAGCGTTTGCAGGCCAAACGGGTGAGTCAGGTGACCGCCGCACGGCGAATCCTGCAGCGGCTGTGGCGTTAACTCTTTTTTGCTCCTCCAAACCAAATCCGCCTGCACGATGAGCTCTTCCACCGCCTCCGACTTTTTCATCGCTGCTGGGGGGGAGGGAGGGAGGGAGGGGAGGCTATCTGGAGCAATCTTTAATTGCATCTGCAGTTAATGGCCGTAAATGGGTTGGATGTGACGGGAAAGCTCATATCCCTGCTAATTGCTCTAATGCACAAGAGGCCAATTGCCAATTTGATGGCGCGCTCTCGGTGAGTAATTGAAGTTGGGCTAATTGGAGGAATAGATTGAAGGCCGTCTGATAAGGGGGGGGGTGATGTGTGAAGATTGTATCTGCTGGAGTGAGGCGTTGACCTTTGTGGATGGCAGAGTTCCTGCAGGCCGAACAAACAAAAAAACAACAACGCAGAACAAACCAGCACAAACTTTAATAATGTAGGATGTCATTGGCGATCGTGAGAGAGCTTTCGATTATTACGCTGCTGCTGAAACATTCATGATTTGCTTTCACGTGGCGATGCATTACTCAGAAAGCTTAGCATGTCTCTCATCCAACCCCTGGAGGGGGGGGTTCAGTCACTCAGCACGTCCAGACATTGCCCCCTGGTGGTTGAAATGTGGTATTACCACTCTGAGGCTCCAGGAGGCAGGAAACTGCAGTGGAGAGAGGAATCGGCTTTACTATAATATGAGAGCATTTTATGACATCGTATGTACTATGACATTTTCTTATTACTTTTTCATGGCTTTCTATAAGGCGACGGTCTTTTAACTGCCTGAGCTACATGGCCACTGAGAGCTCCTGTCGCTGTTCACCTTGTTCACTGGGCTTTGCAGATACGAAACCAGTTCAACAGTTAATCTTGTCAGCAAACTGCCTGCATGTCAAGAAATGGACGGGCTGCATGCTAATTAGAGACAGCAGTCAGCAAACCTGGAGTCCATTTTTATGACATAGTACAATGAGATTTTTCTTTTTAATTTTTCAGCATATACTCAATTATTAATTTTTTTGCATTTTGTTATGCCAACTGTGCAGGTTGCAGGAGTGGGAGAAGCAAAGGTGTGTGTGTGTGTGTGTGTGTGTGTGTGTGTGTGTGTTTTCACAAAACAAATCTGGGCTTTTATACATCAGTGTTTTATTGACAAGACTTGTCACACAAATGTATAAAAAACAATCTAAAATCTGAGTTATTGTTAGGAGGCGTACGTTGCATCCCCTGTATGTTTCTTTGTGGACAGAGCTCCTCCGCTGTTGTCGGTGCAGTAACTGTAATGTAAGTTTTGAACATGAGGACGTTAATCAGGGATGGCAGGAGCTTCCTGCAGCGCTGACGGGTCTCCTGTCCTCTCTCCCTCCTGTCTCGTCTCGTCTCGTCTGATCTCCCTCGTCTCTCTGCCGTTCACAGATGCCTCTGCTCTGCTCAGCAGTTTGGCACCTTCACAGTGGCAGTTTCACGCCTCCTCTATCACCTCAGGGCTATTATATACCCACTCAAACCAGCACACAGTGTGCGCACGCACACACACTCACTCACACACACACACACACCGGGATAAAGATTCACTCCTGCTAAGTATTTGTGATGTGGATTTCCCGCCAGTAGAAAACTGGGCGCTCGATGATCCAGCAGATGAGTCACACTGCTGAGTCTTTTCTTTTCTTTTTTCCCATTACTCTCTCTTCGGGACGGCAGATTTTTACATCCCACTGACAGATTTGAAATAACATTTCTTGTAACACTATGCAGAAATATTTACATTTTGTGTGAGAAAATTAAACATAGAGAAACATATTTCTGTGCCAGAGGTACAGATGATTGCAGGTTTGGTCATTGAGCGTCATCGGAGAGACAATGAACGTGGTTTTAATTCTGTCCGTAATAGTCATCGTAAGGTTCCCTGTAGTTGGTGGTCTGAGGGCGAGGAATGGTGTAATCTTTGTCGGGGTCGATTTCCTGAGACACACAGATGCACATAATCACACATTCATTGTGTCACTGCAATTACTACCGGGGAAAAAAAACTGTGCGTTCATTAACCGTACGATATAATTTAGCCACGATTGGCTCCGGTAGCAAAAAGGGTCACCGTGCTTAATTGCAGAGTCAGATTGTTAATCCTGACGGTGTGTAACTCACTGTCATGGAGAATCCAGACTCGTAGGGCGACCTCAGCGCTTGCTGGGTTCTCCTGCCTGAGAGGAGACACATGATACAGTGAGCTCATGACGGGAGGTTCATTACTCGCTGCTCGTGGCGGAGGCCGACAGTGAGGGCTGAGCCGGCCGACGTCGGACACCGGCTCCAGATTCATTTTGCCGTGCAGTTAAATATTAATACAAGAAAGTCATTCTGTGAATCCGGGACTGTTGCCACGTCGATAATAGTTTCTCTGTTGTGCTCGTAGAGAAGCACATGATGTTTTTCTATTTGTACAGGAGCTGGTTCCCAGTGTTTAAATGTGAATGTGACTGTTTTTAGTGATAGTGACTCTGTGATAGTTGAATGTCTGCAGCAGACCCTCAGGTATGTGATGGAGATTTTACTTCCTGACATTTTGCAGACCAAACTGTTAATTAATCAGTAAAAGGACGGGCAGTTTAATTAACATTGAAAATAATTGTAGGTTGCAGCCATAATTATTTTTTTGTCCTTTGTGTCCCTTCGCTCTAAGCGTGATTCACAACGTTTCAGTGTTTGTGCAGCGAGGACAGCTTCTCACCTCTCCTGCTCTCGCCATCAGTCTCATAGCTTCCGTTCTCTCTTCCTTCCTTCTGGCTGCCCAGGCCGGGCATGTCAGCACTGGGACTGGTCCAGCCGGCGAAGCTCAAAGGGTTTTCTTTGGCCTTGGCCTCCCCCTGGCAGAAGAAGGCAACCTGGGACAAGCCGTGCCCCATTAGTAACACCCAACCGTTGGCCACCAAGGCGATGCTGAGCACCGGGTCGTCCCATTGCGGCCGGCGGCCCAACTCGGGGTTTCCCCTGACGAGCATGCTGATCCACACCACCCAGATGCAGGCGGACAGCAGCATGGTGAGGCAGAGCACGGCGGCCTGCACGCTCCCCTGCTGGCTGCTGGGCCCCGTGTAGCTGTAGCTGTGCGAGGAGCAGGAGCGGCACACGAAGTGCAGGGAGAGGATCAGGCTGATAGCCAGGAGGCACAGCACGTAGATCTGCAGCATGACAAACTCCTCCTGGCTGTAGTCGCAAGGCTTCTTGTCACGCACCAGCACGACGATCAGCCACTCTGTGGAGATGATAACCTGCACGAAGAAGAGCCCCAGGGCCACGCCGGCCTCGCCCCAGCCCCGGGTCGCTGCGAAGCCCAGCAGGGCCAGGCAGCGGGCCAGCAGGCAGGAGAAGGCCAGAGAGAAGAGCACGCTGAAGAGGAAGATCCTGGTGGGGCAGGTCTGAGGGGTGAGACGGATGATGAAGGAGAAAGTGATGGCGAAGATCCCCGCGGTGGCCAGCAAAAACATGGTCATGCAAGCCACCGTGCCTCCGATGCTGCTGCACTGGTGCTTGTATGAGATACAGATCCAGAAGGACCAGAACAGCAGGCCCAAGAGGAGCGCCATGCTGAACAGGAAGCCCGAAGCAGCCAGGGTCTCCACTACAATCCCCCATGCTGCCCGCCGGTCGCACAGGTACCTGTAGATGGGATGCAGCCCTCTGCCGCAGCCTGGCACGCTCTTGGGGAAAGTGACATTTGAGGAAATAGAGGAAGTTGTTGGGGTGTTGACTGTAGGACCGGTTGAGCTGCTGTTGGTTGACTGACTTAGACAGACGAGAGGGACACAGAGGAGGAGGAGGAGGGGGAAAAGGGATTTGTGCTGCTCCGATAAAACGGCCATTATTCTTTTTCAGTGATCCACGTGGGGGCTCGGTCCTTCCCTCGTAACCGTCCTTCAGTGCGGCACTCTTCTTGATGGATGAAAAGGATGAGAGGATAACACAGAGGTCAGAGCGCGGTAAAAGAAAAGAGGTTTGACAGCGAGAAGGGAAGAGAACAGTAGGAGGGAGTGTATAAACATGCCACAACAAGGCAGAGGTGTGTGTGAGCCAAGGCTAAGAATGAAAGAAAAAAACAACATGGAGTGGAGGCTGGGACAGGGATTGCAGTTCAGACACAGTACAGATTGGAGGTGGGAGACACAAAGATATTCACCCATGATAGCTCACTTTCACTTCCTTCAGCCTGTGACAGAGCCTTTGTTTCGGCCTCACGGATTCAAATTTGTGGGCTTATCACACATTAAATATGACCCGGGCCCTCGGCCTTGCCACAACACCAGCCTTCATTTGTATAGTCAGTCAGGAGATCACAGAGTGGGAGAAAGGTTTCTGGAAACATGGCTGCACTCCATTTTTGGAGGTTATTTCTGTCTTAATAAAGCCTCTGAGCACAATAACAAAAAGGGCACTTACATTCCAGAAATATTTCAATATTATGAAGAAGATAAAATAGTCGAAAAAGAGAAGATTAAAGTTACACCTCACTGAAAGAGCCACTTACCTTTTATCCGTTGGGATGTGAGTCTAAACGCCGATCTGGAGCGTGGCTGAAAACGTCTCAGTTTGTGCTTATTGTGTAGCCACGCGCCCTCTATCCTGATGATGTGCCCATATCCCCGTCAGCCCGAGGTTACAGGAAGAGCCCAAGACGAGGAAGAGAGGGAAGCGACGGAGCCGCTGAGGTCTGGAGCCGCTGGGAGGGACGCTTGTTTTCACCTCGCAATCTACAGGTTGGGTAAGAGCAGAGGAACCTGCCCTCGCTCTCTGCTCTCAGACCCCTCCTTTTGCTCTTCCTCCCCGTGTCCCTCCCTCAAACCCTAAGGTGGGGCTCCTACACCTGGAGGTGATGATCCATCAAACAAACACAGGGAGCCAGACGACACGCCTCCCTATATATACAGTATATCCAATTTTGCCATAGGAAATTTGCATCCTGTTTCCAGATAATGTGTGCACTTGGTCCGGATTAGCCGGAGAGTCTGGAGCAGGTTTGAGTGAGAGTCATGTGAATCGAATGCTCAGAGGGGGTGAGTTGTAAAGCAGGGTGTTAAGGTTGACTCATCTGGGTTCAGTACAGAACCGGCCGTCACCTTAGCTACAGGTAAATCACAACAGCAACAGACTGAAATCGGTGAGTTAGCTGCAGGCAGGCGCGTCAAGCATAGAGAGTGTTGTCTTTTACAAGCCCATACGTAACGCCTCCACTCATGCCTGCACAAGTCCAGCTTATAGGGTGTGTTCAGCTGAGCCCCAAGCCTCTGCTCAACTCTCAATTCCCTCCAGTGCTGTAAAACCCAGGGGGGCAGAGCTTTATTTTCCAATTATCAAAGTTCATATGTTACAGTGCATATTGTCTATAACAACACAAACTTATATTTATTGAATATTTCAAAAGCACTTATCCCTTAAAGTCTCCCTGATGTGTGTGTTTAATACCAGAGGAATTGAAGCACCACAGGAAACAGTCGCTTGATGCTGATGGCGGCTCATTATATCCAGGAGAAACCATAGCAACCCGCTTGTGTGGGAAAAGATGTTGATGGGCGCTAACACTGCTGAAGGACGCTGGTGGATGCCATGTGCTTGTGTTTGTTTGGAGAATGTTGCGGGTTAAGATCTTAACTTTTCTAATTTGCCTTGATAGTTTTCAGGGTGAAGATTTTAGCTAATAACATATTACCAATGAGTAACTATAACATCACTGTTAAAACATGATGTCACCGTTATCGGCCAATAAGCGCTTCTTGTCGTGGGGCACGTGACGCTAGCTGGTGGAATGGCGCCGAACGTCGATGTTGACACTCTGGCCGATCTTTGTGAAGTTTTCAAGATAAAAAAAGTGAAATATTTTGAGAGAAAAGGTCGAGATCACAGCTCGGAGGTTTGATTCGGGCAGAGAAGGTTTAACCGAGCTAACTGTGGCCGCTATAACTGGCTAACAGTTAATGTGGAAACACAGAACTCGCAGCGATTGTTCTTAAACGCAGACGGAGGTCCGTGGAGTAATAACTGGTTTTGGCGGGCTCTGGATTTATGTGGAGTTAATAACCCTGTTTGCATGTTGTGTGTGTGTGTGTGTGTGTGTGTGTGTATGATGACTTTAGGAAGTTAGCAGTGATTTATTATTAGTTGTGATCAGAAAGTCCTGCAGTGATGTGATCGGTTTGAGTGAATATGAGCGATTATTTGATGCTCTTTATTCAGGTCTGATTTATTTGAAATCCTACGATGCTTTTATGAAATGCATCAGGTGTTTAAGGAAGAAAAAAAAGAAGCGGGACGACTTGATTACTAAAAATAGACACATTTTACTGCCGCTATGGGGACATGTCGTTCTCTCAACATACAACAGACAGTATATGTCTTTATGTTTCTCTAAGGAGGGATGTGGCTTCAGGCCGCAGCAAGGACAGGGACCGAGAGATGGAGATAAAAGGATAAAAGGGAGTTCCTCCTCCGTCATCACGTGAAAGGACATTGTGGTTTCATTACATCATATTGCACCTTCTCTCCTCACATCCCCTGGTGTTTACAGCAACCTTGTGTCCAAGGAGTAGAAAATACAATGCAAAAAAAAAAAAAAAAAAAGAAAGAGAGGAAGGTACGACGGGAGACAAAGTAAAAAGGTTCAACGCCGAGAACAAAATATTTACATTTTAATAGACAGCTAGAAGCAAATACAATGTAGTTTTAACTAGTGTTGTGCTTGCGTCCATTGCCACAGGTTGAGGGTGGGGGGGGGGGACAAGTCGGGAGAAAACAAGTGTAAACGGATGAAGGGGACGGGAACAAGGTACGGGGAGTTTATCTCGTCTTCTCAGTTCAAGTATTTATACTGCAAACAGTATCATATAATAATAATAATATAAAAATAAGAACATTATAATGCTTCCCATCCACCCAGTGGATTAAAGCATGAGGTAGCTAGACGAGAGGACATTAGGGGGTCTGCCGGCAGCCTTATGGTGACGTGCCGGGCACAGGTGGAGGTTAGGCGGAGCAGGGGAGCGGACAGGCGAGGAAGGCGGGAGGCAGCAGGTTTAGATGATCCCGTATTTGGCCAGGTCACTGAGCTCCATGTCGCCGAAGGCCTCCCATGGGCACACCACGGTGATGTCTGTGCCGAGACCCTCCATGCCGGGGATGTCGTCGCCGAAGCTGGAAGAGAGCGGGCGGCTCGTCATTTCACGGCGCGCGTCATTCTGAGACAGAAAAGGTTTTTGTTTTTTTTGGTTTTGTTTTTTTACCCCTTCTGGCCGGGCTTGGGGGCCTTGCTCTTGAATGTGCGGGTCTGCCTCTGCTTGAACTTGGGTGGTCCCTTCTTGGGTGTGGTGGGCCCGGTTGCTCCGCCGGGGGCCAGGGCGCTTCCTGCAGGGGGGCTGGAGTTCATTTCTGCTGAGGGTCTCTGAAACGGCGAGCACGGTTTCCGTGAACGTGTGTCCGTCACGCCTGCGTTTCCCCGTCGCCGCCTCTGCCTTCTACTCTTCTCATCCCCTGCTGCCCTCTGTTAATCCTGTTTACTCGCAGCTCTCAGTGCCAATCAGGGGGGATTATGCAGATTAGGTTAAACAGACAGATTAGCTCTAATCCCACTCTGATCCACAGCGGACTAATTGCCCTTCTTGAACAACAGGGATGCCATGTGCAGTGATAAAGCCTCTTCTATTCTTAACCTCAAACTTGAACATAAGCTCTTCATCTGAGACATGTGGCGTCCGAGAAGTCAAACGTACAGGTGCCAGATTATAATCTACTGCAGTGACATCATCAGTGTGTAACTGTGTCTGTCACATTAGACACATAACTGAACAAGGCTGGAGCCGCCAGGAAGGAAAACACATGTCTTGTTATTGTTTTCGGTGCCGGTCCCCATTCCTGTCTGTCCCTGTTGTCCTCATGTCCAACCTGATCTTAAACAGCGTCCTCTCAAAGACGCCCCCCCACCCCCACCCCCCCTCTCCTGCCTGCTGATGCTGATAATCCTGTTAAGGGAGTTTTGACAGCGGTGGGAAACACGCTGGTTTGAGCCGTTATGTAACCGGAGCGTGCACCGCCTGCATCAGCACCAGCAGGTCAGGGTTGCCTGCAGATGGAGCAGCTCTCCTGAGTTGTGCCTGTGTTGTGGAGAACCCCACCACCACCACCACCACCACCACCCCCCCAACATGTAATTAGCCATCTGTTGCTGTGATTGTTGCACCTAAAGTCAATCCTCTTTACAGTGGGCGTTAGAAAACGCACACACCTGCTCTCCTCTCTAAGTTTATGTCTTTTAAGCAAGACTTTTATTCTTGTTTTCTAACTGATGAATGTATGAACTTTAACATATCTGTCACTCATCTTATAATTACTTGTTTTCAATCCATTTTAAGTGATTTTAATTGTAGCATCGAGTAAGTAGGAAAGGTCATTGTTTTCATGAGTCAAGGCTGCGCACAATCGTCTCGCTCTGTCACTCAGTCCTTCCTGCTCTTCCCTGTATCACATGTTCAGCGAGCAAAGCACAAATGCTGAATCAAACCGTCCTTCATCTGAATTCTTGCCTTTGTCTCCTGTCAATTATCCACTCGCTCAGTGACTCATTTTTATCCGTGAACAAATCACAAATCTGACACCACAGGAGACATGATCAGAATTGCCTTAGCGTCATTAGAAGGAGTTTGTTCTCACCTGTTGTCACAGATATCCAGAGAGGCCGCCGCCGATCTCTGCTCCGAGCTGCGTTCTTCTTCTTCTTCGAGTTCGTGGAGATGCGCTGCCGGCGCCGCGCTTTTATACCTTCATCTTTAATCCCCTCAGCCTCCTCTTTCCAGTCACATGCTCACCGGAAAAGGTCAACCCCCCCCTCGACTTTCTGTGTCCTTGTTCTTGTACCTGCCGTGGCAAGAGGCGGCGCAGCCTAACTGGTCGACAGTGTCAAAGATCAATCTGGGAGGATTTTATTCAGCTTATCCCTTTAAAACCTCGGCACGCCTGCCTGTGGCTTTGCCGCGAGGAGACGACCCGCCGCTCGTGTTTCAGGCCCATGTGAGACGCTGTTCGTGCCGCGTGTCGCTCGCGGTGCAGCCGCCGGCAAACAACGGTCAAAACGAACGTCCAATCAGAAAGGAGAAAGGAGATGAAAACAAAACCAACCTTTTTCTGAAGCTGCTTGTTTAGATGTTTAACGTGTGTCTGTGTGGTCAGGGATTCATCTCACTCTGTCGGGTTCATCCTCTGGGCAGCATGATCCAGTATTCATTACATTTCAATCAGGGTTGAAGCGGTGCACCCAAAAAATGTATTTAAGTGTAATTCATGTAGTTTTCAAGGCTTTTGCGAGAAGTGAACTATGGGTTCATGTCGGGATTTGAAATCGAGGTCGATCGTCTGTCGCACATCGAGGGTTTGACGGCTGTTTGTTACAGGCCGACGTCGGCCCCCGGTCCAAAAGGAGGACAGGACAACGGCTAAGCCTCTTTAGCAGTATGTAGGCTGCACATAGGAAGGAGCCGGCCTCGTTACCAGCGCTGACCGAAATACTGCTGCGCGTCACGTAAACGCTCGCTCGCGGCCCGCGGGTCACGCAGGTCCAATCCAGTCCCGCTGTAAAGCGTCACACACCTGATGCTGCGTGGAATCAGCTCATCCCTCTGGGTTTATTTTAATTTTAATTTCTGAACCGCAACCGGTGGAGTGAGTTGTGTTTGACGGCTGGAAGTTCACCTGCAAACGTCTCGCTAAACTTTAGCCTCAGTAGAAAGTGTCGGTGAACCGGGCTGAACCGGGTCGAACCCGAGCGGCGCGTTGTTGACGACTCTGGATTGCAGGTCACTGTGTCAGCTCCGGAGCCCACCCTCTCTTCTGTCGGCGCGCAACACGCTAACACCGAGACGACTAATGAGATTAACGTAGCGACTAAGCGGAAAATAGCAGCGAGGCCGCGGCGTGACGCAGGGCTTCACGTCGGGGGTACAGTATGTGTGTAAATGTGCTCAACTACACATTTTACAGTCAAATTTATGTAAACTGTGTGTGACTTCAACGGACAACTCTGCTCTTTCATGAACTCCATGAATTCCTGTGTTTGTGTGTGTGTGGTGGTGGTGGTGGGGGGGCTGCTCGTTTTAGGTCCCAGCTTGCCGCCCTGTGGAGACGCCATATACAGTGCGAGCATACAGTACATATGATCTCTGGGATGTATGGAGGTCGGACTCAAACCCACCAGCAGCTATTCTGGGCCCGGGAACACACCTTTCTTTACTCGCTATCACAGAGAGTCTAGACAGGACTCGACCGCTGTCTGCGCTGGCGCTGCGGACGCTGCACAAGTTTATGTTTTATTTCCAAATTTAAAAAAAGAAACAGTCTTGGTTATCTCCCCCTAAAATAGGAGGTTTTTTTTTTTTTTTATTAGTGAAGATCCACATTAACATTCACTCTGCTTCCACTCTCCCCTGCAGCGCCAGCGCGGCCGAATAAGGACTCCCGTCCACAGCGCCGGTCCAATCCTCTCTGTTGTTGCCACGCTAAAGCAGCGGAAATTAATCTTAATCACGAGAACTCCGCACGTATGTCGCAAACACTCGTATTCCAGCAGAGAAGATGACACGAGGTTGGAGAAGGAGACGCAGACAAAGTGCACCGAGCCGCGGTGGAGAAAGTGCGGGGTCGAGACGTGGAGGAGCGGCGCGCCGAGTTCGTGACACTTTTTCCAACACGAGAACTCGTTGGAAGCTTTTTTTCTTAAAGACGAGCTCTGCGGAGTTTTAACAGCCACCTTGAAATGTCCTGCGCCTGAAGACTTGGACGCTTTGCACGGCCGTCCCCAGGCAAACTCGTTAAAACGCCTCGCTTTGTTTGAACGCCTTGTCGTCGGTTCTCCAGGTTACTCACATATTCAGATCAGGAACAAGATGTTTTTTGTGCGGAGAGAAAAAAAGGTGTGTTGATTCACTGACTCATAAAGAACAGTTACATGAGGGAACTTATTGCGAAGAATAAATCAAACAAAAGACAGGGATCCGTTTGTGCACTTTCCATTTTCAGTTTAGCTGTCTTGCCCATGAGGACATAAGGGCTTGTACCTTTTTTTTTCTTTTAGTAAAGTGTCTTCTATTAATGTAAATTTATTCCGGCTGGGTGATTATGAAAAACTCGAGTTGCGCTTGAGGAAGGGACCTTTTTCTTTTGCAGCGGATTTAATTTGCAAAGCTCCGGAGAGACGGCAGAATATCTTTCCGCTGAAGGCTGAGCCGCAACACGACGAGTAATTCTGCAATGAAACGAAATGTTCGATCGCCGCGGCTGAGAAAGGCCCCGTGAGGTTCGGGCGTGCCAACAAGCGTGGCTGGTGTGAGGAGGGGCCTCAGAGCGCCGGGTCTGCTCGCCAACGTGAGGTCAGGTGGTTGGCGGACCTGGATTGGTGTCGACGTTTGTGGAGCGAACGCGGCCCACTTTGAACAGCCGACGCTTCCTGATCTCGTTTGTTGACGCCGGTCGGGTCGTCGACGGCAGCGTTGACCTCTGACCTCGGCCACATACACTCATACAGGTCTGTCGGATGGACTCGGGTGTCCGTCCGTCGACGCCGCCGGTCTCCTGTCTCAGATACCTATAAATAATCATGTGGTCAGATTCAGTACGAGCACCTGATGTGTGCTGAGGTCAAACCGCGGGAAAACGTCTCTGTCTCTCTTGAATCCTCACCGACTTTTTCTTTTTTTTCCGGCTCTGAATTCCAGTTTGATCTGTTGTTGTGTTTCGGTTCAGACCGGCTGATCCCTCATAAGGAGCTTCCGTGGCGAGGACGGGAGCGAGAGCCGCCCGACTCCGGCGACCCGGCTCTGGTTATCTGGGCGTTGCGGCGTCACTGCTCGAGGAAGTTCTGAATCAGCTCTGTGTTTATTCCTGTCGTGCCGCCTCTGCGTTTGATCTCCGAGTCCGTTTGTTTTGGCCTTGATGCATTGCGGCATTTTTCATTTTCTCCTTTACACGTCGCGTGCCTCATTTTTTCCCGATCGAGAGTCTTCCACCTCGTTTGTAAATGTTTTATAATGTTCGACCCACAGAGCGATGACTGAGGTTTTTTTTCGTCTCCCCTCTGATTGAAGCTCCACACATTCACTTTGAATAATGATTTTTTTGTTTTTCTCGCTGGTGCAGGCGTGTGATGCGTTTCCACTTCCTACCTTTTTAGCTTTGAAGTGCGACACCCCCCCCTTTACCCTGGTGGCAGCGAGCCGGTTCGTTTTTCTACGTGGATTTGCCCGCTGTAAATTTATTCATTTCTCTCTCTCTCTTCATCTCCTCCTCATACTGTATATTTACATTTAAAAGCGCGTATCTCTCCGCTGCTGACGAAGCGTGTAAAGAATATTTCGGTGTTGACCTATCAGCACAGTCGCTGAGGTGGCAGGGGGCGTTCGAGCAACTTGTTTTGCAAAAAGTTCTCTCTCTCCCCTTCTGGTTGTGTCCAGGGTTGCGTTGACTTCCCCTTTGTGTGTCAGCGTTGTGTAACACTTTAAGACGCCGGGGCGCTGAACTAATTGGACACTGAATTCTCTGAAGGACAGATTGACCCGGATCTGTCCTCACGGGCTTACGCCTGTTGTCGTCATGAGCACTTTCTCAAAAACATCCCGAACGAGGACGGAGTGTGTGTTTTTTTTATTGTGATTGTCTCTAATGTGTGTGTGTGTGTGTGTGTGTGTGTGTCATGTGGAAATGATCCAGGGGACATTATTTCCCCGGGCTTGCACGTCACCAAACCCCTCGGCAAGTCTCCGAAAAACTGGAATTACAGCGCACGGATGCAGAAACTTTGTCGAGGTCATTTTTCACCTCGCAGGCGGAGGCGAGCTGCGAGCCAGCGACGTACGCCGGCTCTTATTAATATGGCATATTTCATCTGAGGCGGGAATGAAGACGTGGAAGGGGAGAAGACGGGCGGCGGGCGGCTGAAGTCGAAGTCAGAATGTAAAGCGGGAAAATAACCGTTGATATTCAAGCGGCACAGAATGTGCTGAAATCTATTTGTTTGAAACCACGGCTTCGACGCCGTGTGAATCGGAAATGAAAGCGAGGACAGAACGAAAAGAAGTCGATTCTGTTCTTCTTTATTTCTGCATGGCGGAACAATGATCCATCGAAAACGTTTCCTCGCAAATGCTGATTCCAAAAAAGCGTTGTGGAACCAGATAGTTTTCCGTCTCTGTTCCACGGCGTTTGAACTCATGTGTAAATCGGTACGTTTCCAGCGAGACGTCAGACCGCCGTTGGATTTTACCTGGTGAGGTAAACACAGGAAAGACGAGCACGTGACACGACGACGCTGACGTTCTCAGTCAATAATGATTTATTGACTGAGAACGTCAGGTTGGATTACCGCAGTGACGCTTTGGATTACAGCTAATTACAGTGTAATTAGTTACTAAAGAACGACCCGGATACTGAATGAGTTCAAACAAACGTCCTCACGCAAACAAACTTTATTGAGGTTTGTTTGTCAGAGGAAGCGAAACAGAAAAACAAAGCGTGTGAAGGGAGGAGAGCGAACACACGATGCCGAGGTTCGTCCGCTCCCGCGGCAACGAGGCCTGAGAATCGAGGAAAAGGCGGCAGAATAGAGATAACCACACGGACGGCGAGCAGCTCGACGAGGGAGGCGTTTAATTTTCCTCGAAACGCAAAAACGCTCTCCCTTCACAGCCGGACGGGGAGCGGGGGTGGGGCGGAGAAAGGTCCAGAAAGATGGAGGGGAGTGAAAGTGTGGGGGGGTGAATGAAGGAGCCGGCGGAGCCTTAATCCGGGATTTAAGGCTTCCATCGGCATTAAGGCAGCACGCTTATTAGAACAGGAGCAGTTTCTCCTTGGGGGGGGGTGGGGGGGTTGACTAATTGGATATCACCAAATCAGAGAGCTTGACATCGTCATGACGCAGGACACGGCAGCGAAGGAGGGTGACGCTCGCACGGGAAGCGCCATCAACAGCAGGCGAGGGTGGTCGAAACATGCGGCGCCATGCGTTTGCCGCCGCGGTGCACGCTTTTTCATGCAGAGTAGGAAAACGGAGGGGACGTGCATCGGGGATTAACGTGCGAGCGAATGTCGCTCGGGTCGCCGTAGATTCCTGTCGACTGAGGAGCGGCGCCGCTGCGTATGAGTCGTCCGGCCAGATATTCTGCCGGATAATAAAAATAAAAATGAACACGCGACCTGAGAACTGTTAGCATGCGGGAACATCTGCGGGGCTGCGTTCGACATATTTCAGCGCGTATGTGCGTACAACAACAACAACAACAACACACAAACAATAGAGGCTGAACGCACATTTTAAATGTTTACGTCTTGAGACACAGCACGTAAATTCACAATCTGTTCGGCTTTATTGTTCGGCCCCGTGTGTGTGTGTGTGTGTGTGTGTGTGTGTGTGCGTGTGCTTGTGTGCGTGCGTGCGGCAGGTTTAGCCCGTGGCGAGCTAAACATCCCATTTCCAGCCCACAGTGTTCTCATTAATACTTAAGTGCGTCTCTAACAAAGCGATGTTGTGATTGCCGCTCTGAGGCAGTCGTTAAAACGCAGGGAGCCGAGGAACAGGCAGCGCACGTCCTGTACGGCGGCGGAAAAGAAAAATCGACTGCACGCCGAGCGCATGAAACCGACTGCGGGGGAAAAACAAACTCGGCGACCCCTGCGAGCGCAGGACTCCACGCACGCGGCGCGTTCAAACACAAACATCATTTGTGACGCAAATCGGCCGTGGTGACGGTCCTGTCAGCTGACGCACACAGGTGAGCTCTGGTCTGATAGTCGCGGGTAAAGTCTCCGTGTGCGGACACGTGAGCGCGTGAACGGGAGAGTCCTGACACGCGGCGATGTTTCCCCCCGCAGCTCATCCTCCGATCTGTTTTTATTAAAAACGCCTTCCACAGTTCAGCTCAGCAGATTTACTTTCTCAGACGGCGCGGCGGAGGAAGACGTGGGCGAGGGAGGCTCTCCGGCGGTCAGCGAGAGGTCGGGAAAGCTCCGGAGAGGCGGGCCGAGCCTCACGGCATTAAAGGGGGGGGGGCTCACGCTTTTGCACGCGGCTAATTGTGGGAACCGGCGATCCGACCTCCTCGGTGTTAAGTCCGGGGGAAATGTCTGGTATTTCATTTAGTCTGGCAGGAGACGAGGAAGATGAGGGGGAGGAGGGTGAGAAGATACAGGAAATGAAGCTCTGAGCGAGGAGTCGACGGGAGACGCTCCAGCACCGGCCCAAAAAAAATAAAGGAGCGTCTCTGATCACGCAGCATCACATTACGTCATCATCCAATATTTACCGTCTGTGCAAACGGAGAGGAGCGGCGCGTTATTCCACGCTGCGGGTAATCTCTGCTCTGCACCTGCAGGGGGCAGATTAGCTTCACTCAGCCGAGCCCGGTCATTGTTCGCAGCCGCTCGCTCGCCGCGGCGGGGGTGGGGGTGGCGGGTGGGGGTGGGGGTGGGTGGGTGAAAGAGGACAGATGACTATGGTTTCACCACAACTCAGCACATACGGACACTTCACACATACCAGAGTCCGCTATGAAGAGAGACGGTGGTTTTGTGGGTCAGTGTGTGTGTGTGTGTGTGTGTGTGTGTGTCCCTCCCATTACCTGGATTATTGCTTTATGATGTGTTATATCACCACTGTGCGGTTTTCGAATATTTCGATTCTGTCTCCGAGCTCCACTGAGGGATTTTTTAAAATTATTTTATTTTTGACCACAAGGGGGCGTCACCTCCTCCCAGCCCCCACCGGACATGAGTCCGCGCTCCAGCCACTTGTTTCGCTCTGGTTGTCTGCCATGTTGCGCCGGACGGGGACAGCTGTCCAAACAAACAACGGCGTTTAATGGCTAAAACACGCGAATGTGACTCACAGCGTTAATACACAAGTGGCGTCTCCATGGTGACGAGCTCTCAGAGAAGCACCGGAGGCGAATTTACCTCAAACTGTGTTTCAGGTGCTCCTCATGCGCTCTGATTGGTGTGTGTGTGTGTGTGTGTGAGTGTGTGTGTGTGTGTTTTTAAAGGATGGGTTACAACACAGCATGGATTACACAGCACTCGCCATCATTGCACGTCCCACCCTGGACATTCGTGGAAGAAAATGATAGTTGAGAGGACGCGTGTCCCAGAGCAGCCGATGGGGTTGACGGTGCAAGCGTCTCGGTTCGTCCCCCCCTCGTCCCTCGTCCTGCCTGCGTGTCACCCGTCTCCATGTGTCGGTTCACTGCCCGGCCTGCATGTGATTACACTGAGCGCTCCTGACAACCAGGGGGGGGCAGACACGAGACGTTGGCACATGGAGACGAGGAGCAATGATGTGACAGAGAAGAAGAAACTAATAAACATTTTTTGAAGCGTGAAGTGTGAAACGTCCTGAAGCTCGACGATCTGCACTGTTAGCCAGCCGGGTTGGCGTCCGCCGTCCGCCCCCTCGGCTCGCGACCTGCCCCACAAATCATTGCTGCGCCGCGGAGCTAATAGGCCGCGACAGCTCCCGGCTCGGGTCGGCGCGGTATCGGTCAGCGCCGTAAATTCTTGCGAGAGGTCGCCCGAGCTGAACCTCGACGCGACGAACAAGCGCAGATTTACTGCCCCCGTGAGCGAGTCCGATAATTGTGGCTTTTCCCTCGGAATGAAGTGAATGTGCGGCGACATTTCACCGTGTTACACGAAGGCCGCCACCACCCCCCACCCCCTCAGAGCGGCCGCACACAGGGGTCACAGCCATACGTGCACATTTCTACACGTTGTCCGGCCGTGCACGGTCAGCAGTAAAGTTATAAGTTTAGGATGCTGGGAACCGGCGTGGAGTCCAAGGCTCCGGATAATAAGCGGGAAGATGGAGCCAAGAGCGGAGTTTGAAACGAGAGCGATGAGAGACAGCGAGACAATCGAAGGAAGATTTTTTTTATTTATGGACGAGCAGATTGTTGCGCTCAGTGTGTTTTGCGGCGGCGGCGGGGGGAAATTCCTGGGCGGCGGATCGCGCAGGGCAGCGCTTTCGTATCGGTGCACTCGATGGCCTTTGGGGAAAACGGCCCGTGCGTGTTCGCTATCTGATGCAGCATGTTTGTGTGTCTGTGTGTGTGTGTGTGTGAGATTCCTGACGGGGGTAGGCGGGCGCTGGTCGCGCGCCCCGCGGGTCGGTTTGTTGGAGTTGGCACCTCGGAGCAGAGCAGCGTGGCACCGGAGCAAACGGCACATGAAGCGAGAGAGCTGGATGACGCTCTCGTGAGAAACAGGAGCAGATTGTGCCCCGACAGAAACGCACGCACACGCCCACGCCCACAAAAAACGCACGGCGGCGGAGTCTCCTGAGCTGACCCCCGTCATTAACGCTCCGAAGACATGCTTGATTAATTTAGTCTGCGTTTAAAAAAAACACACACATTTAACAGCCCGGAGCCAAGCACATCCTTCCTCGCACACAAACCCAAATTCTGCTCGGCGCTGGGTCGTACCAAGATGTCGAGATAGAGAACAAAACAAAACACACGTTTCCAAGATACACAAAGCGAAAACTATGCAGGAGCGTGCGCTCGCGTGTTATCTACGTCGATCTTGAAAGTCCCACCCCTCGCCGGAGCTCAGACCCCGAAGTTGCGCAAGACTCGACCTGACGCGGTGATCTCCCGTTGAGACAAACCGTTTCCTAATTGGGATTATACATGCTCATGCCATCGCCAGGTAATGACGGGTTTGGGGCGCAGAGATTACAGGAGGCGGAGGGAAAGAAGCGAGACTCGTTTGTCTCCCCCCCTCTGCTTTATCTCGGCGAGGTGTTGCAGAACGACGGCTCTCTCGACACGTGGAACGCCATCTCCACCGAGAGACGAGAGCGTATAAATATTATGAGTCATCCGCGGTTTAAGATCTGAGCTCCGCTTCTAAACACTGATCCAGGCAGAGGATTTGGAAAATCCAAATATATATATTTCTGCTCAGGACAGCGGGAGTCATGTTACGCCAGCGACTGCCAGCGTCGGAGCCGCTCTCCAGCGTAAGCGTTTTTAAGCAACACGGGGAATTCTGGTTCGAACCTCCCCGATCCAAAAAAAAGATCCTTTTTCCTGCAGGAACGGTTCAACATTTTTGGAAAATATGCTTATTTTCTTTCTTTCTTTCTCTCTGGGAGGTTTACAGTACGGTTAGACATGACGGCGCAGCCGGCGCTCGTTAGCCTAGCTTAGCCGAAACCCCCGGAAACCGGTCAGCAACAATCCAGGAAGCTGCTGGACCCGGCCCGACCGAGACGCCGTCCAGCATGTTAGGGCTGTCGGTTTTCAGGGAACAATGTGTGATTGTTGAAAGAACATCTGGGGGGGGGAGGCAAAAAGAGGATCGCTTCCCCCCCGCTGCTTTTCATTTTCACTCGACTTGCCGTGAAGATAAAGAAGCGGCTCTTGTGTGCGGGGAAGGACCTTGTGGAGATCCGTGCGTCCTGCGAGATGCCAGGGTTCTGCACCGGCCGTAAATCCAAAGATCTGTTATGTGGCAAAACTCACGGCCCCTGCACGGGGGCAGTCCTGAGTCTGTCCTTCGGCCGGTCCTGGTCCCCGGTCCTCGTCCCCCCCGTCCCTCTGAGTCACCGGCTCGCTCAATGCGTCTTCTTATTTCTGAAGAGATTAGCAGTGAATCACCGTCAGGAAAAACAAGCGCCAAAAATAGCAGGAAAATATCTTGCCGATTACAACCTTAACTTTCTTAACCTTATTTGGGGGGGGGGGGCTGTTGTTTGTCTGTGCTGTGTCACGTCCACCTGCTCAACCACCGAAGGAAATACGAGCCGGTCCAAACGGGTCAGAGCGTCTGTTTGTGCAGACGCCATCAGGATCGTTTCCACATCTGTGGTCGTGCCCTTCATATTAAATCCATGCTCTCTCCTTCACTTTCTTTCTTTCTTTTTTTTTGGTTTTTTTGGTTTCTCCCACCAAACGCTCATTCTTTCCTTTCCGTCCACTTCCCGCTCTTCTCCCCGCAGTCTTCCTATCGCACGTTCATCCTCAGCGGAACCCGATCCGGTAAAATTCCCCTCAGCGAGGCGGCGTCAGCGCACAGGTGCGCCCTGTTAGAGCCGTCACACCCACGGCCCCCGCTCCCATCCTGTTTTTCTCCTCCTCCTCTTCTTCCTTCATCATTTATCTTGCACATTTTGCTGGTTACGGGAGAGAAAAAAAGAGAAGAAGAAGAAGAAGAAAAACACGATCCCGGCTCTCTGAGAAAGTTCATAACGTTGCTCAAGGGCCCGATTTGTCGTTACACAACGGGGAGTGGGGAGACTGAGGAGGTGAGCACAGGATGTTTACATCACAGGAGGGGGGGGTGAGGAAGGGGAAAAGTACTGACCCAGCGAGGAGGTGCTGCAGAAATGAAAGGAGACGAGAGGAGCAGACAGAGGTCAGGAGTGAGAACGCAGAGGGTGAAAACACCGGGAGCGTTTTGTTTTTCCATGCCATCACCCCCTCCACCTTCGCTCGTTCAGCCCGCTCCACCCGCTCCGCCTCTCCCCTCCGCTCCGTCCGTCTGCACGTTTGGGAACAAAAACCTT
Organism: Psettodes erumei; assembly: GCA_016785225.1. Taxonomy (NCBI): domain Eukaryota; kingdom Metazoa; phylum Chordata; class Actinopteri; order Pleuronectiformes; family Psettodidae; genus Psettodes; species Psettodes erumei. Next base: position 1,586,320 of record JAFBJZ010000776.1, on the reverse strand, counting down.
CAAACATCCAGAACACACACCCCCCCCTTGTTTTCCATCCCTGCCTGACATTTAATATCTGCGCTTGGAGAGCTGCAGCGCTGAATTAACATCCTGATTAAAAAAAAAAAAAAGATCATGTCTGCAGCCCCCCACCCACCCACCTACCACCACAGCCAAAAACATCCATCACTCCAGCAACATGCCCCCACCCTCCTCCTCCTCCTCCCCTGCTCTCCTATCTGTCCACAGGGGTTTATCTTTATCTACACGTCTGTCTCCGTGTTTGTCTTACTGTCTGAGTCCCGACGACTGCTGGCGCGGACCGTCCTGTGTGTCCGGGTTTGTTTACTGAGCCGGGCCGGGCCGGGCCGAGCAGGGCCGGGCCGAGCCAAGCGTGATGTGGCGTTACGCAACTCTGATGTACACCAGTTGTTCCGCGGGCGTAAAAATTCAGACTTGTTGCATGTTTGAAAGTGTGTGTGCAGCTCAGAGAGGAGCTTTGTGCACTCATGTCACATTAAAGGGATATTCCCCCACAAATCTGGTTTATCACCTACTGTAATATCGGCGTGTCCCAACCGTGACCCCATTGATTGATTGATTGGTATCGACAGGAGGGGTTCCAGTCTCATTATCATATATATTATATACATACATACATGTTACCTGTTGATATATTGAGGATATATGATGATATAACGAGGGTTTGCAGTGAGACGTACAGGGGCCACCAGGTGAAGTGGATGATCTCTTCATATCTCGCTGCCATGGTGGCAAACAGCAGTGAATATTATCATCTGCCTGCTATGAGGCAGCCCCCCCCGCACACACACACACGCACACACACACACACACACACACACACACACACACACACCTTTCTCCCTTTTTACCTTGTTTTTCACCTCTGCTCCTCGCCTCTCCGTCACCTACAGCGGCGCATTTGTCAGTGAAGGCGCAGGAGTTGGGGTGGAGGGTTAAGGGTGTGTGGGTGGGGGTGGGGGGGCAGTGAGCTCATGCCGGCGGTCTGATTAAATGCTGGAAAAAAAAAAAAAGAGGGCTGATAGAAGGGGAAGGGAGGAGGGAGAGGTGGGTAGAGAAATGAAGGGGTGGGGGGAGAAGAGGTGAGTATAAAAAGCCCTGCTGTCAGGAATTAGGAAATATTCCCCGGGTGAAATAAGACAGAGAGATATTTCCAAGACTCCTCGCTCCGTAATTATCTTCCACGGTGAGTACATGAAAGCAAATGCTTTTGCAATGCTTTTTAAAAGAGCCAAACTTGTACTTTCCTCATGTTTAAAATGTTGGTGTTGTGTTGCGTCGTCACGGTGCCTGCGGTTTGATCAATTTGTGTGTCGCTCTGGTTGTGTGTCGTGCTGGCGCCCTTCTTTTTTTCCAATGAGGTGGGCACATTCTGGAAAACTGTGAGCCCACCGGGACTCCTGCGTAAAACTCTGTAGACGCTGTTGTCAGCACCTGACTCGCACACAGACGCACACACACACACACACACACACACACACACACACACACACGCTTGTCGAGCTGTGCTTGCCAGCCCGTGAAAGTTTCTTTTTGAACTCCGGGCCCCGGCTCGCTGCTCCTGTGCCCGCTGTTAGTCTGGGTACAGCTGAAGCCAAGATATGCCCGGGGCCGAGTCACTGATGTGTGTGTCTGTGTGTGTGTGTGTGTGTGAGTGTGTGCGAGTGTGTTAGTTTTCTGTGTAAAGAAAGCTGCCATTGATGGTAAAAAAAAAAAGGTGGCTGAAACAGAATCCCTTCCAAATCCCACAAACAGAAGACGGGGATGAAAGCGCCGCACGCACGCGAGCACAGCCAGCGTGTGTGTGTGTGTGTAACGTGTGATCCGTCACACGTTAACACACACATCTGGCACCGCTGTTTGCGCAGGTGTCGCGCACACACCCGGGTGCACGTGCGTGCGTCCAGCCATCGCGTCTCTTACTCACCCGGCGCTGACCTGAGCCGGGTGAAAGTCTTCAGTGACTTTTGTTCGCGGCGGCTCAGAAAACTTTCCAGCACGAGCAGATGTGCATCAACACAAATATGTTAGTGTGTAGCAGCTGTTTCCAGCACGCAACCACGAGCCCCGGGCTTTCTATCCCCGCTCGTGGTTCATTGCATTCCCTATCAAAAGTGGTGTTTGTGGTGCGAGGCGCGACTTCACGAGGCGGCGCTCTCCTCTCTCCAGACAGGCGCATCAACAAGCCCCAGGATGAGGAGCCTCCTTCGCCTTCTGGCTCTCTGCTGCGCCGCCATCTCTCTCTGCGTCGGCTACGGTACCGACCCCCCGCCTCCCAGCCGCCCTCATCTATTCGTGAGCTGTAATGTTGTGCAGCTCATCCATTAACCCCGTTCCATGTTTTTCCCGTAGAATCTCATGAAAGCGCTGAGTCCATCGAAGGTGATTAAATGTTGTCTCCCGCCCGTGGAAAAACATGCATGCACTGCTAACAGACATGACACGGCCTGCTGCGTGACGTCACGTGTGCGACCCGCATTCCACTAACGCACCCGCACCCCTTTACCCGACCCGACCCGCATCAGCTGCATGAGGGGCACGCCCGGCACCGCGAGAGACGGGCTTTTTTTTTTTTGGTCTGTCTAGTAAAAGTCTTGTGGTTCCAGATTTGTTTGTGCCCCCAAACCGAGCCAACTCCTTCATCACGCCGCACCGGGGCAACGCGTTCAACCTGCCCAGAGGCAACGGCCTCAACCACTACAACTTCATGAGGTAAGAACGGGCGGCCGCGGAGGCCGGCGAGCGAAACGCGAACGCAGTCCGGCTGCCTGTCTGTTTCTGATTACAAATCTCTTCCGCCCCCCAGGCCGGTGAAGTCCGTGGCGGAGAGGCGTGCGGAGATCTGCGAGGACTACTCCCCGTGCCACTCGTACGCCTATCGCCACGGCTACCAGCAGGCCTATCAGAGATACTTCAGCCCCCAGCCCCAGGCGCAGCCCCAGCCACGACCCCAGAGAGCAACTGGGACCCGCCAAAACTCAGAGCGTCGGTCTGTCTAATAAAGCATCATCATCCTCATCATCATCACTACCCAGATATGAACGCATATTTCCACATATCACAACTGTTTGTATAAGTTACGTTGGTTTTTGTGGCCTCCTGGATTTGAAACGACCGTCCCAGAGGGACAAAAAATCCAGTGTGGCTCAAATCCTTGCACCCATGTAGAAACGCACGGCCCATCTCTGGTGTAATCTCAGGGTAAGGCGTCCGCTCACCGCTGACACTCATTACTCCCGTTGCTTTGATAAAAAAATAAATAAAAGATCAAATCGAATCGACTTCTTTTGGGTTTGGTCCGAGTCCTTTGTGCCGTTCGTCCGCCCGCAGGGGAGCGTGAGAAGGTCGGGGATTCGGCGCCAGCGTTTGAGATGATGTGCGGCAGATGTTTGAGCGATAGCATCGGCCCGGTTTGGAGATGAAATGCTTCCCTTAAAGGTGCCAGTGCTTTAATGTGAAAATATTGCATTACAAGTAAAAGTACTATCTTCGAGATAGCACAGAAGTATTAACAGGAAACTGTACTTGAAGCGCTTGTTCCGCAGTCCGCTGGATCGAATCCCAGTCCAGTTCTCTGGGCTCGAACGAGGACGTATTACTGGAAGTGCTGAATTTCATGTGTACTCAAGATGGGGTTTCTGATGATCTCAGAAAACAATCCCAACCCTGTGCGGACATCCGTGGGGCCGACACCAATATGAAACAGATAGGTCAGCGCGGCGGTTCCGAACCAAAGAGACCCGGAGTCACGTCGGATGTTTGTTTTTCCTGCGTCGCCCACGAGGCCGCAGATGTGTGCAATTAAAGTCGTCCCGAGGTTTGAATCCTTCAAGTCCGTCCCCAAAACGAGACGAGGCACCGGGCTCGTCCCAGACAGTGAAATTACACCGTCGCGCTGTCCGGACCAGAGCCGGGTCAAAACATCCAGTCGGAGGGAGGGGGTCAGCGAGAGGAGGGAAGAAGAGATTTCACGTCGTTAATCCAGGCAGTTCAAAGATTAGTCTTTTGTTTCCGGCGCTGTAATTCATCACAGCACAACAGACAGGAGACGGGTTTGTCTAAAAACTTTTCTTTCTCTTGTGTTTTAATTAAGATGAAATGACGGGTTTCACTCGCTGTATGTATAAGTAAGTCTTTATTGGCAAACCACCCACTTGTTTGGGTAAAAATATCCTCCCGCATTTCAAATTACACCTCCCACAAATCTTCAAAAAGCTCTGGGGGTGAGTTGCTAAATTTTCCCTCCTTTTACATAAGGAAATGATGTGGGTTTGTAATGAAAAGCCGCGTCACGTGACGCGGGTCCCGGTTCGCGCTCGGCGCTCGTCCTTGGCGACCCTCGCGTAGAAAGCGCGTGGGCGCGCAGTAAAACGCTGACCCCTCCAGGCTGCCAGCTGGCACTGCATCTCCCACGTTTATTATTATCATTACGTCTGACAGCAGGTCGTCTGCTGACGCCGTCATTTCGCTCTGCAGCTAAATTACATCATTTAAAGTTGCTTTTTTTTTGTTAGCGGCCGTCTGCAGAAGCAGAAGTACAAACTGAAGGTGCACGGACTCACAAAGATGCTCCCCCGGCCCGAGTTACCTCATCACCTGTGCTTTAAAACAAATACCCACCTGTTTGGAGGCACGGTGCCATTGTGTGTGTGCATGCGCACAAACAAACACGCGCATACATAAAATGTATTTTTGAATTGCATGCGTTTCGGTGGAGGTGTGCGTTCCAGCGTGGGTGTGTGACACATGATTCCCTAACCAATCACGCATCCATGTGGCAGACGAGGGCCGCATCTATAAACCCGGTGTGTATCCGTGTGTGTGCGTATTCCTGAGAGAGAGCAGAGAGTGACAGTGCTGTTGCTTCGCTGTGCGGTGAAAGATGAAGACTCTGGTCGTGCTGGTTCTCTGCTCCCTGGCTGTCGTCTGTCTGGCCTCAGGTAAGACAGCAGCAGCAGAACTTCACTTTGAGGAAGCTCTGCAAGGTCCAAAAATCTGCCTGACTGGCTTTTTTAACTTGTGAGAGGAACCACTTGATGGAAGTGACACTTCATGGACTTTAGATAGTCAAATCAGGTGAAATATATCAGTGATTACTTCCATCTTTATTTCTCTGCTTCCCAGATGTTTCCACTGGTTCCCAGCCTGCCGGTGACGCTCCTGCACAAGAGGGTAAGATCATTAAAATTCAACAATATAGGATTTCGAACGTCACACACATTTGATTCAAATGAAGGCTGAAAGAGATGATGAAGTTAAGACCCTGTTCAACGACATGTTGTTGAATAGTCTGATTATGATTCTGCTCTGATTTGTTAAACAAATTTTGAACAGCGATGAACACAATTCTTCCTCACATCGCGTTCATTCTAACATGTAGACTCTGCAAAACTAGTCTTGCCTTCTGCTGAGTTGGAGCCTGCGTCTGTATCCTCCATGTGCATGTGCGCTGACGGACGTGTTGTGTGTTGCTGTGTGTGCGACGTGCAGGGATGTTTGTGGAGAGGGAGCAGGCGTCCACGGTGGTGAGACAGAAGCGAGCCGCTCCGGAGTTGTCCCTGGCCCAGCTGGAGAGGTGCTCAACTCATCGGCGTCTAATCCAACCTGACATGTACAGTAAGTTTTATTTGAATTGAATTACAGGTGTAACGCAGTGACCCTCCCTCTCTCTGCTCCGCAGCCTCAGAGAAGTGTGTGAAGTCAACCTGGCCTGTGAGCACATGATGGACACCGAGGGAATCATCGCCGCCTACACCGCCCACTACGGCCCCATCCCCTACTAGACCAGCACCGAAACTCACCGCAACTGACTTTCCTTTAATTTGCATCTTCACCTTTGTGAGCTTAACTTTGTCTTTGCAGTTACGCACAAGAAAAACAAACTTTCCCGAACAAATATAAAAGAGAGAGAGAGATGGATGGATGGATGGATGGATGGATGGATGGTGATGTGAGGAAGGATATTGGCATGTGATTTTATCTTTCACAGACCCCGCCTGTAGAGTAGTGTGATGAACCTAAATAAAGATCTATAAAAGTCTGCTGTGTGTGCTGTATCACGAGGTGCTCAGACAGGTGTTGACCACCAGATGTCTCTGTTGGACACGAATATGTCCTCTGATGAACGTCACTGGATCTTATGGATCCTGTGCATCCATAGTATTAAAACACTGGTGAAGAGTTGTGTGTTTTTGTTATAAAAGAGTCTCAACAATGAGGAGTTTGTTTTGCCGCTTGTTGTGATTTGCTCTGATTTAGACATGAGGTGGCGCTACAGCTGGATGATGCAACTGCGTCATGCTACAGGACACCTTGTGTGTGATACACATTATTATCACATATTATGAAAAGACCTTTCAACACATCCCTCCTGCTCCAGTAAATCACATTACTGCAGCAAATCGTTTTTCTTCACCCTTCAACAGAAGCTCACGCTGTCCTTTATTTTACCTCCGGGTACATGCAGACACAGTACTTCTCCATATACACGTGGGACGTACACTTGACTTCCGGGCCTTTCATCTCATTTACCTTGACGTTAATCTGTACTAAATCCACTTTGACGTGTCTTTGAGAACTGTAATCCATCTGTTCTTAGTACTAATACACTTTAAAAAACACTGCTCCGTTGCGTCACACCATCCTCGTGGCCCCTGCACCAACATTTCATTGAGCTATGAGGCTGCTTTTTATCAACTGAGAGCTGTTTTTCTTTTCCAAGTCACAGGGTTGTTGTTTTTTTCTGATTTCTGCGCCAAGTGCCGCAGCATCCGGTCGGACGAGTCTGTGACTATTCCATCTCAGGTGAAACCACCTGGTCCATCTGCAGTTTTTTTAAAATCCTCCATATCTTCTGGGTCGTTCTCCACCAGTGGAAAAGGACAAAAAGGTGAAACCGTGACTTGATAGAAAGAATGATACGACTTGCAGAATAAAACAAAGGTGGAAAAAAACAGCCCATAAATAAAACTAATGAGACAAGGAAACTCTGTGATGTTTTTTGGCAGCTGGATGAAATCAAGCTTGGTTAGTTTAGAAAACTGACGCCACTCCTCTGTATAAACTATATTATTTATCTGCACTTTGTGTTTAGACTCTGTACTTGTATCGCTGATATTTTATATTTTAGTCTCATTCCTGCCTTCTTTATCCCTGGAAATACCACACGTGCACAAAAGGCAATACACTTCTTGAATCTTGCATGTATGGTAAAAAATAATAATAATTTAAAAAATAAAATAAATGTGCCAGCAACCAGTTAGCTTAGCTCATTTTAGCTTAGCTTATTTTAGCTTAGCACAAAGACTGAAAATGGGGTGGCAGGTAGCCTAGCTCTGTACAAAGACAACAAAATATGTGTCCTAGCATATTTATTGACACGTCTTGCCATGTTACTTTAGTCTGCATAAAAAAACAAAGTGTAAAAACAACACTGCGCCATTTTACGGGGCAGACTATTACTTGGCTGGGAGCAGTAACTTCCTGGAGCCTGTGCTAAGTTGCTACACGTATTTATCAGCCAAAGCATTGCTGGTTTTGTTTCCCTCGGCTATCTGTTTCTAGCTAAGCTAACCAGGCTAGCTTTATTCATTTTTATAACTTCATCTTTTAGATTTGATTTTACTGCACAGTTATGATGGTAATATCAACTCTCAGCTAAAAAGTGAAGAGGAGTATTTTCTTCCCCAAAACATTTTTTTTTGTTTTCTTATGTTTAGTAAAGAGATGGTGTGTATGAATAGGCTTTGTTCATCATTCTTACTGGTTTATTTTGGGCACATCACTATTAATAATAAGAGTAATAATTTGTATTGTGCTAATTATGTCACTATGATCTCATGTTGTTTGAAAAAGGATCAGCCATGAGTTCACTCCCATTGAATTCCCCATGGTTTTTGCCAGGAGTGAGATTATTTCCTTGTCGGTAAGAGGCAAATTCCAAACTGTCTCTCCCCTGTTTTCTGGACTTCCCCTTATATTTTGCTCTGTGTGTTATGGGAAACTACTGCTGTGTTTTTCATGTGCTGGCGGGAAGAATGCTGTTTGTGTGCTGGTGCTGCAGGTAATCCTGCCTCTGTTGGCTCTGTCTGAATGAATGGCTCATAAAGATCCTGCACTTTCCCGCTGCATGTGAGTGACGAAATGAAGCTGGTGAAAGTTTTTTTTTTGTTTTTGACTCCGGCCTGAACTGCTCAACCAGTCTCACGGTGTTATGCTGGAGAGCATAGAATATGTGCTCCACATACATTAGGTAACTTATACAGACAGCAGAGATCAACTTTTGTCATTACTCTTCACATGGATACCCAGTTTAAGTGGTGTTGTGATATTTTTTAACTGATTGGATCATAGATTTGTTTTTAATCTAATTTTACTGTGCAAATTCCCCCATATGACCTGCATGAAACTCAGACACATAAACACAAATTGTTAATAATCTCAAGAGCTTTGTCAAGTTTTTGTCTTCCTATGACATGTGATACAGTGGAAGTATAAAATGGTGTAAACTGTCAATAGCAGTACCTCAAAATATTACTTTAGTAACATTATGCATCTGGTGTCATTTTAAAATAACTGCTCTGGATTTACAGGACTTTTACATTTAAAAAACCCCACAAAATATAGATCACTAGTCTAGACAGTTCCTCCTGTCTTTTACTTCCTGTAGAACAAGTTTATCTTCAGTCGAAACATGGGAAGTCCCATTACGTCACAATGTTGTTTAAATCCACCTGCTGCTGCCGCTGCTGCAGTCACTTCGCTCATGCCAGAGAGTTCGAGCCACCACGATGGACAGGCTGTCATTTGTGAGAGAGAATCACAAGCGAATCCAGGAGTTGGATAATTCGTTCGGGCCATCGGGGCAGCCCCTGTCCAAGCCGGGACGGGTGCTGATGGGAGAGGGCCGCTTGGTGAAGCAGGGTCGTCGGAAGCCCCAGAGGAAGTCCTTCTTCCTCTTCAACGACGTGCTGGTGTATGGCAGCAGAATCCTGAACGGCCGCTTGCACAAGAAGCAGAAAATTATCCCTCTAGGTGAGTGACCCCTCTCTTCTTCTTCTTCTTCTTCTTCTTCCAGAATAAGATAATCCCCAAAGTGGCTTTTGCATGACTGTAAACTCAAGTATAGAGCTACAGATACCATGTTTTGTCATTGCTTTGGTGTTGATTGATATGGTTTCTTTAATTTGACACATCTCATAGAAATCCATTGCATTGTTATCAATACGCCATCTTCCCTGTAAATTTAGAGGGCATCCAGCTGCAGGACATGGAGGACGGTGTGGTGCTGAGGAACCAATGGATGATCCGCACACCACAAAAGTCTTTCATTGTGTCCGCCCCTTCACTCGAGGAGAAGCAGGCCTGGATGGATCACATCCTAGATTGCCAGGCCAGTCTGCTGCGGGACGGCAGCTACCGGCCGGTCTTGAACTTCGCCGTTTCCTGGATCCCGGACCAGGCCGCCTACAAATGCATGCGCTGCTTCGGCAACTTCACCGTGACCAACCGTCGACACCACTGCCGAAAGTGCGGCTTCCTGGTCTGCAATTCATGCTCCAAGGAGCGGGCGGTGATAGTCCACATCCACCCCACCAAGAAGCAGAGGATCTGCATCCTCTGCCACAACATGAACACTGAGGACGAGTTGTCTCGTCTGAGGGTCAACAGCGCCGGGAAGAACAGCTCGGGAGAGGAGGAGGAGTTTGCAGCATCCAGTGATGAAGAAGAGGAGACCGTGTACAACCACATTCCCAGCAGCTGGCTCGACTTCCAGAGTGGCACGTGGGAACAGTTGGGCACCTATATTGACCTGAGATCAGTGCAGTAGTGGCCCCAGTGAAACCTTCATGACCTGAACCAAGACTTGACTTTTGGTGACCATGAAATGTTGACATAATGCTCTTCTTGTTAAAACAGCACGAGCATGTTTAAAGCCAGTAGAGAACCCTGTGAGACACACAAGATATATAAAAATACTCTGCTTTGCTTTCACAGCAAATCTTCATCTATCTAGTTTAAAACACTTAAATTATTTTATCTGTATATATTTCAATGTCGCTGCTGCTGTTTTTATCCAGTTTTATGTAGTGAATGAATTTTTGGATTTGTAAAGTATGCCTGGGTGCCGTGGAAGGCACTTGTAAATAAAATGTATTATTATGATTATTGTTATTGACATTATGCCCGTTCCTTCTTTCATTGGTGACAAATCAAGAGCTTTATAAATATGCAAATATTTTTAGTTTGAAAAGTTCAACTGCAGGACACACAATGTCTCCTGCTTTAGTGAGAGGTCCATTTTCAGTATACGAGCTCTGGAGGATTTAGGTTTTCACACTGAACTGATGAATAGAAATATGACCAGCTATAGAGCGAGTAAATGTTTACGCAAAAGATGCTTCTACCAGGAGTCGCCCACAGAGACCAGAGCACTCAACACTTAGAGCAGTGCTATATTATTTTGAGGAGATGACAGAAAAATGACCAACATGTTGGAATAACATTTAACAACAGTTGAAGTTAATTGAATTTAATTAACTGGCTCTTGCTGCCATGACCAATAATGAGAGCAGCAAGTCTGGATCTTTTCAGGGTTTTAGTGAAATAATCCTCGACTCGCGTGCACACAGCAAACGTGCTGACATGATTTAATCACGTGTTATTGTCAGAATGTTGTCCTTACACAGAGAGGTGAAGGTGGTTTGCTGTCAAAAGACATATCTTGAAAAATTGTGTTTTATTATGGGGACATTCGCCTCGAGTTTGGGTTAAACTGGTTTTATAGTCAGTCCCATGTTCTCCTGAACTGTGGGTTGGTCGATTCTTTGAATTTAGTGTCAAACCTGTTTTACTTACCTGACCTCTTACCTACTCACACGGAACAAGGAAATGTTGCCAGTTGTTCTGTGAGAAGACACTTTTTCTGCAACAATGCTCTGCTCACACCTATCACATTCAATAATCGTCTGCAAATAAATGTCAAAGTTTGTCTCACATGTCTTCCCTCTCCTGCTCCATATCACAGAAATACACACCAAATATGATAAAAGCAACTTGAGCTCATGACTGTGCACCACAGAAACTCACTGGGCTGTGGGTTTGAGCAGATTGAGTGTTAGACAGTACAACATGAAAATAGGTCCATTAACCTGATGAGCATGTGGCTGATGTTAATTTGCTGCAATCTTCAGCTAATCACAATTTAAGTAACTGTAATGTGTGCAAAGAAAGTTAGATTGTAAAGTGCTGACATCTCCCTGTCAAAGTTTGGTATTGCATAGAAGCAATAAATGAAGGCAATCATAATGAAGCAACAAGTCAAAATAAAAATGAATTTACTACATCTCATCATATAAAGTGATGATTTTGAAACAGACTGTGTAGCCTATTTAGATAACGTGGCAGAAATATAATACAATGTGCTGCATTATAAGTGTTAACGTATTTTACTGTCTTCATGAAGGTTAAGAGATGGTGCGTTCAGTATGTGGACACGATGGACAAAGACTTTGTATTTAAGAATCTGGACTGAAAACTCCTTGTAATAATAAACATAAAGAGACAGAGAATGGATTTGATATTTGATGCTGCATTTGGACATGCACTGGGAATAACAAGGTCTGGGTAAACACTCAGGGAGGGTCCATGCATACTTTCACAAAATGTACTTCCCAGATTAAAAATCTATATTTGTTCGCGTTATCTGATATCTATCTTGACTCTTACCTTGATGCTGATGCAGAGTGATTGTAGTTCTTCAATATGACCGTTAGAGGGCAGGCTGCCCCCTACACACACACACACACACACACACACACACACACACACCTTTTTTTACTAAAATACAACTTCACGAGCGTCAGGTCCGACCATTAGTGGCATAATTATAATATATGTGAGATGAAGTATTTAGGAATTTATTCACTCAAGACCACACATATGAATTTTTAAGACGATTTTGTTTCCATCGCATCACTTGTGACGCTCGTTGATGACGTCATATTCGTCCTCTTCCGCTCTTGCGCGCGGCAGTAAACATGGTGAGCGGCTAGCGGAGTCGTTTCGTGCATTCAGTCCTGAAGACTTTGAGTTTCTCTCGCAGGGCCCAAGCGATACCTTTCTTCCCCACTTTAACGTTCGGTACCGGGGGTGCGTGGGTTGGGCGGTGAGCTCTACTGATTTAATTCAAAGAAAAGGTAAAGTCCAGTTTCTTCTCTTTGCGTTGTGCTAACGCGGCCCTAGCTACAAGTGCATGCTAACGTTCACGGCTAACTTCCAGTCAACTGCTGCACGACCAGCTACACCAGCTATTATCTATCACAGGGGACCTCACACGCTCTCTAATGTCTGTTAGCTGCTTAAAACGTCCGCAGCTTTGTGTAATAAATGTAAAAACCGACTCCATTTGTGTGATAATGATCCGTTGAATGTCAACTTTATGTTAGCCTGTTAGCAAGCAGTGGTTAACCGTCATGCTAAAATAGAGGAATTCTGGAAAATGTGTCCTGGAATCCTCCCGTTTTCCACCCTTGTGTCCCGGACTTGTTTGTGAAATACAATGTATAATACACTGTGCATGCTCGTAGATTTCCTGTGGACATGAATGTCTACTTTGATTTCACCTGGGATTTGAAAACTTGCAGGGTGAAGGAGAGGAGCCGTCAATATGGGGCGACGTTCAACCTCCTCCACCAAGAGTGGGAAGTTTATGAACCCCACCGACCAGGCCAGTAAGTACCGAGCACAACCTCAAGCTGATCCCGCTGGCACCGACCTGAAGAATTGCTGTTTGTATATTTATGTGAGATGTCAGAATATTAACTATACATTTGTAATTGTTCTCTACCTCCCTTATAGGAAAGGAAGCCAGGAAAAGGGAGTTAAAAAAGGTATGCATGGTCCTGAAAGAAATGAATCGCTTGGAATGTCCTCTCTCTTCTTAGATAAAACAGTCATGTTGTTGTGTTAACATGTTGCTTCCTCCTACTAGAACAAGAAGCAAAGAATGATGGTGAGAGCAGCGGTGCTGAAGATGAAGGATCCCAGACAGATCATCAGAGACATGGAGAAGCTGGATGAGATGGGTGAGAGAAAACTTTTTTGACCCATATAAATGTTTACTATTGTCAGTAAGCTGTAGCAACGAGGGTGCATATTTTTTCAGAATTTTTAGACTTGGACTATTTCAGTCCACATTTTTTTTGTAATGCATAACAAAGCTTTTCTGTAACACCTTCCACAGAGTTTAACCCAGTTCAGCAGCCCCTGCTGAATGAGAAGGTGCTGAGGGACAAGAGGAAGAAACTCCGCGAGACATTTGAACGCATCGTCCGTCTGTATGAGAGAGAGAATCCCGACACCTACAAGGAGCTACGCAAGCTGGAGTTGGACTATGAGACCAAACGGGGACAGCTGGCTCTCTATTTTGACTCAGTCAAGGTGTGTGTGTGTGTGTGTGTGTGTGTGTGTGTGTGTGTGTGTGTGCGTGTGTGAGTCATAAGCATGCAGCAGTTAAAACAATGCCATAAAATTAAGGAAGTGATTTACTGTTAAGCATCAGCCTGTTTGTGTCTTTTGCATATTGAGTTTCATATTGTGGTTCCTTTACATTGATTCAGCTTTGTTGTGACTCTCATGTGTATGGTGTCTTGTTTTTCAGAATGCAGAGTCCGTGGAGGTTGACAGTATCCCTTTACCAGATATGCCCCATGCCCCCTCCAACATCCACATCCAGGACATCCCACTACCAGGGGCTCAGCCTCCCTCTATACTGAAGAAGGGCTCCTCTTTTGGGTAGGTCCTGGGATGTATATGTTGAAGATTTCTGCAGGTGACATCACAACATGATGCTGCTGTGTATCACTGTGCCACTCGGGTAAATCTCATTTCCCGTACCCCTCAGTAAGGGACCTCTCTCGTCAACCTCCGGACCAGCGTTGGTGACAATGCCGGGTGTCCCACGTTTGCCTCCGGGGAAGAAGCCCCCTGGCCCCCCACCTGGGCCCCCACCTCCACAGGTCCTGGCACTGTACGGCATTCCTGCTCGACGATCTTACGGCACAGACACAGGTAACTGTCCCCTTAATGCCAGTATTTCTTTTTGCTTATTTTCTTTCTATCTGAAATAATATAAGTAATAATACACCTAACTCATTGTCTAACCCCCCCCAAAAAAAACAGAGCCTTCCATTCCTGGTTTCGACAAGGATGTGATGGATTTGGGACGAGACAGGGACAGTGGCAGTGAGAGCGATAGAGATCGGGAGGATTTGGACGATGACGACAGTGACTCTGAAGAGGACAGCGAAGACGAGAGGAATGAAGGGGGAGACGGTGATCAGAGAATGAGTGTGGACAGGCAGGACAATGACAGAGAAAGAGAAGAGGACAGAGACAGAAATGAAAGGCATGCTGGTGAGTTCTCGTGCTTTCTATTCTTTATTTTTTGGCACTTTCTTAAAAAGTCACACTGATTACAATCTGTATTCTTACACTAATGTACTCTTCTTCTGTTGATGTTGATGTCCACCTGCTTTAGGTCGCAGTGTACGTTTCGCAGATATGCCTTCAGAGGCTCCTCGCGAAGGGAAGAGGAAGAAAAAGAGGCTGGTGAAGAAGACCAAGGCCATCACCCCTCTGCAGGCCATGATGTTAAGGATGGCAGGTACTACAGAATACTACTGCTGAATGCTAAGCTAGCTCTCTCTGTTGTCTATCTCTGATGTCGTGGTGCGGTATTACTTCTTCTTCTTCAGGTCAGTCAGTCCCCGAGGAGGAGGAAGAAGAAGAGGTAGAGGAGGAATACACGGACGATTCAGACGGCTCAGACATCGAGGACAGGGGACCACCAGGGGACAACCAGCCCCACCTCATGGCCAATCAGCGTCTACCCCCTCCTGCTGTTCCAGTGGGACAGCAAGGACCGCCACACATGCAAGGCCCGCCAATGACTGGACCTCCACCACTGGGTCCACCCCCAGCTCCTCCAATGAGGCCTCCTGGTCCACCCTCCGGCCCACCCCCTGGCCCACCACCAGGTTAGATAGGGTTATTTCTAGAAGTAACACCACATTGTAAATGGATATGTGAATAATTTGCTGAACTTTGTTTTATGGATGTGCTGGTTGTGCTCACTCTCCCCATCATTTATTCGATACGTTCTCTTATCTCTAGGTGCTCCTCCATTCCTGAGGCCCCCTGGCATGCCCGGAGGCATGAGGGGTCCCATGCCTCGCCTTCTGCCTCCTGGACCCCCACCAGGTCGACCCCCTGGCCCACCACCGGGCCCTCCTCCGGGCCTGCCTCCAGGCCCCCCGCCACGCGGGCCCCCTCCCAGACTTCCACCCCCGGCACCACCAGGTAGACATGTGCCTGTGTGTGGGCACATATGTGCAGCAACTGTGTGTGTGTATATATTATACAGTATATACTGCTGTGAGGCATGGATGTGGGCTGTGCTAACATTACATAATTATATGTCACACAGCTGTATATATTTATTTTAAATGCCTTTGCTGCTCAACTGCAGCAAACAAAATCAGTAACATACTTTATGTGTCAGCACATTGTAAAAGTTTAGCTTTATGGAGTGATGAAGAGGAATGTTTCAAATCCTCACCAAACTGAATCTGTCTTGTGTCACTTTACAGGTATCCCACCTCCTCCCCCAAGAGCAGGAGGGCCCCCACGTCCACTTGCCCCTCCGCTCTCCCTCTTCCCTCCACCTCTCAACGCCAACGTGCTCAGTGCTCCTCCCAGCATCGTCCAGCGGCAGAAAGGCCCAGGATCCGGCCAGGATGGTCCACAGAGCAACTTACCACCCCCTGCCATGCCCATGCGACCGGGCATCATGCAGATGCCCCCTCCCCCGGGGACAGCTGCCGCGCCGGGCAATCCTGGCAGCAACCCTCCAGGCCACCACCACGCAGCCACCATCGAAAAGCGAGCCAACATCACCTCTGTTGCAGCTGCGGGAGGAGGTATGGCACCGGGTGGAGGCTCTGGTGGGGCCACCATCTCTGCCAAACCTCAGATTATCAATCCGAAGGCGGAGGTCACCCGCTTTGTGCCCACGGCACTGAGGGTGCGCAGGGACAGGAGCGGGGCAATGCCCGGGGCAGCACCCGGGCCTCTGGAGAAAGCAGGGGCCGGTGCTGGAGGAAGGAGGGGGGATGAAGGCATGGGGGGCCATGGGCAGAAACAGCAGGCGACGGCTGCTCAGATGGGCCTGGCCAACGCAGGCCATGTGGGTGTTGTCTCTCAGCCCAGCATGAAGACTAAGGACCAGGTGTATGAAGCCTTTATGAGGGAGATGGAGGGACTCCTCTGAGGCTTAAGATGTTCAGTGGGGCGCTCTGAACAAGAGGAGTGTGTTAGTTTTATGTGTTTTTCTGTGCCGAGTCATAGAGGTAGCTGTCTTCATGGCATTCAGTTAGATCAGTTTTTCCCTGGAGCAAAGCGAGGAAGGCTTCTACACTCTCAGCACTGGTCTCAGCAGGCTCAACGTTGTCATGTCCAGAGAGAATCCAAATTTGATTTGTGTAATTAATCTGTTTGTACGCTTGATTGGAAACATTTACATCGGTTGCTATTTGGTCAGACAGCTCCCTTTTTCTCCGGCCAACTCTTTGTGATTCAGCATGACCAGAAAAGGCATTTTTGTATGATTATTTTACTGTCAACGTTTTATTTTATCATTGGTCTCCAAAACATGTTGGACATCACAGCAAAGGTTTGAAATGTGTGTTCACCACTGACAAAATACATGTTTGAAACTATTTGACCTGCGGCGAAATAAATACTTAAGTAACTGTTTTTACTTAATGTTTTAGTCTGATGTTAATAATGATTTTGTTTGTCCATCAAAACCGCGTTTTAATATCATAATTCCTCGCTTAAGTGACAAACCACCATCGTTTTAAGCCAGGCGTTCATGTTTTAACTGGTGGATATCTTGTTTTTAAATGTATTTTTAAAAAACGACAATTCCCATCATGCGTTGCGCAATCCCGTACCCATTTCCGCGCCTGCGCTTTGCCGAGACTGACGACACGTTGGGGGCGACAACAGCATGGCGGACAGCGGCGAGGAGAGCGTGAATCCAAACACAGACGAAACACTCGCAGGTTCTAGCAGCGATGAAGATAACGGTGACGTTACCGTCGCCGAACGCGAGGAGACGGCGAAGACCTTCAAGGACCTGGTAAGTCCGTGTCACGTGGAGCGACGGAGAGGAGCGGCACGCGAGCGGCAGCTCTGGCCGTTAGCCCTTAGCTAAAGCAGGCTAACGTCATTTGTAAACGCCGTTTGTCGTACGAACCGTGCCCAGGACGCTCGGCGTCTTGTTGACCGGCAGCGCGGCGGTGTCGGCCGGTTTGTAAAACGTCTCTCTCCGGCTCCTTCGCCTCCGACAGGGTGTGACGGAGGTGCTGTGCGAGGCGTGCGATCAGCTGGGATGGAAGAGTCCGACGAAGATTCAGGTAGAAGCCATCCCAGTAGCCCTGCAAGGTGAGACTTCATTCTGAATGTTAAAGTCATATTCTTTAAGTCTAACATTAAGCTCAGTCCAGCAATAAACAACTACCGGTGATACTAGTTTGCTTCATTAACATTTAATCTTCATTTTAATGTTGTAGTTGGAGCTCATTCTGCATGTTTACATACTGGAATGGATTGTTTACTATGTTGCAGTGCCTTGCCTTTTATATATGTTTATGGCTACTGCTACTGCTAAATATTCATAATCTCTTCACCTTTCCTAAACTGCAGGGAAGGATGTTATCGGCTTGGCGGAGACCGGTTCAGGAAAGACGGGTGCCTTTGCTCTGCCCATCCTGCAGTCGCTGCTCGCGTCGCCGCAGAGGCTTCACACCCTCGTCCTCACCCCCACCAGGGAGCTGGCGTTTCAGATCTCTGAGCAGTTTGAGGCTCTGGGCTCCAGCATTGGTGTTAAGTGCGGTACGTGTCCGTTAATTAAACATCAGGAGGGGGATTTCCTCTGGTTCTGTGCCTGAGACCCGTCTCATCTGTTGCAGCTGTCGTAGTTGGTGGGATTGACATGATGTCCCAGTCCTTGGTGTTGGCCAAGAAACCACACATTGTTATTGGTGAGCTCCAAAATGAAACCTGTTAATATTATATATTTTCTTACACACACACAAACATCTCACCGTGCATAATATTCTCACAGAATGTGAATAATACTATAATAATGTATTTGCAGCCACTCCTGGTCGGTTGATAGACCACCTGGAGAACACCAAGGGCTTCAACCTGCGCGCCCTGAAGTTCCTGGTCATGGACGAAGCAGACAGAATCCTCAACATGGACTTTGAGACGGAGGTGGGCCATCAGTCACTCAGATGTTAACAAGACTCAACTTAAGACTTCATCATTCAGTAAAAAAGTCTCAGAACAGAATTACTAGGATGGAAATATAAAAATCAAGTTTTACACTTTGAGTATTTTTTGCTCTTTTTATTTTGACAGGTGGATAAAATCCTGAAGGTGATTCCCAGAGAGAGACGTACCTTCTTGTTCTCTGCCACAATGACCAAAAAGGTAAACAAACCCTTTATTAGTCCTGTGAAGTCGTTGCAGGTGTGGAAATTTAATTGGAGCATATCCCACCTGTAGAGCCTGCACACTGACTTTTTAAAAAAAAATGTTTTGCAGGTCCAGAAACTACAGAGAGCAGCTCTGAAGGATCCTGTGAAGTGTGCGGTGTCCACCAAATACTCTACAGTTGACAAACTGCAGCAATACTACATCTTCATACCCTCCAAGTACAAGGTGGTACACAGAGTACATCCTCTTTTCATGTTGTAATGTCAGAGCACAACTGTCCTTCCTCCGTCTGCAATAATCCTTCCATGAATGAGTGCTTGTGTTTGTGTTGTGGCAGGACTGTTACCTGGTGTCCATCCTGAATGAGCTGGCCGGGAACTCCTTCATAATATTCTGCAGCACGTGTAACAACGCCCAGCGGGTGGCGCTGTTGCTGAGGAACCTCGGAATCACTGCTATCCCTCTTCATGGCCAGATGAGTCAGGTAGAGCCCTCACACACACACACACACACACGCTTTAAAAAAAATGTTGCTGATGCTGAGTGTTCTCTGCTGACACCATCATGGCTCATGTCTTTAAAGTGCGGTAACCGTGGTAACAGTGCCCCCCCGTGTGGCCAGCAGCACACAGCAGAAGTCTTTTCCTCTGCTGGACATCAACATCAGCCTTCTCCTCATTCAACTTTTCTCAGTCAGAACTGTATGAATATCAAACAGCTTTGACTCAGTTTGGGCTGGAAGAACAGCGCCCTCTTCTGTTTTTGTGTCATATAGCAATACAACTTTTTAAAAGAAGAATCTGCTCACAGAACATTATGATATAAATGTGTACTGTAGATGCATAGACACAGACTGATGAAAGTGTCTCTGTTTAATGTTGTCTTCCCTCCTTTGGTCAGAATAAACGTCTGGGAGCCTTAAACAAGTTCAAGTCCAAGTCTCGATCGGTTCTGCTGGCGACGGACGTGGCATCCAGAGGGCTGGACATTCCTCACGTCGACTGCGTCATTAACTACGACATCCCCACTCACTCCAAGGTATGTGAGGCTGATGCTCACACCGTTGGGTTATGTGGTGAGTGTGCTCTACTGTGGATTTGATTTGGACTTGCGTTTCCGTTGTAGGACTACATCCATAGAGTTGGCCGAACAGCCAGAGCAGGCCGGTCTGGGAAGTCCATCACGTTCGTCACTCAGTAAGAGCTGCCTGCTTATCTTCACCAGTTATTGTCAAATTAATGTAAACTGGTTTACTTGTCTTCTGCCTTGCTTCTGAAGTAAATACATGAAAATGACTTGACATCCCGTTACGTTAGGTACGATGTGGAGCTCTTCCAACGAATAGAAACCCTGATTGGGAAGAAGCTTCCGGCCTTCCCCACCCAGGAAGACGAAGTGATGATGCTGGTGGAGAGGGTGAGCGAAGCCCAGAGGTTTGCCAGGCTGGTAAGTCATCTAACCATACCATCACTGTCTCTGAGTTTTCTCAAACCTGCTCTTAAATATGAAAAACATGGAAACATCTACTTTGTGTAAACCCACATTAAAATTAAAAGGTAAATTGCAGCTTTCTTTACCACGGTTCAGTTATGTAGTGCATCAGTATCCACTTTAATATAGATGATATAAATTCTGTTCATATGAGTATACTTGGAGGATGACTAGTGATGTTGATAAAGGGGTACTTGAGCTTGTCTGACTCATCTGTGTGTGTGTGTGTCTGTGTGTTAGAAACTACTGGATGTAATATCTGAACTCTGTATATAAACTCTCAGCCCAATAAACCTAAAGTTGACTTCATCAAAACCAAATGTCTTCCTCAGGAAATGAAGGAGCAAGGTGAGAAAAGGAAAAGGCCCAGAGGGGGAGATGGAGATGAAGATGACACAGAACAAGCGAGCGGAGTGAGGAAGAAAGTGAAAGGAGGAGGAGGTGGGAGGAGGAGGAGGAGGAGGAGGAGAGGAGGGAAGAAGAACAGGGGTGGAGGAGCCTGGAGGGGAGGACGCTGAAGCCTACCACATTAACAGACTGTACATAACCACAACATACATTTCCTTTCCTGTTGTTTGGGTGTAAAAACTCGATCGCGATGACGGCATGTTTTCCAGCATTTAGTGCGGAGCGACTATTTGATTACAGAAAACATGCCTTCCCCCTGCCCCTCGATGACATCCTTTTTTCCATTTGTAATAAAATGCCACCATAAAGCCAAAAGCTTGTGTTTGTGGTAGGCTGTGGAATTGTTTTGTCGGTGCACAACATGCTGCTGTTGTCGCTTTCGGACACAAGAGGGGGATGTTTGAATGACGACTTGGGTGACATTCCAGTGGGACAAACCTACAGCTGACTTCTCTCCAAATAAGTTTGTTGGGGGGTTTTATCATTTCTCAAGGAATATTTTCTCAACAATGAAGACGTATATACGAATATTATAGCAGCCATGATGATAATACAACTTATTTTGGTTAATTATTTGCAATGTAGACAAACAGTGGCAGTATCCAATCCCTTTTTTTTAATGCGTGTGTTTGGTTTGGGGGGAAAAAATGGGGGTTGGTTCCTTCCAACCAATGATGGAGACGGGGAGAGAAAGACCGCAGAGTGGGAGAGCCGTTGTGTTTAACCTGTTTTACTAGGTTGTGTGCTGTGCACAGATATTACGAGGATAGATTTATTTTAATTAATTAAAGTGTCCACCAAAGCAACGCTTCCTGTCAAAGAAAAAAAAAGAATATCACTGTGTCCCACTCGTGTCAAAAGAGACATGCCCCCCACCCCCACGCCTCTCCTCAGGTGGATCATCCCACAGAGTACATGACGGTGCGGCGTATCGATCTGCACGCTCACTTTCTACGCGAGCGCGGTCCGGCGCGGTGGGCGGGAGCAGGAGCAGGAGCAGCAGGAGCAGGAGCGGTCAGGTCCTCTCTCACTGAGGAGGGGCCCCAGCGCTGTGTGGCGCATACCGGAGCCCAAATACATGCCCGCATTTCATCCTCGTGTGGAGCAGCTCGTCGCATACCGGCGGTGGGGGGGCGGCGGAACATCGCACAGCTTGGTGAACAGGATCCGACTGCTGCTTCGCTGACTGCACCGGGTAAGTTCATCACCATCTCCATCACCGCCACCGTCATTCACGTTATTGATATTACAGCCCGCGAAGACGGGGATGAGGATGGAGGTCCTTCTGGAAACTTCTTTAACCTCCATTTATCACTTGTGTTGGGAGTTAAGAACCCGCCTTTTTAATGTGATGCTGTGTCGTGTTAAGCTAGCTTTACGAATACGTGTTTAGAATGGGTAAACAAAGCCTATCAAAGTATTTTATCTTTTTATTTTAAGTTTTCTGAATCCTAATTGTCGATAATAAGTTGACTTTACTCATTTTTTTTATTTTTATGCTGTAAGTGCCATGCTATGTGAGTTGCGCACGTTAGTTACCGCAGATATTAGCGCAGTGTTTGTCAACAGGAGTTCAGCGCTAAGTTTTCACCGGCGTCATGTTCGTGTGTGTCGCCGACGCTCAGTCATCGCTTCGGTCGTTTGAGCCGCGTCCTGTGTGGACGAGCGCAGGCCGTGGACGTTAGAGAGTGTGTGTGTGTGTGTGTGTGTGTGTGTGTGTGTGTGTGTGTGTGTGTTGACAGCGGCGAAGTAGAAGAATAAATAAACAAATAAATAATAATTATAACGGGTTTCGGTACGCGAGCCGCTCGCGACGTCGCTCTCCTGCGACAGCGGCATAGTACGCAGTATGCGCAGTATTATTGTGGCAGACCCCCACCCCCCCACACACACACACACACACACACACACACACACACACCGTTCTGGTCTGGTGACGTACCGACCTCACTGGACTTCGTGTGCTCATTCATATTCATTTGATCACACATGATGAACCGACTGCTTGTGAATGTGATTCCTCATACAGTTATTATAGCCATAAAAGAAAGACAGTAGAGGTAAAATCATTCTCCTTCAGCAGCTCTGTACTGATCACATGGTGTATTAGGGAGTTTGAAAAGACATTATATATATTTTTAGCCTTTAAACAACCAGTTCCTGTGTCCCTGTCTCTCCTTAGGTGGCCACTGGTAAACCCCAGGAAACATGTCTCATCGGAGCGGGCAAGAGGACCCAGAGCGCTACCTGTTTGTGGACCGGGCGGTGGTTTACAACCCAGCCACGCAGGCCGACTGGACGGCCAAGAAGCTGGTGTGGGTCCCCTCGGAGCGCCATGGCTTCGAGGCGGCCAGCGTCCGGGAGGAGCGCGGCGAGGAGGTGCTGGTGGAGCTGGCCGAGAACGGCAAGAAGGTGGTGATCAACAAGGACGACATCCAGAAGATGAACCCGCCCAAGTTCAGCAAGGTGGAGGACATGGCCGAGCTCACCTGCCTGAACGAGGCGTCCGTGCTGCACAACCTGAAGGACCGCTACTACTCGGGACTCATATATGTGAGTGAATTAGACTTGGACCCCCCCTGCCAAGAGGCTGGGTTTTTGTTACGGTTTATACTTTCCACACTGGGGAATGATTAACCTTAAAACTCACAGAGCCCCTGGTTCTCTCAGTTGTAGATTGAATTTCACCCCTGACTAATATAATCGCAAAATGATTGGTAGGATTTCTGCATGTTATACACGCTAATCTTAGCTTCTAGCTGTCTGGGGGGGGGGTCTGATGTTTATCGTAGAGGGCACTGAACCTTTTGCTCTTCTGTGTGAACACTGACCACACACACACATATTTGCACACAATGTGAGTGGCAGATGGCTGTAGTCTCCTAACCATTGCCAGACCTCTCCCTCGGGGTCACCTCTCACAAGTGCCTCAGTGTTACGGAGCGCTACCTCCCCCCCCATGGCAGCCGTGTCGCCTCCTGCATAAACACCGCCGGGTTCAGTTTGTTTGTCCTGCCCCGTGCTCCTCCTGCTGGGCCTTGTGCGATCAGAGGGAGCTTGACCTCTCCCTCTCTTCTGCAGCAGCTCCCGCCGTGTCAAACGAAGCGCGTTTGGCTCAGAATGTGGGGTAACGAGAGCCGACCCCTCGAATCCGATGAACTAAAAGACGCTCTTTACACAATGTCTTGTTCTAATCACTTGATTATGCGTTACACATCTGAAGCTATCGCAGCCAGGGATGACGGAGGTCTGTGTCGCTGCAGAGCCACTGTCCCCATAATCCACTTCCACAGCAGAGCGAGCTGCTCTGTGATGTTCTCGTCCTGATCTTGACCCATTTAGTGACACGATTTCCAGGAATAGAATATGGGTCAGTTACCACCTGAGAGACTCTGGTTCAGGGGCCACGGAGTTGTAGCTTATTTGAATCCACCACTTAGATGATGTAAACCCTCCGTATTAGAAATACAACTCTTTGAGAAGTATCATGTACAGTATGTGCTTCAAATATGGCAAAGTCAGAGGTCAGTCTCCAGTGGTTCAGTCTAGTCATACATTAGAGCATGGGAATATCGTCATTTGTCGCTGAAATGGAGAAAACTTCTCCTTCATTTTCTCCCTCATACCCCAGTGTCACGGTTTCTGCTTTTTTGTGGTTCAGAGTTGGCTTTGGAGCTTGTTAATTTGCCCCTTGCCTAAGAGAAATTGAGAACATGTGTTTGGCTCTGTTGGTTTTCTATCAAGAGGAGAATTTTTCCCATTCAGCTCCCTTTTCGAAGAAGAAATCTCCCAACTTGCTAACCCCCCCCAAGCTCAGCTGCATCTACTGCTGATGAAGTGTAATGCCTCCCCCAGGCTGTGTTGTCAGTTGAGGTGGTTGGGAGGATGTTTGAATGTTTGAATCTGGATGGCAGCGTTGAGCTTCATAGATCTGCAGGAGTCAGCTGTGCCGGTCTATGCAGAGTAATGTGTGTGTTTTTTTACGACAGGCCTTTGCATTGAACTTTCAAAGTCAGACCCGACACCTGCCAAATGAGATGAGTCACCGGTCCTGATCCGCTTCCCCGTCGTGCCTCCGCCTTTATTCTATGGATGCATTCACGCACCTGAAATCTCACGGCTGCAGCTTCAGCTCCGTGTGTACGTGTCGGACCCATGCCGTCTCCGACCCCAACGGCTCCATCCGGGTGAAGTCAGCTGGTCTCTCAGGGCCAGCTCATTTATCGTAGCGGCCTGCTGTCTGTGAGTCGGTGACTCACAGGCTAACCGCGGCGCTGCACGCTGGGCTATGCCGCACTACAGCGGTGCAACAAGCGGGCCTTTGTGCGGGCCGATAAGCCTCAGCTGTCAGAAAGCCTCAGCATTCTTCCGTGGCAAAAAGATTGTCCGTCTGTCCGTCTGCTGCCGCCCACTCAGCTCTGCCGCTGCTCAGTGTCCATCCTGTCTCCACGACTTGCTTTTCCCACACTCGCTCCTGTCTGAACAGCACTGATGCAGGCCGTGTGGTTTTCTTTCCTGCATCTTTTGCCCAGTCTCCAGTCTTGCGTCCTTCAACTCTCTGTGGGGTTTTGAACGTTTCTGTGATTCACACGATGCCTCATTTTTCAACTCCAACCTTGATCTGTTTTCTAATGCTGGATCTGCTGCAAGGTGGCAGGTATAGACAAAACAAATAGAATCAAAAATGCACAGTCATTGTCTTATCCCCATAGAGAGAGAGAGAGTTTTTCCATGTTTGACCTGAAGTCTCTGTCTGTGGGACATTTGCAGGACATTCTGTTTGCTTTTCTTGTCGCAGCGAGTTTGACAAACAGAAGCGCGATTATTAACAGGCCGCAGTATGAATTTTAAGCCAGTGGCCACAGCCTACTTTAAAATTCAAATGCTTCCATCTTATTAAAGCCGGAGAGAAGCAGAAAGTGTCCCGCTGTGATCTGATACCGTGCACTTCAGTGTGTTGGCCACATTTCCAAAGCCTTGTTTAGGAGTATTGGTTAGTTTTGTTATGAAGTCACCAGACATCCTGCTCTCCTGTATACGGAGAACGGCACGTCGCCCGACCGGTCGGAGACGGCAGATGGGGTCGGCTGTTGTGTCTGCTGTTGCCTGTCCGTTGCTCAGCTGTTACCGGGCCACGCCGTCTCCTCCCCTGGATCTGATTTCACAGTGGAAATATCACCTTCTCTTTCCTGGACGAGGCCGGCCGCGGCAGTTTGGCAGGTGGCGCCGAGTTGGTCGTGTGGTCCGCTAACAGTGCCAGCGTGTTCCTTTCAAAGAACATGCCTTGATCCTGTGGGGAAGCCGCAGCAGAAAGTCGTCCTTGATTTGGAGGGAATTTTGTTTAATTCCTCCCGGAGTTTGGGACCTCGAACTGAAAACACGCCGTCAAATTCAACCGCTGCTGTTATTTTTAGACATCATATTTTCTTTCATGAGCAATGGAGAGAAATAAGACCTAAAAAATGATGCACTGTCATACTGTTGAAGAACACGTTGTTAAATGATATAATAAAACACGCATCTGGAGACATGATGCAGCAAATTACAGTGCCCTCTTTTTAGCCCAGGTATCTCTCTCTGCAGCCTCGCCAGCTGCCTCAGTGCTGCATGTCGCAGAGCTGAAGAGAACAGAACACCCCCCCCCACACACACACACACACACACACACACATTTATAGCAGCTCCAGGTTTCAGAAACAGGGGCGATTAATTTTTCATCAGGCTCGAAAAGGAGAGTGTGGAGTTAGAATTTCAGCTGTGTCTCTCTTTCTCCGAGCTCTCCTCCCCCTCAGGTCGGGAGAGAGTCGGGGTTGTGTGAAACCTCGGCTGGATCCGACGCCCGGGAGCTCGGTCAGCTGACTCTCACTCTCTCTCTCTCTCTCTCTCTCTCTCTCTCTCTCTCTCATCTTTCTCTTTTATGCACAGTATCAGCAGAACAGGGCACCAGCTCCTCGGCGCTGACCGGGGGCCCTCGCTGCTCAGTTATGTAACAGCTACAGTAATCTCCCTGGGGCCCCTTTGTCAACCTATGTCTGCTGAGTCACCCGCTGGACGGTGCCTCACTCAGCCATAAGTGTAGTTTTTAATACGAGGCAGTTTTGTTGGGAAAACACTTTAGGATATAGTTCTTCTTTAAAATATTACATCTGCAGCTATTGGCTGTATCATTGCATGTAAAAGAAAGGGAATAATAGAATAAACAGCTCTTGAAACAATTAAAGCTCTTTAAAACAGTCATTTCTTACAGACTGCAGTCTGTTGAAAACATGAGGGTTGTTCTGTTTTGTTTTTTATGAACTTCAAGGGCCCTGCTGGCAGTCAAAAGAGGAGCCTCCTCCTGAGACGAATTTCAACATCATCTCAAAACGCCTCGCAGATCATGGTTCTAATTTTCCTCTTCTGTTTCTCTTTTTCTTTTTTCTTCCAAACGAAAGTGTCACTGTGGAGTGCATGTCTGCTCCTAGAAGGAGACAGAACAAACAAACATGGCCGTCAGCCTGACCTTGAAGTCAGGAGGGGACCAGCTGCCTCTAACACACACACACACACACAGCTACGTCCCATCAAGTGCGTGTGTGTGTCTCTGTGTGATATGTGTTTACTTACCGGTGGTTTCAGTGCGACTGTATAAATAATCACTTACAGACGTACAGCACGTCGCTGCAGGTATGTACTGTATGTACGCGTAACGTGCCGCCGATGAAAGCAACACCACTGGGGGTGCAGAGCTCCTATAGCGTCTGCAGAACCACCGCCCCCCCCCGGGGGCCTCTCACTCGCTCCCGGCCCGCACGATCTCTGGGGGGGACCGAACGCAGCGCCACCAGGCACAGGCTATTTGCTGCAACACGAGTCTTATTAATATTCACACACTCTCAGTCCCTCAGGCTTGAAGTTCCTTGTTAGGAGTCTCAGTGGGGGGGGCTTCTTGAGTCTGCTCAGTGTTTCCTTCAGTCACCGTTCCCTCAGCTCTGTCTGACTCTATCAGTCTGCCCTGTGTCATTCACTGTGTTGCGTGCCCGCTCTGATGATGTCAGCACCTAAAAACAAAATGGACGAGGACCAATCTCGCTGCGCTGATACGTTGCAGGCCGGGCGATTTGAAAAGTTAGAAACTTACGTGCCTCTCTTTGTTCCTAACTGTATTTTAATTCCCCACGTTTTCTTTCTTCTTCTTCTTTTTTTAAAAATATTTTTAACAACAGACATACTCGGGCCTCTTCTGCGTGGTCATCAACCCCTACAAGAACCTGCCCATCTACTCGGAGAACATCATCGAGATGTACAGAGGGAAGAAGCGGCACGAGATGCCCCCGCACATCTACGCCATCTCTGAGTCGGCGTACCGCTGCATGCTTCAAGGTAGGACGGAGGCCCGTTCGCCTGAAGCTGACCCTTCCTCTTGTTTTTACCGCCATGACGGCCCTCGCCAAACGTGTCATGCGCCTGGAACGGTTCTGGGGGGAAAAGAACGCAAGGGTGCGTTTGATGTGGTTCTAATAGGTGCAGTTCAGCTGGAAACTGAGGCCAGTTATGATTTTTTTTTTTTTTTTTTTAATGTTTTTGTTTTCGCAATTTCGGTCGCTCCCGGCAGGGAGTTTAGCTCACTCCCAGGCAGCACGGGGTTTGGCCGCATAGTCCGGGAGATTAGCGTGTGCAGAGAGTTTGTGAAGTGTGTGAAAGGTCACAAGGTCAGGGAGGATGTGACATCAGTGATTATGTCTGAGGAGAGGGCCGTCACCGAGGCGGCGAAACAGAAGACGAGCTATCTGGTGGGTTTTTCCCGCCGTATCACCGGCGTCCTGTGGTTTTGGAGGCTGTTTGACGCCCTAAACACGGGGCGAAGGATTTTGGGATTGTAACGTTAAGTCACATTGTTTATACTAAGCCTGTTACAGGCGAGTAGAACGTTATGTTCCTGTAACTTCCTGGCTCTGTCCGCCATTATTTCTCATTTTCAGCTCATACTGAATACTGAGGCAGACTTCTCCTCACGTTTTATTGCTCCAGTTCTTATTTGGTTTCTCGACAGCGTATCGGTCGACGGTGACAGCAGAGATGGACGACAGCCTCTCCCAGGGTTCTGTGTAGGAGTAGCGTGCTGCAAGGAGGGGGTCAGATAAGGAGGCAGCATCAGTCTTCAGCTTGTCATTAACTGGACCTGCTGCACTGATCCTGCAGAGTTGTCTTCATCCTGCACACACACACACACACACAGGGCTAAGCCGGTCGCCGCCATGAGCTGCACCTGCTGCACACACAAAGCTACAGCTACCACGAGAGTGGAGAGAGATGTGTTGTTTATTCTCGTTTGGACGGGCTCGCGCTGCTCCTTCTGAAAAATTAGTTTCAAGTAAAAAGCCCGCAAGACACAGGGCCGTGACCCACTTTGGATCTGGACCAAATGTTTTTGGGTCTGTGATGTAGAAGAACCGCTGTGATAAGCAGAAGCTTTTATCGGAGCGTAGCGGTGTTTGGACAGCCTCTCGGCTCTGCTGTGTGTCACACTGTCGCACCGTCGTCCCTTTAGCTGCGCTTGGATTTCAACTTTGATTTTTTATGTAGCATGTTTGCCGAAGCTTCCCCTGTTATTTATTTTTTGATTTGTCCCAACCTTCTATTGCACCAACCTTGTGCTCCACGTTGCAAATATAACTTTACACGGACAGAACCACAAACACACAAAGAATCTCACACACACACACACACACACTCTCCTCCCTGTCCTATTATCACTATGTGGGATGTTTATCTGGATATGGGACGCCTCTCCTGTGTCACCATTCTTTCCTCTGCCCCCCCCCCCCCTTTTTTTTTCCCTCCCCCGCATTCAATTCTTTTGGACCGCCGCCCCTCACGAGGAGGGGGGGGTCCCAAGGCCGCTGGTGCAACGAGGTCATCGCCGTCCGTCCCAGGCTGGCCCTCCACACCGCTTCTCGCTAAATTCTGCAAGCTGAGTCATGGTGGAATCGTCCCAGTCGTCGCTCCTGAGCTGGAGCGCGTCGCCATGGATATCTGCGTTGTGTGTATCTGTGTGTGTGCGACCAAAATAACCTTCCCCGCTGGGATCTGTAACAGAGGTGTCACTCAGTGAGCGGCAGTGTCTGTTACCGCCTGTCGGACACGCCCACTGTCCCGTTCGGGCCGAGGAAAGCTGCGTCTCCGTTCACTGCTGCGAACTATTTAGGAGCTCCTACTGTTTTCTAATTGCTTTCTTTCTTCCCTCAGTGACTGGAGCAGCTGGCCCTCCCTCGTTTCCACCCCACGTTCGGTCCTCTCTCGCTTTCAACCAGAATGTTCTGGCTCGGAAGACTCCGGAGAGGAAAATTCCCCCACATCCTCGAAGGCACTTTGGTCGCCTTTCACTTCACATGAAAAAAAAAAAACACAAGCCGCGGCTCTGCTGGCGCCTCAGTTTGCTTTGTCCCTTCTTTCTTCCCACTTTGATTGGGGGAACGCGGGGGGGGGGGGGGGGTCCACCTTCTCGTCCCAGCTTGACAGTCCACGTCACGGTACAGCCAGGGTTGCCATGGCTCGGCCTCTGTTGCGTCCCCATTTTCTCTTATTTCACTTTTTTAACAAGCCGGACCAAAAGTTCACGGCGGGTTCCCTGTGTCTGCGCGCGTGTGCCGACGTGTTTCGCAGATTTCATTCAAGCCAAAGTTTCATGGATCAGAGATGATCGTGGAAGTTTGTGCAGAAGCTGCGAGAAAGAGACACAGAGGCTCCAAATCCGGCAAATCGGTGAGAGCACACAGACCAAACAGTGGCATTTATGGCCAGAGAGAGGAACCACATTTGGCTGCGATCGCCGCTGCGTGTGCAGCCCCCCCCCTCCAGTGCCGCGCCGCCGTTGATTGCTCGGTAAATGTTTTCGGTTATGGCGTGGACACCCATTAAACCAGGCTTGTAAGTGCATTAAGTGTCCTGGTATTCGCTTGCTGCGCCGTATTCCGCGGCAGTCTGCGGAGCGCAGCAAATTAGATTTTGTTTTGGATCGCACCGTCCTTAATGGCCCAGATTTCGGCGGTCGGAGAGGAATAACGCGCTCCTCTAATGTGGAGGGACAGCGGCGGCGCTGCAGTGTCGGGAGCCGTCTCACTATTGTTAAGACACTGGCACAGACGAGCTGCGGGATCTCTTCCAGAGCGTGTCATAGAGAAGAGCGACGTGCCCAAAGCGAGAGCAGCGTTTGGTCATAGATTCCTGTAAATATCAGGGGGGGGGCGTTTGGTTTCCTTCAGCGATCACGAGTCCCACCTCGCATGAGCTGCACGTAGATATGAAATGTCTCGTCTCCAGCAGAGCAGAGAGGGGGATACAGGAGGTAACACAACAGGCAGAGAAGTGGAAAATGTCTTGGAACGGAGTGTGTGTGTGTGTGTGTGTGTCCGGGGGGGGGGCAGGAGAGAAGAGGGAATGTCGAGGCCTCAATATTGAAGGGGGCGACCGGGGAGAGCCAGGATAAAGGAGGTAGACCCCTCCAGACATGATGAACAGGATCGGTAGTGGAGCATTAAGAATGAAGAGCTGAGAAAGAGGGAGTCAGGCAAAAAGCAGGGGGGGGGGGCAGAGTTATGGGAGGGGGTGCAGAGCAGAGGGTACAGGGGAAAAGCAGAGGGGGCGGTCAGCATTGTGCTTCACAATGGGGGCTTTGTGCAGTTTGAAGGGGGCTGGGACCTGTGTGTGTGTGTGTGTGTGTGTGTGTGTGTGTGTGTGTGTGTGTGTGTGTGTGTGTGTGTGTGTGTGTGCGCGCACACAGGGAGGCCCGGAGCTGCAGAGCTCTTCCCTGGGAAATGAGGCCTCTTGTTGGGGCAACGAGGGCTGGAGAGAAGGGCTGGTGGCCTGAGTGACAAGACAGGTGTGGAGGGTGGGGTGGGGTGGTGTTGGGTGGTGTTGGGTGGTGTTGGGTGGAGGGGGGGTTTTTCCTGCTCTCCAGAAGGACTGTCTGTACTCGCGACATGTTCAGACAAATGGGGAGGCCTGTTCGAACAGCATGCATGTACTGCAAGCGCACTACGGGCAGATGCATCTCTAATGGGTGACAGCTGTAGAGTTCATACAGGATAAAATCATATTTCTGTTTTGGGGGGGGGTCGTGCATCAGGTCTGATTTATAGCTAACGCTCCTCCCCACACATAGACGCGCAGGCTTTTTGTCCTGCCTAACCTGGGCGATGATTGGGAAAGCTGTCATCGTGCATATGTTTATGAGTGTTTCATAGAAAAAAATGAATCTTGGCTTTTTAAATCCTTCCTATCCACAGTAGGGACTTTTTTTAGATATTACAGGCTGATGGATTTCAGAGGCCGACTGTGAACGCTAAGAAGACTAAATGTATTTCCCCGACCTACCTATCATGTGCGCTGGTTATTTATGGGGACTGTATTTTTTTTTCTCCACATATTAGCATGATGATTCGTGTGTTTTGCACACCTGTGGTCAACGCTGCACCGTGAGCTAACGTGAAGTGTCTGGACGTCGAGCCGCCGCGTCCGCGCGCCGCCCTCGTTCTTGGATAGCGTTGTCACGAGAGACGCATAGCAGCGATACCAGAAGCGTCGCCGCGGCAGATAGTGTTACCTGACTGATGATGGTGGGGGCTGCCCCCCCCTTACAGACACCTGTCACTCACTACGTGTGTGTGTGTGTGTGTGTGGTGCTTGTCCAGAACTGCAAATCATATCTTTTTTTTGTTTGTTTGTTTTCACGTTTTTTTCCTCCTCGTCTCGTTGAGAATACGATTCCTTCCTGACGTGAATATCTGACATTTTTTTCTTGGGTGTTTTTGTTTCACCTCTACATCTCTTGGCTGTGGGAACTAAACACTCCTCGCATCCCGTCCAGTCGGTTATTTCATCTTCTCTCCCTAATTCCATCAGATTCAGTCATACACTGACACACAGTCTCACACTGATGCGGTTTCCCCTCTGTGGCCAAAACCATGCAACCCCCCACCACCACCACCCCCCGTGTGTCTGGATTCCTGCGGGGCTGCAGGGCTTAGCGCCGCGATATTAGAGGTGCCAGCGTAAACACGCATACGCACGGAAACGGCCGGGATTATGGTGGGCCTAGCCATCACAAAGAACCACTGTGGGCCCGACGGGCCGCCCGGCGGCCGCCATCTGCAATCGATTACATCGCCAAATACTTTTCGGCCGTATCTCCCGCAACTGCTTCCCCTCCCCATTCTTTGGCCCGCAGGCAACACCCAGCAGCACGGGGCTAATTTTAAACCCTCCGTCGGCGTGCTGGCGTGCAGACACTCTGTTAGCGTAAACAAAAATGCGCATGTGTTCGGTGGGGGGAGTCCACTTTTCCATTATGGGAAATGTACCTTATTTATAATTAATGTTATTTCCAGTCTGTCGGCACAGTAGCTTCAGGCCAGCGGACACAAACCACAGGTACGACAGAGTAGCTAACAAAGAGCCCGGGGACGTTTGGCACATCCGTCCAGCTCCTCGCCATGAGACGCCAACTGTGTCTCATGGACCTGGTCCTCAAACTCTCTCTCTCTCTCTCTCTTATCTATCTCTACCTCTCTCACCCCCTAATCCCAGAGATTTCTCATCTTACCCCTGCATTACAAGCATTTGAAAAATGTGCTTTGCGGGACTTCAGAAAAAGTATTGACTCCAAAACTCTGTGGAGCGCAGCTCAGACGTTATAACACGAGCCCCGGGGTGGGGAGGCAGAAATTGAATTTAACTTGCCGGGGCCTCCACCTTCCATACGCGCACAACGCTACACTCAAAAATCTACCATTAAAGCTGATTGAGGAAACAGCTAGCAGCTACGTTTCCTCTAATGCTCACTAATATCCTTTAACTTATTGGTTGTGTTGGATTTTGGCAAAAATAAAAGGCCAAAAAAATCATCTGAATTGTGGTGTGACAGGTGCAGGAGGAAGACAGAGACAGGAAGTGACACCTTTTTGTTTGTTTGTTCGTGTGTGTGTGAATGTTTGTGTGCATCGGGCCTCTCTTTGCTTTCACACCCCCCCCAGGTGGTCCCACACACACACACACACAGCGGTCATTTCCGAGAGGGTGGGGACCGTCACCGTCCCGTGATGACGGTCTATTTCTGTCCGTGATCTCAGCTGCCAACTGTCGTCACCGTTCCCGAAACCGAATGAGAAGCGCCGAAACCCCCTCAGGATTTCACCGTCGAGTATGTCAGCAGGTGACGTGGTGTTATTTATAGCTGGGAACGCTCCCGTTTTCCATCGAGGCCCCAGTGTGCCGCTCTGATTTCTGTGTCTCTCCCTTATCGCCGTCTGTCCTATCTGGTCCCGTCCCGCCCCGTCCCGCCCCGCCCCGTCCTGCCGCACCCTCCTCGCCTCATCGGGCGTAGCTTATCTCCCCTGTCTGATGTACGATGTCAGTCTCCAGTGGTGTACTTCTGATCCAGGTTCTGTAATTTTTGCTGACTGCTGTAAAGCGTCCATAACCTCCACCTTTTGACCCTGCCACGCCCCCCCCCACCGCCACCGCTGAAAACAACGCCCGTTCCACACCCAAGAGGCCCCGGTGCTGGCAGGGAGGGAAACTAGGGGGCATCCGAATTCCAGTCCACACACACACACACACACACACACACACACACACACACACACAGCACTGCACGTAAATGGCCAGTCAGCTCAGCCCGCCCTCCTGTGCGCAGGGCTCGCGAATGCCTCGCCGGCAGCTGGTTCAACAGCAGCTGAGGCGTCGGTCAGCGCGGCGCTCATGAGCCCAGACATCTGCGAACGCTCCCGTATCCAGGAGTGATGTTATAAACGGTCGTGATTCCTTCAGCCGCCGACGCCTTGATGACAGCGTGATATAAATTACTGCAGATCCTGTTTCTGCTCCTATTTTTAAAAAAAAACAACGGAGACCTGCCAGTGTTGTGCGACTGCTGTTAGTTTTGAGGTAACCTTACTTTAAAAAAACTAAAACTCAAAATGATTTAACTTAAAGAATTAGTGGGTATTTTAAAGGGACACTCCACCAATTTTAGAACTAATGTTACCTATTCATAAACGGGTATAAACCACAGTAGATGAAGCGCGGTGGCTGTTAGTATCACTATAATAATCTCTGCTGGAAGACTTACGGCTTTGTTTATCTTATTAGGATTAGGATGTCGCGTATGACTCCTCTTCACCCCCCCCTCCCCAACTTAAGTGCGTTTAATTTGCGTCTTATCGTAATTGTTCGGAAGCCGGGAGGTGACAGTTACACACTGCAGGCGCCCGCAGACCGCAACGCTTCCCAGATCCCACTGACTGTGTGCTACTTCCACTGTCTGGGAATGTGAATGAGCTCTGTCTCCCTTGTGTGTCACACACACACACACACACACACTTAGAGCTTTGTTGCTCTGGTTTTAAGGAGCTCTGGATTCAGTCCTGCCTCAGTTCTCGGCCTTTATGAGTAAGCAAGGCACCGTTTTATATTTCACCTTTGCACTAACACGGTCACCATACTCTACAAGGGAGGTGTGCGTGTGTGTGTGTGTTTGTATGTATGTATATGTGTGTCACTGTAGTTTATAAGAGAGAAGCTCACTGGCTATCACTCAGGATTTCTTATGCATGTGAAGAGGTTGCCATGGCACCAGATTTTTCACCGTGTGCAGTTGCACTTTACGACTTCTTTTATGAAGCACAGTGTGAGAGCTTGAGCTGCAGTGTGTGTGTGTGTGTGTTGCATCCAGTTGCAAAGACCCCAAAAGTGGTCAGTGTTATCACGGAGGCTAATGAGAATAAGCGTAATCACAAATTGTTTGTGCGTGCGGATCAGCCCGCCATCACGGCTTCCATTAGCACAACGGTCTGCGACAATTAGGTGCACAATTTGCGGGTCCGACTTTGTGCGTCGAGCTGCGTTGAATCGGAGCCATATTGCTAAGGGACCATTGACAGTAAATGGACGTAATTAGGATCCTTGCACCAAGAATGTTTTTGTGCAGGAATGGTTTGGTTTCAGCAGGGGATGTGGAGAAAGGTTTTTTTTGGGGGGGTGGTGGTGGTGGTTGTGGTTCAGATTTCTCAAACCTCCTTCAGTTTAGAGACCAAATGA
The DNA here is from genome assembly GCA_016785225.1 of Psettodes erumei. Lineage (NCBI taxonomy): Eukaryota > Metazoa > Chordata > Actinopteri > Pleuronectiformes > Psettodidae > Psettodes > Psettodes erumei. Next base: position 1,550,752 of record JAFBJZ010000776.1, on the reverse strand, counting down.
GAAATTTTGTTCCATCCCCAGACTCATTAAAACCAAAGGAGGAAAAAAAAGAAAAAGAAATTACAGTTAGTCGTGTGCTGACTGCCCAGAAACTCAAGAAAACAATGAAATTACATTATGTTTTTTTTAGGTTGCATGTTTTAGCCTTCCTGCTGAACTGCGGACCCAGAGATTTCCCATGATGCTCGGCGGTGTCGTGGATGGTTGATTTTTCCCTGCGTCTCCTCCGCAGCAGTTTCCAGCAGGTTGCGTGCGTTCAAACGAAACAATGGTCCCAGATACAGTCCGGAGCGGGTGGGGGGGTTACTGAGGCTGTACAAGGTTAAATGAGGTCGACGATTGGGTGGTGGTGGTGGTGGTGGTGGGGGTTATGGTAATGATTGGGGCTTTCATGGACACGGGGGTGCTCTGGAATGTGAAGAATGGAGGCTTGTTTAATCCTCGCGGGGGATGAATTATTAGCAGAAAAAGGGAGCCCTGCTGTGAGATGTGTGCTGCTGCTTCCACTGCAAGTAAATTCAGACGACCCAATGAGTCTTTGATGAATTATATTGATAAATATTTTGCCCCCCCCCCCATGCTGTCACTGGAATCCATATTTAACTGGCGTCCAAACGCGGCACGATCCTGCAGCTTGACGTACGATCGGGGAGGCCGCGCGTCGTCGTGGAGGGAATAGCGAACGCAGCTTAAGGGTTCTAACGATGAGGTGATGAAATTAAAACCATCTGTCGGTGTGGAAAAGCGATTTTGTCTCCAGTAAGGTCCTGTTCTTTACTGGTCTGAGTAATCTGGCTTTACACCATGCGTGAGGTGGCGGGGGGGAGCGAGAAGGGAAATGAGAGCAACGGCGAACGAGGGGAAACACAAAGCGGGTAAAGATTTAGCGAGGCAGTAATGAGCTACTGGAAGGGGAGAGCGCGTTCGGTTTGATCGGCCCGCCCACGCTTAACCGGCACGGCATCCTGGGTAAATATGACCCGGCAGCTGGTCGTCATGGCGATGGAGGAAGCAGCAGCTGCCAGGAGGGCGAAGGTGGCGGCGCGGAGCAGATGGATGCAGGCGCTCGCCCACACAAACTGCACAGGTCACGTTGGCCAGTTTAAACAGGAGAGAGGAATAAAAGCAGGTTTTTTAATAATCAAAGATCACATGATGACAGTATTCTCTCTCTCTGTCAGGTCAGTTTCTACTTTGTTTTGTTTGACCTTTGCAGGGGAGTGAAATCATAGGGGTGGGGGGACTATAGGAAACGAGCTGAGAGGATGTTTGCAGAGGAGAAGAAGGTCAAATGAGAAGTCTCGAAGAAGTGAGCTGGACAAATAGTCTGGTCTGGTGATGAGAAGGAAGCCCAAACGTGTGTGTGTGTGTGTGTGTGTGTGTGTGTGTGTGTGGGCAGGTAAACCAATCACCCTGGGCACAAAAACACTTAAATCCCTGGACCGTGCCAGTTTTTAAATTTTTCTTTTTGCTTTTTCTTTTGTTTTGTTTTTGTCCGCAGAGCCACATTAATTATTCTGCTCGTGCCTCAGCTCCTCCAAACAAATGACGGCTGCCGCCTCCGCCGGAGATGCAACACATAATGTACTTCCCCTGCACCTGAGCTTTTTTTTAAAAAAAAAAAATGTTTTTAGGAAATACTTACTTGCCGTACAGTTGTTGCAAAGGCACTGAAGCTGCACCTGAGGTGAATTTGGGCTGTGGGCACGTTGTTGGTCGCGCAGAGTGCCCCCTTTTTGATTGCAATTACACAATCATAATTTGTAGCAGGTTTTTTTTCTGTCTCAGATTGCAATCAGGTGCTAATTTCAGCAGCATGAGGTCACGCATGCAGACGGCCTCTCTCTTTTTATCTCGTGGAGCTGACTCGATGTCGGTCAGAGGCTGTTTACATAGTCTGCATTTGGTTTTCATATTCGCGGTGGGTTACGCAGCGTTGCGTGCCTCGGTCCGGTCTGGAGGTAAGGTCTTGTTGCGAGTCCACATTAGGTGCATGTGATCGGCATCAGGTTTGTGTAAATGTGGCGGTGGAACGCAGGCGGGAAGAGTAATCACACTTTGACCCGTGTTTCAAAGGCAAACTCGTCGTCGGGGAGAAGGTGCCGGATAATCTGAGCAGCTCGTTCATCATCCGCAGCCATACAGTTCAACACAAGTGTGAACGAGTGTGTTTTACTTCAGCATGATTGTGCATATTGAAGAACAAAAAAAAAAATTGTTCCAGCTCGCCTGCATTACATTTACATGACATGAGGCTTCCAGATGTGCACACACACACACACACACACAAACTCAAACTCAATGGTCAGCAGTCGTACGAGGGAAGTTGTTTTGTCAGGTGAAGGATCGCCGTGAAAACTGATCCGCATCGATAAGGTGCGAATAAGTGCAAACTTGTTATTGTGAGATGGAGCTCAACTCTTCATCAGCCGCTGACATGGTCCAGGTTTAGAGGTTCGACCTGATTGTGCCCTTTTGTTTGGTCTGGCTTTATTTAAGTAAAATGGGAGGAGAGCTCATGGAGAACTACATTTTTTTACATTTTACTTGTAGACAAAACATTTTTTTAAGATATGTAGTTTCTGCCTTAAGCATGACATCACTTATAATCTTCAGCAAAAGCATCTGCTCCCATTCCCCCGTTTCTTTTTGTGTGTGTGTCTGTATATTTTCAGCTTTCTGAGTTTAGGAATGTGGAGGTGTTCCCAAATTTCTTTTTTTCTTTTTTTTTTGTCAGGAAATGAAAAATCCCCCTGCCACAGGAATGTCAGCAACTTTTGCAGGACCGGGCTCACATGACAGGCACAAAAAGCGTTACTTTTAAAATCATAATTCAACCTGACCTTGAGGAACTTTTAGAAAGACTCAAAGCAAACGCTAATCCTCGTCCCTCTCTGAATATGAAAGAAATATGCGACACACATGTTGTTTACCAGTGGCTCTATTAAATTAGGGCATGCTCTGATTGTGACAGCATGAGAAGGGGTTTCTGCTGAGAAGCGGGTCAGATCCCTCCGGGTCCTGGTCTTTGTGGTTCTCTGTAGCGCACAGCGGGACCTTGGGAGTTGAGAGGTCGCACACTCCAGTGGGCATAGCTAATCCCGTCATCTGGATTTGCGGTCTGAATTCCTCTGTGATGAAAGGTGCAGGAGATTCAGTTACCAGTCTGGGTGTCGTTTTTAAGGCCGTTGCACGGCACGGCCTTGCAGGCTGGTGCAGGCTGTCGGCGTCGTAAAGTAACTCTGCACATATGCACTGGATTCATGTGGCTTCGGTGTCAGTGGAGCAATGATTCACCGTCTCCTGTCATTCTCAGGAGAAAAAAAAAAGATCCTACAGTGTGATCGTGCTTGGCGTAGCTCCAGATATTTGCACGTTGATATGAAAAGAGGTGGTTGAGTTGCACTGCATTTTACTGCCTTGAGGGTCCAAACGCAAAAAGGCCTGTAACTGTGATTGTTGTAGTTGTAATAAAGGTGTAAAGTCAAGCAAAGGGTGGGGAGATGCTGACTGTGTTTTCCTCTTTTCTCTGAACAGATCGTGAGGACCAATCAATCCTTTGCACGTGAGTAAAACAACTCTCAAATCTCTCTTCGCCTCGCGGTTCTGCCGATACAGCGGCCTGGAAATCAAACTGCCTCACCTCTCCTGCGTAAACGTGCTCCTCACCGTGAAGAAGATGTCAAACTTACAGTATACAGTAATAAAGGAAGCACTTCATACGGATCATTGCTCCTGAATAACCTGGTGTCCTGATAATTTTGTCCAACTGAACGAAAACCTTTCCCTCCGTCTCGCCTAATCTCCCCCTCGCCCTGGGTCAGTTGGCCGGCCCCCGTCGCCCCGCTGTTTTATTTAAGGACCGGTTTCAAATGGCTTTTTGCGGATGCTGGGTTATGCGGCGGCTCGACCCAATACCGGGGGAGTTATGAGTGCGGTTTGGTGCCCTGCCTTCATCTGCTGTGGCAGCGAGTAATTAAGTGCCACGCTCTTTTTGAGTGTGGCTGGAGTCGACCGCTGCCGACCAACAGACAGGAGCTCTTGCATAATCTTAAAGCCTGAATGTCTGAACGCTACACCCCCTGTTGGTGAAGGCGGAGCCATTATAGCTGCGTCACCCCACTGTTTAATAAGTAGGGGAGTGACCCAGTTTATAAAAAGCCGCGGCCTCACTTTTACCACTTAAAGATATTTACTAATGAATTGTCTCATAAATGAATGTGTGTTCATTATCCTGTAGTACACACAGGATTTGGGTCGCTGCAGTCAGCTGTCATATAGGCTTCAATGCCAAGGTTGCTGTCTAAACAACCTGTTGCTCGGCCGCTGACGACACAAAATGGAAATGCAGAGGAGGTAGAACCTCGTGGTGAGCAGGGAGCGGCCCAAAGAAGCCGGGAACTTGTAGAAATTCTCGTGTTTGAGTTGAGAATGCTGTCGCCCCGCCGTGTACGTGAGCCCTTTGACCACGTCTTGTCCGTGAGAGTAAAGGATACGATGTGAAAAAGTCTGTGACTTTCCCTGAGAAACAAACAAGAGCCAGGCGGGGATGCGTAAATAACTTGACCTATATCGCTTCGCCCACGTCCGAGGACTCGCCCATCAGAACCGAGCTCAAGCTGCCGCAGAGCTAATTGCCAGCTAGACTAAAGCCACCGGTATGTAGCCCCATGTAGCGCCTTGGCCCGCTCGCCGCCTTGGCCCGGGTTTCTCCGGGCTCTGGGACCTGACTGTGGGAGCTGTGGACGGACCTGCCTGAACACAGCTATCATTAGAGACGGCCCAAAAGGCAGAGCCTGGAAACTTTGGAGCCCGGCCCGCCAGACCGCAGGGTTCTCCAGTAAAACCGACTGACAGAGGGATGGATGGATTTAGAAAGCAGCATCAGATAGGCTGATGCTGGTCCGCTCGCTCACTCCTTCACTTCTCCTTTTCTCTCTTTTTTTCCTTTGGGGTTCATCCAGTCACTCCTGACCGCCGTAATGATGAGCGCGAGTTATTTTGGTTTGGGTTTTACGGTGTTTTGCCTGTACGTCGCTAAACTGTGGACAATTTTACAACAGTTTATTTCCTGTAATTAATAAGAATAAAATAATTTGATTGTCTGTCACAGAATGACCTTTTTCTTTGGGTTTTTTTTTCTTTGAGGCTCAACGGTGAATAAATCATGTGCGTTTAAAACACTCACACACGTAGAACAGGATGAAAAGCTAACAATGCCAGAGCTTCATCATCGGGTGTTGTGTTATTCGTCAAAAGGCTAAAACCGTAGCAGTGTTGGTTCACTCGCTCACACCGTCGTCACCCTCTTGTCTGTCCCCTGTGTTTTCAGAGGTGAATCGGGCGCTGGCAAGACCGAGAACACGAAGAAGGTCATCCAGTACCTGGCCCACGTTGCCTCCTCACACAAAGGACGCAAAGACCACAACATTCCTGTGAGAGCCCCGCTGCCTACATTTTTCCTCCGCTACCCTCGGCCAAGCCCGGGCCTCGGCCTCTCCCCTCCCCTCTAAATCACGCCTGTTGAATAGCCCCTCTTCTCACCTGAAAAGGCCTTCCTGGTATTCGTGGATCACCTCTGTAATTGAAATGAATCGTCATTTTTCAGAAACACACTTGTTCGCTCGCCGGCGGATTGTTGAGCTGTTGTTTCAGCCGTTGAATTTAACGCTACAGCGAGTGGCTGCACCAAGATTGGACGCAGCTGGGCTGGCTCCCCTCTGACAAAACCCACCTAACAGGACTGATTAAGCTGCACAAAAACCCAATGTAAAAGCTGACAGTTTAGTGTTTACAGAGCTTTAGCTTTTTGGGCCTTGATGTTGAGCTAAGCTAAGCAGCTACTTGCTGTAGCGCCACAAACTTGGACGTCACTCTGCCAGAAAGCGAACAAGCGTGTAAACGTTACAGTGCTCCAGTTTAACGTGAGGTGCGTAGCTCAGTTTTGAATGAATAGTGAGGTATTAATCCACAGCTAACCTCACAGCTGTTCACTGCTCCCGCTTCACGTCATCGCCGGGCTAACTGTGTACTGGTTGTTCTGTTTCTTGCGGCTTGTGTCTGACATGAGCGCTTCAAGGTTTTTTTTTTTTTTTAACACTTGCATTTGTTTATCCATAACAAACAGCCCGAATCTCCCAAAGCATTCAAGCTCCAGGCAAGTGTATCTCCCGCTTTCTCAAAAAGAGTGTGTGTGTGTGTGTGTGTGTGTGTTTGTACTGTACGTGCATGCCCTTCCCTCCGCAAATCTCTGCCGCTTCCGTAATGATGTGGACCAACTAATCCAAGCTTCTCTCTTTACGAGGTATTTGTTTGTGCTGGCTCAGTCTCGTGAATCTGCTGGGTCACGATAATAAAATTGTTTTTTTATCAGTCGGCCGCAGGAATTGAGACGTTTTATTAGACACATGTCAGTCAAATAAAAAATAATTAGTCGTACCTGTGTGTGTTCACATCAGGTGCCAGTGGAGTATTAACTGACCCCTGCGTCGCCTTGCTGTGTTTGTCTGTTCATCCTCATTTTAAATTTAAAGGATTTTTATTTTAGTTAGAGCTGTGTTAAAATCAGACTACAGCCGCACTAAACATCTCTCCTCGTCTTCGTCTTTTACATTTCGGCGATACCTAAAAAGAAAATGATGAAAGACGATAACGGTTTCATATATTCGTGCATGTTTTCCATCGGTGATGTGCTCTAGATGCATGTGTGTAGTTTGCAGAGCATTTCAGTTGATAATTCATTTTCTAGCTTGGCTGGTTCTGTAGCCTTGGATGTGGTAACATTATTCCAGTAACCACGTGTGCCTTTGAATTCATATGTGGGTTTTTTTTTTCTTGTTGTTGCCCAAGTCAATAATTAAACGCAGAGGATGTTTGTAGCCTAACCTGGATTTTCAGTTTCGTCCCAGAAGTAACATAAATGAGACTCTGCTGACACCGTACTGAATTTGCTCCAACCCCAACCCCAGCAGAACTCGATATTTTCTGGCTCACTTCTTCTCTGCTCGATATATCCACTAGCTTTTTTTTTTCTTTCTCCCCCTAAACCAGTACCTGATGTTTCTTCGTCCTCTGTAATCTAATAACTATGGAAGCAGAGGGGGGTGGGGGGTCCTGTGATCGACAGCTTTGAGCGCACGCCGTCCAGGTGAACGCCTGTCCTGTAGCGGTGCGTCTCGGTAGCCGTGACCCGGCGGCCTCGGCGCTGCACCGTCCACGCTGACCTCCTTAACGCCGCTTTCCCTCTGCGTTGCATTAACGGCCGCCTCTGAGCACAGTCCAGAGGAATGTAGAGCCGGGGATCGAGGGACGGCGAAGATGTGGTGCGGGAGAGAAGACCGGAGGGGAGGGGTTTGGGTTGATGAAGTAGAGGAGAAGAGGTAAAGCAGACCAGAGCGGACCAGACCCGTCGTATTTCTCTCAGTGAGACAGACAAATGGGGGAGCCTGTTTATTCGCCTGCGCTGCTTTCTGTCTTATTCTATGAAAGATAAACGGGGGGGAAAATGTGGAGGAGGATCGTTTCAATCTACCTCTGTTGGTATAACCCTTGTCCATCAGGAGGTATGGGCTTCACTGGAGCTTTCCCCCAGTCAGCGCACTCAGACTGAGCAGACTGTTGTGCGTCCTGTTTCCACGTCTGGCCGCAGGTATTAAACTTTGTCTGCAGACGTCGAGCAGAGCTCGGCGTTCCTCGCTCTGGACCTCGTTCCCTTGTCACTGTCGTGCTAATTGAGTTGAGTTGTTGCTATCGTATGAGGCCAAGAGACACCTACACAGGCCAAAGAATTTGTTTTCTCTTTCTTTTTTTTTTTCTGGCTTTGAACACGTCTCGATAGGGCCGTGTAGGCAGGGTCTGATGTGGCGACGCCAGCCGTAGGAGTTATTTCTGTACTGCCAGCGCCCTGGATTGAGGGGATTGTGTCATGTGTAGGGGAATAAGAGGTTTCCGGGCTCATGGGGAATGTCCCGACCACGTATCAACCCCAGCTTTTGAGATCTGGGTGGAAGCCATCATTAGGATGGCGGCAGCCGCGGTCTTCGGATATTACAACGTATGTCATTGCAGCCATAGGAGCCCGCTCGCTGCAGGGCGCGCGTTGGCACACACGCCACTGTGGTTTCACGAGTTCTGTCGAACCGTTTGATTGGCTTTGCCCCTCAAACTTGTCGAGCTCCCTCGATAAAAATGGCGTTGTGCCGCAGCTGACTCAAGTGAAGCCAGTGGAGCCGTGATGAATTGCTCGCCGCCCGAAGTGATCGGTTTAGCACACCGACTTGGCCACGTTCTCCTCTGGCTGCTCCCTCACAAAGAATTGATCTTGCCTTGCCCAGCTTGTGTGCGTTTTGGCAGGCCCAGAAAAATGCGATAAATAGTGATAAAAATATTCATTACACGGGGCCAGGCTTTGGAAATGTGTGACAGCTTGTTGGACGCTTACCTCTCTCACCGTCTTTCTTCACAGGGTGAGTTGGAACGCCAGCTCCTGCAAGCAAACCCCATCCTCGAATCTTTTGGCAATGCCAAGACGGTGAAAAACGACAACTCGTCTCGCTTCGTGAGTTTACGGCCCCTGTTTAAAGCATCTTACCATCTCTCAATTTAAACAGATATACAGATAATATTACAGTATGGACATTATTGCCTCATGTTGAATATGTTTGTCCACGAGCTGGGTCTTCAATACATTTAGTTTGTGGAGGGGCAGAGGTCCGATATATGTAAAAGAGATCATTTATCAAGTATTACTGAGAATAATAACCTGAAATATATTGATCTGCAGTTTGTTTTTGGATGGAAAAAACCCTCAAATTGGTATGAAGGTACCACGGAGAGAAAGATTCAGTAATGAGCCCTTCTTGGAATATGAGAGAGAATAAAAGTGAGTGAATCAAATTAAACCAGCTGGATCTTCTCAGGGAAAGATGGATTTTTATCCTGGCATGCAGATGTTCCACTCCTCTTCACAATAATCATTGCCTCCACTGAATCCCTGAGTTTTATCCACTGGTGTATATTATAGTATAGTGCCTTTACATTTGGGAAACTCACTCATTATTTGCTTTTCAGCCTGAGATCTAGATGACAAGATCCATACTTCATGTTTGTGTGGTGAATACGATGCTGTAGCCACCAGCAGGTTAGCTTATCCTTAGCGCACAGGCTGGAAACAAATGGAAAAAAGTCTTGGAATATCTAAAAGTTAAAAAAAAAAAAAAAAATCTACCCACAAGCACCTCTAAAGCTCACCAATCAGCACATTATATCCTGTCCCGTGGCCAGCGGACCCTCCAGGAGGTTTCTGCTCCCTGCCAAGAAATAGTCCAGATAAAAGCCCTGTAAAGCCACGCTGTGTTGTTTTTTGACATTGGTATTTTGTATGGATTTAACAAATGAAATATAACTCGTCAATTAGTGAGCTGTCCAGGTGCTGCTGGGTGGATTGTGTTGCCTTTGGGCAGACTCCACACAGTGCTTCACTGTACAGACGTGAAAGTGATATCAGTCTCCAAAAAGTAAACAAACACATTTTCCTAATTGTGTTATATTCATATTTCTTTTGGGGGCTTTTTCTTTATTAGATTAAAAAAAACAGATTCAGTTCGTAGGTCTGGTTTCATAACTTGTTGCTCTTTAATAATTTCCTAAAAGTCTAGTGTTATAAAGTGGACTGATGCCATGCTTTCAGTTCTGTGTTATCTCTCGTCATGTAGTGATGAGTCAGAGGAATCACAACAATTCTCGCTGAGCGCTTAAAAAATTTTTTGTGTGTAAATCATGTGGCTGAGTTTAACCGCCGGGGCGCACTGTCCTGGTGAATCAGCGGCTGACTCAGAGGAGAAGCTGTGATGACCCGTGGACAGACACACACACACACACACACACACACACACACACACACACACACACACACACAATCGCTGTCGGGAAACCACCGACATGCCCAGGATTCTTTCTGACCCACTAACCTGGCCTTTCCCTAATGTAGTCGTTTTGTTCCCTTTGTACCATGAACTGGTATTTAGAACGCAACGGACAGAAAAACAGCGAGCTCGCTGACAGATTCAAACATGTCACATTGTTCGTGATGTCATCGGCTTTCTAATTAATCTGCATTAAGTTCAATATCTGTGTTTTTAAACGTGAATCTGCATCTTTTTTGCAGGGGAAGTTCATCCGAATCAACTTCGACGTCACGGGCTACATTGTTGGGGCCAACATTGAAACTTGTATCCTCCTTACTGTGACCACACACAGTTTAAAACACAGTGATGGATTAGATGAGAAAAATGAAGTCCATTTTACCACTTACAGCCGCTCCTGCTCTGTACCTTAGTGCATTCAGATTTGTTAATGCCCAGTGAGGAGAATAATTGAAATGGATCTATAACGGGATAAAATGTGTTTGATGCAGCACTCATAGAAAGAATGCATTTATTTGTAAATTACAATTGGATTTGATCCCCTTGGTTTCCTCTCTAAAATCGAGGATTTCCAGATTGACTAGTTGCTTGTGTGCTTTGAGATTAAAGCGACTGCAGACTGTGTCACTTTTTTGACTTTCATGTTGTGATTTCGTCGTCAGTCCTTAACTTCTTCGCTCTCAGACCTCCTGGAGAAGTCGAGGGCCATCAGACAGGCCAAAGACGAGAGGACCTTCCACATTTTCTACCGCCTGCTCGCAGGGGCTGGAGAGCATCTCCGGAGTGAGCGCCTGACTTTCGCTATAAGGAGCAATCACGATAAACAAAACAATGAGCACAGGGACAGCGAGGTTTCGTGTTTGTGCTAATGTGCCCCAGGCGAGGAACGGAGCTGAAGGAGGCTGGTTTGAATTAGCACCAGTGAAACAAATCTTTCTGTCTTGTTAACTTTTAATTTAGCTTGTTAGTACATTGTTTCCTGATGATGCAGGAGGTGTTCTGGCGGCATATTTCTCCTATGAACCAGTGGACTTAATCTGATTTCTCCATCAGTATGCACCTCCTCTCTGTGTCTAAACTCATTTGTCTTTAGTGAAAATGGAGGCAAACGCATAAAACCCGAGTTCATCCTTTAAATTGTTGCAGAATTCAGCAGTGTAGTCAATAAACTGGAAAAACATACCACAAAAAACACAAAGAAGGTTATATTGATCATAATTTAAACAACTGAAAATCTTTTAATAAAGAAGATCTTTAAACGTTTCCTTTCTTTCGTCCTCCAGCGGACTTGCTCCTCGAAGGCTTCAACAACTACCGTTTCCTGTCAAACGGTAACATTCCCATCCCCGGTCAACAGGACAAGGAGAATTTCCAGGAAACAATGGAGGCCATGCACATCATGAGCTTCTCCCACGACGAGATCGTCTGTGAGTAATGGTTCCAGATGTTCCGTGAAATATAGCCCACTCACGTTCTCCCTCGCGTTCCATAATTGCATTAATTTTTCTCCTCTCTCGCTCTGCCCTCACCAATTTTCCTCCCGCGGGGAACAATAAACCGTTATCTTATCCCCGTCAGGCATGTTGAAAGTGGTTTCTGCAGTGCTGCAGTTTGGCAACATTGTCTTCAAAAAGGAGAGAAACACCGATCAGGCCTCCATGCCTGAGAACACAGGTAAAAAAAAATAGTGTTCGTGTTAATCTGCGATGGGATTATTTGAACTCGTTACAGAACACTTGTATGATACGATAAGGCGCTCGCTCGCTGCTCCCTCACTCTTCCAGCCGCCCAGAAGCTCTGCCACCTGCTTGGGATGAACGTGATGGAGTTCACCAGAGCGATCCTCACGCCCAGGATCAAAGTGGGACGAGACTACGTGCAGAAGGCGCAGACCAAGGAGCAGGTAAGGAGCCAATGAGCATTCTGCATTTCTGAGGCCGCTGAATGAAAACTATCACGTTGAGTTCCAGTCTTTGTGTCTGTGCTTTGATATCGGCCTGTTTAAAGTACAACCTCCTTATGCAAACTGATGAGTTACACAATATGTTTGGACAGGTCATCTAAACCTCCTGTCCTCGCCGTGGCCCACTGTTTTTAATGATTGTTCAGCGGGTTATGAATTATTAATAGTGTCTTTCATGGCTGCTCTCTCTGTGCCTGCACTCCTTGTTTTTGCCCTCAGGCCGACTTCGCCGTCGAGGCTCTGGCCAAGGCAACGTACGAGAGGCTGTTCCGATGGCTGGTCCACCGCATCAACAAGGCGCTGGACAGGACCAAACGCCAGGGGGCGTCCTTCATCGGCATCCTGGACATAGCCGGCTTTGAGATCTTCGAGGTGCCGACTGTGGACAAACTCATTTCCACAAAATCTTTTTTTTTTTTTTTCCCCTTGACACATAACTTCACAATAACTTCACTTCTGCTCCTCCGTCCAGCTGAACTCATTTGAGCAGCTGTGCATCAACTACACCAACGAGAAGCTGCAGCAGCTCTTCAACCACACCATGTTCATCCTGGAGCAGGAGGAGTACCAGCGGGAGGGCATCGAGTGGAGCTTCATCGACTTCGGCCTCGACCTGCAGCCCTGCATCGACCTCATCGAGAGGCCGGTGGGTGCTCTCCGCCCGCCCGTCTGCGTGTCTGTCTGTTTGTGAATATTTGTGTTTTAACCACGTTTGCCTCCTCAGAATAACCCCCTGGCATTCTCGCCCTGCTGGATGAGGAGTGCTGGTTTCCCAAAGCCACCGACAAGACCTTTGTGGACAAGGTGCTGCAGGAGCAGGGAACGCACACCAAGTTCCAGAAGCCGCGTCAGCTCAAGGACAAAGCCGACTTCTGCATCATTCACTATGCAGGAAGGGTACGTACATCAGGCCTGCTGGAGTCTTCTCTTGGGAATGGTAGCAGCTCTTTTGAACTAAAAAAATATGTACTTTTGAAAACCTTTATAGCTCCAGATTTACCGGTGTTTTGTGTGTTTTCCTTGTTTCTGGGATGTATTGCAGTCTGTCTCGGAGGCGCGGGCTAAACTCCTCTAAAGGCTCAGTTAGCCTGAAAACAATAGCCCAGTTGTCATACTGCTTCTGCAGGAAAACCCACATCTGGTTCGCATTGGTGTGAGTCTTCGATGCAGGGTGGTTACATAACGGAGGGTTTTCAACTTTCACCTTTTTGTACGGTGGTCTGCCATCTGCAGAGAGAAAACGATACCCCGCTGCATTCCAGCGAGGACGCTTCTCAGTAGAATCTGATAAAGCTCCTACAGTGAGAAGTTTAATTAGGTTAACCCGTCTCCTTTTCCCCTCTGCACACTTGTGCCGTATGTGAACACAGTGAGAATCAGTCAGCCGTGTGTAAACAAGAGCGGTAGGCCCGAGCCTCACCGTGACAAACAGGTGAAACCCTCAAATCCAGCCAAAATACAAGCATCCCCGAATCTGATACCGCGGGCCGGATTTAATCTGAACTTCATCAAATAAATCCTGCAGGACAGATTGATACAGAGGAGGAAAAATAAGCGCAAACACCGTGAGTTTGCTTTTCCAGGGTTCTGATGAAGTCCATATGGAGATGCCGCATTCCCGATCTCAGGTTGCCGGCCGTGTCAATTACTTGTTACGTTCTGCTCTAATCCACCGCTCTCCTTAGTATGTAGGAATGTGTTGAAAAACACACACAAGTCAGAGCTGTCGTTGCCTTACACAGTCTAATCCCATCAGCACAGCGTGTTCCAGTGAGACCGGACTGTGCCGTCGGCCCAGCATAATGTGCAAATTACACAAAGTCTTTGACCCCTCGCGCAATGAATCTGATCGGCTCAGCGTTGGAAGCGACTGTTTGACGTGATCTTCTGAACTTTCTGCTGCTCACTGTGCAGTCACGTAGCTGCGCGCGGCACATCTGGTCCTGCCTCTAAATTAAAACAACGGCGCGAGTGGTATTTGGAAACGCTTCTCGAGGCCACATCTCACTGTCGGTTAAGACGTACGATGCGGACAGGTGAAGCAAACAGAGCGGCAGCGGTTAATCAGAGGCCGAAAGCCAATCCTCTGAAAGTGTGTTTTCAAAGCGTTTAAAGTGTTGTTGCTGGGGTATAAGAGAAACGAGTGGAAGGAGGTTGGAGCCCATAAATCACATCAAATTTGATGCAGGGTTGTTTTGTCAGGATGTCTGCGTTTCCTCTTTAACTAAATTATAACTGAGGTTTGTGTGGTCGTTTCTGGTATATACAGCACGTTCCACCTTCCAGCCTCTTCCACTTTTATGTGCAGGCTGTTGCCTTAAAAGTCTTTTTCATGTGTCATTTGTTTTAATCAAAAAAAAGCTGAATTTCCTTTGGGAGTTTTGAGGGATGGGGGGAAATGCTTGTGTAACATTTTATTGTGCCGTTGCTACAGTAATACTGAGGATACTTGCTATGGTTCCTTAGGTGGACTATAAAGCTGATGAATGGCTCATGAAGAACATGGATCCCCTGAACGACAATGTGGCCACGCTGCTGCACCAGTCCACTGACAAGTTTGTAGCTGAGCTCTGGAAAGACGGTGAGTCTCTTAAAAAAAAAAAGTACTTGCTGCGCAGGAGAGTATTTTCAATGCGCAGTACTATTTTATTACCCTTAAAGTAAAACCGAACAGGCCTGCGTTTTGTTCACCGTGTGCAAGTCCAGAAGGATGTTACGCACCGCAGCTCCCGGGGGATCGAGCAAACGAGAGACGTTTACAGATTTTACGAGAGACTCTGTACTTGCAAGGCAAGCGATAGCTCGGTTAATCTTTAAACTGATTTAATGAAAAGGAGGAAGCTACTCTCTCCTCCGTCACTCCTCCTCCATCTCCCAGGTTGCTTCACCCGTTTCTCTAATGTGGGATGACTTTTACCGGCGAAAACATCCGATCTGGAGCAAGTTAAACCACAGCTCCCGGCCGCTCCCTCTCTGTCAGAGCTCGGGGCTGATTTATTGTCAGTCCCTCCCCAGCGAGTTCACTGCTAATATTTCATTCAAATGGAGGGGCCTTTATAATCATCATTTTAAATTGGACATTTTTGTTTTTATGGAATCACTGACGGCTCAAATGGAAAACAAAATGATTATATAAAGTTTTCTGGACCAGCTACGATAACCCGACACAAAGCTTTACATGATAACAAGGTTTTCTATATAATGCATGTGCCGTAGTGTTGCAGTGATGAACTGACCTCTACTCTTTTTTTTTTAACAGTTAATCGGTGCTTGTGAAAGTTGGGTGGGTGTTGGTGTCCGTTAGCATGCGATCTTCTCTCACTCCTCTGTCTTCTTCCTGTGTCTCTGTTGCTGTAGACATTCAGACGTTTCAGAGAGCGTCTTTCTATGACAATGTGTCTGGGCTCCATGAAGCTCCAGGTGAATGATAGTTAACACTTAACCTTCTCCTCATCCTCACCACCCGAGGGACTCGCTGCCCCCCCGGGCTTGTCATGGCTGCTCCCGTGCTCTCCCCCTCTAATGGCTCCCCCGCTGGCTTTTTGCATGGCTGCATCACTGTTGTATTTAAAAATAAAACTCTGATACTAAAGATTTTCATTCCACCGTGAATGCTGGTTGGAGATTATTCCAAGACTGTTGCTTAAATGGTGATCCAGGTAAGGCGTTTGTTTTCGTAGTCGTGCCAAACACAATACTTTGGTTTTCTGGTACGAATGAAAAGGAATCTGACTATCTGGAAATATTTTCACTGAACCGTCGCCTGCTGCTCGGACACATTTTGTTTCACAAAACAGGAGACAACGTCCCTCGACGAGGCGTCACCACGCATATAAAATTGCGAATGATGCAGCGATCGGCAGTCCACCAACTCCGCTTGATGGAGTTCTATTTCAAGATCTGCGAATGACCATCAAACCTTTTTTATGCATTCAACAGACTCGACAGCAGATGGAAAGAAATAGCAATGATCAAACTCGAGGAGGATCATTGGATCCAGAACCGATTCCAGTTCGGGCTTATTTAATGTTGGCATCAGATGTTCTGAACGAATGGAACATCTGAGAGGCCTGCATGCCACACATCCAGTCCAACTCTGTGTCATTAATCTTTTCGTATTAAAAGATGACGGGTTGGGGGGTTACCGGCCTGCTATTCATCGGTGGGTTTAACAGAGAAAATCTTCATCAGGTTGTGTCCTTGATTTAAGCAGTGGTCATCTATTTTCAAAAAGAATTTGAATAAAATCTTCTTTTTTTTGTTCTTATGACACACAGGTTTCAAATTGTCTGGAATAATGAAAGCTTTGATGTATTAGTCCATGGAAATGCAATTTCTAGTTGAAAATAGTCTGATAATCCCCGTCTTCACGATATTTAAACGTGTGCTACATATTTAAGATGCTGAAGTTTCACTACTGATGCCTGATGGTCTCAAATCAAGTAGATCCTGCGATAGAATCACGTTTGAATCAAGGACTGTGCATCAGATGGCCGGCCGACAGAAAACCAGCAAATGTGTGTCTGCAAAATGTTTGTGCCTGTGTTGCGTTGCGTCAAACCAGCTGCTGGTCTCCGGTCACAGCTGGTGTGACACCGTCTTCATGCTTTATCACCAAAAACAAAAAACCCCAGAAAAGAATAAACCCTGCTCAGTCGAACGCGGCGACGTTTACCAGCAACATTTACTGCTGAACGTTCACGTTGGATGATTCTTTTTTTTTCTACATTCGCGTACTGCACATAACAGGAGAGGCCTGAGTGTTACCATAACGATCTCTATTTTCCCTCTGTCTCACTTTTTCGTCACCAGTCGACCGGATCGTCGGTCTCGACCAGGTCGCGGGCATGAACGAGACGGCGTTCGGTGCGGCCTATAAGACCAAGAAGGGCATGTTCCGCACCGTGGGGCAGCTGTACAAGGAGCAGCTGTCTAAGCTCATGGCCACGCTGAGGAACACCAACCCCAACTTCGTCCGCTGCATCATCCCCAACCACGAGAAAAGGGCGAGTGCCACGATTGTCATAGTCACACCACCTCTAAATCTGTTGACCCGTTGAGTCCAGCACTTCGGTGTTTCTGACTGACTGTATTCTATGAGGTGCTTTTGTATTTTATGTGGTGACCGCGTCTTTTTCTTCCTCTCACAGGCCGGTAAACTGGACCCCCACCTGGTTCTGGACCAGCTGCGGTGTAACGGCGTACTGGAGGGGATCCGCATCTGCAGACAGGGCTTCCCCAACCGCATCGTCTTCCAGGAGTTCAGACAGAGGTAACGTTCTACCACCGACTTTGTCACTTCTTTGTCTCTCTTACTATTTCTCATCATTTTAGCCGGTATGGAGCTGCAGATGAACACTGTGTGCGACTGTTTGTCCAGATACGAGATCCTGACTCCTAGCGCCATTCCCAAAGGCTTCATGGATGGCAAGCAGGCCTGTGAGAGAATGGTAAGGAGTCGAGTCTCAGGTTGGAACAAACAGAGATCATCTTCACACGTGAAACTTGAGTTGGCATTCGTTCTGACTTTCTCGTTGCCTGGAACACCACCTTGTTTATAAGTCTCACCCTCTCGCTCTTTGGTAGATTCAAGCCCTGGAGTTGGACGGCAACCTGTTTCGTATCGGCCAGAGCAAGATCTTCTTCAGGGCCGGAGTCTTGGCCCACCTGGAGGAAGAGAGGGACCTGAAGATCACCGACATCATCATTTACTTCCAGGCCGTATGCAGAGGATATCTGGCACGCAAGTAAGGGTCGCTCTGCCACTGTTTGAGAGCTCGTCCACCCCTCAGCGGAACCATTTCTCTATATTTAATCACAAAAAGTAGATTAACTGTTGTCCCACTCAGTCTCTGCTCTCTTCCTCTGTCGTTGTAATGGTTCAGGGCTTTTGCAAAGAAGCAGCAGCAGCTCAGCGCTCTGAAAGTTCTCCAGAGAAACTGCGCTGCCTACCTGAAGCTGCGTCACTGGCAGTGGTGGAGACTCTTCACCAAGGTGCGTGCTTGTGTGTACGCCATCCGCCGCCGCGGCTAGAATGTGCGTTGTCTTCTGACGCTTCTCTGTTTGCCTGCACCCGCAGGTGAAGCCTCTGCTGCAGGTGACCAGGCAGGAGGAGGAGATGCAGGCTAAAGATGAGGAGTTGGTCAAGGTGAAGGAGAAGCAGACCAAGGTGGAGGGAGAGCTGGTGGAGATGGAGAGGAAACACCAGCAGGTCAGTTTGAAATGCAGCAACAAATTCTTGTGAATTATACTTAACGTGGTTTTCTGTGATGAATAAGGTTTTGACGTTATTTGCAGTTAATGGAGGAGAAGAACATCCTGGCAGAGCAGCTGCAGGCAGAGACGGAGCTGTTTGCAGAGGCCGAGGAGATGAGAGCTCGTCTGGCTTCCAAAAAGCAAGAGCTGGAGGAGATCCTTCACGACCTGGAGTCCAGGTTGGAGGAAGAAGAGGAGCGAACCCAGGGCCTGCAGAACGATAAGAAGAAGATGCAGTCCCACATCCAGGTGTGGAGATAAACTACTTGAAGAGATCACTATTTTGGATTCCTGGAATGTGAAAATCTGTTTTCTAACTGTTCTTGCTACTATGATTAAATACCGTGTGTGTGTGTGTGTGTGCGTGCATGCAGGACCTGGAAGAACAGTTGGATGAGGAGGAGGCCGCCCGGCAGAAGCTGCAGCTGGAAAAAGTGACAGCTGAGGCCAAAATGAAAAAATACGAAGAAGACATTTTGCTACTGGAGGACCAGAACTCCAAGTTTCATAAGGTGAGGAGATTCAGGCCAAGGGTTCAGAATGCAAAGAGGTCACCTGTAGAACTGTGAGGAGATGGAGGTTCTTAAATCCCTCAGGGTCTTTTCCCTTTACAAGCGAGAGGCAAGCTGTGTCTTTCTCTCCCCTGTTTAGGAAAAGAAGTTGTTGGACGACCGAATCAACGAGATGAGCTCAGTCCTCGCTGAGGAGGAGGAGAAGGCCAAGAACTTGGGCAAGATGAAGAACAAACAGGAGATGATGTTGGTCGACCTGGAGGGTAAAACAGTGAATTCATCTACAAAATGCTTAGACATGCAATAACTAACCTGTAGAATTTTTAGAATAGATCTGTGTTCTTTATTAAACCGTCATCGCATCCATGCATCCTCCCTTTTCTTATTCAGAGAGACTGAAGAAGGAGGAGAAGACCCGGCAGGAGCTAGAGAAGGCGAAGAGGAAGCTGGACGGAGAGACGTCCGACTTCCAGGACCAGATAGCTGAGCTGCAGGCCCAGACGGAGGAGCTGAAAATTCAAATGGGCAAGAAGGAAGAGGAGCAGCAGCTGATGCAGGCCAGGTAGGAGATACTGGGACCAGCATCGAGAGAAATGGAAGACGACTGTTCAGTACTAGAGAAACCCATTCACCAACGAGGTGTGCTGTCACTGTATGTGAGCTAAATATGGGTTTTAATAGTGAGTCACTGAGATGCTGCATCATGATATCAGTCAGTTTGAGATAAGTGCTACGCACTGGCAGAGTGACCAACACACATAACAATGTTGACCTTTTATATGGTGCATTTTATTTGACTGACCACACACCAGACGAGTGTACGGCAGGAACTTATCATCCTATAAAAATAGCCGGTTGTTGTTGTGCTGCCTCGCGTCACGCTGCCCGTGTTTATTCGCTGATTGGCACTACACTGGAATGTGGTGTGCATGTAATTTGTGTGGCATTTGCGTGGTATTAATTTGTATTTTTAAGTGCTAAGAAGTGACTTTTACAGAACACAACTCCTTATAGAGGGCTGATCGAAAACAGCCGTAAGCTGCCAACTGTTTTATGAAACATTGACTCTAAACTTGTTTCTCTGCCGCCACCCAGTGGAGTCTCTGCACATCTGAAGCGTTCGCTCCATGTTTTATTTCCCCATGTTGTATAGGGATTTAAAAAACAGGTGATGTTAATGCATAATTTACGAGCTGTTGTGAACATATTTGTCAAGGAATTTAAAAGAAGTTAAAAGAAAAATATTTTTAATTTAATAGTTAGTGTTAAGTTGCATGAGTCACATGTTTCCAATGGCATTCAAATTTATATTTTTCCCAGTGTTGTGTCCAATTTCCATCCGAGCTCTCGTTCCATTTTCGTCAATGTTCCTGATTTTTATCAGGGGTGAGGACGAGGTGAGCCAGAAGAACAACGCTCTGAAACAGGTGAGGGAGCTGCAGGCCCAGCTGGCCGAGCTGCAGGAGGACCTGGACACAGAGAAACAGGCCAGGAACAAGGCCGAGAAACTCAAGAGGGACTTGGGTGAAGAGCTGGAGGCCCTTAAAACTGAACTAGAAGACACCCTTGATACAACCGCTGCCCAGCAGGAGCTCAGGTACTGTACTGTACCGCATGTGGATCTCACCTGTTTCACAGCTTTGCTAGTGTTATCATTGAGTTGGCTTTTTTCACAAAGTTAAGACATTTTCTGTTTCTCTGTAGGACCAAGCGTGAGCAGGAGGTTGCGGAGCTGAAGAAGGCCATCGAGGAGGAGACGAAAAACCATGAGGCTCAGATCCAGGAAATGCGACAGAGGCATGGCACCGCCTTGGAAGAGCTGTCCGAACAGCTGGAGCAGGCCAAGAGGGTAACGTCCCTTTTCCACAAATTAACCTGATGTGACAAGATGATAAACTCTGCCAAAGAGAAGGTGGCGTCGTCCGCGGACCACACTAACGTTTGCTGCTCATTGTGTGTAGTTCAAGGCTAACCTGGAGAAGACCAAGCAGAGCCAGGAGAGTGCCAACAAGGAGCTGGCCAGCGAGGTGAAGGGCCTGCAGCAGGCGAAGACGGAGTCCGAACACAAGAGGAAGAAGCTGGAGGCTCAGCTGCAGGAGTTCATGGCCAGAGTCACCGAGGGAGAGAGGGCCAAGGGAGAGCTGGCTGAGCGCACACACAAGCTGCAGGTGAGCAGTGTAGATGCATCACACATGTTTGTTTCAGAGCAGGGATATTATTCCTGGATTGGTTTAAGGTGAATCTGGCAAAATCCCCAATTCATTTCTGAAAATCCAGACACTTCCAGATGCATAAACTCCAATAATTCTTGATTATATTACACATAACATTGCAGTGTTTGATTTGACTTGACCTCTCCATACAGACTGAACTAGACAATGTGTCAGCCATGCTGGAAGATGCCGAGAGGAAGGGAATCAAAACGGCCAAAGATGTCGCCGGACTGGAGAGTCAACTGCAAGACACGCAGGTGACGTACATCATCTCGGAGCAGTTAATCATCACGCCACAATTTTAGTGAATGTTTTCTGTCTGAACTAACTGGACGAGTATGAATTCTCCTGTAGGAGCTGCTCCAGGAGGAGACGCGGCAGAAACTAAACCTCAGCAGTCGTATGCGGCAGCTGGAGGAGGAGAAGAACACTCTGCAGGAGCAGCAGGAGGAGGACGAGGAGGCGCGCAAGAATCTGGAGAAACAGATGTTGACCCTGCAGGCTCAGGTAGGACATGTGGCCTCCGGTATATAAACCAACCAAGTAATGTTTTTGTTGATTTATATTCTGGATCATGTTTTTTTTGTTCATAGTTATCAGAGAGCAAGAAGAAGCTGGAGGATGATGTTGGAACAATAGAGGGCCTGGAGGAGATTAAGAAGAAGCTGCAGAAGGACCTGGAGCTAGCCAGCCAGCGTCTGGAAGAGAAGACCATCGCCTTTGAAAAGATGGAGAAGACAAAGACTCGCCTGCAGCAGGAGCTGGATGATCTAACTGTGGACTTGGATCACCAGAGACAGATTGTCTCCAACCTGGAGAAGAAGCAGAAGAAGTTTGACCAGGCGAGAAAGCACTTAAATAAAAAACTGTTGTTCATGTCATCATTTGTCAACAACCACAATCTAATTTTTAAGCATTCTAACCTTTACTCTGGCATCCTCCTTGGTAGATGTTGGCTGAGGAGAAGAGCATCTCAGCTCGCTATGCTGAGGAACGTGACCGCGCTGAAGCTGAAGCCAGAGAGAAGGAGACCAAAGCTCTGTCCATGACTAGAGCTCTGGACGAGGCACTGGAGGCCAAAGAGGAGCTGGAGAGGATTAACAAGCAGCTTCGTGCTGAAATGGAAGATCTGATGAGCTCCAAGGACGACGTGGGCAAGAACGTGAGCATTTGCATCAATGAAGTGCATTGCTATGATCTGCTATGACAACAGAGCGGCCGTTTCACTATCGTCCTCTGTCTATCTCCTCTCCGTCAGGTCCATGAGCTGGAGAAGTCCAAGCGTACTCTGGAGCAGCAGCTGGAGGAGATGAAGACTCAGCTGGAGGAGCTGGAGGATGAGCTGCAGGCCACAGAAGATGCCAAGCTGCGTCTGGAGGTCAACATGCAGGCCATGAAGGCCCAGTATGAGAGAGACCTTCAGGGTCGCGACGACCAGAACGACGAGAAGAAGAGAGCCCTGGTCAAGCAGGTGCTGAGGAAACATCACACTGAATAACAACATGTTAACAGCAGTTTAATCCCATCACACTCAGGACTTGTTCTGACTCCTCCTCCTCCCAGGTGCGAGAGATGGAGGCGGAGTTGGAGGATGAGAGGAAGCAGAGAGGTCTGGCTGTAGCTGCGAAGAAGAAGCTGGAGATGGATTTGAAGGACATAGAGAGTCATATAGAAGGAGCCAACAAGGCTCGAGATGAAGCCATCAAACAGCTGCGCAAGTTACAGGTACAGGTTTGACACATGTTTGGATAAGTCAGTGTTTCGTACATGTGTTCCGTTCGTACCTCTTCATCCATTCCTACCTTCAGGCCCAGATGAAGGACTACCAGAGGGAGCTGGAAGACGCCCGAGCTTCCAGAGATGATATTTTTGCCCTGTCCAAGGAAAATGAGAAGAAACTGAAGAGTCTGGAGGCTGAGATTGTCCAGCTACATGAGGTACAGGATCACAGGAAATTCATTCAAAAACAAACCGATGTAAAGATGTGTTGCATGGAAGGCAGCACATGGATAGTGGAGGTTCTGGTGTTGATTTATGGTTATAACTTACCATCTTTATTGTACGTTCTTTGACTTTTCCCTGAAGGATCTGGCGGCATCAGAGAGGGGCCGACGCCACGCAGAGCAGGAACGGGATGAGCTGCAGGATGAAATCTCAAACAGCACCTCCGGAAAGTAAGTTCAGATCACCCACGTGCCCACGTTGCAGGATCTGTGGACAGATGCATATAAATCCTTGAACCTGCTTCAAGGCACCAGAGGAAGAACATCACAACTGTTTGGTTCTCCAGGCCAGATGAGCTGCAGATAGAAGTGATCAGTGCAGTCACATTTTGGACTCTTCTTTGCGCGTCAGGTCTGCTCTGATGGATGAGAAGAGGAGGCTGGAGGCTCGTATCGCCCAACTGGAGGAGGAGCTGGAAGAGGAGCAGGGCAACATGGAGCTCCTCAACGACCGCTTCAGAAAGACAACCATGCAGGTGTGGAGTCATACTGGAAAAAAATCATCCATGTTTCTACTGGACTGAAATTAAATGCACTACACCTTCCAACCGTCCCACTCCCACCTTCCTCTTTCTGTTGCCTCCTCCCGTCTCCTCCTCCTCCTCCCAGGCGGACACCCTGACCACGGAGTTGAGTGCAGAGCGCAGCACATCCCAGAAGAGCGAAAACGCTCGCCAGCAGCTGGAGCGCCAGAACAAGGAGCTGCGGGCCAAGCTGGGCGAGCTGGAGGGTTCTGTGAAGAACCGGTTCAAGGCCTCCATCACCGCCCTGGAGGCCAAGATAGCACAGCTGGAGGAGCAGCTGGAGCAGGAGGCCAAGTGAGAATCCTATGCACTCTTCTCCTGGCTTAAACTAATTACTATAACTATGTGTTCTCCTCGGCCTTCTCGGCCACTGTATTGGAACTCGGCCATTTCGGAGGGGTTCCAATATTGTGCTGGTTTTTTTTGGCCGATTTGCATTTTAAAATTTTTGTATCATACCAAGAAGTGTTTACGAACACAATTCATTGATGTTTTTGATGATGTGACACTAAAATTTTTGAGTCGCCTTCTCCGTTGAAGGGAGCGAGGAGCAGCCAACAAGCTTGTGAGGAGGACGGAGAAGAAGCTGAAGGAAGTCTGCATGCAGGTGGAGGATGAGCGCCGCCACTCCGACCAGTTCAAAGAGCAAGTACGTCTGTCCCAGAATCCACCCCCTGGCCCCCACGTTACTTTTAACATGTTGCTTTTTTCCTGGCAGTTTCCATTCATGCATTTTAAATCTCATCTTGTGTGTGTGAAGGTGGAGAAGGCCAACTCTCGTATGAAGCAGCTGAAGCGCCAGCTGGAGGAGGCTGAGGAGGAGGCCACGAGGGCCAACGCCTCGCGCCGGAAACTGCAGAGGGAGCTGGACGACGCCACCGAGGCCAGCGAGGGCCTGAGCCGTGAGGTCCACACACTCAAGAACCGCCTCAGGTACAGCGTGGCGGAGCGTCCTGTCGATTGAGATTTTAGTTGTTAAAACATTATGAGAACATGTATGTTTCTGTGCAGCTGTTACTTTAAACTTTTCCCTTTAGTCGACAGATGACATTTGGTAAAGAAATGAAAAGCAAACATTGGCTCTTGGCTTGTTTGCTCTGATTAGCAGTGATGATGATTTTGCCTCTTGTGTAAATACTCCTCCCTTGACCTCCGTTCCTCCTGCTCTTCGCAGGCGTGGCGGCCCCATCAGCTTCTCCTCCAGCCGCTCGGGCAGACGCCCGCTGCAGGTCGAGGGAACTTCCTTGGACCTCCTGTCGGACGACGAGCTGGAGAACAAGATCACTGACAACAATGCCAACGAGACACCCGTGCCCCCGCCGGAGTAGAAGAGCAGAGGCCTCTCACCTCTCAGCCTAAGGGGAAACACCCGGACCCCCTCCCTGCTCGAACAGGGACCCTCTTCTTGCCCCTCTGGCCACTTCAGCCCTTAATTAAAAGCCCTTGCAGCCCCTGGCCAGAGAGATCTGCACTCTCTGAAACACACGCAGCATGATCGAAGCAAAAACAACCCCATATTCCCGACCTTTCTTCTCAACCCCGAAACCTTAGCAGACACCAGCAGTTGGACCCCCGACGTTCTCTCTTTTATCACCCCACCTGAGGTTGTATGAAGCACTATGCCTTACCCCTCCAGTAACCCCTGATAACCCCCCCCATTCCCGTTGTGCACATGTTAGAGACGAGTAAATCTTCCGTTTGACTTCTGCTCGTGAGTCGGTGAGTGTCAGGGCGATGGTCGTCCTCAGTTGGACCAGTATTTAGCAGTTTAACATGCTTCCAGAAGCTAAAGCAGCGTTGCAGTGTCTGAGAGGAACAGATCGTGATGAAAGCAGGCAGACCCCTCTGACTTTTATTTTTCTCATCCACCTGCATATGCACGTCACATGAATCAGTTTAGTCACGTTAGTTGAACTGTATCTGAATAGTATTTTTTGCATCCTACGCCCGGATTGTTTGCTTGCATATGAATATAGAGATGTGACTGTGCGCCGCCTCGTTGCCTCAGTGCTACAAACCGTTGCTCTTTTTGACCAGTGCTGGTTTCTCCCATGTTTGACAGTAGGTCAGTGTTGACTTGTAATTACTGAAAGCAGCGATCACTCTTTTCTTGCTTACTTCTTCTCCTGTGCCTTTTTTTTGCTCACTCAAAACTCAAAACCCATTTATGCCACATATACTGTTCGTATATTGAACCATGCGTAATATCATGGAGGTATTTTCATAAAATATTCATAAATTTGCATATGAAATGAGATATTAGCGGAGACCTGATTTTCTTTGACTTGTTTGTCTTCCTACAGCTTTTACGATACCACGATGATTGATATGTCAACCGCGCGGGATTCTTTGTAGATGGGTGCTATGACTTTTCTTATGGATAACTTTTGTACTTTTTGAGTTATTAAGATTGAAAAACAAACCAATAGACATCAACTGTATTTATATCTCTGCTATCGTATACAGTGTGAACTCCATTCATATTTCAAAATGCTCAGTACTGGACATTGAGCAACTGTACCAATATCATGACATGTACAGTTCATGAGTTATTAGGAGTTATATAATGCATTAAAGTCTATGGAGCCCATTCCCATTGTATTGTAGCTCATATGTAAACACTACAGTGCAGACACTATGACTTAATATATGGTGATTAACGATCTCAGTGAGGTCAAGTAACTATTTTTTCCACTACACTTCAGAGATGCATTTTATCCTTTTTGACACCACTATGTTCTTTAAAGATTATGATTTTACATTTTTAAAACGTTAACTATTGAATAAATTTCATTATTAATCAATATTTAATCTTAATTGCTTTGTTAAATAAGAGTCATCTTATTATTTGGATGCTGCTACCAGTCATGGAACTCTTGTCTCCATTCGTTTGATTAAGCGCATTATGTTGCAGCCACTGAAGAGACACAATTGACCAGTGAAGGATTCATAAAATTAATTAAGAACCAAAATATCGACTAATAATCAGAACAATAATCGTAAAAAAACAGTTGTCACTCTCTCCAGCGCGCAGGGGGGACGTGTTATGCTCCGTGTCTGTCGCAGAGGAGATAAATCTCTGTAATGCGCCGAGTTGTGGAAACATCTTCTGTAATCCTTCATCATGTGACTCATAGTAATAATCACTTCATAATGAAGCAGCAGCACGAGAGACAAAGACAGAGGAGGAGAGCTGGCCGAGCAGTCTGTCCACAAACCTGCACCGACGCACCTGCACGTCCTCCGGTGAGTGTGTGTGTGTGTGTGTGTGTGTGTGTGTGTGTGTGTGTGTGTGTGTGTGTGTGTGTGTGTGTGTGTGTGTGTGTTTTCTCTTCTTTTAGCCATTCAGGTTCTTTAACTACCGCACATTTAGTTTATTTCACTGACCGGTCACTTGCCGTGTCTTAAAATGTATTTGAACTAATGCAGAGAGACTTTAGTAAACTTCAGCTGCACTGCTCCAGGATCAGTTTACGATGCAATCTGCTATTTAAAAAAAAAAAAAAAAAAAGGCCCGTGGCTACAGTGGTTTAGTGGTGAGCGTTTGTTACCAAGCTGCCTCTCGATTTTTTTTTCTTTTTTTGTAGAAAAACTGCAGTTAATTACAGGGTCCGGAAAATTGTCCGGCACGGTCGTGACCTTCATTCATTCACTGCCATCATCATTCAAATGTAAATCAGCCGGTGAATCACAGCCGGGAGAGTGCGCCTATAAATACAGACACAAACCATCCTGTCTCTCCTCGCAGGGCCCGACAGAGGTGACCCTGCTGAGCGGGACAGAAGTTCGTTTGGGTTGTTTTTTTCTTCTTTGGGGAGAAGAGTGTGAGATCCTATGATGTCCGTTGTGGGCGCGCAGCCTTTCATCAAACCAATGCAGCCGTCACCGTCAGTTTCGCCCGGTATCCAGAGGAGACACACGCTTCCCGCGAGCGAAGTCCGGCCGCTCAACACGCAAGATGCCATAAGCGTCTTCGAAATCGAGCGAGAAGGTGAGTGACTGACTTTCTCACGCGTCTCCGTCATCCCGTTCAGTGAAATGAAGCCTTACCACGTCGGAGGGCTTTGCGTAAGATCTAGTTTTGCATATAATTTAGCCACTTAAAAGATCTTTCTTTTTTCTTAGCCTTTTGATCAGACAATGTTTTATTCATGTTCTACATTCTGTAACGCGGATGCAGTTTGTGTTGCCTAAAGTGGGCGTACAACTAGTGCGAAAACCATCATTACGCACGGGCCAACTCTCTGTGTCTGTCTCAGCGTTTATCTCAGTGTCAGGTGATTGTCCTCTCCACCTGGATGAGGTGCGGCACTTCCTCACCTTGTGTCCGGAGCTGTCCATGGGCTGGTTCGAGGAGGGGCGGCTGGTGGCTTTTATCATCGGCTCTCTCTGGGACCAGGACAAACTCACTACCGTAAGTCACCCCGCATGTCTCCATCTTTTCCAGTTGGGTTCTGAAAGAATAACGAAAGACACATGACCCCTCGTTGTGATTTCTAACCGTTTTGCTCCAGGAGGCTCTGACCCTCCACAAGCCCTGCGGCTCCACCGTCCACATCCACGTCCTCGCCGTCCACCGCACCTTCAGGCAGCAGGGCAAAGGTCCCATTCTGATGTGGCGTTACCTGCAGTACCTGCGCTGCCTGCCCAACGTGCGTAGAGCGGTGTTGATGTGCGAAGACTTCCTTGTCCCCTTCTACCGCAAGTCGGGCTTCAAGGTGCTGGGGCGCTGCGCCATCACCGTGGCCAACCTCACCTTCACGGAGATGTGGTACCCGATTAGCGGGCACGCGTACATGCGCCGCAACAGTGAGGCGATCCGCTTCCCCCAGCACCCCCTGACTCTGCCGCTGACAAAGACTGACGAGCACGTTGACGTATGACGCGCTGGAGAGCCGCACAGGTTGTCTGTCATTGCAAACCGGTGGTGTGTGTTCTGTAGAGTCAGGGTTTGTTCACTTCTCAGTGGCTGCTTACTCTCATTTGTCAGACTTTCCCCCTCTAATCTCATACTCATCATGTGTGAAATTCTCTCACTGTGTACTTTAAACCAATGATGTTCTCTACTGTAATGTGATGTATTATGTAGGATATATATATATTTATATAATCAAGTCCACTTTGTTAGACTGTATTTTGTGCGTATCCCTCTCCTGTGTGAGGACTTAAATAGTGTGTTGAACTGTAACTCTGTAACTGGAGTTACATTGATGGTGTGTTATTTGGATCTGTACAGTAAGCCGTCTCCTGCTTATTACCTTTCCGGGCTCTCCACAGCTATGAACTGACGTCAGCGAGCAGCCTTGAGCTGCTCAACCGCAGCTCCCTCAGCTCTATTAGGGGGCTTTAGCTATTGTAAACGCCGGAGGATTTAGAGGAGGATCCACTCATCAGTTAGGCTGCGCGTCCAATGACCTTACTCAAAACAACATGTGTGCTTCAGGTATTTGATTAGAAGGTGCAGCTGTTTGTGAAGCCGGACTTTGTATTGTGGGTTTTTTCTTAAGTTTGCATCTGTTACAGCATCACAATTTCAATAAAATGTTTTATACTGTTTTTTAAAGATGAAAAATGTTTTTTTTATGTGATCTGTCCTCTATCTAATTTCCTTTTTCGTTTTTACTTATGCAAAAACACATTTCTTGTATACATACTGATGAGCATATTTATCCAGTCAAAAACTACAACTGAATACTTCATTATTCCAAACTGAACTGTACCCCCAGAGACACAGCCCAGCCAGTGGGAAGCCTCATTCTTCACTCAAGCTCTAATCCATGACACAGTCACCGGCTCGCGTCTAATCCACTAACGTGCCAGGGTGAGAAGCTCCCGCTCCTCTGAAGGACACACCTGGCCACTATTAGTGGTCATCTAAAGCTCCAATTAGCACATCTTTCAGATGTCATATTTTGCCAAAAGTTGTTTCCCCACCTTCTCACACATAAAATTACCACATATGGTGAAAAATAACTTGAGATTTCCTTTATTGTTTCTATGTAGCTGAGGTCAGAGACAAACTAATAACATATTTTTCACAGTAAAATACATCTTACTAATTCACAATGTTTTACACATCATACACCAATTACACCCTGGCAGATACTAGTCACATAGTCAGATTAGGATTAAAAGGCAGGATACTGATTATGAGAAGTTTGGCACTGATAACAAATGCATCAGATGGGCTTCTCAGAAATCTAAAGTATTTCAGGTTGATACACCTAAATATATACATATTTTAAATTTCACTGGTCAGATGGACTTTGGAGAGGACAGATGTGACATTTCCTCCCACAGACAGAACGTATCGGCAGGATGAAGGTGGCTCGTCTCACTGGCTTCAAGCTGATGCATCCAGCTGGCATTTTTGCACAGTTGACTGTGGGTGAAGTCTGACCTTTGCTGGAGATTGTTTCCTGTGCAGAGGGTAAGACAAACTGATGACGAGCTTTGGATGCATGCGTTATAGGATATTTGGGAGTCCATTAGTGCTGTGTCATGTGTTGATTATATGGTTATTGCACTATTTCTTCTGCTTATGTGCTTTTATATTTGTATTTTATAATCATTTTCCAATAGCAGTAAAAAAAAACAACACTGCCTGACTCATGCCTGATCCAGGAACATTGATTTTATTTTAAATCAATTAAATACCATCACTGCTCCTGCTATTGCTATTTAAAGAAGGACAATTCAGTGCTGACTGAATAAGAGCACTTTAAATACTAGTTGATATGGTGTTGGCATGATTGCAGGGCAGGCAGTTTTGTCATTGTTATTTATAGAGGGAGTGAAAAAGAGAAAAATGTGCAAATGCTCATTATCAAGCTTTAAGCCATCAGCACTGAAGTCCATCATAATGGCAATAATAATCACACTAAACAAAAAGCAGCTGCCAATTATTATTCAGGCAATGGCCCGGTCAGTGCGAATGTGCCATTTGTGTTTCCACATACAGGAAGGCTGACGTCACACATGCACTTAGGTCACAACAGCAATGACTGTACAAAAAGAAACATCCAGAATCCACAATTTGATTCAGGCAAAAGGCTTTAGCCTTATCTTAAATGTTTGTTTAATAAAAGACAAGGAAAAGCTGTTAATAGGCGGCCCACTGCACTGGTTTTGTCGTGAAAGCACTTTAAGTGAGATGACATAACCATCAGGGAACATCCAGCAACTCCCCACCCCCCAGAGTGGGGCCACTTCACCCTCCAGACAGGCTCATGTGCAGTAATCCCACAAAGTCCTTCCAGTCACCGGGTAATCTGGCAGGCAGACATCCCGGCAGAGGCCACATATTCCCATACCAACATCATTTACTGTAACCTCCACTGTGGGGTCAGATGGGATCATTACGGTGACGTTTCTTTGTTTGTTATTTGTTTGTATTGCATTTTATGTCATAGTATATGCGATGACATTTTTATGACGTTTTAATGCCTTGTTATACTGTGACGTTTTTCATTATGTATTTTTAGTTCATAGAATCACACCTGTTATATTCTAATAACCCGTGTGTGTGTGGTCTATTAAAAGTAATGACTTCACGACTTCATATACAGTTAGGTAGGAAGGTGGAATACATCTGGGGAGTCATCATATGACCAATGGGAGGGGTCAGATCAGTGGAGTGGAGTAAAGAGAAATTGAACTGGTGCATAGTTCTAAGTAGTAGTAGTAGAATTATATTCCATGTCTCCTGTTCTATGAATTTCTGTAGTTTGTGGTTAAAACAAGAAGAAGAACCACAGAAATGTTATTTTTCAAATTCACAGATATTTGTTCACAGATGGTCAGTTGGTCAGGATAATCTGCATGGAGCTGCAAAGCATGAGCCATGATAACAACAGCTCACCACAATGTTTTAATGCCCATAAACACCTCATTGTAACATTCCGTTCTCTCTATTCTTTGATGCCAGGCCAAGTAAAAATTCAACATTTTTTTCATTTTTAAGAAATAGTATACTACAGCATTTTTTAACGACCTTTTTTGCATTTGGACCATATTTTCCTATAGCGTGTTTATAAAACAGTATCATTTGATGTTTCTTTGGTGTTTTTGGTAAAACACTTTTTCTTGACATTTTTTCACATTTCATATACTATGCTGTTTTTTTGTGTTTTGGTACATGCCAAACTATGACCTATTTTGACCATTTCTTGCAATTTTAACATCTTTTATCCTATTGGGGGTTTATAAAACAGCCATTTCTGATGTTTTGGAACATTTTGAGCACTTTTTATTTTTTGACTTTTTTCACATTTTTCGACATAGTACACTATGGTGTTTTTTTTTTTTGTTTTTGAGACATACTAAACTATGACCTTTTTTGACCATTTTTTGGAATTTTAACATCTTTTATCCTATTGGGGGTTCATAAAACACTGTTACCTGATGTTTTGGGGCATTTTGAGCACTTTTTATTTTTTGACTTTTTTCGCATTTTTCGACGTTTTTTTGTGTTTTTGAGACATACTAAACTATGACCTTTTTTGACCATCTTTTTGGAATTTTAACATCTTTTATCCTATTGGGGGTTCATAAAACACTGTTACCTGATGTTTTGGGGCATTTTGAGCACTTTTTTTGATTTTTTTGACTTTTTTTAGTATACATTTTTCGACATAGTATACTATGGCGTTTTTTTTGCATTTTTGAGACATACTAAACTATGACCTTTTTTGACCATCTTTTGGAATTTTAACATCTTTTATCCTATTGGGGGTTCATAAAACACTGTTACCTGATGTTTTGGGGCATTTTGAGCACTTTTTATTTTTTGACTTTTTTCGCATTTTTCGATTTTTTTTGTGTTTTTGAGACATACTAAACTATGACCTTTTTTGACCATTTTTTGGAATTTTAACATCTTTTATCCTATTGGGGGTTCATAAAACACTGTTACTTGATGTTTTGGGGCATTTTGAGCACTTTTTATTTTTTGACTTTTTTTTCGCATTTTTCGACATAGTATACTATGGCGTTTTTTTTGTTTTTGAGACATACTAAACTATGACCTTTTTGGCCATCTTTTGGAATTTTAACATCTTTTATCCTATTGGGGGTTCATAAAACACTGTTACCTGATGTTTTGGGGCATTTTGAGCACTTTTTATTTTTTGACTTTTTTCGCATTTTTCGACATAGTATACTATGCCGTTTTTTTGTTTTTGAGACATACTAAACTATGACCTTTTTTGACCATTTTTTGGAATTTTAACATCTTTTATCCTATTGGGGGTTCATAAAACACTGTTACCTGATGTTTTGGGGCATTTTGAGCACTTTTTATTTTTTGACTTTTTTCGCATTTTTCGACATAGTATACTATGGCGTTTTTTTGCATTTTTGAGACATACTAAACTATGACCTTTTTGACCATTTTTTGGAATTTTAACATCTTTTATCCTATTGGGGGTTCATAAAACACTGTTACCTGATGTTTTGGGGCATTTTGAGCACTTTTTATTTTTTGACTTTTTTTGCATTTTTCGACATAGTATACTATGGCGTTTTTTTTTTGCATTTTTGAAACATACTAAACTATCACCTTTTTTGACCATTTTTTGGATTTTAACATCTTTTATCCTATTGGGGTTCATAAAACACTGTTACCTGATGTTTTGGGGCATTTTGAGCACTTTTTATTTTTTGACTTTTTTTGCATTTTTTCGACATAGTATACTATGGCGTTTTTTTGCATTTTTGAGACATACTAAACTATCACCTTTTTTGACCATTTTTTGGAGTTTAAACATCTTTTATCTTATTAGGGGTTCATAAAACACTGTTACCTGATGTTTTGGGGCATTTTGAGCACTTTTTATTTTTTGACTTTTTTCATTTTTTTGGACATAGTATACTATGGCGTTTTTTTTTTTGTTTTTGAGACATACTAAACTATGACCTTTTTTGACCATTTTTTGGAATTTTAACATCTTTTATCCTATTGGGGGTTCATAAAACACTGTTACCTGATGTTTTGGGGCATTTTGAGCACTTTTTATTTTTTGACTTTTTTCGCATTTTTCGACATAGTATACTATGGCGTTTTTTTGTGTTTTTGAGACATACTAAACTATGACCTTTTTTGACCATTTTTGGAATTTTAACATCTTTTATCCTATTGGGGGTTCATAAAACACTGTTACTTGATGTTTTGGGGCATTTTGAGCACTTTTTATTTTTGACTTTTTTTCGCATTTTTCGAAATAGTATACTATGGCGTTTTTTTGTATTTTTGAGACATACTAAACTATCACCTTTTTTGACCATTTTTTGGAGTTTAAACATCTTTTATCTTATTAGGGGTTCATAAAACACTGTTACCTGATGTTTTGGGGCATTTTGAGCACTTTTTATTTTTTGACTTTTTTTGCATTTTTCGACATAGTATACTATGGCGTTTTTTTGTTTTGAGACATACTAAACTATGACCTTTTTGACCATTTTTGGAATTTTAACATCTTTTATCCTATTGGGGTTCATAAAACACTGTTACCTGATGTTTTGGGGCATTTTGAGCACTTTTTATTTTTTGACTTTTTTTCGCATTTTTTTCGACATAGTATACTATGGCGTTTTTTTTTTTTGTTTTTTGAGACATACTAAACTATGACCTTTTTTGACCATTTTTTGGAATTTTAACATCTTTTATCCTATTGGGGTTCATAAAACACTGTTACCTGATGTTTTGGGGCATTTTGAGCACTTTTTATTTTTTGACTTTTTTTCGCATTTTTCGACATAGTATACTATGGCGTTTTTTTTGTTTTTTTTTGACATACTAAACTATGACCTTTTTTTGACCATTTTTTGGAATTTAACATCTTTTATCCTATTGGGGTTCATAAAACACTGTTACCTGATGTTTTGGGGCATTTTGAGCACTTTTTATTTTTTTTGACTTTTTTTCGCATTTTTCGACATAGTATACTATGGCGTTTTTTTTGTTTTTTTGAGACATACTAAACTATGACCTTTTTTGACCATTTTTGGAATTTTAACATCTTTTATCCTATTGGGGTTCATAAAACACTGTTACCTGATGTTTTGGGGCATTTTGAGCACTTTTTTATTTTTTGACTTTTTTCGCATTTTTTCGACATAGTATA
Organism: Psettodes erumei; assembly: GCA_016785225.1. NCBI lineage: Eukaryota > Metazoa > Chordata > Actinopteri > Pleuronectiformes > Psettodidae > Psettodes > Psettodes erumei. Next base: position 1,516,236 of record JAFBJZ010000776.1, on the reverse strand, counting down.
CTATGGCGTTTTTTTTGTTTTTGAGACATACTAAACTATGACCTTTTTTGACCATTTTTTGGAATTTTAACATCTTTTATCCTATTGGGGTTCATAAAACACTGTTACTTGATGTTTTGGGGCATTTTGAGCACTTTTTATTTTTTGACTTTTTTCGCATTTTTTCGACATAGTATACTATATACTATGCGTTTTTTTTGTGTTTTTGAGACATACTAAACTATGACCTTTTTTGACCATATTTTTGGAATTTTAACATCTTTTATCCTATTGGGGTTCATAAAACAGTGTTACCTGATGTTTTGGGGCATTTTGAGCACTTTTTATTTTTTGACTTTTTTCGCATTTTTTCGACATAGTATACTATGGCGTTTTTTGTGTTTTTTGAGACATACTAAACTATGACCTTTTTTGACCATTTTTTTGCAAATTTAACATCTTTTATCCTATTGGGGTTCATAAAACAGTGTTTCCTGATGTTTTGGGGCATTTTGAGCACTTTTTATTTTTTTGACTTTTTTCGCATTTTTTCGACATAGTATACTATGGGCGTTTTTTTTGTGTTTTTGAGACATACTAAACTATGACCTTTTTGACCATATTTTGCAAATTTAACATCTTTTATCCTATTGGGGGTTCATAAAACAGTGTTTCCTGATGTTTTGGGGCATTTTGAGCACTTTTTATTTTTTGACTTTTTTCGCATTTTTCGACATAGTATACTATGGTGTTTTTTTGTGTGTTTTTGAGACATACTAAACTATGACCTTTTTTGACCATATTTTTGCAATTTTAACATCTTTTATCCTATTGGGGTTCATAAAACAGTGTTTCCTGATGTTTTGGGGCATTTTGAGCACTTTTTATTTTTTGACTTTTTTCGCATTTTTCGACATAGTATACTATGGCGTTTTTTTTGTGTTTTTGAGACATACTAAACTATGACCTTTTTGACCATATTTTTGAATTTAACATCTTTTATCCTATTGGGGTTCATAAAACAGTGTTTCCTGATGTTTTGGGGCATTTTGAGCACTTTTTTTTTGACTTTTTTCGCATTTTTTTCGACATAGTATACTATGGCGTTTTTTTGTGTTTTTTGAGACATACTAAACTATGACCTTTTTTTGACCATATTTTGCAAATTTAACATCTTTTATCCTATTGGGGTTCATAAAACAGTGTTTCCTGATGTTTTGGGGCATTTTGAGCACTTTTTATTTTTTGACTTTTTTCGCATTTTTTCGACATAGTATACTATGGCGTTTTTTTTGTTTTTTTGAGACATACTAAACTATGACCTTTTTTGACCATATTTTTGCAAATTTAACATCTTTTATCCTATTGGGGTTCATAAAACAGTGTTTCCTGATGTTTTGGGGCATTTTGAGCACTTTTTATTTTTTGACTTTTTTCGCATTTTTTCGACATAGTATACTATGGCGTTTTTTTGTTTTTTGAGACATACTAAACTATGACCTTTTTGACCATATTTTGCAAATTTAACATCTTTTATCCTATTGGGGTTCATAAAACAGTGTTTCCTGATGTTTTGGGGCATTTTGAGCACTTTTTATTTTTTTGACTTTTTTTCAGCATTTTTCGACATAGTATACTATGGCATTTTTTTGTGTTTTTGAGACATACTAAACTATGACCTTTTTGACCATATTTTGCAAATTTAACATCTTTTATCCTATTGGGGGTTCATAAAACAGTGTTTCCTGATGTTTTGGGGCATTTTGAGCACTTTTTATTTTTTGACTTTTTTTCGCATTTTTTGACATAGTATACTATGGCGTTTTTTTGTGTTTTTGAGACATACTAAACTATGACCTTTTTGACCATATTTTGCAAATTTAACATCTTTTATCCTATTGGGGGTTCATAAAACAGTGTTTCCTGATGTTTTGGGGCATTTTGAGCACTTTTTATTTTTTGACTTTTTTCGCATTTTTCGACATAGTATACTATGGCGTTTTTTTGTGTTTTTGAGACATACTAAACTATGACCTTTTTTGACCATATTTTGCAAATTTAACATCTTTTATCCTATTGGGGTTCATAAAACAGTGTTTCCTGATGTTTTGGGGCATTTTGAGCACTTTTTATTTTTTGACTTTTTTCGCATTTTTCGACATAGTATACTATGGCGTTTTTTGTGTTTTTTGAGACATACTAAACTATGACCTTTTTGACCATATTTTGCAAATTTAACATCTTTTATCCTATTGGGGTTCATAAAAGTGTGTTTCCTGATGTTTTGGGGCATTTTGAGCACTTTTTATTTTTTGACTTTTTTTCGCATTTTTCGACATAGTATACTATGGCGTTTTTTTGTGTTTTTGAGACATACTAAACTATGACCTTTTTTGACCATATTTTGCAAATTTAACATCTTTTATCCTATTGGGGGTTCATAAAACAGTGTTTCCTGATGTTTTGGGGCATTTTGAGCACTTTTTATTTTTTGACTTTTTTTCGCATTTTTCGACATAGTATACTATATGGCATTTTTTGTGTTTTTGAGACATACTAAACTATGACCTTTTTTTTTGACCATTTTTGCAAATTTAACATCTTTTATCCTTGGGGTTCATAAAACAGTGTTTCCTGATGTTTTGGGGCATTTTGAGCACTTTTTTTTTTTGACTTTTTTTCGCATTTTTTCGACATAGTATACTATGGCGTTTTTTTTTGTGTTTTGAGACATACTAAACTATGACCTTTTTGACCATATTTTGCAAATTTAACATCTTTTATCCCATTGGGGGTTCATAAAACAGTGTTTCCTGATGTTTTGGGGCATTTTGAGCACTTTTTATTTTTTTGACTTTTTTCGCATTTTTCGACATAGTATACTATGGCGTTTTTTTGTGTTTTTGAGACATACTAAACTATGACCTTTTTGACCATATTTTGCAAATTTAACATCTTTTATCCTATTGGGGGTTCATAAAACAGTGTTTCCTGATGTTTTGGGGCCTTTTGAGCACTTTTTTTTTTTTGACTTTTTTTCGCATTTTTTCGACATAGTATACTATGGCGTTTTTTTTTGTGTTTTTTTGAGACATACTAAACTATGGCCTTTTTTGACCATATTTTGCAAATTTAACATCTTTTATCCTATTGGGGGTTCATAAAACAGTGTTTCCTGATGTTTTGGGGCATTTTGAGCACTTTTTATTTTTTGACTTTTTTTCGCATTTTTTCGACATAGTATACTATGGCGTTTTTTTTTGTTTTTTTGAGACATACTAAACTATGACCTTTTTTTTGACCATATTTTGCAAATTTAACATCTTTTATCCTATTGGGGGTTCATAAAACAGTGTTTCCTGATGTTTTGGGGCATTTTTTTGAGCACTTTTTATTTTTTTGACTTTTTTCGCATTTTTCGACATAGTATACTATGGCATTTTTTTTTGTGTTTTTGAGACATACTAAACTATGACCTTTTTGACCATATTTTGCAAATTTAACATCTTTTATCCTATTGGGGGTTCATAAAACAGTGTTTCCTGATGTTTTGGGGCATTTTGAGCACTTTTTATTTTTTTGACTTTTTTTTCGCATTTTTTCGACATAGTATACTATGGCCTTTTTTTTTGTGTTTTTTTGAGACATACTAAACTATGACCTTTTTTGACCATATTTTGCAAATTTAACATCTTTTATCCCATTGGGGGTTCATAAAACAGTGTTTCCTGATGTTTTGGGGCATTTTGAGCACTTTTTATTTTTTTTTTTTCGCTTTTTTCGCATTTTTCGACATAGTATACTATGGCGTTTTTTTGTGTTTTTTGAGACATACTAAACTATGACCTTTTTTGACCATATTTTGCAAATTTAACATCTTTTATCCTATTGGGGTTCATAAAACAGTGTTTCCTGATGTTTTGGGGCATTTTGAGCACTTTTTTATTTTTTTTGACTTTTTTTCGCATTTTTCGACATAGTATACTATGGCGTTTTTTTGTGTTTTTTGAGACATACTAAACTATGACCTTTTTGACCATATTTTGCAAATTTAACATCTTTTATCCTATTGGGGTTCATAAAACAGTGTTTCCTGATGTTTTGGGGCATTTTGAGCACTTTTTATTTTTTTGACTTTTTTCGCGCATTTTTCGACATAGTATACTATGGCGTTTTTTTTGTTTTTTTTGACATACTAAACTATGACCTTTTTGACCATATTTTGCAAATTTAACATCTCTTTATCCTATTGGGGTTCATAAAACAGTGTTTCCTGATGTTTTGGGGCATTTTGAGCACTTTTTTTTTTTTTGACTTTTTTCGCATTTTTTCGACATAGTATACTATGGCGTTTTTTTTTGTTTTTGAGACATACTAAACTATGACCTTTTTTGACCATATTTTGCAAATTTAACATCTTTTATCCTATTGGGGGTTCATAAAACAGTGTTTCCTGATGTTTTGGGGCATTTTGAGCACTTTTTTTTTTTTGACTTTTTTCGCATTTTTCGACATAGTATACTATGGCGTTTTTTTTTTGTGTTTTTGAGACATACTAAACTATGACCTTTTTTGACCATATTTTGCAAATTTAACATCTTTTATCCTATTGGGGTTCATAAAACAGTGTTTCCTGATGTTTTGGGGCATTTTGAGCACTTTTTTATTTTTTTGACTTTTTTTTCGCATTTTTCGACATAGTATACTATGGCGTTTTTTTTGTGTTTTTGAGACATACTAAACTATGACCTTTTTTGACCATATTTTGCAAATTTAACATCTTTTATCCTATTGGGGTTCATAAAACAGTGTTTCCTGATGTTTTGGGGCATTTTGAGCACTTTTTTTTTTTTTGACTTTTTTTTCGCATTTTTCGACATAGTATACTATGGCATTTTTTTTTGTTTTTTTGAGACATACTAAACTATGACCTTTTTTGACCATATTTCGCAAATTTAACATCTTTTATCCTATTGGGGTTTCATAAAACAGTGTTTCCTGATGTTTTGGGGCATTTTGAGCACTTTTTTTTTTTTTTGACTTTTTTTCGCATTTTTCGACATAGTATACTATGGCGTTTTTTTTTTGTGTTTTTTGAGACATACTAAACTATGACCTTTTTGACCATATTTTGCAAATTTAACATCTTTTATCCCATTGGGGTTCATAAAACAGTGTTTCCTGATGTTTTGGGGCATTTTGAGCACTTTTTATTTTTTTTGACTTTTTCATTTTTTTCGACATAGTATACTATGGCGTTTTTTTTTTGTTTTTTGAGACATACTAAACTATGACCTTTTTGACCATATTTTGCAAATTTAACATCTTTTATCCTATTGGGGGTTCATAAAACAGTGTTTCCTGATGTTTTGGGGCATTTTGAGCACTTTTTATTTTTTTGACTTTTTTCGCATTTTTTCGACATAGTATACTATGGCGTTTTTTTTTTTTTGAGACATACTAAACTATGACCTTTTTTGACCATATTTTGCAAATTTAACATCTTTTATCCCATTGGGGTTTCATAAAACAGTGTTTCCTGATGTTTTGGGGCATTTTGAGCACTTTTTATTTTTTGACTTTTTTCGCATTTTTCGACATAGTATACTATGGCGTTTTTTTGTGTTTTTGAGACATACTAAACTATGACCTTTTTGACCATATTTTGCAAATTTAACATCTTTTATCCTATTGGGGGTTCATAAAACAGTGTTTCCTGATGTTTTTTGGGGCATTTTGAGCACTTTTTATTTTTTTGACTTTTTTTTTCGCATTTTTTTCGACATAGTATACTATGGCGTTTTTTTGTGTTTTTTGAGACATACTAAACTATGACCTTTTTGACCATATTTTGCAAATTTAACATCTTTTATCCCATTGGGGGTTCATAAAACAGTGTTTCCTGATGTTTTGGGGCATTTTGAGCACTTTTTATTTTTTGACTTTTTTTTCGCATTTTTCGACATAGTATACTATATGCGTTTTTTTTTGTTTTTTGAGACATACTAAACTATGACCTTTTTGACCATATTTTGCAAATTTAACATCTTTTATCCTATTGGGGGTTCATAAAACAGTGTTTCCTGATGTTTTGGGGCATTTTGAGCACTTTTTATTTTTTTGACTTTTTTTTTTTTGACATTTTTCGACATAGTATACTATGGCTTTTTTTTTTTTTGTTTTTTTGAGACATACTAAACTATGACCTTTTTGACCATATTTTGCAAATTTAACATCTTTTATCCCATTGGGGTTCATAAAACAGTGTTTCCTGATGTTTTGGGGCATTTTGAGCACTTTTTATTTCTTGACTTTTTTTCGCATTTTTCGACATAGTATACTATGGCGTTTTTTTTTGTGTTTTTGAGACATACTAAACTATGACCTTTTTTTGACCATATTTTGCAAATTTAACATCTTTTATCCTATTGGGGTTCATAAAACAGTGTTTCCTGATGTTTTGGGGCATTTTGAGCACTTTTTTATTTTTTGACTTTTTTCGCATTTTTCGACATAGTATACTATGGCGTTTTTTTTGTGTTTTTTTGAGACATACTAAACTATGACCTTTTTTGACCATATTTTGCAAATTTAACATCTTTTATCCTATTGGGGTTCATAAAACAGTGTTTCCTGATGTTTTTTGGGGCATTTTGAGCACTTTTTATTTTTTGACTTTTTTCGCATTTTTTCGACATAGTATACTATGGCGTTTTTTTTTGAGACATACTAAACTATGACCTTTTTTGACCATATTTTGCAAATTTAACATCTTTTATCCCATTGGGGGTTCATAAAACAGTGTTTCCTGATGTTTTGGGGCATTTTGAGCACTTTTTATTTTTTTGACTTTTTTTCGCATTTTTTCGACATAGTATACTATGGCGTTTTTTTTTTGTTTTTTTGAGACATACTAAACTATGACCTTTTTGACCATATTTTGCAAATTTAACATCTTTTATCCTATTGGGGTTCATAAAACAGTGTTTCCTGATGTTTTGGGGCATTTTGAGCACTTTTTATTTTTTTGACTTTTTTCGCATTTTTTTCGACATAGTATACTATGGCATGCTTTTTTTTTTGTTTTTTGAGACATACTAAACTATGACCTTTTTTGACCATATTTTGCAAATTTAACATCTTTTATCCCATTGGGGGTTCATAAAACAGTGTTTCCTGATGTTTTGGGGCATTTTGAGCACTTTTTATTTTTTGACTTTTTTCGCATTTTTCGACATAGTATACTATGGCGTTTTTTTTTTTGTGTTTTTGATACATACTAAACTATGACCTTTTTGACCATATTTTGCAAATTTAACATCTTTTATCCTATTGGGGGTTCATAAAACAGTGTTTCCTGATGTTTTGGGGCATTTTGAGCACTTTTTATTTTTTGACTTTTTTTCGCATTTTTCGACATAGTATACTATGGCGTTTTTTTGTGTTTTTGAGACATACTAAACTATGACCTTTTTTTTTGACCATATTTTGCAAATTTAACATCTTTTATCCCATTGGGGTTCATAAAACAGTGTTTCCTGATGTTTTGGGGCATTTTGAGCACTTTTTTATTTTTTTTTGACTTTTTTTCGCATTTTTCACATAGTATACTATGGCGTTTTTTTGTGTTTTTTTGAGACATACTAAACTATGACCTTTTTTGACCATATTTTGCAAATTTAACATCTTTTATCCTATTGGGGGTTCATAAAACAGTGTTTCCTGATGTTTTGGGGCATTTTGAGCACTTTTTATTTTTTTTTGACTTTTTTTCGCATTTTTTTATACATAGTATACTATGGCGTTTTTTTTGTTTTTTGAGACATACTAAACTATGACCTTTTTTTTGACCATATTTTGCAAATTTAACATCTTTTATCCTATTGGGGTTCATAAAACAGTGTTTCCTGATGTTTTGGGGCATTTTGAGCACTTTTTATTTTTTTGACTTTTTTCATTTTTTCGACATAGTATACTATGGCGTTTTTTTTGTTTTTTGACATACTAAACTTTTTGACATAGAAACTATGACCTTTTTGACCATATTTTTTAAAAATTTAACATCTTTTATCCTATTGGGGTTCATAAAACAGTGTTTCCTGATGTTTTGGGGCATTTTGAGCACTTTTTATTTTTTTGACTTTTTTTCGCATTTTTTCGACATAGTATACTATGGCGTTTTTTTGTGTTTTTGAGACATACTAAACTATGACCTTTTTTGACCATATTTTGCAAATTTAACATCTTTTATCCTATTGGGGTTCATAAAACAGTGTTTCCTGATGTTTTGGGGCATTTTGAGCACTTTTTATTTTTTTGACTTTTTTTCGCATTTTTTCGACATAGTATACTATGGCGTTTTTTTTTGTTTTTGAGACATACTAAACTATGACCTTTTTTGACCATATTTTGCAAATTTAACATCTTTTATCCTATTGGGGTTCATAAAACAGTGTTTCCTGATGTTTTGGGGCATTTTGAGCACTTTTTATTTTTTTTTTCGCTTTTTTTCGCATTTTTTCGACATAGTATACTATGGCATTTTTTTTTTTGTTTTTGAGACATACTAAACTATGACCTTTTTTGACCATATTTTGCAAATTTAACATCTTTTATCCTATTGGGGGTTCATAAAACAGTGTTTCCTGATGTTTTGGGGCATTTTGAGCACTTTTTTATTTTTTGACTTTTTTCGCATTTTTTCGACATAGTATACTATACTATGCGTTTTTTTTGTTTTTTGAGACATACTAAACTATGACCTTTTTGACCATATTTTGCAAATTTAACATCTTTTATCCTATTGGGGTTCATAAAACAGTGTTTCCTGATGTTTTGGGGCATTTTGAGCACTTTTTTTTTGTTTTTTTGACTTTTTTCGCATTTTTTCGACATAGTATACTATGGCGTTTTTTTTGTGTGTTTTTTGAGACATACTAAACTATGACCTTTTTTGACCATATTTTGCAAATTTAACATCTTTTATCCTATTGGGGGTTCATAAAACAGTGTTTCCTGATGTTTTGGGGCATTTTGAGCACTTTTTATTTTTTGACTTTTTTTCGCATTTTTCGACATAGTATACTATGGCATTTTTTTGTTTTTTTTTGAGACATACTAAACTATGACCTTTTTGACCATATTTTGCAAATTTAACATCTTTTATCCTATTGGGGGTTCATAAAACAGTGTTTCCTGATGTTTTGGGGCATTTTGAGCACTTTTTATTTTTTGACTTTTTTTCGCATTTTTCGACATAGTATACTATGGCGTTTTTTTGTGTTTTTGAGACATACTAAACTATGACCTTTTTGACCATATTTTGCAAATTTAACATCTTTTTTATCCTATTGGGGTTCATAAAACAGTGTTTCCTGATGTTTTGGGGCATTTTGAGCACTTTTTATTTTTTGACTTTTTTCGCATTTTTCGACATAGTATACTATGGCGTTTTTTTGTGTTTTTGAGACATACTAAACTATGACCTTTTTGACCATATTTTGCAAATTTAACATCTTTTATCCTATTGGGGTTCATAAAACAGTGTTTCCTGATGTTTTGGGGCATTTTGAGCACTTTTTATTTTTTGACTTTTTTTCGCATTTTTCGACATAGTATACTTTGGCCTTTTTTTTTTTTGTTTTTTGAGACATACTAAACTATGACCTTTTTTTGACCATATTTTGCAAATTTAACATCTTTTATCCTATTGGGGTTCATAAAACAGTGTTTCCTGATGTTTTGGGGCATTTTGAGCACTTTTTATTTTTTGACTTTTTTTCATTTTTTCACATAGTATACTATGGCGTTTTTTTTGTGTTTTTTGAGACATACTAAACTATGACCTTTTTTGACCATATTTTGCAAATTTAACATCTTTTATCCTATTGGGGTTCATAAAACAGTGTTTCCTGATGTTTTGGGGCATTTTGAGCACTTTTATTTTTTTGACTTTTTTTCGCATTTTTTCATATAGTATACTATGGCGTTTTTTTGTGTTTTTTGAGACATACTAAACTATGACCTTTTTGACCATATTTTGCAAATTTAACATCTTTTATCCTATTGGGGTTCATAAAACAGTGTTTCCTGATGTTTTGGGGCATTTTGAGCACTTTTTATTTTTTGACTTTTTTCGCATTTTTCGACATAGTATACTATGGCGTTTTTTTTTGTTTTTGAGACATACTAAACTATGACCTTTTTTGACCATATTTTTGGCAATTTAACATCTTTTTATCCTATTGGGGTTCATAAAACAGTGTTTCCTGATGTTTTGGGGCATTTTGAGCACTTTTTATTTTTTGACTTTTTTTCGCATTTTTTCGACATAGTATACTATGGCGTTTTTTTTTGTTTTTTGAGACATACTAAACTATGACCTTTTTTTTTGACCATATTTTGCAAATTTAACATCTTTTATCCTATTGGGGGTTCATAAAACAGTGTTTCCTGATGTTTTGGGGCATTTTGAGCACTTTTTATTTTTTGACTTTTTTTCGCATTTTTCGACATAGTATACTATGGCCTTTTTTGACCATATTTTGCAAATTTAACATCTTTTATCCTATTGGGGGTTCATAAAACAGTGTTTCCTGATGTTTTGGGGCATTTTGAGCACTTTTTATTTTTTGACTTTTTTCGCATTTTTTGAGACATACTAAACTATGGCCTTTTTTGACCATATTTTGCAAATTTAACATCTTTTATCCCATTGGGGTTCATAAAACAGTGTTTCCTGATGTTTTGGGGCATTTTGAGCACTTTTTATTTCTTGACTTTTTTTTCGCATTTTTCGACATAGTATACTATGGCGTTTTTTTTTGTTTTTTTGAGACATACTAAACTATGACCTTTTTTTGACCATATTTTGCAATTTTAACATCTTTTATCCTATTGGGGTTCATAAAACAGTGTTTCCTGATGTTTTGGGGCATTTTGAGCACTTTTTTTTTTTTTGACTTTTTTTCGCATTTTTTCGACATAGTATACTATGGCGTTTTTTTTTTTGTTTTTGAGACATACTAAACTATGACCTTTTTGACCATATTTTTGGAATTTAACATCTTTTATCCTATTGGGGTTCATAAAACACTGTTACCTGATGTTTTGGGGCATTTTGAGCACTTTTTATTTTTTTTTTTTTTTCGCATTTTTCGACATAGTATACTATGGCGTTTTTTTGTTTTTTGAGACATACTAAACTATGACCTTTTTGACCATCTTTTTGAATTTTAACATCTTTTATCCTATTGGGGTTCATAAAACACTGTTACCTGATGTTTTGGGGCATTTTGAGCACTTTTTATTTTTTTTTTGACTTTTTTTCGCATTTTTCATATAGTATACTATGGCGTTTTTTTTGTTTTTTGAGACATACTAAACTATGACCTTTTTTGACCATTTTTTGGAATTTTAACATCTTTTATCCTATTGGGGTTCATAAAAAACACTGTTACCTGATGTTTTGGGGCATTTTGAGCACTTTTTATTTTTTTGACTTTTTTTCGCATTTTTTCGACATAGTATACTATGGCGTTTTTTTGCATTTTTGAGACATACTAAACTATGACCTTTTTTGACCATTTTTTGGAATTTTAACATCTTTTATCCTATTGGGGTTCATAAAACACTGTTACTTGATGTTTTGGGGCATTTTGAGCACTTTTTATTTTTTTGACTTTTTTTCGCATTTTTTTTCGACATAGTATACTATGGCGTTTTTTTTTGTGTTTTTGAGACATACTAAACTATGACCTTTTTTGACCATCTTTTGGAATTTTAACATCTTTTATCCTATTGGGGGTTCATAAAACACTGTTACCTGATGTTTTGGGGCATTTTGAGCACTTTTTATTTTTTGACTTTTTTCGCATTTTTCGACATAGTATACTATGGCGTTTTTTTGTGTTTTTGAGACATACTAAACTATGACCTTTTTTGACCATTTTTTGGAATTTTAACATCTTTTATCCTATTGGGGGTTCATAAAACACTGTTACCTGATGTTTTGGGGCATTTTGAGCACTTTTTATTTTTTGACTTTTTTTGCATTTTTCGACATAGTATACTATGGCGTTTTTTTGTGTTTTTTGAGACATATACTAAACTATGACCTTTTTTGACCATTTTTGGAATTTTAACATCTTTTTATCCTATTGGGGTTCATAAAACACTGTTACCTGATGTTTTGGGGCATTTTGAGCACTTTTTATTTTTTGACTTTTTTTCGCATTTTTTTCGACATAGTATACTATATGTTTTTTTTTGTTTTTTTTGAGACATACTAAACTATGACCTTTTTTGACCATTTTTTGAATTTTAACATCTTTTATCCTATTGGGGTTCATAAAACACTGTTACTTGATGTTTTGGGGCATTTTGAGCACTTTTTTTATTTTTTGACTTTTTTTCGCATTTTTCGACATAGTATACTATGGCGTTTTTTTTGTGTTTTTGAGACATACTAAACTATGACCTTTTTTGACCATCTTTTGGAATTTTAACATCTTTTATCCTATTGGGGGTTCATAAAACACTGTTACCTGATGTTTTGGGGCATTTTGAGCACTTTTTTATTTTTTGACTTTTTTTTTGCATTTTTTTTCATAGTATACTATACTATGTTTTTTTGTTTTTTTGAGACATACTAAACTATGACCTTTTTTGACCATTTTTTGGAATTTTAACATCTTTTATCCTATTGGGGGTTCATAAAACACTGTTACTTGATGTTTTGGGGCATTTTGAGCACTTTTTATTTTTTGACTTTTTTCGCATTTTTTTGACATAGTACACTATGCCGTTTTTTTGTGTTTTTGAGACATACTAAACTATGACCTTTTTTGACCATTTTTTGGAATTTCAACATCTTTTATCCTATTGGGGTTCATAAAACACTGTTACCTGATGTTTTGGGGCATTTTGAGCACTTTTTATTTTTTGACTTTTTTCGCATTTTTTTTCGACATAGTATACTATGGCGTTTTTTTTGTGTTTTTGAGACATACTAAACTATGACCTTTTTTGACCATCTTTTGAAATTTTAACATCTTTTATCCTATTGGGGTTCATAAAACACTGTTACCTGATGTTTTTGGGGCATTTTGAGCACTTTTTTATTTTTTTGACTTTTTTTTCGCATTTTTCATAGTATACTATGGCGTTTTTTTGTTTTTGAGACATACTAAACTATGACCTTTTTTTGACCATTTTTTGGAATTTTAACATCTTTTATCCTATTGGGGTTCATAAAACACTGTTACCTGATGTTTTGGGGCATTTTGAGCACTTTTTATTTTTTGACTTTTTTTTTTCGCATTTTTCGACATAGTATACTATGGCGTTTTTTTTTTTTTTTTTGAGACATACTAAACTATGACCTTTTTGACCATTTTTGGAATTTTAACATCTTTTATCCTATTGGGGGTTCATAAAACACTGTTACTTGATGTTTTGGGGCATTTTGAGCACTTTTTATTTTTTGACTTTTTTTCGCATTTTTCGACATAGTATACTATGGCGTTTTTTTTTGTTTTTTTGACATACTAAACTATGACCTTTTTTGACCATTTTTGGAATTTTAACATCTTTTATCCTATTGGGGTGTCATAAAACACTGTTACCTGATGTTTTGGGGCATTTTGAGCACTTTTTATTTTTTGACTTTTTTCGCATTTTTCGACATAGTATACTATGGCGTTTTTTTGTGTTTTTGAGACATACTAAACTATGACCTTTTTGGCCATCTTTTGGAATTTTAACATCTTTTATCCTATTGGGGGTTCATAAAACACTGTTACCTGATGTTTTGGGGCATTTTGAGCACTTTTTATTTTTTGACTTTTTTCGCATTTTTCGACATAGTATACTAAGCCGTATTTTTGAGACATACTAAACTATGACCATTTTTGACCATCTTTTGGAATTTTAACATCTTTTATCCTATTGGGGGTTCATAAAACACTGTTACTTGATGTTTTGGGGCATTTTGAGCACTTTTTATTTTTTGACTTTTTTCGCATTTTTCGACTACTATGGCGTTTTTTTGTGTTTTTGAGACATACTAAACTATGACCTTTTTTGACCATCTTTTGGAATTTTAACATCTTTATCCTATTGGGGGTTCATAAAACACTGTTACTTGATGTTTTGGGGCATTTTGAGCACTTTTTATTTTTGACTTTTTTTTCGCATTTTTCGACATAGTATACTTTGGCGTTTTTTGTATTTTTGAGACATACTAAACTATGACCTTTTTTGACCATTTTTTGGAATTTTAACATCTTTTATCCTATTGGGGTTCATAAAACACTGTTACCTGATGTTTTGGGGCATTTTGAGCACTTTTTATTTTTTTGACTTTTTTTTCGCATTTTTTCGACATAGTATACTATGGCGTTTTTTTTGATTTTTGAGACATACTAAACTATGACCTTTTTTGACCATTTTTTGGAATTTTAACATCTTTTATCCTATTGGGGGTTCATAAAACACTGTTACTTGATGTTTTGGGGCATTTTGAGCACTTTTTATTTTTTGACTTTTTTCGCATTTTTCGACATAGTATACTATGGCGTTTTTTTGTGTTTTTGAGACATACTAAACTATGACCTTTTTTGACCATTTTTGGAATTTTAACATCTTTTATCCTATTGGGGGTTCATAAAACACTGTTACCTGATGTTTTGGGGCATTTTGAGCACTTTTTATTTTTTGACTTTTTTCGCATTTTTCGACATAGTATACTATGGCGTTTTTTGTGTTTTTTGGACATACTAAACTATGACCTTTTTTGACCATTTTTTTTTAAATTTTAACATCTTTTATCCTATTGGGGGTTCATAAAACAGTGTTTCTTGATGTTTTGGGGCATTTTGAACTTTTTATTTTTTCACTTTTTTTGCATTTTCGACACACTTTAGTACAGCGGGGTATTTTTGTGTTTTGGGACATACTAAACTATGACCTTTTTTGACCATTTTTTGTAATTTTAACACCTTTTATCCTATTGGGGGCGTATAAAACAGTGTTTTCTGATGTTTTAGAGCATTTTGAGCACTTTTTATTTTTGACCATTTTTGTCATTAACACATTTCATCATATGGAGTACTTATAACACAGTATGATGTTTTTTGTGTTTCTTGTGAAAAAAACTTTTTGCATCTGTACAACATAGTAGCGGGGTTTTTGTTTTTAACTTTTATGACATGCTACAGTATGACCTTTTTGCATTTGTAACACATTTCATCCCATGGATTGTGTATACAACAGTAGTTCCTGATGTTTTTTTGTATTTTGGGGAAAAAAATTGACACAACTTTGTATAGAATGGAATTTTTTTGCATTTTTATGACATGCTTTTTGACTTCCTTAATACATATCATGCTATGACGTGTTTGTGAAACACCATTCTTTGATGTCTGTGAAGTTTCCAGAAATACTAATAATACTTATGATATGTTGTTAGTAAAGCAAATAAAGGAAGAGAAAAAATGATTTTGAAGAGTTTAATTTGTATTTGTAAAGTATTTGTGATGGTCTTAATTTAAGAATTGTGGAAAAAACCATATACCATACAAAACAAAAATCATCCTTATTTCTACAGCACACCCAAAGATAGCACTGAAAACAGCAGATCTTCCCATGGAATGCCACAATAAAATATGCTTTTTTCCTACTCTTTTTCATGAGCATAAATGTATCAATATGTATTTTTTATTTTTCACTTTACTTGTTTCAGTTAGCGTACACCCTCTAGCACCAGTGTTTGTAACAAAAAAGTTTTGGCACATCTCAAACTGCACATCTAGACTCTGTTGTAAGAGGAACTGAATCGAAAGTTTGAGTATGAAGGAGCATTTAGAGCATCAGTGGAAGCTACAGGAAGCAGCAGGAGCCCTGTGCTTACGTCTCTCTTACACCGTTCCATTGCCTGCTTGTATGATATCTTCTCTTTAGTGATTGGGTCTACCAGTTCTTTTGTGTGGGAGGCCTCATCTTGCAGCTCACTTGCTGTTGTGCTGTCAATGAGATTGGTCGTGAGAGCTTCTTGAACAGTGAGGCGGCCTGCTTTGGTGGGATCCACCAACCCACCTGTCAAGTACTGTGCCTCAATGTACCTTTTGGCATTTTCTTGGGGAATATATCCTTTCTGTGCTGCCTGTCCTACTGCAAGACGCTCTTTAGTTACAGGATCCTCAACTCCAGTGAAGGCTTTCTGGGCATTCAGAAGTTTATACATGTGACCTGTATCAATGAGACCATGTTCAGCTG
Organism: Psettodes erumei; assembly: GCA_016785225.1. NCBI lineage: Eukaryota > Metazoa > Chordata > Actinopteri > Pleuronectiformes > Psettodidae > Psettodes > Psettodes erumei. The sequence continues at coordinate 1,499,982 of JAFBJZ010000776.1, read as the reverse complement.
CTTTATGGACAGACAGTTTGTCCTTTTTGCTGAGATCAACAATTCCACCAGAGGCTGCTTGTGCTTCAAGCAACTTAAGAGCTGTGTCTGCATCAATGAGTTTGCGGGTGAGAGCACTTCTCACAGACATGCGACTCTCAGTGGTTGTGTCAAAGATACCAGAGATTGGAAAATGCTCATCACCCGCAGAAGCAGTGAGGTTGTTCGAACTGCCACTAAGGTGAGAGTTGAGGCTGGTGTAGGATGACCTCAGAGAGGTTGGCATGGATGACAAGGGAGTGGTTGGGTTGGGTTTGGTGGGTGATCTTGGGGCCAGTATTGGAGGAATATATGGCTTTCTGGTTTCCCCTGCGACAAGGAGGGCAAACTCTGAAATGGGCATTTTCCCTTCCTTGTAGCGGTTCACGTCATACTGGGTCAAACGACCATCCCTCAGAGCATCCTTGACAGAGTACTGCCTTCCGCTCTTGCGATCCTGCAGAATGGATGTGTCCCCATCTGGACCAGTTGAAGTGATCTCCTCCCAGTCGCATTCCAACTCTGACAGGTGAATATACTGGTTGCGATCAATCAATCCCTGCAAATAGGCATCATAGGGAGACATGTCTTTACCAGTCTCTGGATCCAGGATGGTGATCTTTGTAGAAAGGTTTGTCTCTCTGGTGTGAGTTTCAGTCTGGTCCTCCTTCTTAATTCCATTCTGCAGCTCAATGATGAGCGTCTCTCTCTGGTGTATTTTGTCTTTTTCACTAAGGATCTCTTTCTCCAGCCGTTGTATTTCAGAGGATGTCTTAACACTCCTTTGCCTTGCCATCTGGTTTCTCTCACTCATCAGCTTGGACTGCTGCTGGAAGGTAATATTAATGTTCTGTCTTTGAGACTCTAGCATTTTGAGCTGTCTGAGAAGATCCTCCTTCTCTCTCAGCAGAGCATCTTTGTTACCGATGAGAGCATTCTCCTCCTGAGAGGTCACAGACTTTGATTTCTGCAGATGGGCAATTTTGATGTTGAAGTTCTGAATGTCATCTTCCTGGTTCCGCCTGAGATTTCTCTCCTGGGTTACAAGCTCTCTCAGACGTTCCCTTTCAGCCTCCACTGCTGGGTCTTTCTCTACACGAACAACCTCTCTGTAAACAACCTTCTCAATTGACTTGTCCTTTTGGAGAATTTCCAATTTAACCTTCAGGTTGCGAATTTCTCTCTCTAGACGACTTATGTTGGTACCTTCAGTCTCTAAGTCAACACGAATATCATCAGTTATTTTTTCCAACTTTGGATCCCTCTCCACTTTTAGGACCTCTTCAATGACAATCTTTTCCTCAACAGGTGGTGGTGCATTTTCCAGTTCAAGAATGCGACATTTGATCTGCCTGAGCTCTGACTCCACTTGGATCTTCCTCTGACGATCATCCATCTGGGCCAGAGTAGTCTCTCTCTCTTGAATCAGGGCTCTGAGCTGTCGGACCTCTATCTCAATCTTCCTGCGTGTTTTCATTTCATCATCCAGGGCCTTGTTCAACTTCTCGTGTTCCAGGATCTGTTTGGGGTCTTTCTGAACATGTACCACTTCCTGCAATACAATCTTCTCCTCTGGCTTTTGCCTTTCAAGAACAATGTATTGGTTCTGGAGGTCGAAGAGACACTCCTCCACACTACGACGCAGCTGAATCTCTTCTCTTACATTCCTCCTAAGTCTGTCAGCTTCTTTCTCAAGAAGAGGATCATTCTCATATTTGATTACCTCTTTATTCACTAACTTTGTCTCCACTTTGGATTTCTCTGCTTTCAGCTCATCTCGCTCTTTACGTAGGTGGGTAAGCAACTCCAGGGTGGTGTCATAGTTGACTTGCAGGCGCGACACTTGGTTGCTCAGCCTTTGCAATTCCCTTGTAACCTCTGGACTTTTCTCTTCTTTGATCACCTCCTGTGTCACCTCCTTGTACTCCACTTTGGGTTTCTGAGCACGCAGAGTAGTCAGCGTGGTCATCACTGTGTTGATTTCTTTTCCCAGGTCTGTACAGTTTCGGCTACAGTCCTGTAGCTCTTTCCTAAGACGTACCAACTCCACTTCTGTCTCAGGATCAACTCTGTAGATTTCATTGATGATTTCTTTGACTTCAACTTTTTGCTTGAGCTTCTCCACTTCACCATAGCGTAGCTGAAGGGTGGTCAAGTCCTTCATCAAGATGGCATTTTCATCTCTCTCCTCTTGTAAGGCTATTTGTAGTTTCTTTGAGTTTTCAAGTGTTTCTGGGTCTTGCTTAACTTGCTTCACCACCTTGGTGACTATCTTGGGTTGGATGGTTGGAATAACCCTTTCTAACGTGTTTATCTGGCTCCTTGTGCCAAAAATGTTATCATTTAGGGACTTGCAGCTGGACTCCTCTTCTGCAATATCATTCTGGAATGTTAGAATAGCTTTCAGCATCTCTGGATCATTTTCGAGCCTCACCACCTCCTTTTTAACAACCTTCTCCCGTATTTTAGGTTTCTGCTGAGCTAGAACTGTAAGCTCAGTTTTCATATGAACTGTCTCGGTATCCCTTGTTTTGAGCTCCAGACGTATCCTCTGCATCTCATCTCTAATCTTGGCTGCCTCTTTATCAAGCTGTGGGTCTCTCTCGTATTCAGTCAATACCTTTGTCACCAATTTAGGTTCAATTTTGGTCAGCTGTGTTTCCAGTTTGATAATCTTCTCATTGATAATGTCAATCTCTGAATGGGTTCTTGACCTCTTAAATGCTTCATCCTGGATTCGCTTTTTGAGGGACTCTAGTTCCACCTCCAGTTTGGGCTCACGGTAGTACTGCACCACTTCCTTCTCCTCCAGCCTCTCCACTCCTCTCCTGCTCTTCAGAGACACAAACCTTTTGCGGTATGTTTCCAGATCTCTTTCAGCATGTAAGCGTCTATCAACCTCCTCACTTAATTCCTTTTTCAGATTATCACTTTCCTCCAGATCCCTCTTCTGGCTCTGTAGTTGCAGCTGTTGATTGACAACTACTTGACTGACTTTCTCTTCATTCTGTACATGGGTAAAGAACAAAGGAATGACAAGGTCAGGTCCAGGACAACAGTGATGATTTCTTGCAAAACACTGGGTATTGTTCTACTGAAACATGATTGTTGCTGATATTATATTAATTTAATGATATGATACCCTCGCCATTATGTTCCTCGCCATCCCCAATTGGCTGAGTAGCTGGTTGTTCTCTACAGACACCTCAGAAAAGCGGTTCAGTAGATCTCTCTCCTTTGGCAGAAGCAAAGAGAAAATGAATTTTAGAATTGTCTAACTTGCATTCATATTTAGGTAGTTGCCTAAAACTGTACCTTTCTCTGTACAGCCTGAGCCATAGTTGAAGTTGGACGTTTCTTTAGAACTGGGAGCTCGTCGTCATCGTCGTCATCATCATCACCGTCATCATCATCGTCGTCATCATTCAGAGTGCCACGGTAAGTGTTTGACTTAACCTCATACTCCTGAAAAGGAAATATATTTATATATATTTTGGTGGTTGCATACCTAATAGTAAATAAGAATAATGCCATTGTCTGAACTTACATTTAAGACACTCTGCAGCTCACGGGAAAGATCCTTGACTCTGGCTACATCATCTGATTTCCTTTTAATGTCCTCCATCACTTTCTAGAAATGGGATATAATTAAATAACTACAAATGAAAGTGTTGTCTGTTTGAGTTAGATGAGAAGATGGAGCTAATGCCACTCACCTTCTGAGAGTTCTGTTTGGATGTTATCTGTGCCACATCATCAGTAGGTTTGATAGTATTATTGGGCAAATTGACCAAGAAGAAATCCAATGACTGAAGAGCATTCTGGAAATCCTGTTTTTTATTGTTAGCTTCCTGTATGAGAGTAGACCTGAAGCAAATTTTAAAAAACAAAAACAAAAAACAACTCATCACTAACAAAATGTAGTCACTTCAAAGAAAAATACGTTTGACAGGACATCAGAGGAGTAACAGAAAAACATATGCAATTACAACCAAGCCTGAATCTTTTTTCTGCTCACCTTTCCTGGAGCTGATTATTAACATTTGTGTAACGGTTCTTCAGATGTTTCACTTCATTCTCCTGGCGGTGTATGTCAGGACAGTATTCATTGAAACTCTGCTGCAGGGAGCTGCACATTTGCTTGGTCAGGTCCAAGTCTTTGCCTAACTGATTCAACTCATCCTTCTTTGAGGCTACGTCCTTGCGCATTACCTGTTTGACAGCATAAAGAGAAAGCAAAGATGTGTAGGGAATACAAAAACACATTCGGATCCCATTGGGGCATAGTGTGTTCTCTACGATCATATGAGCCTATGACTTAAATGTGTTTTGGTTGCACCTGCAGCTGCTGGTTGCGACTCTGGAGGGCATTAGGCTGATCAAGAATGGCACCATCTTTCATTAGCTGCTCCTCAAACCCTGAGACAGTGCTTTCTACATTCTGTATTTGTTTTTCCAGGAACATTGCAGCTGTTGCTCTGGAGAAAGAAAAGAGGCAATAACAAAAAGCTGAATGACATATTTAAAAAGAAAACTTTGTGCACATACCTGCCTATATCGATGAGAAACTGTCTAAGTTTTACTGAACCTCAGGCTATGTGACTGCAAATGGCACTTACAGTATGATACCAAGTTTCACTTTAAATGCTTTTATGTTTTATGATTTGGAAGTAATATTGGACCATGCCATAATTTCATCCTGATCTTCTTACTTTTTCTCATAAAGCTCAAGAAGAGCGTTGATGGCATCAATCTTGTTATTTGCAGCACTGAGTTTTACGGGCAGTGTGGAGGCGGAGGGTCCCAGGGGTTTTTTGGCCAGAATCGGCTCCATCTCTCTCTGGACCCTAGACTTCTCTGACTCCAGCTTCCTTATGGTCAGAACAGATTTCTAGAGGGCGAGTCACACGATGTCACTGATCACAACAGCCCCGACACGTTTGAACATGCTAAGGACATCATTTAGAAAATAAAACACAGAAATTAAACTGTAACTTAAAGTATAATGTTTATTGTTCATGTTCACCTGGTGCTCCTGCAGCCTGTTGGCCAGGTCTTGTGTGGGGTTGCGGTTGTCTAGTGAGGTCCTTATTTGGCTCAGGGTTTCTTTTTCAGCCTTATCCAGCGCTCTGTTGATCTGGTCTATTTCTCTGCCGAGCTCTGCAGCTTTGGGATCTTCTGGAGCACTCTGCACAGCAGCTGAGGAGGAGAAAAAACAATAATCCTACAATGAAAAGTTAGATAAGATCAAACTTTTTTAATGGTCATCAAAACAACGTGGGTTTTTTAAAAATGAGTGTGGTTTTCATCTCACCTGCCTTCTGAGGGCGAACCACCTCCACAGTGGGGCTCTTCAAGGAGGCCATAAGTGCAGATCTATGGCTCTTCAGGTCTGTCAGTGCTCTGTCTAGGCTGAGCACACATAGACACAATGTTCCATTGAAATCATCAATCATGAGTTTGTATTTTTCTTTCCAGTAATCACATAGAAAAAACATTGAAAGGAAAACACCTGATGAATTTGTACTTTGTACCTCTTCACTTTCTCCAGTGCCTCAGCATCGGGTGGTGGGACCATGAAACACGCCCCAGGGAGGGTTTTGATCTTCCCACTGCTGGTCTGAAGCTTCCAGTCCTTATTGTCGGAGTTGGACTTTAGGATGAACGTCTCACCGCGCCTCACTGTGTCCTGGAACAAACAAAGAAGATGATAATAATGAGGATGTTGTTTTTTTTCTTTTACAAATGTCCTACTTCTGAAAGGCACATGTGGCTGCATGTGGAAATGACTGCTGATCTTCTCCGACCTCGTCATCAGCCCAGTCACACAGCGACACCACAGTGGTGGGTTTGGTGGGCTGGATTCGTCGGAACTTCAGAGGCACAACATTATCGCTGATCTGCCTGAGGTCGGCCAGGCGTTGCTCATTCCTCCTCACCGCTGGCTCATCTGCCTGAAAGTATCATAGAATCAACACAAATGGACAAGTTTTGTACGCAATTGTGACCAGACAGAGGTACAGGTGTTTTTGCTGATCTACTCCAGGGGTTTCCAAAGTCAGTTAGCCATGATCAGCTGAAGCAGCAACCACACATTAGACTTATTTTGTAAATGTATGATGATGATGTCTGTTGCACAATGACAAAGATTACCTTGTAATCTGCACTAAAGAATCAGAATTGGGCTCCTACTTGAAGTCATTTTTCACTCGAAAAAAGTTTCCCCAAATAAGAGAGCAGACTTGCTTCTCAGAAAAATATTAAAACTAAACAAATACTGTGTGTGACCACATGAGGTGGAGAACCCGACTGTTGTTACTAAAACCTGTAGAACCGAACAGGGCACTTTTCACGCCACATACAGATATCTTCACCACAGAGCAAACTCAGAGCCTGTATTTTTCACCACAGAGCAAACTCAGAGCCTGTATTTATCAAACTACTAAAAGTGACATTTTAGACTTAAGTGAAACATAAAAGTAGTTTTACTCTGTCCTACAGTTTCCCTCAAAACATTTCTCAGTGTTTTAGCTACTGTTTTGATATCACTGGTCATCGAGAATATCGTCAGACGTTACACCAGAAAATGAAAACACTGTTGTACCTCCATTGCCAACAGGACTTCAGGGTTGCTCCTATTGGCCAGAGACTTAGGGTCCAAATTAGAACTGAGTCTCTGCAGGGAATCAGACAGCGTCTCCGTGTCCAGCTGGAACTGCATTGAACAAACAATCACTTCTTAGCAAACTGCAGCGGTGGACTGGAAACGTCCAGTCTAACTGAAGGGTGGACAGTATTCACAGTAAGTGCGGTGCGGTCGGATGTCCCGTACCTTCCTGTAGTCTTCGATGTTGTCCAGATGCGTTTCCTGTGCTAGACACAAGTTGAGAAAGGCTTGCCACTCAGCCTGAACAGAGTCTCTGTGCGCCTGACAAAAACAAAGAACTGTCAGCTTAATTCAGTTTAACCCAACATGATTTCATGCAAACCAATTCATTTACATTTTGCTCAGTCTGTACTGACTGAGGACAGGTATCTTACAGATACTGTACGTTCCTCATGACGTAACATACAGATGTACCTTTATTGTTGGGGTGCCAGGGTGGTTCAGTTTAACCAGCTGATCTCCTTTGTCCTGCAGCTGGTTGATCTCACGCTCGTGTGCAATCAGTCCATTATTTTTAAATTTCTGCATATGAACAGAAAAGTGGCATGTTGAAAAAAACACGACACAGTGTTTGGAGTGTTCAAATTAAGTTCTCCCAGCAGCTCAGGCAGCTTGAGACAAGCTGACAAACATAGCACAACTCTGACAACTCTGGCCGACGCCTTCCTCTCATCACAAGAAAGCACAATGAATGGGAAAAATACATCAAAATGTACATCTACCAATAATGACGTCACAGCCTGTACCCTCACCTCGTACTCCATGCGGACGCCTGAGGGGTCGATCATGCGATCGCTCCAGTCTCTCTGGAGGATCCTTTCCTGCTGGCCTGACAGGTAGATCAGCTCCTTGCTGCAGCTCTGCATGTAGTCGTACAGGGAGGCCAGTTGGTTGCGCCTGTGCTGGGAGCTCTCCTGCAAAACACGTGATGCATGTAAGATATACCCACCAAACATGTACATATGCAGAATATACCCATTAAAGCCTTAGGGCCAACAAGTGATAAAAAAACAACTCACAAAAAGTTTGGCGTATTTCTCTTTGAGAGTGGCGTACTGCTCCTATGAAGAAAGAAGATGAAGAGACGTGAACTCGGTTCATCCTAGACGTCGTCCTGCAGAGTGCACACTGTATTGTGTTGTTGTGTGCTGTTACCTGTGAGCTGGTGGTGCTCGGCTGTAGCTGTTCGCTGTAGGCCTCGATCTCCTGGTGCAGAATGTTGTGTGCTGCAATCTGCTTCTCTACATCAGACAGGTTGGGGCCATACGCCTCCGACTTCAACTGTTTCTGTAAAAACACAACATTACACAGCAGAAAACTTGATAAGCATGAAGATGTTTAACTACTTAAATCAAAAAGCAATCTTTCTGTGTGCTTGGTGTTGTATTGACTGACCAGCTTTTGATCCAGCACAGGACCCCAGCCAATCTTTGGTGCCAGCTCCACGTCTTGCACCTGACCATACAGTTCCCTGTAGGCGGCACAGTCCTTGGCCCAACGGTCATGGAGATTTTTCACACTGAAAACCGGAGAATCAGACGCACAAGTGTTTCAGTCAGCTGTAGTATTTGGGCGGGGAGCGGTAAGAGGGAATGTGGAAATGAGAGTTTGTGGCGAGCGTATCTCGGTGGAATGCCATGCATCGGGTTTCAGGTGTGTTTGTTGGCATGGAAGCTGACGCATGCTTTTTTTTGTGAATTTTCAATGTGACGGTGAATAAACTCACTCTCTCTCTATCTCTGTGGCTTGTGGGTGCTGCAGCCTCTTGGCTTTGTCCACGTCCATAAAGAGATCCTTCAGCAGCCCCTCGGCCTCCGCCAGGTTGTCTGCGTTCTCCTTCTGGTGGATCAGCTGCTGATTCCTCCTGTCTCGCTCCGTGTCCTACACCGGCACATAATGCCAGATTAAAAAAACAACAAAAAACTTTTACCTTGAGGGATTGTGAGATTCTAATCTTATATATCTGACTCTGGAGATTCATAAAGGGATATTATGTGAAACCGTGCCCTTTTGCAGATTGATTGATGCATTGTGTCTCATCAAATTCAATTAGAAGAATCAAATATCAAATCTTCATAAACATTGCGCATGTGTGTAATAAGTGGCCTCAGAGTTTGATTCAGGTCTCCAGCTCTGAGGTGCATGCAGACGTCTTACCAAAGTCAGCAGCTCCTCCGCCCGCAGGATGTTCTTCTCCACTTGGTCTGCACTCTTCTGCATGCGAATGATCACGGCAGCCAGGTCGCTGGCCTGAGTCCTGGGTAAAAACACCAGAGGGAAAGACGATGTTCAAATGGGAAAAAGGTTTTTGTGTGTAACTACATTCAGAGCACAAGACTCAGAGTAGCCTACAGTTATGCAATCAAGGACCAATTAACATAAGTAAAAAATTTGACTTCTAGTCTTTTGGCCACAGCCTTAATGGGACATGAGACACACCTGGAATGAAAGGACGGTGAGGTTAGTGTTGTGAACGTGTCCTTCACCTGCTCAGCAGAAAGCTTCACTGATGTGTCGCTTATTTACTGCAGACCTGTTTGTCTGAGTGTTGGTTCTGTCAAACAACGCGCTGTGAGGTGAAAGCCAACTATTTATCCTGACACACCCGGATCAAGATCCAGGTGTGTATATTGGTTGGGGGGGGGTCCCTGCCATTAGCAGTCAGGAATGTTGTCTGTTTGGCATACAGACATTCTTACTGAGAGGAATGTGTCACACTAGGCCATTCGGCATTTATCAGATGTGGGTCGTGACAGTTGTAGTTAAATTATGGTCTTGTAGGAGGCGGAGCAGGATGCTCATGTAGTATCTGAGGTTTGAATTATTGTTTGGACTAAATAAAAAATACTGTGAAGGTGCCGCTTTGGTTCTCTATGGCTCACTGTTTTTAAAAAAATAATTTTACAAATCAAACATTTAATCAATGAATCAAGATATTAAGAAGAATTAATTAAGAATTAACTCCACCTCAACCAACTATAATAGTTAAATGCTTCATACAAGTGTAACAATAATCTAATGATATAATGGCAAGTACAACTTAAGCACAGAATACTTAATTACTGGTACATTTTCAGTGTAATACTTTTACTTGCAATGCGGTGTATTTACTCAGCGGAAGTAGCACTTTTACATGATGAAATTATCTGAATACTTTCTCCACCACGGATCGCTCCTTTGCTCATGCGGGACCTGGGCCGGGGGTCGCGTCCCCTTTTCCCACCAAGATCAGAAGCGACGCGAGTGCGCGCGCGCGCGAACCGAGCGCCCGCTGCCCTCCGGTCAGGCCCGAGCGCCTCACCGGGTCGGATGAAGGCGAACAGAGACCCGGCCCTGCCACTCCTTCATCCCCTCGGGTCTCGGGGCACACCCCGCTGTGACGGTACACTAATGATCGACATTAATGATCACCCCCCCGGTCAATAGATAAACACCTGCTCGCGCACTTGTTGAGCAATGTCTAACACGCAGCAGTTTATTGCCGCGTGTTACGGTTATAAAACATCCGCGCTGAACCCAACAAACTGCACACACCGCTTGTGAACACTGTTGACCGATCGGCCCGATGAGTCAGAACCAGCGCCTGCAGGGTGTCGCTACACGGTACACGATACACCCCTTGGGCAAAGATACAAATGAAATGTGGTTAAGCATAAGTAGTCAGGCGAGGTGACGAGGAGCCAGTCGATGAAGTACACACTAGTACTGCATGTATAGATAGTAACATGGTGGTATTATCATAGTAAACAGGAAAAGACCTAACGAGGGAGGGTTCATTTATTTCCCATAGTTCCCTTTTTAAAAGAATGAATGAAAACACAAATATTTATATTTGACACATTGAATGTACTTTAATCAATAACATTACTATTGTTTTCATGTGGCACAGGACTCCTGTGGTGCGGGAAATAAAACCAGCGCAAACAGATCATGGTACTGAAAAAAACCCGAACCAGATTTAAATTTAAGCCTCGAAGGGGGGACACAAACACACCGCGCGGGGAAGCAAAAGATAGATAGAAAAGAAGATAAGAGGCAGAAACGATATGTACTTATAATACGAGGAAACCTGACACACTCACATACACACACAACGGGAGGAAACGGTCCGAACTCACTTGCTGAGCTTCACCGGACTGTTTTCCTTTATCTTCGACATCTTTGGAGACCGGGTCAGGTCCGTCGGTGTAATCTGAGTCCGAGTGTGTCTCTTCCAAGCCCTCTGTCCTCTCACTCCCTTCGTGTCTCTGCTGGCGCCTCACCTCAGTTAAGGAGCGTCCACCTGTCTCAGCTCCTCCCAGGCCGACAGGTGTGTCATCAGTGAGAGCAGCGGGAGGCGGGAGGAGGAGGAGGAGGAGGAGGAGGGGGGGAGGCGGACCGGGCGGACCTGTTCCGCGCTCTGACCTGATATACAGGGAGCTTGTCCTCCATGCAATTCATTCTCATCATTTTTCGTCAGCCCATTTACACCAATGTGTGTGTGTGTGTGTGTGTGTGTGTGTGCACGTCATAATGCATCAATACTTTACGGCACATAACCCGCCCACAGAACCAGCCTCTGGACCTGATTCGGCCATCACTGCGAAGCGTTCGCCGTCACCACGTGTCCGAAGAATGCGGCAGAACTGGGCGGCTGGATATCACATCGTCGTTACTATTCGCTCTTATTGTTCAGTCAGACATGTGTCATTGAGGGTTTTTTTTTTTGCCGTGTCATATATCACTGCTTGTTAGTGTAACCTACATAGATGAAGGGTGAATGTAGGGTGAATAATGTAATTTATAATAGATGCAAAGCCTCTTAATGAGAGAGGTGTGAGTAACACACTGGAAGTGTGACACTCGCCCAATAACTCGGTATTTCGTCGCTCTGTGACATGTGCAATGACAATAAAGTTGAATCTAATCTAATCTAAACTCTCGTCTGATGACGTGTCTTATAAATTAGTTTTAGTTTTAATTAGTTATTAATTATCACATACACACCTTTCAGATTACACTTCAAACCTCAGGGATTAGTCCACCTGACAGACCTTGAGTGAGGCAGTGCATTCATTTCTGTGCATCAGTGGTTATCAGACACACACACACACACACACACACACACACACACACACACACACACACTTTGAGGTTGCCTCTGCGGCGTACACGGGAGTGAAGGTCTCATGTGAGGAATGCAAATGTCACCGAGCAAAGAAAAAACCCATCTGATAACAAAGACATCATGCAAAGCTGCAGCGCGCGGACGGCGCTATGTGTGCACACAAATATACAAATATGCGCTTTTCTCGGTGGCTGCAGGTGGAAGCGGCTCGGTGCAACAATGCGGCTCCTTCACGCCTCAGCGGCACAGACGCGGCTTCAGCATGCCGCTCCGTCTCATGCTTGCAGTGGGTGTGTCTGATCGCACACGCCCCAGAGCGGTTACTCCTCGAACCAACACCCTCATACCTGCAGGGGGGTGGGGAGGTTCGATTCGAGGGGAGGAACAAAAAGGTAACAGTGAGCACGATAACACACACACACACACACACACACACACACACACACACAGGAATGAGTGACAGGACAAGCAGGTGGTGACGGCTGAGAGAGGCCTTGACCTTTGTAACCGGTGGCAATTAAAGCTGCAGTAACCCGTTTTTGTCCCAAATAATAATGTTTAAAATGATGACGTGTGAGAATCTGAGACATTTGTCACTTGGATCGACCTCCGTGAGCTTTTGTGGTGCCTTTCAGCTCGCTGCTTTGGTTCACGTTCACGTTCTCGTGGATCTCTTCTTCAAAAACAGTCGATTGGACTGTTGATGTCTGACTCTGGCGTGACCTTTACATTGGCATTAAAATGAGAGCATTAAGATGTTCACCTGTTTAAACCCACGCATTGTGCAATCCACCTGAGATAAGCGCGGTTTGTCGGCTGTATCACTTTGCCTCTTTGTTTTCTTAACCAGAAAACATTCAAAGTTCCAGGCCCAACATGTTTTTTTTTTTTAAACTACAAATGGTGCTGTCAACAGCAGGGTGAGGCTGTCACATATCAGCACGACAACAGAGAAAAAGGCATTTCTCTGGCTCATAAAATGAGGAAGGCTCTGTAGTATTTACACAGAGCGTTCCACACATGCTTCCACACCGGAGCTGTGTAAATATGTGGAAAGCAATTTAAATCAGCCGCGCCCACAGGGGCCGTTCACCCGTAGCTCTAATCTGTACTGATCAGGAGCTGCTGACCTGTGACCGGCTTCCACGCTGCGATCATACGCACCGTGACACGCGTGGAACCAACAGGCCCGGATTCTCTTGAGCTTTTTGTTTGAGCTGATAAAAGAAAGATGTGAATCAACATTCTTAGTGTTAAAACCACAGGCACCACAAGCCCAGGGGCCCAAGATGAAGCGTTGCACCTGATCCTGGTTCAAGTCCTTCAGTGCTTTCTGTTCCCATGGACCCATTATGTCATGATATGGCCCTGCTTGTGTCAGAGTGAAACCTAGTCACACCTCAGACAGGAAGTGAACAGGGAAGCGTGCAGACTTCTTTTTGAGGATGGAAAAAAAGGGCTGTGTGGTCGTCAACCAGAGAAACTGGTGCCCTCAATTATATCACCTGAAATTGTGGTACAGCAATTGTCATATTTCAGACAGTCACCAGCTGTCCTGAGAGCTGTGGTGTGTCACACAGTTGTGATGCCCAGGATGCCACCCGCACAGACAGGGAAAACAAGTTACCAATCCCTTCCAGCTGCAGGAACACAGCACAAAAGGAGGATGTGATGCCTTCATTAGATCAACCTCCATTATTTTTTGGCTACATATGTTGTGGCAACAGCATCGACAAAGACAAGAGAACTCCAACCAGGAAAATACCAACACTGCAACATGATATACTACACAGGAGCACTGGCACAACCTGAAGAGGTCACACACACACACACACACACGTAAAACACGCCCCCTGCTGGACAGGAAGGGAAAGACGTCACCATTAACCTGCATCATCATTCAAACAGCACAAAAGACAAAACCCTCACTTTTTTTTTTTTTTTTTATTTGAAAGATCATGCAGTGCACTTCCAAGTTAGGAGCTTAACATCACTTTCAATGATACACGTGGAAAAACCAATACATTTGTAATTATCTAGTACAAAACATAACTAACCATTGCTAAGGAATGTAACAAATTAAATAGTAATAGGAAAAGAAGTGTGCAACGCCACTATTGTTGCACTGCAGATCTCAAAAGGCTTGACAGAGGTTGAGGTTGTTGGTAACCCTGTTGTGTGAATACAAAAAAAAAAAAAAAAAAAAAAAAAAAAAAAATCTGGATTATCTATTGAACTTAACGAGACAAAAAAAAGCAATAAATTACTTCTTTCAAGTGTGAGGTGCGTTTACTGAGAGAACTGAGGAGGCATGGAGTAGGGCACCAGCGGCGGCGGCGGGTGCTGCTGCTGCTGCTGCTGCTGCTGCGCCGCCTGTGCCTGGGGGAAGGGGAAAGGCGGGGGGTGGCCGGCGCCGTTCTGCTGGGCCTGGAAGTTGTTCTGGGCCGCGAACGCTCCCGCCTGGCTGTTACCGAAGTTGGACTGTCCGTTACCGTTGTAGCTGGCCGCGCTGTAGCCGTTGGTGCTGCCGTTGTTATTGCCCCCATAGCCTCCGTTTTGTGTGTTTGTGCCAAAGGCTTTATTTGGTCCGTTGTCAAACCCTCTACCGTTATCCCTGTCCCTGAAACTGCCAAAATCACGCCTTCCAGAGGAATACCTATCCCGGCGGTCGTCCCTGTAGTCACCACCTCGACCTCCCCTTGAACGACCTGGAAGACAAGATGAAACTTTTTTAAAAAAAGTAAAAGAAACAAAAAGCCACAGAATCATTTCATTATTTAATTTGAAAACTATTCTAACCAGAAACTGGCTCAAGATACGTTTGTCCACTCAGAAAAAAGCAAAAAAAAGAAAGGAGGGAGAGCAGCAGGAAATAAATTGGCTGCAGTTCACAGCACAGTTTCTGTATCTCACCAATTAGATTTACCTCCTCTGTCTTCTGCCATTTGGAGGAGCTTGGGGTTGATCGCCTGGTTGGCCTCGCGCAGCACAGAGATGAGGTCGCCGGCCTGCCTCATGTTGTTGGGCGTGAAGAAGGTATAAGCCGTGCCTGTCTTTTGGCTACGAGCCGTTCTGCCAATGCGGTGGATATAGTCCTCTGAGTTGTTGGGGTAGTCAAAGTTGATGACAAATTTCACGTCTTCCACATCTGTAAGGATTGTGTTGCGATGTGGCAGAAAGGGAGGAGGACAGCACACGAAAAAGGTGTGCGCCAGTGCCACCACAACAACCAGATCAAAAACAAAAGAGGCCAAGTTAGTATGGTCATGAGCTGGGGAGGTGGGAGTGGCTAGTTAATCCATAAGCTGCAAGATGAAAATGAATTAGGCAAAGCTACAGGCATAAATTTACTCCGCGGGGAGACTACGGTGGGAAAAGAGAAACGATGCACACTCCATTTGCTTCCAATCCGGTGGGATGAAATAAAAAAAAATAAAAAACAACCCCCCCCCTTCAAGCTGCTGCCAGACCCCCCTCCGAAAGAACGGATCAGAAGCCTTACCATTTTTGTGGAGTATGCATTCACTAGTCCATTCCCATTGCAGCACACGCCCCAGATACTGTCAAGTGACCCTCAGGTGTCTCTACACAGTAGGGCTGCTATGCACGCTACTGCCTCCTAGTGTTCTCCAACTAGCACTTCACCAATGTCCCTTTGTGACCGCTCGCTACAATGCTCACGCTGCAGTGTCTCTTGCAGAGATGAAAAATAAAAATAAAAACCAGTAGCTCTGAACCAATCTGCAGGACGCCTACAAAACAGTGCACCCCGCCGCTGTCGGCGCGGCTACATTTCTCCAGACCCAGTGTTCACTTGATCATAATGTCTCTCGTTGGCAGGTCTCGACATGACTTTGAAACGCAGGCGAGGGAGGAGTGTGGGCTTGGATTTTGTCCAAGTGTGTCCAACTAGCATGTCCCACTGTCACCTAAAGCGCCAGTAGCCATGTCATTTACAGAGGTGAAGGTATGACCGATAGGACAGACTGCTCTTCCGACAGAAGTTTAGGAAACTGCAACAGTGACGCCACCCATGCTTTACAACGAGTCTACACAACGGAAAGCACCTTCCAAATGACTCGAATGGCTTGCAATGCACTGCCCAAACAAATATGCAAGACAATAGGAGACAGTGTAGCTGGGCTTTGAGCTGGGACAGTTACAGAGCCTGGGTGTGTGAAGCAGTCCAAACCATTGCCAGAGAACAGACGAGCATATGGGGGAGGAACTGTGGCCAGCCCTCAACTCGCCCCCCCGTTTTAGGCAGGCCAGCGCGTAATGCTGCACTTGGGCCTGGTCACCTCTGTATATCTGCACGACTGGGAGACGCGTGCCTCGCCAGTCAGGACACCTCCAAGAATCCTCCTTCCCCCTCTGGAGACCTGGGCTTGTCATGCCAAGGCCCTGCCACACAGACTGCTCCTTCAGGTCAGGGGAGAAACTCAGAAAGAAGCAGAAGAGTTAAAGAAAGCAAATACACTTTCTTTTCCAAATGCATTAAAAAGTACACAACGGTTCAGGGAGGATACTGACCTAGACCCCTGGATGCAACATCTGTTGCGATGAGAATTGGAGCCTTTCCATATTTGAACTCTGTAATTAAAAAGGAGAAGATTTTTAAATGATAAACTTGGTTGTACGCTGAGGGATGACCAGTGATGTGAACGTATTATGGATTCAAGCTCACCATTGAGAACCCAGTCTCTCTCCTGCTGGCTTTTATCACCATGGATCCCCATAGCTGGCCACCTAACAGAAGTGATGGTTTCAGCGTTAAATTACATATGTGCTTCATAACCAGAAAAAAGTCAGTACATCAGAAAGACGCACATCTTGAAGCCACATTAACAGCAACACTCACCCATCCCTCCTCATCCTCCTGGTGAGGTCATCGCACCGCCTCTTCGTCTCCACAAAGATGATGGTCTTGTTCTCCTTCTCACTCATGATCTCCTCAAGCAGACGGATCAGCCTACAAGAAAACAGTTCCTCTGTAAAAAAACCATCTGTCTGAAGCTCATGTCTGATGTCATGGTTGCCACAATGGACATTATCACTTACTTGTTCTCCTTCTCTCCATCGTTGCAGACATCCACTATCTGCAGGATGTTGTGGTTGGCGCTGAGCTGCAGAGCTCCGACGTTAATCTGGATATGCTCCTTCAGGAAGTCTTCTGCCAGCTGCCGGACCTCTTTTGGCCAAGTGGCACTCCACATCAGAGTCTGACGGTCAGGCTGCAAAACAGCACAACAATAAGTCACGCAGTCCCTCAAAATTAATACACCACGCTTAACAAAAAAACCACTCAAGGGGGGAGAAACTTACTCTGATTTGGTCGACAATTTTACGGATCTGTGGCTCAAAGCCCATGTCCAGCATTCTGTCAGCTTCATCCAGTACAAGGTAAGTGCATCGACGGAGGTTCGTCTTTCCCGCCTCAAGGAAGTCAATGAGCCTTCCGGGTGTGGCAATGCAGATCTCCACACCTGTAGTGGCAGAGTTAACATGAGAACGGAGCTCTTACAACTGTAAAAAAAAAAAAAAAAAAAAAAAAAACTTCATGTGTTCCACAAGCTAAAAAAAAAAATACCTCTTTCCAGGTCACGGATCTGTGGTCCCTTGGGTGCTCCACCGTAGATACAAGTGGATTTGAGGCGAGAAGCTCTGCCGTATTCTGCAGCCACCTGTTGCACCTGCTGAGCCAGCTCACGGGTTGGGGCCAGCACCAAGCACTGTGACAGGGGAAATCTAGTGTAAGTACTGTCTTTGTGCCAAGTCACTACTTAAGTGTCTACCATAGGGTACGGTATCAAAAACTACCTCCTGGATAAATGATTGCAAAAATTAAAACGAACCATCGCTCCGGCTACTTACAATAGGACCATCGCCACGTTCCAGGAAAGGCTGGTGATTGATGTGCACAATTGCAGGCAACAGATACTGCAGAGCAAACACAATCACTTTCATCAGCAACACAAGCCATTGCAGTATTTCCATATTGAAACTAATGCCAGGTGTCGAGAACTTACAGAAAGCGTTTTGCCAGAACCGGTCTGTGCAATGCCGACCATATCCTTGCCACTCAGAGCCAGGGGCCACCCCTGGGCCTGGATGGGTGTCGGTTCAGTCCAGTTCTGTTTGTTGATGACATCCATCACATAAGCTGTAGAACAGAGAATGGCGATTAATCGAGGCACCACATTTCTCCGTTGTGATAAAGCTTCAATAACTGTCTTAAACTTACATGGAAAGCTGGCCTCCAGGAACTTGGTGATGGGGTTTGGGCACTCTCTCCCCTTCACTGTAATTGTTTTGGCCCTCCTGTATTGTTCAACTTCTTGCTGCAAGATACAAGTGAAAGCAACACATGAAGTCCGGCAGCCATGACCCATTACATAACTGCACCACGTGCAGGAGGGAGAGCACATTTCAGGCAGTGTTGCGTAACATCTCATGCACCACGCTGCCGACTACATACCGGCGACCTCCGGGCAACGTCGGGGTGCTGCTGATAGAAGTTTTTCTCGAACTTCGGGAGCTCGTCCAGGTTCCAGTGCTTTTTCCGCAGCCGATCGCCGGGGTTGCCGAACTTCCCTCCGCCGCCTCCGCGGTTGCCACCGAAGCGCGGGGGCCCACCGCCATAGCTGCAAATCAGATTAAACAAAGTCATTTACACTGGCAACAACCGCGCCGGTTTATAAACGACCAGGGTCCCATCTTAACTGCGTCAGTACGTTTCGAGTTATAAAGCTGCCATTTACTTTCCAGCCAGTAGAGGAACAATGGAAAAAACAGCCGGCATTTTGTATCCGCTCTCATGCTGCCACATGGCGAAAAGCCGACTAGCCAGCTGTATTAGCATCGCTGCTCCGCGCTGAAGACATACACGTTACACATTAGTCACGACGTGAATACCGAGCGAAAATACACTCTATCGAGTAAAAAAATGCCTATGCAACAACAGGGTGTCATGTTTCCACGGCCATTAGAGCGAATGGGTGTTTTTGTGCCGATGAAATGTGACGCCGTGTTAGCTAACGTTACCCTGAAGCTAACGGAAACCGCTGTGCCGGGGCACGAGGCCAGACAAGGCCTTGAGCCAAAGACAACAGGCTCCGTTCACCGGAGGCCTGGGTCTGGCGTGGCTACATAAAAGGCACATAACTGCCTACTTTTCGATTCAGTAGGCTCTCGGTCAAAAGTCAACAGTCAACGGCGAAGATTCGTGTATAATACAACGGTTATATTTCGTGTCTCCGTTCGGATTTTTCCCCCGGTCTTTAAGTCATGTCAGCCATTTCCACGGTTCACACGCGAGCGAAACTCGTCTCGTTTAACAGCGCGGGGAAAAAGACACTTACCCTCTGTCTCTATCTCTGTCTCTGCCGCGGTCCCTGTCTGAATATCCAGGCATTTTGTAAACGAAGTGTATAAATAAAAAGATAAATACGATACGCTGTGGCTTAACCGCCGACTAAAAAACCCGACCGGCAGTGGTACTGAAATGCCGGTAATGTGAAAATGAGGTCCGGTATATATAGCGAGAGGAAGTCTCACTTCCGATGTATTCATCCGCCACTCGGTTTTCAACGACGGCTTCGCACGATTGAAGACACACGACGTAGCGGTACAACTAAATAAACTCTAATTGTTTGTATGGGTATTAAATCTGGTTTCCTGACCTCCTCCCTACTGAGTGTACGTTATAAACTAAAAGTAAGAGTGGGCGAAATAACATAACTAATGTTTTAAAAACACGCGTTGATTGTTTTGATCCTAAAATCTAGAACTACGTTTTATGAGAAAAGAAAGAAAAGAAAATCAATAAGTAAAAGCTATAAACTGTCTTTTTCGGTGCTTCGTTTTGATATAAATCGATTGACGATAACGACAAAATTTGGCGGATGAATATGTACCAGACAAAAACCCGTGATCCGGCTCACTCTCCTTCCGATGGATTACGGTAAGTGACGTCATCCGGACCAACCCTACCCAAACATGTAAGGGACTACTTCCTCCTCTCGCTGTTCCGTTTCTTATGTGGCCCCACGCGTGGTATATTTTCCACTTTAAGTTCAGTTGGAATAAGTGAACAAGCGATTTTTAAGGAATTATTACGGATGAGTCCGGTTAAGACTACAACAGCGATATTCAAAGTGTGGTGGAAAGCCGGTTTCTTCCACAGGAAATGAAACTGAGCTCATGTAGGCTGCCCCCCCAAAAAAAAATTAAAAAATAAACAAATAAACAAATAAACTTGGAACAAAATGGATAAACGTCAACAGAGAGTGAGGTGTACTCACTAACTGGGGGCGGGTAACTGGTTCACAGTCTTATCTTCTTATCTCCTCTTTCCAGTCTCCATAGAGAGTTTGTCAGAACTGCTCTGTGGTATGACGCAGTTGCACATCTGCAAAACAACAGAAAAATTGCACTTGGCGCGCACCCCCCCCACACACACACACACACACACACACACACACTCACACAGCCCCGTTCATTGTCATTTTACCTAGTTTCTGTGCCCCTGGGGGCATCTGCCAGACATTTTAATCCAGAACGGTGGCAGTAAACGCACACAAAGGGTGGTAAGGGACGAGGCATTCAAATGTAAAGCATCCGTCTTTGCGCCCCCTACTTGACATTTATTCTCAGCCACCACGGTACTAACAAGCCCTTGGTAATTTCACTTAATGTAAATAACTGCTGTGCCACTCTAACAATAAGTCATATTTAAAACGTGTTTGACAAGTGAAACAACAGTTTGTAATTAATGTTTTTGAAAAAAGACATATATCTTTGTACAAGGCTTTTAACATTGTTAGACAAAGGCAAGTTTAATTAGAACTAATTACACACAAAAATAAAATACTCTTACAAAATGATAGTGTTAACATACATCAAATTGCATCAGTCAGCTATGAGAGATATAGTCCTGCTAAGTGGATCATGCTATTAAAAAAAAAAAAACAGAAAACAAGAGCGGCGTCTCTCAACTTTGACTTGTTTAATAGAAAGTTCAGTTCTTCGATGAGACGCAGCTGCGGGGCGGTGCTGAGTAAATGTAGTGTAGGAACAGACAGTAGGGCGATCAGCTTGTGCACTGGACTTAAAAGGTGAATGAATATCTGGCGCAGGAGTCACCATCAAATACACATGGCAACTGCGTCCGGTCTGTGTGCAATTCCTCTTTTCAGTTCGAGAAAAAACAAAAACAAAAACAGAAACCTTCTTCTACTTAAGTTAAAGATAAATTACAGGTTGTTTGATCCACATACAGTATATGAACAAAATCTTATTACTGTACAAAGCACCATCTGAGGACACTTTTCACTTTGCATACACTCGTCTACGTGAAAACGCAAAAAAAAAAAAAAAAAAAAAGGAAAAGTTTCTTTAAAGTGTATGCAAACGTTAAGAACAGTCCACGGTCGTAGAGATTGCTAGACAGGCAGCATCTTCTGAAAACATTCATGAATTTCATTTTTTTTTTTTTAATCGTAGAAAACAATCCCTCTTTCTCTCTTAAAACAAACAAGCCATCACTGACAGGACCGTATAGCAGGATAAAACATCTCATTCAGTTCACAGCACAACGGCTGCGGCTGCGTTGGTGGTCTGCTGTGGGCAAAACGGCGGAAATGACGACACTTTCTGAACCCCTTCAACTTTCGCCGATCAGAGACCCAGCGGTCAGAACGGGTTTTCATGCGAGACGTCAGGTCGAATGACGTTACAGGCGGCGTATGACATCACCTGAGACTGCGGCGTGGGTCAGAGCTCGTGGCGTACAGGTGTGAGCTGCGCGTGTCAGTGAGCGAGGTTGCCGGTATAAGACCAAAAAATTAATAATGCTTTATATTTATAGCACCACGTAGCTAGAAGATCTTTTTTATACCGACAACATGGAGGCGACACAAAATAGATGATGCTGGACTTTGGGCTCTTCTGAACAGAACACCATTAGAGACTAATGGTGGGTTTCTTACTTGTGACATGAATACAGCACAGCTACAAATGACCAAGTGTTATGAAAAAAAAAGGTTAATAGGAGGGAAACGACACACCAACATGTGTAGCTCCAGGTTGAAGTCAGTAGAGTTTAAAGGGTCCGCTTAATATTTGCAAAGATTCATTCATTCAGAAATGTTTATGGCACTCAAGAGGAAATTGTGATTTTAAGATTATTATTATTATTATTATTTGTTTGCCCTTAAGACATGCCTCTCTGTGTACACTATGAGAGAGGCCGTGTCCGGAAATAAACCACAGCATTCTTTAGTGAAGTTCAGTCAAGCTTAATTCTGTTTTCACAAATTGTCTTCTATAATTTAAACAGTAACACTTAACATTTAAAAGATTTTATTTTTTCTGAAACAATGGAAAGGGGTTTCTGAAATATAACAACAATAAATTATATATATTATATAGAATTTTATTGTTTCTTTTTCAATTTTCCCTGTTATATAAAAATAACACATTTCAAGCTATTCATTCATTTTCAAACAAAACTAGCCGTCAGACGCGTGAGACAGGGTTTCTGGGAATGCAGCGCCAGTTGTCGGGCAGCGACTCGGGAGCGGACGTCCCCGCCGCTGTCTTTGGAGAGAGTTGTAAACAGTCGGGCTCTGTCTAATTCAGTTTCTAGTCTTGCCTTCTCATCCGCACACATCCCCGCTTTTCCCCAGCCCCGGCATATCTGATAGCCCCAGGGAGATCACTCAGAGGCACCAAACAGCCCGAGTCATGCACACTCCACATCCCAATCTAGTGTTTCCAAGTGGTTGTGGTGACCGATTATAACCCCGCACGTGTCAGAGTGGACCGAGCTTGGTAAAATGGAGCATTGCTACATAGATACAGTCTGTGTTTTTTTTTTTTTGTTGTTTTTTTTTAAATGCTAAAATGAATTTAGGAAAAAAAAGGGAAGAGCCAGCAAATTTTTGCAGGTTCCACAAGTTAGTAAATAGTCTGAGTTATTAGCAGCTGAAGAGATCATTTTCAATGATAAAAAAAAAGACATAAAGGAGGGCTGGAGGGTCTGAAAACAAACCCCAACAGTCAGGTGACATTTCTGCTCTTCTCTGCCCACCCTTCTTTTAGCTTGGCCACATGTCCCTGGGAAGTGTGTGTGTCCCTGGGCAAAGCAACCGCGGATGTCCCCGCACCCCCACCCCCACACCATCATCTGAGCGGATTGATTCGGCCAAACCATGTTGCTTGGAGCTGTCGCGGAGCCGCTGCCTGTACCGGCGCCTCACTCTACAGCGAAGCCACACGTCTCCTCGATGGCAGTGAGCAACTTGTCGTACAGTTTGTCGTAGTGCTCGTACGGAGGAATGTCAATCCGGTTGAAACTGGGAACAACAGAAGGGGAGAGCAGGTTTTTTAAAAAAAAAATCACGGCATGCAAACACAAAGGATGATCTTTGCTACTCTTCGCTCATGGTCTGCTCACCAGGTGTGGGCTTTGGGCAGGTTGTTGGTGCTGGCATCAATCTGGTGGATGGTGAAGAGCCGGGGGCCGGCGGCACCTGTCAAAGATCCGCAAACCTTAAATAAAATGCACCTTCACAGAGAGATGAGCTCTGCTTCAAGTCAAGATCATGGAAATTAATAAAAGATGGAAAAATATCAACCTTTAAGGAAGTAATTGTGAAATTTAATCAATCCTAAATACTTAATGTAAAAAATTTAAATATCGCCATCATTCAGCCTGTTCGATCCAATTAGGATCCAAAAGAGAGAAGTTCAGGTGAGTGACCAATTCAATCCACATCAAAAAAAGTAAAATATTTCAGTGGTATTTAAATTTCATATTTAAATATTTATTAAGATGGTTCTGAGAGTTGTCCAACAGACCTCAGTAGACCCGATGAACTGGGCAGTATTTGAATACCATCAGTGCTGAATGGACTGACTTCACTTCACGTCCCTCCACTGTGGCCTTGTGTCCAGCTTTCAGAATCAAAGCAAGGCCACAGACGTACAGACACTGCAAGTCCCAAGTTTGTGCGCGAGCTGTTTTTGGTTCTTTTGGCCTCCGCTGATGTTTTGACCGAGACAGGATGGCCATGTTATATAAAAGGTGTGTAAGGGGCGCTGTCTGTGCCTGTGGATCACGGTGTACTCCTCCTGCCTGGGTGCTCTGTCTCTGGGCAGCGCCGTCTGCCAGGACGGACCTGCTGAACCACAGCACTAGGCGCACACTCAGGGTTCATCTCAGGTCGGAGAAACCCAGAGACACAGACGCACACAGAGAGGCAAAGAATCCCAAACACACATCCCAGATTGTGTTGACAGAGCTTGTGAGTGGCGAGCATGTGGTGCGTAACAAAGAGACAGTGCAGACTACACAGCCTGACCTTTGTAAACTTTATCTGATGTTAAATGAGTGTTTAGGACTTTCACACAACTTTCAGCTGCACGGCCCACAAAGAAGGCGGCTCACAAGCAGCTGTTTATCTGTCACTTCATAACAATTCCACTGTAAAGGAAAGGTTCACATACTAAAAAACATGCAGGTGCACATGTAGCATTCTGTCCTGACTGTTTTTACCTTGGAGGGCCTTGAAGCCCTGCAGGGGAACTCGAGAGGAGCCGGTGACAAACTGCAGCAGCCGGGCTCTGCGCTCCTCGTCAAACGACTCCACGGCTTTCCAGAACCATTTAACGATGTTGCTGTCCGGCGTGCAGTGTTTGAGCCGCGTGTTGGACTTCCAGTCGTTGATGTCGATTTTACCCAGGCCGCATACAATCAGCTGCCGGGGTCGGAGAAAACGGTTTCAACGGGTTGAATCGAGTGCACTCGCGGGCGAATGAAGACGCGTGACGTGAAGGGACATTCGATTACCTCTAGCTCCTTCTCATCGAAAGCCTTGAGCAGGTGTTGGGGGATGACCTCGTTGAAGCCCTTCTGCAGAGCCAGGAACTGGGCCTCTATGCCTCGCAGGAAGCGCCAGTTGACGTAGAGCCGGACGTACTCCTTCTTGGTGTCCTGGGTGACGGGGATGCTCTTGCCGTTGGGCTTGAGCTCGTGCTGAATGATCTCTCCGTAGGCGTTGTGTTCTACGCAGAAGGTGTGGTCCAGCACACCTGTGATGTCGTTGTCCCTGAGGAGAGAGGACAGCAGCTATTGTTAAAAAAAACAAGAAAAGTGTTTTTAATGCAGATAAAGCACCGGGGGGGCTCTGCTCTGTTGATTCAGTGAAACGGGCGACTGTAACATGAAGCTGGAGAGAAAACGTGCACATACACACGGTCTGAAAACAAACATCCAGCCACCACAGATGTAAGAAACACTCAAAAGCCCTGGGGGGCGCTGTCGTCAAAGTGTGGGAGAGAGACGTTAATGTGGGCAAAACATCAAAAACTGTGTAACATGCCCCGAGTCTGCACAGGAACACTGAGCACAGCGCTGTGTTTAACGTGTCGTAATCCTTCGTCCACAACCCCCCTCAGTTCAGACAGAAAAGTCAATATCATTACAGACTTCTATCAAAGCGCGACTCGGACGTACAGAATCCAGACGAGGCTGTTGTGCAGGTCGGGGTCCACGGACTCCATGTCGTCCAGGGTGATAGGTTTGCCCAGCAGCTGTTTGTAGAAGGGCAGAGTGAAGCCCCCGTCGATGTAGTGGCCGTGGAACACCGCCATCCCCATGATGCGGCCCACAAAGTGAAAGTATGACAAGTGCTCCTGTGGGGGCAGACGAAACAGTTTGAGTTTCCAAATGAACAGGCAGCAGAAGTGAGTGTTTAAAGTCTGGTAGGGAGATCCACATCTCCTCCAGACTGTATCTAACATACACAAACCTCTCGGACATCAGGAATTTATTACTCAGACGAAGGAGAGGTCGCAGTTTCAAACCACCGAATTCTCCCAAAAAGAGCGGTCAACAACCAAACAGCTCGCTCTCAACACAACAGACAGACCGACTCGTCACTCACGTAGACGTCTGCCCGCTGACCGGAGAGCAACAGGGAGCGACGCCAGTTCAAACAAACGCAAAGAGCGATGAAGTTGTGTAAGAGAAGTGCGTGACGGTGTCTGAACCGAGGCCTCTGCACGGCTGGATAATTTGCTTAATTGTGACAATATGCCGCTGGGTTCACCCGGAGCGCCTCGAGGTCACGAGACCATGCCGTACGCGCCGATAACGTTTGCGTTGCCAGGGGCGACCGTGACTCACAGGGTTGACGGCGGAGTCTGGGTTTATCTGCAGCGTGTAGATGTCGTCGCGGGAGTACTGGAACAGGCCGTAGTACGGGTTCAGCATCTCGTGCGACAGCAAGTACAGCCACTCCCTGCAACGGGCGGAGATGGCGGAGGGGAGAAAAAAAAAAAAAGAGAGACAAACATGTTAGATCCTCTGTGTGAAGACAACACAGTTAGGTTAGCTGTGTGTGTGTCTTACCTGGCCACTCCTCCATAGTCGAGCCCCTCCTCTCCTCTGAACTTCACCATTAGCCTTTTCCACAGGTCCTTCGGCCTCATCTTCATCACCTGTCGATACGATTCCTGCAACACAGAGACACACACGTTGTCAAACACGGCATCAGTTAGGTTGCTATCAGTCTGCAATATCCATTGGGTGGTGGGGTGGGAGTCCTGGGCCAGAAATCCCATGTGACCGGCTCCAGTGATGCAGCCCCCCCCCCACATTGTGGCGCCTGTTGAACATGACAAATGCTTGGCACTATTCTGGTGTAGCTACACAAAAAGAAAGCACAAAAATTAAACAGATGCAGCGCGGCGTTAACAGCGGCCGCTTTCAACTGGTTCTCTGTGGCGAGGCCGGGACGTCTCCGCCTCAGTCGGCGTTGAGACGGCTCACAGCGTCGGGGGCGGGGGGGGCTCATTTAAAGTGGATTAGGGGCAGTTATAATAAACACAGCCATAAGACTATAATAACACAGCCTCTCTGACAGTCAGGTTCCACTGTGCCCTCCAGATACAGCAGACAACCGAGAGGTGCTGTGGGAGAAACGGGAATGTCTTATCTCCACCAAAAAACACACACAAAGACAGCTCTGACAATCCACCCGCTAACACGCGCTCACTCAGTCATAATTTAATGCTTCAGCTGGTCTGGAGAAGCTATGCAGTTATGTCTCGCTCAACCTCAAGACGTCCTCTGCCCCCCCCCCCGCCAATCCCTCTCCAACCCCACCACCACCACCCCCCACCCCCCTCTGCCCCGCTCTCTCTCTCTCTCTCTCTCACATTGAGATCAGCCAACAAAAATGTCTTCGTCCAGATTAACAGACGCGGCTGTTCCAGCACATTCCAGTGCATTTTTTTTTTTTATGAGGGTCACGCAGTCTGCTGCAGGTGTTGTTGTTCTGATGAAGGCCCCGCACCTCCTAGATGCAGAAAAAAAATGAACTGCCCCCACCCCCCCAGCTGAGAAAATGTGCATGAGAAAAAAAAAAAAATCATCTCATCTCAAAACGAGAGATCTGCTTTTGATTCTGAACGAACTACCTTCACACGTCGTAGATAACGCCGTGCGCGAGAGAAATCGCTCTCACAGCCAGCTGCTACGGGCAGCGGCCTTAACGGGGGCGGACGTGGAGAAAAACCTTCAGAGAATGTTTAACATAACTTAGGCGAGTCAATAAATAACTTCTAACACAGAATGGATCGTGTTTCTTGCTTGCGGTGCCAAATGTAAATTTGTTGGCAAGAGTTTTGGGGGAAATGGGGGCAGGTGGTTGTGCAGCGGAGCAAATACTACATCAACGTCACATTATTCTTTTGTTATGCATTTGGAATTATTTCACGCATCCTCTGGCCGTGACAACTGAATTTCCCTCTGGATTAATTCATGCAGCCATTTTTGGGCATTTTTAATAACTGGCACGACTGAGCTTGCTCACCTCAAAGATCTCCTCGCGGGACACCTCGATGCGGCAGTGGCCGGCCTGAGGCTGCTGCTGGGACAGCTCCTGGCGGAGGATCTTCAGCTTCTGAACAAGGTCTCTCTTGTACTTGGGCACCGTGAGGCACTCGGCCTCCTCTGGGAGCTGACCGGGGGACACCAGAACCTGCTGGGCCTGATCTTTCAACTGGTTCTGACGACTGGCGGGCAGCAGGCGACGGCGGCGAGTGTCACGGGAAAGAAGCGACAGAGAAGGGACAAGATGAAAAGGACAAAAAAAAAAAAGTCTTGGGAGTACCAATACAAATTGCTAACATGTTTACTGACGGGGAAAAAAAAAAAAAAAAAAATCGAGCAAGCACTTGTACAAAAATAACAAGAGAAACGCCAGGCAACTGAAAACACAGCTTTGTGAGAGCTCGTTCTCTGTCCCGCACCGACTGCAGAGAGCGAGGAGTAAACACACTGAGGTCATCTGGGAATCACATCAAGTCAAACAGCTGCCTCAGCCCCGCGCTCTCACTCACACACACACACACACACACACACACACACACACACACACACACACACAGGTGGAGGTGGGATTAGTGAAGGTAAGACATCTCACTCACCCCCACCACCACCCACCCACACAGACACTCCCCCCTCCTCTCCACCTGGCAGAGGCCCGGTGGTCTCACACAGTGAGACGGCTGAACTAAAATAAGGTTTTCCATGGAGGGAAAGAAAAAGTTCTGCAAATCTCTGCTGCTTCCGACGCGTCGTGTACATATGCGGTAACGCGGGGTCGCCGAGGCCACCTGGCAGGTGCGCAGCGCTTCATTTTGACAAGTCTAAAAGAAGCAAAGAGCGAGAGAGAGTGCTGCAGACAACACGTACTGTCATAAACACGCCATGTGGTCAAAATCTAGTTATTTATCATCTATGTTTTTGGTTTTTATGCTTTAAAAAACGTGTGGTTTATTTAAAAAAAGGCAGGAAAGCTTAGCTCGCTGGGGAGATAGCAACGGCTAATGTTAGCCAAAGCTGGATGACAAGTTAAAACAGGATTTATATCTATGTTTCTTTTAAAAATGGTTATGCTACAAAAAATGTATGATTTCTGTAAAAAATAAAAAGGCATGTGAAGTTTTCAGAGGCAGAAAAAAATACAGGAAAGCTGCCTCACATAGCTAGCAGAGGAGTTAGCCGTGGCTAATGATAGCTAAAGCTAAATTTCATAATTGTTTTTCCCTCCTTGCTGTAAACTGTAGTAAATTTATCCATTTGGATGAACCAGAAACCTTTATAATTTAGTGTGTTATTCTACAAGACTTATGAGGCAGTGAATAAATTACAATTTAATTTCAAATGTACTAAAAACTACAATTTTACTGCTCTCCGCCTTTAGCTTGAGTGAAGGGTTTAATTTAAACTGCCTTCAACCTCGCTGCGACCTCTCGTACTTTCTATTTCATACCAAAAACAACAAAAGTCCAAATGTGTTGAAAACAAAGGAATCATTTCAAACACAGCAACAAATAAGTGGTTAACCGCAGTATCAATAGTGCGGCTGTGAACATCAGCTGTGGGTAATGATGACAGAGGTCAGGACTGTGGCGCGAACACGACTTTTAAACCGGGCGCTGTGTTTGGGAAGACGGCCTCTGAGGGTGGCACTGTAGGGAGGGGGGGCTCACAACACAACACACACACACACACACACACACACACACACACACACACACACACACACACACAGAATCAAAAGAGCCTTTATGGGGCCAGCACTAAAGGATTATTTGCACAATGGCCTTTTGCACTTCAGTGGGGGGTAGCGGGCGCAACTCGTCCCTGAGCGGGGTCATAAACACCAGACTCCAGAGCCGAGCGCAGAGGGCGGCGGAGGCATCTGTGTTCATATAGTATGGATGTATACAGCGTGAGACTCAAAGTGACACCAGGGTTAAAAGAAACATTTCCACTGTGACTTTTATTAGGTAATTACATAAAGCCACTGCTGCAAACAAACACAGGAGGAACCTTAAATGTCAGCCAGATCGCTTCGTGTCAGAGCACAGCTGTCAGGCGTTAATTTAGCTCGAGACTCCCGCTCCAAAGTATCCGCCCAACAGCTTGCATTTTCCTCCACCACAATGACAACTTCTCCTTAACGGAGTGACTGAAAAGCCAAACTGGATTCTGCTGGGCAGACACCAGAAACCAAACTCAATCACTTCCTGCCATCCCAGAAAGCCACAGGGCCCCATAGGACACTCGAGACCTCCTCACGAATCCCTTTATTTCCTGCAGACTAGACTCAGAGGGAGGGAAGGCGAGAGAGGGAGAGGGGGAGGCAGGAAGGGCACTCCGCCGACAGCACCCAAACATTGTAGACGGCTCGGAGGGTGGGGAGGAAGGAGAGGGGAGGCACGGAGCATCCCTTCCTGCACTTTCACCCATAAATCAAACATTCCTGCTCTGTCTCTCCGGCTCCTGCTATCACGGTCGCAGGCAAACATGATCCGCCGATCCTTCCTCTCTTTACAGTTCTTTACTGACGAGCACCGGTACTTCAGAGCCAACGCAACGAAATAAAAATCACAACAGTCTGGGAAATGACAAAGTGATTTCTCGTGCGACTATACAGAGGGCAGGCCTGCAGCCGGGTCTTAAAACCAGACAAGGATCCGGTTACCTATTGAATAGTGACCTTGACCAGTCAGGGAGCCTGGATCCAGCAGAAGGTTGCAACATCATTGGGGGAATATAACCAAAACCGTGCTCTGGATGCTCAGGCACTGTCCTGAGCAAATAAAAAGGGCAATAAACCATCACTTTGATGGACACACATAAATATATATATCAAACATTTTTGTGGGATGACGGCACGAGGGGTGAAAATTTCTAAAAAATCCCTGACTTGATAAAAGGCAGATGTCTTGATGAAAATCCATGACGACTGATATCTTTTCCAGAGTTTTGTCACAAGCGAGAAAGCCACTCCAAATCCTTATTGCAGCAATAGAGCGGCTTCACTTAGGACAGAAACTGTCCCAAAAAAAGGTGATGGATCATATATTATAGTTTTCATGTAATTTGACTGGATTGAAGAAAGGCTTGGGTTAAACCTTAGACATGCACAATTTATAAAAGAAGCTATTTCATAGATTTAAGGCCAAGATCCACGTGTCCTTGAATAACCAGGAGATGTACGGCGCTCTACAACCCAGATCTACCATTTTAACATGCACCTAATGACAAATACACAACAGTTACGTCACTAACAATCACAGAGATGCCAGTCTCCCGCTCTGTTTAAAATTATTCCTGCGATATTATCAAAAAAACATACACATTGCCCGGTTTTGAAGTGAAGCAATTACCCTACCAGAATACATATACAACAGAAATTGTATGCATGAGATTTTCACACATCTGGACGTCATCATGCTCATGACAAAAATTCCTACATTAAAAACAAATGTGGCGTGCCAGGCTACATTTTTTTATAAGACTTTTCAGAGGGCCATAGATGAAGAGAGAAAAAAAAAAAGAAAAGCAAGACGAATACAAAATCCCAAACACGTTCTTTGATCCATCAGAACAGGAGAAAAAAAAAGGAAACCCGATCTCTCCGCCGATGCATTCCGTCTCTCCCTGCACGGAGAAGGAATGAGGTCAGGCGGAGGAGGCCCACCAAGGCACCCATACACTGCTCCACCTTTGTGGAGCAAAGGCCTGTGGGTAATTCTAAGGCTATCGTAGCGTAGTACGTGTTTGAACAGCTGCACAGGGGAAGAAATTCTGAACACGTGCGTCCACGCACGCAGGCATGTACCAAGCGGAGCGGCGCGAAGCAACGCACAAAAATCTACACAGATGGAGGGAGGGACTCACACACACACACACACACACACACACAGTTCATTCATTGACTTGGGCATCAAATTTATGCTCCGTTTCCTGGACGTAAGACGCTCCTCCGCTGCAGACACTGCGGCCTTGGTTTCCACTCTGCTATCTGATGTCTGGCCAAAGCCAGCTTTGTGACGGATTGTGTGCTAAAACGCCTTTATGATCAAAACCTCTGCGGGCCTGAGGAATTTGAATTTTTTGTGTGGAAAGAAAAGACCGCGGGGGAGTGTGCTGTTTATGCATTTCTGCACGTGTGTGTGTGTGTGTGTGTGTGTGTGTGCGCGGACGTCTGCTCAGTGCGGGTCCCGAACCTCTACAGGTGGTGAACACACCTTGGCACGGGATCCCACTGTAAAACACAGAGTGAGGGGGAGGCAAAGCCAGCGAGTCTGCGAACGTCTGGGGGAGTGTGCGCTCGTGTGTGTTCTTGCGTGTCCCTGTCTGTGTGCCGTGAGGACCGCTGGCACGAAGCCCGAACCTTACCTGACATTCTGACTCTCGATGCCTCCTCGAGAACCGTTAGGGCTTGGACTGCAGACGCAAAACAAAGACAAAACAAAGACAGAACATAAATCTCTCTGCCGGCTTTTTTTATGTGCCGTCTGAATGATTTCACTGTTACATTTTTCTAGCTCACGGGGGCCGTAGAACTCACTTTAGGACTAGATGCAGGTTGGCGGAGAGGCGCGGGTCTGTGAACTGCGTGGTGCGGTTGTTGTGGTCGACAAAGTAAACCCTCCCGGTGGCAGTGTTCCGTATCTCCCACCCCGGGGGCAGAGGACCCAGTTCCTCACAGTTCACGTTGCTCAGATCTCTGAGGTGCAAGACAAGAGAACACAACAAAACGTCAGTGTGCGGGAACTGAAGAAAAATAGACGCAACGCGGGGTGGGACAGGGGGAAAGAGAGACGAAGCACGCGCACACATCAAATTCTAGATATAAAACATACCAAAGCGCTGACTAACTGGACTCTGGCGGACAGCAGGAGTCCGAGATGTCTGAGAAATCACTTTTATTCTATTTTTCTTCTTCCTCCCATCTAAATTATTTACTGCTGCCCTGAAACCCCTTTCAGCTGGACTCCATGGAGACAAAAAGGCCCAGAAATTACAGCAGGCTCACTACTGGCGGCGCTGGCTTTGCTGTTTCACATAGTGAAAGCCAAAGGGACCGGAGCCTCACGAGGGATGAGGGCTTGGCAGCTGAGCCCTCTGCTAATGTTGGAGCCGTCGGAGGAGCACTCAGTAAGGTGTGGCGTGACCAACGGCCTCCGATCAAGAGCAGTAAAGATATCGTCTATCACTCATATAGCGATAGAACGCACGAGAGCAGCGGCCAGGTATTAGAGCAACAGCCGGGTTTTATTGACAGCGTCTGGAGTGCACTGAATCCTGTTTTTGCACAGAGCCCTGTGTGTGCGCGCGAGTGCATTTCTTGCAGAATGTGGTAATCAATAGGACACACACGCCCTGGTGATTGTTGTCCAACAGCCTCTGGTATGGCTGACTTGAGACCTGTGTGCTGCTGGCCATGTGTCACAAAGGACTGCATCTGTCACGTGGGTCCTGTCGCAGCGCGTCAGACTCGTATTCGGCCGCAGACCGTGACGACACAAGCTGTGGGTGATGTCAGTATGTCAGACGGACACGCCAATTCCTCATTCCTGCATTTTCTTTTCTATTCTTCAGTTCTAGATGTTTTACATTACGTATTGTGGAGAGTGAAAAGAGCAAATCAACAACAAAAAAAAGTGATAACGGTGAAAACAGTGTTGTCAGTTTTGGGCATCTGACAACATTGTGTGAGGCAGACGTACCTGGGTACTCGGGGGTCATGCCACGTGCTGACGCCCGTCTGAGTGTGGAGGAAGTACACTTGGCCTTGCTGCGTGGTCCGTTGCTCTGTACGAACATATAAAAAAGAACACGTTTTAAAAAGGGAGAACATTTTTGCTTGCAACCTGGGCAGTCGGGTGCATCGCAAATGTTTAACATGCATGGGAAGTGAGTGTAATTCGCGTGCCACACGTAGGCCGAGTGCGCTCATAATCCGCCTGCGTAAGAGAGAGATGGCGCAGACGGAGATAAAAGCGCTGGCTGCGTCAGCGGCGATCTCAGAGACAAGCCAGAAGAAGCAGAGGCGAGAGTGAGCGGGGAGGAGGAGGAGGTGAGAGACGGGCTGAAGAACATTGGAGAGGAAAGAAGAGGAGAGATGGGGTTTGTCTGACTTTTGAGCTGGTGAGCTCATTCATCACGGCCCTGACAGAGATATTTCCACCGAGCTGGCTGCCAGAGAGCTCTTCTCTGGCATCTCTCTGGGACGACCGCCCCGCTTCGACATGCATGTACACACAACCTTCCAAACCCAGATGAGCGCGCGCCACACGCTCTGCAAACGGAGCGACATCTCTTGGCCGGCGCGAGGGGAATCCGAGCCGCTGACAGGTTTTATAAGAACCGCCCAAAGAATTAACAAAGTAAAAAGGAGATAGAAGGAGCAAGCGATATAGAGAGAGGAGCGCGGTGAGGCCGGTAGCAGCCTAATCTGTGGAACTGAGGGCAAAGCTGATACGCCGCTGTGGCTCCGGCTCCCAAATCCTCCACAAGATTTCACTGTGAGGATAAACAAAACTCCCAGGGGCGGTGTGGGGATTGCAGTTTTGTGTGTTTGCTTTTACATGAATGCGTCCGATTGTTTGACTGTGTGCAGGGAGGAGAACAGGGGGAGGGGGGGGGGAGGGAGTGGACGGCTGCCGCCAGCCTTTAACAACTAGATCAATTCAATTAGATTGTCTAAAAGGGAGCCAGCGTTTCAGGCTCCTTGTGCAGAGCTGCAGCGTCATCAGAGCAGCTGGACTGAATGAGGACACAGATTAGCTGGGTTACTGAGCCCAGTGTGTGGGGGGGGGGCAGGCAGGCGAGAAAATTGACACAACAGCATTACAACGATCGACAGGATCTGTGGATTCGTTCAGGCTTTCATCGGGGATTAAAACAAATTTGTATTTTCTGATGTAATCCGAATATTAAATACATTTCTTTCTTCTGTATGACAGAGCTGGAGTCCGCACACAGCACCAGGAGTCTTCTGATTTTAAACTGGATGTTATTTAACACAAAAAGTGAATACAGAAATGTATTCCCATGCAATTCAAGACTTTAGATTGATTGAAGTTTGCATGCCGCCTGCAAAATATCACGTAAATCCCTTCCAGTCATTTGACTCGCTCATGTTCTGCCTCCCACTGACCGTATCCCTCAGGCAGGTCCGGGGGCGTGTGCAGGTGAGTTCTGCTCATGTAGTTGCGGTGCCTTTGCGAGCGGACCCGTCTCTCCTGGGCCCGCTGGTCGCCGTCGCTGGGCGGCAACGCCGTGGTGGGCGTGGCCCCGTTTGTGCTGATGGGCGTGTTCTCGTCCACGATGCAGCTGAGAGGCCGGCCGGGGCTGGAGTACTCCGACGCAGGCCTGAGGGGAGCGGGAGGGAGGGAGCGTGTCGAGGGACAGAACAGAAAGGATGGAGATGAAAAGGTCAGGTCAAGGTTAATAGATCAGGAAGTATAACAAAATGAACAGGAGGAAGGCAACATCCCCAAACACAAACAGCAGCATTGGGAAAACTCTTTATGCAGAAACTTGGAAATCCATGCAAGGCAGCACACAAACAAAAAACCACACACCGCTGCCTGAAGTAAAGCATGGTAATACTGAGTAATAAACAGAAAGTTGCTGATAAAGACAGTAAAGAGGAACATTAGTGCAAAAGATGGAGACGGAGCATGGAAGAGATGCCTCTATTTCCACTCTTGTCAGCTCTTTCCTGGCTCCTCCACATCATCAAATACCACTGACTTGAGCAATGTGTCTGACACCTTTTTTTTTTTGAGAAGCCCACTCTACTTTTGGACAGACTCCCCCAGTTTGAGAGCACTGAGGTCAGAGATGAGGTCTTCCATCGACCTGCTGCTGTTTGATTTACGAGGTCTGGGTCTGAGCTCACCTGGTAGGCCTCTCCCACTGCGTGGTGCGTGTGATGTGGTTCAAGTACTGGATTCGTCCAGACGCGGTCCTCCTCTCCTCCCAGCTGGCAGCACAAACGCACACAGTGAGCGGACATGGTTAAGGAGCCACAGGGCCATCGGGCAGTCTCGCCGCATGCAAATTTCAGATTACGTATACGTCTGCGCTCAAAGGCAGCGCGGGTTTTTATTTTGTTGTTGTTGTGGTTGTTGTTTAGGATTTGCAGCAGCCTCTAAACAATCTTCCTGAGATGATAAGAGATTTCCCCCCTGACTCACTCACCCATCTGGAAGATCATTGTCAAACAGCCGACTGCAGTCCACCACAGGGCCTCCTGTGCCTATCCGGTCCCTTGACTGCAGGCTCACTGCAGCAACACATGGCAGACAGATGCACGCACCAGGATTACTAGACAGCAGATTACAGTGCAGGCCCAGATATTTTATCGCAGCACAAAACTGAGCTGTATATCTTTATGGGCAACAGGAATAAGGTTAAATTTTATCAGTGGAGAGTCTGGTGTAATGGTCTTACTGTACAATGAAATCTAATCCAAAGTTTTACACAAAGACCTGATAAATGTGGGATTTCATGACTTTCTTGACTGGAGCTCAAAATAATTCAATTTTATATTGTCGTGACGACATCAGAGAACATCCTGGAGGGTATTTCACCTGTATGTTCTACGTATCAACATATAGGAACCAAGAACGGAACATGGAAGGTCACTACAAGCTCCATGTTTAATTTGAAGAGCTGTCAACAAATCATCACATATTTTCACTGCTAATAATCTGATTATTTTTAAATCACCTTCCCTTCAACTCTGCTGCATTTTGCTTTAAATGCTGTCCACAAAGGGCGAGTCGACCACCTTCCATTGGATTTATGATTAAAAGTGACATCTTTTCAGAAACCCTTGTTTGTGCTGCCACTTGCACTCTTGTTTGTGCGCCAGTTTGTACTCACCCACTATCTGTCCCCTGACCGTGTCACTGTCATTGGGACTCAACTTGTTCAAGTCTAGTCTCTGGTCTGTTCAGGAGAGGAGAGAAAGGAGAAGAGGAGGGGAGCGCAGAAGCAAAGGCAGGGGAGAGAGAGAACGAACACAATTAGACAAACAGGAAATGAGAACGAAGATGAAAGAAAGAGAAGTGGGGAGGGAAAGAGAGAGGATTCATTAGTTTCTGAGAGACGCATGTAAGCTAGCACGCGCTGGGACGTGCGCTTTTTCCTCGACGGACAAGTCCCATTGCTGCGTATCATTTACATCACTCAGAATCAATTCCTCTCTCCCTCATTATCTGTCTCTCATTCTTCTGTCTGCAGGCTTGGCTTTGCCCGGGAACAGATGGTCTGGTCTGTGGAACAGCCACGGGCTGTAAAAATCTCACTGAGCATCGGTACAGAGCAGGCTTCAGTTCAAATGCAGAGGTCAAACATTTGACAAATTTCAGTACAAAGCCTGCACTATTCCGCTCCGTCTTAGCATGGACATGAACTTCTGCCAAAGTCTGGAAACTCTTTGTCTGAACTTCTTAAAGTCTGCGGAATTTGAGAGTGAGGGAGATCAGGCGGAAAGAAAAAAAAAAAAAAGACACAAAAAAAAAATGTCCAAGTAGCCTGCAGACATGAGAAATGCCACTATCTGCTCTCTGTTGTCTGGGTGTCATGCAGATCAGCTCAGGATGTCTGTCTAGACTAAACAGGGACCAAAACAGGCAATGGTCAAACAGTTACAAGGCTGGCCAGAGGTCAGCAGCCGCAGAGAAAACAAGGCGCGCACACAGACGGGACGAAACGTATGCAGAAGAGTGCAATCACATATTCAGATGCATAAAAGTATATACATTTAAACGCTGGCGCAGTCGTACACAAAGACAAGACACACAGACAATCTGCAATTATACATAAACATCGCAGTCGACCATAGACACGCTACAATTATAGACAAATGTTGTAGTCAACCCAGCGCCCTCTCTGAGGCATGCCGAGGGGACAGAACTGCTACTGCTGGTAAACGCGCACAAAAAACAAAAGACTGACAAACACACAGAGGGGCAGCGACCACAACAGAGGGAGCACAACAGATCTGCGCTTGAACTTAAATAGCTGTACAATTATGCATGTCTGCGTGAAATGACCGGTTGTCTAGATCGGCAGACGGAGATAGAGGGAGGTTACTCACAATGGCATTTTGTGTTTATGTACGCGCATGCTGCCAGTCTACGGGGGAGACCGAGGCCGAGGGGGCGACGGGGAGGCCGGGAGAGAAAGGAAATGCAGAGGCAAACCACTCACAGCTGTGGCACAAGGTTCAGGTTTCCTGTGTCGCTCCAGGAAAACAACAGTGTCAGGGGCTTCTAGGAAAAGCGCTGGGATTCTTTCCCGTCTCGGCCTACGAGGGGGCAGGTACCGGCTCGCCACGCAGGGGGAAAAAAAAAATCACTCCCAACAGGTTTGTGGAAGCGACAACTGTCTGGTACTGCTTTTACTAGACTGTATCCCATTTATCCAGTTAGCTTCTGACATGAAACATTTTTACTGTAATTGCGGGGTGATGCTGATTGGCTCTTCCTGTTCCAGGGGCAGGATGGTGTTGACCCCTCTCACACCCGGGTCTGGGCTCCGTCAGGCCGAGTGAGGTGGACAGGACGTTAAAAGGAGCTACTCTCCGTCAGCTCCAGCAGCAGCGCTGCTTCGCCATTAACCCCCGCTTCTTATCACGCTGCAGGTATGAGACTAACCTCGACGGAGGATTTCATGCCATTCTGCTGCCATGAAGAAACACGGACATAAACGCGTAATCATTCAAATGTACTGAGCAAAGGTTTCTTTGGATGTGGCTGAAATTGCGTTTTTATTCTTGCGCAGCTGAGACGGCATCACCTGGAGCTGTTTGTGAAGGTAAATGTGACTGCACACAGACAGGATGCTACAGGTGAGCAGCACTGACACTTACAGCCTGTGTCTTTAAGGCGGTTGATGGCGTTGGACAGAAGGCGGACACAGCCCAGGAACCCGGCCCCTTGCTTCTTGTGAATCTTCTTGTGATTCCACACGCTGATGGTGATGGAATCTGATTTTCCGATGTATCTGAGGGAAATAAAGGGAAGGAGACGTCGTTAATATTCGGCGACGACAGGCTCTTTCATTCACACTGTGAGAGTCACTGACGTGTCCGGTGCCTGCGCTGCACTTTCAGTTTCTGCGAAACCAAACTGCTTATTAGCCCTTACGAGGGAAGTCCTGGTGATATCAATATGAAGCACTTCATGTGTGGACAAACAGTCTCAGTCAGGGTGTCCACGCAGGGTCACACACAAACACGCTGCAAGAGGCTACTACCGGGTCTCGTCATCAAGGACGCGTTACAAGACGCAGTCGGGACATGGAGGCGGAAGAGGAAGGTGGAGAGGCGGAGAGGGATTTTCCAGCCAGTAAATCTGACCCTGAGCGTCTGAGTATTCGGCAGAACACTGTGAGCAGACTGTGATCCTGTGAATCATTTATACTATCACCCCACCACCACCTCCACCACATATCAGGGGGAGTGAAACAGCCGGGGGAGAGACACAGTGGAGAGAGGACTTTTTGTTTTGGTAGAAACCAAAACTCCTACAAAACACTCTGAAATGAGACTGTGAAAAAAGGGTTGACATTCGTCCTGCAAAATGGCTTTTTAAAATAAGGCTGACAACAGCCTCACAGCCCTCCAGCCATAACTGCTGTGAACAGAATTCATTCACATAACATTTTGAGAAAAAATTAATGCAGCACCCTTTCCTTAATAAATGAAAGAAAGGTTATACAAGCTTCATTAAAACCAGCCTAATAGAAAATTTAATCAGGTATGAGCAGTCATCAATCAGGCTGTCAAATGTAGTTGCTTTTAATAATAGTTATATGAATTAAGGTTTGTTTTCCCCATGTAAAGTAGTTTGAAGCAGTTAGCTCAGGGGAGGTTCTTAAAACTACCGCGGAGTCCGCGGCCATGCTTGCGGCTGCTAGAACAGTGGCAATGCTAACGTGCCGATGCCATCCATCTTGGTTTAGCGCGTTAGCATGCTAACATCCGCTAGTTAGCTAATGTAAGCATGCTAACATCCACCAATTAGCGCTTGACTCGAGGTACAGGTGAGGCTGCTGCGCGAGTGTCACAGGACCAAAGTACTGGACAAGTAAATGTTGTGAATCGATCGTGGTGCCGGGTGAAAGTTTGAGCGGTTATAGTTCATCCTGAGGGGACCACGAATGAGCAAAATGGAAACCCCTCGAACAGCTGTGGAGATATTTCAGCCTGGACCGAAGCGGTGACCGCAGGGCCACGGCCGCTATCTCCGCTAGAATAAAAAAAAGACAACATTTTTTTTTTTGCCTGTCATGCCAGTAGAGAACTCGATCAGGCCATTACATCGCACGCAGACGGCCAAACTCGTGTTGGGGATGAGAGACAGCTGCGTTAAAAAAAAAAAAATAAAAATAGACAGATCATTTCCTGTCTCCTCCAAGTGCGTTCGTGCCGTTTTCTCCGCGTGTGTCAGCGCGCGATAGAATCTCACCATGTGAACCTGTCGCACACACATCCGCCCGGGTGGGCACACACACACACACACACACACACACACACACACACACACACACACACACACAACCTAATCACCCGTACGATTTGCGGAACTGCATCCCACCGTAATTATCACGCTGCTCACCAAAAGGGATATGAAACAATGGGGCTGTGAGTAAGACGTCTGGACATTTTGAGTCCGCGCCAAATGCCTGTCTGGGGTGCGATGTGAGCGAGCTGCTCCGTCAGACAGACGTGACGGGAGGGAGGCATTACAAGCAAAACCCTAGTCATCTGGATCACCCTCCATGCAATAAAATTCATTAGTCTGGCTAAGATTTTTAATAC
Organism: Psettodes erumei; assembly: GCA_016785225.1. Classification (NCBI taxonomy): domain Eukaryota; kingdom Metazoa; phylum Chordata; class Actinopteri; order Pleuronectiformes; family Psettodidae; genus Psettodes; species Psettodes erumei. Next base: position 1,459,475 of record JAFBJZ010000776.1, on the reverse strand, counting down.
CAGTCATAGGCAATAACACGCGCACGCACACACGCACGCTTCATAAGAGAATGGGGAAAATTGCAATAAAAGGCAAAGAAGGCAGCAGATTTAAAGAGGCAGATGTGCTTTTCTAAATACATCCCTTTATTTGGCACTGTGCTCATGCGAGAGGCATCTCCAGCGCTGGTTTTCAGTAGCTTTTATTTTTTTTTCTGCCTGAGTTATTGCCAAAAACATATGGTCAGAGCAAAAGAAGAAGAAAAAAAAAACCTTCGGGCAATGCTGAACTCACAATCTGAGACACAAACATAACAAAAGGGCAGGCCCACTGCTGAGATGACTACTACTACCACTTTAAAAGTTAAGCTTGCAACCTGCTGTTGCTCTCAAATTGACTGGACATAATAGTGTGGACGGCTCAACCAACAAAACAAGGTGAAATAGTGGCTCCCATCCCGGGGATGCGTGCACTGGAGAGGCTGCAGAGAGGCTGAAGTAATAAAAAGAAAATAGAACTAGCTATTAAAGAAAAGTCTTTTACATGTGGAGTCAACAGTTATCTTAAATTAATGTATAAGTGGTTGAAATAATTCACTTTTATATAATCCACAGGGTGAAACATCATCTGGTATGAGATTAAACGGACACCATCGGAATGTGACTCGTGTATCTGATGAAGGGTCATCGAGTTCGTGTGACAGGAATGTGAGGGTGCATCGGACAAAAGAAAAACAACAACCTGGGGACCGCCGCTCGAGAAAGATTAAAACAAACTGTAAGCGTTCATGTGAAAAGGCAGAGTGAACGGCCACGTGATGGTAAAAAAAAAAAAAAAGCCATTAATTACTCATTAATATTGTGAAACTTGTAATTTCAGCGAAGCCCCGTTCATCACCGCTCCCCGAATATTCAGACATCAAAAACAGACTGGAACAGAGTTCTATAATAAACATCTCGTATCTTAGTACTGTAGGTCTTTACTGTTGCCCAGCCATAATTAGGGATCCAATAGAGCCATTATGTTGTTTACCTGGGTGCCCAGATCAGACAGTGGGAGGAGGACGGACGGATGAGTGGGCACTTAACATTTGCGGATATATCTTTTAACGAACGCTGCGTCTGACCCAATTGATTGTGATTGTGAGGGTGCAGCGGCGGGGTCGGCTGCACCCTCACAACGGGAAGGAGCCGCGTTCTCCGCCGTCCGCCATTCCCGGCGCTTCGGCCACTTCCTGCAACGGAACCGACGGGGTCGCAGTTCACGGGCCCGCAGCTGACCAGCGCACACTCGCACAGGATTTCTACGGCCTCACGCGAGCACGTGAAACGAATGGAAAAAAGGAGTCGCTGCCAGCAGCTTTAACGCGCCCGGCTGTATTGGGAACACCAGGTGCTGCAAGGCCCTATTTTAATAAGCGTGAGCCGGCCAGATGGATCTTTGGGCCGCTCTCAGCCAATCAAAAACCCGTCTCCTCCGACGCACGGCGGCCACGAGGATACGCGGCGACAGACGGTAGAGGTACGGTGACGTTAAAGTCCTCGCCGGCACGGAAACGCGAGTCACTTTCACACAAGCCCGGCTGCGTTCGAGGCCTCTCGGGACAAACCAGCGCCACGAGCCCCGGCTCTCCTCTCCATCTATTTATCTTTAAGGTGTGCGTGTGCGCGCGTGACTTTTTTTTCCCCCCTCCCTTGTCAAATGTGACACGAGCGGCTAATTTAACGGCCATGTAGAGAGAGGGTCCTGTAACCCCGGCAACCAAACAAACGGAGACATGTGCTTCCTCTCGCTGTTGGCTGTGCGCGACGGTTTGGATAAACACCGGGCGAATACTGGAAACTTTCACTCTCACATTTTCACTCACGCGCCTCCGCTGCCTCTTGTTTTTTTTCCAGGTTACTTTCGCAGGACAAACCATCTTTGGGAAAAAAGGCGATCGGGGCGCAACAAGACATGCACGTGTTTCAGTCAATGGAAGAAAATACTAGTGGAGACGCCCCTCCTCTCCTGTGCTTTAAATACTTTTCCGAGGGACATTTTTAGACTCTTTGCTAGTGCTGGAGGGTTATGTCATTACAGTGCATCCAGATAAGTGAGAGGCCAGATGCAACGACTGTTTACATCTGTTACTGCTCAGGTCCCGTTAATGGCGCTCGCCCGACACGTCGCGGTGCGCTCACTTATCGAAGTTAAATAAAGAAAAACGGAAAAAAACATGTGAGGCACCGCAACAGCCGGAGCAGCGCCTCAGTTGTTTGCAATCAGATCGAGTCTTTAGGTAGGTGGGAGGTATTCAAATAAACCGAGAAGGAATTTGATTTTTTTCCCCCCTTTCTCTCGCTCTCTCTCTAAAAACAGATGCAAGAAATGAGAAATGAGAAAAACTGAGACTCACAGGTCGTAGTGCTGATTCCACTTGGGGTCAAGTGTGTTCCTCACAGTGTCTGTCGAGTGGCATTGCCCCGACCCGTCCACCACCACCTTGGCAAAGGGATCAGGGAGGCCTGTAGAGAGAGAGAACGTCACCGGGGGAATAAATAACAGAGAACAAACACCAATGACAACATCACACGGCAGATGTTGTCGACGAGGCCCCGTTCTGCTTTGGGACGAGTCCAGACAGACTCGACGCAGACTACTCATTATTTACTTCTGCAAACATTTTGTCGTTTGATGCCAAATGAGGTTCTGTGGCAATCGGGGCATTCCAAGCTTGATGAGTAGTTACTTTAGTCATTTATGAGAAAAAAAATACAAAACCTTGGGTTGTAATGTACTTGTATGTGTCGGGTCTGTTGTGCGGAGCTGCTTGTACATGATTAGAAACAGAATGCAGAGACACTCGGGTTTGCTGCGGACACATGTTTTCATTTTTAGACATTTTATGCACCGCATGAATCATTACTCCGCAGAGTACAGAGAGATTAACTGATAACGCTAATGATCCGAGCTGCAAACAAGCCGATGCGGTTGAAAGCGCGCACGCGAACAGAGCGCCGCCGCCGCCGAGGAGAAGAGCCGGAGAAGCGCCGCGTCGATTCGGCTCGCGAGCAGCGAAACTTTGAGCGCTGCTCTCTGACTCCAGTGTTTGCTCAGCTCCTGAGCGCAGGAATGGCAGGAATGGGCACCACAGAAACCACCTGAGCGAACGAGGGACCTTTACATGCTCGCTCACCATGACAGCCCGGCCCAAACACACCAAAACAGTCACGACGCCGCAGACACCTACACACGACTTATCGGGTCTTCAGAGGACAAGGAGGACTGAGTGCTTTACGCTACGTGACCGTGAGAAAGCTGTGATAATATCAGGATTGCTTCATTTGCGTGTTTATTGAAGTGACGGGACACTGTCAACGTACATGGTAAACCAAGCGATCCAAATTTCTTTACGGGGCGTGTATCATGTGTCCACAGAAAACCAGAAAGGGTTAAACAGGGTGTGAAAATACAGGTTCATCATAAGAACACGTGAGCGGCGGATACTTACGGAAGAAGTCCTTCTTCACCAGGTTTTTGGCGCAGAGGACTGAAAAAGACAAAGAGTCGAGAGTTAATGTCACGTTTAAATAAAACACTCAATTCACCAGTTATGTGCCGAGGAGCGGCACCAGCATCTGAAACTGCTCATTTACTTTTAAGTTGTATGTTTTTTTATGTTCAGTTTTGACTTCAGAAGCATATGTTAGAAAAGTGGCAGGAATGTGCATGGGTGGGCAGCAGGAAACGATTTGTCTCGTTCGGGATTCAAGTAGGAAAACACTGCTGAGACAAAAAAAAAAAAAAAAAAAAGCGATGCAGGCCCGACTCGAACGCAGACCGTTACCTACGATTCGATTGCATCTTTAAAAAGCGGGGGGGGGGGTTGCTTTGCAGGTTTAAAAATGAAGCTTCGGGTCTCATTCGTTGTGCCGTCAGCACAGAGAGTCAAACCCGCCACCCTGTCGTCACGGAGCCAGAGGAGGCCATGTTTTGTCTCTCGCCCTCCTCCTCCTCCTCCCCTCTCGGGGCCCGAGCCGTGCAGGCGCTCGCACCCTCCTCCCGTGCATGTGTGGATGGATGAGGAAACTCAGTGACCACCTGGGCGTCTGGAGCTAAGAGTTACAGCCGGTGAGTCAGGCGCATGGAAACAAGAGCTCTGGCTCGGCTCGTTTCTGTGATAAAGTTTACCGAGGAACAGACGCTAACTGCTCTGGATGCTGACGGGGTTGATTCATTGGCTCCAACACGAACGAGACAAGCGATCAATGTGTACGTAATATTCCTTTTGAGGGTCTGGAGCCAATCCCGGCTGACATCGGGCAGGTGGCCAATATTGATAAAAAAAAAAACAAAAAACTTACAACAAGTAGTTTATATTTCACTGCAGTCATTACTGATAAAGGAAACAACGTCTGAAACGCAGAACCATTTTTACACAGACTGCGCCAAGAACAAAAGGTTAAAAACTAAAGTCTAAAATTGCATGAGAATGTGGATTTAATAATAGCAGCTCTGCAACGACCAGACGATGATCGCAGCTTTTTTTTTTTTGCTGGTTCAAGCTTCTAAATTGTGAAGATTCACGTGTCTCTGTTGTAAATGACAGCGGACTCGATGTCAATTGACAAAATGAAAATAATTTGTCGCAGCCCTGATTTGTATATTTTGTTAACACAATGATGTGCTGTTAAAGGAAAGCCTGACTTTGTGCTCGACTTACAGGTGAAGCAATTAGACATTTTATCAGTTCGCTGACACACGGAGTAAAATAACTGGAAAGTATTTAGATAAGTCATTTTCCAAATATCATCTTTGTGGTTTTTCCACCGCACCATGTCAAGTATCACCCTGAATTACTGCTGGCCTGATCTTAAACTATTCTGCCCACCAGGAAACGGCGGGAGGGGCACGCAATTTCCGAGAGACGTGTCGACAAAATCAAACGCACACATGAGCAGCTTCACGCGCCGACATCTAGACACACGCGGCGTTTCCAGCTGCACGAGGGACGCACAAGAACGCCATTAGGAGACGGCGAGGAGGGAAGACAGACGACTAAACTGGATGCATACCCTCCTGGGGGGTGTGTGCAGAACATGCTCCACAGATGAGGAAGAATTTCTTTCCGCAAACATCCCTGGGAATGTGTTACGTTCCAGCGAAACCCACCTCATCTCTAACACATCTGGTATGCATCGCCTTCGGTCGCGCTCTTCCTGAACGCACAGGCAGCGCGCACAAAAAACGCACTCGCTCGACACACCTCCCTTTCCACCCCAACCATTAAGAGTCGCGTAGAATGAAACGTGTACGTGTGAATCTACGCCCGAACGATTCATCGGCTGACACGGGCCTATATAATGTATAATAATGTGGACTAATCTTTAATGTTTGTTGTTTGTTTGAAAATCTGCAAACTGTTTTCATTCCTGCACAGAAACTCACATATGGGTCAGGGCTGCAGGGTGCATGCAAGCCTGGGAGGGAGGTGGAGTAGGGTGCAGCAACAGGCGATGCACAAGCGCCACAAAGTATGGCTCTGAAGATATCAGCAGAGGGGCGAAATCTCCCAGCTCCATGCTGCCCAGGTAAAGAAACGCACGATGCAATCGATCCTCATCCGTTACAGAGAAACGACGGACGAACAACTGGGAAACACGACTCTAAGGCACCGGCGGCGGCGGCGGCGAAGCCTGTCGGCTCAGCGCAAACCAGTCTGAGCCTCGGAAAACCTGCAGACCCTCCTCGGCTCACCGCACAGCAGGAAGTCAACGCTACAATTATACCTATATGGGCTCCTTGTGAAAAAACACAAGGAGCTGGATTCCAGCTGAAAACAGAAAATGTACAGAAAACCACTGGAATGGTCGGCGCGGGGAGACAATGGCGGCAGGGAAGTCAATTAAGAGTCTGAGGCTCCAGCAGTAAACCGGCTATGGGAAAGGCAGGGCCGCGGCGGGATGCCGGGACAGCCGGCGTCGGCGTCGCGTTGCACCTCACGCCTCTGTCGGCACGTTGTCCAAAATCAAATGGCAGGGCGGCAGAAGCGTCGACTGTGTTTGGCTCGGCGTGAACACGCGATGACGGCGTAATGACGGGTTTTCTTCACGGCAGCTCTGTTTAAAACAGGCGAGAGATAAACTCAAGACGCCTTGTGCAGCTGGAAGCGGGCGCGAGCGTCCGATCGCTGCATCACATGTGACATTATACCTCATTCTCTCCTTTTTAATCAAACTGACTGCCCTCGCCGCTCCGTTGTGCACGAGGTGAAGTGTCACTTTCCACAACAGCGTTGTGATTACGGCCTGTTCGGCTCGGCCGCGGCTGAGTTTGGCGTAAAACGAGCCGCTACTCAGTCGAGGGTTGACTTCACGTCTACAGCGAAAGATGTTAGATGGAGCTTCTCTTCTTCCTGAATTCCCACAACCCCTCCCGAACATAAACATCTCTGCAAAGACGCCGTTTTTGTTTCAAGTGTTGCACGCCGAGTTTATTCTGAAAAAAGAAACCAAATAAATGAGCAAAGTGTGAACGCGGGGAAAAGCTGAACAAAGAGGCGTCAGTGATGTTTGAGGCACGGCGAGCAAACGAGCAAACGTCGACTCTTTGCCCACCAGCTCGCAGAAATCCCCACAAATTGATGCTGTTATGGGAAATGAAGTCCTCACGACAGAAGCCTTTCCCAGGAAAGAGGAAGTGGGCGAGCTTGCACCTACGGGGCAACGTCATAAATCTGCTGTTTTATTGGCCGCCCCGGACCGGCTTTCTCATGCTCTCGCGCACACAGACAGATGTAATTATGTCCTCCCTCTGCTTTCTCCTCGCACGTAGCGATGGAGGAGAGCCACATGCATCGACCCACACAGACACACACACACACACACACACAGTCAATCAGCCTCACAACGTGATGGACATGTACATGCAGCCCACACGAGATTAAAAAAAAAAGTAATAAATGATGGGAAAACATTAAAAGCTTATTTGAGATGCCAACTAGCATCACATCATCATTGTTCCACAGCCGCTCTGTGCAGAACCCTTTTTTTTTTTTTTAAAGGGATATTTTCAGCAGAACGTGTTAATGAAGTGAGCCGAGGAGCGAGACGGGATGAATTCAGATCTCAGGATATTCAGGACCTCTCCCCACCACCAGTCAATTTTCCTGACAGCCCTAAAACACCATCACATGGGTGCAACAGCTTATTATTACAGTATTTCATGAAAGAAAAATGTGGCAGTAAACATCACAAACTGCTTCATCAACTGCGTCTTATGGATTTTTGGCAGTTAAGTCCATGTTTTACTTGGGTATCGGGCCTGGCAACCGCCGATGTTTGTGAAAGATACATCAGCAGTGTTGTCGCCCTCACTAACCCTGAGATTCTTATCTTGCACGGGGCCACGATTTATTTTCATTTTTGTCTTCAGCCTCGGAAAAAAAAACGTTTTGTCTCTTGAAGTAAAGTAATTTACCAGAGTGGAGGGGGATGAACAAATCAGCCCTAAAATATCAGATATCACATTTGTCGCATCACATACATATAGGACTTAAAAACCACAAGATCTCATTACACTCGACGCTCTCCAACTGTCTCCTCGACGAGTCGCTCGCTCCGGAAAAGCGTCGCAAAACCCCCGCGCATCTTGGCCCGTCTAAAGTCCCCCGTTGTCATAGCGACGGCGGGTATCGAGGCAAAGCCGAGAGAAGGGTTCCTCTGTGTCGCCTGTGCTTCTCATTCCGGTCGCACCGCCTCGCACAGCCAGGGACTGCAGCGCTGACTGACGGGGTGGGGCGGGGTGGGCTGAGCGACACCCCCGCAGAGAAACAGGACAGGAGGAGCGCCACAGAGTCACAGCAAGAGACGGCTACAGCCGTTTAAAATGACCCCCCCCCGCTACAGTAAATCACTTCCTGGAGAACAGACTCTTGACAGGAATTAATAAGTCAGTTGCTTCAGGAGGAGGTTACATGCACAAAGGTGCAGCATCTTATAACCTCCACCTGCAGCCTCACACGTTCCCAACGGAGGGAATTCGGCAAATTTGTCGAGCGGGACTCTCTTCCCCCGAGGACGGGCAGGGAAAGCTCCGATTCGCTCGGCTCCTTCCGTTTGCCCGCCTCACAATGCAAAACCAGTTCCTCCGCGCCGCGGGCGGAGGCCGAGACCTCGTGGGTGAAGCTAAAAGTTCCACCTGTGGGGGAGAGGGCTTTCTCCGGGTTTCTCACAGGCCGGGGCACAAAGAGCCCCACTGTGCGGGCGAATCAATGAAGTTCGCCGGCACTCAAGCCAAACACCTGGGGAGGGGTGGGTCACATGACGTCTCGGGGGGATGGGGGGGGGGCGTCGCCATGGCAGCGATCGCCGGTGGAGGGACGAGGTTGGAACTGGGAATCCATCTTGATCTGACACATGCGGTCACGCGCTCGACACGACGAAGCATGGGAAGAGAGAGAGAGGCGGCTCTGCGGCCGGCCGTCACGCCGGGGTCCATGGGGAGGAGGAAGTGGGGGTGTGGGAACAGAAACAACCGCCCGGTCGTGCTGCACCGTTTCCCACCCCCGTCCCGCGGAGGAAGAGGGAGAGGAGGCGCTCTCGCAGCCCGCCGTCGGACCGCGTGAGAACCTAAACAAACCTCCTCGGGCCCGCCGGCTCGCGCCGACCCCGGCTCTGAACCGCCTTTCCTGTCCACCTGGTTCCTCCTGGTCCAGCGCGCTGACCCGACCCCGCCAGACAGTCTGACACATCTTCAGGGAAACAGTAACTCCCACAACTCTCCCACCCCCCACCTCCACCCGGCCTCTCCTCCGCCTGTCTGCTCTGTTTTGACTCCGGGCCCGGGACCGTGCACTCTCATGCTCGGCATTGTTCTTCTATAAACAAAAGGCTTCCTCTTCCCCTCTCCGCTCCTCCCTAACCTCTGCGGGACTTAAAACCTGAAGGGGGGGGGGAGAAACGACGATGAAGAGGAGCCGAGTTCTGACTGACAAGTGCTGATGGTTGTGCCGGTGAACCTGTTCTCTCGCTAATCTCCAAGCCATCTCCTAATCAATCTCCCCTGACAGCATGTTGGCTAACGTCTGCTCTCGAACGCTCCCTGTGTAAGCCCCCGGACAATGAGGCTGCGGGTGGGGTGGGGGGGGCGATATTAGCTGGGCGCTGGAGCTTCTACGCATGGCAACCTCACAGCCATTCAGTCCAACGCAGGAAGGAAATAAGGCGTAGTTAATTGGGAGCGGGTCCAAGTTCATTTTGAACGGAGACCAGCTCGGCGTTGACCAGAAACTACCAGGACCCCGAAGAGCTAAAAGACTCAGATTCCTGTTTTCATTTCCGCAACGTCTGAAGAACCATAAAAATTGACCAGTAACGGATGAAAGATCTATTTTGAGGTTTCTTTTTTTTTTTTGCACAGACCGAACTCCACTGCATCAGTACCTTGTACAACCCCGCTGCAAATTACCTGAACTGTCCCTTTAAGTCCCACAAATGGCTGGTTTAGGCCACTTGCAAATGCAAACAGCAAAAAAGCTAAAGCTGAAGATAAGTTGGAAGCTCCCCAGTTCCCCTCAGGGAGCGCCCACAATGGTTTGGTCCGACACCAGCTACTGTGCAATGATATTTGTTAAAGAAAAATCCTAGTGATTTACAGGTAAATAGCGGCGTACATTCAGGATGTCGTGTGGGAAGTTTCCAGGAAGTTTGCTGCAAATATGGGACCCCAGAAATAAAAGCGTCAACAACTCTCTACCCGGTGCCTCCGGTCAAAACGTTGGTTCCCGAGTTCCTCAAAAAAAAAAAAAAAGGTTTTCGGTCTCACTGGGGAAGTTCCCTAAAAATAACAGAGCGCCCGGCCGCCGTCGTCTGGACCCCCACGCTCTCACGTACACACAGCTCCGATGGATTTAATATTTACTTCTGTGTTCTGAAAGCAAATGTAACCGAAGCAAAAAACAAACGACTCATTATTGCTCAGAAGATGATGCCGGAGGGACGGCCTCGCTCTTACTGGCGGTGCGGGGCCGCAGAGCCGACCACACCGCCCGGCCCGTGACAAAAGTGGGTTACTTTTTAAAGACCTGGCTGCGCCGCTTAACTTTAGCCCTTCAACTGGAATCAGGCAGAACAGAGTGAGCGGGGAGGGGAGGGATTCAGGGGCCCGGTCCAGCTCTTCACGGGGTGCAGGAGAGCTGTGGAAATGTGGTTCAGGCAAACTTGACTTGCAGGCACTAGGAAACATCTCAGCTTTTTTAAACCGTAGTAAATCCACTTATGTAATATGCAAATCTGATAAGACTTCTTCTGGTCACATATTACAGATATTAGAGTCCTTGGTTGCCGAGCGATCATGGAACTACCGACTGCCAGGAAAATCTCCTAATGCCTCTAAACAGACCTGCAATTTCCAAGATTTAGAAAATTAGAAAGGAAAAAGAGTAACAGAATCTCCCTGTGCATCATTTTATACCGAGAGGAAAACAGAAAGGAACACTTCACCAAAAAAAAAAAAAAAAAAAAAACGAGGGGAAAAAGACCTTGAATCCCTCTTCCCGAGTTTCAAAAAATTACAGAGGCATTCAAAGACATGCTCCGTCTCTATTTCACACGTGCCCCGGGCGAGGAGGGGAAAGAACAATCCTGCAGGAAACCTGCCGGGAAATGTATTAAGAAACGCGCATCAAACGCCACGTCCTGTGATGAGCTGCTGACACAGGACGTCTGGGGACATCTGCTGCACCGAATCACTGCGACTGACCCCCCACCCAAAAAAAAACCTCCAACAACTGAGGAATAAGAGGAAAGAGCAGGCAGGTGGTGTGATCCATCACCTTCCCCTTCATAAGGAGGCCGTGACTGAGAGCAGCCATATATCATCATTCATCGCGCCCTGCAACCTGCTGCAGCGGCGAGACGCTGGGAGGGAGCATGGACCTGTTCTGCAGGGTGGTGGTGGTGGAGGTGTAAATAAACGAGGCGCTGCGGGTAGAAAATGACGCGGCATTAAAAGCCTGCTGATTTTAGACACTGTTTACGTTTGGGCGAACAGCCAAGATGAATACATGTTGTGGTGGATTTTAATTCAAAAAACTGCAACCAACAGAGTTTTCTAACAAATCAGATTTCCCGCCGCTGCTGTAACTTAACGCCACTCAGGCAGCGATTCATTACGTTACGTGACAAAAACTGAACGGATGGACAGGTCTGTTTGGAGCCGCCCGGTGAGTCAACTAATTAAATTAATTATCCAATCAGCAGATGATTAATGAGCAACTTGGAAGATGTCACATGGGGCTTGGGGAAATATGCCGGGCTTTTCTTTGTGTGAAAATCATCACAGAATAATCAAGAACACGATCGACAGATTAAATTGGTCGTGAAAAGCATTAATCAAAGCCTCAGACGCAAACACAACTGTGTAAATTAATCAATTGACTGATGAGTCGAGAACGCTGCACATCTGGTGTTTGTCACACACGAGAGTAAACCATCTGTCTTTGAATTTGAGACCGATGGTCAGACAAAAAACAAAAAAGGTAAACCGCAACGGGTGTTATTCCTGCTTTCTATAGACGAAAAGATTAATCATTTACTCAAAAAAAATGCACATGCAAATAGCCTGTCAAGTCTGGAAAACCATATGAAAACGGCTGAAATGTCAGGGTAAACTGACAACCTGTGGGAAACGCCCACGTGGATGACCGACATCGTTTTCCAACCGAACCGGTTTCTAAACACGACCTAAAAAGATGGAGATTAAAAAGATGGAAAAACTGTGGCGAGGTCTTATCTCCCCTTTTTTTTTTAAAAACAACAAAAATACAACAACCTGTTTGACTACATGGGGAAACTTCACCACACACAACCACACGTGAGAGGAAAGAGGCTGGCAACACCGCGAGTGTGAGAACATTTCATCCGTCTCACGTCACCTTTTCCCTCCGTGATACAGTCCGCTGTAATTGCATAATAGAGGCGTCCACCCCGGCTATTTTCAGCTCCAAAACAGTGGGAAACCGTGCCACAATGGCAATTTTTAGTGGCATTCCTGTTGCCCCTGCGTACTACATCACTCTCTCTTTCCACTCCGTGTGATACAGCGTGCCTGACGGAGAGCCGTCCAGGCGAGTAAAGTCTTCCACAGCGCCAGCGCCGCCGCCGCCGCCGAGTCAAGACAGCGAGCGGGCGTTGGGGCTTCTGCAAGCTTGCACCGCTGCTGGCCGGGACCCGCTCCTGGCTTCTTGGCTGCTTTGTCCCCTCTGATGTAATGGCGAGGGGGGGGGGCTGCAGTGGAAGAGACCGGAGGAAGGTACCAACCTGTTTAACAGAAGCTGGAGGACCACTGCGCCGCCATGTTTACTGCCAGAAACACCGCTTTGACCCCCCCGACCAAATCCTGGGGTGCTTAGGTTTCTAAGAATAATTTCTCAACTTCATCTTGGAGCGGTGTTACATCATTACCGCCCAGCCATATTTTCCTTCTCTGCCGTCGTCCTCGCCAGTAAGTGCGTCGAGATTGCCCCTCCACACACACACACACACACACACACACACACAGGGAGTCGGGCGCAGTAATGGTGTCGCAATCAGAGATGAAAGTGCCGCGCGGGCGTCCGCCAACGTCCACCCTCATTTCCTTGTGACTCAGTTGTCGTCACAGACCCGATGTCTCGCTGAGATACGGCGGTGGTCAGCCAGCGCAGGTGCACGCCGTAAACAACTTTTAATGGGCGCTTGCAAGTGGCGTTTATTGATTGGATGATGCGGGTTTTTCCGCGACAGAAGCCAAAATTCGCCCGTGCTTCAGTGACGTCAGAATCTCTCATCTCCGTTTCAGCGGCGAACGTGACACGAGCTGAATGAACCTATGGCGAAGTTCTGATCGAGTATCACGATATCTACTATAGCCTGTGTGGTTACACAACTGCAGTTTAATTCACGGTGTGCGTGCGTGATCATGTGACTATCCAGACAGTGGTGGAAATGGACGTCAACTCCGGGCCGTCAGCAGAAGGCCAGCTTGTTTCTCATTATTTAAAAAATTTTCAAGTGAAGACATTTATAAATCTTTGCATTTTCCTCAAATCTCACAGCCTTCATATCAACACATGAAATTACAGTTCTAAAGGACGAGCTGTGAGCTTCAGACCGAGCTAAAAAAAAAAAAAAGTGTTTATATGTGGAGAGCGCTACTTGTGACTATCACAAGCCTGAGCTTAGTTTCTTAATTTATCCAAACAATAATTTCATTCAGTCCTGGGAAACCAAGGTGGAAGTGACTTCTTTCAAAACAGTCATCAACTTTATAAAAAAAAAAAAAGAGAGAGACTCTTTCAGCCTTAAGCTCTGGACGTGAATTAGTACATCAAGTGCGCTGCCTGTAATGATACGGTTGGTGTGATCTGTGAACATTCCCAACATCTGCCCCGAGAGCTGACTCATCGGGACGTGTGACAATCCCCCTCTCTGATTGGAAGGTTAGTTTCGTCACGCGTTTCCTGCGAAAGCGAGCCGCGATGCTTATCGGACGGAGACGCATCATCGGAGCCGATCGCGAGAGTCACCGGGGGCGGACGGCGAGGAGCGAGAACCTCTGGGCCTCGCCGAATATTTAGAATTCCTGTAACGTGAAGGCAAGAGAGTCGGGAAGCAAAAAGCCCCGCCGCTGAAATATCACGTTCGCTTCTCTAAGCGGAGGCTTTTTTTTTTTTTTACTACGCAGGAATCCCGCGGTGTATTTGTTCAACTTTAGAAGAGATGCCGTTTGAAACGCGATCCGGCGCGAATATAAACATCCCTCTTCTGATCCCGACTCCTCAGAGGGCCGAGGGGGCTCAAACGTCAGGCCGAGGCACGGACAGACGCCTCCAGTCAGCTGTCGGCGTCTTGCGGCTTTTGCGCCAGCCCCCCCCACCCTCTTCCCAGTAATGCCGGAGACTTGAGAGAGACCCCCATCTGCTCGAGGTTAGTCAGAGTTAATCATATCAGCCCGTGTCCATCCAGGTTTAAAGCGGAGCTGGCACGTCGAAGAATTAATCTCAGGTTACCCTCCCTCATCGGGCAGCTGGGCACGAACGCCCCGGCCACCGGGCCGCCCGGCCTCCGCCGCGCTCTCTGGGGTGGGTGGGGGTGGGTGGGAATCGAAAGCACCCCTGTGTATGCGGACACTTGTGAGCGCTAATGAGACTTTGTGCACACCTGCTGAGTGATCTCACCTGGGCAGGCCGCTGAGAGGTAACAACCACAGACATCCTGACAAACAAACAATCAGCGGGGGGGGGGGCGCTTCACCTTCCAGAGGTGGGGGGGGCCGACGACCAGTGGACCGATTAGAGGGAACGGTTCTGCCCTGTGGTTCTGTCCTGGTGCGATGCCGGAGCACCGCACGTTTCTCTCTGAGCTGCACAAAAGCTGCAGACGCGTCTCGGCGAGTAATAACTGTGGGCCGGAGACGCTTCACCAGATGTACGGCGTTTTACATCATTTCAGTACGAAGCCCTGCAATAAAAAGGACATCATGGGGGGGGGGGGCGCTCTCAACCCCCCCAGTGCATTCGTTCGGGGAACTTAGAGGGTCTTGTGATTGAGCCACTGTCTACAGAGCGAGATACTATATGCGACCGAAGCCGCGGCGGTAAGCCTGGATCAGAGGACAATCATAAGACCGGCATCTTGTGCTCGCCCTGTGTCACGCTTCGTGGCAAAAGTCCGTTTCTCCAGTGTCACGCTCCCCAACCACACAAAAAACTATACATCTATAATGTGTGCGTTGCAGCCGCACAAAAGATAATAAGTCAATGAAATAACACAAAATGCCTGTAAACTCATCTTCAGTGACGTCTGCAGGAAACTGAGCGCATCGAAAGTCAAACGGGGTTTCACACCGACACTGGATATGCACGCAGCCGCCTCTGATAACAAAAACTGAAAACCCCTAAAGTGGACTTTCTAACTTCAAAGGGAGCACTAGTTTGGGAAATAGGCAAGAAATGGAGGGGCTGGGGGGGCTCGGGCGGGGGTGATAGGAGAAGGCCCCGCGGACAAGAACCACGCTCTGCGCTAATCCAATCCTGAGCCACGAGCCGCTGCAGCCAGGTTAACAGAGCGCGCCTTTGAAGGTCTTCCTCCAGAACCAGACTCACTCTCCTCCCTGTGACGCCACCGCCAGGCACGGCCTTTACATCCTGAACTTAGATAAAGAATAAAAAAAATCATGACTCATCCTGGCTCAACGCACCACACTCATTTCTTCATGAACTGTAATTAACCGCGGCTTCCTGCATACTGACTGCATGAATCAAAGAAAAGGAAAGAGGACGCCGTCAGGTGTGAGAGCGGGCGCGGCCTTCTCTCTCAGATACGCCGCGCGTCCCGGTTATACAGCTGGATATTACAGTTTCGCTTTACGTTCCTGTCGAATTTGCATTCGGATTACGCCCCCGGACTGGTGTCAACTCACGTCTTTCACCTCTCTATCCACAACTTTTGGCTAAACCCTCCGTCAATACTTCTATCCAGCTGTTATGTTTAAGTTATCCGCTTCAACCATGAGACGTTACGTTCCGATGACTGAACATGTTTGTGAAAAGGTTATTTCTAATTTAGCCCCGGTCGGGCCTCGCCTGATGCGGGACAGTCGAGTATCAACAGAGAAGGTCTCTAAACAAAACAGGATGTGCGGCCAGATATTATCTGTTGTTACTGTCACAAAGCAGCCGCTCCGAAGTGTTGATGCTGTCCTCAGCAGGAAGAACCAGTCTCCCCAAACCACACATGCCGCCCACTAATCAAACCCAAGGCGTGCTGTTATAATACACCGACGGGCCGGAGCTGCGAGCCACCCAGCGCTGCAGGCAACACGCGGGACGCCTGACGTCCTGCTGAGTAATATGATTGCAATTCTCCACTTTATTGTTGCAGGGGAACCTCAAAAGGGGGGGGGGTTCTGGACCGCTCTGCTCCCCACCTGTCAGGGGTGACGTTTGGACAAGTGTTTGGGTCTGGGGAGCACTTCCTCTCTGAGAAGCTGCCCACTCCCCACCCCCCCACCCGCTACATCTGGTCTCCTCCGGGCCGTTGCTGGCGGCAGTCGAGGGCAGAGCGACCGCAAAAGGCTTTGTCCTCGTCGAGGAGCAGCTGAACCAACAGGAAAGCCGACCCCAGCCAGTCAATTAATTGATGGAACAATTTAAAATTATGGGAGGCTCTCAGCAGGGGGAAGGAAAATGTCAACAAATAACATGCAATAATTGCTTCTCGTTACGTCCCCTTTTCGGTTCCCCCCACCCCGATTCTTTTTTTTTCCTCCTCCTCCTGTCTTTAGCCTCTCTTATTTTGTTTTCTTTTACATCTTGTTAAAGCAGAATGTGGAAATGTTTGCTCAAAGTGCGTGTCCGTGATAGGCCAGCAGACTCAACAGTTTGCCACATGCAGCTAATCACCGTGTATTTACAATCTATCCCGTCTGAACACCCCAGATGAGTCCAAATCACTTCCATACAGCCGCTCTTAGTGGGACCACATGAACGCACCCCAGCGCGAGCTCCGACCACATTAAAACCCTCTTGATCATCGCGACTGTGCCTCCGCGGCCCCATCTGTGCCCAGCTGCGGGGGTTTCTTCTTCAATCATCAACATCCAAAGACCCCCATCTGCAGACGCACTGAAAAACAGAGAGACCTTAGCCTTTCGCTCAACGCCACACCGGGCCAGTGCGAAACTCCAGGGCCTCTGTTGCATCTTTACAATGAGTCGCTCTTATTCTCAAGCAGCGTCTGTGTCCATTGAACTGTCGGCCGTCTTGCAAGGGGTGGGAAAGAGGAGAGGGGAGCTTTTGCAGCCGTTTCATCATAGACGGTGCTCCTGCAGCAGCATCGTCACGACCCCGGTCATTTGCACGAAAGTGGCAAACGCACTGTGGACCGAGACCGTGGAGATGAAGGGAGGATCAGAAAGCAGCGGAGGAAGCTCAGTCAGCGAGGGTGGGAGTGAAATATGCTTTGGACTCGGTCTGAGGGGGAAGAAGCGTACAGTCGGAAAGAACAGGAGTGACTCAGAGAGGAAGAGGTGGGAATGCGAATGGAGAATTCTAGGGAATCCCACTGAGATACCTCTTCTTCATTGGTCTGCAGCGCGCCAAAGAATTCAGATGAGCAAACCATATGCTTAACAAGTCGACGTAAACTCCCAGCTACGACCAAAACAGCAATAAACGTCCCGAGCCTGAATCTGACCAGGAAATCAAGCAAACGGCAGTTCGCTTATCAATGCGTCGCACGTCTTTCTGAACGCAAACTACGTGATGCGTGATCACAGTTTGTGTCGAACCGGAGGTGGAGCGCTCTGTTCTCTGCAAGGTCCTCGATCAACACCGGTGGGAACTCTGCGACTTGGCGTACGGCCGCACGGGTCGTCAAATTTACGGTCACACTACGCCATGAGCTATGGCTGCATAACAGGATTTAAGAGTGACGAGACAAAGCAATGAGCCGTGTCTTAATGATGTCATTTACGACATCGGTGGTTCCCACGCGTCGTGTCGTGGCCATTACCTGTGTGTGTGTGTGCGTGCCGGATAAATTTGGGAGTGATCAGCTGTAGGAGAATAATGGAAACCTGTCCCGTGTAGTCAAGGGGCAATTCTCACCCCAAGTGTTAGTTTTAGCAGCTTGCTTGCCATATTTTTCCAGTTTAATAGCTGGCAAACATGTGCAACATCTGGTTCAAATGGACGGGGGGGGGGCTGTCAGCGAGGAGAGACGCCTACAGCACAAACAGCAACAGGCCCGCTTAAATGCACCAACTCATCATCCACAACCTGCCTGGAAACTAATTCATCGTCGCTCAAGTCGACTGCAGATGACAACATGCAGCTACGATGTCGCAATGACACTCTCTGGGCCCGTTACTCCCGAAGCAGCAACCTAATCAAGCGCGTATACACAGCTGTGCAGCGCTAAACAAAGAAGCACATGAACAGAGTATGTCGTGACGCGCTGAGGCTTTACCACCAGGCGGCCGCCTTCCGACAGAGCGTCCTCGCCGGCACTTAAAAACCTGCTTCTTCTTCTTCTTCTGTTACCGTTTCCCGAGCTGGAGAGCAACAGAAAGGGAACGGGGTGATGTGAGCTGCAGGACAGGGCTGACCATGTGGATGACATGGCACAATATTACATAATACTGACAGAAACTTCCTCCTGAAGGAGAAATTGCTGGTGGTACCGGAAAAAAAAAAAATCAAGCAAGTACGCCAAAAGACTGAAAGTCAGGGGAAAAAAGATGAAGTTTTTAATGAAGTGATGGATTTCTATCGTTCCCCAGACTGGGATTCTATTTAGTCTGGGGGGTTCAGTTCAGTGTCACTCAGCATTAAGAGGAGAGGTGGTCCGTGAGGTCCTGCTCTCGCCATTTTTCACAGTGGACTAGCATTCTTAGCATTCCACCAGACCACTGTGGTCCACCTCAGACTGCGGTGACAAGCTAATGAACAACCCGAAGGACCCCGCGACATTTCAACACGGAAAGCTGCGCACAAGAAAGGTTCTGTGGCGGCACGACCCCGAGGGAGGGGTGAAGCGACCGAGGGAGGTCGGCAGATCGGAAAAGACACAATCATGATGACTGGGTTACTGTGCAAGGGGAAGACGGCTAAGTACAACAGAGAGGTGAAGTCATGATTAACACAAACTGACACAACAATTAATATATTGCATGGAACCAGTCTAAAAAACTTCCACTGCAAGATCTATGAGGGAAGCAAAATAACCTAAAAGTGCCTAATGTCAAACGTACTTAATATTCCTTAGACTATATATCATTTCATGAATACTGGGTACTTTATCCTTACACAAACCCGACATTGTGTAGAGAAGTCTGGATGATATATGGCACCTGCTTGCTGTCCTTGGCCACCTTGCATCCCCAGCTCATTAAAGTCCATCTTATTCCTCTTGTCTCCACTTATCCCTATCAGAAACTGCACCAGCTTAAATATTTAATTTGGCCCTTCCCGATAGACACGGGGTCAGATCCTGGAGTAACATAACAAAAAAGAGAGAGGGAGAGAAGGGGGCAGCTCTCCTCAACAAAAACAGTGTGTACTCACGTAGACCTGTTTGTTTTCTGCTGTTTGTGTTGAAAACCAAACATCTGAAGGGGGTTTGGAGGGGGTGGGGGTGTCAAAATACACCCGCACAACTGCAGGCTGCTTCACAGCCGCTCAGTCAGAGTGGACATCCCCAGAGGACTGGAGAGTTGGACCTTAATGTGGCATACATAAAGGGTCTGCTGCGCTCGTGCTGCGGGGACATAACTTGATGGTGACCCGCTAAAAAAAAAAACAAAAAAAAAACGCCGGGTTCTTGAAACAAAGGGGGCAGCTGTGCGTCTGCGGGCAGTTAGGGGCAACACTGTGCACTGTTCACGGCGGCAGTTGCGGACCCTTTTGACCCGCGGAAGCCGCCTGTCATCTCCACCGAGGTCGGTCCCGGCATAAAGGCTCGATTTAGAGCTAACTGGCAGCCTGTCCGGGCTAGGCTAACGCCCGGCTAGCCACACTCTTACGCGAGCCCGTCTGTCAGCGGAGCAGCGCTTGGCTAGCGACCCCCCCCCCCGCGCTCCCCCTCCCCCTCCGCGCACCGCAAACATTTACATTCACCGTGTAAAACATTAACCCGCTTTTGGTTCCGACAAACGACAGCCAATTCAGTGGCAGGGCAGCACAACATGCAGCTAACGCTAACTGTGTGGACCCGTGTTCTGGCTGCTGCTGCTGCTGGTTGGTGGTGGTGGTGGTTGCTGGCGACAATTACAAGGTTGAGTCTATTTCCAAGAGCAGAAATACCCGAATCCGGTGTTATCTACAGGTCCGCCGGCTCCGTTTCCCCCATGTTAGCTAACACCGTGAAAACAACACACATATTTGAAATGCAGCACAGCCGTTCACAAAACCGTGAAAGCCACGGTAGAAACAACCGGCGGCAAGCCAACTCCATGGCCCATGGGAACTGTTCCCATCCAACAAATACACCGATCCTTCCTAGCCCAATGTGTGTGTGTGTATGTTAGGGGAAATATACTCGGGGATTTAACAGCACTGCTAGCTACCTGTTAGTCGCAGCTTCACCGGGCCATTCCGCCGAACTCCTTGGTTAGACATCTCGTCCCGGTCCCAGCCTTCACTGCACGTAATTAAAATGTGTGGTTAAATGTAAAAAAAATAAAAATAAAAATAAAAAAATAAAAAATAACAAGGTTTATCAACCGCTCCGCCAGTTTTAGACAATAATGGAGTCAAGGCATTGTGGCCCGGATGTGGACTGAACTACCATAGCGCTCGCTCACAAATGCGAAAAAAATAAAAGAAAACAAGGGAAAGGGGGGAAATAAGCACTGCTGCGAAGTGCATTTACTAAAAAAAAATCTTTTAAAAAAACATCAACAAACGACTTCTTCCCGGTGAAACGTGTGAACGAGATGCTCCGGGAGTCGCGGGGCTGTAGCGCGGTGTTTTATCTTCACATCTTCGGAAGGAGCCTCAGCCGCGGACTGGGTCCTCCTCCCCGCTCGGCGAGAGTTGAACTGTGGAGCCCTCCGGTTTTAGATCCCACCTCGGGAGGCTGCTGGGAGGAGTGGACCGGTGACGACAAACACGCTGTGGGGGGAGTGAAACGTTCCTCCAGCATGTGGCACCTCGCTGTAACTCTCTCTCTCTCTCTCTCTCACACACACACACACACACACACACCAGTGTGTCCTTGATGGTCGCTGGATTTTTACTTTGATGGTATAACTAAGCGCAGCTTCCCATGTCTGTGACAGTTTATGGCCCTCTCTCTCTCTCTCTTTTCTTTCTTTTACAGGGCCGTAGCTGCGATCTACAGTCAATGGCCCCCTTCCACCACCATAATGATTCCATACATGAGGATGTCATAGAGCCACGTCAAAGTAGAGTGCTCTTAATAGTTTTGTTGCAAATAAAAGTATATTCAGTTTAAAGTGACATACCAAACACAATATACATTATCCTTATGTCCTTTAAGTTAATGTACTCATTACTATTCAGACACATGCCAGTGATTTTTGATACAACTGTTCCTCGACCCATGAGAGAACTTGTGTAAGGACATATATAAAAATTTAAGAATCTTAAATAAACATTTAAAGTGTTATGTTGGTATTTACAGATATGCTATTGTTAATACACTGTCATCATCCACACTACTGTGTGATTTATAACAGACCAGTTTGAAGGAAAGTTACAGTACACTTGGTGATAGAAATAAAATCCCCATCCATGAGCTGACATCTTTATTTACAATCATGTTTTATCAGTCAAATTAAAACAGTATGTACAGTACATACAAAACACGAACCAAACTCCACCGTTACATGAAAAAAAGGACAAACAGTAGCGATGAGGGTACAGTACAGTTGAGAGAAGAGCGAGAGAGAATGAGTAATCTAGAAATTGAAAGTGCTTTGGTTCTCGCTGATTTGGAATGCATAACCATCAGTGGTTTCCTCTGGGGCCACACACTGCACCACCTCCTCCTGGAAACAACAAAGAAAAACAAGTATAAAAACAGTGGCCACGACATAAAACCTTAATTCCAAAAATCTGTTCAAAAAACATCTTACCTCTTCAGAGAAGTATTTCTCAATCAGGTTGAGAGCTGCTTTGTACACCATCTCGTTCTCATGAGACTGCAGACCCTCGATCTTGTCCAGTCCACCACATTCTTCGATCATCAGACTCAGCTTGTCTGACTCCCCAATTTTATCCCCAGCCTGACAGGAAAAACACACATCAGCGACCATCTTGCCAGGAACAGGAACAAAAAAAACAAACCGAGAAAACACATTTTTAATGTTCTCTTTTAATGTTTTTAATGCACTCACCATGAAGATATTGGTAATGGCATCCAAGATGACGAGGATAGTTTTGCTATCCTTAGAGCCGAGTAGATTCAGAAGAGGCTCGATCACATTGGCTTGAACAAGGTACACCACCTGCTGAACAGTGCCCCCGCTGGTGAAGTTTGTAACAGCCCACACAGCCTCTTTCTGAGTTTTATAGTCACCCTGTGGAGAAAAGAGAAGGGGACGATAAACATCACATGAAAAGTTAGAGAACTATCCAGTGAGATAAAAGCTGAATTATGTCCTCCCCACTAGAGTAAACATATCCAACAAAACATACCTGTGCCAGCATTTCAACCATATATGGAACCAGGCCTGAGTTGATGACCTCCTGGATTTGGGTGTCCCTCCCTGCAGTGATGTTGGACAGAGTCCAGGCCGCCTCCTTCTGGATGTTGGGTTTTTTGTGGCGCAGGAGTCGGGGGAACATGTTCAGAGCCCCGGCGTCAAGTACCGCCTGAGTCTGCTCATCTGTGCCGGTCACGATGTTGCCAATGGCGCGTAGCGCTGGAGTCTGAGGGAAGGGTGAAAGGGGTCATTTCCACATCCAGGGAGAGCATCAAAGGTGTGATGACACAATGTACCAGCCTCCACAAGTCAAAGACCATGACCCTTCTGTTGGCACAATTCTAGACACACCAACATGAGTGAGACTTTATACGTACAATGATGGGCAGCTCGTCAAAGCCAAGCAGCTTCACAAGGCGAGGGATTATGCCAGTCTGGACCACCACCTCGATGCGGTCATTCGAGCCATCGGTCAGGTATGAGACCGCCCAGCACGCGTCAGCCAGAACCTCCGGGTCGCTGTGGTGTAGTAGACGAATCAGAGCGGGCAAGATCTCCTGGATTGCAGTCATAGGTGGGGAGGGATTCTTGTTGCGGCAGAGGTTTGACAACGTCCATGTCACGTTTCTCAAGTAGCCCGTCTGCAAAGAAAGAGAGAAAGGCGAACATCAGTTTGGCACGGGGCAGCATTTAGTGAACGTGGCCTGCCCTCTAGTGGCCGGTATGAATAAATGCAATAAAATGTGTGCATAAGGTGAGCAATTTGGCTATTTCAAGTAAAAAAGAAACACAGATGTTGCATGATTAAAAAACAACCATGGAACTTGAGAAAACTTACAGTAAACACGGAAAGGTCAGGGACTGCCACCAGACTGAGCAGAGGGGCCACAGCTCCATTCTTGATCACTTTGTCTCTGAGAGCTGATCCATCACCTAAACAAACCCACAAAAAACAAGATTATGACCATTGCTTCAAACCAAGTAGTCATGACAACATTTAAAAAGCCAAAAATGTATTATGTCACATACCAGCAATGTTTCCGAGGGCCCAGACTGCTTGTTCGCTGATATGCTGGTGGGGGGATGTGACCAGGCTAATGAAGGCAGGGATGGCCCCACCCTCCACGACCGCTGCTGTCTGCTCAGACGTCCCGGAGGCAATGTTGGTCAGAGCCCAAGATGCTTCAAACTGGATTGGGGGGCAATCTATCATCCCCAGGAAGGCAACAAACTTAGGGATCAACCCAGCGCTGATCATCTGGTTGATGGGAGGATGCTTGTCACGAGACAGCAGTTTCCTGCATTCAGGACAATACGGTGAGTGTGAGTGAGTCTTTTTTGATCGTGCAGTAAAGATCATTGTGGAATATTCTTTGATGAATCCTTATTACCGTGCTGCTTGTGTAGCCTGGAGCTGGGATTCTGTGTTTCCACTGTTCACTCCTGTGACAATCTCTTCGACCGTCCACTGCTTGAAAGCCTGCAAAAGCCATGGTACATACCATTAGCATATTTATGGGATACATGGGAGGTGAACATGAATTTACAGGCAAAACATTGCAAAGCCCCCACTAAAGTTAAGACTGCTTGACTTTTGCTCACTAAGGAAGCAGAAGAGCAAATTGTGTGTGTATACACACCATAGAAGTGCATCTTTACCGTTTGCTACTGCGACTGTATTGGATTATGATTAAATAATAATCATGGATACCTGACTGTTTTGGGTTCTTTCTTGCAGAGGAGAGGTCGCCTCGTCAGGAAACGCGCCCACATTTCTTCTTTTGAAGATCTGGTCATCTTTCTTCGCCTTGCGGAGCTCCACGTTAACCTCCATCCGCCTGCGTCGGAGCTCCTGCGTTCATTTCACACGAAACCAGGTCAAACCTTTACCACCACAACCCTTCAATGAACATGTGTGGATACCGAAACGCGGGACCTGTTGGGATTATAACTCACAGTGGCATCTTTGCCTTTGTTCTTGAACTTGTTCAGGCGGGCGACGTTCTCGGACATTTTTCCTCAAGTGACAGGGAAAGTTTGCAGCGGTGAAAATCAAGTTTCGTTCCTGGAAAAGAAAAGAAGTTAGCGGATGTACTTGACGCTGCCTCGTGATCCTGTGGGACGACGGATGAAATGTCAAGAAAACCAGAACGTCAATTTTACACATACAGAATTAACCCAGGTTGAAACATAATAGTTACCACACAGATAAAATCACGAAAAGTGCAATTTTATCTGCATCGTAACTATATTTTTAATATAAAGCCACATGAGCAGACAGCACGCTCTTACCTTAAGCTGGAGCAGAGGTTGTAGTGTAAGAAAAGTGCCGCACAGACCTTTAAATTCCTGGAACAAAGCCTCCTGATTGGGCTGTTCGAGCGAGAAGCATCCGGGCGACGCCGTTCATTGGACCGTTCAAAAAAAATCACGAAGCGTACAGGAAATGTCGTCACCCCGCACAAACGTCGCGAGAAACCGCGAGAGGTGCTAAAGGCGCTGCGCTGATTTCAGGTCAGTTTTCTGACGTGTTGGCTCTCAGCGAACGTTTGGACCGGGATTATTTGTACTTCACACCATGTAGCGCTTCCGTTGATTGTTTATCAATCGTGTTATTGATTGATCGATTAACAGATTATTAATTTCGGATCGCAGTTACCGATATTGTTCTTTATGCCATTTGATACATCCTAAAGTCTATAAATGAAAAGCACCAACTGCTACTTTACTTCAATCTTTTGTAAAGCATAATTCATGTTTCGTCACTTATTTATCTTTTATAAGTATCTGATCGACATTTTCAATTCTGAGCTGTATAATCAGGCGTTTGTCACATACTCAAACTTTTTAAAAGTTTGATTAAAACGTCAACATTATCTATGCCACAAATACACAAGCGGGAAAAAAAATCCGTCTTTTCCGTTTTATTAAGTTCCATATACATCAATATTTCTTCAGCTGTAATACAAAAAAAGAAAAAGAAATCAAGTCAAAATCTGACAAATTTTTACAAACGGGGCAGGAACCTTCAGATACGCGGTTTCATCCTTCTCAGTCAGTCAGTCAGTCACTACTGCATATAGCTTATTACCATACTTTCAGTAGGTTATAGAAGTTTAACCAAGCAGACTATTGGTGTCCAGATATTTAGTACAACTGTCTTTCATGCCACTTCAGACTAAACTATGAGTGGAAATGGGAGAAAAAAAGTTGTTCCACTGTGATATCTGAATTTGGACACAAAACTCTTGTTACATTATGCTGAGAAAAACTCAGCCATTGTACAGTCAGTCATTCAGTTTCCTATTTCTTGGACACGGTGACCACAAGGATGGCCTGAGGGATTTTAAACAAGAAAGAAAAAAAAAAAAAACATAAAAAGACTGAGATCAAAAAATAAAGAACATGGAAACATGAGAGCTCCTTAAGAGTCTTTTCTCCGAGGTAAACTTTCTTCTGAAATGCCTCAGTTGTTCACACTCCTCGGTACAGTCCCACAGATGAAGGTCCAAAAAAAAGGTCCCTTAGAGCTGAAACGGGCCGAGGGCGGCTCTGCCCGAACAGGCCTGTGAAAGCAGCAGCGGCGCTGGCTGCACCAACAGTCAGAGGAGGCAGATCCCAAACGCGGCGTGAGGCAGAGTCCGTCACAGAGTTACACTTCAGAAAAGCCATATTCTTGGTAAGTGCATTTTGTTTGAGCAATGTGCGATGCTTTCTAAGAGGCTGAAGAAGACTGTAGCTTGTTGTTATGAGACCTACAGAATGCGGAGAGAGGGGAAAGTTGAGAGCCCTTCACATTTTCTCTTTTACCGTCCTGACATCTCAAGAAACAGACACAGGGAATGCAAAAGGATCGACGGAGGATCCCGCAGCCATGTTGGTGTAATTTACCGGGAATGCCTTTATTACTTAAGTGATCTTCCACAGCTACAAACTGAGGTTACATTATTGAGGATCAAGATGAGGTCAAATGCCTGACTCTTTGTTGTTGCATTTGGTCTTCTAAAACAGCACTATCTAAAATGGTTTGCTTCATAATCATTTAAAACATGCACACATTCAAAGTCAGATCCATACGGTATATCTTACAACCACTGTACATGATAAAACGTCTGTACACTCGAGACAACCACCAGCTAAATCAAATTCTAGGTGAAATAACATACAAAACGTTTCATAAATATCTCTCTATAATAAAATATGCAGATTCATATATTCATATATCTGTTAGGGTCAACATTCGCAACATATCTGATCCAACTGAGATGTATAACAGAAAATAAATACAAGGTGAGAACTAAAATGCATTTAAAATCTCACTGAAACCAACCTAGCTACTGTGATGGATTGTTCAAAAAGGCCAATAACCTGATTAGAAAAAAAGCAAGTCCCTCAATTACATGATTAACCCATGACAACATGGCTGCCACTTTGTGTGTATCACCAACGACTGTTACTGAAAACTTCAAATTGGTTACATTTAAAATGAAAGCACATTTGGTGTTAAGTGTGTGTTCTTGTGTTATTTATTTATTTTACTTCATTAATGGATATCTTTTTTTTTTTTTCTCTGGAAACAGAAAGTTTCCATTGCGTTATGACTAGAAACCCCCAGCATCCAGTCCAGACTCCTGCTAGACTGGCCCACTTAAGAATCTGACAATCTGCAAGAAAGAAGAAAATGGGATGGCATAAATCAAAAGGCATGCAGCAAAGGTGAACAGACACAAATGCCAAGATGATACACAATACAGACGTAACACAGCACTACAGTGTGTTAAGACATTAAGACAGTGGACATAATGTCTTAACAGTTGTCAGTACGGCCAAGCAACCCTTAAAAACCACTCGACTGTGTCAAGCCAACTCTGGTCTACAAGTAAAGCACATTCTACTGCCAAATACCAGTACTGCACACATGCAAGTGCTACACACACAAGTAAAGAGTGAATGGCAGGCAGAAATGACACAACAGCCAATGTGGCCCAGGTGGAGAGTTTACACAAGCGGGGAAAATGAAGCGGGGAAACCTTGGGATCCTGGAGAGTGTGTGCGGCGGCGGGAGCACTCCACCTTACCTGCTCGCCTTGAAACCTTTAAGCTTCTGCACAAAGAAGGCTTCCAGCACCTCGGCACACTGAAAGAAGGGCGTGTCGTTGGGGTTGTAGTAGCGGCAGTTGTCGAAGATTTTGGTCACGTCGGCCACGAACTCGGTGAGCTTGTGGTAATGTCGCCTCTGCAAACGGGTTTCCATCGTGGAAAAGTCTGCGCAGGGTAAGAGAAACGTGTGAAGTGTAAGGAGAACGTACACAAAACCCCCTGAAAACCTGGATCATTTCATCAACTCTATTTACAAGCAGTGCCTTCCACAAAGCCAGGTCGACAGAGCGGACACTTCCTGTGGTGCGAGCAGGAGCCACTCATCAACATTTGTTCTTACCCATCGGCTCCTTGATCACGCGATAATAATCGGGGGCGTCGTGGGGATCCACCGGTTCGAGGAAAGGCCATGCCATTTTGTGAGACTGTTTAAATAACAGGAAAAGATTTTCAATATCATCTTCACAAAAAGAATATGTATCACGGGTGGCCCGACAGCTGGACATACACCGGGCTCGTACCTGTAAAGAGCGTAATATTCTTTTCAACCCCTCATAGTCTTTGTCAGTGAGCGGCGTGAGGACCGTCATGGCGTCTTCCGTCGACTGACACTGCGGGCACACGTACACGTCGATGTGATTGGCCTCGCTCTGCAGGATGCCCACACAGCGCCCGTGGTACCAGTTCTGGCAGCGGTCGCAGCCTATGTAGAACCTGCGGGCGGAAAATCAGAATCAGGGGCGGAGTTGTGCATTTGTGACCGTTAGCACGAGGCTGATGACGGTTGTGCGTGGTGTCGGGAGCCGTACTGCGACTCGTCGTACGGCGTCCGGCAGATGCAGTACAGCTCCTCGTTGCTTCCTCCCTCCTGGCCACGTTTACAGTCATTGCACACGAAGTCCTCCAGCTTCTTGGCCTCCTTCTCGGTGATGCCCACGCACGCGCCGTGAAACCAGTTGGAGCACAGGTCGCACCCTATGTAAAACCTACGGAGAAATAGCCATCAGTCACATGATGCATTGTGGGTACATTGCTGCGGCACGCGTTTCCTGAGACCTTACTTTGACTCGTCGTACGGCGTTTTGCAGATACAGTACAGTTTGGTGTCCTTCTTGTGATCCTTTGAGGTAGAAGACATCTTCTTCTTCTTCTTGTGTTTTGAGGAGCTGGAATCTCTGTCCTTGTCTCTGTTCCTGTCCCTGTCCTTGTCTCTGTCCCTGTCCCGATGTCTGTCCCGCTCTCGGTTTCTCTCCCTCTCCCGTTCCCGGTCTTTGTCTTTATCCCTGTCTCTATATCGGTCTCGCTCCTTGTCCCTGTCCCGTTTCTTGTCCTTGTCGTGATGCCTGTCCCTATCCTTGTTCCTGTCCTTGTCTCGCTCCTCTTCCCTCTTGCGTTTGTGGGACGAGGACGTCACCGGGTGGGTACCGTGGGAGGAATGTGTCGAGTGGGGGGGGTGGGAGGATTGGGACGAGGCGGCCTTGACTGTGGCTGCAGCAGCTTGGGCGATGGCGGCTCGCGCTTTCTCCTTTTCCTTCTGTAGCCTGGCTATGTCCCGCCTCAGCTCCTCCTGAGAAGGAGTAAAGACGTGTGAACGTCGGTATCCAGCTTAATATATTTTACACTCGGCTACACGCGCAGAACGCGAGCTAACCTGTACTTGCAGCTGCAGCTCCTTGTCCAGCAGCGCCCTCTTCTTCAGGATCTCAGCCTTCAGCTGCTCTTTGTGCTTGTACAGCAGCGCCGTCAGCTTGGTCGCGTTCTGCTTGGAGCGCTTCTGCTCCACCACCTCCTCCTTCTTCCTCTTCTTAGCTGCCTGCTTCTCGTCCTTCTCGATCTTGTCCAGAAGGAACTTCATCACCTGGTTGCACACGATCATTCTGTGGACGGGAGACAGAAGGCCGTTAGATCGACCACAGTAACGTCTGTTGTGCTTTAAGGCTGTGATGCACAGACTTTGTTTTCTAGCTCTGGTCCTAAACGCAGCAACGGACATGAAACTATCATTGTCATCCACTAGGACGAAGATCCAGACCTCTGGTTCTCCTCTCGCTCAGCTGCAGCCAGGGTCTTCCTCTGCTTCAGCTGCTCTGCTGCAGAATTCTGCTTCACTACCACCTGACAACAACAAAAAACACAGTGCATTAATATTTACAGTATCTAGAAGCTGTAAGTTAGGAATCCTGGGTGAATGGTTCTTTCTGGGTCACCTGTTTCTGGAGGCCGTCCCCAGGACTAACAGCCTGCAGGTTCTGCTCTTTCTGTTCCCTTTTAGCTTCGTGGTGTTTCTTCTTCTTTGGTGGTGTTTGTTGCTGTTGTGTTTGTTGCTGCTGCTGCTGTTGTTGTTGTTGTTGCTGCTGTTGCTGCATCCTCTGAAGCTGCTCCTGCACGCTTGCTGGTGCCTGTATGGTCACCATGTTCTGGATCTGGTGGGCCTGGATCTGCCCCCCCGTCTGCTGGATCTGGATGGGCAGCTGCAGCTTGATCTGCTGCGGAACTGCGCCGCCCTGCTGCTGGGCCTGCGCCTGGATCTGGGCTTGGATCTGGGCTGCGACATGGGGCGGCAGAGCTGAGAGTAGCTGGACTGGCTGCTGCAGGCCGGGGACAGTGATGAGCTGATGCCTGATCGGAGACTGGACCTGAAGCTGGGGCTGCGTTTGAACTTGGTTTTGGCTCTGTGGCTGGAACTGGACTTGGAGCTTCGCTTGGACTTGAGGCTGGGCTTGGACCTGAAGCTGTTGCTGGACCTGGGTCTGCTGCGGTGACTGGACTTGAAACTGGGGCTGGGTTTGGACTTGAGTTTGGACCTGGGGTTGCTGCGGAGCCTGAGGTTGAATCTGGCTCTGCTGCTGGAACTGCACCTGAACCTGCGGATGGAGTTGGGTTTGGGCCTGAGACTGAACCTGAGGCTGCGACTGAACCTGGGGCTGGACCTGAGGCTGTTGCTGAGCCTGGGGCTGGGTTTGCGTCTGTGTTTGAAACGAAGCTTGTAGCTGGGGGAGATACTGAGGTTGGACCCTCGACTGGAGCTGGGCCTGGGCTGGGGCCTGAACCTGGGCTAAGTTTTGGTTTGGGGACTGAAACTGCACCTGAGGTTGGATTTGAGCGAGGGGCTGCACTTGGGCTGCCCGCGGCTGAAACTGAACTCGGACCTGGGGGTGGATTTGGGCTTGTGCTTTGGGCTGGAGATGCGCTTGAGCCTGGATGTGTTGCATCTGCTGGACCTGGCCGAAGGGCTGGACCTGAATCTGTGCACGGATTTGGCCTTGAGGCTGGGTTTGCAGTTGAGTACTGGTTTGGGGCTGTAGCGGAGGCTGGGGGGGCCTCACGGTGGCCACAACAGGGGAGACCGGTAATCCCTTCATATGAACCTGCACTGTGGAGACGGGCATTTGAGACACCTGCTGCATGGACACAACGGTGGGCTGCTGGACTTGTGCTTGAGACTGCGGAGGAAGGGATGCTTGAGGCAGGGGCACAACGGGTGAATGGGTGGAGACGGGTGCAGGGGTGGAGGCGGGTACGGTGGCCAGGACAGGTGCCTGAACCGGAGCTGCGGCTTGTTGGGCTGGCTGAACTGGAATCTGAGCTTGAGACGCGGCTGGAGTCCAAACCTGGGGCTGAGCCGCCCTCTGCTCCGTCAGCGCTACAACAGGTGGGACAGGCAGGTTACATTTATTAAACTGACCGGTTCTTAAAACACATTACACAAAAGTCAATTATTATGTCCAGGGTTTATTTAAAAACAGGGCGGTGCTGCAGCAGGACATTTACCTGGCACTGAAGGTGTCGTAGCGGTGGCTGTGACTGGCGTGACGACAGCGCTGGCCACGGCGGCGTGAAGGGGAACTGGAGCGGTGGCTTGGATCTGGGTCAGAGCCTTGGCTGGGGACGGGACAGCAATCTGGGTGGACACAACGGCTATGACGGGGGCAGAGACGGGAGCGAGCGCAGGGGTTGGAGTCGGTACGGCAGAGGGAAGAGAAGCAGAGGCCTGCATCTGGGCCGCGCTAGAGGGCGCCGCTGTGGCAGCGGCCTGGGCAGCCTTGACTGAGACGGGCGCGACAGCAGGGGCGGGGGCAGTGACGTGCATCTGGACAGGGGCTGAGGTTAAGCCCGGGGTAGGGTTGAGGACGTGCGCCTGGACCTGAGACTGGGGTGCAGGCAGGGACACTGCAGTTTGGGTTTGTGTGGGGAACGAGCCTGGAGCGAGGGTGGAGACTTGGGTCTGGACTGGGGCTGGGACTTCGGCTTGGATTTGTGCGGGGGTGAAGACTTTCTGAGTCATAGCTGGGACTTCATTTTGTGCCGGAGCAGGCACAGAACTTGGCGCTTGGGTCTGTGTGGGGACAGAGGCCGGTGCAGGGGCGTGGGCTGCAGCTTGTGGCGCTGTGGATATTTGTGATTGTGCAGGGATGGACGATGGGGCAGCAGCTGAAACTTGTTGCGTTTGCACAGAGGTCTGGGCCGCAGGTTGTGCCGGAGCAGGCACAGGAGCCGAAACTTGGGTTTGCCCAAGGACTGAAGCCGGGGTGGGTGCCAAACTGGGCATTTGCATCGGGGCGGGGACAGGGGCTGCCATTTGTGTCTGGGCTAAGGCCGAGGGAGTCGTCTGGACCTGCGCAGCGGTTCTGGCTTGAGCTGGAGCTGACATTTGGGCGTGAGGGGACTGAGGTACTGCGGGCGTTGCTGGAGTGGCGGTGCTGGGTGCTGACGTCGAGGCTGATGAGGATGGAGGCATGGGAGTGAAGAGGAAGCGCTGCACCTGGCCGTTAGGCATGGCTGCCTGCATGAGCTGCTGACCAGGGCCGGGGATGACCGTTACACCCTGTGGGATGATTTGCAGCTGGCCCTGGGTCTGGCCCTGACCCTGGATCACCACTGTCAGACCTGGGTTTCCACCCTGTGGAGTTGCAGACAAAAAGCATTGGACCGTCAGCTAACGAAATGAGAAATTAAAACATTTTACTTCATGAAAGGTGAGAGAGGTGTGTCCCTCACCTGAGCGCCCTGTGTTAGCTGCATGAGCTGCGCCATAGTCAGTTTGACCTGACCCTGCTGTGGCCTGTTGGTCTGGGAGGGAGCAGCGGGGGACTGTCCTGGAGCCGTGGTGGCCGCACGAGGCGACGGCGCGGGACCTGTAGCTCTGTGAGCCGCCGCTGCCCCCACCTGCGCAGGTGTAGAAGCGGGCACGGCGGCGGCCACAGGTTGGCCGCGGCCCATCTGGGTCCCGGCCTGCTGAGGTTGGCCTGGACAGGATGAAAAAAAGAGAACGTTTAAAAAAAATATTTGTAAGATGGGAAGGTGTTCGCTTGAGAATGGAAATGTTGGGTCAGACAGAACACCTTGTTGAGCCATCGCTGGACTTCTGACCATGGTTGTGCCGACAGAGGTAGACAGGGTGGGGGGCTGGCTCATGGCCGTGCCGGGCTGCGTTTGGCCTCCTGCTGCAGCGGACTGGAACACAAAGCCAACGGTAAACTCATCCACATTTTCCATCGCGTCGAGCTTAAAAACTGAGAAGGACCGAGCGAAAAAGAGAAGGAGAGAACCTGCTGCTGAGGAGCTGAGCCAGAGGTGGAGGCTCTGAGGTTGATGTTGCCGGTCGTAGGGTGCAGTGTGCTGTAGGTCCGAAGGTTGGCGGGAGGCCCGGAGGGGAAGATGCCCAGG
Organism: Psettodes erumei; assembly: GCA_016785225.1. Taxonomy (NCBI): domain Eukaryota; kingdom Metazoa; phylum Chordata; class Actinopteri; order Pleuronectiformes; family Psettodidae; genus Psettodes; species Psettodes erumei. The sequence goes on along the minus strand of JAFBJZ010000776.1, from coordinate 1,426,534 downwards.
ACTTTCTGCTGGACTACACCTGCTGATGAGAGCAGCTCCGTGAGGAGGGAAACGCATGTGTACACGCGGTAACACGGGATGTGCAGAGGAGGCGAGACATGCGCGTGAGAAGGAGCTTTGGGATGTCTTGTCCAAAAGCTCTTGCGCTCAGCTCACGGGACAACACAACCGATGGCCAACCAAAAAAAAAAAAAAGCCAGCAGACTTTTGGCCACAGAAGCTCATCGAATGCAAAAATAAAAACATGAGGAAAAACATGAGGAACACTGGTGGCGTCGTCCATGCTCCACGTCAGAACTGATCACAATGCGGAGTCACATGACACTCCTCCATCCATTCTGGCAGGTGCGAGCACAAACCGGCTGACAAATGGATGACGTGTCGGTTCCCGGCGCGCTCCCTACCTCCTTGAGTAGCGGGCACGTTGAGCGTGACAATCTTGCTGTTAGCGGGCAGCGGGAGTTTGGCGGCGAGGACCTGGCCAGCCACAGTCGCTGGGCTGCCAGCGATCTGGAAGGTTTGCTCTGAGGCCGCGGCGGCTGCAAGACACACCACGCCACCTGCGGTCACGCGCGCACCCACCACATGGGCCCACCTCAAAATGCCAGTCTATGGCTGTGGTGTCGGGGGGGCTTGAGTCCACAAAGGGGCTGCGGTTTTAATGACTCACAAATTTGTTTGATGTTGATGATGCTGATTCTGACTGTGTGTCCCTTTAGAAATTTAGTTTTAATGAGAATGAAAGTGGACGCCACGAGTTTGGTAAACCAATCACATCAACTGGCGAAGAATACTGATTGGAAAAAAAAAAAAGGCCTAAAAGGTGAAAAGTCATGCTTGGAGTGACGTTTTATTGACCAAACAATGGAAAAATGAGAAAAAAAAATGAAAACAAAACCAAAATCTCTCACGACAAACCCCTTTGTTTGTCTGCCCAGACGGACGGTTCTGTGGCCGAAGAAGAACCGCGCTCCTCCTCTTCCTCCTGCTTACCTGAGCCGTTGTTGCTCTGACCCTGCTTGACCCAGGAAGCGAACGACTGGTGGAAGTTCTTGTCCTGCTGGAAGGAAACCGGGGAGCCCAGCTTGGAGGCCAGGACCATCTTGGTTCCGGATGCCACCTGACCCGTCCTCTGGCCCGTGGATGCCGGGGTGCCGGGGGTGCTGGGGGTGCCGGCCGGGGTGGCGGTGGCGGTGGCGGGCGCCGCTGTGGAAGCGGCGCCAGGCGTGCTCGGCCTCTGCTGCTCCAGGCGTCTCTGTTTTATTTTACATACGTGGAGTTTGGTGACCTGTCGTACGTAAATTAAAAAACAAAAACCTGACAGGACAGTGCTCCCACCTGCTGGGCAGCCAGTCGGGCCTGTTTCAGCTGGTTCTCCAAATGGGCCTTGACCTCCTCTGCCGTCTTCAGACTACTGCAGGCCTTTGAGGGATCTGTACCCTGCGCCTTCTCCCTCTCCACCCTGCGACACCGAGGGGAAAAGGGCGACAGCGGTGAATCCGCGAGGTCAGGCCGGAGGACGGCCCGGCTGCGAGTTTTCTCACCTCTCCGCAAAGGCTCGGATCTCCCACAGCTCCAGGTCCTCCTCGGCCACCCACGTCTCCACAGCGACCGGCCCCGTCAGCTTGGCCGGCTCCTGCTTCTTGGGCCTCAGGGCGCTGGAGCGCAGGCCCTTCCTCTGTGGGGTGGGGGTTTCTACTCACGTGAGGGGAGAAAGAAAACGATCAGTTATCCTCCAGCATCACCCTCCGCCGGCTCTGAACAAACCGTGCGGCTTCTACCTTTGGGAGTGTCTTTGTTTCCGAGCGGACAGATGATCTTCCTGATGCAGTACTCCGAGCGGATGCCGTAAGGCCCCACGTCTCTCCGTTTTATGATCTCTGTCGTGGTGATGTCCGTGTCCGTCGTTTCTTTTGGTGGAAATAACATCGCGATTAATACTACAAGCACGTGATGCTTCCTCACGGCCCCCCACAGGAGATCAGTGCGGGGGGGCACGGCGCCTTCTCACCTTTCCGAGTCGTCCCGACCACGGAGGAGGGTTTCACGGCCATGTCGTCCCACCTCAGGCAGGCCCACAGCAGCCTCAGCATCAGGCTGACCCCCGCCAGCGACCTCACCGTCTGGAGCCGGTACCTGAGCGCCAACGTACAAACTTTACTGCATTGTCATTTTTTAAGCACCCAAACATTGTGTGGACAGGTCAATGTGTTTTACAAACCTCCACGTGATCCCAAAGGTCGGCCGCGGAGAAGGGTAGGGCCATATATCCAGCGCCGGCTTGGCGGTGTAGTTGAAGATGGGCACCTCCCTGATGCCCGCCCTCCTCGCCAGCCTCTTCAGGTCGTCGTTGGGCAGGACGAAGATGCTCTTCTTGCTGCTCTTGGTGATGAACTTGCGGTAGGACGGCAGCGCGGTGCCCGATCGCGACTTCTTGGATTTGGAGAACCTCAGGAGGCTGACGCGGCCTCTGGTGGAGTACTCCTTGCTGATCGTCATGGAGCCCGTCGCTGCTGAACCGGAGGTGCTCGCTTTCGGGTCAGCGACTGGAAGCTTGGCCTTCTGGGAGACGGACGGGCCGGTAGCCGAGGAGACCGTGCTACTTGCTGCCTGAGATGCCGCATCCGGCTTACTGCCTGACGCCTCAGCTGCTGGGACCTTTTGAGACTCTGTGGCGGCGGCGTTCGTCCTCGAACCTTCGCTACTGCTGTCGCTGTTCACACAAGGACTCGCGGACGGAAAGCTTAGCAGGAATCGTCCCCTCGCTGTCCACGGCCGCGTCCTTATCGAGAGCGTCTCCTTTCTCCGCCACGTGGTTCTCCAGCTTCGGGACTTTCAGGGGAGGGGGGCGACACATGTCGGACGCTTCGCTCTGCGTGAGGTCCCCGTTCATCAGGGACTTTACAGGCTCTTTCACGTCGCCTTGAACTGGACCGGCCGGTTCTGAACTGATGTTTGAGTCTGCGGTGGCCGCGGCCTGCCCGTTCACCTGGACCGGGCCGGCCTGGTTCTGGTCCAGCTCCGTGCTCTCGGCGTCTCGGCCTCCCTGCTCCATCTCCTCGTACCCACGTTTCCGGGTGTTCTCTCCCACTCGAGCCAGCTCCGGCTTCAGGGTTTTCTCTCTGCTCTCCGCTGCCTCTGATATACAATTGCTCTTGCTGTTGAGCTCAGTGTTTGCTACAGGTCCTCCGTTCACCTCTTTGTGGGCGGCGGCCTCCTCGCCGTTCCCCTGTGTGGCATTTCCCTCCGTCTCTTTGCTGTGGTTGGTCGCTGTGCAGTCCGTTTTGGCCTCCGCCCGCTCCTGGTCGAAGTCGAGCTTTTTCACCACGTGGTCCTTCGCCTGCAGGATCTCCTCCTTCTCCTCTGCTTTGACGCACGGCGTCGCGGGCGGCGGCTGCTTGCTCGACGCAGATCCCTCGGCCTTCACCCCCAAATTGGGCTTCGTGGCGGCCATTTTGGAGAGCAGGGCCGTCTGTCGGGCCCGCTCCAGCCGCTGCTTCTCCTCCAGGGTGAACTGTTTGACCCGGCGCTCCAGGAGCCCGTCCAGTTTGGAGGGCTTCACCTTCTTCTTGTACGCCGTCCGCAGCTGAAAGCCCTCGCTGACGTTCACCACGTCGTAGTAGGTCTTCGACGCCGCCGCCTCCTCGTTCAGGGGCTTTTCAGCGTTCTGGATCGGTTCTTCCTTTACAGGCTGCGCAGTCGGCGAGGAGGGGTTTTTGTTTTCAACTTCATCTGCAACAGAGAGTCACACAGGTCAGTGGGTGATTGTAATATGTAGTGACTCACAAGCAGCGATGAGGAAATCCAAAACTAGAACAAGAGATGATTTAACTTCCAACATTTACCTTTCTCATCACTTGGAGCAACAGTTTCCGGGCAGGGGTCAACCTCCATTTTTTCACCTTCTTTCTTCTCCTCCGCATCTTTTCCCGCCTCCTTCTCTGCAGGTTCTTCTTCCTCTTGGGACTTTGGAGGTTTGAAGTCCTCCTCTGATGAAGTGACGGACGCTGGCTCCTTGTCTTCATCTGCTGACTTTTGCTTCTCAGTTTCCGTCAGCTTCTTCCTCTTTGTGCAAGCTGCTGCATTTTCCTTGCTCATTTTAGCTGCAATGAGGACAGGAGAAAAAGAAAAAGAAAAAAAAAGCGTATGAGCCACACCTGCCAGCAGCAGAGGAACATAATGAGGAAAATAAAAAGTGGGACTCGTGGGAAATCACGTCAGCTCAGTCCTTACCCTCCAGCTCTTTGCGGTAGTTTACGTTTGTGTTTCCTGGAAGCTTGGGAACAAAACGTGGCACGTGGGTTTTGCTGACCCAGCTCCAGCCGCCGTAACCAGTCACTCTGTACTCCTCCCCCTTCTGCTTCCACACCTAGACAAACAGGATGTTTATACGCATCACAACGGAGAAACCGTATCAACGATGCCAAGCTGTCACGTTGCTCCAGATGAGCGAGTCCCAGTTTGATGTGAAACCTGCTGCTTTACCTGGTGCTTGATGGGGATGGTGTACTTCACCCAGGTGGCCTGCTGCAGCGTCTCCTCATCCTCCAGCTTTTTCTCCCGCTTTTTCACCTTCTCTTTCTCCTCCCTCTCCATGGAGGTCATGCGGTGCAGCCTGGAGCCAGAAAACACAGGAATGTTGCCGAGATGCGATGTGCACGAGCGGTATGGAGATGGGAACGCGAGGATCCAGTCGGGTTAGTGTTAGTCCTACACGTTAGTGTTTACCTCGTATGTCCCAGAGAGTCTTTCCACACAGGCAGCATGACCACCGGTTTGATGGCACACTCCAGAATGGCCAGAGCCAAAGCAAACTCCCGCGCCTTGCTGCACATCTGCACTGCTTTGTTCCAGTTGGTCCTGGGAAAACATCGATGTTAGGAAATATGCTTATTGCCTTTTCTTGTTTAGAGTTATGTAATGATATACACACCACTCTCATGTCTGTTCTGTGTATAAGTAGCTGCTTAGATTAGCTTAGCGACACTATAAAAACCCAATAAACTGTGCGCACTCAGCACCTGTGAAACAAAAACTGGAGTGTAAAATCTCGGGGTACCTGTGCGAGGCCCAGTTCGGATGCATAAACGGCCCGGGCACGTTGGTTTCCAGCTGGATGATGGTGAGGCGCAGGGTGGACACGGTCAGGCTCCGCGAGCCGTAGATGGAGCCGTTCCACTTGAACTCCGACGCGGTGGTCAGGCTGAACTTGTGCGACAGGTGTCGCCTCTTGTCGTGGTCCTCGCGGTGCTGGTGCTTGTTGAGGGCCAGGACGTTGGTGCTGTACTGGTTGTGGTAGACCCTGTACTTCCCCTCCTGACCCAGTTTGAACAGGCTGTTCAGATTCACCGTCAGGTCCCGTTTCAAGAAGCCGAGGCGCGAGGATTCGCCGTCGGAGCGCACAGGGGACGACTGAAACACGAGAGGCGTGAAAGATTTCATACAAGAGCTTTCTGAAACCCTTTATTCTTTAACAAAATAAACCTTGGTAGCGCGGTGTTGATACTTGACGCAGCTGTTCTCACCTCCTCGCTGCCTCTGGGCGTCTGGTTGTTCAGTTCCTGTCCTGCTGCTTTCGTTTGGTCACTCTTGATCCTTTCGTTATAGTCCTCTGTCGTGCAGAGAGCAGATGACGCCGTCAGCGGGACAACAAACTTTAACAAAACGGAGCCGCTTCCAAAAATTGTTGCTTTTTCTGGTGCCCCGTCTTACCCGTCCCATCCTGGCTGGTGAAGGAGGAGTGAGAGGAGCGATCGGCCAGGTCAGGCGGCTCCGCTTTCCCGAGGCTCCCGGGTCCAGAACCCTGGCCGCCGCCGCTGCTCGCCTCCGTTTGAGACGGCTGCTGCTGCTGCGGCGGTGAGTCGTCAGGGCTGGATTCTGCTTTCACTTCCTCCTCTAAAATAAAAAGGAGGAAAAAACCTCTCAATGAGAGACTGAGCACAGGCAGAAATTCACGTATTACGGGAGTTGAGACTGAAAATGAATGACATCTGCGTAAACAAAGACAACTGCACATGATGTTGGCCGCAGCTGCAATGAGGATATTCTCCCTGCAGCTTGGTCAGTGTATCACCAGGTCTTAAATCTCTGCATTAGCACACAACCAATACTGTTTCATCAGTCGAGCTCGGGCTCATAAACCCAAACCCCGACAAAAGCTGCACAACGCCCAGACAAGCTGTGCGCTCGCTGCAAAGCCAAATGCAGACACCAGAGGCTCTGCCTCCGAGTCCTGATGGGCACGAGTCCCGCGCCGTTCCGGCGTGCGGCTCTTTGCGGACGAGGCAGCAGGTGGGGCTTCCAGGCACAGAGCCTTTTGTCTGAGCAGCAGGAACCCAACCAGAGCCCCGTGAATTGGAACGAGAATAAGAAACCGGTTGTGACAGACGCGGCGCGGTAGCTGCTGCCAAGGACGCCGCCTAACGCCGTGCCAGGAACCACCAGACAATATATGACACGGGACGAGAAAGGAGTGGAGTGAAAAAAAAAGAAAAAAAAGAAAAGTCATGCGGACATTTTGCCACCAGAGCAGGGGCTGAACGCAGAAACTGGCCTGCAACAGCTCCAGGAGAGCGCGTCTTCTCACTAATTAGACGTTAGCTGAAGATAATGAAGAAATGCTGTGACTGAACTGAGCTGCTGAAAGAGGAGGAGGAGCGTTTGCCGGCCGCAGCCTTTTGTCTGAAACGCTACGTCGTCTCTGGCAGCGTGTGCCAGGAGAGATCCAGCAGAGGAAACACACTGGATTCCACCAGGGAATATGCCTCATAAAATGGTCAGAGACGCACACGAGCCTGTTTGAAGTCGTGCAGAAACGAGAGGAGAGGGGAAACAGAAATGTTCCATAAAGCCGGCGAACAAACGCAAACCCCAAACCAGTGACACGGTTTGTGACATGTGACGCTCAAAGCTAAAAGGTGCAGTCAGTCTAAACGTTTCAGAAAAGAAACGATAGTATAAAATCAAAGCGCTCAGACGTGACTTCGAGTACCTGTCCTCTCCTGCTTCGGAGCGGTCTCCTCGCTCTCCTGGCTTCCGGACTGAGCGGGCATCGTTTCCTCGCTTCGTTCCGGGGATTCCGCCTTGGGAGCGGCCGGGTCCTGCGCGGCCGGATCGGGCCGAGGATCGGACGAGCAGCTCTCTTCTGCAGCGGGTGGAACTGAAGACGCTGCGGTACGACATGCACGCACAGGGCGATCAGCACCGCGGTCGAACTGGACCTGCTGTCAGCGGTGCTGCTCGCTCTTCTGTAGTTACGTTAGAGAGAGTTCACCTTTACCTTGAGACGAAGCATCGTCCTTGGGCTCGGCGTCTTTGCGCTCGCTGTCGTCGAGCTGCGGCGCGACCTCGGCGCCGTCCTCCGCCGTTTTGACGGAGCCCGTCTCTGCCTCCGGCTTTGCCTCCTGCGCCCCCCGCCTGACCTTCAGCTGCTCGTTGATCACGTCTACAAACAGGAGACGATTAAATATCCAGGCGGCACCTCAAAAAGCAGCTCTTCACCCGAATCAAAAACACATGAAGCAAAAGGCAGCGCTGTTTAAGAATATACGGTGTCGGCAGATATAATTATAAAGTGACATCTTCACAAATGACAAAAAAATTGCCCACTAAACGTTGCAGCATCCTCACCTGGAAACCAGTGTGTAACACTATCATGCTCTCAAACTATATATAAATAAAACTAAGTAATAGTGTGAACTCGGACTCAGACGCTACCACATAAATCAAAACAATACTCCAGTCCACACAGAAACGAGACATAGCAGTTTGGGTTTTTTTCATAGAAACTCTCCAGAGAATCATGTTTCATAACTATAATTTTCACTGGGACCAAAGCAGCTGCGTCCCCAGCAGCTCAAATGAAGAAAAGCGAGGTGCAGGCAGATGAAAAACAACAGCAGCACCCATAAATCACTTATGATGGAGAAAAAAAAAAAGAAGCCGGCACCACAATGGCTTCAGGAACACATGGTGCTTTCTTCTGTTCTGGGCAACAGAATAGCTGCTCAACCCTCCAGTTTTGCAGAGAATGCCAGAGGCACATCCCCGATAAAATATATGTAAATATGCAAAAGTATGCCGTTGTCTTTACTGGGAGAGGAATCGGGCACTTTGGTGCCAGACGCAGGAAAGGCAGACGTGGCAGCCCGTCAGACCGGAAACTGCTGGCACGGCAGTGAAAAGCCATCTAACCGCTTTGGCTCCTTGGAAGAAGGTGGAGGAGAGAAACGGTCGCCAGCTGCACGACAGAGGGTGAAGCAGGAAGAGAAGGAGAGAGAAGCACCTGATGTTTCTGCACCAGCTGTCTGACAGGAAGTAACCCGCGGGACGCAAACGCACGGATACATACATCCACCGCACACCTCGGGGTCCCGCGTCCCCCCAACCTTAACCGTCAGGTCGACGATTTCCCCCGTTCGCTTCTGCTCACGTGAACCAGAGGAACGAGGCGAGACGGACGTTACAAACGCGTGATGGTTACCGTCGACGGCGGTGAGGTAGGCTTTATTGTTTCCTCGGGCTTTGTTGGTGAGGTCCTCCGTGATGTCCATGTGAGCGTGCACTTCCTCCCTCATCTCCTCCAGCGTGGCGTGCAGGTCCGTCTCCCAGTACTCTTTGTCCAGGCTCCCCGTCAGCTCCTCCAGCTGCGCCTTGGTGCTGTAGTACCAGATCTTCTTCTTCTTCTGCTCCCCGTCCTCCTCGCTGGGGAGGGAGAACAGGACAGGTCGTTAGACTCCTACCACCTCACTGCCAGACAAACTGAAGCCAGGGCAACATGTTCGCTGATATCACACACACAATTAGTGTGCACAGCAATGAGATCATGTGTGTGTTTTAGTGTTATTAAGGGTTGGATTAAACAAACTCTGCGCTGTGAGATGCATACACAACGTGTTGAGGAAGACAAACAAACAAGCTGGAAATGATGATACAAGGTGAACCTACAAACCTGGAGTGTCGCCTGAGAATAAGATTCTCAGTGTGTTAAACACAAATAAAGTATCTACTAACTGTTGTGTTTGTGGAGTTGGACACACACAGTGCAGCAGAGAGGTGTCGAGGGTCCTACTCACACAATGATCCTTCTGTTGAGGAACCAGTACTTCCTCTGGTGCCGGTCGTATCCGATGGGCTCCTGGCGGATGTAGGGCCTGCACTTCTGCGCCTCGGTGACGCAGTCCGTGACGCCGGGCACCTTGTGCGCCACGCAGATCTCGCACTGCCACTCGTCCTCCGGAACCTCCTCCAGCGGCGGCTTCACGCACTCCAGGTGATAGACCGCCGAGCAGGTCTCGCAGCACAGCAGGTCGCCCAGGCGGTGACACACGCGGCAGTGATCGTCGTACTGCATGCTGCCGTCGGACATCAGCTCCTCGCGGGCGATGTTGGTGGTGAGGAACTGGTCCACCAGGAACTGCAACACCTTGATCTTGCTGTCGAGAGGACCGTAGGGATACTCGTCCGCCTCCTGGTGCGGAAGGACGCGATGGTACTCGCGGTCGCTCTCGCAGTACGCCCGCAGCACCTCGGGCCACGTCATGCCGTCAATAAAGTACAGAGTGGAATTAACGCTGTCCTTGAGGTCGGCGGGGCCGAAGGTAGTGTTGGAGGAGTCCTCCTCGCGCAGGATGGCCTTCAAAAGGGAAATGTGGGTCTCTGCTATTAAAGTGCACTGCTCCTGTCCCACCAGCGCCGCACAGAAGTCCTCAAAGCGGAAGGGCGAGAGGCGCAGCACCGTGCTGAAGTTGCGCAGCACCTCGTAGATGGAGATGGCATTGAGCAGCTCCTCGCTGGGCACCAGGAGATCCTCAGAGGAGTCGGGAAGCACGAGAGGGGGAATCTCCTTCTCCTCCAGGATGGGAGTGCGAGGCCGGGGAGCTCGCGCTCTCTTCTTCCCTGTGGGACACACCACGACGTTAGGGAGGCTCGAATTCACAGGCTACAGCAAAGCATGAAGCTGTGGATGGTTGCACGACAACACTTTGAAAATGATGGCTTCATTGACTGATAATAATGTCATATATGGTCTTATCAACATCCACTAACTGCTCTGTAGGTCCATACACTAATACTCATCCTTTATACACCGACATGCTGCAGCAGCGGGCGGTTATGAAGCGCGTACTTCCTGTATTAAGTTGTAATTGGACAAAACACGTCACGTATTTGACCGCACGCGTCATCATGTCACGTCGCATCTGAACGGCAGCAAACTTTTACGGGGCGAGCCAAACTTCGGCCGAGCCGGCTCGACACATGGCCGCAGACGCGATTAGCTGAGTGGGGCAGCCTCGTCGTCCCGCAGCCGGGAAGACGTGAGCCGTCCAGCCGGTTCATGACGTCAAGGGCAGCCCGACTACACGTTACACGTCCGGTTTCTCGGTGTCGCACCGTGAAACGAATTATCCCGCTCTTGAAGAGTTTTGTTGTGATGAATCGAGACGGTCATCTGAGCTGAGAGTGATTAAAATGACAGGCAGGCTAGCTGAGCTAAGTTAGTTAGCTCGCGTCTCTTTTTTTTTTCTTAATAATTAAGAGCATTGAGAGGTGAACATTTCCGCATTCGCCCCGGGAACACTGGGGATCGAGGCTGGTTCTGAACACACAAAGTTTCCACTGCTTAACACCTGTGTACGTGCGTTCATGTTGACAGCAGGTAGCATGAGCTAATTTCAACCTGCTAGCGTTAGCATGCTAGCAGCTAACTAACTGAGTGGCTGGGAAGAAAGTGGGCGATATTTCGAGATGCACAAACTCGCGGTTGTTCCTGATGTGTGTGTCTGTGTGTGACTCGTACGGGAGTGTGGGTTTTAAAGATGCATTTGTTGACGGCGGCAGGACGAAGCTGGCGAGACCACCACGGGTCCGATCCACCTGCAGTAGCATTAATGAGCGGACCGCGGCCTGTGTTCATACAGTGTGCATTCTCCATTTTGAACAATAACCTTACTGCTTCCTGCAACTTATTTAAAAAAACAGCACCGGCAACATTTCTGGATGGCGCTTCCCAAAAACCCCGCGGTGCGTGTCGAGACACCGGAGCCACCTGCGTGATCGCAGTGTTTATTTACCCGGAATGCTGGCGTGCGTGCTCTGGCTCCGAAAGCTACTCTCTGTGCAGTAGCTGGCATCATCCGCCTCCTCCTCCTCCTCCTCCTCCTCCGCCGCCGCGTCCAGCACATCATCTTCCAGGCAGTCGGAGTCCTCTCTGAGGGCCTCGTCGTCTTCGGACTGAGGTTCCTCCTCGACCAGCTCGTCTTCCTCCGACCGCAGGCTGACGGCGTCGTCCTCCTCCTCGCTCTCGTGGTCGTCGTACACCACCGCTTTGGACGCAGCCGGCCGCCTTCCTCCGCGACCCCCTCTGCCTCCTCTGCCGCCTCTGCCTCGTCCCCTGCCCCTCGTTGACGTACCGGACCCCCCTCTCTTCTTTCTGGCCGGCTTGCTGGTCTCCCTCGTGGGGCTCTCCTCATCCCCGCTGTCCCGCAACCTGGGCTTCAGATTCCTCCTGGGTCGCAAGCCCCGGGCCGCGGCCGGGGACGGCTCCGCGGCTTGCAGCGATTTGGGCGGCCTGCCTCTTTTCCCTCTCATGATAGGCGAAAATCGGTTCTTCTGCGAGCACAGTTTCTCCGCGCGTTTAGCCGACGCGGAAGCGAGCGAAAGCGGTACCGCCGCAAAGCTGGGCCGCCGGGGGTTCGGACGGCGCGGTGAGCCCGCGGTACCCCTGCGTCTTTCCGTGCGCGAAAGCTCAAAACGTTAGCCCGGCGTCCCGTTTGGGTTCGCCTAGAGCCGCCATTTTTCTTCTTCTCTGCCTCTCTGGCTGAACAAACAGCAGGCCCTCGCACCAGGGGAGTCACGTGGTGACACTGCTCCCAGCTCAGCGGCAACAATGAGCGAAAATGACAATTACTCCCAGGACTGTCATGTTTCAAGTCATGTTCAGGAGGGGGGCGGTCACACGTTCACTTCTTTTTCTTTTCTTTTCTTTTCTTTCTTTCTTTTTTTTCTTTTTCTTTTTTTTTTTTTTTAGCTCATAGCTGCTTTTAGTGAGTCTGAACGGGAGGAAAACATCATGCAAATAATGAAATGAACAGGAGGGGAAAAATACACGAAGCTGTGCAAATACAAAATAAATGATCGTCGGCTGCACATGTTAAGATGTGTGGGGAGTAGTAATTTGAATATTTGGATTATTTTTGGGGACTCATTTTACTTATATTACCTGATGAATTAGGTTTTTCCATATGCGCGTGTGTGTGCACTGCATATACCTATATTATGGAGTTGATCGATGACTCGTAAAGCATCATCATTTATCAGTCTATCATATGTTTTGCAAAAAAAATATTATTTTACAAAGTGAGCACAGCCCTCAGAAACTGAATTTTTAATTTTTCCTCCTCAGCGCTGTCAGCCCATCATATCATATCATATCATTAGATATCACTGATAAAAACGTATTTAAAGATAATAAATACACCAAATAAAGATCGGTCTAATAAAATCTATACATTGTACCCCATCGTTTCAAACACGATTTTCTACTGTACACGCTTTGTGACGTAAACTGTCGCGGTGACAGTCACTGTCTCTTACTTCCAAACAAATAGAATAATAAATATAAATAATAAATAATAATCTGAATAGATCCTAACAAAGTCCGAACATTTCCTGACCCAGACCGAACAAGATCCGAACATGGCGTACCCAGTCATTACCATGCTTTTAAGCAAATATATGAACCAGGTTGTACAAGTTGTCGTGGCCGAGTGGTTAAGGCGATGGACTAGAAATCCATTGGGGTCTCCCCGCGCAGGTTCGAATCCTGCCGACAACGCCACTCCTTTTTTTCTCTTAAGGAAATGTTTATAATCCATAATCCTGCACATGTCACCTGTACATTTCCACTCTGCGGCGAGTAACGTCGTGCGTGAAGGAAAGAAAGAAAGAAAAAGGCACTGGAAGTCAGAGTGATGGTTTAAAAATAATATAACAGCGCCCTCTACTGTTTAAACTGCGCGGCATCGCTGGGAATTTTTAGCAGAGTCCAAAATCTTATATCTCCAACCACAAGAGGAGACTAAACTATGACCAACTGTTTATTTTGGCACAAAAGGCACAGACTCTGTGTAGACTGTAAATAATGTGTAATTTATATGACAATAAATACTTTGGTAAAGAAATCCAGCAGGCAATATGGCCAATTTATACTTTAAATAGATGCATATATTTGGTTGAAGGATAGGCTGCATAAAATTTAAATATACCTGGTCTCTCATTTGCAGTGTTTCATGACTGAAAAAGACACACGACTTGTTTTACAGGCCAGAACAAACGGTGGAGATCAGCCAGTAGGTGGCAATAATAAACCAAAAATGACCTGGCCAGCTTGAATGGAACTGGATTAATCTTTATCTTATTTATATCTTATTTCTATTTGGAGTGTTAACATTTGGCTGCAGCTATTTCTGTTAGTGCTAGAGAGTGAAGTGATTTAACTGGACGAGCTCTCCTCCCACATGCCACCTCTCAGATCAGTGCACGTCACAGAAAAGAGAGTTCAGGCCCTGAGTAAAACCTGTGAATCACAGACTGAACGTGACCCACACGGGTCGACACCGGGCAGGAGGAGTGTGCGTCAGAGAGCGTTTGTGCTCGTCTCATCGCCGGTGTGCGAGTGGAGCGGAAGGCCTCGACCTTTGCATGCCAGATAAATGCATGCATTCATACGGTCCAAACGGGTGATCTGATATCAGACGCAGGGAGACAGATTGTTTCCACGGGTTCATGGTTTAATACATTACACGAGGGAGTTAGGGTTACGCTTGGCCTCGGTGCCTGACCCGCTGCCCACCCAGGTGACATCGTTAGCATTAACCGTGGCCAGAAATAGACTGTGAGGAGCTCAAGCTGAGGCAGGCGGCCAGATGTGGGGTGTGAAACTTTCGACTACCAACTTTTAAAACTACTTGTTGTGGTTTTCATCCTCAGCTGAAGTCACAGACAATGCATCTGGATATACCCCAAACAACAAGACCTCGATTCTTTATTTGATTGCCTGCAGCCTGCACACTGCAAATCCCTCTTTCATGCAGTTTCGCAGACCGGGTTTATTTCCCACGCCAAACCAAACCCAGACACCTTATTTTATTTACCTCAAATAATATCTGTCTACAAAGAACCATGCCAATCCGTGTGTGTGTGTGTGTCTAGACTGCACTACAAATATCAGTGACTATAATTACGCTGCGGAGGGACTGGCACAAACAGGTCACTAGTTCACACACTAACAATAATCTTCTCAACTCTGCACGAAATGTCCTCCTCGCTGGCAAATCCTCAAATCATCTTAAAATGTCCAAACGCGGCAGAGAGCTGTGGGCTTTTTACGCTGGCACGGCTGTGGCTGACTGCAGCAGCGGGCACCATATGGCAAATAGCCTAGTCAAGCTTAAGAGGCAAAACCCCCGGGGCAGAGTTTTGTATTTAGGCCTCAGAAAAGCCTCCCACAATTAAGAGAGACGTATAATTTTATACAGTCGACATACATGGTGTACGTCAGAAAACCCTTATACAAATTTTGTCTGAATTGCATCCTGCGTCGCCAGTGGTCGACGGAGGCCACGGCGCAAAACGTCTCACTGGGTTACGCTGCTGGAAAATGTCATAAAGATGAATGGAGGCACTGGAGCGGGTGGATGTCTTTCATAAGTAGAATACGTCCCAGATGAGAGGGACAGAAAGAGGACGGCAACGCTGATGCAACAGCATCCGCCCGAGGCGGCCGGCGACAAAAGCAAAGGCCGAAGGGGGAGCCAGTTCAGAGAGAGAGAGAGAGAGAGAGGAGCTAAAGTGGTGCTCTGAGTGCTGCAAGTGAAAATCTGGAGCAGACGGTGCACCAGACCGTGGCTAACGTGATGTTAAAGATCTCCCTGGGCTGCAGCGGGGAGCTGCATGCAGAGCAACACCCCCACCCACAACCCCACCCACAGGGCTCCTCTTGAAGAAGTGAAATCATCAGCTTCCTCCTCGGATCCACCGACACACGTCCGTCACCTGCACCTCGGGCGGACGACAGACACTTTGGATACGGTTCATACACGAAAACGTGGCCCGATGAGTCGGCGTCGACTCACCGCCACTTCTCTGGTGTCTGGGAGAATTTGCTTTGGGTCACAGGGTGATTTAACGCAGCACGACGCAGTCGACACTATCGAGTTACATCTGGATGCCCAAAGGCCGAGATGTCGAACAGGATAAATCCTTTAGTGACCATTTGGGTGTTGTTTGAAATATTTATTACACATCCAATAAGCAAACTGTAGAGTTTTGAATGCAAACCCAAATCAACTTGCAGTCTTTACACTTGCTCAATGAAAATTTAGATTTTTTGGGGGGTAAAATTTATGTTTTACAGAATTATTGTTTTTCTCCACGCCAGAGCAAATAAATGTGTCTCTCAAATTCAGATTTTTTAAAAAGTTTCCACAGACAAGAAACCACCGCTTTTCAGCTGCATTGATGAGCAACGACGATCCCGCCCAAAAAAAAGAGAAAGAAATCAAAGCTTCTCTGATGTTCGCTGTGACGGATGACTCACTGCAGCAAGTTTCAGGTCTGCAAGCTGATTATCATACTGCACTGATGTGTGCACCGCGAGGGAACCGGCGGCTGCCAGGAAGGTGGAAATGCACATGAATGAATCTAACGTTTTGATAAAAGGTCAACGGTGATGTCAAACTGAGACTCTGCGACGTCTGAAAAAGGAAACTACGCTCTTACAAATAAAATGTTAAGTTCACAGTCGACAAATAACCTTTCAGCTTATGTTGGATAAATTCAGCGAGCATGCATTTATTCCTGCGGGGGAAGTCTCTACAAGAAAACGCGACACGAAAGAAATGAAGTCTCTTTTTTTTTTTTTTTTTTTAATAATTGCATTTTATTAATTGAAAACAACAAACAAAACAAAAACAAAAACAAATGCAAATAAAAAAAAGAGCAAAAACAAAACCGTATCATTAGGTAAGACAAGGCGAGAGACACTTAAATAAGAAGAGTTCCATGTTGGTGAGGACAAAGGTGAAGAAGGCGGGTGGATGTAAGGAGGGAAAGACGGGGGGTGGGGTGGATCAGGGTGGAGGGGGTTTGCTGGATGGGACAGGTTGGATTTATGTACACTGTTTCTCACTGTAGGACTGGCAGGCCCCGTAAAGGGGGTTGGGGGGGTGGGGGCTCAAAAGTAGCAGGTCGGAGACACTGAAACACCAGAGAGAAAGGCACTATCCAGAGAGAACAACAAAACAGAAACCAATAACACAAACACAGTAAACAAACACACACTGGACCAGAAACAAAATGCTTGACAAAAAAAAAAAAAAAAAAAAAAGTGCTTGACCACACATCACGTTGGACAAAGAAACAAAACGCACGCACACAAAAAAAGCAAAAAGGAAAAAAAAAAAAAATCTTTTACATCATTTAAGCTGATCTCTCAACTTTTAGCATAAAAGACAATCTCTCAGTTTTCTGGACTGTTCATCTGTGCCAGCTGCAGATCCGCACTGGTGATTACACAATGTGATTATCCAAACTCAGCCTCTTTGCTACGTGCAGGTATAACAAGGAGGAGAGCGTATGCATGCATGTAATGAACGCGTTTTGAGTATGCATGTTAACTACCTGTACATATGCTCATCTCTGGCTGAGTGAATATGGACAACATGGCTGCTTCAGCATGTCTTTTGTAAAATAATCCCTTGCGTGGTTGTGTAGTTCAGTTCTGTGACCTTGCTTCCCTCATGTTAATGTCTACGGACTCAGTCAGCTACATTCACTGCCCAAGTAAAATGGCTGCAATAAATACATTGGCTTTGGAGAAAAAAAAAAAAAAAGGGCAGCTGACCTTTACACAGGGCTTCGTAATAACAACAGCTCTCGCAGCGGCTCTACGTTTGCTGGTCGACGTTAGCTTCCTGACGGGATTAGTTTCTTCTCAGGTTTCTTCTCTTCTTTAACTTTTTTTTCTCTTTTTAAAACTTTTCTTACATTATAGACAACAGAAACCTTTTTTTTTTTCAAATGGAAATTATGACCCCCTTTGAATATTATGCTGTATTATCTGAGAGCCCTCAGATAGAAAAAAAAAAGAGAAACTTGACTGACAGTTCAGCACATTCTATCGCTACTAGGTCTTATCCAGACTAAGAAAAGGATCCAACATAATTTACAAATGGAAAAAAAACAATTTGTGATGAGAGGTAAAACAGACAAACACATACAAATATATAATATATATTCTTAAAAAATGGATTCTCTCTATAGTTGATTTATTTATACAGCCGGCGGCTGATGTACAATGCTCACGTGCCAATGAACTTAAACGTGGAAACTTGCTGTACTGTTGATGACATCATTTCTTTTCCTCTCCCCTTCTTTTTTATACATTTTTAAAATCATTTCTTCTTTTTTTTTTTATACATTTTTAATTTTTTTTTCATCTTCTTTAAAACAGAGTTAGGATTTAATCGGTAGGCATTTCACTCGGGTGATTAAAACAACATGCGGCAAAAGGAGGAAGAAGAAGGGGGGGGGAGTCACAAAAAGAAAGGCAGAATGTTAAGAAGTTTAGGAGAAGACAGAAGCGGCAGAATCGTTTTGGTTATCTTCATGGTTGGCGCGCTACGCTTTAGGTTCTCTGCTTTTAGATCCCCCTCAGAGACGGTCGGGTCCTCGCCGAGGCGTTCACTGGGGCGGTGAACGTTTCTCGGCGCAAGTAAAAGTTGGTTTTGCTCAGCTGCCACCCACACAGCGACGCCTACGACAGCACTACTCCTGTTTAATCTCTCTCTCTCTTTCACTTGTTTGCATTCTTCCTGTCTGCTCCTGTTATCGTGGAATGGCCAAGAGGGATTGGGTGGGGCGGGGGCTGATGAAGAGCGATGATAATGATGATGATGATGATGATGATGATGATGACGACGGCGGCGGTGGTGGTGGTTGGCTGTGTTGTGGTGGTTGTTCTTGTTTACATGGTCTGACTGTTTACATGTTCCGATTGACGGGCGTGACGTAGTTGCGGGGGAACATGCCCGTCTGGCCGTGGCAGCCTCCTTTCCACCAGTTGGGGTCAGAGTTGTCCAGGACCTGGATGAAGTCGCCGCGGCGGAAGCCCAGCTCCCCTTCCTCCTGGGGGTCAAAGTCAAAGAGCGCCTGCACGTACGTGGGATGCTGGAGGCGAGAGAGGTCGCAAGGCTGGTCAGTTACATGATGATTAAAAAAAAAAAGAAAGGATGTCAGTTTACAGGACAAACACGCGCACGAAACATTCACGACGCGTCGCTCAGTCTGTCCTTCTCCTCGCTCTCTACATCAGTAACCTGCGTGTGATACAGTTTCACCAACACGCAGGAGCAGTTTGATACGGGAGCGTTAAGTTACAGCTCACACCGTATAAACCACAGATATAAGCTGCAGCTCGCCGCGCTGTCAGCGCATGGCGATGTGTTCGTGTGTGTGTGGTTGCTGCTTTCTGGACCTGCACCGGAGGGAGGGGGAAGCACCCGAACAGCAATGTGTGGTTCTGTGGAGGTGAAACGCATGCTCACCTCCACCCACTGTGCACAGACTGTCCTTTAACAAAAAAAAAAAAAACAAACTCCCAGAGGTCACACTGCAACGCATCACCGCTTTCACGCTCCGGTGGGTTCTCACCTGGGGGACCTGCTCTATGTCTCGCAGAAAGATCTGCTGGTTGCGGGAGACGGAGGTGGAGCGGTGGTAGTCCACCAGCTCGTTGAGGGAGTTAAACTTCACCACCCAGAGGAAATACTTTCCAGCCCCGTCGCGGAGAACCTTGAAGTGCTGGACGTCATTTCCGAACCTGCAGGATGGACGGGGAGGAAGACGATGATGAAGACGATGATGAGGAGGAGGAGTGTGTGTGTGTTTGTGTGTGTCAACCGGCAGAGCGCAGACATGTGCAGGAACACTTTTCAAACAGGCGTGTCTGTGATGGACTGTTAGGAGTTAGTCAAATGAATCAGTCAGGACAGAACCAGACATTCAAAACTGGACTGGGGCCTGTAATTAAGATCCGTATCTCAGCGCCGACTTTACATGAAACCTGCCGTGATGAGACTGTGGTGAAGGTCAGAGAGAAGGAAATGAGTTGTGTGTGTGTGTGTGTGTGTGCAAAAACAACTCATAAGGCCGATCGCCTGACACACACACACTATCGTCACGACCCGGCGCCGGTCACCAGAGGGCAGCACTGAGACTCGATGAGAATAAGGAAGTGGCCGTGTCAATGACTCAGACACACCAAGTATGGAAACTTAAGAAGCTGATTAGTTGTGAGCAAATGGTCCACTGATGTAAGCACAAAGTCAAACGGCGTTTACAGAGAAGTGTGCGTCTGTGTGCGTGTGTGTGAATCATGTTCTTTTTGTGATGCGCCGCTTACTTGACGGAGAGGGAGAAATCCCCCGGTGCGCTCTCGCTCTCTCTGATGAGGAAGGCCCCGTCGTGCCTCTGTTTGTTGAGCATCTCCTCTGCTTTGGCCCGGGGAATCTTCCCGAAGAACCACCTGGGGGGGCGAACACACGGGGGAACGGGTGAGAGTCGATCCAAAGCCGAGACTCGGCCGGTCTTCTGGATTCTCGGCCGAGCATTTTTTGGTTTCTACCGAGAAGAATGAAACTAAATGGAGCAACGCTGCCTTTTTCTTCATGGTTGCAGGTGCGACACGGAGCTAACACCCACAGATCATTCGGACTTGTGGGCAGCGGGAGGAAAACCACAGCGCACGTAGCGCGAAAACCTCACGCCCACTGCCAGCGGACAAATCTGAACTGAGGAGACGGTCGCACGAAGACAACCAGACGAAATGTAAATGAGCTTTCACACACCGACTGGCCTGTGGGTGATTTAAAAAAAAAAAAAAAGGAGAGAGAGCCCTTAAGTCTGCCCCCACGACACACCAGGAAGTCGGGAAAAAGTTACGCAGGCATCGGGACAGTCCCGTGAAGCTGCACTGGACGTCCACATACCAGGAAGTAGGTGAGGTCATCACCTAATAATAGTGGCGGGAGGCTTGTGCCGCGCGCCTCCTCATGTGACCTCGGGAGTAACTGAGCGTTACCTTTAAAAATAAAACTTTAAATTTACAGTCAGCTGTGTTTTATTTTTGGCTGCGTAGATGCATCGCAGCGAGCGGGAAGAGCCCGACGGAGGGAACGAGCGAGCGCGACAGAGACGGATGGAGAGAGAGAGAGAGAGAGAGAGAGAGAGCACAACACAATGCAGGGTTCATACAGAGATGTGAGGTCACAGCTATGGAAATGATAACAACAACAACAACAGGGGGCCGTGGGAGGCTGGTAACCACGGCTCCACAAAGCAAGTGTAAATAATTAAAAAGTACAGTCGGCCAAAAGATGACATCTTGGCTCCTTCACTCGGAGGTGAAAATCAATAATGAAATGGCCCGACTCTTATCGGCTTTGGATCTGAGCTTTGGCGGCGCGGCGAGCCTGCGCACTCTGCCGCCGCCCCCGTTTTGATAAAAGTGATAGCGGAGCAATTAATGGAGTCGAGGACTTGACAGGAAAGAGCGTTTGCTATCGCAAACCTGTCGGGCCTCACTGTCACCACACGGCCCCCGACCCAGCGACCCCCTGCAGCTCCGCCCTCGCTCCCGCCCACTGCTGCGGGACCTAACTGGACTAAAATGCGATTGGCTGCTGCTCTGCATCTGCTGCATACGACATATTTCGAAACGCCAAGCGTGACTTGCTGGTGTTTGTTTTTTTAAAATTACACGGATGGAGTCAAATTCACACTGTGCGTTCAAATTCACAAAGCGTCAAACTTGGCCCTACTTGGCGGCGCGGTGCGAGGTTTGGAGAAAGATCTCTTGTCGTTTCCTGTCGCTTCACGCGTCGGCTCCTACGCACGCACAGCTCAAATGGCGCCACCTTTCGCGCCCCCTGTGATGTGGTCGGGACGAGCGGGAGGCCGCCTGCTGACGAGCACGTCCTATCAAATTAATGATCGATTTGGCGCGGTGACATTTACCTAGCGCTGCGCGTACGTTAATTTATGAAAAAAAACCCAAACTGCTGCGTTTGGCACGAAGAGAGACGTCAATCGATTCCTGCAGAACCGCGGTGAGGTGTGCGAACACACGAGTGTTGTTGCAACGTCGGTACAAAGGGCAGGAGAGGAAAAAAAAACCCGCCAACAACAACAAAGCAGCAGTAATAAATATATTAAAAGGCCAATACAATAATAATAAAAGAAGTCTGATCGCTCCCCGGTAATGATACAGTAAGGTCAATATTCAATTAAACGTAAGAGGCCTGCTGCACATAAACAAAGAGAGAACACACACAAGTCTCATAAGGGTGGACGGTTAGTCCACTCGACTTAATGTGACTTAATGTGATAATGCTTCTGCCTTTTCAGCGGGGGGTGGGGTGGGGGGGTGGTGGTGGTGGCGGTGGGGGGTGGGGGGTGCTATATGATGGAGCCGGGTGTGATACTCACGGATGGGCTTTCATCTCTATGTAATTCTTGGGGATGAAGCCGTCTTTTCCGTTTAGCTCTGCCTTGTACCAGTTCTGATCGCACTCTTCATTTAATACCTGGTGTTGACAAAGAAAGGAGAGAGAGAGAGAGAGGGAGAGAGGTCAGGTTAGTACAAAACGTCAACAATGGAAAGCAGCCCCCCGGTCTAAATTTAGCTTTATAGCAATTGATTTAATTTCCTGTGACTCAAAGAAAAAAAAAAAAAGAGCACATGTTTGGCAAATACGAGGCGACGGCAGAGAGCGCAGTCCAAAGAGACCAGATGACGTGGTTTTCTTTCAGAGACAGATGTGAGGGCGACGGCGTGTGATGGAGCACAACCGCAGTCTGCGCAGGTGCGGCCGGTGCGTCCGTGCGAGTCGACGCGTGAAGAGCGCGAGCGCTTAAGGAACTGGAGGAAATTAACCTTCAGCAGGTTTGGATCATTTAGGCTGTCGGCCTCTAAAAGCGGCGCGAGAGGAAGATTAAAATAAAGAAGTGAGGGACGTGAATGAGGACAGGTGCTGCGCAACGCTCTTCCCATCCTCGCGTGAAATACGACGTTTGCGATTTCAGCAACGTTCGCCGTGTGCACATTAAAGAGGAAAAGTGAGCGACGCCGCAGATGCGAAACGATGGGGAAAAAAAGAAAGATGTCACGCAACGATTCTCCTGAGCCTGACGTAAAGAATGACTGCAGCTTCACGTGGAAGAGCCGCATTCTTCCTGTGTCCCTTTATTTCCCTCTTCACCCCCCCCCCCCCCCCACCCCACCCCGTCCTGGCTCAGCTTGGCCCGGCCCAGGACAGCTGTCCAATTGGCCCCGGTGTGGTGTGAGTGGCCCGGGTCTATTCGCACCAGTGAGCCTGCAGAATGCCAGCTGTCCCCTGCTTTCCCCAGCTGCTAACCCCCGCACAAGACCAGCATTACTGCGTGAGGGAGGGGCCACGGGCCTCAACCATAAGTAGGGGAGGGGGTGCGCACACGTGTGCCCGGCAGAGTGGACCCGCAGACACGGACGGGTGAGGAAGAGCCAGCTCGTCAACGTGGCGCTGTGCGAGCCGCGAACAAAGGGCCTCAGCCTCCGGGCCGCGTGTTGACACACCAAACCCACCTTTGAGAACCGGCGCTTTCAAAAGGCCGCCTGTTCTGATGCCGGGCGGGTCCCTGCTTACGTTCGCACCGGCACCGTCAGCCTGATGACGGCAATGAGATGAAAGTTGCGGGGGATCAAACTCATTAAAACTCATCCTATGGGGACCACAAACGTCTGTTCAAGATGAATCGAACGGCTGGAGGCAAAGTCAGAGGATCATCACAGTCGCGAATGTCTGGGCCCCAAACGTCGCGCCGATCCAGCGGGTAGATGTCCACTGAAGAAATGACAACTTGGGCCGCAAAGCAAAAACATTTCTCCTGCAGGAACTACAGGAAAATACGAAGCAGATTTCCTGCCGATCCATCCGTGTCGGTACAAAGTCATCGTGACTAAAACCGACGCGCTCCATCAGACTCGTGCCAACACGCCAAACCAAACCACTGCAGACAACCGACCGCCCCACAGCCGAATGTTTTCATGCCGTTTCTGATAGCGTGAACTCCACATGACCCCCCCGCCCCTCGTCTCCCTCCACTTTCTCCTCGCGACACGCTCCCTCCACATACTGTACATCTGCGTCTCATTAAATCGACTTCTGCGTGTGTTGCTGTCGCACTAACGACTGACTCACAGGAAGGCTCATTCTGCTAAATTGCTAAAACAACGCCCCGGGCCCGTGGTCATGAGCAACATGTGACGCCTCGACTGGCTGATCTGCTTGATCTACGCGCGCTGCAGTAAGAGCCGCCGCGCCGCGCGGGGTGACTCATCGCGAGGCCGCAGCGGACCCGACTTCTTCGCGCGTACGCACGAACCGGCTCTCACCGCTTGTAGGAGACACTTGAAAACAAACGCAGTGGGCGTGCAAAAACGCTCGGTCCTGCGGCGTCGTAGGCGGCGGCCGCCCAGAGGTCGGAGAGACAAAGCTTCGTCCACGCGGCCCGGACTCAGTGCGTCGTCCTGCGACGCTGATCGATGCCGCTCGTCCCCGTGAACTGGAGTAACCTCAAATAATGACCGGGTCCAAAGCAAAAGTTAATAATAGAGCACAGCAGGTGCGATATACTGTACGTCCAGGCTGATTTGAATTGCAAAGATGCCTGAGGGAATTTTTCCAGGCGCTTCGAAAACAAGCCGCTGTTTGTGCTGAGGGGGTATCCCGGTCTGACGCAGAAATATCTCAAGTATAATTACTGCGAATCTGCAAGTACTGATTACAGTTTTGCTCTTCTCTACCACGAGTATTACAGCGCGCTCGCGAAGCTCGGCTGCCATCCGGACAAAGCAAACCGCCGTCACGTTGTTGCGGCTGGAGCGCGTCACAGGTCGCACGCCGAAGACGACACCTGAGTAACTGCCCCGACAGAACCGACCAACAGCGGCGCAATCAGCACCAGCGATGCCGCGCGTGAAATCACCGTCTCTTCAACACAAAGGCTGCGTCCTCGTCAACGTGTCGCAGCTCGTTCGTTTGATCCGTACCAAAACTGAAAGGGTAAAGACAACAACTCCCCGTTTTACAGCTGACGAGTTCTTCTCGGATGTGAGCAGTCCCCGCATCTTAGCTAAGCTAAGCTAAGCTAACGGGCTGCAGCTTGTAGCTTCATGTTTACCGACTATCCCAAAAGGTTTAAACATTTGATTTGAATCACGTTTAACTCAAACAAGACAGAAGCAAATCCCACCCTGCCCGAATCTTTTTCGCTGTTAGCTCAGCCTGATAAAAGACAAAACAAAAGATAAGACATTTATTGAAACAGCGACTCAGAAATCACGGCCCGTGCCGTCACATCTGAACTTGTCGCTTACTGGTTTGTCTGGTGGCTCGGAAAAGCCAAAGAAAGAAAGAATGACCGGCCGTGAGGAAAAGCAGAAATAAAATATTTGCTTGGCTGGCAGTTTTTTTTTAAAAAACCATACAGAGAGGAGACAACCGCAGCATTGTGTGTCTCTGTTCACAGCTGAGCCAGCATTGTGCGCCTGTGGATGACAGGCATTCCCTCCCTCTCTGAGTTTTTTTTTTCTTCTCCCTCTACGAGTTTTTTGTCTTTTTTTTTTAATCTGATTGAGCCACAATAGTTGTAAGAGTTCCTATTTGAAAGGCTAAGGTCCAGGCCAGGGGATTATCTCCTCCACAGCTGCCACCACACACACACACACACACACACACACTTCCACCCGTGTATGTGCGACAGTAAACGTGGATGACACCGTTAATCCGGTGCGTCTCTGTAAAAAGCATCAGACTATACAGTATCTCGTGCTTCGACATCCTTCATAACTCTCTACGCGGCGTCGACATAATAGGATTATTTTTTGTGTCTTTGTGTCTTATTCGTCCGTCATCGAACGCAAAGTCATCACGAAAACTCTTTTGTCGTTTCAGACATTGCGAGCGGGAAAGGGCAGCGGCTTACGTCACCGCTGGGCTTTCTGTTGGGTCGGCGAAGAAATCCTGCAGTTGTTATTTTAATCCATGTTGACTGCTGACAACATGGATGTTTGCCGGCTCCTTTTAATTTAATACGGACATGGTGCAAGTGATGACCATGAGCAGATTACTTGGAAAATCCTTGCTTTCCTTTTTCCCGGCCACCTGAAACCGGGCGCACAAAGAAGATGCTGCGCAATAACAATAAATACATTGATAAAAGGGCTGCGTTCAAAAGCTCGTCGCTGCGTGAGGTCGACTTACTAAACAGAGGATGGACATGAGACAGCGGGGGCAGAGAAAACAAGATGCTAAATAAACCACGCGCGTCTGCACGGTCCACACGGGATTGCAATAATTCAGGAGCAGGGATTAACCCCGAGGCGAGAGTTAATCTGGGCGAGCGGCACGTCGGCCAGATAGAAAGATAGACGGGCTAAAGCTCCTTCAGAACCTCGGAGGCCAAAGCTTGTTGGGTCTACGTGAATTTTAATGAACCCGACGGAGCCGCTTCTGCTTATTTGCACGCCAGACGGCTCGCCCATCTGATCAGAGAAAAAAACAACAACAAGCGATCGGTCGCAAGAGTAAGAGTTGCAACAGCGGTAAGATGGGAAATGTGAAAGAGCGGAAGCAGACGTTTTATCAAGCGCGCACAGCGCAGACACAGAAAGCTCCTGAAACGACAGAAGCACATTTAGTTCAAAGAGCACGACGCGATCGCTAAACAAGCAGTGAGGGTTGTGAGCAGGTAACAGGCATCAGGCGGGCCGGCCTCCGACAAACCAAGTGGAAAAAAGCCCAAAGAGTGCGGCACCAGCGCCAACTGTGCGGCGGTCCAGCAGGACTGGAATTTGAGGCTCGGTATTCGGACGCACCGGCGGCAGCTTCAACGTCTGCGGAGACATCAGATCTTACATGGGGGATGAAGGGATTGACCCCGGTGTGCTGCAGAATGTGGGCATCACGTCCTCAGAAAAGGTGGGCTAGGTGGGCGTCACCCGAGCGGACATAATTCAGGGTCGGGGGGTGAGATGGGATTTGGGGGGCACGCAGTGGGAGGCACGCAGTGGGAGGCCTCGGCTTTTTTGCTTGGTTTAGCCAAACAGCAAAAAAACCAACATAAAAGCTGTCAAAATGAGTCTGACCTCCTTTGGTCCCAGCAGGGGGGGGCTGAAGACTGAGACCAGGACAGGCCAGAGCCGCGGAGGCCACGAGTGCCCCCCCCCAGAACACAGAAATAAAAACAGAGGGAGAGATTATACTGGATTCCTGCAAATGAAGGCCTGCAGCGCTCTTGTAATTAAAATAATGCTCCGGGGGCCATTACCGCATCAGGGCGCCGCCCTCATTCGGCCCGGCGGCTCCACACACACACACACGTTACTCCCCCCCCGGGTCGGGGAGCACGGTCGGTGCTGGACACCCGGAGGGAGGAGCTGAGGAGCGAGACCTCGCTCCTCTTCATCAGCAGCGACGCAGGCCGGGTGGGAGCCGCCGATATAGAGCTCCATGCTCCATGCTCCATGAGCTTCAATGTTATTATCTAAATCAATCACTGGTACAGCAATAACTGGGAATAATTGGGTTTGTACGCGCTGACTGATCAGTGGAATCAGATTAATGTATCCAGGATGCAGCAGTTAGTGATGGGGGACAGAGGTTGGGGAAAAAAAAAAAAAACCCAAAATGAAACCAAAACCCAGAGTGAGCAATAAATCATGGAGCCTGAGGACGATGAACCCACCAGCCAAACCAAATGAGCGGAAAACCCTCATTAACAGCGTCAGATTGATACGGAGGAGAACATTTGGGTTCGCTCCGCTCCTTTCTCCTCCCCACGTCTATTTGACTGAGGGGGGGGGGGGTCATCACTTACATCATGATGTTGTTCATCGTGGATATATCGGCGGTGTCCTCTAATGACTCGAGACCAGCGTGCGGTGAACAGATGCGACTGAGTGCACGTTAAAAAAAATAGAAAGAGACGCAGGTTCAGGATGTTGCGTAAAGAATCGTGCTCGCTGACGTCCGGCCATCGCAGGCTGAGGATCCGTCACATCGTTGGATACAGGCCTGATCGATCACACATTGATACGGTATCAGCCACTGTCCCATTTCTTCAGTGATAAGTTTCAGGTTTAAACACAGCTGTCGGTGTCTTTACGGCACACGGGGAGGGGGAGACCTAATTACAGCTCAGCACTCAACGTTAGAGCGTCAGAGCGGCGAGGAAATGAGATCCGAACGGCGGCGGGAGGGAGCGACAGAAGGCGAGAGAGAGAGAGAGACCAGCACAAGACCACTTTGAAGAATCACATTCCTTGTGATCAGCTTAGGAAAACTCCTCAAGGGCAGAGAAACAGAAAATGAGGGCATCTCTTTTTCAGCGTGTGCTTCATCCCGCAGAGCGCGCCCATTCCCACGCCGCACAGCGTTTGTTCTGTCGTCGATGCTCCGTCCAGAGCGCGCTTTGTTCAGGGAAAATTTTTAAAAAAAAATTGAGGGAAGTTTAATCTTTGCCTCGACAGCGTGAGAGACACAGGCGGAGTCAGACTGGGTGAAATCAGTTGGATGTTTCTGAGCAGGGGCCGGTCTAATTCCTGCTTCAGATGGCCGATTAACTGAGCCGCTCGCACAATTACACCGCGGCCATGGTGCCTCCATCCTGTGGGGGCGCACGCACACCGTCATCTTCATCACGCTGCTCTCAGTGTGGTAATCTGACGACGCCTGTGTGGGTTTGAAAATATGAAATAAACCTGAACTTTTTTTGTCTTTCATCAGCTGCAGGGTCGACAGGAAAACTGTAAGTCACGAGCTGAGACACCGTTTTCAGTCGTTATTCAGGTTTCACGCCTGGGTCTGAAATCATTTAGTCGGGTTGTCCAAACCCGGAGTGGTGAATTTATGTACAGTTATTTATATAATGCCCCCAAAAACTCCAGGAAGGGGACCGGCTGTGTGGCGCTGTCTCATCTCACAGCTCTGAAACCTTTGTGCCTGTTGCAGGGGGACGACCGGCGACTCAAACCAGAGCGATATCAGCGGCTGCACGTTGACACGCTCCGTCAGACCGCCGCACGCTCCTCGCATAAAGCCCGCGGGCCGTCCCCGACCGCTGCGGCGACCTGCGAGCGAGCGAGGAACAGAAATGGAAGGAGCGAGAGAGCAAGCGTCAATTAAAGAGAGTGGCTTTGGACCCCGGCTTCAGCACCGGCGCGAGCGATGATATATTAAACTTGGCCCGGTGCGTTGTCGCTGGGACACATCGCTGTCAGCCTGCCGGGCCCCGTCGCAAAAAAATAGGGCGACGACGAAAAGGGAGAAAAAAAAAAAAAAAAGGGGGGAATGCAAACACACTCTCCTCCATTACTGAGCTGAGGCAATATTTGCAGTTTCCACATGCCCATCCATCGGTGCAGGTGGCGAGCAGAGGGAGGGACGCTGCACCTGATACGCTGAACTACTGCTTCACTGATGAAAACACGGCGCCAGTTTGCTTTTATTAACAGGGTCACACCGTTTTAATCACCCGTACGCAAGCGGAGAGAAAAGCCGAGTCAGAATAATTTACTTATCTCTGCCTTCTCTCTGGAGGCTCGGCGCTTAATTAGAAAATAGTCTGCTCCTGTGCGAACGCGAAGTGAAGCGCACACTCCTGGACTCTGGCGAGATCGCCTCTGGCAGCAGACGGAGGGCGAGTCTCGACTTTATCAAAAAACTGCACAACGAACGAACCGGCAGCTAATTTATTGACCCTTCGGCGCCACATCAGCCAACCGGCGCTGCGACCTCACGGGGGGGGGCAGCCCGGACCGCTGCAGACGTGAAGCGGACAGAATTTAGCTAATGTGGGATTTGGATCGGCGCTCGAGCTCAGATGACGGGCTCACGAGCCGGCCCAGTCTGGATTTGACACGACGAGGCAGCGCCGATGCAAACTCTCCCCCTCGTCAGGGGTGAAGCGGACGGGGAAGGGAAATCAATAGCATAAGCACTAATGGGCGACGAGGGAGCCATTAATCAGGGGAGGGGTGGTGGACCTTGAGGACACCTCTGCCCCCCCCCCGTAACTCAGACTGAGGCTGATGAGCGCCGAGCCGCCGCGTGCAGCCTCGCTGCTGCAGAGCTGCTGGGAGTTTGCTGTGGAGACACAGGAAGTGGCTGGGGGTGGGAAGACACGTCAAACAGGAAGTGAAAACAGCTCCGTGTGCCGTTAACCTGAGAACACGCACACGCACACGGAGCCGGGACAAAGACTAAACGACCTCGCCGCGGACGCTGACCCGAGCCGACCCTGGGCTCGCCATCATCCCGTCGTTCTCAGGGAAAAAACCTCTGATCTGATTTATTTCCAACATGTTCAGAGCAAAATAAAATTTCCTGAAACAGGAAATATCATTTGGAAAAAAAAGACCTGATGAACTGCAGCTCTCAACTTTTTTTGTTTAGTCATTCCCAGCATACCCGCTGACCAATCTGCAGCATTCCATTTCTGATGTTTCCAAGTTTTCGCCAGCAGCCCCGCTCGCCAAAGTGGACCTCGTAAGCTGAACGGACACGGTGCTGCTCAGGCTGACGTGTGCGGCAGCCATTTTTCATCTGTGTGTAATCATCTTACACCTTCTCTTCTGCGAGCTGACGTTTGCCTCCCACGTTCCCCACAAAGACCCGAGTTCGCACGCTCTCGCTCAATTCCTGGGGTGACTGTGAATGAGTTTTTACAGCGTGCCACCTCATTAATGGCCGCGCGCCGCGGTTTACAGGTGGCTCTGGCGTCACGCTGCACGGGCAGGGTTCAAAGAGCTGACGGGAGCTAACGCTGGCAGCTAGCGAGGCTGTTAATCTTTATTTATTTACGGAGGAAATGGGAACAAGTGCGCGGTGCC
The DNA here is from genome assembly GCA_016785225.1 of Psettodes erumei. NCBI lineage: Eukaryota > Metazoa > Chordata > Actinopteri > Pleuronectiformes > Psettodidae > Psettodes > Psettodes erumei. Next base: position 1,396,545 of record JAFBJZ010000776.1, on the reverse strand, counting down.
CAGGGCAATGGCCGCCCTCTTCTGTGGCCTCCAGAGCTGCTTTCTGACACAGAAAGCGAGCGAAATAAGGCGACGCAAGTGTAGCACGACCGCCCGTCGCCGACCACGTGGATGCACCGAAAACCACGGAGCCCGGTCGAATTTAAGACCCGACGCTGGCTCTCCAGACGTGGTTATTTGCGTATTTGCCGTGGGTGTGACGAACAATGGAATTTTACCCCCTATTTCAATTTTCACACCGTCACCGTGACCTGCTCTGGTGCTGCGTCACCTTCCAGTATGTCGAGCGGTGGCGTTAAAAACCTCGTGTGTGTGTGCGCGCCTGGTCGTCCCACAGCGACCGGACGGTGGACAAATTGAGACCAAAAAAAAAAAACCCAACAAACCCATGAAAGACTAAAAATACAGTTCAAGACCTTGAAACCAACCAGCGACGCCTTCCCCTTTTTCTTCTACGCCTGATGGGAAATCACACTGCGAAACCGTACAAGTGCGCGTTATGCAAATTCGTCATGGAACCGCAGCAACATTTGGACTGCGAGACATTTTACACAAGCTCCGCGTCCAATACTGAAGACGGCAGATCTGCCTTCAGGCGCGGGGTAACAGAGAAGTTTAAAACTGTTTAACAACTTGAAGCTGGCGGTGGAGATAAAACAGGAAGGTAGTTGCGACAGCGCCGCGTGCCATCGACTGATAAGGAGCAAAAGCATTTCTGCAGAGTAAAAGTACACACACACTGAATTATAGCAGCGCACACTGCAGTAGACGTTAGTGTCTGTCGTATGAAGACGGACCCGAGGGGTTGGAGTTTCAGCGCGACGGTCGTGTGCGACTCCGGGCTACGACTGGGGGCGGGGGCGGGGTGGGGGGGTGGGGGGGTTGGTCCGGTCACAGTCTGACAGGTGTGGAACCTGATTACAACACATCCTGGTGACATAACGCAACGCGGCCCGACTGCAGCAACGTCACGCACACTGCTGATGAAAAGCAGACAAAGTGGGAAGAATCGAATGGATCCCGAAATAAAGCGAACTGTCCGGCAGAGCTCATTAACTGGAAATCATCACACGCCAATATTATTATGACAAATGATGAAAAGGTAGCACGTGCCCTGAGAAAACAAAAACAGAGCAATGATTAAACACCTCAGGATTTCATGTCCCCAAAAACAGCCTTTTCATCCCTGCAGTGACAGACCCTGAGATAAACGCCTCATGTAAATAATAAATAAATAAATAAATAAAAAAAGCAGAAGCCTTTTTTTCTAAAAGCAACAAGGAAGAAAAGTGCTGTGTGGCCGCATGGCGTGAAGCCAGCGCCTTCAACAGTTCCACTGAGTCACTCCGAGTGTAACCGCTGATGCCGATCGTAATTGCCACGCGGCCTACCGGAGGTCAACAGCATCTAAACGAACTGGTTCCCGTGAGCGCCGATTCCACATTTAAAAGAGAAACGACGTGATCGGGGCGACGCCTCCCCCCACCCCACCCCCACTCCCGTTATCTATCCACGATCAATTATCGTCTGCGCCTCGTTGGCTCTCGCGTGCGTGACGGCGATAGCGCGGAGGGCGAAGGGCCGACGGCAGGTGGCGCGGCGACGCGGGGGCCGCCGTCTCCCCCGTGCCGCTGCAAACGGTGAGGAGTTAAGGGCGCTACCGGGCCTGCTCCCTCATGAGAGGGGCCCTTTGTCCCGAGAGCAGAGCTGTTTAGTATTAGCATCAGCAGACAGACAGCGCCGGTGTTGGAGGCGAAAACGCTCCACCTCAGAAAAGTTCTCTGTCAGATGCAAATGACCGGCGTGCAGTGCAGCGACGTTTTCTTTCTTTCAGTCTAGTATTACTGATGTTTAAACAACTGTTACGTAACCACACGTTCAACAAAAGCAGAGTGCAAAGAGCAGAGAGACCAAACAGATGGAGCATTATCTAGTACGCCACATTTCCTTGAAGCCACCAATCACAGTTGAAGAATTAGCAGCCGTGAAGCTAGTGGCTAACATCAGGCTGGAAACCAGGCCAACTGACTAAAAAAGTGATCAGTTTGAAAAAGAAGAGCTGAATCAATCAATCACAAATCCACTGCTGAAGGAAGACGAGCAAAATGTCTCTCAGTCGCATCTGAAATCAGATTTAGCGTGGCTCCACCTGTGAAGCGATGCGTTTCAGCGAGTGACCAGAGCTTGTTCCATCCTGTTTCTCAGAAAATCACCTGGGGGGGGGGATTCAGACTAATGCATGAGCACCGCGATGGGGAACAAAGGAGGAAAACAGGGTAAAGGAAGAGGGGGATGGTCTCTGACAAACATCGTGCAACTTGGGTCTAAAAAAGAAAAAGCCGTCAAATGAGTTGGATGAAATGTGGACGGTGCTGGAGGCGGAGCTGATGCAGGCCTTCCTTCCCCATTTCAGATTCGTTCTAAGGCCAGAAATAGCCTGTGCAGCTTTTAAGACTGTGCACTCCCAGTTCTGAACCCAGGAGTGTGTTGGGCTCTTGACCTCACATCCACCGTGTGATTGCACAAACCTGCATCGGTTCACACGGCACGGCCGCTCGGGTTGATCGCCGCGATACATACCCGGGATTACAAAGTGCAGTGTTGCAGATTATCTGTCATCATCTATGTAAGATGACCTCACCGAGCACCTCGCATCTGTTTTCTGTGCTGCGAGAAACACAGAAGGTCTGGGTGACAGAAGTGTGAGGATTTTGCAAGTGAGGAACGACGTGCCGAACATTCGGGGAACTGAGAAGTACAATTAAGGCTTTTAAAAAGGCAGCACCCCCCCTCACAAAAAGAGTCAACATAATTGACAAAATACTATTCGGTTTAGTCTAAATTACCCAGCCACCAAAAGGCCCAGCTCCTCTCTAATGATGTCAATTAAAGGGAAAAAAAAAAAAAAAGATCGGTGGTATTTCCCATTAACATGGAGGCTGGAGCTCTGCCATCTGGTAAAGAGCTTGAGATTTTCCAAGCAAGACAGCTGGCAACTGAAATTAGTGGAGACGTACACTACTTCTGCTACTTCTCATATGCAGATTTAATAAGAACTCATATTTAGCTCGGTGTTTTCTCCCTCCCCCTCCAGTTAAACTATGTGGTGGGCGTTCTTTTTAAGAGCCGCCGCTGATCTCTCGTTAGCTGCAACAGTTGTGCCGTGGAGTCTCTTGTTCCATCCAACGCTCAGCACATTATTATGATTAGGACAATATTCAACTTCTAAACTGAATAAGTGTGTGTGTGTGTTATACTGCACCGCAACAGTTTTGCACCTGCATGTCAAGACAAAGCAGACCCCCCCCCCGAAAACCACACATTGTTCTGATCAGAGATTAAGTGTTTAGCTTTCCATGTTTTCTTAGAAAAATACTCATTTTTTTAACAATCTTGCCCCTCTGTCCTGGCCTTCATGAGCACAGCTCGACACAGAGGGATTACGATGATCGCATTTTAAATCCAAAGAGAATCACTGGGTAGGAAAATTGCAGTACGCACTTTCTAACTTCTTAGCTTCCTCATCAGCGTCGGAGAATCGCATTAGCGCCTCGTCGCGCTTTGAAAGCGCTCCTCGTGCCCGGGGATGCGGACGAGGTGGGGTTTCACAGAGAGCGCTTTAAATAGCTCACAACACGACGAAAAGCCGACAAAAACCTCGCAGGGTTCGTCTCTTTCTAATCAGCGTACCTTCTGCAGCGTAACGTTGCCACTGCTCGTTGAAAATACTCTGCAATCATACGGGGGGGCGACAGCATAGGCCTCAAATTTTGTTGTGCTGTTGCCATACTTAATGACCATGTGCACCATCACATGACGCAGCAGAGTGTTTTGAATTTTAGGCTATAGCACGAGCTAACTGCCGTTTCTTTCTTTAGTTATTGAGGGTTTAAGTATAAACACTACATCTGGTGACTGAAAAGAAAATATTGATCTCCCTGTAAGGTTCAGACTTAACACTGCAGCTTTCTCTGGGTGAGGATTTTAAACCTACAGATTTTATTTCTTCGTTTAATCAAAACAACGTTACTTGCTGAAATCACAACCGGTACTTTCATTTGACACAGGACGGATATGGCAAATTACACAGGAAATATTTTCAGGCATTTCATCTCTGTGAGTAATACCGACAAGCCCCGACACTGAATAATCAAATAGCTGTCACTTACTTTGAGGATATCTCCGCGCTTGAAACTAAGCTCATCATCGGCGGTTGCTGTGAAATCGTATTTGGCAATGGCCTCCATGGTCCTCGCTGCTCGCCGGGAAAACTGCTTGGTCTTCGCTGCGTGTTTCAGGGGGGGGGGGCTGAATTAAAAAAAGAAAAAACAAACGTATCCAGGCTCCCGCGGCCAGATGCTTTTCTCCCGAGTCTCTCCTCCCGTCTGTGACCCGTTCCTTTTGGTTCTTAGACCTCACATAAAGGTCAGAGTGAGGTACCTGCAAAACAGCAACGACACTCAGTCAACACTCACGAAAAGGGTTTGTTAGTAGAGAAGTGCATGTGGTTAACTTTGGGACATTTTAAAAATACAACACACACACACTCCTGGTCATCTCCAGTGGCACAACTGTGTGTGTCAGGGGTTAAGGCCTGCAGCGTCTTGTTTCTGCTGCTGCTCTGGGCAACATGCATCACAGGACAGGAGGATTCAAAGTTCACCACAACCAGTACCATTTCTTTTCCAGCAAACCAGCCGGTCCGAACCGAGGGGAAGCCAGTAACCTACTTAAGCAGAGCCGACAGCGATACATTGGCTAAACCCGCAGTTGCTGGGTTAAATGGATAAAGCTGCGTTATCCCATTAGGTTGTTTGCTAATATGCTAATGGTTCACGCTAATGCAACCGTGCGACCCGTAAGGCCATTAAATCTGACAGCCACCTCCAAGACAGCGAGGGGAGGCGCAAACAACCGGCGGATGGGCTGCAGCACAGCACCAGCGTTTGTTGTTCACAGCTTTTGTTTTGTTTCCCCGAAATCAACCCGCATCTCGTCACAGATAACCACGTTCATACGTTAGCTAAGACGGCTCTTTAAAAAAAGAGAGAGACGTGACCGTAGCCATTGTTTACAGTAACGCAAACAACCCAACCCATGACCACCACAACGCTACTGAAAACAAAAGAGTACAAAAAATAAAAAAAAAATAATTGAAACACATCGGTGATAAAAGTAGTGAAGACAAAGTCATGAAAAGGGAAGCTGGAGTCCGACGGGGGGCAGACCTACAATTATCCTGGAGGATTCACCACCCTCTCTCTCTTTCTCGTGACTCTTTTCTAATCCAAATAACATTATGATTTCAACATCCAGCAGAGTGGCGTTTACGGCATCATATCGCGTTTCTTTTCTTTCACCCCCTTTCCCCTTTTTTGTGCCGTTTTCACGCCAGTTCGCGTGAATCGATTCCGTTCCAGCAAACAGACTGCGCCCAGTGCTCTAGAACGCTGGGGCTAGCATGCCGGCTAACGGTCGGGCAACAATAACTGCGATGCGGTACGATTATCAAACTACCCCGAGCTAATTTACCCCAACGGGGCGGGTTAACGACAGCTAAAAAAAAACAAAAAGAAAGAGCGCCCACTTTAGATTAAAAACCAGGTGTTTTGTAAACGTCGCGGGGCCTGCTAGCTAGCTTCACGTTGGCAAATGTGAACATGAAGAAAACACCTCCTTTTTTTCGTAGCGCAGGCTGTTGTTGCTAGCGCAGTAGCACGGCTAGCCCGAGCTAACGTTACTGAACTTGACTTAGCCTGCGTCGCGAAACGGGGGGGGAAACAGCGCACAACTTTTATGGAAAGCGAGGTGGGGTGAGGGGTGCGTGGAGGGGGCCGTGGGCAAGTGGCGGGGGGAAACTCACCACTCGGGATATTCCGTTTGAACGCTGCCACCGTGACGAACGAAAAGCTGTCGTGTAGGCTATCCGCTCCCCGTTTCCTCTGAGGAGGCAACGAACGGTGAATGTCTGGTGTCGCTTACACCCCGTCCTACGAGCCCAAATCGAGCTGCTAGCATAAGGTTTATTTCCGCTTCCTTCCACAGCGCTGGGAGGGTCTGCCTGCTGTTGTGACTGGAGCTCCTCCCTGTCAGTCTGCTCCACTTATCTGTCAAAACCCCACCGCACATCTGTCACCCACTCCTGGCTTCATCTATCTATCTATTATATATGGAGTTAATAAGTGGGGCAGCAGATAATGAAAATAATGGAAATAAATTGTTACCACCAGAGTGATAACTTGACCGACTTTGCCGGTGATGATGATTGGGGCAAGTGAGAGACACTGTTTTGGTGAAGGTGTGGACAATTTGAAAATAAGAAAAAAAAGCCTCTACATTACACTTCTTCACCTTGCATGTTACATGTCAGCAGGAAGTTCTTACCTTTATCCACTACAGAAACCATTTTTTGTTGTTGGCAAATAGCTTGGATATTTGTTCGTCTTTTTTTTGTTTTCATTTTTGTGGACATCTGCTTTTAATTGGGACCCGTCAGACATTTTAACACCATGACAACGCTGACACCTAGTGGGAGAATTTTGTCCTTACGAATCCAGCTGGATAATAGTAATGCATTTTGTATTTTTTTTTTTTTAAAGAGCTGGCGAGGCGGTTTAAGCTCAACGTGGCAGAAGTTGAATTCAGAAAGACATTGACTTACAAGCTGAATATAGGAACATTGCAAGAGTAATTTAAAAAAATACTACCCTGCTAAAATGTGACTGAAATCACTCTGGAAGACCCGAGCAGTGGATTATCTCTGCAACATATGAATTCATATTAATATAGGTCTGTAATTGAGGCTGAGGTTAAACAGGACATATTAAATGTTGGATGAAGACAATGCGAAACTCCTGTAGACGGTCGTATCCTCTGAATGTGAGCGCCTCCGTCAGCTGAAGTCGTTCAACATGTGGCGTTGCCCGTTTTCAGACTGACGACACAGTTGCGTCGGCTTCACGTTTACGGTTTTTTTTTTCTTTAAGGGCGCGTTTCAGATGTCTCGCGCATTGATGATGTCTTTCGGATAACACAAACAACGCGCGTGGCTTTGCATCCCTAATATGAAATCCATAAAGTAATATTTTGATACATTTTATTTGATATATTTGTAGATATTTTCATATTGCTGTTATATTAGGGTTGTTTAAGTTATATTCTTCTTGTTCTTCCGATTGGGATGGACTTTGCCTCCAAATCGAATTCATCTTTTTCATCCTTCAGTCCCGAGAATCGAGAGGAAGGTAGGTTTTTCTTTGTTCTTTCCCTTTTGTTTTTAAGGAAGTCATTGTCATGACTGTAAAATTATCTTTCAAAATATCAAATTTCAATCATCAAAATGTAATCTTATTATTTAGTTTTCATCTTTTATAATGTATTAATATTTTGTATGAGTGAGTAATCATTCTTTGTTTTTTTTCCAATTATCATGACTTAAATAATAAATGGACTGACAGGGATCTTTCTGTTTGTATCCGTTTTGTCAGATCATGAGCAGTACAACAATGTGCTCATGCCCAGCATCTTTGGTGTCATCTGTTTTCTTGGGCTCATTGGAAACTGTATAGTTATCTACACCATTGTGAAGAAGACCAAGCTCTGCTCCCAGCAAACGGTGCCGGACGTATTTATCTTCAGTTTGTCCATCGCAGACCTCCTCTTTCTCCTCGGCATGCCCTTCCTCATCCACCAGCTGGTGGGCAATGGCTCCTGGTGCTTTGGTGCCACCATGTGCACGGTCATCACAGCGCTGGATTCCAACAGCCAGACTGTCAGCACATACATCCTGACTGTAATGACTCTGGATCGCTATCTGGCCACTGTGCATCCCATCCGCTTCAAACACGTTCGAACCCCCCCGGTGGCCGGGGCAGCGGTGGCTCTGGTGTGGGTGTTCTCCCTGGTCTCCATCACTCCGGTCTGGATGTACACAGGACTCATGCGTCTCAGGGATGGCACGGTCGGCTGCGCCCTCCTGCTGCCCAACCCTGCAACAGGTACATACTGGTTCACCCTCTACCAGTTCTTCTTGGCCTTCGCTCTGCCTATGGTGGTCATCTGTGGCGTCTACTTCAAGATTCTCCAGAACGTGTCGGCCACAGTTGCCCCGCTACCCCAGCGCAGCCTGAGGGTGCGGACGAGAAAGGTGACCAGCATGGCGGTGGCCATTTGCCTGGCCTTCTTCGTTTGCTGGGCCCCTTACTACGTCTTGCAGTTGGCCCACCTGGGAGTCCAACGGCCCACCTTTGCTTTCCTGTATGCCTACAACATCGCCATCAGCATGGGCTACGCCAGCAGCTGCATTAACCCATTCATCTACATTATTTTAAGTGAAACTTTTAAGAGGCAGCTCGCTTCAGCTGTCAGGCCGCCGAACAAGATGTCCAGAGTTGCCCCTGCTCTGGCTGATGGCAGTATGAGTCTGAGGGTGGCAGCAGACGGCTCTCGTCCATCTCCACTGCTTCAGAACATGCTGCCCGTCACTGTGGCTGTGCACTGAGGCTGACAGTCAGCTGGCCAAAGCATGACCACCGCCATCAAGCCACCTTCTGTCACTACAGACCACCTGGTGGTTCTATAATCAGTGTGATCATATATAAAAAAAATGAGGGAAAAACAACAGTAATCTTGTACAGACTTAGCAGACTGCAGAGAATCACAGCTCTTTAACAATGGAATGATTAAATTACTGTTCTTCTGTATGATTTTCTTGTAATACATATTTTATTATACATAAATTAATACATATTGTATTAATTCATTAAGCGCTGTAAATTAAAAAAATACTTCCACCATGCAGAATAAAATTAACTATTAGCATTAACTCTATGAGCTGTCATGTTGCACACTGTCCACACACACAGTGCACCGACAGCGGCATGTCTTTTTGTGAGAACACGGCTTTTAGCAGATTGTTAATGCATCTTTTCTTGCATGTTAAACCAGCTGAAATGTCAAAAGAATATGGTGTTTAGCAGTGGAGCACCTTTGAGGCAGGTGTAAACAGCTGCGGGCACCAGTAATTACACAGCATGAAAGGAGGATGTGCTGCTCCTTACAACACACCAAGTGAAGACAAACTGCATGTTAATGAGCAAAAAGACGTGAGCATCACACGATGGCTGCGTTTTAAATGCTGAGTTGTTTCTTTCTCTCTGAGGTAGGTGAATAGTCCATCAGTAACATTACTTATATATTATCCAAAGTGATAAAATACTCTATCTTTGTGGCAATTGTGGCTTGTGATTCTGTGATTTAGATATTTGTGTCCTTGTGTATATATTTACTATGATGTGACTGCTATGGATATGTGCTCTTTGGTATGTTTATGTATTTCTTTGTCTTTGGAGTTTCTGTTGAAACCTGCTCTGTGATTTATATGGTTAATTATGTGCTATATTTATATATTATATCTCATGTGCAATTGAAAGCTTTTTAAAGCAAATATTTCCATATAAGAGACGTGTCAGTTATTCAGTGAGCAAGGTCATACATCACGTGGGACACAGTTCAACCAGAAGTGTCGGCTGTGATCATCTCAGACTTGAGAGTGAAAGCTGTTTCTTTTTCCTGCTTTTCACAGTAGGAACATTTATCACTTATGCAAATGTCTGGTGTTAGATAATGATTCCATTATCTTGAAAAGAACACAAAATTGTACATGATAATTCCTTCATTATACAAACCTCCTCCAGAACCAAAATAATGAAATAGCAAGGCAGATATTTACACCCCACCCCTGCTGAGAGATTATCTTTGGTGGTAATTGGACAGAAAAATCCTGATCACCAAACTGCATGATATCAGTGAAAACATCAATATTCCTCTTGATGTTTTCACGTTTCACTTTTAACATTTCTCTGTGAGCTTGAGGCTTTTTGGACTTAAAGTCAGACTTTTTTTGAATGCTACCATACAAGTGAAAATACACTGTGAATTAAAGATGCACTTGACAGTGTCATTTAATTAATGTGTACTAATGTGTGTCTCTGCTGAAAAGCTTTAATTATTTGTGGAATAAACAGATTTACGCTTCGATAAGTCCATCAAAAAAAGACATAAAAACATGAGGTTTTGTGTTTAATACTCCAGACACAGAATATGTATGTGATGCTGTAATAAAATGTTAGTTGTTTTTTTTTTTACCTAAATAAAGTTAAATTTAAGGGGGGAAATAATTTTTCCACACTTGCAGTCCTTGTTCGGCCCCATGACGTGATGTAAAAGCACATAGGTGGTTCCACAAAGCACTGTGGTGAAACCTAACCACGCTTGAAATTAGATTTTTACTCTTTCACCGCACCCAGTGTGTGAAATCATATCATACAACATGCAGGACTTTGAGATGTTTAACAGAGATTTGTAGCTTTTACTCACTTTCTGAACCAAACGTTGGTGCCAGCGTGAGCCGGTCATGACGCGTCCCTGAGCTGCGCCGTCACGTTCTCACAGCGTGCCAAACGCCGTCATAAACGGGAAGTGACTGTGGAAAAGTTGGAAAGTCAACCAAACAACTAAAAAAGAAACACAAACCCACCACAAAGGGATGACAATCCAAATGAGATGCAAAACGAGCAGTAAAATGTCCATAAAAGGATGGAAATTGCTGCAGAGAGATGAGAGGCACAAAAAGACATGACTCAAAGGAACCACAATGACATTTGAAACAATTACAATGAAAAAAAAGGTGACGAAGAGAGACACACAAAACGACTATACAACTATATAAACCTCTCTCCCCCGGTAGTAAGTGATGGTTTAATTACGTGTCCACGTGGTTTTTCTTCTCTGAGAACGTGACACACTGCGCTTCAGTTTAATCTGATTTCCACAGGGAGGGATTCAGGTCGTGATTTTCTTTCAGCACCATTATGAGTTTCATTTTCATCAGCTCTTCGCTTTTAGACGTCAGCAACGGGCGATTATTTCTGGGAGCAGCACACTTCATAAAACCAGCAACTCTTTTTTTTGGATGATTTCTCATCTGGCTCAATATTTAATACAGTCAGAAACCATTTGAGCTCATTAACCAGAAAATCAATGAACAGACAACGTGCACAATGTTTCTCATCACTCACTGTCATGCCATTAACCATCAGCCATCACTGCAAAACCAAAACACTGGGGGGGAAATTTAATACGACAGCCAGATGTTGTAGACATGACTGTTATAAACCCTCGGGATGAGCGACCTCCACCACCTGCTGTCACAACGTTAGTCTGATGGTGATCCTGACGGAGAGTGGTGGCAACGCAACAAACACGGTGTTCAGTTCATTTCATTCAAACACCACGTCTGCACGTCCAAGCTGCAGCTGCACACACAGAGAAAAATAAGGAACGACCTCTTAAGTTTGCCACGGCCTTGCTTTACACTCACAGCTTTTTATATCTGATGAAATACTTAAGCAGAATCTTGAATCATAGTTATATATATATATATATATGCCGCAGCTGCCTGACAAAGGCCAGAGAAAAGAAATGACATATAACATAAAGTCTTCCACAAAACATTCAGCAACACTGAAGACTTTGTGAGAAATGCTGTGTTTAATTTTCAATCCATAAAACTCGCAGTACATTAAGCAGACATTACAGAGCAGTCCAGCGGGGGGACTTCTGTGTGTCGTGTCCAACCCCCACTTACCATACGTGTTAATCTGACTTTATACAGTGACCTGAAACATACAGTTTTTAATCTGGTACTTAAATTACATAATTACACATCGGGTACAAAATGTAGAGTTTTAAAAAAGTTAATAATAAAATATAATCTAGCCACATTTCCCCAAGTAATGTCTCAGAAAACATCCTTCACTCACTATCGAGTCGTTTGGTAACGAGAGTAGTCAAACAGAAATATGTTAAATGGCAAATACAGTTGCAGTGTAAGAACCGAGCTGGTCTCTCACTTTTTTCTTCCCTAATAAACCCCCAGTGACAAATTTACAATGCATAAGTTAACAAAAATTAGCAAATTGAAAATTAGACACAAATCATGAAATGACGGAAAACGAGTATTAAATTTGTTCCCTTGGAGTTTTGCTCCTCTTCCTCCTCCAGCAGAAAAAAAAGCAGAAGTGGTGAAGCTGCATAAACGACGACTCGTGAATTATTAGATATGCCAACTATCTGGGGTGGTTACTTCATTACAGTGTGTGTGAATGTGACAAAGCACGATTACCATTAGGACACATCACAACACTGCAGAGACAGAATGACAGTGTGTGTGTGTGTGTGTGTGTGTGTGGGGGGGGTGTGTGTGTGTGAAAAAAACCCGCTCTTGCATCATGTCCTGTTAACGTTGGCTAATGTCAATCAGTAAAGAATTTACATCCAACATCAGAGAAAGAGACAAACGTTTACATTTTCATTCGCTCAGACACACACACACACACACACACACACACACACACACACACACACACACACACACACACACACACGCACACACAAACACGAAACAGAAAACAACTGGAGGGAAATTAGGCTCAATAATGGGGACTAATGTCGGTTACATACAAACAACAACATGATTTACTGATGTGTGTGTCAGTATTTTATATGATATTTAAACTTCCCATGTTTTTTGTTGTTCTGTTCAAATACTGTCTGGTATTTGTGGAATGGACACACACATCATCACACACATTTGTAAACCTTGTTGTAATTTGCAGGTCACGCGGCACAGATTTGTCACCGTGACTGAGGCTACTTTCTCTCCTCTGCTTTTGCCACATGTGGTCGTCTGATTGCTTCCAAGTTAGCGATGCATCTTGGCATGTGAGCTCTGGTCATGTAGCAACATTTTTTTTCTCCTTTAAAAAGAAAGTGCATTGGTGAAATAACCGAAAAATGATCCTACATGGCACAGCAACGACGCAGCAGCGCATTTACAGCGCAGGTGTGAGTGTTTTTTGCAGTGTTTAACAACGAGTTCACATGGTTTAGCCCATTATCTCTAAAATGAATATGATTCCAGTGTATACCACATGAACCAAGCAAGTTTTAAGATTCATTTTCCCTCATGAAAATCTTTGTATAATGGGCTAGAAACATGCAAAGTCACCAAATTACCCTCTGCTTTGCAAATATTGATCATAACCTCTGAAATGAAACCATACGCTAACAGTAGACTGCTTTGTAAAAACAAACAAACAAAAAAAAATCACTTTACAGCAGTTTCTCTCCTCAGTGAATTCAGCTCTGCATAGATTTAGTTTAAGACACACACAGGTAAGAACTCAGAACAGTACTATGAGCGGGAGAGAGAAGTTTTACTTTGATTCCAGCGACGCCGCCTGCCGGGAGCTTCTCTGTGTGCCGAGCTGGGGGGGGGGATGTCCGAGCGTTCGGATGTCATTCGAGGCTGTCACAGAGGCACTTATACCGGAAAAACAAAAACAGAGCGGTCAGTCACATGGTAGCCACTCACTGCAGTCATCGCTATGATTGATACGAATGATAACGCGACAGACACTTCGACAACCGAAAACCGAGGCTGCTACAAAGTCTTCCTCTCGTTTTTGTAACGCTGAACTCACATCACAGTCAGTGACTGCGTTTCTTATTACAGCGGCAGGAAGGCGTCTGAATCCTCCCCCCTTCTGCTCTCTCTTGTTTCCAAACTGAAAAACGGCCCCTGCCGTTCCGCCTCTAGCGCAGTAATCTAGCACGGCGTGCGCCGCGGGTTCAGAAGCGGCCCTCGGGGACGGGTCTGCGCCTACCCAGGGAGGTGGTACTGTATCGCGTCCGCTGCAGCGTGGCGTAGCCTGGCTTGTCTGACAGCAGGATCCGGTGGGCCGGGGGCACCGCCATTTCGCCGTTCCTCTGCAGGGAGGCGCACCGGCGAAATGTCAAATCCAGCTTGGTCTGGATGTTGCTGGAGCTGTGGGCACGCTGTAGGTCCACGGGGTCCTGCGTCCCGGCCTTTCCGTTCACCAGCTGCACTCTGCAGTTGTGGGCGTCACAGCTGCGGGTGACGCTGGCCTTCCTCTCTTCGGGCGCCACCGCGGTCAGCGTCCCATTGGATTGGGACAGTTTGGCTAAATTACTGCCTGCCAGCTTCTCCAGCTGTCCATGGCCGTCCAGACGCCTCTCTTGCCCTTTAATTGGTGACCTAGGAATTTCTTTCCTCATGAAACCAGGTTTAAAAAAAGACAAGAGGCTGTCATGGCTGCGACCCTCCTGTCCCCTCTGACCCCTCCTGTCCTCGGGCTGAACGGTCATCTGTAGCACGTCTTTTTGTGCCCTGGAGGTCACGCTCGTCTGGACCTTGGTTCTCCTCAGGGTGGAGTCTCTGCTCGGGGGTGCACTGTGGCTGATGTGCCCCCCTAGAATGGCCCCTCTCTGCAGCTGGAGGTCCAGGGTCCGGCCCTGGTCCTGCCTCACTCTCTTCGATGACCTCTGCCTCAGAGAGCCATCGTCTCTGGCTTTAGCGACGCTGCTGCTGACGCCCTGGCTGATATTTCTCTCCACACAGGGTCTGCTCTGTCCCTCTGGTATTTTGGGGGAGTAACAAGTGTCAGAGCTGTGTCTGTCTGCGCAACTGAGGCTGCTGCCGCTCGGCGAGCTGCAGTCCTGTCCGACGTCGAAGGCTCGTCCCTGGGAGGTCCTTTGCGGTGGGGTGGCCACCAGTGTGATGATAGGGTCTTTGGTACATCGCGGCCGGCGCCCAGACTCCAGGTACTCCACCAGCTCTCCGTGCCGGGTCGGGGTCGGGTGTTTAATTCGGTCCTTGGAGCCAAAGGACCAGCGCAGTGGCAGAACTTTGCTCAGAGTCTCCTTGGGCTTAGTTGGTGACCTCATGCTGACACTCCTGCCTTGGGTCCCACGGACAAATGGTTTAACTTCAAATCCATCTGCAGGGAAAAGACATGATACATGACACATATAGTGACGCTGACCCAGCATTTCCTACTGCTGCTGCTGCTGCTCAGCATTAAAACATTCAACAGGCGAAGACGGGGATGTCGCTCGCTGCGATACGAGCTGCCGACCTCACACTCCAAGAACTTCACTGCGCTCTGCTCTCGTGGAGACTCGCACCATGTGGAGACTACTGACTTTATGATTATTACTTTGATTTCTTTATTAAAATTTATGACAGCGTAGCCGCGCAGTAAGCGTTCGCTGTAGTACTGAACCGCTGTTACCAAGGTAACCATCAGTGTCGCCACATCAACCAGTATTGAAGCCTTAAAGATTGCCACTTTAAAATGCTTGTATAAAACAATCTGTGTGTTCTATGTGCAGCAGTGTCTAGAAAATTCAAACCCTTCACAGAGAGCACCTACTTGTTTCTACTGTTTTGGGGGGTTCATCTCCAAACACCGGCAGCTCAGGAGAATCTGGGGCCTGCATGGGCCCTGGAGGTCCAGGCAGGGGTTCTCCTGACACCACGCTGCCCCTCTTGCTGCTCCCCGTCAGCCGAACAAGCCAGTGGTCAGAGGCGGATGAGCTGGTGGAACCTGCAGAAGAAGGAAAGACAAGAATGCAGCGACAAGTGTTTTCGCATATCAATTTATTCAAACAAGCCCCAGGATCTGTGTCTGCATAAGCATTTCCACCCACCTGTGAATAATCTCATTATACTGACACCATGAAGACGAGTGCCTCTCTGACTCCAGGAAATGGGGGCCTTTGAAGGCAACAGCCTTTTCTCTACAGCAAGTCATAATCTTCATTTACTGACTAAAAAACAACAGCTGAGACTACACTGACACTGATGCTGTTGATAAGTAGTACATCAAACGTTACCGGCAGACTGCAATGGCAGAAGATTAATGACGGATTTTACAGGGCAATCTGTAAATAATAATGGTGGTGTGGGGTGTAATGAGACTCCCACCTTCCCACCGTCAGTTCTACAGTGTGGCAGTGGGATGAAATGCTGATTCTGCCTGATTGTTCTCAGCATAACAAGATGCCTCAGGGAGTATGAAAGGACTAACCAGTGACTGAGGAACTGGCAGACCAGGGGGGGATGGTGTTTCTTCTCTGATAGAAGAGGATGTAGGCCCCACGTGTGCACACCTCCCCCTCGGGAACCGGCTCAGCGCTGCTGTCATCATAGCTGTACCACTGGCTGTCAACCGAGTTCCTGCAGAAGGCTGAAATCAAAATAACAGCGGAAAGACATGAACTGCCTGTTCGACTGGAGTAAAGGACTTATAAAAATAGATCTCTCTTTCGGGGCGCCCCAGGGGTCCGTCCTCGGCCCCTTTTAATTTACATCCACACACTACCCCTGGTGCAAATTATATGTAATCAATATTGATGACATATATGATGACCTTCACCTTAAGGAGTTTGTATGTTTTAAAAGGTAGTATTAACAAAATTATTATTATTATTGTTAGTAGTAGAAATATTAACATAGGTCACTCCTTTATAAGTTATGCAGACCTGTGTAATGTCCGCCATGCATTCCTCCGTGGTGGTTGCACACAGCATACAGATCGTACAGGAAGTCGGGAGGAGCCAGGTCGGGTCGTCGGGGCTGCTTCCACCCAGGCTGGACGGGCAGCTGATGGGTGCCGTGGTTGCGGTTGACCATGTGAGGTGTCATGTCCAGGCCCGCCAGGGGGAAATGCACGAACGTGGTGAGCTTGTTCCTGCGCTCTCCCACCTGCCTGAAGCGCTTCAGGTGCAGGATCAGGATGTCCGGCAGCGTCCACAGGCTCATCTTCACCATGCCCTGCTGCAGCTGCTTACAGTGCGGGCACTTCCAGGCGTCGTCTGGGGCCAGCTGGTTTTGGGGTAGAGAGGGAGAGGGTGAGAGGCAAGAAGAAAATGAGACAACATAGACCTTTATCAAACAGACAGCCCGCAAAATCACTCTTTTGCCTCTTGGTGATGAATGAAAATCCGAAGCGCCTTTGCTTTTCTGATTCCTCTTAATCTTATTCTTCGAAATGACATGTTTGTTTTCCCATCTCCCTCCGATTACAACTTTAAGCACTGGGCGGCAGTGAGGCTTAAAATTTCAAAAGGTCATTTGTTCTGAGTTTACAGTGAAGCAATGAAGATTTTCTTGTTGTTTGTTGTGTCAGGGGTGACTGATGACAATAGATTACTCATATTGTATCTGTCCACAGTAAGTGGGTATTTTATATTTATAATGTGTGTGGGAATACACATGATCTTTGCAGTCATAGGGAACAAAAATATCAGAAAAGATAAGATGATCATGATAATTTACCTTCATCTTTAACGGCAACGATAGACAGAAATACATGCAAATTTCCTTCAGACGGCTCATTGACACTGCACTGACATTTAAATAATTTGCCAATTCTGGATTTCATATAAAACACTGAAGGAGAGAAAAGTAAAACTAAAAATAAATAAGTATAATAATACAAGCAGGGCTGCAAACAGACACACACACTGTGTATAACTCATGAACATTTGCGTGTCTGGACTGAAACGTCTCTGCAGCTCCACCGTGTGGTGACCTGAGGTGACAACAGTTAATGTCACTGCTTATTACAGGCTAATAAATGGCTACCTGTTCCTCTTTGGTGTAGAGCTGGAAACACTCATCCAGGGTGCAGCTGTACTGCTGGACGTGCTGCTGCTGCTGATTCCTCACACTCTCCGCATCCTTCACCACCTCCTCCTGAATGTTCCCAAACAGGCTGCGGTCCATGACACACAACATGCAGAGATTTTAGACAGATTAACGACTGGAGTGAACGTGCAGTGGTGTGTAATGGGGAAAGGCACTGACCAGTCTTTGATTCTGTGCTCCCACTCGATGATGAGCTTCACGTGCGGAGGTCCTCCTGGGCCGCAGAGCTTCAGCGCTCTGAAACACACCAGGATAAAACACTTCACAGTAAATTTACTCTACCAGTAACTTCATGGTACTGTATTAATGCATTTTAACCACTAGGTGTCAGCGTTACCACGCTGCTAAGTGAAGCGTGAATGTGGACGCGATCGTAACTTAACACACATCACAGAGGAGCTTCAAAACGCCCAACAGTGAACACACAAAATCATCTTAACTCAAGGTCCAACGAACTTCTCCGTCTGAACGTTTCACCTGTTCACCATCTTAGCTTGGCATCCAATAGTCTCACATGCTGGTGCTGAAGTGAAAGCCGGTTTGTGTGTGCATTTGTGAATACATTTTAAATCAAATGTCCTGTATAAGAAACACAGTACTGTACATTTACTGTACTGTATTTACACACAGACAGTGAGCGTGACAGGGACCGCCACATTCTTGTACTGTTGGATGCAGGTTGACTTGGGGACAGGGCATATTTCTGAATCATTAGAGTTCAAACACTATCATTACATTAGTTTCTAGGATACAGTGTGCCGCGTATTTGCATTTCAAAAGATTTCAAAAGGCACTTGCCTCCATCAGCACCATTCAGCGGATGAATGAACTGTTCTTAGCGACTGCACGAATGGAAGCACTAAACAAGACTTTGCCAAAATGCCCCTTTGAAACAGCAATTCACTTCCGCGACTGAGAAGCACCAGACGTGCATTCATGAAAAGGGATAAAGCGTCTGTACATTTCTGTCACTGCTCTTAAAAAATAACGTCTAAGCTTTGCAGCAGGTATGAGAGGGAGAAACGGAACATCGGCTCCTCAACATTAAAAAAAAAAAACAAACGCCAGCCTTCAACAACTTTAACAGTCACGGCAGTGTGGAACATGTTGCTGTGTCGAAATGTCTTCAGAAACCGGCTGCCTGCCTGCAGTTCTCTAGAAACGCTTTACTCGATTAGATTAGGGCACATTTAAATTGCATTAAAATTGATTACATTAGATCAAATTTGAATGAGCTTGAGGGAACATTGGGTCATTTCAGCGTTGACTTGCCTGAGCATAATAGTGAGTAATTCCACAACAAAAGAACACATTTAGAATAATCTAATAATCCTCTAGTCTAATAATAGGAGAACGTAGTGTCCAGACAGCGAGTCAGCCACAGTGATAACACCCGCTGTGTCCCTTACCTGCAGAAATGCTATTCTTTCCAGGACAAACAAGGAAGTAATATGTACTGTGCATCTACTTTAGAAATGTGTCCAGAGACATTCCTGTCAGGCACACTTGAATCAGAAGATACAGGAGCTTTTATTGCATGAATGGTTATTCACTTTTATTTGGCACAACAGGCTCTGCAACTGTGGGTGCTTCCCAAAGCTGCAGGACTCGGCAGCGATTTCGCCGGGGGCAACGCTCCACAACTCCCCCAAAACGGTGAACACAAAAAAGCCCATGTCGCAGGAGTTAGGTTTGTGAGTGTTTTCGTCAGTCCTATACCAGAACTAACTCCATGTTTTGTGCCTTTTCAAGACCCTCACCTGTCGACTGCAGGGTGGTAGAGCGGCCTCCCGTCCTGAGGTGACAGGTAGCTGTAAAACGAGGATCCTCCCACCACGCGGATGTTGAACAGCACTCTGGTATTCTGAAAGGGGGGCGCAGCAAATAAACACGAGCAGAAAGGGTTTGTTAATGTTTTGGTGCAGCATCATCAAGGCTTTATTTATTACCTTGACCAGGGTGATTACAGTTGTACCACCAAACTAAACAACATTGGTCTGGTGAGCCAGACTCAGCTACGAGTCCCTAAAGAAAGCGAGCACCGGTGTTTATCGTGCCCCATAGATCTGCAGTTTTATTGCGCTAACAAATCAGCAGTCACAAAACTAAAGGGGGAAAAAAAGCAACCATTCAAACCTCGGCTATGGTAGCTGTTCTGTCACATTCACTACATCAACCACCTCTGTCTTCCCATCATACGACCTGACAGGACTTCAGGCCTCATCTTATTATGAGAGATTTGTTTCTGCAGCAAACGACTGTTTCAAACATTTATCCATCGGCATCAGATGAACTGCGGGAGTTCTTTCCTGCATTTTTTGTCCGTGTATGAAGTGAAAGTAGAATGAGACATGCAGCCATGTGTTTTCATGTTGTATTCCTTATTGCTGACATTATTTTTAATGTTTAATGAGGTCTGGATTGGCCTGTTTCACATCTCAAACTGACTGCTGTTGAGAAAATAACTTCAGCTATCACTGCAGGAAAATACAGGACGTCCACTGCACAATTGTGTTTTGCACCATAAATAAATCCCTTAATGATGAAAATCAGTGTTTACAGCAAACACGTCACTGTTGATATCCTAGTTATTTGTTGCTGCACATGCATGTTCCATACTGTAATTTCTCCTGGACAGCTTTTCAAAAACGCTGAATTGGGAGCGAGCTCAGAAAACACTGGTATCTGACATCTGCGCGCACAGAGGTTTATATTTAACATTTTGCTGCGTGCAGACTCGAGCCACAAAAAGTGGGCCATCATGAAATATAGGCTGAGACCCGCACCAGACACTTTGAGCTCACTGCAGTTCAGTTTGACTCAGGCGTGACTTCAGCGCCTTCGACGTGCCATCTTCCAGAAACAAAAACACTAATAAAACCATAGATAATCATTCCACTCTCAACCGGACCGAAAGCCCGAGCTGAGATGCTCATATTACTCTGAGATCTGCTCGGATTGGAGCTTCTTCAGGAATGAAGGAGCGCTTTGCAAAAAAATGAAACTGATTTCCTCTTGTTCCAGCAAAATCTCGTGTGCAGCTGCTGAGCCCGAACACAAACACACACTCTGGAGTTTTGCCTTCTTCATGACCAGAAACGCACTGCACAGCAGACGGCCGATTCTGGGAAATATTCATATGACGGACACATGAACCCCACTGGAATGTGTAACCTTTGGGGGGAGTTGCCACACAATTCTTCTGAATTGCTGCCTCAGTAATATACAGCATTACTGAAAGTATCAGCTTTGTGCTTGTGAGGGCCAAGTAAAGTCCTGCTCTCATGCCCTCATTCTGAATACACACCCAGAACCATGTAATTTAGACTATGTTATCATCACTACAGCGTTTCAGCACGGCGTGTTTACGGACACCGCGGGCATCAAACTTCCCCGCGGTGCTTAGGTGTCGTGTGTTGCTTTTCCAGAGGGCTCATCTACTTTTCTGCGTGTTCATTTTCAATCCGCTGTGTCTGTGTATATATATATATATATATATATAAAATGACAGATGACAAGTTTAAACCCAAAATGAGTTTTCTTTTCATTACAGACTTGTTTGGTTTAACGGTGAGTTCCAGTCAAAGGCTTGTATGTGCATGTGAAGACCACCCAAGTCCAACTTCTCCACAGTAGGGTTTTCTTTCCCTCCCCAAACATTGTTTGAAAAAGCAGGGGGGAAAGTCCTGTAAAATATGATACATACATTTCCTCGCATCTCAACAAGCTACCGACTGCTTCAACAAGAGGATCCACCAGGTCCATGGATGTGAACTGAGCCGCTCCCTCAAACAGTGATTTTCCAGACTTAGCTAAGTTTCATTACAGCCCTGCAGAGCTCTAATCCTGCCCACACGTTGAAGCTGCGTGTCAGGGGATTGGACAGTGGCTTCTCATCTCCAACAAACAAAAATGTAAGAGTATAAAGTATGAAGTAAAGAGTGTGTTTGATTACTAACCACAGCGTTGACCTTTACCTGGAGGACTAGGGGCATATGACAGGACATTAGCTTGTTAGTGGCTCTGTCCTGCACGTAACTGGATTTTGGGAAAACAACCCTTTGTTAAACTTGATATATAAGTTAGCAAACACAACGTTTTTACAAGATGAGTGTCTCAGTGCTTGAAACATAAATTCACCTGATGTCCATACGATGTCCTGAGACAGGCCCCACATCAGTAAAGAAACCATGGTTCTCCATGTTTGTTTTCCTCCCACCAGAGACAGATGAAGAGGAATATAAGTGAGAGTAATGCCACAAACAGGGGGGTGTCAACACATGACAGTGTTTGTGTGTGAAAGACAGTAAGTGTGACTGAGAAGCAAAATGAACAAACGAGCGCCTGAGATCTGGCCAGGCAGCGAGCGCCGCCGTCCCACGGCACGACTGCCGAGAAGAGGAAGAGAAAACCTGTGAAAACTCACGGCAGCGTCCCGTCAGAGGGGAGATGAGCACACGGGATGGTTGGGGCTCGAGAGGCGGGGATGTTGCCCCACGAGAAAAATCCCTGGTCTCGCTTTCGACCAAGGTTAATCGCTTTTTTTGTGTCGGGTGAGGGCAGTGAGAGGTGGGGAATGTTTGTGCCATTGTTTGTGCCTGACAAGGCAAAAGATCTCCGATTACAACCCATGCAGAAAGCACAGAGTTTCATTATGTTGTGAGTTTTAGCATTGTGTGTGTGTATGTACAGTGGATTTACATTTGTCAGTGTAAGCAACATTCAGGGCCAATACTGGCACTGTGTGTTACCACACTAAAAAACTCCACATGACTCAGACTAAATCCAATGTAAAATCCTGACAGTAAAACAGTTTCTGGTGGGGTTGTGTCATCAAACTGTTAACTTTCAGTTCTGTAAATGAGCAGCAGCGCGCTGTAGGACGTAACGCAGCTCCGTCTGCTTTCCTGAGCCTGCCCCTGCTAGCATCGAGTTGTCATTGATGTGAGTGGCAGTCAAGAGAGGCCGCGTTTTTGTTTCACCGATTGCGTCTTTGCTGAGGCTAAAATTAGACAGACGCAGAGAAATCCACTCCTGAGTGTAATTCATTGATGCGAGAAAACAGACAGATTCTGTTGGGATGAAAGATTTAGAGCAAACATCTGCTCTGAGGATCGCTCCTTTCCCTGGCAGAGGTAGGCTCCAGCAAACTGATTATACTGTAAGCCTAGTTTTAATTAAATGGCTGACAGCGTGGGGCACCAAGGAGACTACAGATCTCCAACAGAGTTACTGAAAATGTTGCACCTGACTCCTCTCTTCCTCCCTCCCCTCCCTTCATCCGAGCGGGAGCGCATTGAGTAACACGTGGCAAGCTAATCAACGGCTTTCTTGTACAACCCGCGCTACGTGTGGTGGCGTCAGACACTGATCTGAAATCTGTTTGGCTACGTGATTAACAGCACACCACCGCAAATAAGCACAGACTTGAAGAGGGCCGAGAGAACGGGACAAGCAAGAAAATGGACTTTCTGGCTTCAGTGAGGTAAATAATTGATCTGACAGTGACATACAGTGGGGGAGCATCATAGGAAAACTATGTAAACCCCCCGTGTTTCACAGTCGCCACAACATCAGTGTGACGGCAAACAAGCCTAGCATGCTTCATTCTAGCCATGACAGGCCAAGACTCATTTAGTCTCATTATCACACATTTATGCAAATACTAGATATTTCAGTGTATGTTGGATGGAATAAGGTGGAATGATCTAGAACTACAACTTTGGGAACTATATCTGATTTCTGGTAGACTGATACGGTTAATATGAAGCTACGAGCACGACGTCAGTCATCTCTCTGCAGCAAAGCAAATCAGCTTACTTCCATAAATGTTGAACCATGGCTTTAAGCTGGTAGCAAAAAGCAAGATTTGCATGGTAGCCGGCTAACTTTTTCATTTGCATTCCCTACAGAAATACTGCAACAGTTCATTAACTGTTTTAATGTTTTCTGTTGGTTCTCACTTGTTTCGTTTAAAAGTTTGCTGGTGGTTTGACCCATCTGTTGTATTTGGGCTTAAAAAGTTGCTGCAGAGCTTCTTCATTAGAAAATACCAGCCCGTGACTCGAGCTCCAAACACAAGGCCTGGTGGAAACGGCTAATTTAGCATTAATCTTAATATGAATTGATTTCTGGCGCCTAATGCTATTCACCCACATTAAAGCTGCGTTCATTCTTTTTCATTTAAAGTTTCAATTACTTCAACATCTTAACTAAG
The DNA here is from genome assembly GCA_016785225.1 of Psettodes erumei. Lineage (NCBI taxonomy): Eukaryota > Metazoa > Chordata > Actinopteri > Pleuronectiformes > Psettodidae > Psettodes > Psettodes erumei. The sequence goes on along the minus strand of JAFBJZ010000776.1, from coordinate 1,372,753 downwards.
ACTGAACTCTGTGTAATAGCCCTCACTGCGAACAGCTCTGACCTCCTGAGAAAGCGCAGTATTTACTCTTCATACCGGCACTAATGAAGGCAGAGGGCCGCTGCAGACGGACACTGTAAATGTGACAGGCCCTTAATGCTGCTGGACTGGGAGACGACCGCGCCACAGAGCCACTGAAGTGCTTTTAAACAGGGCCCTCCAAATGGAGAAGCCGCTTCCATTTATTAACACACAGAGCAGGAGACGAATGACCCGCATGGCGGAGAGGACGACCGTAGCTTGTCCCAAACCAGTTTACTGGACTCTGGAGCTCCAGCTGGCACTCACACCTGCACCGCACGGTGTCTTTGTGTGGGCACGCTTAACACACAGCCAATAAACACGTCTTGGAACAGGTGCGCCGGCCGGCGTGGTACGGGGGAACCGTGTCCCCTGTCCGCCTCCAGCTGGTGCTCAAAACTCACCCGCCCACACCGCACAGCCATTAAACACGCAGTAAGTTTTACAAGCATTATGGAGCAAAATTAATTGACTTATTGCACAAGGATGTATTGTACATCTCCCCACTCTGAAGATATCTAGGACTGAATACGATTACACTTCTGTCTTTGTTGCACGTGAATGAGTTGAGCTCTGAGTTTTGGGTCATATTACATATATGTTCATTTTTTTGCTCCCTTTACTGGATCTGAACAGACAGGCTTTAACCCAAGGACATGGCCGTATGTGAGCTCATGAATCCCTACAGGCTCCTGTTTCGTTCCCTTAAAAAAATACTTATATATATGAATCAGTTATGACAAGTAGCTGAATCGTACCTGCGCCTGCGCTCCATTGATCATCAGGTAATAAAGTTTGCTGAGGATGCTCTGCTGCAGCTGGTCCCAGGAAATAGATCGGTCCTCCCTCATTAGAAACGGAGGGCCGAACCTTAAACGGGGACAGAGGGGAATTAGTGTTACAGGGTCAAAACATGTTCAAATTTCAAAACACCATCTCACATCAACCCCCACTCAACCACGGCACTCGAGCCCTGACCAGCTCACGTCCCCCTCTCCTCTTCTATTGTGAGCGTAAATAATTATTTATTAACATTATCAGCATTAGCACAGGATTCTCATTACAGCCTTTCTATGGGGGGAAGCGGGAGATAATAAGGAGTGAAAAGAGGCGATGAGGAGAAGGACAGCCACCATTTCAAATGATAGATCGCATAACACATTTATTATAATGCACATTTAATTGAGGGCAGCCCTCTGTTGCATGCTTAAGATTTATTAATGTGAGACCATGTGAGCATGCGTGTGCATAAGTAGACAACTGTAGATGAAACGGTGGGAAGGTGAGGACAGTGAACGAAGAATCACAAGGAGATATCATGGAGATGATCCTCAAAATAAATTGGGTTGGATTAATGCAGGAGCAGCGCCGCAGGAAAAGAAAATAAACAAAAAAAGGGAGGGAAAGGGACTTCAAATTGCAGCTAATTTAATTGGAAACTGCTACGGAGCAAGTGAGAAAACAATTCCATTCTCACAGCAAATGTTTTAGTTCAAAAAACCTAGAAATTAACACAGGATGCAGTGAAAACATGCAGACGTCTGACATGAGATTTATTATTTTCCACCTGCCCCCACAGACATGAGAGTCCAGAACAGAAATGAAACATAAAAAATGTCAAACTTTATGATTTCTCTTCAGCTATGTCTCAGTTTCACAGTTTAGACAAACCAAAACCAAACCAAAGTCACGCTTTGCTGACTTTCAGAAATGTACCTCTGATGTGACTCTACAGAGACCCAGAGTGGGGAAAAAAAAAAGGTTTGTGACTCTAATGTCATTTTCTTGGCACAGACAAGTCCTCCAGCTGTCATCTGATGAGAGCCAGATAGGCTGGTGGTTTGATCAATGACAGGGAGGCGTTTGAAGGAGAAACTGAGATGCCGACCCTCGTGGAGGGGATTGGACTTTCTCACAGCCGCACTAGCGAGCTCACCTATATTGATCCCTCTGGACTTTGTCAGGGGCGACGAGCGTCTAATGGATCTCTATATCGTGCCAGATGTCAGACTCCTCGGCCGTTTGATTTGAAACTCTGGGAGATGTGAGTCCTTTCTATAGCGAGAGGGAGGGGGGCTAACTTGACCTTGATGTGCTCCACCAGAGCAAGGCTAAATATAAAATGTGAGGACTGAAATAGTGTATGGATAACTCACATTTGCTTTGAGGCTGTTGGTAGCGACATCGATGAAAACCTTCATCACAGACGAACAAGTCAGAAAGGCTCAGATTTACTAATCTCTTAGTCAGCTGTGTCAGGTTTAAATCTGTCTCAGTTCGATTTGTTTGCTAATCACAGCCGTGCATCCTAAATATACCCTTGATACCTTCATACATCTGTGGATATGAGGCTCAAAGACTGAGGCTAAAGCTGTGGGGACAATAATGGCTGAAAGTTGAAAGTTGAAGATGAGGTTGAATTAGAGCCAGTTAGCTCGGCATGCTAACACTGGCATCCGTAATGTGGAAAAACCCAAAGCTCCACAGACCTGCTGTGACTCGTTAGGGCTGATAAGATATGATTGGATAATTGATGTTTGATGGAGGGGGTTTTCTGAGGGGTCAGACAATTACCTAACGGTCTGCTGGCCCGCCCCCGCGGCGTTGCACACCAGCAGCAGAATCTTGAACGGGACGCCCTGGTTGAGGAACTCCGATGACAGCGTCCCAGACGACGGTAACCTCTGACCTTCAGGCCCAGTGGAGTATGGAGACGATGGCAGGCTGTGATGGTACCCTGGCAGAGAACACATCGATGACACCAGAGTTACTTGATAAATCTGGCTGCAACTAATCAAAATCCAAATTCTTACTTTAACCTTACAGCAGAATATTTCACATTTTCCCCTTCAGAGGGAGGCGATTTGAAGCGCTGAGCATGTGATCGCTGAGCTTAACGCCTCTAACAAGGAGCGAGGAGGAGAACTGAGATATATAAAGTGGCGAGACAGCAGCTTTCTATTTGGGGAGCAGTGATTCAGAGGGGGGAACAGATGGACCAATGGCTGCCTGCACTCTCAGCAGGAGGTATTATCTGATGCAGCCACTGCTCCACATCCTGTCCTGGTGGGGTGCCAAGCCTCTTTCACTGCCCCCCCCCCTCCACCACACACAGAGAGGAGCGCGACTGACTGAGCGAGTAGCCGCCGTCGCCATCGTCCTCGTCCCACGCAGCTGACAACCTCTGGGCTCAGCACACGGGTCAGCACCTCAGAAGTTCATGGCCATAAATCAGATGGTAAATTAGGCTCTGGAGACGCGGACCGGAAGGTATTGATTGGCCGCGGCGGCTGTGCCTTCCCCAAACTTTTCATTAAACACCGCTGTTTACGCCCAACTCACGATTCATCACTGACATCGCCAAATGCCACCCCCGAGCGTCCCGTCACCTCGCGGAGCAAAGCGGCGAGCCCTTAGCACGCCCACCCCCGTTTCTGCTGAAATAACTGGGCTGCGAGGACACGTCGCTGCGCCATGTGCGAAGGGCCAGACCTATTCACAACTAATCAAAGTCTACACGTACGCCATCAAAGCTTTAACGTCGAAACCTGTGATTGCAGCATCTTGACCCTGAGAATGAGAGTAATGACAAGCGTGCACGGCTTTTCATTTTTTAATGTCATTCTAATCGAGCAAGTGATAAAACTTGCCTCTTAATTTACATGAGCAATGACCTCTGACAGCTGCGGAAATGATTTATGAGGGCAAAAAAAAAAAGAAAAGAGAGGAAATCTCCTTCACAAACTGCCCAGTGGAACATGTTCATGAAACAGCAGTAAAACACAGAAGTCACCTCCTGATTTACACGGTGATGCTGGGGGGGGGCCCACCTGTCATCGCTCATTAAATCAAAGTTTTTGTACGGGCAGCCGTCGTAAAAAACGAAGTACTTTAGACATTTTTCGAGGCTCCTGTCAGAGCCCCCGTTTTTCTTTCCTTTTTTTCCTTTTCCCGCCTTGTTTACAGGATGAATAATGGTGGAGGTATGAGTCGTGTGTGTGTGTTTGTTTCCCAAAGGGATACCGAAAAAGGCTCTTTTGAGTACAACCCTTTGAAAAGCGCGTACCACGCACACCAAAAGTTAACGTTGTTTTGCTTACACACCTGTCGAACATAATCTCTTATTATCAAGAAGCCTCTAACTAATTGGGACAAACCGCAGGCCTCGGCGTTCCTCCGTCGTCGTCAGACAGGCACACGGGACGAGCCAGACTAAACACAACCAGACTATGTGAAAGCCCATAATTAAACACCTCTGCCCCTAAAGGGATCTACTCTACCCACATTACCCCCCCACCCCACCCCCATTAGCTGTCGGCTCAGTCACAGTCAAGGTCTTTGCACAAAAATGGCGGTGAGACGCATACGTTATTGATTTGTTTAGTGCATTTTTAAAACCAATTTGTTTTAAAAACATGAGAGCGTGACACACGATGCCTGTTTTCAGAAGGACAGATGAGTGAGACTACGTGACTTCGATCGATGTGAAACATTAGGTTAGACGAGACATATGATATATATCACATGTGACTGAATAAACTAAAGTCATCCGTGTTTAATCTCATCTCCCAAATGACTTAATTTGACATTTCCTGCTCTAGCCGAGTCTGGATTTATGCAGACTCAAACCTGAGGGGCTGATGACGATAACATCGCCACCAATAACTTTCTAATACCAACAGATCCTGGTTTTGATTGAAGTGGTTTGCCAAAGCAGGACTGTGAGTCTGCAGCCACATTAGAAGCTCTGTGATGTGAGCTGAAGTTAAGGGATCAACGGAGTTATTACAGTTCTGGCCCAGGGGAATATGAACGTTTCATTTCAATTTGTTTTGGAGATATCTCAGTCTGGACCAAACTCATGGACTGAACGACCAACAGGTGGAAACTGAAGGCAAAGCACCGCTGCCGTGACACATGTAAATAATAAAAACTCTATAAGTTTATTAATAAGTCCTTGACTACAGCGTGAGAGATGATCTCATTTGACTGAAAAGTGGGTGATAAATGAGTCGGAGGAAGGACCTGCTCTGTGTTTGTGGCGCCCATGAAAGAATGCGACACGGATCTGTAACTGCGAAAGCCAATTATCTGTTTCCAAATAATCTTTGGCAGGTGATCCCGCATTCAAGTCTCATCCTTGGCAGCGACGCTCCGCGCGCTGATATTATCCTTATTAATTTTCTGTCAGCACACCGTCAAATCCCACAGACGATTTCTCTCTCCGGCGACACTTGTGAACAGCACTTTGAAATTTTACACAATGTTAATTATTTATGTAAAACCTCCATTACTTGATTGCCAGATGCCAGATGTTTGAAATGTGTTTTCTGATTGCTGTAACTTCACATTTACTGTACATAATTAGCATTATATTGCTATCATTACTATATAAACGGGTCAGAGTCACAGTGACCAGGCGATATTTCTGTGAACAAACATGATCTTATAAGACAGAAGTGCGGGGAAAGGAATGATGACATGATGACTTCAGAGCGAAGAGGAGAGCAGAGATAACGCAGCGCCGAGAAGATAATGTAAGAGATTAATTTTAAGACTGCAGCGGAGGGTGGGGGTGGGTTGGGAGTTTAGAGTGGGAAGGTCGCGTCACCTCAGCCGTTCTTTAGCATAATCCAAGGGTATGTCATTTTTCTCATTCCCAGCAGACGCCGAACGGCTCTCCTCCGAGCGCCTGACGCCGCTGACTTTCACACCGGGAGGTTTTAAATCTAAAGCCCCGACTACCATGAAATTCACCGAACGCATGCCAGTGGAATTCAATCGATCAAGCGCGTTAACGCACTGAGGCATAATAAAAACGGGTTTGCCCTCAGATTTCACAGCTTTGTGCTTTAATTGCCCGCATGATGTAGTGGCTGCTCTCTACTGAGACTCATGTAAAGAAATAATCCACGTTGATAATTCTTTAATACACTAAGCCTTTCTGTTTCCTTTCTAACTCACCAAACATATGTTATTACTTTCATTTAACAAATTATAGATGATTGATTAAGGATCAGAGGGTCAGAGCTTTTAAATTAAGCAACTTCAAAAGGCTGGAAGACTGGACAGATACAAAAATGAATAAAAGATGCAATTTACACAATAAGACAATAAGTTACTCTTTTTTTCAAACTATTTTGATTTAACGGCTTTCATTAATCACTAACAGCGAGGCAGAAAATATTCATGTGCTGCTGTTGCACTTGCCTTTTTGTTGAGTAAAATGTAAATTAAGGGTTTTAATTTGTGTAGTTTAAGAAGCTGGCGGATCATTTATCAATTAAGTCAGTAAAATATTATTTCACATCCAGTATCTTAAGCTAATGTTGACCTTTTGGTGTCCAATCACACCAGGCTTACTCGATTTATTGCCTTATATATAAAAAAGTTACACCAGGGGGAAAATTAATGGAAGTGGGAGGAGAGGTGTTAAATCAAAAGTCTGACAGCAAACAAGCCCCTTTCCTAAAGTTGTCCATGTACCTTTAAAGACGATGCCGTCTGTATTCTCTCAGGGAAGACGTATCAGCGTGAGCGACAGGATAATCTGCAGCGCGCGGAAACACGTTGAGCGGTGACGTGGACTCTCCATGTCAACCCCAGGAAGTCAGAGCCAGTGAGAACTCAGGGGGTTTTAGTTTGAGTCGGCACACAGAACAGCCAGACTGTTGGGGGCAAGGGGGGGCCAATGCTTTGTGCGATCACTGAGCAACGTAAATTAAAGCACTAAAAGTCACATTTTTCAGACAGAGCCGCGGTGCTAACACAGTGCCGGGACTCACGACCCCTGCGCTGGTGGACCACGGAGCAGAACGTCTTTGCCCACGGCACCGAGCGAGGAGCGAGGGGACATTACGGGCCGAGGCGAGCTCGCCTTTTACGCCGCCGGCTGCGAAACAGATGAAATGAAGACATAAATCTGAGAGCGCAAGAGAAATCTGCACGGGGAGGATGTAATTCACAGAGCTCAATGCGAGGTTATTCTTCTTAATGTGCTCCCAGGGGCCCCATGCGGTGAAGTGTACTCCCTGAGGGTTTCATTAAGCAAAGTAAGTTAACAAAATTGGTTTGTTTGCTTACAGATCTGTGTGTGCATCCACATTAAAGCAGGGGAACCTGGGACCAAAAACTACACATAGTCAAAGACAATGTGCGTTAGCTTGCGCCTAAAAATAGTGTCGTTCTACGCAAGTTTTCCGTCATCGGTCGAGCAGCTACCTGAGATCCGTGCCGAGCCTCCTCTGATGTAGAGGGGCGGAGCCTGGAAGGCGTAGATGACATCATTCTCAGCAATGCTGGTGAGGTCGTCCTCGTCGAAGAAGGAGCGCTGGAACCCTGTGGAGTAAACCTCTGTCAGGATCACCTGGAGGAGGACAGACACACACACACACAAGTTAGTTTCCTTTTTACAAATCTTATAATGCTGTAAGAGGGAACTTTGAACCCACCCCCAGGATAAAACCCACTGAAACAGCTGCACTATTATTCCCACTAATCTGAAATCCAGCACGTTTTATTTTAGCCAAGAGAGGAAATTCAAGCCAAATGGTGCGCAAAGAAAGATATAAATCGCTGATGTGCTGCTCTGTTACCGAAGAATCTGGTTTAAAATCGGGAAATGTGAGAGGAGTCCTGGTCAAACTTGAGTATCCCATTCCTGCTTTACGTTACCTGGTCTGGAGAAATTTTCCCCTCGTCGGCCACCATCCTCCTCAGGCAGGCCACCGAGCCAAACAGAGGCACGGCCACCCCGGTCCGCAGGTACCGCTGGCCTTTGGTGCTGAACACCAGAGTCACATACAGAGGCCTGTCGGGGATGACACACACACACACACACACACACACACACATTCAGGGAAGGTGGGAAACACAACGGCCTCTATTTTGATTTCTCCCTGAAGATTCCTCTACAGCCAGGAAGGGACAAAAGAAGACTTTCATGAATAAATCAATACATTTTAACATTAATAATAGATCATTAGGAGTTTTATGTGTGCGAAATAATGGAATCTCTGTTGCATTTTTAAAAACAGAGAGCGCTTGGCTCTGACCTCTCCGGAGTCAGCGCTGACATGAGCAGGGTGCTGGGACATAATGGCTTCTTTGAATAACAGCACACTGACGAGATACAGAGGAGCTCTATCAGGCACCTGAGGGAGTATCTGTATCTGCAGCCTGGAGACTGAGGCTGGTGGCACGACCAAGACAAATTACATGGAGGAATGAAAGCGTGATGACAGAGGCACTTTTCACATTTGTTTTCGCTTGAATATAGTAAAGGTAATCAAATTAAGTGAGTGACAATATGAAGCTTTGTGATCACTGGCAGGGTAACGGCTTATCTTCTGAAAGATAAAAAATAAATAAAAACAAAATCACAAAAAAGAGAAACCTGTGCACAAAGCTACTATCTGTATCTGTCACAGAAATATTTGTGTATCAGATATATATCCTTTATATCAATTTAATTACTGGATGCATCATTCAACAAAAGCTTCAATTTCAGTATTAATTTGGGATGATGATGAACTTTTTCTTAACTTTCTTTGGCTCCTACTTCACAACACAACACGCTCGGGTAATCAATCTGATTAACCGCTGCAGGTACAGAATATTCATACACAAAAAGGGTCCTATCACAGGGAAGCGACCACACAGTGTAAACAAAACCATCCAACATGCACAGTGCACGTGTCTGCCGAGGGACTGCAGCCCAGTGTTTGGATAACTGGGGCCCAGCAAATGTTGGTTTGGTAACACACACTGTGTGTTTATGGCTCACACGCACGATCTGGCTTTGAGCGAGTCGACCTCTTCACACAGACAAATAAATATATATATAAAAAAATACACTTTCAAAGAAAATCCATCTGTTTATCCCTTCAGAAGTGTCGCTGCCACACAGTAGAAAGGAAAAAGGATGGAACGCCGTCAGAATGACGCTCTTAAAAAACAAATTCCCAAATTAGAGGGGATGTTGGCTGAACTAGCATAAACTTTACTTTGAAGAATATAAAGTAACTATATAAAACTTTAAAAAGGGTAAATCGCCACACAAATCAACTGTGTGTCAATCACGTCAGTGAGAGCTCAATACGTAACCGGAGCCGCTTTACCTCCATTTAGCCTAAAGGCTGGACTTAGCGAAAGAACTTGGTCTATTCAGAATCAGAAAGCTCACTAATTAACACGTTATATCTTGTTTGTTTATTCTGTAAAAAACAAACAAACCACAGTGTAAACACAGCTTCCTGACTGGGAGATGGTATTTCCCAAAATGTCAGACTATTCCAAATAAATGGGACAGGAAAGTCCTGGGAGACTAAACATCTGATTCAGTTTAGTCCAAAGCACAGTAAAGACCAACAACAGGTACTGTAAACATGTCGCGTGTATTTAAGTGAAAGTCGAGAGTTTAAAAAATAATTAGGAATTGTTTGTGTACAGAGAGAGACTACAGCTCCACTGCAGTGAGAGAGGCACTGGATGGAAGTGAAAGTGAATGGGATCTCCCTCCTTGGGAAAAAGTCAGGAAGTCCTGAACAGGCTGACCCCCGCTGACCCGACACGAGGGCTGAGTGGGCGTCCTGATGTAAAGCTGAGTAAGACACTGAGGGATTTCCACCAGATCCACAGTGACTGATGAGTTCCTACTGTACGTGGTGCACGAACAACGCTGGGTGGTGTTTGTTTAGATCACTAAATGTGCACAATGTTTCCAGTATGCATGCTAAGCTAAGCTAAGCATCTGCTGCAGCTTTATATTTACTGTACAGAATGGAGAGAGTGAAAATAATTCGCTCAAAATTCAAATTTCATTTCCAAAATGACCAGTGTAATAACATCCTGGAACGCACTGATGTTAATGCAGCTTTGGAAGCCAGGCACAGGTCAAGCCATCATTTAACTGTTATGAATGTGTTTCACATGACAGATTAACGTCTGTCGCGCTCACCTGGTCTGTCGAAGAGGAATGGGGAGTGAGATGCAGAGGAAAGGGTCAAAGGTGTTGCTCTGTTTCAGACAGTGGGGGCATGTCAGCGAAGACCTGAGGAAAAAAAAAAAACATGAGAAAAGGAAACCAGCTGTGCTGAGCTGACGCAGACCCTCCTGATTAAGTCTGGCAGGAAAGGAGATGGCTTAATCTGGTTACACAAGTGAACAACGCAGGAAAAATGAACACGCTGTTCCATTCAGAACCCCTTGATCTGACGGTGAGAAAGGAAAAGATGAGTGATTTAACTGGTGAGAATGAGAGGGTTGGGGGCTGGGGGTGCAGAGGTAAGTAGCAGAAGAAGCCCCCTGGGGTGATTGGAGCAATGCAGGGGAACCTGCGGAAGCGGTTTCAATCTCGTTGCATCACTCTCATCAGCGCTGCTGCTAATGCTCATGTGATGCCATTACGGGATCCCAGCAGAGGAAGGCAGGGAGCTTCCCTCAGCGACGGCACCACACGCATCCCTGACAGGGGAAATGACTGATGGCGTACAGCAGCGATTTCCTTTTTTCATTCAGTCGCTTTTGTTCATGATTAGACTTCTTTCAGTGAATCCCTCTTCACTTTCACAGGAGGAAATCATTTATTCCACTGAACTAATTGTCTGAAAAATGAGTCAGAGATCCCACCGCAGTTAATGGGCTGAGCGCTGAAAGTCATTTTGTAAACTGTCCTGCGACTAAATTAAATCGTCCACTACTTTGAGCTAATCTGTGCAGGATTTCCTGGATAAGACTTTATTTAAATACTGAACCTCTTTCATGACATGGAGCGGGAGCATCTGTGGAAGCAGAGTCGACCATATACTGCACAAAGACACCAAAATTACTAGATTTTGTGGAGGAAAAAAGAAATATAGATTATATAAAAACAATCCTGGTAAACAAAGGTTGTTGTGGTTGACTGTAGTCGGTCCTTTACGTGAATGCGTGTGAAGGATGGTGCTGCTGAAAAGACGCAGAGGCAAAGAGACATCCCACTGGTTTCAGAAGTTATGCTTAAAAACAAACACAAAGAAGAATCATTAAGGAAACAGTGCCAGTCATTGCTCTTCTGCTCTACCCATTAGAGTTAAGTACAGTAGTAGACAATTACAAAAAACATCTTCCGTAAACAAAACATATCTTTATTGTATAATGTAGTGAACCTACAGGGAACTGGCCCACTGTGATTTAGTATTTCATTCTATTTCTTTTATTATCAGCATGACAGATACAAATCTGCCATGGGTGAGGTGAAATCAGACACACAATGAGGTGAAAAAATAAAGAAAGACTCGTGACTTTCACAGCAGAATCCCACCACTGGAAATTAAACTACAGATGAACTGTTGAAATGCGTTTTCCTTATAGGAGGGCACCTGACAGATCCAGAGGAGGGGGGGTGAATAAAGCTCTGTTCAAGCGAGCCCAGCTGACACTGGCTCTGAGTGGATCTCTCCCTCTTGGCAGAGCAGAGTGGCTGCCCTACGGATGTCTTACTCCGGCCAGGAAACAGCGAGGGTAACTGCACTCTGTGCATACAAATCACACTCAGGCTCCACTAAAACATAGATGCACCCCGCGCTGCTCGAAAACACTTAAAAAGAGAAAAAGGAGCGAAGGGAAGAGGTGATATTCTGGTGATGCTCTAATGGAGGAAGCGTGCAGAGGTTGAGAGGTATGTAACCACCCCTCCCCACGTCTGGGACGCAGCCATGCTGAAGAGACGCCGACCTCGATGCTTTGCAGTACAACAAACTGCTGAAGCCTTGAATTATTCTGAGTGACACATCAGCGAGGTATCTTGATCAAATAGATTGTCTGTCCTAAGAGAGGCAATTAAAAACAAAAAAATCTCAGGTTAAAATCAAGCAGATCGGCAGGTAATCCCCCCTCACCGAGCCCGGCGGCCACCTTTCGTCAGGCAGTGAAATGTAGTTTATTCACCGCGCTCATGCTCAGGAAGGGAAACGGCATGAACCTTAATGTGCGTCTCATAATTCACTAACTGCAGTTTCAATACACGTAACGATAAATAGACCCATTACCAGGCCCATAAACTCAAAATCACCGGTAACTCGAGCCTGCCCCACAAATCACAACAAATCAGGAGATATGATCAAAACAAAGGTCACGCAGTGAGAAGCCAGAGTCTTTCAGAGAAAGTGGAATCGCAGTAAGACGAGCTGCGATGAAACTGCACCGCATTTGTAATTTGAAACGCTCGGCTGCCCGTCACTTGGCTTCACTGTAATGAACAATGCTTGACAGACAGACATTTTCATCGCGGTCTCCACTGACTGCAGCTGCGTCTCGCCCACATATACGCAAAGATCCCAGTCTTCGATCAAACTTAAGATTCACTAACTTGATCAGTGCGATAGATTTATAAATCGGGGATGAGAGAACACATTCAAATCTCTGTTTTGTAGAAATCATCACCAAATGAAGCCTAAGGTTTTGATCAGCTGCAGCACGTGATGACAGATAGCAGAAATTAAGATCAAATAACACTGGGCTCTTCTTGCTCGGACAGCGATTTAACTTGTCCGAACGTGTATAATGGCCAGGGTGATTGCATGGTGCCGAACCAGGCTATTACGAGGACAATTCTCCGGTCTGTTAACTCCAGGATGCTGGATCACATCGGACACTGCATTGTGAAGTGTTACACGGGCAAGTGGCGAGGCCTCAGCACTCGGTTCAGCGGAAAAAAAGGAGAGGGACTTGAGTCGAAGATCAATTCCTCAAACCAAACTCGCACCTTGTGATGCATGGTGTCGGTGTGCAGTTTAAAATTAAATTAAATGAGACTGCTCAACCCACCAACATATATATATATATATATATATATATATATTCCCTGTGTACTAGCTCACCCAGTGTCCCTGGCTAGCGCAGCATTTGAGTGGGAGAGTGGAACAAATTTTGCCTGCCAGGCTGCTAAGACTGCTGCTTCCTGTCTAGACACACCCAAGGTCTCACAGCTGAAACATTTGACAGCGAGGGTAGCAATTAAGAGATGCGCTCTGACAGATGTATTACTGGCAGTCACACAGAGCTGACAATTTTCCGAGGAACTGGCAGAGGGAGGAAGGTGCCGACAAACAAGACGTTAGCAGTTCAGTCTGGAGGGGCTACTATAAAAAGAGAGGAAGAAGAAAAGTTTTATTAATTAAACGTTAATCCGATTTTGGTGATGAATCTTAGGCCTGTATCAGCATCAGGAGCTGGATACAGATGATACAGCTGGGACGGTGCAAACCAACAGAGATTGGCAACAGAATTACACAAAAAGGGAGGGAAGCAAAGAGGTGGCTCTTCTCTGAATGATGCTGCTCTCTCTGTAAACCACAGCTGACAGATGCATACATTATTAAAAAAAATTAACTGCCTATTTATCTGAGACCGGAAGACTGCATGATGGGAGTCATGAGGACGTCCAGCTGCATGAGGAATACAGTGTGGTGTAAAAAACCTGCTCCTTCTTTGTACATCATCACAAAGTGCTAGCAACCAGTTGAGTGAAGAAAAAGAAAAAAAAAAACTCATTGTGATCCACAGCAGACAAACACTTCCAAGACTTCAGTTATCGCACCCAGCACAAAAAGTAAGCACTCTAATTAAGTACTTGTACAAAAGGATTTCTGTTTCCTAAAGATGCACAGGGGTTAGGGCACTGGGGTAGTTTTTCATCAGACCTTACTGCTTTTGCCTTCTGGGTAATTACTGATCGGTGAAGATTTACTGCTGGCAACTGTGTCTCTGAGGACCTCTGTATTAAGAAATACATCCCCATTAGCCCTGCTGTATCTATAGCAATTACACTATAATCTTATCGGTGTAGCCTAAATACCATATAAGCATGGGAGGGCAGTGTGATATACAGTATGTTAGGAAATATAAAACTCACTTGTACTGGGCCTGGAAATGTTCCTGGACAAAGCTGTGCTGGACTTGGGGCTGCTGGGACTGGGACGGGTCAGGACACGGCACCTCTTCGCCTCCACCGGGGCCCTGCAGCACAGAGGAGGCCACGCGTGAACACAGAGCCATCACATTTCTTCAGACATCGGCCAGCTTGTCACAGCCGCTATGAGAGTTAACTCACACCGCACACAATAGCAATGTAACAATACATTTGGAAGACAAAGGCTCCTGTGGAATGCAGCTTTCAGCACAGTTTTACTTTTCTTTGGCAATAAAGCGATTTTCAAAATTGGTGGAAAGCACCGACCTAAAAGTAACCCCATGGGACAACCCCCTCCTTTATTCTTTCATCTGCTCACCTAACAGAGATGAAGCTGGCCTTGGATGAAGATAAAAAAGGAAGGAAAAAGATTTTTTTTTTTTTTTTTTTAAACTAAACAACAAAAAGTAAACTGAAAGACTTGCAAGGTCACAAAACAAATGTGTGGGACGCAGGGAGTGTGCTGTAGATTAATGAAACAGAAGTAAGCAAAAAACAACCCTTCAGCATCAGTTTACAGAACAATAAATAAGTCTTTAAGGCCTATAATGTAGCCACCAAGTTTTATTAACATTTTAATAAAAGTAATTATACTTGTTTGAGCTTGTTATTTTGTTTTTGAATGGCTAATTTTTGGAAACACACTTGCTCTCCTGCCAAGAGTTAGCTAAGAAGACTAATACCACTTCAACAAAGCTAGCATCAGTAGCCCATTAGCTTAGCTTCAAAGTGTGTGACATAAGGTTTGGTAAAAAAGTGAAATTGGAATTTTTGCGTCATTTTCCCACTACACATTAAAAACCAGATATAATGTGTTAATTTGTGAGCTTTAGAGGTGTTAGTAGGTGAGAGTGGCTAGTTTTATATGTTAGCTAGTTAGCACTGCTGGCTAGCTGCTCAAAGTAGCTTCATATTTGTTGTACAGACATGAGAGGGGCGTCAATGGGCACAGGACTAAACTGCTAAAACGTTATGATAAGCAGTCATGGTCTTTTGGATATATTATAGCGGTGTCAGGTCCATTTCCCACCGTACCAGGCAGGAAAAAAAACCAAACCAAAAACATTCTTTCAGTTACCAAGTGGTTTCTGCTTAAAAGGCCATAATGTTACATACAAGCACCTTGTTAGCATTTCTCCACTTGCACGCTATCAATCCCACAATAGCCCGGTGTAAAGAGTCAGGCACTTGAGAATGCATTAAGTCATCATATCATTTCAGCTGCGCTTTTACACCGGGCTGGCCAGGTCAAACGGAAACGCACTTTCCAAGCCTTCTCTGTTGACACACGCTCTATCTCTGTGTTTACTATTCCTCCGATTTCTAGCTCCCGGTCCCGCACTGGCTGCCACCGTTCCCAGGCTGGCAGCTCGACCATGACCTCTGCTCACAAATGGAGCTGAAAGGAGGTTTAGAGTTTCTGAAGAGGAGAGGGAAGTGTGCATTTGTGCGTCCGAGAAACCAGCGTGAGACGGACACAGACTGAGGGACAGGAGAGGCCTTTGCAGTTCACCACCGTTTCAAATCCGGAGCCTATTCAACTAAAAGCATGTGAGCTTCGCAGAGACGGAGGGCGAGACTGAAACCTGAACCTTCTCTGTGCTTCAACGGGCACGCACAATGACAAACCGACGCCTCCTCTCTCGCTCTCTGCATCGACGTCGGGTTTTTTTCAGTTGCTTGGTCGGGTTCTCCCATGAAATGTCAGGACTGTCAAAAGGGGAAGTCCAACCCAGCTGATCTTGTTACTCGTAATGTAGAACATAAAATGTAAGGTTAGGAATTATGCGCACCCCTCAGACTCTTTCACTCCTTTTTTCCCCTCCACATACTTGTTAATGGATTCCATTGCTATCTTTATAGAGAGATAACAAAGCAACGTTCAGGCCAGAGAGTGCAAGCACAGTCTGCCTTATCACTTCTCAGAAACCCATGCCGAGCTCTGCCATGTCAACAGACTGCGAGGCGTCAGCCGTGCGTTAACGGTAGCTGTCGACGATGTGGGCATTTAAGCACAGCGAGGAAGCGGGACGGGCTGCGTTGCCCACTGACATGTGGCTCTGATAAGGCCTCACTCATCTAACTGATCACGGCCCGATAGCGAAGCCCCACAGAGTAACGGCTGCTGGTCCGAGAAACTGTTTTACAGGTTGTTAAGTGACCCCGACAGAAACAGGGGTCCGTCTCAAGAGGTGCCATGTGCCGGTCTGAAATTGAGATGCTATCTTTGAAATTGGCTGTCACAGAAATATGCCAACTTCAAACTGATAAAAATGCAACAAAACAGGCAGGCAACAGAGAGGATATTTTTAGGTCTCAGCAAAAGATGGCTATTACTGCAAGGGAGAGAAAAATGAGAAGAGAGCAGGGTGTGAAATGTGACTTTTTACACTTACCTGCAGCTTTCTTCTGAATATACAGCACAGTGCGCTCACACACAAACGCACACTGACACACACATCCTTCTTCTGCATTAATTTTACTCAGTATTCACTAGTACAAAGCATCTGCCGAGTAATTACACTGCTTCCATTCCCTACAACATCACCATTACCAGGTTAATGTCCCTGCTCATTATCACCTACTGTCACTACATGCTGCTTTGTGACACTTTGGAGGAAACAGGCCTGTGTTGCTGCCTCCTGTGGCAGCTGGTTTGGTTTGTCTTGGAGGAGCTCACTGTACGTTGGTTTGTTGTTTCTGGAATAGCTACTTCCAGCTCTTTTGGACGGGGGAAGTGTTGGGTTCTTCTGTTTATGCCAGCTACTTTCCATCAGGGCGTTTTGTGTTGTATGCCACTGGTGTATGAGGGCTTTGTCTTGGGTCCTACCTGGGGTATTTTGGGATCCCTTTGGGCAGGAGCGCCTTTCAGCAGCAGGCTGCCTCCTGGGACTGATGTAACTCAGGTGGCAGTGAGAGTGGATGGAGTTTCTAGTGCAGTATGTGACAGTGGGAGCCTACAGTTAAAATGCCAATAAACAAGACTGCTTTCATGCCCAACCTGTTTGATTCAGTTAAGCCAAACGTTGGTGCATTTGCCTGCTTAGTGCATTTTTGTTTGCCCAGTTTGCGTCCAGCTCTAGTCTAAACAACTGGGTTGAAACTAACAAGCGAAGGCTTCGGCCTTCCAACTCCACTCCAACGCGATTTGTTTGGGGTTTGGAAGCAAATGAGCCAAACATTGGATTCCATTACTGTAAATATACGAGTTCAGCATGATTTCAAAAGCCAAATTACTATGACATCCATCTGCTGGACTGTGAATTATTCAGTGTTAGAACTGAGCTGTACAATCCTTGTACAGTATATAGAACCATGGCAACACATGTATGCCATCATGGGAGTGTGAGATTTTCTTTGATTAATCATTCAAAAGCTGTGAAAAACTGTGGTCTGGTGCAATTGTGTCCTCCTCTGCAGTTCATTAAGCCCATTACAAATCGTGTCATGGTGATTGTGTCTTTTTTTTTGGTTCTCTCTCCGCCTGTTTGTCAATACACCTGACAACTTAACAAACACATTATACACATTCAAATTTTTGCATAGCCTGCAGTCACTCCCCATTTGGGTCCTGATGATTCAGTGAGAGAGTTGACAAAACTGCCCAGTCAATGCATTACCTGTCAGGCTCCAACTACAGGTGTGAATGCACCCTGAGAGGGGGATGGGGCTCATACAGGCCCGGCTGACTCCTAACAGGTGCCTCCACTTTCAGCTAATGACCCTAAATGACTGCAGAGCGCTCGTAACACTCTACACACAGAACAACTCGTTTCTTCTTCAAATGGCAGTTTGCTATGATGATACACCATACAACTGCCTTCCAGCAGATGTAATCATTAGGAACACTGGCAAGTTGTAACTGCAGCTAACGGCTGAGTGGAGGAAATATCTCGAAATAAAATGGAACTGAAGGGGTCACTCGTATCTGAAAAGGTAAGATGGAGAAATAGAAACACAAAAATGTGCAACTGCAAAATATCCATGACACGTCGAGGCCGGAGAACTGGCGACCTCAGCTAAATCCAAAAGACTCGGTACCAAGACAGGGGCAGGTGCCAGCGTCTGAGGAACACGGAGGAAATTAAAACCCAAATCCCTCACCTCGGCACCTTCGCGTGCCATAATTGATTTCTGGGATTTAGATAAATGACACAGATACAGCATGCAAGTGTGTGGTGGGGCCGGAGCCCGGCCGCTGGCTCAGCACTGTCAGCAGGAGGCCAGAGTTCACCGACTGCAATTTTTAAGCTGACTGAAAGAAGAGGAAGCGAGAGGGGCGCCGGAGTGATGGAGAGAGCTCAACTCGATAAGCGCATTGTTGTGCAGCTGGCTGCTGAAAATCAGACGGCTGCCTGAGAAGGGTCATTTTCTTCTAACAACAGGGAACACCAGCTGATATGAGTTTTCCTTTTTCCCAGAATACCGTTGCAAAATGTTCTGACAATCTGAGGAATTTGAGGTCCTTGGTTTCTAGATAGTTATCCATACTGACAATATAGATTCTTCACTAAAACGTAAGCATTATTTTTCTTAGATAGTATCAAAATGAGTATGAACATTATGCAGTCAATGTGAAATCACTTGTATTTGGCTCAGAGGACTTTCCCACACTGTTATTAAAAAGTGTTCTGGCAGTCTGGGTAAACAGCGCCGCATTTACCCATTATCCATTTCAGCTGCGAGGACGCCGATGCGCAGATCAGCAGCTCACTTGCTAGCGGAGTCTCAGTCAAATCCAAGACTGACGACTCCTGGTCATCTGCACGAAAGCCTGAAACCGCACAGATTAACGGTGCACTCTGTCCCGTCGGGGGGGCTTTCAATAATTCACCCGAAAAAATGTTGCCGGGAGTGATTCATCTCTGCCAGGAGCTCCGCTGCAGCGGACCTCAGCCGCACTCTCACCCCACTATGGTTTGAAATGTGCCTCCCGATCCTCACAGACCACCTGTCTCATCCTGATGGCTTTTCAGGGATGGGGGAGGTAGATCGTAAAGGGGGGCATTACTGTGTTCCCAGTAATGGCCCTGATGTGAATAATTTAAACAAGCCGTGGAAACACACAGGGATGGACATGTGCTTCTGCTGGAGAAAGCACTATAGCGGGGTGATTGAGAACAAGACCCAACAGCACCTGTACCCCCCGGAGAGAGGGATGCAGGAGGAGAGATGGAGGGAGGGATGTGGGCCAGGCCTTAAAGACCCTGCACGAGTGTGTTCATCGATACAGACGTGATGGAGGTCGAAGGAGAGAGAAGAGAGAGAGAGTTAGTAAGTAAGTGAATGAGTAAAAAAGTCAGAGCAGCTGACATGCAGAGCATTGATGAATAATGGACGGACTCCTGTCGTGTGTGCACCTCTCTCTATAAATAGACCCACAATAGCAACGATACTGGAAGCTTTTCTCTCTGACCCTTGTTCCCTGTCGACGGTCGCTCTGCTCTGGGCGGGGTGCATTTTTATGGACATGCTAAGTGCCCAGACATCGGCGCATGGACTCCAGCTGACCCAGGGGTTGCATCTAAATGACTGCTGTGTGGACAGCATATGATATTACTTTGGCATGACATTGCTATCTGTTCCCTCCATGGTGATTCACAGAGAGAAAAATACCAAATTCCCTCCCGGCTCTGTGGATCCCATGACCTTCCTGCGATGAGGTACGAACAATATAATGACTTTCTCCCAAAGTGATCGACAAATAGCCACAAAGTCAAGTTTGTCTGAGCAAAGGTTGAGCTGTCAAGCAGCCGCCGCCACGTTCCTCACTTCATTCCCAGAGTCCTAAAAGTGGCTCAGTTAAACTCTTAACATGTGCACAGGTCCTTTAATTCTGGTGCAAACTCATACAAACTCGTAATTGCTGAGCAGTTTTTAGCCACGCTGGAGGCAGGGCTCTGTGGGTGGCACCCTCAGTAAGTCACCACTTTGCTTCAAATGGATTGCCATGAAATTTGGCACAGACATTCAAGTTCCCTGCAGGGTGAGTTATATAAACACTTCCCACATCACTTACCTTCAAACCTGCACCGTCAGCAGTTTGTCTTACTTCTGACCAAATTCTTGCAAATCTAATGAAATTCCAACCAGCCTCAGTTATACTTTGTGTTTAGTGCTAAATAGCACTAAACATATTACTAACTTAACATTATTGCATGACAGGAGTTTGGTCAACTCCATCTGAACAACTCAGAAATGTTCAGTGTGATTTAAGTATGAGATGGAACAGGTGGAACGACGAAGCCGTTGCGGCGCCAGCGTGTACGCTGGCTTCACTATAGGCTGCGAGCAAGAGAGCGCGGGCCTCAAAATGAAGTTGATCGTCACCAGATGGAAATGAAAGGGCTTCAACAAGAGAAATGGAAGAGACAGAGACTGTGACGGATCAGACAAAGAGGAGAGGCAGGTCAACAGGGAGGCTGTTCTCTTCCTGTGGCCTAAAAAGTCTTGATGCTCTGTCAACACACTTCCTGAGTGACAGCGGCGCCGAGAAATGGTACGACAATAAGAAGAGAGAGAAAGAGTTCTTCTTTTTTTTGGTTTTGGTGTGATACAAATGAGTCACATTTTAAAAGCAGGACATGAGTGATGCGAGTGACACCGAACATGACATCAACTTCATCAAAAAGGCTTTTGCTCACCGCCCAAACAATCTGACCTCAGAGTGAGTCACACTGTGTGTCTCACTGTGGCTTTGTCTCTCGCTCGCCGTCCTCTGTCTGAGTTTACACGCCCTGCCGGGTTTCCGCTGTCTCTTGCCAAGAAATGGACTGGAGGCTCGAAACCGCTCACAGGTATGGATCCGAGCTGAAGAACTGGCAACTCGGTGGGGATCGTCTTTCGTGCAGTGCATGCTGGGAAGCGCCGCATCGATATCACTTAATGCACTGGTTCGTTGTTCTGATGCCACGCGGGGAACACCACAAAACACAGGCCCAGAATTTGAGGACAAACTTTGCTGCTGAATATGACTTTGTGAGACGTCTCCTACGAAGATTTATCCCTCGGAGCAGCAGGGGGAGGATGGGAGGGGGGGATTAATTCTAATGAAGGCAGGACGGCCTCCTGAGCTGATGAGGTTTATTATTATTGCCCTCCTGCTTCAGCGGCTGTCGTGACGCAGATGAGGATGAAATGACGGCGCTCCTCAGCAGAGACCCACTGCAGCCTCCGGTACCTGCCGGCGGGGCGGCAACAAATACGCTCACGCACGCAGCGTTAATAAGGATTAAAGGTATAATATTGCAGGAATACGCATTGTGCTCTAGTCGTTCAATGAAAGCTCCTTCTCCAGACCGGCATTTGTTGGTGAGGTTTGATTGATAATTATTGCGCTTTAAAAAATCCATTCATCTTCACGGGCAGATTCAATTCAACTCAAGATAACACATTAAAACTGGACTTGGCGCGACAGCCGTGCCTCCGCGCTTAAATTATTTCTATCAACAACTGCTTCAATCATTCCACTCAGCCTGATTTGGGGCAATTGAATTGACACAGTCTCTGGAAAGCCTCCACTCAGCAAATCTGAATCACTTAAACTGCCGGGGCCGGCGCTGTCTGCCAATCACAGCCAGCCGGGCGGGGGATAATTTGTGTGCGCCTTATATTAAACAAAGAATCGGTCTGTTGATTTAACTATATTTCTCCACAAAACAAGATGAAGAGCTTTAATGCTGCCGATTTAAACTTTTAACTGCTGGACGTTTTACTTTTTAAGCATTAGACTCATGTCTCACTCTCTGACAACACACACACACACACACACAAAAACAAACACCAAAGCAAAATGGTTTCCTTTTATTTAAAAGCTCTCCACAGCTTAATGAGGAAATGTTGTTTGGGGTTTTTTTCTGGGCTGGGCTCCCTGCAGAGCACGAGAGCAGTTTAGAGAAATGTCCTTTAACTGTTGTTTAACTTTAACGCAGCGGTGATGCATTGCGTTGTCTGGGGAAGTCAGACAGTTCAGCTTAATTGTGTCTGTGCCACAGCGAGCAACCCCGAGCCGACGACACCAGCTGAGACCGACAGAGAGATACTGACTCAATTTAGGCTTCTCTCATCGCTGTATCTGTGGGGGGGTGGGGGCTTAAGGCTCACAGCCAATCAGTGCCGATCTGGGTCAGAGGTGAGAGTGGACCTCAAACACAGAGAGAGGTCATGTTCGGACCCTTCCCTCCAAAGCTGCTTTTCCAGCTGGGTGGCTCCGAGCCACAGGAAGCCGTTTCGGCTTGGCAGGGCCGACGGCCTCACGAGGAAACACACATGCACACCAGCGGCGGAAAACACACAAGGATCGCCGCAAAAACCGTTTGCGTCCAGCCCCGACAGGAGCGACGGGCGGCGCTGACCACATGCGGGCGAACCGCTCGGCCGCGGGGGTTATAGCGAGGCGCTTACGTGGCATGTGCTGCTCGAGATAGCTAAAAGAAGCTAAGTTTTAAAACTGGGGACGATGTCTGGGTCACCGTCTGGTTGGGTGTCTAATTTCAGCACGCAACCGCCCACCTGGTACAAATCAAATCCCCAGATGGAGGACGGGAAGAGAGCACGACTGATAAACACAGGAGGTTGTTGTGTTGAGTGTTGTGCTGTGGGCGTGCAGGAGGATGACAACACGGTACAGTAAAGTACAGCTGATCTCCTGTCACCTGATGAGTGCAACATTGCCTCTTCATGAGATAATATTCAGCGCGTGACCGGGAGCGGATCCCGGGTCAAGCAAATTAACCACATCGGCGTGCGGAGCACACATCAATTCACACATCAAACTATTTTCAACTTCTACAAGTTCCAACTTGTTCCACTGGGGAACGATCAAACTCCCTGGTGATGGGAGGTCTGCAGTGATACTGAAAGGTATCCAACCGTGTACAATAAATGTACACACAGACACACAGTTTTATTTGGCCTGTTGTTTTTATGCTTATCATGCTATAGGAGGTTTTAACTTGACGCCTGATGACGGAGGAGCGCAGAAGATCAGCTTGAGTGAGGAGCTGTAATCACACGTGTTGCACCACTTATCTGTCTTAGATCCACAGATTGCATTTCTCGAGGTGCATGATAAACTATTCACTGAATAGCAGCAAAAGTCAGCAAGAGCCCGGCACGGGGCCGCAATAGTACTTGCAAACTGCGGTTATCATGGGAAAATGTGTACTTTGTGTTGCACCACTTTTTTTTAATGATTAACCAACCGTCAGCTGCGAACACGCTGTTCTCAGATGAAGTGAATTCCTGTGAATTCGCAGCATCTTTCTGCAGCCGTCATGGTGCGGTAGGTAAGACGGCCCGGTCACTCCGGTGAGCAAACCCACTTTTTTCGATTATAAACGAAATGCAATCTTCTGGAATCTTTGACAAAAACAGTGCCATCACTTCAGTGGGCACGTTTCGTAAAGCTGCAGCTACACACTCATTGTTTCTACAGCAACTGTTTGTCACAGGGAAACAAAAGAGGTAATTTCTCTGTGTTTCCCCATCTCTCTGACCGTCACTACTGCTTACTGTCCCCCCCAACCCCCCATCCACTGCCACACTATTGCAGAGCCTCACCTCTCCCTTCTCTGTGGTCAGGCTAACAAGTGTCTCTTTCTTCCTGCCTCTCACAAAGAGCCGCATTCATACGGCTGAGAGAGAGAGAGAGAGCGGAGAGAGAGAGAGCGAGCTTCACACTTGCAGCGTTTCCTCAGTGATAAACGATCAACAAACTGAGAGGGAATGTACGCCACATGAGTCAAAGCCACGGGGAGTCGACGGTAAACGTTAAAACGTGTGTGAGCTGTCAGCCTCCGTCACCAATAAAAAATAAACAAACTTCAATCCCAGCTCCAAACCAGTGCGACACGCGGCCTGACAACAGGACTGCGGGGGGAGGGAGCGCGCGAGGTGGTGGTGATGGTGGTGGTGGAGAGGGGGGCTCTGGCTCTTTCTCCGGGCTCTGGCTCTCCTGTGCTAAGTGGTAACTAACAACACATGCTTAAAAACAATTACCAAAGGCCCACAGGCTCCTGAATCAGCTGCAGAAAAGGAATCGAGCTGGCAAACTCCTCGGCTGCGAGCGGGAACGTGCGTGGACTGGCAAACGGGGCCGACGCCTCCCAGCAGCCTGGCTGTGACCCTGGATGACTCTGCCAGCCAGCCGGCACCGCCGGAGCTCCAGCGGGGTGGAGGCACAGGAGATTAACACTGAGGTGAACCAATAAACAAACAAACAAGAAAACAAACAAATCACAGAGCAGAAAAAGTGATCCTGAATGGTTCTTTTAAGGTTTAAGGGAATGTGTCCTGCCTCCTGCCCTCGGTGAGGCCCTCTCTGCTCTTCACAAAGCTGCTTTGTGGGGGGAGCGGTGATAGCGGCCTGCATACCACAGCTTTACTGTACATTCTTACACAGATAGTGTGTTAGGAGCTACTGGAGGGATGAAGCGGAGAATAAGGCAAGGAGTGCACCGTGATTCATGGGGAGACAGAATTACTGGAATTACTTCCCTCCCTTTCCTGAGCGAGAGCATCTATCTGACTGCGTGTTTCCTCGCTGATAAAAACCCAAATCCATGACAACCTCGGCGCCTGCAAAGAGCCCACACTGGCTGATGGCAGTCGGCCTGGACAAACATAAGAGACAACTGTCACAGGAGATTTTGTGCTCTGGACAGAGGCCACGGTGCTGCTCCCTTCGTCCTCCTCCACTCTCCTGCTGCAGGAAGATATTTATTAATATGCAGCATATTCTATTACAGCACCATATTCTTCTGAAACGACCCCTAATTAAACATGTCACAGGTTTTTACAGTCCCATAAAATGGCCCAAAGATTAACAAGGGAATGGGCTAATCATAGGCCGTACATCAGGGCTAACACTGCGAGTTGTAGCTCCAGCAGCTTAAGAGCTCCTGCTGCTTAGGCATCCACTCAGTGATTAAGACAGGTACAACATGTTCCGTCAATGCACTTATTACTCGTAAAAATTTCCACCAACATTTCATACTTTATCAACATCGTCAACACAACGTGAATCATCTCGTGTTAACCGCTTGTTTCTGTGATTTCGTGCTTCTGGTTACCGGCCAGAGCTTGTGACCACAACAGAGGCTTGGAGCGAAGAGTGACCATTAAGCAGGTTTGTTTTATAGTTATACTGCAGCCAGAGCGTGTAACCTATTCGCTAACTTCCACTTTTCACACACTCTTGAAGCTGCTGATGGACAACATCATCTGCAGGCAGCAGAGTTGCCAGGTCAGACACGCCAACGCTGCATTTCTGTGCAGCTTTGAGCTACATGCTAACACCAACATGTTAACATGCTCACACTGATGATGCTAAAATGCTTGAGTTGACGTAATTCACCAGGTTCACCATCCTATTATTTGCTAATGAGCACAGGAGACCAGGTAGAAATGCAGGTAGTTAAATCAAAATGAAAACGCCAACCTGAAGGTGACACAGGAGGAAAAGGCAGAGGATCGACAAAGCCAACAGGATCATCCTCTGGGAACCATGAATGTCACTATCATCCTGAGGACCATGTTGTGACAGCTCTCACAGTCTTTGTAAAACTGACACCCGACAAATTGGCCATTTTCACCTAATACAGCTGTGGTTGGATTAACTGTTTCTCAAATATCCAACGCTCTTTAATTTGACTGGAACAACCCACCATTAGCTGCTTTGGCAGCCAACAGCGTTAGCTTGTATCCGGCTAGATCAGTGACTGGTCACTGGATATGAAACATGCTTATGTTGGCTTCCATCCAATCGGGGACAGGATATTGTTAAGTCAAGTTAAAATGCTGAAACCACCAGACAACAGGATTAAGTCAACACTTTCTTTCCCCCCCTACAGGTTTGTGTCCTCCACACCTCACTGGCTCCTTGGGTGTTAACAAGGTGCGGCGACATTCTCCCTGGGGTGCTGTGGAATCATCACGACAGACCTTATCAGCGGCTCTCCAGCCCCAGCCTCCTGTCATGTCCTCTGCAGATCCGTGCGCTCTCAGACACAGTCCAGACCTCGCCCCGACGTTCCCTCCCGTCCTGAGGTAAAGGGCAATTCAGCTCACAAGGACATCAAGAGTATTGTGTATGAACAATAGCAACATAGGAAACTCGGGGGGACTCAAGAAGGATTTCCATCGATACATGGAGCTGGAGTCCCACACGGGACGAAGGTGAACACTGGCCAAGTCAGGCGCAGATTTCTGACACGTCTCTTAATTTGTCTCACAGCCTTATTCAGTGTGCGCCACTGCACAACACACAGCCAGAGAAAGGGAGCTGGGCTTACGTCCAGAAAAGAGCCAAAGTTTTCAATATGACCTTGGCTTTGTAACGATATGCTGTGCTCACAGCAGGTTTCCACAAAACATTGCCTTTTTCTGCAAGGGAAGTCTGCATGTCGGTCATACCGATTTCACAGAAAAAAAACAGCGTGTCATGTCTTAATTTATCCGATGTATAGCTTTGGGAGTGTAAGACATCCTGATCTCGATACCTCCCTATCCCACAATGATGAAACAACAGAATAAATCATTGCAGTTGGTGCCTCAGGAAACAACAGGCCTCGAGTTTGAGTAGATTTATTTGCAATGACTCACCAACACCAAGCGTTAGCACTTCCAATAAATTATGCCGCCGGTTATCACCCTGATAAAACTATAAAAAAGAGAAAAAAAAGAGAGGAATGTCTGTTTCAGATGTGAAAACATGTTTTTAATAATACATGAAAACTCTGCTTTCATGGCTCACAGCAGTGCGGTTCAAAGTTCCATTGGAGGAGCATGAGGATGCACCGTGCCCGCGGGCCTGCCTGGAGGAGGAGGCGTGCTCAGAGAAATTCAAACACCGAATTGCTGCACTTGTGCTCTGCGTGGCCACGGGCGATGCATTAGACACAGAGCAAGGTTGCACGCCGCAGATTGCCACACGGGCATGAAAAACTGCACCGCTGAACAGAATTTGAGGCCTTCAGGTTGGACTTGCTTGCTGGATAGTAAACAGCACAACTGTAGAGATGTGAAACACTGGAGGAAAACTTTCTGACAACATTTGCTGGCAGGTACTCTGCTCATTGTATGCGAGATCTCTCATTTTGGCCTCGTGAAACAGAAAGAAAGAAAAAAGGAACAGTAAGTCCAAATGCAGAAAGTTCCCTGAAGAAATCCTCAGCGGTGAACCGTGACCAGTTTTAGTTTAAAGAGTTTCACAGTAATTAATGCGCGAGTTAGCAATCTGTAAAAGATGATCCTTTAGATGCCGTGTAATCACATGAACTAATAATGCCTTATCAAGCCACAGGGCTTCATGATATATTATGCATTAATTCCATCTCAATGATCGCATTAGATTAGATTAGATACGCATTGATTAAGTATGCAGAGAACCTTTATTAGAAAACGTACCATTAAGGCGGACACGTTCCCTGATCAATGACGCTCAGGTCTTTTCTTAGTTATCAGGCCGACTGAACCGACACTCTGCTCCGTTCTTACCTTTCCGGGCGCTTTGGTCTTGTTGTTGTTATTGTGGGAGGCCAGATTGACGTCCTCGTGGACGCGGTCCAGCAGCCACAGGAGGAACTCCAGGGCATCGTGTTGGGAATTACCCCGAAACTGCGACCCATACTTGGACACCGTGGTCTAGAGAGAGGAAGAAAGAACCCGATGAGACTGTCATTTACCTGCAGCTACATAATCGTGACCGTGCGGCCCATTAAGAGCCTTTTACGAGCAAGGTAATGGTTCGGTGCTGTAACAGTGCTGGTGTTAAGTTAGAGAAACCTTCTGAAATCCCTTCTGAATGTCCTAATCCAACACCTCACTTCGCTGAAAAACAAAAACAGCAGTGGTTTCGCTGGCCTTTATTACCTGGCAGCTTTTCAGAATTAAAGTGGATACCTGGAAAAGCCAAATAAAACTGCCTTGCTGAGATATCCGCTCCACAGAATTCCCTCACACATAATGCGAATGTCAGGCACTACTTGTCTACTGGCTCCGACAGCTCGGGCGTGTTCGCTGGCACGCCCGAGGCTCCCGAACGGGCAGCTCTGCTCCGGGTTCTCCACAGAACGCTGATCAGAGAGAATCCTAGAATTGCAAATTTGCACCAACGCTGTTCATGCTTCCCTCGCCTCCACCCAGTCCCACGCTTCTTTGACTGATGCACAGGCATTTCAGAATTGGGATTTCCAAAATCTGCTTTGTCTAAGACTTGAAAAACAAAACATGTTTTTTAACAAAAGTTTTACCGTCGGGAAGTGTTGCCTTCCTCTTTTCTTCTCAAGAAACCTAATTTCAATATCTTTTGACACGAAGAAAGATGTGTGAATAGCCTTCTTAAAAGTAGGTTGAAGACTGCTTTAGCTCACACACAGTATAATGGGCCTTTCGACGTGAACGGCACCAAACTCAATTAGGCAGGAATTAACTGCATGAACTGCAGCTGGCAGCCCGGAGAAGATGAGAGATTATAGCAGGGGGAACAGATGACTGTAATCATTGCTTCATAATCCACTAATATGTGCTACGGTTCTCATAACTATTACACTATAACATGATGTAGGATGTGCGATGATGGAAGTAGAGGCCTGTCAGTGAGGAGGAGCTGCTGGCTGTCTGAATACAAGCTAGAGAAAAAAAACCAAAACACATACTGACTTCCCCTTCAAAAGTTTTTTTTTTTTTAAAAAGGAGGGCTGCTCTCTATAAGCAGAGTAATAACTCATTGGAAGTGGAGCCAGGACTGCATCTTCAAAGTAGTTACGGAGACGTCGTTACAGACAGAAGCAAAAGAAAAAAAAAAAAAAAAAAAAGGCGAACATAAAAATTCATAAACACAGAAAAACTGCTGGTGGAGTCTTGGCAGGGCGACGAGGTCCTCTAATCTTTTCTTCTGATCTTGCCTTGAAAGTGAAAGTGTGGCTTCCTTTCGGCTCCGAGATGTCAGAGGAGTCAAAAGAGTGATGGCTGTTGTCATCCCGCGCTGGATCCGTGCAACACATGTAAGATAGGTTTGTCACAAAATATGAAACGCAGAAGAACGGAGCTATGTTTCAATATAAACAGACAGCTGTATGAACAACTGTGTATTATGTTAAGTCACCGCACTGTTAACTTCTCTTTGTGATACGCATACCTGCTGTATATACTGTAGAGTAACATTTCTGAATCAAACTGGTTGGAGGAGATTTGCTGTAGCACAGAATTTTTTTTTTTTTTTTTAAATTGATGCCCTTGAAACATTCAGGCTTGTTTTGAAGAAATGCTATGAGATAAACAATGAGAGCCATGGACACGCACTAACCTAACGTTGTTGTGCAGCTAGTCATTACAGCGAAGCAATAACAGTAATTACCATCAGCCTTTTGAAGGTGGCAATTGTGTCAGTGATATAATTGAGGCTGTGGAAAATGCCTTGTGTTTTTTTTTTTTTTTTTTATTGCTGTCTGTGGCATTACGGCCACTGACCGGTTTGTAACCCTCTAACTAAAAGATGATGACAAAACATTACTGCTTACATCATTTCGCCACTGTTGGCTGTTTCTATTTCTATTACTATTTACCATTTACTTTCAACTATTTAGACTCAATTGCTATTTAACAATTAAAACTCTTTAACTTAACTATCTGATTCAACAATTTTCCCCATCACATTTACTTTCAGTTTGAACTAAATTTTTCCACCATTACTTTTTAGCTAGCTAACTATTTCAGCAGTTTATCCATTACTAAACTGAGCCGTGTGATCGACCTCAACCATCTACCTTAATTTTAGCTCATATTAAATAGTTTAAGATAACCTATTACTATTACTAACCTAATAAACTATTAGAATCGTTTCTTACTTTTAAGTAACTAAGCTACTTGAACTGTTTAATTGAGCTAATGCTAATGCTAACTATATAGCATTAGCACTATATTTTCATTGTTTAACTGTCACTTTCAACATTGAATCATTACCATTTGAACTGTTTACTGTGAGTTACCCTTTAGCCAGTTATTTATTAGTTTTCATTCACTACCAATTACCATCTGGCCAGTGACATAGATAACGATTAAAAATCAACATGGATCCTGTGCGCTCCAGTGTTGTCACAAAATAAATGTGGCTTCCTAAAAAAGACCCTGTAGGGAGGAGAACATTCCTGTTCATTCCTCACTCCCTTCCTTCTCAGGCCTCTCTTGTTATGGAAACCGATAAATTGGCTGTTGAGTAACTGTTTGAGTTTCAGGGCTCGTCCCTGTCCAGGCCCCTCTGTTCAAACACACCATCCTTCCTGGGGGGGATTCTGAAAAACGCACGAGAGCTGCCCAGATCAAAAGCACACATCTGCTCCCAGGTTGAAGAAAGCTCAACCCTTCAACCGTAACATCAGAGACGCACATCTGCGTGAGAAGACGACGCAAAACATTACAAAAGCAACACGGCAACAGTGGAGATCTTCAGTGAAAA
Source organism: Psettodes erumei (assembly GCA_016785225.1). Classification (NCBI taxonomy): domain Eukaryota; kingdom Metazoa; phylum Chordata; class Actinopteri; order Pleuronectiformes; family Psettodidae; genus Psettodes; species Psettodes erumei. Next base: position 1,342,286 of record JAFBJZ010000776.1, on the reverse strand, counting down.
TTTATAATAACTGGAGTGATTTGTTGCCCTGTGTGGATTCATTAACTTTGAAGGATTTTTTTTTTAATCAAACGAGGAGGCTTGCACGTTTACGGGGGAGGTGTACATAACCAACATTATTCATTTCAAAGGCAGAGCGCGGCGCCGTGAACATCGTGCTGAAAGGGTAATTGTCAGAAAAGAGATCCCTTTCCACACTTGCCCTTTCATCATCTCTTATCAAAATTCATCTGACGTGAAGATGGGTTCTATAGGTACTCCTTTAAAATCTTTTTAATTTGGCTCCTTTAGTCGTACCTTTGCAATGCCCTTCTTACAAAAGAACCTGACCTTCACGGGCCTGCAAAGACTCTCCATCAAACTTCCAAAAAGAACAGGATTAAATCGAGTCATTTAAACAATGACGGTTGTTTATAAATGGTTTATGCCGTCTGGAGTTCCTGCAACTGGGAGCTAATTTAGCCTGTCAGACACAGGCCTCAGCGCTATCTGATTATTTTATGATGCCTCCCTCCAGACAGCTGTGGTGTTACTCAACAGGCAATTTCAGAAGGTGGAGGCTGAATGAACCCTGGACCTCCTACAGTCACAAACCATATCCGAGAGGCACAGGACAGTGTGTGTGTGTGCTTTAAAAACAGGGAACATATCATCACATACAAGCAGGACCGTTGAGTATTTTTTCCTTAAAATCTGTCTTTTAATCTTAGCAAGATGTTTCCATGCTGCTCTCTGTGATTGTTGTCCGGAGCGCATATCTGATATTAAACTCCCGCGAGGGAGAGGAGGGAAATGAAAGTGTGGATTTGGGGATTTATTGGCGGCGAGAATTATAGCTGACGGAGTTTATTTTAACAGGGGAGTTCTTCAGACAGCACAACAGATGGGAGAGCAACAGAGAGAGGGAAAAAAGAGGAATAAATGTTGAAAATTATTCTGTCAAGGCCACATTTCATCGCCAGTAAAGGAAGACAACGCTCTCAGGTTAACCTTTGGCTTCCTCGCTACAATATATTCAAGCGGGAGAAGACATTAGGGGTCAAGCTATTCCAGTAGGCACACTCATTCCCCATTACTTGCAGACTAATTAGCATTTCCAAGAATAAATCCATTGTGGAGTTTCTGTTCGCCGCTCATTATTATCTACTTCGTGCCTTGAACTATGGCTCAGAGAAATCCAGAGCAAAGAGCTGCAGGCTGATAAAGTAAGGTTGCCTCCATCTCCAGCTTAAGGAGTAGGAAAGGGTTGTGCCACAGAGCCCTGAATCCTCGGGGAAGGAAGGTTTTAAAACACCTCCGTCCCATGCCAACATCGAGGCATCTAAATGAGCACAGTAAACGCACAGTTTAACGGCACTTCACTCGCCATGCTGTAAGAGCAAAGGAGGGTTTACGGTGGAGCACGGAGCTGCAATTAGGAGGCGAGGGCCCCGATCGCAATCATCAAACCCCTGCTGTTCACCAAACGACGCCAACACAGCTAAGCTTTTATTCTTCACTCGTGTTTTTAGTGTCGTGACATAAGGGTCTTGTGTTGAGGACCCCCAGCCCAGACACCTGCTGACCCCGTGCCCTCAGACTGCAGTGATGCAGAGCAGCAGCCTCCTCATCATCATCATTACCTGGCACACCAACGCTGAAGTCACAGGGCAGCGTGCCCTTGTTACTGCCTGGTTGGCAATTATGGCGAATGACATAAGGTCTGTGACGCCCCCTCTTTTACCCTGAACGTCACATTCAGGCTACTCTGCACTTCACGGTGGTGTTTAGGGCCCACTTCCTGCAGAACGTGTCATTATGTTCGACTACAGAGGCTTAAGGGAGACTAATCAGGTGAGAGCTGGTGTTCAGGTAATGATGCCTACTGAAGCTGCACCCAACACGCTGCTATCATCACAGAGCTCACGTGCACCTGCAGACAGGCGCTTCACGACCGAGGTGCGTCGGTGTACCTTGAAGTCCACGGACAGCTGCGGCGTGTACTCCAGGGTCCACAGTGCCCGGACGAGCGACGCCAGCTGCGCCGTGACCTCCCCCCCGGCGTGCCGCGTCTCCTCGCTCCTCACCACGCCGTTCATCCCGGTGCGGCTCAGGTCCAGCTTGTACCGCTCCAGCCCCAGGTACTCGGCGAGCAGGTCGGTGTTGCTCAGACACTGGACCACGGCGTTCATGAAGCAGGTGTTCCCGTGGTTTTTCAGACCCAGGACGCCCGGGATTTTGTCCCCGTATTGGTAGAGCAGCTTCTCTCTGCCGGCGCACAGAGACGACGACGTGCTCGGCGGGTTTTTCGCCGCTCGGTCCCAAACCACCTGCGCGTCCTCTCTGATGACACCTGAGCTGGCGCCGAGCGTGCAAGGTGCGCCATTCCGAAACCCGCCGTCGTCGTCCTCGGCGTCCGGCGCGTCCGCGTCCCCGAAGTGGGCGAAAGTGCCCAAAGTTTTCATGATTCTGCTCATGAGACTCCCGACGGACTTCAGCGGTTTCTTTCGGAAGAGCCTCCCCGATTTGGGCTTCTTCTCTCTGCGCTTCTCCTCCTTCGACGTCGGCGTTTCCTCCTTGGCTCTGCCCGGTCTCTCCATGGCGGCACCTCTACTCGCTCGCCGGTCTATTCTGGGGCTGACAATTGTGCAAATTCCGTCGCCGGCGTGTCACTTCTCTGCCGGTGTCCCCGGTCCGGGGGGCGGAGGTGACACCATCGCGGAGCCAGGTGGCAGCACCACCACCAGCACCACAGCAACAACAACAACAACAACAACAACAACACGCTGCTATTCCGCCGTGCGCTGACAGCAAACCTCCCTCATCCATCGCAGCACTTACTGAAGGCGTTCATTACCGGCTGCGCTCACGGGCAGCGTCCCGTCCCGTCACGCCCGCGGCACCGACACGCGCCGCTCCGCCGTCCAGCCGCAGCACTGAGCGCTGCTCCCCTCCCATCGCTCCCAACTTCGCCTGAGAGAGGGGGGAAGGAGGGGGGGCTGTGATTGTGTGAGTGCGCCCTCCCACTTTCCAGCACATGGAGGGAGAGAGAGAGAGACACACACACACACACACACACACACACACACACACACACACACACACACACACACACACACTTGGGAGTCACGTCGTCGGCACCAAAAACCCAAAACTGCTTCTATTTGACCCTTAACAAAAAAAAGTACCACTACCGTTGTGTACAAGTACTCCATCTCAAGTCTTTCATTTAAAACATCCCACTAAAGTAAAAGTATTACAGGTTGAAAGTACTTAAAATACTCATTATGTAGAAAACTTGCCCCTTTGAATGATATATTGTATCATTATATCACTCTACATGATAAGGTTAATATTATGGAGTACTACTAGTACTGCTGTCAACTTGTTTTACCCACATTATGCAGTAGTCAGTCCAGTGGTTCCCAACATAGAGGTCACGCCCCCCCAAAAGGGTCACAAAATAAATCTGAGAGGTCACGCCCATCATAAATCATAAAATATTGGCTACTCTCTTTGGTGAAAGTGTTCAGGGTTCGGGATGGGGGGTCCTGACAGACGCTGCTTTTTTTGTGAGTTTTCACAAACCGCAAACAGTGTCAGAGCCACTGGTTTTAATTTAAAAAATTTAAAAAACAAGTATTGCATCATGGGTTGTTATTCAAAATCTGAAGAGCTTCATGGAAGAGCAGCCGTCAAAATACACGATGTGGAGCTGAGGGAGGAGACGAATAAAAGCACCATAAAATGGAAACATTCACGTGAAGTATATGTACCTCGTGACTGTACTTACTGCACTACAGTTCTGGTGTAAATGTTTTGAATTACATTCCACCGCCGCTTTCCACCGATCAGAAGGATGAATGATGTGAACACTGAATGTAAAACGGGAAAATAATAATCCAGGTAGAGTTCATTTTATTCATTATAGGGTTCTGGCATCAGTGCTTTTATGGAGAACACTCACTTATCCTTGGGCTGTTTTTTTCTGTTGTGAAAATGACATCACCGCTCTGCGTTCGATGCGCTGCCGACGCCTGTCGTCAGCCGCTCTGAATAAAAGACCGTCTAATGTCCCGATTGCCTCAGAATAAGAAGCGAGCACGTCTGGAGTGAGTGTGACCCCGAGCGTCCAGCAGAGGAAATTCATTAGCTAAGCCTCGGAGGGCGTTTAACGCATGTTATGGTTTCCTGGATTATTGCTATCATTCCTGAGCCGTGAGGTGTAGGAGAGCGGCACCGCTTATCGCTACAAAGATGTGTTTAATCACACATGGCTGTCTTACTAACACTAAAAACCTGCAGATTTATTGCAGCTGTGAGTAAAAGCATTATGACGGGGCTCCTCCTCCTCCTCACTTCTCCTCACTTCCAACGCAACCTGAAGAGCGAGCCAAGTCTTTAATCAGAAGGGAAGGGAGCCTCCTACTCCCTTCAGGGTGCTGCTGCTGATGGTATGGAGTAGCCGCCGCTGGGAAGCAATAATCCCACCGGTATTAAGAGACAGGACCTAAGAATATTATTCAACAATGCTGAGGCCTGCTCTCAGAGTGCTCAGAGGCCTGGAGGAAGGCCTCCTTTCCCAGCATCACCTGCCCTCTGAGAGGAGGAGGCACATAATCTTCTCTCTGACACGCCATGTACCAACTGCAGAGGCAAACAACAATTAAAGGAAATTCTCAATCCCCATCACGTCACAAGTGATGGGAACCGAAATCAAACATAAAACCTTTTTGCTAAAGTGTTTGTTCACTTCTACAGACACACAGTGTGTTTGTGTTCTTAACCGTGATCTTCTTCTAAAGCCAGAAGAAACTTCTGCATTTCCTTGACATTTGAACTGAGCCTCCTCTGTGGCCCAAATCCACAATCTTGATGACTGACAATCTTGAGCCGCTACAAGCCAACACCATCTACACTTGCCTTGAGGGTCACTGACAACAAAAGAACGATGTGACAGAGGATCAAAAAGCCACGGACTGGGCTGTTTTTTTTATTTTTTCGACTCCAGAAGAATATACAGTGCAGGTGAAGCATACAACTTTTCAAACTGACCCCAGGGCACCTCTGCACGGCTGTCATCAATTATAAAGAGCCGAGCTCCGCCCCCTGGGTTTGACAGTTGTCTCCTTCTTGTGTCGGCCTCCTGCTTCAATTGTTATCTGATGCTATTTTTAGAAGAAAAGCTCTTGACGTCCCTTTCACAAGGCAGGTACCTTTAAATGTGTCTCTTGCAAAGATGATTTCTGTCATCCAGCTGAGACCAAAATCTAAATTTCATATGGAAGTTGTTCCCTCGCCATGAAAAGGAAGGTGCGCCATCCTAAAAACATACAGTGCAAGCATGTTTTTCATCTACGTGTGGCCTATATTTTATTATCTTTGATGTGGGGCTCGTCTCATACACAGCACAAGCCTTTGAACACTAACGTGGTACCGACTCAAGGTTATGATAACACAAACCAAAGAGACAGTAAGGTGTGTGTGTGTGTGTGTGTGTGTGCCCATATAATTAGATCAGTGGTGCTGCGTCGAGGCCTGACGGCTGAGTTGTGGTTATGGTCATGGTTAATGGGTGTGCCTATAAATGGAGAGGTAATTTGCCCCCGTGATGCTCTTCTCCGCAAAGAAGCGAATGTGATCGCCAAAGATGAAGCGGGCAGCAGAGACCATCTGGTCGCCTGAGTCATATACGCTGTCTGCTGCGGGAACGAACGCTCCTTTAGCTGGAAGAACAATGCAGTACCACTGTGGCACTGCCCTGTCACGCCTGCCTTACTACAGCAACACACAACTTTTAAAGGTTTTTCACAACTAAACTTCAGCATAATGCAGCTTACTGGAGGTCTTAAAAGCTTCTTTTAACTTTAACCGTTTATCATCCGAGAGGAGGGGCAGACGGCGGTGATCGGCAGGACCACCTCCTCGCCACATGCCTCCGCATACAGACAGAGCGAGGAAATCAACACCGCCTCGTGTGTTTTTTTACAGCGCTGTCCAGACACGACGTTCGGCGCTAAACTTTGTTCCGACGTTTTGACAGACCGTCGCCTTCAACTGAGCTGAAGTGATGTAACCATTCCTCTGATGGGAATTAGTTTCAGCAGAAATGAAACAGAAGGGGCTGAGTGGGCGAGTTCTGGCTTCCACCGGGTCCCAGATTATGCAGGCCCCATCTGAGCTGGCAATAACACATTCCTTGTCAGTGCCTTTAATCTTAATGCAGTTGGCAGGGGCCTTATGCTTTCTCGTGGATTCTGGGAGCTTGCGAGTCCTGGGCAGGATCTCCCACACGCCGGCGGACACGCACCTGGATGGAGAATAGACGGCCACCGGCTCAGGAGCAACCACGGGGCAACTGACAGAGTCTGTGGAGCCTGGGCTACAGAGCTATTTCTATTCGTGCCCTATTTCATCCAGGACCAGTCCTATTTTTACTGTATCTGTACTGTTATCTGGAATCATGAACACACACACACACACACACACACACAGCAAGGAACAAAATCAGCTCACATTTAGAAATAAACCAGAAATGCATCATATTCCTGGGCCTGTAGTCTAATCATGAATATTCTTATTTTATTTTTGCAGAAAAACAAACAAACCCTGGTGGGTTTATCGTTTCGACCTGCCCTCGTTATTCTCTCGCTATCTCAGGTTGTGGCAACAGCTGTCAATCCCGAGCTGTGGGTGTTGTGGATGGGAATCATCTTCCGTCCCGTTCCCCGGAGTGAAACATGCAGAGTTCCCATCATTCCCGGCTGGAAACAGACAGATGCTGGCTGTTTATGTGCATATGAATCAGAGGAGGAAATCTGTTTTTGAGGAAGCTGTGGCAATTGTTAACATGATCTGCATGCTGAATAAAGCCATGAAGGATGAACTGCAATCGGGGCTGTCAAGAGTGAAAGCTGGTGCATCCGTCTTTGAGGAAAATCTGGATGTAAAGGACTTGTATTTCTCAGCAGCACTAGTGCAAAACACTCCGACAATACTAAACTGTATTGCTCCTATAATTTGGGAAAATTTGCATTTCTAGTTTAAAGTCTACACACAGACAGTCTATGAAAATTAGAGGACATGCAGTACTTCTGCACACGGGCTGATACTTCAAATGAACTGTGTTATGGCTCCCTCTACTGGTCAACTTTGAATAATATCCAGAGGTTTCCACCTGTGAGAAAAATGACAGTATGAAGAGTTTAAAAGCTGACGGTGGCACCGATGAGTCACAGTGACAGCGAGGCACCGCTCACAGTACCAGCCCTGTTACACCCCATGTGTTAAAGGCGTGGACAGCATCGTTTGGTCTGCTTGAGATGAACTCATCTCTGACGTCTGTGCAGGTGAAGGGGCAGATTTCTGCTGAATCTCCACCCACAACCATCTGCTACTCCAACCGTGCACCTGAGGCCACAAAACGCAAACTGCAGCGATCTAAAAACTACTACGATTTCACACGGACCGCGATGTTATCGCAAGGGTGGATTCCATATTAGGCTTTTATTCCTGGAATAACCTCTCTGAGCTCACAAGGTGAGTTTCTCAAAAAAAAACAGGACACAACGCAAGCGCTCTTGTTATTTCTGGCCTTACTTGAAAGCCAAACCAGGAGCAGGAAACAAACAGCGAACAACTTCCTACTGCTAGCTGATGGCTCAGTTGGGCTGATGATGCAACAGACCTGGTTGATTCCAGTCATGTTTTTCTCCAAAAAACACCAAGAAACCCTGAGGAGGGGCAACTGCAAGAGGACTCTCTCACAGTGGTCAATCATATCTGTGTTTTTGTATGTAGCAACGTCCTTTTCATGAGTTATCTCCAGCCTGGACCAGAGAGTTCATCTCAGTCTGGCTCTCTTAGCATCATGTCTTACCCTTTAAAGCAGAGTCAAAGCACAGTCAAAGCACAGTCGATGCAGTGACTTCCTTATGTTGAAATGCTACAAACTCAGTTCAGTTTGTTTTTTTAATGTTGCAGTTAAGGTTATATTTTCTGGGGGAACCTTGTTCGAAAACCAAGACTGGCCTCAGAACAAGACTTTAAGAGTCACTGAGCAGCGTAGCCAAAGCCTGCTCTTCCAATCCATGAAAAAAAAATATTGGATGACGATGATAGCTGTTCTGGTGCTCCTTATCCAACTTGGCTGAATTTGAGCTAATCTGCGAGGAAGCAAGGCAGGAAATCCAAGAAAGCAGCCAGGACCACACAAAAGTCTTCTCAGAAAACCTAAAAGTCGTAATCACTGCCATAGGTGCCGAGGTACCGACTCAAATTTCACCGTCATTCGTATTATGTTATACTGTTAGTGAGCCACTTCCCAGCAGGTCAGCATCTGCATTTGTCGACTTTGTGCACAAAGTTATCTTTTATATAAATATAAAGATTTTTTCTGTGCACTTACTCTACATGCATTCTCTGTGTCAGGAAACAAGACATTTCTTTGCTTCCTGTGATAATTACACTTTACTATTGAGTCATATGTGGACATGGCTACACGTTAAGAGGGTCACAAGCAAAAAAAAAAAAAGTAGTAGGGAGATGAACAAAAGGATGAAGGACTTTGGGTTATTTACTGACCACCTGTTGCAGCAGGTTTAAGTAAATGTAGGTTTTGGCAAAACACACGCACACACACACACACACACACACACACACACACACACACACACACACACACACACACACACACACACCAGCTATAATATCAGTTCTCAAGTCAACTTAGATTTTACCGGGAAATATTTTTGAGGAGAAAGACGATAGTAATTTAATTCATAAAAGTACTGAACTCTGTGTGTGTGTGTGTGTGTGTGTGTGTGTGTGTGTGTGTGTGTGTGTGTGTGTGTGTGTGTGTGTGTGTGTGTGTGTGTGTGTGTGTGTGTGTGTGTGTGTGTGTGTGTGTGTCGAAAGTTTCCCAACCTTTCGGCTCAGTCCTGCCGCTGGCTTCTTCCTTGTTGTTCCTGCGTCATTCCTTCAAGATGGCGTTCATCATCGGCGGCTGTCTTCCATTAGCCTAATTTGACACAACCGTCGCAGGTGGAAACAATGTCGCCGGTAGAAGATAATAATTTGGCTCCAACCTCTCCGCTTTTAAAGTCGGCGGCTCTTTTCTCACGGACGACCCCCCCACCGTGGAGAAGCACAGGTGTGAATAATAAATTTAATGACGACTGGTTTCCATTTAGCTCGCGCGGTTGCAGGGAACATGCTAGCTCCGGTTTGTTTCACGAACGTGTGTTAGCATTGACGTGCGTTAGCATCGTGCTGGTGCCGTCTCGAGACAGCTGGGATCTATTTGCTCACGCGGGAGAATACGTTTCATACTTCACATTGAACCAAGGACTTTACCTGTGAATTGTGTAAAAAAAAAAAAGTTTAAAAAAAAAAAGTATTAAACGGACGGCGTTCAACTCAAGTTTACTTAAGTGTCCAAAATTAGCAGTGTTTTCCTACGTGGGTGTTTTTTAGTGCAAAAAGGTAGCTGTAAATCTAAAATATTAATTTCGACTTGAAACTGAAATATGTATGATTCTGGATGAGCGAACTAAATAAGACAGACGCGTGTGATTAATTTAATGCGCTTTATTGCAGGATTGGATTTTCCATCCATGTCAAATGGGCCTCAAGGACTCACAACCTTCTGCAGACAACATGAAGGTGGGTCCATGTTTCAGGTTAAGAAGAGCAAAGTCTCACGTTGTTTGCTTGTATCGCTGCAGTTTATATCAATTTAAACCAAAGGCACAAAAAATGAAGAAATGTTCCATCTTCATTGTGGGACAAAAAGATCATAGTATGTGACATAAAAGACCACTGATGTCTTCGCTGTGTGTTTCAATAGCAAACAGACGCTGTATTTGTTCCCTTTTTCTTTTGCATAATGTGTGGTGAATCAGTGACCCTTCAACAAAAGTGAGGTTCATGCCGGAGCAGGCGCCGCACAGAGCGGCTCGCCGCAGAGGTCGTAGCCGGGGTCACATTGAGCTTGGCAGACCACCCAGCTGTGTGGGTGGAGACCCGTGTTTGACCCTGCACCCAGAGCTTTGCCGTAATGACAAATGAGGAGAAAAAATAGTCATAATTCTCCCTGAGACATAAATGACCTGTGGCACCTCTGCTCAAAGAGTCTTCAGTTGTACCCGGCAGCTGAACTCCAGGGTGGCATCTCTGTGGCGTGAATTATGCCAAACATGAAAGGGCACACAGCAGCAATTAAAAATGCCTTTAGAGCCCCTTGCATATAACATTTAATTCTTTAAAGCATGACCAGAAAACACTGTCTCCCTTTTTTATATACATGAATTCAAAAGTGGACTCATTGTTCCTGCCTATTTGTCCATGCCACCTCCACCCTGCAGAGGGCAGTGTTTAGCAGCAAATGCTGCAGAGTTCGCTGCACATGGAAACTTCTGTTGGAAATGTTACTGGGAGTTCAGTCCCTGAGTGAAAACCACAGAGGTGGCCCAGATTCATTATGTTGTAGGCTTTGGCACAGCTCATCCTCTAATTATGAATGACTTCAGGCAAATTGTTGTAATTTGTGCTGCTAGCGCGTCAGAGTCAGTCAACACGGTGGTTTGTTTTGAACTGCAGGATGTTTTAGTGACCGCAGAGTCTCATCCACCGTCGTTTTAATATCTGAGGAAAAAAAAAGAAATATGGCAGCTATTGTTTTCAACCCTCTCCGTTTAGTGTGTTGTTGAAAATGAGCTTCATAAAATCGGCTAGGTCTCCAAAATAAGTTTTATTGAACAATTTTGCAGAAATTTGACTGAAACAGGCTCACAAGAAATTCTTTATCCTGCATTATTATTGTTGTTGTTGTTGTTATTATTATTATTATTATTATTTTAATGTTTTCTGAGACTTTGTTTTTCAAGTTCTGTGACCGCCGTAGTCTTAAAGACACAGTGTGGGGTCTCTCAACAACATTAGTCATGCTTGAATTGTCTAAGCTTTCCTCTCACTAATAATGGTGGTAAAGACTAATTTGAGAAAGGGCTTGTTAATTGAAAATTAGTTTGTAAAAAAACAAAACAGTGTTGAGGCCTCAAACTTTTCCCTGTGGCTCCGCTGACCTGTGACAGGGTGGCCAGGCCCTTTGTAGATGTGCCTGATTGGCTGAGCTGGTCTTAGCACAGGGCTAATTGGATAATCTTCTAACACCATTGCTCCACTGCTGGATCCTAGGTGAAGGTTTACAAAGATATCCCAGAGTAAAGCAGTTTTCTGAATGCATTTAAACATCCGTATCTTCAACATGTCATGGGAGATCTTAAATTTGGACCGCTCTGATTTTGTGTTTTCAGGTTTTTCTTTTTATTACTTTACTTTTTCCAGAGGTATTTGGTGTTATTGTGGCAGGACATAGAGCAGATACTGCATGTGTTGAACTCTGGCATGTGCTTGTATCACCTTTGTTTTGAAAAGAAGGATTTCACATGATGTAGTAGAAGTGTGCAGCTATGGTGGGGGTTTTTTTTTGTTTTTTTTCTTTGCAGCACCACAAAACAAGCTCTTCCTCTTCACGCCACGGGCTGAGATCCGCTCTTAAGATGAGACCTTATCTGCCGTCGCTGACGCTGCGCAGATGTTTGTGCAGTGCGGTGGATGCATGTAAAACACTGGGGATTGCGTGTTCTCAGAAGAGATTGTTTTGTTATTACATGTCTCATGCTCTTTAAACATTTCATTTGTCATAGCTGTAGATGTGTTTTTCACTTTCACACAGTGTGCAGTTATTACTTATTGCTCAGTGCATGTGATATTAAGAAATGTGATGTACATTTAAAGTATATACATATTACATACAGTACAGTGAGTACTGGCCAGACATGCCACGTCATGCCAGCAGCTCGTACCAGGATATCCTCACTAAGAATGCCCAGCGTGGAAGGGTGGCGGCTCCATGTCGCCCGTGTGCCGGAAGTACCCTTGTGTTTGTGTGTGGCGTTGAAGTCCACTTTAAATGAGCCTGAATGAATTCCACCAAGTCTGAAGCTGGTTGAAACCGAGTTACAGAAGACTGAAACCCCCACTCCACATGTCTGTCCAAAGACCATAAGACTCGGTGGCCCTAAGTGATAATATATTCACCTCGAAAGATAAAGATGCATATGTGTCATTACGAGCTCTGTACTGTGTCCTTCAACCTCCAGCAGATGTTGACCAGTTGTTTTTTTTATGCTGGTTGTTCCTCCACGTGGGTCCAGGCAGAAATATCACAGCAACTAGTGCGTGGATTGCTTTGGTACACACGTTCATGCTCCCCAGAGGATGAATCTCAAGCCCTTTTTCACATACGAGGTTCAGACGGAGTATAGAAATCCAGGTCCGGACATTGTCCAGAGCTGCCCTTTTCACATATGCGGTGCACAACAGGAAATTGTCCGTGCGTGAGACGCGTTCACACTTTACAGGAAATACTCAGTAAGGTTTCGGCGAGGGGTGGCGCCCGGGGCCGGGTTTTTGCAGGAGGCAGAGGAGAAACGTCGTCAACACGCCCGTCCGCTCGCTCGCCGTGAATTCTCCAGCTCTGCACACGCATCAGCTCCGTTGGACATTACGCAGACTTTATACCAGGGAGCTGGCAGGGTTAAGTCTGTTTAATGTCCGGTTCAGCTGAGTCGGACATTTGTGTTCACACACACAGCACAAACGTTCAGGGTGGCAGTGCATGTGTGAAAGCAGCTCTAGAGACTTTGCTGATCTTCTAAGTTTTACTTCAGAACCTGCAGCAGCTCAAAGTTTTCACTGAGCCAGTTAAATTTCTCAGCATCTACTCGATGGATCCACACAAAAATCACAGGCGTTGATGGTCCCCAGATGATAGATCCTAGTGAATGTTTGGATTCCCCTGACTTTTTCCCACCATCGCCACCACGAGATTGACGTTTGTGGTTTTTATTGTACAACTATTTGCTGGATTTCTGTGAACTCTGTTGCCCCTAAACTTGAATCATATGAAGTTAGTTGATCCTTTGACTTTTTTATCTCATCATCGACTCAGAGTTTTCAGTTTGTCCGATACTTTGGTTCAATAAATTCCCTTCACCATCTCTGTTACTGCTAATTAGTTAGCATGCTAACACGCTAAAGTAAAAGAGTGAACGTTCAATCTCGGCGTGTTGACGTTGTCGCTGTGAGCATGTTAGTATTTAGCTCAGAGCCCTGCTGTGCTTAAGTGCAGAGTTGCTGGCGTGGCTTCAGATCCAGTCTTGTTAACATATTTCTATTTTTAAACAAAAGGTGAGTCAGGATCCAACAAGGGCTGAGAGAAATCTGTGCTCCGGTGCTACGTCCTGCGATACGTGCACGCAAAAAACATGCATAAAAATTTATGAGCGCCACCGTGTGTGTGTGTGTGTGTGTGTGTGTGTGTGTGTGTGTGTGGTATTTCAGGGGTATAAACCTCTCATTAATGAACACCATTAGCGGTGATCGTTCGGGGCGCGGCGGTGGCTCGGCGCAGTAAGACATTGTAAAAGAATGCGAGCTCCGAGTCCAAGTTAATCAGCTCCGCCGCTGCTTTTCTTGGCGTTGTCCGGGCCCACCACAACGCCACAGCCCCGGAGGACGGCGTGATTACAAGCTGCTATCTCGCTAAATAGGGCTCTTGCTCCTATGCAGAACCGCGATGACATGATTAGTGTTTTCCTGCTCATCTAGGCCTCGCGAATGGGGGATGATGACAGCTGCATGCGGTCGGGGAAAACGGCGCTAGATTGTTTCTCAGCGCCTTTAAACATAACGGCACCTACCGCAGCGAATGCTTCTCGTGTGAGCCGCGCAGTAACGGCAGCCTGTCTGCGTTAGCTCGTTACGAGGCTGAATTTGCGGTCGGCGGTATCAAAGTGTCTCGGGGTGATGAAGACAAATTGTGTTGCCCTGTGGAGTGACGAGAGGGGTATGTGTGCCACACACTTTATGACTAGCGGTTGTTGTGGCGTGGACGCGATTGTGTTGACTTTTTCAAGCAAGAAAGACAAGCGGCTCCAGGAATATGAGGGAAACGGTCGAAAGCTCTAAATTAGCAGCTGCTGATGAGACTTTTTGAACATATCAGCTGAAATTCAGTAAATTAAGACAAACGGTTTACCCTTGAGGTCACACACATCTTCAGGAAGTCCAGTTCCTATAATCTTGCTCGATACTTTAATAACTTCCATTCTCTTTAAAAAAAGAAGGAGTTTTTATGGAAAGTTTTACAAGGGTTTCCATGAAAGGAAGACCTCTGTGCTACAGTATCCTCGTCCCTGACACCTGTAGAAATATTAAAGGCAACTTTGCACTCCATTAAACGCGAGGCCCGGCGAGGAAGTGGCGGGTTCTGTCATCGGAGTAAATCCTGGACGAGTAGGCGGACCTTCACCCGGAAAGGCCCAAGCTGGGATCTGCCACGGCGTGAGTTACTGGCACTCTCCTGTGTCCTGCAGGTGCCGGTTTGTGTAGCGGGGGAGCTGGTGGCGGTGGTGGTGGTGGTGGGGGGTCATTGGGAGGAGGGAGGAGGGCGGAGGTTCTCGTCGGGCGTGACTGATGTTCCACCTAAACGGCGTGTACAAAGAAGTCAGAAGGAAATGGTTTTGGCCTGAGCGGTGAGGAAAGAGGCTGTTAACAGTATGCTCCAATAATATTTCCATTAACGACGTCTCATTAAACTCCCTCTGTTTCAGCTGCTCGAGGAGGCTATGAGCTCCCTGCGTTACACCGGCTCCATTTCAGCATTTTATTAAAATATAAGGGCCGGTGGGGGGGCTTTATAATGTATAACCCTCTCTATCACATAACTCATCCCCTTTTTCTAACTCGTGCTCGCCTGTTGAGTGGATGAAACGCCTTTAAAGTGGTTTTACAGTATCGGTGCGGCGCACAGGTATTCCATCCCAGGCGAGATTTGCTCTTGTTATTTTTAAACTCCAGAGGTTACCTCGATCCATAAATCACCCGGCCCGCGGTGTCTAAGCGTTCCGGCTCGGCCCGCCTGTCCGACGGTGGATTTATGATCCGCGGGTGGAGCAGCGAGCGCCAGCGCGATCTCCTCTGGGCTCGGCGGTGCTCTCCTGTGCACTTGTGTACATATTTAGAAAAAGCGCGGGGCGGCTGGAGTGTCGCTCGGTTGTGGGCCGGACCGCCGGAGCAATCTGCCGCGTTGCCGCTGCGCCTCTCCGCCTGCTTTTTAATGAGAGAGCGCTAAAATGGGAGCGCTCGTCCCCCGCAGGAATCTTTTGTAGGTGGGAAGATTCAACACCAAAAGACTCGGGCGCAGGGCGACTAGAGGCTGAAACCTGGAGGAAGGCTCGGTGACTGTAGACGCCGCGCTGTGAGGTCTTTTTTTTTTTTTAAACTTTCACATTCATCTTGTGAAACTATGTGCTTTCGACAAAGCTTGGCAAAGAGGTAAATAGCAATAAAAGGGGATTGGAGCGTACGTTTCCCTTGCCAAGTGTTAGGAGGGAAAAAAGATCTTCCCTACACTGAGCGTCTGGCAGCCGAGCCTTGGCTGGTGATGTCATCTCCAGGTCCACAGTTTCTGTTTGTTTCACCTCCATTATACGTGAGGGTTCAACAAACCTGAATCTTTTGCGGCTTCTACCCCAAGACACATTTTTCCCTTGTTTGGTGTCCAGTTCAGGACTTTTTTTTTAAAGCACACACAAACGCGATGCTTCTCTGAAACATGTTTCTGTGATTCCATTCGTGCCCCACAAAATTTGGGTTGGGCCTAATCTTGACACATTTATTAGCCTGACAAATAAACGTCCCCTTTCTCTCCACTGGCACCGATGGCAGGTCATAGCAGGTTGAACTCCCAACAAAGACTCGCAGACCTCAAGTGTTTGTGGTGGGGGTGGGGGTGGTGTGAATGCAGCCCCACAATGGTAAGAAGGTTTTGAGAGGGCATAGAATAAGTTCCTGTACAGATGTGCTGCTTTTAGAGTATCAGTCCCACTGACACTTGTGACGCCAAGACTACTTCATCTCCTACTTCATCGATGATGATGATGATGATTGTGTCTGGTTCTTCAATCAGTGCACGGCAACGTTAACAAACGGTTCCTACCCGCGATGTCGTCTGTGTAACGTGTTCGCAAGAGGATGTATGTTTCCTGTCAGCGAAGAGCGGTCTTCTTGTTTCCTGCGTGGACGTTTTAAACGTTTCTACACAAACATTTTCGTTGGCCCCGGGGCTGATTTTCACCACAAAAAGCCGGGACCTGCCAGCCGCCGTGTTTCCTCAGCTGGTGGATAACCTCCACTCCTCACGCATCTCCCCCTCTGCCATCTATTTCCTCCACTCTGCCTCCTCCTGACCCATCTTTCCGCATTTGGATAGACGGTCAACGTGACTGACTGCGGCGCGCACACTTTGCTCTGAGCTCAAGTCACACTGAGCCATGTATGATGGACAGCGAAGTGAAACCACTTCCAAAGGAATCAGCCTTTGTGAACGTTTTCTAAAGCCCTCCTCAGAACGGCCAGCATGCAGTTGTAACCTCGCAGACACGAGGCACAGCAGGCGTTTCCAGCTTTGTGTTTCCCCACATGTTGGCGTGCACGGGGCTGTAAGTAGAGACGCTCTTCATTTGAAGAGTTTAGAGCGAGGGCTGTTCGGTGTAAGGAGTGGACTGAACAGTGGGTTTATGGGCTGTAAGATGCAAACACTGGCATGCCAGGAGTGGCGTTTCAGAGATATCCCCTTATAAAGTTCCTGAGCAACCCCTCTGCCTTCTGACCAATCAGAGGAGGCCAGAGTCAGGGGGCGGGAGCTCACGCCCATCTGAGTACGATGCACCGTCAACACTGACAGCAGAAATGTTCTGCATCACACTTAAATCAGGAGAAAAGGCACCGATGTTTCAGCTTCCATCACTTCCTCCACTGCTTCTACTGAAGTTAGCATGCTAACAGGCTAGCCCTGGGCGGCTGGCTGGTTGAGAGCCAGCTAAGCGTCCTCTCTGCCCCTGCTGCTCAGCAGGTGTATCAGAACCTCTTGTCTTGTAAATGCATTGACGGCTGACAGTCTTGACGAGCGACCACCACCACCCACCCACCGGCAAGAAACCGTGGCGGAGGAAACTAAGTTTGCACCGTCGGTTTGAACACATAGACTAAAAAGATAATTAATGTCTTTCTCACCACTTTTTCAAGCCTGTCCTCTCGCAGCAAAGCGCACCTAGACACGCCCACCTCGGTGACCTCACACGGCGCATGCTTCACTGTGTTTATGGCGCCGTGGCAGGTTAGAAACGAGGAAGCCAAGGGTGAGAACAATGGTCTGAGTGTGAGACTTTGAAGTTCCTGCACGCTCTGGAAACAGGGCAAGGAATCACCTGCCATAAAGGAGTGTGCGTAAGCGCCGAGCTATTTGTTCTGGTGCCTGGGTGGTTATGGGTCCCCGGGGAGGGCTGGCCCGGGCCCCTGTGAGATCACATCGGCGCGGATCAGGCGGGGAGTCCACCCGGAGGTGGAACTAATGGGCCCATGTGTTCGCGGACACTTCTGAGAGCCAGATGCTGGGAAGAGAGACGTCCGTTGAGTTTTTCACAACACCTCCCCCGGAGAGAGGAGAGGGCAACCTCGTCAAGCTTCACACGCACGCTGGACGTAGAAATCGGCGTACAGACACACATGCCACCTTAATTTGGTTGCGCACAGAAAGGAATGCTCTCTATTACACACACAGAGCTTGGGTTTGTTGAGTCTACGCGGAGGCTGTTTCCACTCTCCCTCTCGACGACGCAGCACGCAAGGTGAAGCAGTCTAATAAAAGGGATTCGGGGCTCACGTCTATCTCTTCCATATGATCTGCCCGCCCCAGTAAAAGTCACGTACGGACTCCGGTGCCTGCGGTTCGCCCTGTTATTGACGCAGCCGTGACCTCTCCGATCTGACGTCTTATTCAGAGTGGTTAATGATTACCATCTCTCAATGTGTTTCAGCTGTCGCGGCCGTAATCCACCCCCACACACCCCCACCCCCCCACCACCACCACCACACTCGCTCCATCAGAAGGAATTTTCCCGTGGATGTCTGGGTCTGCTTTGACCTCATCTTGTTCTCGCCACGGGACGATCGGCGATTAGCTCATCTGTCGAGTTTAACATTATAGCAACAAATCTGCTGCAGAGATACGGATGTGAAATGCAGGTTAGGAGCGAGACAGAAATAACTTTCACAACGTGCCATCTCTTTGGGTCAAAAAATCTGTTTTCATCTTATTTATTAGGGCTTTTCCTTTAATAGGCGCAGGCTTACGAGTTAATAGATGCCTCGTGAATGAGCAACACTCAATAACCCAAAGAGGATTGATGCTGTCAAACAGCTACAGACACAACAAAAGACAAATAACAATATGGTTTGAAAAACAAGATATCGTGACAAGCCAGCCAGTTTTCTTCCTTCAAGGCCGTCTCATCCTGATGCATGTGATCCTCTGCGGTCTTAAGTGGTGGTGTGAGAGAAAACGCCGTGTGAAAGTGAAGGGGAGTGCGTCTGTCACCAGTCCGTCTGCGCTCACCCCGTCCCGTCCAGAACCGGAAGATAATGCGGCGCCTCCCTCTTCCTCGCTTGTGTACGACATCCTCGGGTTCTGTCTGGATCAAAGCAGCGATGGGGCGCACACATCCTCAGTAAACCCCGGAGATGGGAGCGTGCGAAGGCCGCCTCGCTACGAGAGAGAGAGAGAGATGGTATCATCTTTGCCTGAGAGGAAAAGGTTGGCGGAGGGCTCGGTGCGCCGAGGAAAAACAAGAAAGTGAAGTGAGGGGGTCAGCGAGGCCGCGGCGATGATGGTTCATAACAAAGACGGTGGTGAGAATGAATCGGCTCAAACAAGATAAAATCTGACTCAGACATGATCCGTTGTCTGCGAGACAACAACTTCCAGACGTTTAATAATTCAGGTTTGTGCTCGTCCTTTGTCTCTTTTTGTTCTTTCCATCTCCATTTATTGTTGTTTTTGTCACTTTTTCATCAAGCCAATGAGCTATTACCCTCTGGATCCAGTAGGGGTTGCCCCCCCCCCCCCAATCCGCTGATTATTCACAGAGCATTAATTCATTAATTGCGGCTCATATGCAGCACACATGCATCTGGACGCTGGTTGTTAAGGTGCTGAAAGATTCATACCTCCCCCCCCGTGAGGTGCGGCGTGCATTGAGATGCGCTGACACACGCCGGTAATGAGTTCGTGTCATTAGAGGTCCTCAGTTTATCAAAGTTTCCCCTCGACAGCACGAGGAGTCGAGTCGTTAAATTGGCACGACCGCCGAGAGCTTGTTTTCCCCCGGCAAAACAAATTTGGGACCTGTGGACAGACACAGCTGTTTGTGACTCAACACTGACTGCCTTTCCCCATAGCATTTCACAATCCTGGTGCATATATATATATATATATATATATATATATATATATATATTTTACACCCATAAAGACAAGTATACATGTGTGTATACATGTACATGGGTCCAGCATGAAAGGAAATGTGTGAAATAAGAGACAGATGGGAGCAGACGGCACACATCACTCAGGAATCTGAGAGACGACTGGATGAGTCTGACTCACGAGCTCTGAGCCGTTTCCCTTCCTGCCAAAGGATGGACGCTCACCCACGGCTTCTCCTCAGACTTGGACGATTTATTTTTTTCGCTACTTGTCCTGGATTATCCATTATTGCACATTTTGATGCTGTGCAGAGAGAAACAAGCACCAGCTTCACTGGAGGTCGGGGGGCAGATCTGCCTGGACACATGATGACACCAAGTGTAACTGAGAGAAGATGGTCCCCAGAGGATCAGGTGGGTAACCGCCATGTTTAGTGCGAACATTCACGCTCACCTCGGGATGAACTGCAGTAACCTTGGTGATCATCCTGACTTTGAATCTCCTGCCGTCTCTGGGTCAAACTTTTTAACCTTTCCAGCACTTTAGTTTATAGCCAAACGCACACACACAAAAATGAGGATGCAGTGATAAAGCATCGAGCTGTGGTGAAAAGGCGACACTTGAACCAAAACAACATTTCCTGGTTGTCAAATTCAAAATCCAGTGAAGGCGATCGGGGGGCTGGAGCTGTGTTGATCGTTCTGCCCTCAGAATATTCTCATGATAATCCTTACAATCATACAGCCAGGAGCCCAAGGTCGCCAGGCTGAAGGTGAGTGTGTGTGTGTGTGTGTGTGTGCGTGTTTGTGTGTGTGCGTGCAGGTATCTGTAAATGGATTTCCTCCTGGCTGGCGGTCTGACCCGGGTCCTCCTCCTGCGACCCTGCCGATGATTGCTGTGACTGAGACGTGTTTGATCCCTGCGCTGATGCTGGGCTTTTGATGGCTGCCCCACTTTGATGCCGCTGCAAGATTTGATTCGACCACCCTCTGCGAAACGGGTCGGCACTCACAAACACACACACGCACAGACACACACACGCAAACAAACAATCTGAGCAGCAGGTGCTATTTCCTTCCTCTCTTTTATCCTGAGCATCGATCCCGTATCTGCTGTATCGCTGACATTTTACATTTCTGTGTGGAGGGCTCGGGGCTATAACCTGCAAACCTCCCTGATATTATATTTTATTATGTACTTATATATATTTTTATTCCTGTTGACAAAGATTTGTCAAAGATTTTTTTTTCCCCTCGGCTCCCAGGGAAAAACCGAACAGTCTTTGCAGTGAAATGGATATGGTGGAATAGTTTTCTCCTGCAGCTCTCCACTGGTTTTTATACAACACTTGTGCTTCCTGACTGTTTGATGTCTTCCTGTATTAATAGCGAGCGAGCGAGGAGCCTGATTTACTGGCAACACAGGACCACTTTGCTTTTACTCTGTTTTTACATCGGGTTGAGTGGGATGGAACAACACGCGACTAATGGCGAAAGCAGACCCAAACCTCGAGGAAAAAAAAAAAAAACGAAAAACGTCCCGCCCGTTGAAATGAAATTCAACAGTTTCTGGTCACATAGTTACAGCGTGTGATGACATTTTCATCTCGTATGATTTATCGTTCTGGAAACTTCACCGCAGTGTGAAGAGACCGGTGAGTCAAATATAAGCTGCGAAGGTGGAACTTTTTTTAAAGTTTATTCATGTTTTTGAGATTGTTGTTTAGCAGAGAAAAAGTTTACATCCTGGCCACATTTTGGGAACTACAGCGAGACTCCACATGAACGATTTTCCTCAACCTGTGTTTCCCTACGTTTCTGTCTCACACTCGACCTAGAACTGTCTGGTACCTTCTCAGAGCTCCACGGATGGGCGAGAGCAAAGAGGGGAAAAATGGCAATAGAAAAAGTGATTGTGAAATGTGGGAGCGAGGAGCGTTTGGCAGGGCTCGCCGTGTTTGCTCAGCAAACCCCCGAGGCCTGTGTGTTTTTCGCCGAGGGAAATGCCCGCATTGTTGGGCCCGGAGACCGTGGTTACGGGCCAGCCCAGGGCCCGGCCAGGCAGGTTGGGACAAACAACAAGATGAAGGTCAGCTAATATAGCAGTTAATTCCACTTCCTGGTCCCCATGACACCCAGGCAGGGTTTATTTGAAGATCCCAGACCCTGAAGTCACTCTGCACTTTGTTCAGTCCATGAGTATTTTTGGTGTGAGCCAACACTTTCAGATATTAATGTATTCGGATGAGAGGAGCGGGGGCGGGGGTGTTGGGGGGGGGCAGCCAGGCAGTGAAGAGGAAAAGTCCAGATTTCTCTCTGTCTCTGTCTGTCATTCTTCAACATTAATTAGAGGTTTTCACATAAATACACAAAACAAAAATAAGCAACTTGGGTTGTGAAGTGTACCCGACTGATGCTGGCTCTATTTAGTATGTATAATGATGATAATGATATAATAGTTGATTAGTGTTGTCTTCGTCAGATTGGTTTCTAGCGCCTGACGGACAGGGCTTCGTGTCCTCTTGTCCCCGCTAAACCCCCCTGAGCGTGAAAACAGGATGCTCTCACGAGGCGACTGAAGGGCCGTCCTCATGAGATCCGTCCACTCTGGCATCGCCGGCGTGTGAATATACGTTTAAAAAAAAAAAAAACAAGCAAGAAAAAGAGCCGGTTTATGAGCCGATTGTCTTACCGAGCGTTTAACTCGGACCGAGAGAATGCAGCGTGGTGGGGGTTGGGTGAAAAATATAGTACGCACCATCCAAAAGCCAAGTGGCTTAATCCTGTATGGAAATGGTAATGAAGGGGGGGGCTAGCTGTGTCTGTGTGCACTCTCCTGTCCGGGATGGGATGGAGGCCTCTCCAACTGGGGCTGCTTCTCCAGGACGCATAAGAAGAGCCTTTGTGCTCGATCTAGTAAGCCAGAAATACAGCTTTTGAACCGCGTGCATTCAAAGACAGAGAAAAATGGAGGGGCAGATTGTGAGGGAGTGAATGAGCGAGTGGAGCTGGGGGGCGGGGGGGCTTTAAAGGTGTTCGTGTCAAAAGCAGAGGGTTTAATACATTTGGAGCCTCTGTGCATGTGCGTGCACATATATGTTCTCTTGCAGTGTGTGTGTGTGTGTGGCGGTCACACAGCGGCCTGATATCAAGTAGCTCTTTAAGCCCTCCTTCCATCTCCAGAGGTGCTTCAGCCTTTGTTTCCCTGCAGCACCGCTCTCCCATTCTGCTGAAGCCTGGGAAGCAGAAGAGAGGGGGAGGCCGTCGATGGATGGAAGATGGCGCTAAAAGTGGGAGAGCGGGTAACGCCAAATCAAAGCGTGTTGCCGTCACGTATACGAGCGTAACGGTTTGCACAAAAACACAACTCGGTCCAAATGTCCGCGGGTTCCTTTCGATGGCTCTGATAATTTGATCTCTGGTGGTCCTCACGCGCGTTTGAGCGAGCTGGATCCGACTCGCCGTACGATTTGGTTTTCGCATCCTCGAGAGAAAGCAAAGCAAAGCAAACAGGGCTTGGAAGTGCATTTAATCAGCTGAGAAAACACAGTGTTATATTGTTCTCCGTGGAGTCGGGTGCTTGGGAGCAAACAAAACAGCATCTGTGGCGCAGCTCCGGTTTGACGGAGGGTTAATGAAGAAGGAGCAGGAGGCCAAGTGGGTTTCAGAAAAACTCAAGGCCGTGATTGCGCGTCGTTTTCCATCGTGAAGCGGCGCTGGTGGAGATCTCATGCATAAAAATCAGACTTTAAATCTGACGGGACCTGATTGGAATGATTGAACTTCTCTTCGCCGCCCAAATGAAACGTGAAGACGGAGTCCTTCCTCGGCGGTCGCTTCCCCTGAGGTGCGGTCTGAATGGAGATTAGAAATGAGAAGGGGGGGGAGTAAAGGCCTGTAGCTGCAGGGTGATGCTAATCAGTCTCTGTGATCTTCTCCGGCGTTCCTCCTTCTCCACAAACAACTAATCCACTTAAGTATCACAGGCCTCTCTCTCTCAGACTCACTGGGGGCAGTTCTCAATAATTTGTTTTCTGTGCAGTGAGACGCCGATCGTCTCCGTTAAAACACTGTTCACTTACACCGGAGTCAATGAACGTCTGTAATTACATGCTAATTAGATTGTTATTGGACGTTTGGAGCAGCAGCTCCTCTGGGCCTGTTGAGGAGGATTAGGCAGCCTGTAATGTTTCCTCTCCCACCGTGGTGCTCATTTCTGAAGCTCTAGATCCATATTCTTCTGTATCTGTGGCTCGAGGCAAAACTAAAGAAAAAATGGAAAATAATCTCTCTTTTTTTAAGAGAGTGTAGAAAGTGTGCGAGTTTTTCGGAGATGGTTCTCTGACTCGAGGCCTCGGCACCCCACAGGATTATAAAACAGATTAGATGGGTGGAAGTCACATAATCCCTGATGTGATGCTTCTAGAATTGTACCGATTAGATTTCGGGGGCAAAACAATGGAAATAAATTGTTTTTATGGCTTCGATCTGTTCCGTCTTCTTTTCCATCATCAGCAGACCTATAGAATATACGCCACGGGCATCTCATCCGACCACTTGCCGTTTCCATTTCCTGGCAGCTGTTGAAGGGCAGAGGGCCACCCTGCCACCAGAGCGGGACAAACTCGGCGTGTCGCATCATCAGCGCTTTGTTTTCCGAGGAGGACTCTCACTGTCAACGCCGAGACAATGGCGGCAGTGTGACTGGGGTGGTGGCGAGAGGGCGTGGGGGGGAGTTATGGTGGGTTCATCTGTGTGGAAAGTTCCAAGAAGGTGCCGCTGATGGAAACCTGACCCCCGCACTTTTTTTCTAATATGAACACCAAAAAAAAAAACGTTGGTCACATCGTGTCTGTGTGTTTGTTGTTCCAGCTTCGTCTCCGCACGCACAATCACACACACGCACACTTTTCTGTTCCCCCGTCCCGCCCAGGATCACGAGAGATCACGGCGGCCTTGCACAACGCTCAGCCTGAATAAGCCGGAGTGACATTCCTCGCTTCTCGTGGCATCAGATTCATCATTCAGTCATTGTGATGTCGTAATGGGAGCGGGCACCTGAGCGGGCACCTTGGTGGGCGTGTCGAACGTCGTACCTGCAAGGACGAAGCCCGAGAGCCAGATCGCGCGCTGACCTCTTCGTCCCCCGCTCTCTCCCCACCAAAGAGCGAGAGCGGTTTCGCGGCTGGTAATCCCAGTGGCCTGATATTAATGGAGAACACAGCTTGAACTTGCAGCGGGGACTGCATAATTGGTTGGCCCCTCCGGAGCATTTTGCACTGGGCACTGCAGGAGCAGTATATCAATACTCCGTCCACGAGCCAAGACAGATGGACTCTCGTCTGGAGACGGTTCAGGGTTGTGTGTTTTTGTGTAAAGCTCCCGCAGGAATAAGTTAAGGGTTTCCACCGATGCCAAAAGCTCGCCGCTACAACAATAACATCTGCGGTTTGGATTAGACACGTCGGTGATATCACCCTTTCAGTAATATGCCTGCGTTATAGCAATCTTACAGCCAGCTCTTATTGTCTGTGAAGTTTGTGGAGGCACGGGATCCAACGCAAATGGTGACCTGCGCCGCAGGACAAGGCTGAAGCCTTTTAATTCATTTAATTTTGCGTTCTGCTTTGTTTCTTGAAGTCACGACGACGACTTCCCTTTTGGATGAAATCAGATCCCGCACTCCACGAAGTGTCAACGATTGTGTTGTTCTTCTTTAGCAAACACAGTTGGTTTTGAAAGTTGTTGAAAGGATGGCTGGAGATGTGTTTATCAGTAACACTCAACATACTACATATTTTCTCTTTATATATATATATATATACATACACGTGTGTGTGTGTGTGTGTGTATATATATATATATATGGGGTTATCAATAAATGACTTAATGATCCAGTAAATACACTGGACCAACGCGTCAAACTCCGCGTGAGGGGAGGAAAAAGTGTAATTCTCACACTTTAACTGCACAATATTTGAAGTGAATGTGTTGAAAACTTTATTTTACAGCCCTCATACCTCAGACTTGCACTGTAACAAGAGAGCTCTCTCGCGTACTTTTAGGTTTAACGCTTTTTCTTGGTTGTAGTG
This sequence comes from Psettodes erumei, assembly GCA_016785225.1. Taxonomy (NCBI): domain Eukaryota; kingdom Metazoa; phylum Chordata; class Actinopteri; order Pleuronectiformes; family Psettodidae; genus Psettodes; species Psettodes erumei. Next base: position 1,316,826 of record JAFBJZ010000776.1, on the reverse strand, counting down.
TGCCGCCGCCAAAACGTAACGGCTATTATCTTGGCCGTAGTTTCCCCTCTTTCCAAAAAAAGTAAAACGCTTTGAGAAAGTTGACGTGTTTCTTGGATTTACGAGTGGCTTTGGCGCAGAGTTTTCTTTTAAAGCTGTATGTTGTCCAGTGAACCTCAAACACTGTTTGTGAGTGAGATTATGTGTTTTTGGAGTCATTAAGGCTCAATCTGTTTTTCTCTCACATCAGTGTGATCGTGGATTACACCCCAGAATGCTTTTCTCCTCCGCGGCGTTTGATCGTGGAATCGTCATCCGAGTGAATATTAGTTCGCAGCAGGTCCGTTTCATGTGCTGCCGGCTTTTTATGCTTTGCGCAGATGTTCGAGGATAAATTTGCTGAAGATTACAACTGACAGAATAAGTGACGCAGTGTACTGGAGCACATTGTTTGGAACAAAAAAACACTTTTTGATCATGACAGGAAACTTTAAAAAACAAAAAAAAATGTAATTTCAGCTGGGCTCATCCTCGTTTTTGTTTTTAAACAGTTTATTTCAGATGAATTAATTTCTCAGCTCTATCAGGCCGTTCAATAGCCAAACACGTATCAATACTTTTCATCACAGCCATCTACAACGCAATGCAAAAAAAAGGAAGTAAAAAATATAAGGTCAAACATAAAAACCACAAAGCCACATTGTTTCATGTGTCATTAAATATATTCATTTGTGATAAACATAATATATTAGTATTACAGGACATTACACAACCATTTGCAATGGACACTGCTAAACAACATTTACAAGCCGATGTATAAACACGAGCAGATAATTATTCAGGTATATTTATGCAGAGCAGATGTCTGGTCGGCAGTACCTTGTAGCAAACGCCTGCAGAAAAAAACAAGTTGAAATGTGTCGGGACAGATGTGTTGGCAGAGACTTTATTAGCACGCTGTAAATTTCCAATACTTACGCTGTGATACCCAGTGTGTGTGCGTGTGTCTCTAAGTGTGCTGTGTGTTTTGTGTGTGTGTGTGTGTGTGTAAACTTAAAGTCTCCTGAAGCGGTGCATATACTCACTTTAGGTAAACGTGAAATGGGAAAATTTGTCCGACACTCATTTATTTGTCTTTCCGTTTATTAAGCCTCTAGGAAATTCTGGTTAAGTTCACATGGAGATAGATCTAGTTAAGGTAAAATAAAAGAAACAAAAGGTAATACAACACAGCTATATAACACGTAGACAATCGCTCATGCCTTTTCGTCAAGTACCAAGTCTTGATAGTGGAATCCAGTCGCTCTGAGGTGACGAACGTTTGACACGTGTGATATTTTATCACTCCACAGGTTATTTTTCCCACAACACCGAACACTGTATACAAATTAAATGTGTACGTAGTTCACAATCGTTGTTAGCTATCAGTCAGCTACAGTAAGTGGTGAGCATGCAGTATGTCAGTGGTGCGAGGGCTGCTTGATAGGTCGCTATCTTCTTCTTCTTTTAATGAATTCATCAGCTCACTTGCAAACGTTTGGGACGTCCCGCTTTGTTTTTAGTCCGCTTTATTAACAGTAAACTGTGAGTGTGTAGTTGTGACACATTTGAACAGGGCTGTTCAGCGGGGTTTCAACTACACAGCTTTTTTTTTGCTTTTTTTGCATCGTATGGTACAGTATGGGATTCTCTTCTTTTTGGATGCCACTCTGAAAAATAATGCTGAACATATCTCATATGTTCCAAATGCTCTTGACTAGTAAAAATAAGTGCATGGTTGACATGTCTACTCTACGTCTAGCTGATGCTACGGCATCGTCTACTAAAAATAATGCCTATGTATGCACGTATGGTTACTTTACATTGCAGAGGTCACGACCACAACATACCGTGGAGATATATCGCTAAGCGCTGAGCAAAAGGCTTGCATGTGATGAGATCATTGTACAGAAACGAGGAGAGGATCGTTATGGCGTTTTGTTCCCACAACACTGAGGTAACACTGGCGTACGAGCCGGGGCGGGGGGGCGGGGGCTCTCGGTCGAGGAAAATTTGGCCGGTTCTCCTCTTTTACAGTGGAAATCGATCCTCTGAAGACACAAAAAATGGGGCTGGGGGGGCGATACAGTAGATGCATTGCTCTTTAAAAGCGGCCGAACGAGGGACTTTAACGAAACAACGGCACCGTGGGTGAAATGGTCAGGGTGTGACGTATCTGTAACATTAGGTGCAAACTCTGCAATTACACGACAAAAACAAACCTCGAAAAGACGAACAGAAACAGAACGACTGTGGAATGAGCTCCTTCACAAAAGTTCCTAAAAAAACAAAAAACAAAACAACAACAACAATCTAATCTCTTTGCTCCAACTCAGAGCAGCAGCACTCAGTCATTCCCCCGTCTCTCCAGCTTTTCACCTGTGTCCCTCCATCTTTTATTCTTCCAGTTTATTTATTTTTTTTTTTTATTCCTCCCATCCTCTCCCTCTTCCTTGCGTTCAACCCCGGTAAGGGGCACTCGATCTCTCGCTCGTCTTCCTCTCCTCCCCGGCTACTTTTAGCACTTCCCCCTCTTGTCGCGCTGCTGGAACTTCCTCAGCCGGCGGCCCCACAGGTCCTTCCAAGGGATGAGCAGGCTCCCCTTGTCCGCTACCACGCCGCTCTGCCCGGGGGAGTCGTCGTCTGTGCCCAGGAGCAGGTACTTCCTGCCGGGCTTGATCTTGGGGCATTTGCAGGCCACGTCCTTGGCGCGCACCCACAGCAGCTGGTCCCCGCGGCGGATGCGGTGCTCGCCTTGTTTGTACACGGAGATGATGTTGACGGTGAACTTCCACCACTCGCCTGCTTTGTCGCCTTTCAGAACGTGCACTTGGACAGCTGGATGTCAGGGGGGGAGGAGAGAAAAAAGCCGGGGTTAAATCACCTTTACGAACAGCTTAGTCATGTCCCTGAGAGGTCTAAATACAGCTGTTACCCAGAAGTAGAGGAAAAAGTGTTGGAAGAGCTTTATTCCAACAATTTCTCTGGTTTACAGGCTCCTAAGTGTAAAAGATAAATTGTGAAAAAGCTAAAAGTAGTTGATAAACAGTTTAAATAAATAACAGTAATTGACACAGTGTGGAAAGAGTTACCTCAAAGTACTGGAAAAAACTTCCAGGACAGACGGATCAATGAAATGAAAAAAACAGTAAAAATGTCAGCTTGATAATATAATCCATTGTTAAATAAGGTCTGTTTTAATGACCACATTTGGACTATGACATAGTGTTGATGAGGGGGTGCTTGACATCATCTTTCCGGGTTTATCAGACAAGTTTGGGAAACCACATAAACTGTAACCGCTTCTTTTCTCAAGTGAGGCGGCGGAACAGATGCCAGCTTTGTATAAAATGTCCAGTAAAAAGCGGCTGTTTGAACTTGACCTAGCAATCATGCCCCTCATCTCTGACCCCTGACCTTTCCTTGGCAACGGTTGCCATAGCACACAGGTTCCTGGCGAGAAGCAGTGATGGGCAGAAAAGCGCTTTTCCTTCAGGGGGCTAGGCAGCGTTACTTTTGGCAAAAAAAAAAAAAAAAAGTAAATAAACGGCCAAGATGTTTATAGAAAAATGCCACATCTGCTAACAATATAACTTCTGACACAAATCCTTTCCAATTGGTCGATCAGGTGCTAAACCGGAGCCCGAACATCTGAACGCCGACAGCCTGGGGCCAAATCACGCCAAACCTGGTAACCATCGCAGCAGATATTTTAATATCAGGAAATGAGTAAAGGCTCCTTTGCAGAAGCTCCCCTGCACGGACGCTCCGTCCCACTATTACCTCATCACTTTGGAACAAGAGGTAAACGGCTCAATGGCGACAGAGCTAATCTGTGCTCCAAGTGAAGTGCTTCACCCCATGGGTTTAGCCTGGAATGTGTGATTAACATTTAGGTGTTGTGGGTGGGGGGTCGCTGTCAATTGTGAGAATTAAGCCACTCAGGAGAGGACTGGACTAGATGATGGGAAACGCTCACGCCTTGATGAACAAATTGCCTAATCGCTTCCTGTGATTTCTGTCGTCGGGGCACAGACTCGCAGCATAACAGCCAAACTGTTTTTCCTCCTTGTTTCATCCAGGTAGCTGAGTAAATTAGCCTTTTCTTTGCCTTTCTGGCTGAACACGATCGCTTTCGGTGTCCGTCGCTCGCCGCCTCCTCGCTGCCAAGAAGGAGCAGGAGCGGCGGAGTCGGGCGTTGGAGTATGTGTGTCGGTGTGCGGCGCGAGCAGATTGCACAGACTCTCGGAAGAAAGACGGTTTGTTGGGCTGAGTAGAGCGAGCTCTCACAGCCCGGCCATTCACTGCAGCCCTCTCCTTCATCCAGACACATAAAGGGTGTGTGAGGAGGTGGTGAGGGGGGAGAGGGGGAGAGAGGGAGGGGAGGGGCCACTATTTGTCTTCCCAGCCACAGAAAAAGTTCCAGGAGAATCAGGATGTGTTTCCGACCTCACGAGCCATCCGGGTTCTGCTCCCAGAGCTCGGTCCAACTTCCCAGCGTGAGAATCCAGCGGAGATAGCGCTCTCCCCTCCGGGCCGAGGAGGCTCGGTTACAGCGTCCAGGCACCGTCTCTGTGTCGGTGTCTGCCTCCCCTTTCTCTCTCAAGTATGTTCTCACTCTGTCACACACACACACACACACACACACACACCTTCCGCCACTTGGTCGGAGCTAAGTAGACGGCCGAGAGAGAGCAATCTATTACCAAATAGCACAAGCTGTTTGGTGAGATGGACGGGGAGAGAGGCGAGATGAGTGTCGGACGATCCTGCGCTGGCACAATGGCCGCCAACTGATCCTCCCTCGCCGCCAGACTTCCCACTGGGCTGATCTTCTCTGGGCGGCGCGCTTACGGCTTGACACCGCATGGCACCGACAAGCCGAGGCTAATGAAATTAGCGCTCGCTTAATTACCGCAGCGAGGCCCCTGTCCCCTCTGGTTATCAGCTGGGTGAATGATCGGGGACCTGCTCTACCCTTGGGCGAGCACAGAGGGGTGGCCATGGAGGCGTGGGGGGGGGGCTTCCTTTGAGCGCTGCCCCGGAGCGTCGGTAAACACGCGGCCCTTTGATTCATTGTCCTCCCGGTGGCAGGGAGAGGGAGGGTACGTGTGTGCAGAGGAGGGTTTTTGAGGCGAGAATATAATCCCTTTGTGTCCGCCGTCTCCGTAGCTACGGCGGCGATGAAAAACAAAAATTGAATAAACAAAACATATTTCTTTCTCTCCGGGGTGGCAATCCGTCACCGTCTGCCTAATTTACCACCTGTTTGTGCGCCGAGGAATGCTCGGTGCCGGCGGAGCGCGCAACTGTGTTTAAACAGAGGGCCCCTTCCCGTGACCCCCGGGGGGCCCCGCATCACCGCTCACACATGGGGGGTTGCGGCCCCCCGAGGAACGGAGAAGAGACTCCGAAGCCCCACAAAAGCGAGGCGACAGGCCTGAGAAATGAATTAGGCCGGGGCGAGGGGAACGCATGCTAAGCGATGATCATCTGCTTCCAGGCTTTTGAGAGGAACGTCAGGAAAAAAACCAACAAGAACCCGCCCCGCTCGGCTTGAATCAGCGCGACTGATTTATTGACGCGGGCTCCTTCTCAGCGCCGATGATTAAGATTTACTGTAAGTCAGTGGAAATGTGAATGATGACTGCGTTTGGCTTCGTCGCAGAACGTAACAAATGGCCTGAATTAGTGTCTACTCAACTGTTGAGGGGGAATAAAATACATTTGGCTGTTTTTTGTTGTTTTTTTCTGTTGGATGCCTTTTTAAAGTGTACAAAGCTGGTCCTCTGACAGACAGCTGATGAGGTTTCGCTGACTTTGAATGAGAGAGCGCTCGGTCAGCTCCGATGGAGATCCACCTCGGAGGAGCTGACGGGATCCCAGCAGAGCGAACGGTGACGGGCGTTTAGTGCAGCTCTACGGATTTACTTGAACTGCCCTCTGAAGTCGAAATGACTGATATTCCAACAAGTCGCTAACGATAGCGCCTTTTAAAAGGAATGCGTCCCAGTTTAACGAAGAGAAATGCAGGCGCGGCCTCTTATTGTCTTTTTAATGGATACAGTACTTGCAAAGACTTGGCTCGGTGCAGAGTGTAACACTGGATCCGCCTCAAAGGGCTTTTATTTTTTTCCGTCTCTGTGGTTTACATATGTGGATCCAGTGATAACAGATAAACCATTATACTGCAGTGATTAATGGTGCGGAAAATCCAAAGAGCGGCGTGGATCATTGGCCGTGTGGATGAATGTGCAGCTGCACGCTGGGCCAGTAACGTACCGCCGCCGTTATATCCCCACATCCTCTACTGTGCAGGAGGTATTATTGTGGGGTGTTTTTTTGTTTTTTTGTTCGACAGATAATGGGCCCGACTCATTAATCACCCCAAAAAATATTCCCTTCTTGTTCCGCGTTGTTGATTTTGTTCTCGACAACATTACGACGTACCGTTGCGTGGCATTTACGGCACAACAGCTTCAGCTACATTTCAGCCGCACCACTTGTTCTGTGGTGCGACCGCTGTGTGTTTTGGCGTCTCTTATCAGTTTGGGATTTGCTCTAAAAAACTTTTGCCAAATGCCTGAGGCCGACCGGGCCGGACAGAGCGTACCCTTACGCACCCCTGCGGCGTGTTCCTCGTCAGGGTCTACGGGGGCGCAACTTTTGCCATAGTTCATCCACACTTTGACTGTTTTATGAGCGGCCAGAGAAGAGGCGCTGCAGGGCAGAGGGGAGGCGCAGGGGGTTTTCTTCTCTCGGCACATTTGAGGAAGGCGAGTCCAGAAAGAAGTGTTCGGGATGTAAGTTCTGAAACGGCGTCCGTGGTCTCCCACCTGTTGTCCCAATTGGGACACAACCCCCGAGACGAGAGCACACGTGAAGAGCTCATGTGCCCCCCCGATCAACCGGCCGAGGTGGAAGCTGATCGCACGTTTAATCGTTTCCTGCTGGGCAAAATCAAAAACTAACATATTCCTGATCCACTTCCTGTGAGAACCTGAAACCGAGGCAAAGTCGACAAAACTGCATCTTTTTCTCAAGTCGAAGCACTGCTTTCAGTTTTCAGCCTTAACTTCAGGAAATATTCAACTTGCCTGAGCGGCCGGTGCGTTACCCACCTGGCGTCACGTTTCACCCACACTTGCACCTCCACATCCTTCTCTACAAATGTGCAGCGTACCGTAATGGGAAAATCTTTTGTTCTGCCTTTGTACCTCCAGTCGGCCAACAACTACACGCCTTACAACACACATCTGGTAAAGGAGCTGGGCTGAATTTATAGGCCGTTTTGACAAATATGGCCGTATTCTCGTTTTGGTCCCAGTAGGGTCGGGCTCCTTTCTCCCATGCTTCTCTGTGATGTGTGTTTCCCAGCAGATCGCACACTGCAGGTGTTTACACTGGCCCATCTTTGTGTTTCTCTTGTTATACGGCTGTGCAAGTGTGTAATAGAAGGATAAGCGCTGTAATGGATTGGATGGAAGTGTTTAATAGAAAAACGATACCTGCTGACCCGTGCTTAATGTAATTCCCGGGCATTTGAATCAAGACCCTCACTATTTAATTTCTTTTTTCCGACAGCAAAAAATATGAGGTGAAAACACCTGTACTGTCGGCACACAACAAAAAGGAGCAATCACAAGCGACAGGAAACTGGCCGACGGCCACGCGCCTTGAAGAGCTCAGTTTTTCCACACGTCAAAGTGATGCACTCTGGAGGATGTTTTTGAAGCCCTCTGTTCTCAGAGGTGGGAACTGTCAGCTCAGTGCGCACGGAGGCCAACGTCGAGAGAAAAGATATGTTTTCCCATTCATCTGCGTTTAGCGTACGTGACCGGAGGCTGTGTACGTAAACCGCGACTGAAACCCGGGGAGCAGCACCGGGGCGTGGATCGTTCGGGTCGTCGGATCTGATTAATCGAGACATCTGACCTCTTGACTGCTGGCTGACGTCTGGCAGCGCACATTCCTGCGTACTGGACTCACTCACCGTAGTCTTTTTTACAGTACTTCTTCATGGTGATCTTCATCTTTCCCTTGGAAGCTTTGCAGTGGGATTCACAGTCTGGTGGGGGAAAAAAAGATGAGAGTTAGGATGTAAAAAAAAAAAAACCCTAAGTGTGTTTTGGTATCATCAGGCCAAGCTCCAGCTGGATGGGTCTCACATGTGGGCCCATGCGTCACATCATTTGTGCCCCCGGGCTGTTAGCGATGCCTTCAGAGCGCCACTGTGAAACGGATTAAAGCGTACACAGATCCTCCTGTGTCCGTCAGCGCGCTCCTGCTACGCTCCTCCCGACTTTTCCGCTCCGGCCCTCGTCAGTGTCATGGCATGCATTGTGCGAACTACGGAGGTCGCCCCTGCACAAAGCGAGGTCACGCGGGGAAATTAGCGAGTGACCTGCCAAAAATGAGCAGGGATCCTCGGCAGCATCTCTGCCACATGCGGCGAGAAAGCGAGAGCTATGACAACCAGTTACGCCAAATGTCCTGCGTCCCCCCCCCCCCACAGAGAAGGAAGCTCGCAGACATATGATTAATGTTGTAGTAGTGTTTCTTTAACACCAGCATGTGTGCACCTGGGTCAGAGTGCCAAAGCCTTTATCGATGGCCACAGGTAGCTTTTGTAATGAGGGAGGTGGTGGTGGGACCAGAGGCCAAACTGAAAATTGAAATCATTTGTTCCCTCCACTTTCCACTGACTGACACAAATTGGAACCAGATCATCGCCGAGTGTTGCCCCCCTCCCACTCCGCCTCTCCCAGAGCAATAAGCCTTGTGCTCTTTTCTAGGGGGGGTGGGAAAGCTGGGCTGGGCAGTCTGGAGAGAAAGGAGGGGGCAGTTGAGAGAGAGAGGGGAACCTTTCAGCCTGCCTGAATATGGACAAACTTCATTATTTCTTCCAGCCCTCTGTCCAGTCTTCCCCTTTCTTCCCCATTATACTCTGTGTGAATGAGGTTGCCTGGGTAATGATGGAGGAAGAAAAAAACGCCCCTCTCCTCCCTCTCGAAAAAAAAAAAAAAAAAAAAAAAGAGCGGTTTGGGACGTGGGATGAGGATCGAATTCACGTATGTAGAGAAAGCATTTCTGCTGGAATGCCTGGCTGCTTTCTGGGGTGGCGCGAGAAATAAGAAAAGAGGAAATCCCAAAGTAAATGAATTTGACTAGTCCATATCGAGCATGCCCGATTTCCATGTAAATGAAGCGACGAGGGCGGGGGGCCTCTTTATCTCCCACTGGCCCCCTAGGGGCCTTCATCATACCTCCCTTTGATAGCTGACGTTGCCCATTAGCCCCTTAGCGCAATTGCCGCAGCGGGCCATTACACCCGCAGCTCTCATTAAGGTCCAATCTCCCGCTGCGAGGACAAACGTCCCCTTTGTGTGTCCCTGCAGCGGTGCCACGTTCGTGCGGCGGGGTCCCCGGGGACCACACTGCTCCTAATTTGGAGGGTGGTGTCTGTGCCGAGTCCAAACTCCTCACAGCCTCGGCAGTCACCGGAGGAGAAAGCGGGACTCGCAACAAAGCCGGGTGAAGTCAGTGGCGCCGCTCTCGTCAGACGCTGACCGATGATCAGAAGTGACTCGGCCCATTCATACCAAGCTGCACCGCAAAACAAACTGATGTACTGTAAGTGAATTAATCAACAGGCTGGGCAACGGGTTTCCAGCCTGTTTGCTCCCGGGTAATTACATTTATGAAAAGTCATCAGCCTTTTCAAAATATATATTAAACCTGCAGGTAAATATTGGCGTGGCACACATTCCTACGTTTGGAGTCTCCCACTGAGACTGCGGTCGGAGCACATGAGCAGCAGGTCAGGCAGGGCTTCACTGCTGGTGCAGCCAGCCTTGATTGAAATACAAACTGGTGCAAATGAAGCATGTAATCAGATTAGGGCTGAGACCCTGGGGAGGCTGCAGGGCAGGCTGGGAATACAGGCAACGAGGCCACAGGGAGCACTGGCAAAATATCTGGAGTTTACATCAGCGGCATGTGTGTTCAGTTGAGTGATACAGGGAGCGGACGGAAAAATGTGCACGTGCTGGGACCGGACGTATAATTACATATGTAAGTGTACATATACAGTTTCCTTCCATGAAGTGATCACCCCACAATGATGAAATAAAATGGAAATAAAAATTAAAGAGAAACAAGCTGAGCATGAATGATGGGGTCATCAGAAATATGAAATATAATATAATATGTGTTGTTGTTTTTATCTGCCGTGTTACTCACCTGACGGCTCCTCGTAGGTGCTGTAAGTCGCCGTCGGCGACGCGACAGGGATCTCTGTGGAGCAAATGCATATTTCACACTGTCACCACGCTGTAGTGGATATAAAAAAATATAGAACTAATGCGATGACACCCGCGGGAAAATATAGGAGCTCCGTTTCCCCTGCTGAGAGCAGACTGAATAACGTCAGCGCGTGTATGACAAACCCCTGGTGTCGGTTTTAAGAGGGCGGCTCGTAATGACTTGTTTTCGATGCGGGAAAAGTGAGTTTACTGCTAACGTCCCTCTCCCTGGCGACCGCGCAATGTTGTGGTCACGGAGCGCCGAGGCTGCTGGTCTTAACAAGCCCGACCTGGCAGAAATTTTATATCGTGCTATAACAACCGAAAGACATTATCTCAAAAAATATATGTGAAACCAAATATATTCTGCTCTTAAACCCCCACACACACACCGCCCCAATTTCCCCCACTTTTTACACCATTTGTTACTTTCCCAGCAAAATTAAAGGAAATCCTGTTCCAGCAGGTTCGCAGGTTTGAATTATCCTTGTGGATTCTGGCCGTCACTCTCGATTCTCAGTCCTCAGAGACCATGTCCAATTTCCACATGACTTTATCAGAAATGTCAACCCCAGTCGGCAGTGGACAATTGTCAGCGTGCACATGACCTCCCAGACTGTTATCTTATCGGTTCATGCCAGCCATCTTACTGGATGCTCCTCGCCGAAGCGGCCGCTATGGTGACCCGTCTCCGGTTCTGTGAGGCGCGGGCGTTTATTGCCGAGGGCCTGGAATCTGCAGGCTGCAGATACAGCCAATAAACATATCAGCCATCATTCCCTTGGACTCGTTCTGGGGATTTATTGTGAGACGGACCGTTAACGGTGTCGAAGGCACACAGGGCCATGTTAGGCGAGCAGTAATGGTCTGTTTATCCAGCCCGTGATTTAAACAGACAAATATCCATCTACAATAATGGAACAGGGGTATAAAAATAACAGGAGATGAGCGCGAGTCGTGAATTCATGCATAACAACGTGTCCTGTCCTCTTCGGTTCCTGTCCTGGGGCAATTATCAGGATTTGCTATCGCTGATGAGGCCGAGGTGTCTGAGCCTGCGCTGACCCAGCTGGGCTGAGGGCCTGGCTGCAGTCACTCACTCCTAATGGAATCCCCTGCAATTAGCGGGATGGGCTCACAGGTGCAAAGTGAATCAAGTTAAACTTTGGTGAACTCTGACCCATGGCGAGCCGTCTTGACAGAATTGGCTCTTGGGAACATGGAGCTGTCCGAACTAGAGGAAGCTAGCATAGCCTGTTAGCCATGTTGCACCATCCACTTTTATTTAACTCTCTCTCTGAATACCAGCCGAGCGTGTTAGCCGTTAGCTCCCCGCCGTAGCGAGCCATCAGTCTTCGTGCATGACGACGCTGGTTAAACAGTGTGTGTGTACACCGTACAAAGGGAGTTTTCACAGCTCAGCGACCCAAATGTTTGCTTATTAATGCTTATTACTGAGCTATAAAGCATGTTGGCGAACCACAAAAGCTGCCGGTTAGAAATTTATAAACTATAGTGTATCCCTTGTTAAATCAGCAGCACCAGATGTGCCCTACTTGTGCTGTAAACGTGGATTAACACTCTCTTGTGCGTAAAAGGTGGTAGAAGTCGGCCTTACTGATGCAGGGGGCGATGGGAGAGCGGCTCTGCTGGTAGCCCTTGGCGCAGCGGTTGCAGGTGATTCCTGTCACGCCGTCCTTGCAGGGGCATTGGCCCGTCGTCTGGTTGCACGTCTTCCCCGCCGCCCCGACCGGGTGGCAATCGCACGCTGCGGAGCGAGGGGAGGGAAAGGAGAAGGCGCAGGCACGTCAAGCTCCACTCGACCCCAGTAAACAACTTATGATTTGAAAAATGAAAACACGGGTGGTTTACAAAACCAGCAGCGTTACAAAACGAATATCAGCTTTCAAATGACTACAGTATGTCTCTGGCTCGTCTTCTGCTGACTCTACATATTCCATACAATAAAAAACAATCTTAGCACTAAAACCGAGTGAGAAATCATTCACATTAGTGCGGGCTGTGTTTTCCTTCCAGCCCATCACAGATGGGGAACTGGGCCTCGGACCAGCATAAAACCTCAATCAAATTACACCGCTTCACTCCACCCATAATAACCATAGGATTCTTTATTAGGTCTGCTCTGGAAGGCATGCAGAAGAGTAAATAACTTGATTAATTATAGTATTTCACAGTATCGGTGGACCGTGCGCGTCGCAGAATGTCTGGGTGTGTTAGCTCTCTCCGCGGCGCCATGATGAGACTCTTCAGATTCAGTTTCCAGCGTGGAGCTGCTCTGCGAACGCCGCCTGAATAATGTTTCCCATTAATGGACGAGTGGCACGCACTTCAAAGCCCGCGTAAGCCGTTAGTTGGGAGGATCGCGAGTTAAATGTGAGAAATTTGTTGTGTGTGTGTGTGTGTGTATGCGCGCGCTCTGCCAAACATTTACCATAAAGCCAGTGTTTGAAGTGGAAGCCCAGCCTCCCCATTAGCCCCGCATGTGTTGTTGTATGCACAGGCAGGGCCATGTGAAATTTGCTTGAAGTGGTCCAGTGGAGGTTGGAGTTACATTCGGTCGGAATTTATGGAGCTTCATGAACATAACGAGATGCTTATTAAATTTGAAGGAGAAAAAAAAAAGCTCTGACTTCTTTGTTCTTCTTTTCTGTTTCTGCTGAGTGTATTTGTTGAAGTGAAATCAAATGGTTTTAGGGAAAGTTTTAGGGATTCAGTTTATTTCCTTAGAGAATTCCACACCGCTACGTTGTTTACATAAAAATGAGGGAGGGCTTTTTAATGGGAACTGAAAACGCAGAGGAATATCACATAGCTGACATATAAAAAATGGACATCACAGGGCAGCGTGCCGTCTATCGGCGAACTGTTTGCCTGGGCGTGTTTATTCTGCAGGTGCCCCGTAATATTTCAGGATGAAACCAGAGCAGTAGACGTCGGCACATAAAACCCATTTCACCAGACTGGTTAATCTGCTTTTCTTGCTGAGAATTAGATGAATTCAACATTATTCTCTTCATTCTGATTCATTGTTTTCTAAATGCTGAAAATAAGCTTTTAGGACTTTGCACATTAAGGGTCGGGGGGGTGGAAACATTAATTAAATTCAACCTGCAGTGGGGGGGGGGGTGCTGAATGTTTGCTGAGGGGTCCGGGGGAGTGCGGTGCATCGAACCATGTACCAGCTTCAACCCTGTAGACTCGCCGTGCCTAGTTAAAGGCTTAGACTGCCAAACGTACGAGGGGACGGGGAAGAAAACAAACGGTTGGGGGTGGATGGGTGGGTGGATGGTGGGGGGGGGCATGCTCCGTGGGTCTCCAAGAGCCGTGTTTACACTGCGCCTGATGAGGGGTGAAGTTGTTAATCTGGGAAATAAAGCATGAGGCATTCCACACTGCCACTGGAGAGGTAGGATCCTGCGTGGAGCCGAGGAGCCATTTTTTTTCATTAAACCTCCGACTATTAAGTGAAACGGGTGAGAGGACGTTTTGTCGGGAGAGGGGGGTGGGAACGCGGAATGAAAGCAGACTTCCTCCTGGCCGCGTTGGCGCGGCGCTGTATTTCCTGTCCAACAACAGCAGAGCGAGATGGTTGGCTGATTTGAACAATAAATACAGCGGTTTGTAAGTGATGTCACGTCGCCCTGTTTTTGTCACCTGAGGAGAAAAGCAGCAATTAAGGCTGTTTGGACCCGACTCCCGAGCAACGGGCCGCGCTCGCCGGGGGATGGGGTTACCGCTCCAGCTGTTTGGACGTCAAGAACCTCTGTTACACTAACCTGCTCCCCGCTTCACCCCCCTGAACCGAAACTGCTCCCCGCATATAACGCTTGTGAAAATGTTTGGGCTGGCCGGGGCGAAACAATGCCGCCAACAACCATTCGTCATTTTTGGAGCGCACACGATCTATCAAGCTTATGTTCGGCCACATGCAGGATGTCTCTGATATTAAAGAAAAAAAAATGTTGCTCATACCTTTGCTCTCATTTCGTGTGAATTCAGCATAGTGGATTTTTAAGAAATGTCATGCTGCTGTTTCCGTGTTTGAAAAGCCAGCGGTGTACTGAGGATTGGGGGGGGGGTATCCTGGGTGCCTGGCCAATCAGGAGTCTTTCTTTTCCAGCGAGTGTGTGTGTAAATGTACAGGATCATCTGTAAAACTGTCGCAGTGAGAGCAGTTGGACTTTTTTTCTAGCAGGATTATTAATCCTCTCACTCTCACAGGTAACAAATAAGCTGTTTGTGAGTTAGTTTCTCGCACACAGACGCTAACAGGCCTCGATGTGTCATATTTTGTGCACGTGTGGTATCTTTTGCCTGTGCGTGTTTAGACAGGGCGACTGAGTGACAGCCGTTTGTTTGCTCAGGACCTCGGAGCCCGTCTCTCCTCCCTGAGGAGCTGAGACAGAAGGCGCTCGGCTTTTGTCTCCTCGCACATTAATCCCTGGCAGCTTGGTCTCAAACCTGACGTATGCGCTCCCACCTGTGTGGGTATGTGTGTGTGTGTGTGTGTGCGTGCGACGATTAGCGTGTTGTTTCCACTGCTCTGTTCGGCGGATCAGCTCACACCTCGGTTCTGTTTGTTATGTTTGTCTTGTCAGGGATCCACGGACGACCTCGAATGGGTTGGGAGCTGCACGGGTCAGTTCACTGACACCAGCTGGGCGCTTTTCTCTCAACTTCTTTTTTTTCTCCAATACTTTTAGTACCTCAAGTGTGAAGGAGAGCACAGTGAATGATAGGTGTATTAAACAACAGCCCACCCCAGCTTTAGAAGAAAGCGTTGAATGCTAATTCTTTTGTTTAAAGTTCAAAAACCCCGTCGCTCAGGAATCTGTGTTTAGACGTATCCTTGGCGTTTGCTTTCTCTTGTGTAATTATTTGGTCAAAACTGTGATTGCCGATTTTTAATTTCACTGGTACGGCTCCAAGCGGGTTGTGGGGTCGAGGTTGTCGTCAGTCAGATTGCATTGTTGCTCAGACCCGCAGAGGAAAATATGATTTTTGTTGCTGGCGTTACCCGCTGCTGAGAATTTAGAATTTTGTACAAAAATGGAGTGAACTGAACGGTTGCAGCGATACGAGCGGGAAGCACGACAACGTTAGCGAGTTGAGATGCTAGCTTTGACTTCCAGGCGTAACAGCTTCCAGATGCTGGATGTCGCAGAGGGACGGACGGCTTAATTCACTGACAGTGCGTGACCGGCGCTGTGCGTGCGTATCCGTGGCTGTAGCTCCACTCAGTAGCACAGCACGCGTCGGCGTAGCGGCGTTCGCCTCCCGCGAGCGTTAGTCGTGTTCAGAGGCGCTGTTGAAACTGCATTTCATTCTGTTGACCCCGTGTTCTCATTATTTTGTCCAGCCCGTTCAAATCGAAGCTCTCCGTATGATGCAGTGCGAACCGCAGCCTCCAACATGATCGCACACTTTCGACACACACTGGACGTTATCACCCTCACGAACATGAGATTTGTCGCGGGACTGCTGGATCAGACTGCATCAGTTTTAACTGTGTGTGTGTGTGTGTGTGTGTGTGTGAAATACATTTATCTCCCCTGGAATGAAACACACTAACAAAATTAGCTTTGGTTTTTGCTTCAACCGCTGCCCTGAGGAACGCCTGAGGAGATATGTCACCAAAAAAAAAATTAAGAAAATATGCAGTATGGTTTCTTACACACAGACTGAGGGGAATTCCAGTTTAAGTTGAGCTTTAACAAAAACACGAGTGCGGTATCCAGTTACCTTTGCATGCTCTGCGGTGGGAGATGGACTTGGTCATGTCCCTGTAGTAACCCTCCTTGCAGTAGTGGCAGTGGCGTCCCGCCGTGTTGTGGCGGCAGTTGAGGCAGACGCCGCCGCTCCTCCGGCCCGACAGCTTGTACAGCTCCATGTTGAAGCGACAGCGGCGGGCGTGCAGGTTACAGTGGCAGGCTGGACAGAGACGGACAGAGACAGAGACGCTGAGGACTCGCACGACAACGCCTCCCTGGACACGTTGCAGCTAAAGCAAAACAATTCGTCCCGCACTCGGCGAACCCGCCTTGAGCCGTTGTTAAGAGAAAAAGCAGTTTTGCAGATTTTCGTGTTTTGACTCTAGTTGCATGGCTACGCAGTCAGTTGAGAAACCCCAAACCCTTAAACTCGTCAAACCAAATGCGGCGTCATCAAGTTGTGAACCGGCGCTGTTTTCCTTCGCTCCTGAAAAAGCTGACATCCTGGAAACGCGAGCCCGTTATCTGACAGCGATGAACTCGGCAACGCAACGTTTACAAACCTTCCAATTTGCAGTGGTGGTGCCGAGCCAAGCGCCGTCAGATGAGATCCTGAGAAAATTTTGCTCGAAAGTCACGGCAAAGTCTGAGTCCTCTGGTGTGAGTTTCACGTGAAGACGGCAGGTTATTGGAGCAGATGGCGCCGCTCGGCCTCGCTTTGCTTGAGAATGGCAGCGTCCCGAAAAGAAACGTCCCGCTTTCTTCGCTCGGCCACCTGCTCGTGAATTTAACCTCTGAACCCCCGGTGATGTCAGGCAGGAAAACGCTCTTCCGCTCTCCCACACGTCTGAGAGACGTGATTTATTGTCGTTGCTATTTTCGCTCGTTAATAACGACCTCGTAGGTCACGTCCCTCACGCGCAGCGACGATGTGCCCGGGTTTTCAGGCTGTTGCCGGGTTCTCTGTGGGGGAAGTGTCCCATGTTGAAACAAACCAGGGTTAAATGTTGTTTTATAACACTGTTTTTTGTTTATAATTGCCTTTTTTGTGAATGACACTTAACTTACTCCCTGCTCCTTTAGATAGCAAGCTCAACAATTAGCCAGTTAGCAGCTGTTAGCAATAAGGCTAAGATAAAGACCTGATCTTCCACAGAACGACAATTCAAGTTTGGGGGGGGGAAATTAGTATAAAAGTTTCTTCATTATAATTTTGGTGTTTTGTTGTTCAGGCCACTTATTTTCTCTTATCCGGCTGGATAGATCACGTGAGCTCACGCCCGCAGCTCCACACGTTGAGGTAATCTCACCGTTATTCCAGGGCGACTGCGGGCGATAAAACCGACGCACATGCGCCGCGTTCATCAGCGGTCTGAATCACGCACGGACCGACTCACACCTGCCGCGAGGGACCGGAGCTGGCAGGTGGCCGGGATTCAGAAACACTCCCCCTGAATGGGGGGCCCACATGCGCACACACACACACACACACACACACACACACACACATGCTAACACACATGCACGCACACAGCACCTCCGTGTTTGGCAGCTGTCACGGGCTTATCTCACACACTTCCCTCTCTGAGGGCTGATTCAACACACACCACACCAGGCTTTAAAGAACTCTCTCTCACACACACACGCACACACACACACACACACACACACACACACACACACACACACACATGCGCCCTCCTCCCTTTCCCCTCTCACTCTTTACTGTTTTCTTATCCCAGATTTTATCTCTACTTAAGGGAAGTGTGAGGGGAAAATGCAGTGGGGCTTTTTTTTCACAGGACAGGAAATGGAATGCTCTTAGTTTTACTTAAAAAAAAAGTAAATGCTGGTACCGTGCTTTCATCTTCCAAAAAAACATCCCCTGACAGATGTGTTTATCGTAACGCCGCAGCCATCATTTGAAAGAACACAATTACTTTTCAATGAGCAGCCAAAGACAAAAAAAACAACAAAAGCATGCGATGCATCATAATTGATCTATTTTCTTTTGGAATCAAATAGATGAAGTCCGTGATTCTTTGGCATAAATTTCAGTCGGAGCCCGTCTCTCTGGAGACGAGTCGCTCTCAAAGGTAAAAACGTACTTAGTCGTGTGTGCGCGTGAGAGCACCACGACTTTAATAAGCCGTATCTACGCAGCTGTCCCCAGGCCCTTCTAATGAACGCTGCGCTATCTCATCCACACATCCTGGCTCTGCTCGCTGTGGTCGTCCAGCACACACCAAAGCTCCAGTGCTGATAAGCCGTGTTCGGAGCGGCAGGCTCCCAGCGGCCCTCGCAATGTCTGCAAGAGAACTGAACGCACACCTGTGAGCGTCAGGGTGCAGGTAACGCTTCTGTGTTCAACGCAGCGTGTGAAATTTTCATGTAAATAAATGATGGCCGTGGTTCTCCGTACTGCCAACTGATCACACAAGCGTAATTCAATCTACACCCAGCTCAGGAGAGCTTTTTTTTTGTGTGTGCTCGAGTGTTTTCCCACCGCTCATCGTCAAGAAGGTAAATTCATCTGGACAACGGGAAATTATGTGTTTTCATAAATTTTGCCAGCAGCCGCTTGTTTGGAATAAACAGAAGAAGGCGGAATTGGACAAACAAAGGAAAGTCTGGTACGAGAAACCAAAACTTGAGAAATAGAAAATGAGAAACAGTAATTGTTAAACTGATTGAATCCTAAAAGCAAAATCCACGTAAAGGAGCGGTTGCTGCGAGCCGGCTGCTCACTGTGCGTTAGCGCCGGACACCCAGAGCGGCGAGGTGTCTTTTCTGGGCCCGCTTTCATTTGGTTTCAAGGGCCTACTTGGAGCTATGCTATTCCAATCTATTTATGTTCAAGTGGCATCTATCAGCCTTAGTGAAGGAAGCGCTGGTGGTGGGCGTGCATACTGGATGGAAATCAGGCGTCCCACAGCTCAGCGGAGGCGGTTTCTCGCTCTGTCTGCAGAGCAGAGCGCACTTCAGAAACAATCAAACATCTGTACGCGACCATCTCTAATGAAACGCGGTTACGGCCGGTTTGAGGAGCTCGGTGCCGCCGCGGCAGGAATTTACCAGCCCTGTCAACAGGTGTCAGATGTTTAACCATACAGACTTAAGTCGTGTTGTGTGTCCGTGTGCGTGCGTGTGATCTGCCCCGACAAGAATGCGCCGCTTCTTCGGAGACGCAGAAAGATGGAATTCCAGCACAATCGTTGTTTATCCAGGACCAATTACTCTCTCGCCGCATATAATCCCGCGCAGTCACTCACATCGCGAGCTGATGACGTGCGGCAGCCAAATCAAACAGGGCTCATGTCTCATCACGGCTCGGGATCTGAGGAGAAGATGGCGCTCGGCCCTTAGCAGATTACGCAGCCATGTTTTTCGTGACAGCAGTTGGTTTAGTGCTTGGATATGTGGGACGCACGCAGCGTCCCCGCGCGTTAGACGCTGTCTTCGAGGAGGGTGAGGACTCACCGCACATCTCTGGCCTCGCCCACGCTGAGCTGAGTTACATCAAATGTACACGAGTCCAACTCATGGTAAAGGCCTAAAGAGATTATGCAATGGCTTGCGTAACGCCTGCGTTGCACATGTGGGTTTCAGAAGTGTCATTAATATACATGAAGTGCCCATGTACTGTATTATTAAAAGAAAACAGGTAGATTACAGGTGAGCTACTTGCCGTCTAACGGGGGTGATGCTTTGTTTCACATCCTGCATTGCCCTGACGTAATGAGGGAGCTTTCTCCCACATTTCCAGTGCAGGTATTAGTGTACTATTACTTCAAAGGAGTAGACATTACCTCAGCTGGTAACAATGTGAAAAGACATATCCGCAAAATTAGCATTTTATAGTCCTTTTTTTTATTATACCTGGATAAAGTAGACATATGTGCAGTAATAGCCGACAAAAGGAACTTCTTCCCTCACCTCGTAAACATCATACACGTCATTTCTGAAGGAACTCATTTTCTCCCAGTGTAAGTATCAGGTCATACTGTACATAACCTGCATGTATGAACTAATTACGCTGTGATTTGTGGCTTGTAATCTGAAGCGTTAGCAAAAACAGGATTGTCACAGAGCTCTGATGGATGAAGTCTTGGCTAAATCCTCCATTTTTAAACCGTTTGCCATTTGCCTTTGCTAATAAGGCAGCCAATAAATCATCGATTATGCTGTAGTACCTGGAAGCTGTGATTATCATGAGGACAAAGTTTAAGAGTCAAAACGGGTGGCTGGAAATAAATCGCTGTGGAGGTTCAGTAAATCATAGTCATAAGTCGGTTTTATAGAGGAGTGCTATCAGCTGCTGAGGCTAATCTCCAACAAACACTCTTGTGTCACACAGCAGTCGTGAGGCTTTCTCCGATGAGGCGCATTTGACTTGGTAACGCGCAAACATAAAAAGCAAGCGCCGTGATTGGTCGTCCTCCGCCAGACGCACGTCTCCCATCGTAAAAAAATTCAATAACGCGTCGCCGCGGCAGATTTTGACGAGGGCAAGGCCGACAACAAAAAGACTTGCAGCGAGCTCTCGAGCTCTCCACATGATGAATCCTTTTACAAGTTTCCCCGGCTGCTTTTGATGATTTCACTTCAGGCGGGAAAAAAAATGTAAACAGTTAAAGAAAAACAATTACAGGGAGATTTTTATCTCGCACAGAATGGAGCAGGTTTACGCAATGACCTCTGAGGACGGCTCCATCAATAGCAACCTCATCACCTTGGTGTCACGTAAACAAATAAAGCATCACAACAGTGGGCCAATGTGAGACTGATTTAAAGATTTTCCTCCTTGATCAAGTCCAGAGAGAGCGGCTGGGACAAACAGCAGGAACATGAGGAGTTCATATATGTAACTTGGTTTTAATGAGCCACGTCTCAGAGGCAGGAGGATGTTTGAAAACACCTGTCCCTGTGCTGAGCAGGGCAGCTGCCAGATCCTTGTGCACATCTACAGCATGTACTTCTGGTTCTTCTTTTGTCCTGATGTCAACCAAAGATGTATAAAACTCTTTTCTGTTTTATATAACCGTGCAGTTCAGCTAATGCTGTGTTTGGGTGGAACATACTGTGGACAATACAGTTCCTCTAATGTCCACCGGATGGGGACTTGAAAATAAACCAAAACCTCTGAGCTGATTTTTTCTTCTACAAAAAGTTTTTGGGCTGAAGAGAAAGATAATGTGCGTCTCGAATTCACTCAGGTGATCCCTGTCCTTCGTCACCGTCCAGGTGTCCCGCCCACTCGGGCTGATTGTAGGTGACTGATGAACCAAATGTTAAGTAAACCAAATGTACAGTATTTGCCAGATTTGTCTATATTTGTTTTATTTTCAACTTCAAACTGACAGGCTTCACAGCATCCACCAGAAACCCACAGGTGACGTCGTATTAAATTTCTACAGTTTGCAACACAAAGCAAAGACCCATCACCTCCGTCTACTGCAGCTAACGGAGCAGCTGAGCTGCATCTGCCTGGTTGTGTTGCGACAGATGCTATCAGTCTAATGATGCCATCATGGCCAATTTGGCAGCAGCACCTCTGTTCCCTGTGGGGAGTTGTCTGCTCTGCTGCCACGACAGCGCGCACAGAAACATAATGACCCATCACTCAGCTCACCTTTCACCTCTGAGTAGCTGCCAAACCACACAAGAGGGCACTTTGTGCCCTGAGACCAGATAAGAGATGAAAAGGTATAAGCTGAGCTAATGAATTGAGTTATCCTCGTGATGAAAGGCTATCTAAAGCCATCTCTTCCACTTCGGCCAGGCCTGGGCATGTTCCTGCGCCGGTGTAAAAATCTGCCGCTCCCTGCGTTTGTCCACTTTCAGCCTCAGGTAGCGTGGGTATAAACTGATCCTATCACTGCTAAGCCAAATGTCAGATGCTAAAGTCCAGAAAAAAACTCTTTGTGCAACACTTATTATTATAGGATTGTAAGAAATTAAGCTGGCTGTCGTCTTTTTTTTAACAAAGCTGTTCCAAGCCTGACAAATGATCAGTTTTAATATTTTGCCACAGTTCTCGACTCTATTGCCCATGTTTAAATGAAAGCATTAAGCAGTTATGGTAATAAATTCGTGGGAAAAGTTCCTCATTTGTCGACCAAGATTTCAACCAGAGCCTTTGCGCGTTCTTTTAAAACCTTGTCTCGGCCAAAAATGAAAGGGTAAACGTTGGTGCTCCGCTAAAAGGACAAGCAGCGTTATTCCACTACACGTGAAGCATGGAGGTGCAGTAGTGAGTCCACTTTACCTGGACAACCTGAGTTCAAGCTCTTGTGCTCTGTCCTCACCCTGGTGTCCTTAAAGGACACTAAATACCTCGACCTGCGACCTCCAAAGAATTTGCCTGTAGGTTATTACTGTTTGTAGAGAATATGGCGTTGCAAATGTTTCCCCGGCTACTCAGCTCGTATTCCTGCTATTTTATTTTTGTGAGGTCTGACAAGGTGGTCGTTACGCCGCCGACCCCTCCGGTCTAGTAGCAGAAGACTCTGCTTAACAGGATCCATTTGCCTGTTCTAACTCTTAGTTAACAGCTGCATGTGTGTTTGTGTTTGTGTCTGTGTGTGGTTTTCCACCTGACGCGCCGTCTCTGCAAACCGCCTCGCTGAATGTGGGAATAAGTCTCTCCGCTGTCTCACCATGCAGCCCCGCGGTGATGTCATCGGGGGGCGTTCCCTTCCTTTACGAGCGCAGCTCTGTGATCTCTGGTGGAGATCAATTAGCCGAGCGATTAGCCCTCCCCGTGCTCTTGTGTGAGTAACCGCTCATAAACTGGCCGGTTGCCGGGCGAACCGGGAACGCGCGGCCCTCAACATAAACAGCCACCCAAGTCCGACCGGTCCTGGTCGCTCTCCAGGCTCGCCCTCGCTGCAGCGCGTTTCATTAGGTAATGCAGTGTGACATCAGCTCACAAGTGTAATTTAAGATTAGCTGGTAATAACGTGTGTGGGTCAGAGTAATGACCTGTTAGGGGGTGACAAAAACAGTAGTCCTATCTAATAGGCTTTAATGACGCCAGGCTGATCTACATATATGGGCTAAAAACTCCACACTGTGTGTATTTGCTCTGAAAAATGATATAGTGTACTGCATGTGTGGGAGGTCGAGTGAAACATGCCATGTATTCTATACATGCAGGTTCTGTTTCATCTGAACCAAAAGGCCTTTCACGCAAGAAAAAAGACTTGACATTTTGTAATTGTGTAATCAGTAATGACCAAAGTTATTCACTCCCCTCTCTAAACAGCCGCTGCTCGGTGGTGCCAATGATAACACACCCTCTCTTATGAATAATAATGCATGATGGCCGGCATATCTCAGCCCATTTATCCTCTTGTTGCGGGCTTGGAAGCGGTCCAGGCGAGGCGGGAGTGGGCGTGCTGCCTTTTTTCGGTTTGTTGGAACGTATGCCTGGGATCTTTGTTGCGCGTCGCCCGTTTGTCTTGTCTTTCTGTACTGTAAAGTTGTTGATCAAAGCAGCAGCGCCGTGAAATAAAAGTGGGCAGAAACGGCAGCAAACGGGACAAAGGAAGACACAAAGAAGAGGGGGGGGCGTGCACGTAGTTTAGTGTCAGTTGTTATCGGGGGTTTTTTATTTAGGATTTCCTCGGCCGTCTGGGGCCGTTCTCAGGGCCTCTCTCACACCTGATCCTGCCCACGTCAGAGGTCGAGGTCATGTGTTTAAAATATACCAATCTGTTGTCGCCCAGGCTTGAATTTAAGTCGCGTTCGTCAAATGTGTGGTTCGCTTCCTGAGCGGGGGAAACAAAACTGACTGAAAATGACCAATTAAAGCGTAAAGCTAATGGATTGGTGCAGGAACATCCTGCTGTCAGTGGCTGGCTGGAGCGGGGGGTGTTGACTGGGGAATACTTTCTTTTTCCTTTGTGTGTGTCTGTGTGTGTGTGTGTGTGTGTGTGTGTTTGCAAAAACAGACAAGCAACTGCGTCAGCAATTAAACACGCCGGCTGTGACTGTTGCTAAAATTTTCTCTTGCGTAATCATTTCATAGAAGCTTATTAATTTGTGTGTTTGTGTTTGTGTTTGATGCCCTGTATATTTTGCTTTATGAACTGGAGTGTAGGTGTGGAAACGGGCTGACAGGAGCGCTGCTCCTTTCCTTCCTCAACTTTATTTCCTCAAGTTTATGGGAGAGGTGATGAAAAGGTCCACGGTCATTAAGCTCCATAAGCAAATTCTGTTCTGTTTTTAAAGGAAGTTTTCGCTGTGTGTGTCTGTGTGTGTCTGTGTGTGTGCGTGCGTGTGGATAGGCGCACTGCATCGACACAAACATGTTTTAAAGAAGTGGTTCCCAACTCTTTTTTTTCCACATGTACCCTCATATCTTGATTATGTCTGAGGGTGAGGCACAGTGTCAACACTTTCCAACAACTAAACCATTACAACAAATTTAGCTGTTTAACTAGCTAACATTTCCAGCAGATGTATCCATTACGTCTAGCTAATAACTTTAACTCTCCTTTAATTATTATAGTTAATTATTTTAATAGTTTATCTGTCCAGCTAGCTCTATCGACTTAGCTAGTTCAGCTATTCAGTTGCTACTTCTAACAGTTTAGACTGTTCACTGTTACTCAGTGCTCATCATTTCAGTTGTTTACTTAGCTAACTTGGCTATTTCAGCTGTTACGTCCATTCTAACCATTTGAAATTACTTTTAGCCGTTTCACCATTTTTCCTTTTCAACTATTTTGGCATTACATTTAACTTTGAGCGGTATTATTTTAAGCTAGCTGTTATGCCTGGAGCACAAGTAGCTCTGGTCGGGAGTCCACAGTTTTAAGGTATCGTCTTGATGCACAGCCTCGACCCATTTCTTTACATAGACTGTCATTTATGCTCGAAGAGGGTTCGCTGCACATTCATATTCTATTGGCTGAGCTCCATAAACCTCAACATTTGGAGGTCAGGCTGGACATTAAACAGGGATGCCGGAGCTTTTTATACAGGACAAAGGAGTTGAGTTGGTGGAGAGGATGCTATGACAGATGTAGCATAACATTAGTGAGCAGTGCAGCCTTCAGGAGCACCATATTATTTCTGTACCGACTCTACCCTCTGAACCAAATTGTCCAAATTGCTGTATATATCTCACTCCTTGTGTCGTGTGTGTAGATTTTGAGTAGATTTTGGTTTGAATGTTGATACAGTAGGGAGACATCTGAAAATCACCTACTTATCCTAACTACAATCACCAACTTGAGGCTGACCTGAATAGTTTTCCAGTGGTTGCAGCTCGTATTTACAGTAAACCTGACATTGCAGGAATGCAGGGTAATTGTTCTTGTGGTCAGAAAGGACGTTCTCCAGACTAAACCTGTACTAAACATCTAAACAGGGCCAGGTTGCTGCGGGACCATACAGGCCTGTGTTGGGCTCGGATCCAAATCCTCCCCACAGAGCAGGGAGGTTATTTTAACACTCTGGCACGCGGCGCCTCCACCGGGTTCTCCCATGCAGAGGGAATAAGGGAGACGGAGGCAAGAAGCCACTTGACTATAAATCATGAAGCTGAGGTGACAATCCATCCTTCTTGTGGCATGTTTATTGAGCCTTTTCTTTTTTTCAGCCACATCCCCGTGTCAAAAATATCTCTGCTGCGTGTTTCAGATCGCACCCTAACTTTTAACCCTTTAGTTCAATGATCAAATATTAAATTGGAGTGCAGTCGTTTATGGAGACTTTGACTTGTGCACTCTCTACACGAGTCAAGGCAGGTGTTCGACTCATAAAGCGAGTTGAACCTCGGGACAAATGTTTTTCTCCAGATGGGAGGAAAGTAGTTTTTAGACAATTAATGGTTTTTAATTGTTTTTGTGGAAACACTGAGGGGTCATTGTGAAGGTTCTCCCACCTAATGCGCTCACTTTTATCACAAAGTTTGTTC
This sequence comes from Psettodes erumei, assembly GCA_016785225.1. Taxonomy (NCBI): domain Eukaryota; kingdom Metazoa; phylum Chordata; class Actinopteri; order Pleuronectiformes; family Psettodidae; genus Psettodes; species Psettodes erumei. The sequence goes on along the minus strand of JAFBJZ010000776.1, from coordinate 1,290,844 downwards.
TGCCGGTTGCTAGGTGGCTTCCAGGACACGGTGTTGAGTCGGAGAGGAAAAGGCTTGGTTCTTCCTGAGGCACGTCAACCGCTGGTGATCTCAGTCAGTCAAACCCATGTGCCTGCCGCACCTGATTCAGTTCACTTTCATTCTCAAAAGACATTAACATCATCTGCTTGAATATATGTACTGTATCAGAAGATTTTTACTAAATCAAACCCCGTTTTTTTATTCTATCAATGTTCTACCTTCTTTCTGCAATATCCATATAATGTATTTACATTTAGTATTGTTAACGGTGGAGTCCACCATCCCTGTTCTGGATTCAATTTGTCCTCACGTGCTGAGGGGATTCACAGGAAATAATGTAGTGCGTGAGTTGTTTCCTCGCTGTTGTGTTTACTCTCACGCCGCTGTATCAGAGCTACACTAACACGCTAACTGCTGCTTTACATTGGCAACTTAGCAAAGCTCGGGGTGTCTTTCATTGTGATGTGCTCATAGGAAACACAGCGACTAAGCAGCCACGTTGATCTGTTGGATGGAGAGATGCAGGTTGCAGCGAAGCTCCTGCTCCTGCGGTTAACACGTGTAGCCAACGGTGTCACCAAAATAATCAGGGTTGAAATCCTTAAAAATCAGGTCTTAAACCTAACCAAAAACTTTTTGCATGACGCAGTGTTTTGTTTCAGTATTTGCGTAAGTCAAATGGAACAGTCACACCTTGCGTCCACCTCGCTATCTTTTACTCCCCTCAGTTTAGTGTGACAGGTCCATTGTTTAGGTGTTTCCAGATCTGCTCTTGTCACTCCTGAACATAAAAACCTGCTGTAACAGAGCCCAGGCACTGCAGGCTTGTTGTACATCACAGTGTAATCTGACATGGTCTCTGGGCCCGCCGCTCTGAGGTCATTCTTTTTCCCAGCTGCCTGTCTCAGCGGGAAGCAGATACAGCGCCTTATCTCTGACTCACAATCATGAGAAATTGAGCCTCGCTGTCTGTGTAAATACACCTCGTGGCACATGTGCGCGTTACGAGCCTTGCGAGTTTACGTGGCACGCCGAGACGGCGGAAGGCGTCCGAGGTTGGTCCCAGAGCCGATCGGGAGAGGAAGGAAGTCGCTCTCCGGCTGTTCGGTGCGAGCGTGTGAAGGAGTCGGGAGCCGTCGCGCTTCCACAGTAGCTGAGTCGACCCGGACAGGAGATGAGTAGAGGATGGGAACGGGCGGCCCACTCTGTCTACGCTCAGTCTGGAAGAGTTATGGAAGACCGAGAGGCGGCTTAATCCCGTGTCTGCGGATGGTTTCGTGCTCCCGTCTCTCCCTCACGAGCGCGCAGTGCGCCGAGGGAGGATCGCAATTTGATGAATCCCCAGGTTTTCTCTCCTTTGAGCAGATTTAGAAGCCTGGGATATTTATAGCCGTGGAGGGGGGACTGGCGTCTGGTGTTCTCCTCTCCCCTATCTATCCCGCTGGATATCCCCTCAGATCCAATAAGTGGTTCCTCATTCTCCGTGAGAGAAGAATTGGTCACTGGGGGTACGTGAGAGATGGAGATGGAGCACAGGGGGATGTAGAAATCCATTATGGAGCAGTGGAGACCTTTCGCAGGAGGCCCACGCAGAATTTATATGGAAAAATAAATATGAAACGGGAACCGACGACTCCATTTCCTTTTTTTTTTCAAGGCCGGCTTATTATGTCTAAGCTTTGTTTGTTTGAAAGTGTTCCAGAGATAAGTGGCTGTTAATGAAAAGTGGAGCGGGGTGACATTACCGATGCTTGGTGGAGTAATAAGCATCAGTCGTGTTTAATTTGCATATAATTGTTGAGTTAATAGGAGTGAAATTTTAGAAAAAGGCAAAGGTAAGACTCCAGCGTATTAAAAAAAAAATCCCCCAAACTGTGCCATTCTAATGTGGATCAAGACTTTATTCAGCCATAATTGATCCAGTTGTCAGTTGTTGTCTTTGTCGTCCAGTAAAAAGACCCCTGTGTCGACAGCGCAGCAGGGAGGATGGTACCAGCCAAAGAAGCTTATGCCTCCACCGCAGAGTTCCTTAATGCTTCTTGGGGGGAGGGAGGGGGTGGTGGCACAGGGGGTAGGCTGGGTAAGTGACACTGAGGAAGTGTGTTGTGTGTGGGCGTATAAACGGCGCTGTCACTGAGCCGGCTGTGTCGGGTGGCAGCGCAGCAGGGGAGCTGGCTGGGGGTCTGAAGCTGAGCCGCGGAGCGTGTCACTCCGCTGGCCCATTAGTCATTCCCAGCCTCCCCTTCTGCAGCGCCTCAAAGGGGCTCGATGTGCGCGCACTAGGTGGTCCCGATGCCACCCCGACAGCCCCGGCTCCAGCCGGCGGACACAAAGAGTCCAGGATGCGCACATACGCGCAAACGTGCGCATCTATTTCATGTTGGCTTGGGGGACAATACGCCAGGAGCAATTAAAAGACAGTCAAGACAACAGACAGGTCGACGTCCCACTTACTGCACACAAGGAGAGATGAGGCCAAAATATTATCTGCATTTCATTTTAGGGCTTTTATCTGTATCTGCATTTTTTAATAATGCAAAAATATCTGTACAAAATTTGAACAGCATTTGAAACTTGTACCTGAAGTAATCAAATAATAATCAAAACATGATTTATATGTTAATGCTAATCAGAATGTATTATTGCATTATGGGAGGAGGACAGGTGAGAATAAAGTTAATTTGAAGTGTCTTTTTAAAAAAAAAATAAATTAGAAAGCTAAGGATAAATATGTGAAACGCTCACTCGGCCATATTGCATGCACTTTTGAGACGGTCCCTAACTTTCCCATCTTCTGTCAGTCTGTTCAAGACGACAGGCTTCTACTCTGGACTTCAGGGTAAAACTTACACCAGTGCAACACCAGTCAAGTTTTATCCTGCACTGGGCAACAGGTCTGTAACGCACAACACACACTGATGTGTGAGCGTGCAAAAAGTGTCAAACATGATGTGCGTCACAAGCCAGCAGAGACAGTTATCGCCTTTTGTGTAAACGTTAAATACAATAATCTGAACCCACTGTGCTTTTGCACGTCTTCCAAAACTGATCAGCGTTTGTGCCGCGGTGTCCAACAGCCCGTGCGTGAAGCGTACGGACATTAAATCAAAGCTCCTCTCAAAACACTGCGTCACCTCTCCAAACCGCCATCCACAACACAGCAGAGCAAGATCCTTCAGTATGCTCTTAAAAGCCTGAGCGAGACCTTTCTGGCTCGAAACATCGTGTCTGTCTTGAATTATGAGCTCAACAAAACAAAATCCTCAAAACATGCAGCCTATACCCAGAGGACACGGGATTGTAGCAGAGCACGGATTTTTTTTTTTTTTTTTTTTTGAGATCCCTCAAATACATCTCTTTGTTTTATGGTCTGGTTGTGTACGGAGAAGCCTCTCACCAAAGTCACTTATGGCTTATGTTACAAGAAAGCCCAGAGGCGACAGAGTAAAGGCCGGTACCAGAGGACTTGTTAGCGTGACATCGACGACAAAGAAATGTCGCACAATACTTGACGCACGTCTTCTAAAGCATAACTGCAAATATTATGACAGACCCCTGGAGAACGACACAAGGAAGGAGCGAGTGCAAAACATGAAGCAGTTTGGACACCGTCCTCACACATTGCACTTTTTTGACTGAATGCAAATTATTAATGGAGAAGGTCTGTGCATGTTTTCGTTTTGCAGAAGGGCTTTTTTTCTCATTTTGTTGTACAAACGGCTGCAGTGCGTCAATATGGGACGCCATGCAGCGACCCCGTCTGTGATGTTTAATGTGGTAGCTGCTAGGGCCAACGCAGTTCTGTCAGTTTTACGAAACACATAAATACACTAAATTTTGATTGAATTTTAATGGATGGAGGTGAGTCATAAAAAAATTACGTGTGTCATAATTAATTATTTTCTAATGTTATTCAGCTTCGGGGTGACACGTTGGGCCCAGTTCACTCATTTTGTTTGCTCCATATAAACCAAAAAAAAAAAAAAAAGCCTTCACCATTTTGCTGCGTTTGCCAAAAATGTGTTTTCTAATTCAATCTTCAATGAACTACTGAATTATTTTGGCATGTTGGAAGTTTTTTCTAAGTCAAGGGGGGTGTCTAAAAGAGAATATTAATACCTCTGGGGAGGGCGTTGCTTTTTAACAGAAGTTCAAGCCACCACCAGAGCAATTTTCTGTCCCTTGCTTTGTCAAGCCAAGTCGTTTAAAAAAAAACCAAAAACGTTTTTTGACACATTTCAGTTTTTCTCTTCTCGTAAACACGAACTACAACACAGAGCAGAAGTCTTGAGCAACGTTTCACTTGACGGTGGTTCCTGTCCATCTCCCCAGGTTTCTCTCTCCAGATGAGACTGTCCCACCAGCTGTGTTGATAAGGTTAGCTGCTCTTTTCATGTCCATAAGAAAAGCACATGTGAGTCTGCTTTATATTTGATTTTGCTGATTGGAATTGCTGATTTTGTGTGTGTGTGTGTGTTTTATTACAAACGTTTGCTTCAGGGTCACTGCCGCCTTTGATTACTAAACTCTCATTGGTCAAACCGGCGCCCCTGAGCGGTACCGGAGCAGTGATGGGTTCTGGACGACTGAGACTCGTCGGCCCGTCCGACCTGCACCCTGCTCCTGGTGGGGTTCTCAAGGGTGTCTTGACTTTCCATGCTGCTGTACCACCAAAAAAAAAAAAAAAAGTTTCCTAACCTGCAACACATCTGGTTCTTGTTAACCCCCCGAGATTTTCTGGTATCTAGTTATTACATACTTCAACTGCTATTTCCATGTAATTTTTATGAAATGCAATTTGCAGAGTCGTGTTCGGTCCTTGCTCTTATTTAGACTATTTGCGCAGCACATCTGATGCTTGTAATGTTGTTAAGGTCTTCGTGCACCCGAGGGAAAACGAATGTTACCTCTGTAATCACTAACGGGGATGCAAACAAACAAACCACAACAAGAGCAAGACGCTCACAGTCACATTTGTATGTTTTCACTTTTTTCAGACGTGTTTTTGTTTTTTTTCCCCTCCATGACCAAATCCTGCTTTAAATGTTTACTACCGGCTGTTGGTGAACTTCCTTTTATTTGCCCTCAAACGAGGAAGTTCTCTATGCCCACCAGAGAGAGGTCAAAGGTTAAAACCTCAGGGCCTTGCATGGCTTCTTCAGAGAATGACACAATATTAATATTGATTGTTTTCTTTACTGCTTTGTCCATTAATCCATCAAACAGAAGTCACCAAAACAAAAACAACCTCAGAACGCGGCATGTCCTCTGGCTAGTGTCGACTGAATCCATGTGAAAAATCAAAACCCTCAAATATGTCTCAGCTTACAAATTAAATGGCGGACTCCCCCTGGCACTGGCAAGCAGTGATGAGCCAGTGAATGGCTGAGCGAGGGGGGGGGGCAGGAGGAAGGGAGCGCAGCGCCGGAGAACAAGCAGGATAGTTCAACTTCTATTACAAGAAGCCGTGTGGCGTCATGTTTTACAGAAACTCTTCTCTCCTGTCGCATGGGCAGCTGCTGCCACCGAGCTGAAATGAGACCCAGATGGTGAGCGGGCCCGGCCTGGCCCAACCTGGCAACCCCCGGGGAGGCTGGCATCGTCAGCAGAAACGGTGTCAATGGTCCCAGTCAGCCGCACGGACAAAGGCCGGTACGTACTCTGGGCCCGCATCCCTGAACGCATCCTGAGATTTGTAAACCAAACAGGAAAGCTGATGGTGCTGTGGACGAGGAGCGGTTCTGTAAAACACCCCGTGGTAAACGTGGCGTCCTTGTGCTCGGAGGGTCTGGTTTCCTGCCGACTGCACCAGTGCTTCCTCCGTCTCTCAGCTACTGTCATGCAAGCGGGTTGTGGTTCAAACAGAAAACGAGCTGCATCGTCTCCACTGACTTGACGTGTGCAGACCAGTGGAGAGATCACGGAGTAGCTCAGCTGACTGGAAAAAATAATTAAATAAATTTTTGATTGAAATATACATATATGTATTGAGGAGGGTCGGGGTGGTTTCCAGGTTGCGAAGAGCATGAAAATAATCAGAAAGCTAGTTTTTAAAAAAAAGAGTAATGGATATATAATTATAAGTGTTTACCAACACTTCATCACAACACACAATCATTTTAAAATTCAGGTGTGCACACGTGGAAATATGACCACAGGGTTGACGATGGGTGTTTTTATGTCGTACAGGTAAGAAACGACCGATCTGGACTCATTAAACGACTCGGCGGCGGCTGTAGCGTTGATTTCAGCGCCCACCTCCACCGTATTTATCACGAAACCTCCCGGTTGTCCGTATTTATATTCTGCATGTGCGCCCTCTATTTTTAGAGCTGTTGCAGAGAGCACCAGTATGTTTCTGCACAGACTGGGAGCAGAGCCAGCAGAGCAATTGATACAATCATATCCTAATTCAGCTACCTTGTGGGTGGCAAACATGTTGGCTCTTCCTCGCTACGATTTCTGCTGAGGTTTAAAAAAACAAAAAAACAAAAAACAACCAACAAATAGCCGAGCGCACAGGCAGCGAGCTTTGAGCAGGACAGATGGTACCTGAGTCTCAAGATGATCAAAGATGATCAGACTTCAGTCCCACGAGACAGAAAGGCTTGATGGGATTACAAGTCTCTCTTTAAAATTCCCCTGGAAAAAATGTAAGGTTGCCGAGCGGAGGTGCAGTGCGTGGAAGTGAAAGCCCATCAAAAGTGCGAGAGGAAACGGGACCGACGGAGCCTCCAGCTGACTCCGGGCCATTACCAAACAGAACATCGCATGGCACGGCGACAGCAAAAACAAAGCCGAAATTGAACAAGTGCAAAATTACACGTATGAGTGACTGAGGCTACCATTTTCAGCTTGCCTCAAAACCCACTTGGCAAGCCGCAGTTTCCCACAGTTCCCTTCACAGCCCATCAGTCAGGCCGGAGAGGAGTGGGGGCTTGACTGTCAGGGGTCAGTGCTACGCTGAACACGGGGAGAATATGAAGCAGCTGCCTGGGACAGGAGAGCCTGACGTGTGTGTGTGTGTGTGTGTGTGTGTGTGTGTGTGTGTGTGTGTGTGTGTGTGTGTGTGTGTGTGTGTGTGTGTGTGTGTGTGTGTGTGTGTGTGCGTGCGTGCGTCTCAACCTTCGTCATTCCTCTACATAAATGATTATGGCTCGTGGTCAAACATTATCGTATGTGAATGTATTAAAAGCTTTGTATGTTTTGGGAACTAATGAACGGGGAGACAGACTGGGGCGCAGCCTGGGGGGGTTGTAAAATGAGTAGAAATGTGTGAAGAGTCGCATTTAAAGCTTCGACGTGGTTTGTTCAGTGAATGGTAAATTAATCACTGTAAATATTCTAGTGTAAATGAACATCTTTAACTCCAAACAGCGAGCCCCCACCCCACCCTGCTGTATGAGAGCAAGACACCTCGACTGAAAGAGACACAAAAATGACAAACGTCTTTGTTAGTTACTAAAGGTGACCAATCAGAATCCCCCGTCTGGACCCCGGCCCGGGTGTTATGGACATATTTGTCATCCACTTGATAGGAATGTGAACGCTGCTGCCGCCGCCAACGCGGTCGCCTCTCGACAACGCAGTGGCAACCCCGCAAAGTCACAGGAAACTGACTTTGTCTTACTTCCTGGACGCCTGCCGCCAGTGAGGGACTACCACCCCCACCCCCCTACAACCACACCTCTCTTTGTCACTCTCCTCTAAATACCCTCATGCCCTACAGCGGGGAGGAGAAGCCCAGACAGATCATTAGCACCGACCACTCCGCCTCCCTCCCCGCTGCCAGACCATATAGACCCCACCGCTCAATGGAAACAGCCCCCCACCCCCACCCCCACCCGGGTCTTCTTCTTTCACGCCGAGGTGTCAGGCCACCCTTATTATTTCGTCTTTGGAAGACATGCTCAGTCTGGCTTCTTTGCGTTTTTTTGTTTTATCTGATGACACCGCGCGCACAAAAAGCAAGATGGTGAAAGGGGCGGGCGGCTGACAGCGAGATGGATGCCACAAGTGACAAGCTTTTGTTTCAGTAAAATACACTCACATGCTGGCTGTGCAGAGGCCAAAGGCGGAGGCCAAGGGGAACAACTTGTTCACTTGTTCCGTTTGGTTGAGCAAACCATGGCAGTGTTGGAACTTGTTACTTTTCCAGGTTTGCTTTGCTGTAGCTCATTTGAGGGGTGGGGTGGGGGGGCTTGAGCTGTTGATATAAGACCCCCCCAGCTCTGTTGGAAGAATAAGCATCACAGCAAATACGCTGCAAATCGCTGCTCATACAATTTAAGAAAAAACAACAACAACTCAGATCTGGCTTCAAATTACCTCTTGCTTTGTCCTCCTCCCTGAATAGTTACTGGCTCTAAAGTGGCAGTTTATACTCTACGTGCCAAAAATGTCAATAAAACCGCCCTAATCGCCCATCCAATCTGTAATAGCACCTGCTTATGGAAACACAACACGCCCCTGCAGTCTATCTCCGCAGCTGCAATGTTTCCTTCCTATTAAAGCGCGGCTACAGTCGGAAACGCAGGTCAAAACGCAATTACGCATTCGGACAGGCGCACTTTGTTCGCTGAAATGACTTCCTGCCCTTTTCTTTCCTATTCAGGAATTTCTTCTGAATGTTGATTAAAATTAAAAATAAATAAATACATTTCAAAGGGCCAACAAAATGGATACAAATTACTGACGGTTGTTACTGAATAAAATACAGAGCTAGAAAAAAACAACAATTAAATGCATTTATTTAACCAAAGGAAATCTGGACTGTAGCGTCTGTTGTATAAATCAGCTAAAGTGCTTTCAATTAATATTGATTTTCTCTCACAAAAAAAATGGAAAAACAATTTACTGAACCGACCTGCACTTTATTTAGGCCTAAATCTAACTGAACAGATTCATATTTACAACCAGTTTATGTGAATACGTCTCACTCTTACCCCTTACTTCGCTTCGGGCATATTAAGTTATAATAATACCAGCACGAAGACGAACACATTTTCTAATTTATAGGCTTTTAATCAAATTTTTTTTGGTTAATTTAGTTAAATCGCCTAAAATCCTATCGGTTCATTTTCCGTTCAGGGCGTGGGATTTCAACTCGAGGCCTTCCTCTCTCTCTCTCTCTCTCTCTCTCGCTCTCTCTCTGCCTGGACTAGGATTTATTTGGCCACAATCAAATGAATTAAACCCTAATTTGAAGTCAGATCACCGTCTGAGAGTCTGCCCCCACAGCACTAACTCAAATCCTCTGGATTAAAGACAAACACTCGGTATTAGAGAACCGTGTCCGTTCAGATGAAAGTTGTATTTAATTCCCCGTAAGAAGAAAAGGAAATGTAAAAAATGACATCAACGAATAAACAGCTGGATGATGCGCGTTTTTGTGCGTAAAGGCTGAAGACGGCGATGATGAAGGTGGCGTATTTTTTACATCTACCAGACGATTGTGATATTATAATTTAGTATGGAATTATTTCAAAGGCTAAAATGGTCCCACAGTGAAGGACAACACAGGGCGATGACTTACCGATACACTCGTTGGCTTCTCTGGCCGTGGCGCGCTGCCAGGGCCGGTCATAGTGGAAAGGTTTGCACCTGTCGCACTCGGGTCCCGCCGTGTTGTGTTTGCACTCGCACACCAGGTTCCCCTCTCTGTCCTTGACGCACTTCGACGCGTGCCCGTTGCACTTGCACCGTCCCCCGACCTGCAGGTCCGACACGGCGTAAAAGTAGGAGTCGCGGGCCAGCTCCGAGTCGTCCTCGTTCTCGTCCCCGAAGGTGTGAAGCCGGCTGAAGATCACCTTGATGTCGGTGGCCGTCACCCAGTCCTGCAGCACGGGGGAGTTGTCGAAGTCGTGCGCCGACGGTCTGCCGTCCAGGGTGCTGAAGGCGATGAGCCCACCTGTCAGAGGGTGCATGTCCGTGTGCGAGTCCGTGCAGATGGCCTCCTGCTCGTTCTGCTTGGTGATCGTCGCCTTATTCTGCCTGTTGTACATCTTCTTGCACTGAGTGGAGTAAAACTGAAACGGCACCCACGACTTGCCATAGTCCATGGACTTGTAGATGGCCATGGACTCGGGTCTGGGTGAGCAGAACTGCAGGCTCACATAGGTGACCTCAAACTTTTTACCCAGCGACAAGGTGAGGGTGACGTTCTGCGGGTACTGCACGTAGTTTTCGGACTGCCAGCAGGTGAGGTTGTGGGGGTTGTTGAGGTCCGTTAAGTACGCAGGTGGATGGGACTTCTTGGGGTCGCCGGCGTCGCACGTGTGACAGTCCCGCGACCTCTCCTCTCCCTTCTCGGTCACCACGCAGTACCTGGCGGCCGGGTTGCCGCAGGTGCTCGACACGCGCACGTCCTTCCCGAACGCGGAGTTGACGAAGTCGGGGATGCACCTCCGCGGGTTCCCGTTCTCGTCGTAGCACGGGTCCGGGGGGGAAGACTGCGCGGCGAACATGCTCAGCCCGTATCCTGCAAAGACCCCCTCGGTCAGCGAAGAGACCGTCACCAAGGTGACCCAAACCTCCAGAATCCTGTGCATTGTAATCCGCGCACCGCAGGGACTCTTGCGCTGAAATGCAATAAAGAGGAAAATAATCAGGAATCAATTATGGTGACGACAAATCGAGTGCAAGTATAAAATGATGCCCGGGAGATATTTGGGGGGGAGAAGAAAGAAAGAAAGGGGGAAAAAACTTGGAAGCATGTTACAGTAAATGTGTATGAAATATTCTTACGAGGTAGAAGAAAACTCCACCCAGGACACTACCTCCAAATAAACTCCTCAGTCAGAAAGTGAAGCGCAACTCCTGAGACTGTGGAGAGCGACCTATCCCGTTCACGCACGACAACACTGCACTGCCGCGGTGCTTCAGCGTTTCCCCGCGTCTGTGAAGCCCCCAAATAAAAATAAGATATGGCAGATGCCCAGCTGGCTCTGAGTCTGTCCACTCAGTCACACCTCTGCCCACCTCTATCTCTTTCTGTCCCATTCCCTCTCTGTTGTGATGGGGGGGGGGTCCGCTCATCCAGAGGAGAGGAGCCTTCTGGGTGTCTCTGCGGAGACAGAGCCAGCAGCGACATCTTCTGGTAAAACAAATCAACTACATGTTTAAAAACAAAATAAAAACACTGCCGCGCTCCTTTGCATCTTGTGATTCGAAGTGAGAGCCACGCACGCGTTTCTCGCTGAAAACAACCGGATATGTTTGGGTGTCATTATCAGTTACCACATGGGGTTCGAAAGCTTGTCCGTCAAGCCACATCTTTACGATCAGCTGATGCCTTCAGAGGAAATCATCGTGTCTGGTGTCACTTATCTCAAAGAAATGGAATGCAGCGCATGACCTCAACATTTATCCTCTTTATTCTCGTGTATTTGCAGCATTTGCAATTGGAAATAAATTCCCTGCTCGGGCCATTAACTGTGCTAAACAAGGGGCATGCATTTTAAAAAATCACAAATTCCTACACTATCTTAATCTTGAAATCAATTCAAACAAACGATTTTAGTTCTAAACAACTTGTCGTGTCAAGTGAGGTCTGTCGTATAAACGACTCCTCCCATACTCAGCACAATGTCATGTAAACCACCGCGGCGTAAAGACTCATTCAGTTCCTGTTTTGCAGCACATGCTCTCTTGACTGTGCAGTCGGAGGGTCTATTTTTGAAAAGCACCAGCCCAGGAGGATGTGGCTTCAGTATTGTTCACCTCCCTTGACTCAGCTGCGGCCGATCTGGGATGATCTAGGACACTGATACCTGCAGATACTGGTGAGAATTATGTCACTGTCTGCCTCCCTTGGCTGAGAAAATCTTTATTTCATCCTCTTCTTATATATTTCCACATATGTGAAGCTTGCTCCATGTGTCACATGTCATCAACCTGCTTCAGGTTGGACATGCACTATTTGAGCCTTTCACACATCATCTCTCTAATAGGAAGAAGCCTCTGTTTCATCACATCTAACTGCAAACTGTTTTTTAAGCTCTGCAGGTTTCCTGTTCCCTTTCTTTTAAATCTGCTCAAAGCTGCTGTCAGTGCAGTCGGGATTCTGCAGGTGACGTGTTTAACAGTTTATCTCGGTGCTGAAAAGTGGCTCATTGTTTTGCTTTATTGAAAGTCCAGCTAATGATCGTGACCTGAGGGTTGTTGTTGTCTTTAGGGTCCAATCTGAGCACCATGGCTTAGTGTGCACCCCCTCAATTTAACAAGTGCAATTAAAACAGAATCTGTCCTTTAAACACATCTATCTATAATCTGTCTCAATCTAACACTGATCAGTATTCTGGTGTCGTGGCACTAAATGGTTGGACCATGGACAATATAGCCTGACTGCATACAATGGAACAACACCTGCTTCCTACGCCGGGTACCACCGAGCACAGAGCCACTGTGCTTGTTGCTCTCCTGCACATTATATCCATATCACACACCCTTGTCTTCGTGGTCTAATATGTTTTTCGTACATGTATAGTGATTATACATTAGACATTAGCTCAGATGATTAGCAAATTTGAGCAAATGGAGCTTTTACCTGCAGCCTGCTCTGCGACACTGCTGTGCACATACTTTTTATTAGTCAGCTGGAGGTGCAGTTTCTCCCCGGTGTTGGCTGAAGAGTTAAGTAGATGAGCGTTCATTTACATCTCATGCTTCCCGGAAGGCCTTTTCCTGTTGTGGTGGGCACAGGTGACCCCGGTTTTCCAGCTGTGTCACTGCAGACATTATTCACGGGGGCAGCGTCTGCCACAGCTGAGCACAATTACAGCTTCCGTACGCACACTGACATCCTGGAGGCCGAACACGCTGAGCATTCTCAGGGGAAATATTTGTTTTCTTTAAGTGTGATTGATTTTCTTTTCTAAAAATCAATTACAATATAGGCACTGAGTAAAATCTGTTCTTTAATTAGTCCAATGAAATGTTTCCAAAACTGTCTTGTTTGTGTGGTCACAGTGGTTGCCACAACACACACACACAATCTAACCACAGGTGTCATGTGATCTGTAGCACACACACAAATTCCTTGACAACTGTTAAACTTTTGTTGCTTAAACACAGATGAGAGATTCATTTGAGAGATTACTCTGGTAGGCTGGTGGGCATCAAACAGGAAGTTGTCATTTCATTAGTGTCACTTCCATCCCAGTTTTGAGTCATACGAAATCTGGTGTCAACGGCCGGTTTTAAGAATGAAAAAAAGACGAAGTTGCGGTGGCGAGGTGGTGAGTCTGACCAGCTCACCTCCGGTCCACTCACGCAGTGCGTGACTCACTGGCTCTGGTAGGAAGTGGCAGCCTGTATATTCTGCCCTGATGTCTTCTCTGTGCACATTTGTGTTTGTATCTGTGTGTGTGTGTGCGGGAGCCTCTTACTCTGATTGTTTCTGGACAGGAACAACAATGATTCTAAATTGTTGGCAACGGCAGTAACAGGAAGTTTGGACAACTGAAGAGACGATATATATATATTGGTTTCCCGGAGCACAATTACAGGGCGTAATTCTTGTTTTTATTTCAGGACTTCCTGCTGGTTTATCTTCTGTATTGGTCTGTGGGATGCTTCTGCAGAAGATGGAGCAGAGCTCGTGCACAGAGGATCGTATCAAACATGTCCTCGAGCGCTGCCTCTGCGACCTGGGTCTTGACACTCCTGACAAATGTCTCTGGAACGGTAAGACCCAATCCCATACCTGCTTTCAAATGAAATGTAATGTTAAAGAAAAAATTATGACAATAAACAGATAACCTTAAATAAAGTGGCACGGGTGCTCACTTCACACCAGACAGAAAAAAGGACAGATGATGTGTTAAAACCAGTGTTGGGCTACAATATAGTATCACTGTGAGAGCAAACATGTTGGTGTCCTGTTTAATTCATTCAAGTTTGAATTAAATCACATTTCCAACCAGATTTCTGATTTAAAAACAAACTCCAAATGAACATGCTGTCCATCCTAAAGATGCAAATGGGAAGTGAAAGTGGTGACGCACAGAATGAGTGATGAAAGTACCAGACACCGTGTGTCTGTGTGGGGGTTTACTTCTAAAATACTCACTTAGTGACACCTTCATTCAGAACTTTAGCTTTAGGGAAAGTGAAAATCCTTTTGCAGTCATTCAGCACCTTTCTAAATATTAGTTGTGTGTCTTGTTTGCTTGTTTGCGTGTTTACTGCCAGTAATCAGAATGAAACCCAAAAGGAGAAATAAGCATTGCCTCAACTTGTGTGTTGTTGTCCATCTGACTAGCCGGGCTGTGCATAAACCGCTGGTGTTTGGAGGAACTTGTGAAGAGAGATCCCCACAACTTCCTCATCCTTCTGCAGAAAATACTGTGGAAAACAAAAGAGGTCAAGAGCTGAAAAAAGCCAACATCCTTTTCCAGCGTGTTCAGTGTGATAAGAGGAGTGACACCATGTGTGGGATTTTTCCGTCTCTTGCAGGTTCTGGAGCAGTGTCAGTATGAACTGATGGTGCCCCTCACTCTCTTGTTCTCCTCCACCCTCCTAAAAGTGAGTGGGTTTCATGTGTCATAAGTAGAGGAGCGAGCACATGCTCTCCCAGTTTCCGTTTTGGGTGTATGTTGCATTTTATTCAATTTCTCCATCAGCTGTTTCTCCCCTGCCTCCCTCCAGGCTCCTTACGTGGCTCCGGACTGTGGCGTCCTGCAGGAGGCCCACCTGTTGTTCCATAAGTTCCTGTCCTGGCCTGAGCCCTGCTGCTCTGCCAGCAAACATCTGCTGAACATCATCCAGCAGGAGCTCAGAGCGCCAGGTGCTGACCGAATGTCCTTGAAGTGGAAACCTCAATGCTGCTTCAGGCTGGAAATCTTGACGTGTCCCTGCAACCATGTGGGGCCGGTGTTTACCTGCTACATGTTGTTCACTAAACTGTCCTTCTATTTTTGTCTCAGGTATTTCATTTCAAAGACTGGTGAGGACGGAGCAGGGGCTTTCCCCTGAGTTCCACAGCTCTAAAACCATGTAAGTTATCTAAGATGGACACTGACAACCATTATGTAAACCATTTCCATCTTCTTTATCGTCCTTGGGTTAATTTATCTTGAGATAAGTTGCTTTGGCTTATCACATCCTTGCGGTTGGTGCATCTGTGTGTCTTTTCTAGGACGGTACTGTTGGTGAGCCCAGACGAGGACGTCCCTCCGGAGGTCCATTCTGTCTCTGAGCAGCTGAGTAACAGCCAGCCCTCCAGCCGAGACGTCACACTCACCCTCATCCGACACAGCTTCCAGGCTGTCCTGGGCACCACGCAGGGGCTGCAGGCTCTCCATCCTGCCCTGCAGGTGAGCAACGCTGCCTTACACTTTGTGTGTGTATGCTTTTTTTTTCTTCAGTGTAAAAAAAGCTCCTTGTTCCTCCAGATGAAGCAGCCTGAAGAGCTGGAGCAGCTCCTCGAGGAGGTTACCGGGACGATGGAGGTGGCGGCCTCCACGGCAGATCTGGGCACAGCCAGGCAGGAGCTGCTGAGCAGCATGGAGAAGCTCAGAGAGAGCGTCGCTGTCCCCGTTCCCACCGCTGGCCGCCCAGACACGGGTGAGACGGAGAGAACAAAAGTGAAATGTCAAGGACAAAGTGGAGGTAAATAAGTGCCACATCCAGACGGTCGTAATGAGTACCGTTTCTTCACAGCAGGGACTGTTGAGACTTTCACGCTGCCTCTCCCCAAATGTCACACATGCTCCTGGGAGAACGACAACTTTGGTAATTAGCTCTCTCTGCCTCCATCATTAACTGGAGATCTGTGCTGAACTCCTCTCATGCTGTTTCCTCTTTACGTTCCTGCAGACTTTCTAAACGACATTCTCATAAGTGAGGCCGACCTGGATTCACCTGGGGACTGTTTCCTGAAAACAGAAATAGACGAGGACGATAACAACGACGCCAGCGTGGATGAGGAGGACGAGCAGGAGGGTAACAAAGTGGACCACGGGTTTCAAAGCCACCGCATCTCCACCACGTCTTCTTCCTCGAGGGACTCCGGCTACTCTCTCTCCTCCAGCTGGTCTGTGCCGTCCAGCTCGTCGGGCGTGGAGAGCGACTTCAGTGAGGACGCGGGGCACGAGGACACAGAGGAGAGACAGGACAGCCAACCCAAACCTAGAAAGAAACCCAAAAAGAAGTCCAGGTCCCTGTTAGGCCTCTCCATGCTTTTCAAGAATTCTCGCAGCCCGTACGCCTGCCGCCGCGTCCAGAGCATGGGCTATCATAGTGATTTCACCAAAGACTTTGAAAGGACCGGGTCACTGCTCAAACACTCCAGGGCCCTGTCCAGACGGGGCCACCCTCTGCAGGCATCCACCGATCCCTCAGATCCTCTGTCCCCCCAGAAGCACGTGTGCGTCCGCAGGAGGCCCATCCTGAGCTGCGACGAAGGTGACGTGGCCGAGGCGCCCACCCTGGTCAAAGTGGTGGTGTTTGGGGGCGACAGAGAGGCCGGCAGGCTCGCCAGGGCGTACAGCGACCTGCAGCAGAAAGAGAGCAAATGTCCGCGACTCACCAAGATGTGCAAACTGCAGTTTTACTTGGTACCCACCAAAAGGAGAACCGCAGGAAGCCCGGGAGGGGGGCACACGCCGACCGAAGGGCAGACAGGAAGTTCAGTCAAAGCTGCTATGTCTGCGGTGAGAGCATGTGTCACTGTCACGCCTTAGCTGATTCAGCCTTTTAAGGGAACGTGGAAATGTGTGACTGCTCCCTTTATAATGGTAGTTATACCCAATGGCTTAATTAACTGTTAATAGAACCATTACACATGTTTTATAGATCAGATATAAACCATTAAACAATAAAAGGTAAGCATCATGCCTGCAGTCATAAAGGTTGATAAGAGATTAACAGTAAAGGAGAAGTGCTCTGTCAACTGAAGAGCGAAAAAAAATCTCAACCTGGCAACCCTGAAGTTTGTTTTCTCTAAACCTTTAATAAATGATTTATAAACTCTGCATCGCAGAACAAAGCCTTGGTAAAGAGCACCTCATTAGAGCATGGTATGAATGAAATTCATATAATATTGATAGACCTTACAGTGCAGATTCTATAACAACATGCAGTGTTATGAATACATTTCTTTTCCTTCATTCTGACAGGAGTCTGCTGACCTTGTACTGGAGGACAGTACTGCACACATAGCCCAGATGTTGGGTAAGATGGACCCCTGGTACGAGCGGAACGTCCTCAGCCTGCTCAGCCTGTCCTCTGACGTCCTGTGTCAGGTATTGACCTCGTCACTCGTCCCCGGTCCGGCCCATGACGTTACGTTAAAGAAGTAATGAGGGTGGCACAGGTTGCTCTCACACGGCCACCGACTTTATCGAAGGGAAACACCAAATGGCAGGAGCATGACGTTAATCCAACTTTAATTCTGTCGCTTTCTTGCATCTGGGGAGAATTTTTTTTTCCTGTGGCCATTGCTAACATCTAAATTTCATTGTTCAGTCAAAAAAACACCTTCCATCTACTCAGTATTATTAGCAACTATGTGATGGCACTGATTTCTTTCTATTAATGTGTGAATTCCTCGCTCTTGGCTCAGACTACCTGTAAGGAAGGCGACGGCTCAGAGGGCGGCGGCGCCGAGCGTCTCCCCCTGCTGGCCGACCTGGTGCTTTATTACTGCAGACATGCCGACCAGCCCGTCCTGGTGCAGCTCTACCAGGCTGAGGTGAGAGAGGCAACACACACGCCAACATAGCGTGAAAGGATAACAAGTAATGCTCACTTAGAGCTCGCTCACAGCACGCTCTGCTTCCTCCTGTGCACAGCTCACCCTGGCTGGAGGAGAGAGGAGGCGGGAAGTGTTCATTCACTCTCTGGAGCTCGGGCACTCCGCTGGAACCAGAGCTGTTAGAGCCATGGGTGAGTCACACTCTGACAGATGAATCCAGACAGCCACAACACCACAAACTCACACATATATAATCTAACATGTTGACTACCGTATTGTGTTTCTAGGCGCCGCCAGCAAGAGGTTTGGTATTGACGAGGAGCGACAGGCGGTCCCTTTAACACTGAACGTTGCCTACAACAAGGTATTGTATCTGTATCTGTTGCTCAGACTTCCTGCAACTCAAACAATGCGACATAAGTTCACCTCCACGTCTACGCTGGATTCCAGGTGGCTGTTAGTGGGAGGAGTCGGTGGATCCAGACAGAGATCGTCTGCACGTCAATAAATCTTTACAAAGCCTGCAGGAAGCCCGAGCAGCTGTGTCACGGTAATTACCGTCGCCCCGTTCTCAGTTTCTCAGTTTGTATTGTGATTCTAAGCAAAAATCAATCTGTCCAGATTCCAGAACAGAGAGTCTGCAGCTGACAATGACCGAAGTCCTGAAGAGGCATTCCTCCAAGACCAAAAAGAGCTACAACCAGGTGAATGGTGGCTCTACACACGTACACAATACAGCCTCATACATGGAGGCAGCCCTCCTCACACTTCTCCTCCCTCTGGCAGCACATCTCCGTGTCAGAGGTCAAGGTGAACAAGGTGCAGGTGAATGGTGCAGACGATGGCACGACGTTTGCAGTGTGTGTCTGGATCAGGATGAGAAGAAATTCATCCAAAGTGTGACCAGGTACAGCACCGCCCCTCACCGACTGCATTATCATTTAACAGTAAAGTCAACACAGTGGTGTAGAAATACACCGATCCAACTATTCCTGTGTTCAGATGCCTGCTCATTAAAGGGACGCTGCAAGAAACTCACTAATTGACTCCCTGTTAGAGACTTAGATGAGAAGATCGATGCCACTTTCACATCTGTTAATTAAATATAAAGCTACAGCCAGCAGCTGGTTAGCTTAGCTTACTCCAATGCTCACTGATAAACACGTTACACCTTGTGTGTTTAATCCACACAAAACAAACAGTAATTCATCTTGCAGGTGTGAGGTGTCTCTGTGCTGTAAACCAGGAAGCAGTTCAGACTGGAGGTCCTACAAGCCCTCGCCCGGCCAGGTCCAGCCTCTGCACCCGTCCTACTGCTCCCTGCTCTGCCTTCCCATCACCTCCTTCTCTGCCTCGTGTTCCTGACACACTTAAAGCTGCAGCGAAACACACCGGGGAAACTCTGCTTGACCCGATGTTGAGGATGTTGAGACCGAAGCGAACAGAGAACAAAGCTACTGAAGATGAAAGCAGAGCTGCACTGTGCTAATAATACGGGTGACACTTATTGACCTACAGTATGTTGACAAACTTTCAGGCTTGTCCTGTCGCTGACATGGAGGTGTGTCACTGGCTGTTGCTCGTGTTCTTGAATGGAGGATTTCACACCGCTCGTCTGCTGTCAGCAGCGTGAAACTGATTACTTGATTACTACTGTGTACGTTCTTTTGATCCACGACAAAGTAAATCCCCTCTTTTGTAAAGACATAAGCTATTTGTTTTGAAATGATAGCAGTGAAATGTGCTTTCAATATTGATTGTTTTTGTATGTCACTTGAAATAAAGTCACGTTTCTGTCGCCTCGACTCTTTGTTCTCACCTCTCCTGAACTTCCTCTTAGGAGTTAATCACACCCTGTTACGCTCACAATCCACACTACTGGCTATTACTTTTATTATTATTTTACTCCCAGGTGGCAGCAGTAGAGAATCTACTAGGGGAACTCTTTTCATATTTCCTTTTCAGATGTTTAAAAAAAGTAGATTCTACGATGGTAAGTTCTGTTTTCCTGCAACTTTCTGTAACTTGTTTCCACAGAGAGCGAATGTGTGAAAACATGACTTTACATAGAGCATTCATTGTAGTTTTCAGACCTCAAAGCCAACAGGATTATACAGAGACGTATCAGATAGCATTTTTATTTTCTGTCTGAAACTTGTGCAGGGGGGTGTGTGACACTATGCACTCACATAAAGTGCAGTCACTTCCAGTTTTGCCAGTTTTTGGGCTGCAGAATAGATGCTTCAAATTCATTTCTGCGCTTCGTGTTGATTTGTTTTTTGCTGACAGGACATGACGGCATCGGCAGTGAGAGACTGAGATCGGCAGAAAGAGGCAATCCTGACAGATCAGATACGATGGTTGATCTCACAGGTACGTGTTTTCTGTCATTTCCTCTTCAGCTGCTTGGAACAGTCGCAGGACACAAACTTGTTTTGCTGGTGAACGCTCAGAGGCGGCAGAATGAAAACATGACAGTACGATCCCTGACCTTCATTTTCAGCTGATGGGACTCGCTCAGCTGTGGAGTCCAACCTGCTCAGTGACGTCCAGGGTCTTCTCAGAGACATGACCGGTCAATGTGCCTCCCAGAAAGGTAGACACAACCCAGGGAATGTGGCACATACAATTTTTCTATTTCTTAGCTCTTATCGTCAGGCAGATCTCTGTATATTGTCGAGATGATTTCATTCATTTAATGATTGAATTGATAAGATTAGTTTTTATTTGCAGAAAGATGCCCAGGGATTTAAAGCTAAACTTGTCTCAGTGAACCCACTGCATATGCACAAACAAGTGTCTGTCTCCTCTGCAGGTTTGTTAAGATGGAGACTGGAGAAGAAGGTGGAGGCCGAGCCGTCGTGCAGCGCTTCACTGATGAGCGTGCTGGTCAAAGAGCTGGAGGTGAAGATGTTTGTACAGTCGTGAAAGCTCGTGAGCATGTCTCTCTCTCTCTCTCTCTCTCTCTCTCTCTCTCTCTCTGTCTCTCTCTCTCTCTCTCTCTCTCTCTCTCTCTCTCTCTCTCTCTCTCTCTCTCTCTCTCTCTCTCTCTCTCTCTCTCTCTCTCTCTCTCTCTCTCTCTCTCTCTGGACTTTGCAAACTTTATTTGTAATTTTCTGTTTGTTGATGGATACAGATCCATAGCATGCGATCCCACATACGATCCCACACGCATGTCATCCCATTGCTGCACACGCTCTACTATGTGGTTATTCAGGTAAGACACATCATGTGACACGGAGCTGGCAACACGGCCTGTTTATAATGAGTCTGCTACAGCATTTGTGATAGTCTTTCATTTTGCACCTTCTGCTTTTCCAACATTTGAACTTCCCAGTCAGGTTCTGTGATTCCCAGCAGCCTTTACCACAGAGTGTACCAGTGTTTGATGAAACTGCTGATATTACCGCTGCCTTACTCCGCTGTGGCCCTGAGCACTCTGAGGAGCATCAAGATGGAAATGACCACATCAGGTACAACGCTTCAGCAAACCTGTGTTCAAAAAGCCGTAATCAGCTACACACAACACCACGACCTCAGACGCTGGTAAGCAACTGCAACACAAACGCAAACGATTCCTTCAACAGGCTCTTTATACCAGAGGAGAGTCATCGCTGAGCAGAACCTGAAGAATAAGCACTTCACCATGCAGGAGAAGTGAGTAAGGGCTTCCAGCTTGTGTCCTGTAAGTGAAGCAGAGTTTAACACAAAGTATTTTATTCCTGCTCCTCGCAGGGTGTTCGTGCTTGCAGACCCGGCTGTGTTTTCTGCTCCTCTGGAGGCAGCAGTGCGAGCTTGTTTGGACGGGTCCGGCTCGTTCAGGGACGCACCGACCATGGAGAGAGACCTGATGACGCATGTGCTGCAGAAAGGGCTGGGGACGGAGTGTCGGCGCTCCAGACTGAGTCAGGCTCTGGAGGTAAGCACGTTTACAGTAAGTAAACAGCTCATCATGGACAAGGTTCATGGAGGACGAATCCTACTGTAATTACTTTGGTGGTGCCCTGACATTTCAAGAAATGCCATCAGCAAGTTGAACTTTATACTCTGAGAAATCCAGTATCCCAACATTAACTAAATGGATTTCTGATTTCTGCCAAAGACTTTCGTGGTCCCCAGAGGATGAATCTTGCTGAATTTTGTGACTTTTTATGATCCCCTGAGTTTTCCTCTAGTGCCACCATGGAAGTCAAATTTGTGCTTTTGTGTTGTTTGTGTCCCCGTGTTTCAGGCTTTAGGAGACCAAATGGTTGAGGGATATTTCGAGGAAGTGGTGTCAGCTGTGGAGCAGAGCATAAAGCACGGCACGGGTGGTTGTGCAGCGTACAGGAACACACTACAAAAAATACACAGAGACATCTTAACTGCTGCTGAAGAAGGTGTGTGTTCTGCACGCTGCTGTTAAAGCACAACACAGTTTCGACAGCACTGATGCTCCATAACTTTCCTCTGTTTTCTCAGAAATAAACGAGGAAGACTGTGGCTCTGTGTGCAGCTCGGTGATGTCCTACCCAGAGATCACATTTCTCATGTGGAACAATGAAGAGGATCTATGTGAGTAAAAGAGACAAACAAAAACTGCCACCATTATCTTGATGCAGGATCTGTAAATAAATGTCAGTGCTGCTGCTGCAAAAAACAAACATAAAATTTATTGTCCCCTGAAGGGAACCTGCTGGCCAACTTCACCCTGAGGTCCTGCTCCAGCTCCAGCTTTGACGACGAAGAGAGGGGCACCAGAGAATCCTTACGGTCTGAGGCCAGAGAGACAGATGGAGACACGAAGGAGAGTGACTCTGACGCCGCGGAACAGGCCAGAGTCAGAAATCCTGCGTCATCCTTCACACGGAGAAACGCCTACAAGAAGATGAATTCAGCAGATAAACTGAGTCTAGTGAGGGAGAAGATGGAGGTGTTCCCTGGTAGCTCTCCCATCCTGAAAGAGGACAGGAGGTGTCACACAGCGCGGGTGGTGGTGATGGGAGACGATCGTGTGCTGGGAAGACTCACCAGGGCCTATCACTCTATTCGGTGAGCAGCCGAGCAGCAGGCTTCCACGTAGAGTTACAGCAAAGTGGCATTTGTTCTTCAGACATGTTCTGTGTTTCCATTGTGTGTGTGTGTGTGTGTGTGTGTGTGTGCACTTTAGTAATGGTTTCTATATATTTCCCAAAGAGAGAAAGAGTCAAAACATCTTATGTTGACCAAGAAACTGAACCTGCAGCTCTACTACATCCCAGTGACAGATGTGGATGTGAGTTACCCAAAGCCACACTGACTGACTGGTATCTGTTTGTAAGACTTATGTCTAATAATATGTTTGTTTTGCATGATAGGAGAACCCATGTCCAGATGAAAGTCGACTGTCTCTGGCCTTCTTGTTGGCCAGAGTGGATCCATGGTACAACAGCAACATCAGCAGTCTGAGAGCTACGATCTCCAACCTGGCTGGAAAGGTAACGAGATGATCGACTCACAATGCTAAATTACAAAGCACAGCTGAGGCACAGCCGCAAACACAAGAGCAGCACAAGGCTGATGACGTCATCCCTCTTACCGCAGCGCTCCAATCACAGCGAGCCCTCGGAGCGAAGCCTCTTCCTGCTGGACACCCTGTGTTACTACCTCCGCTGTGGGACGCAGCCAGTTCACCTGCCGCTCTATTCTGTTAAGGTGTGGACATGTTCGAATTTACATGCAAATGAGCCCGATAGAGTGAGAATCGTGGGCACAAAATGACTCCAATGAATGGGACTGTTGTATGGTTTCAGCTGCATCTGTTTAAAGGTGTGTGTGTGTGTGTGTGTGTGTGTGTGTGTGTGTGTGTGTGTGTGTGTGTGCGTGTGCGTGTGCGTGTGTGTGTGCGTGCGTGTGCGTGCGTGTGCGACACGCGTACTTCCTGCTCTGGTTAAATGTGCTGTGTGTTCAGATGACCCGCTCCAGTCACGTGACTCCTGTCGTGGAGGAGGTGTTCGTGTCCCACCTGGAGGCAGACCTCCCAGAGTTCAGACACCTTAAAAATAAGTTTTCAAGTATGCTCCTTAATGTGTGTTGTCTCTCTCTCTCTCTCTCTTCCTGTGTTTGTGTGCAACTGGGAGTGTGTGAACGGTATAGTTACATAAAGTTGTCGTCTTTGACAGAGGAAACTTGTGCACGAAGAAAGAAGTCAGCGGTGGAAGCCTTTGGAGCGGTCATCACAGTCAGCTATACAAAGGTCCATAAAAGGCCCTATCATTAACAACCTACTGTATTTCCTGTTTAAGATGAATATTAACAGCAGCATTTGGGTGAACTAAGGCCACTTTTATTTAAATATCTTTGACAGACCTCTTTAAGCAAACGAAAAGTTGTGAGGGGAGAATCACTCATGACCTGCGGCGTGGTGATTACGTCTGAGCCGGCAGCTGTAACAAGAGGTTGACCTTTCTTATCTGTGGTCACATTTATTCAACAGCTAAGACGAGAAAGTTCATTTTTTAAATTGATAAATAATTCCTTTCCACTTTGTCCAGGTGAGGATTACCTGGCTGTCAGTTTTAACAGTGTGAACCCAGGATACAACAAAGTAAGAAGTTCTTTACTTCTACTTATGAATATATGAGTCTAAACCTTTATCACAAAACTTTCTCAAACTTTTCTGATTCAATCATAGAAAATCCAAACCCAAAACGTCAGCATAAGGACAATGGAGCATCGAATGTTCTCTGTGTGTCTGGACAGGGACTCTCGCAGGACATACACTGATGTCCAAAGGTAATGCAGAATTTCTCTTTTTTCACCTGAAGTCTCTTGAAACTATGAACTGAAATGTCGTTGCCTCACAGGATAGAAATTTCTCCGTGCTTGGACTCTGGCTGCAGCATCCGCTCCAGGTTCTGCATCAGTAACGAGCGAGAGCTGCCACTGAGCAAGTACCTGAACAACGTGCTGTCGCTGCCCATCAACACCTTCACTGGAGTGAGCGACGACAGCTGCCCCGGTCATGTGTGCACATAATGACATCACAAAGTCATGCGTGTAATATTCTGTTGTGCGTTACATGGTGTTCATACTGTATTTCACACAATGCCATTGTTATTGTAATGTGGAGCTT
Organism: Psettodes erumei; assembly: GCA_016785225.1. NCBI lineage: Eukaryota > Metazoa > Chordata > Actinopteri > Pleuronectiformes > Psettodidae > Psettodes > Psettodes erumei. The sequence goes on along the minus strand of JAFBJZ010000776.1, from coordinate 1,266,032 downwards.
CTGGGATCCTCTTATTTTGGTGACACTCGATTCCAGCTACTTTAAGTATGAATTAGTGGTGGAAGAAATACTGATAGTAGTGATAAAACTACAAGTAAAATCCTGCAAAAGTACATAGGTATTCCCAGTAAAATGTACTTCAAGTATCAGAAGTAAATACTCCCTCTAAAGAATGGTCCTCAGGGTCATGCACAGGTTAATCATTGTGAACAGCAGACAGAAAATAAAACGTGTTTGGTGCTCGCTCCTTCATACTTTATGACTCCTGTCAGTACGCGGCGACAAAGTGACGTCACGGAAACCCCGGCAGCGCTTTGGACAGCTGCAGCCATCGTGCATGACGTCATCACGATGCATGCTACGTACGCGTGTTTGCCATTTCCTGGTGTCGGCGGTTTAACGGGGGATGCCGTCATCCGCGCCGCTGGGGGGCGCTGTGGGGGTGTGAGCGGCTCCACGTGTGACGGGACAGCCGAGGGCTCGTGATTACTTCCAGACTGCGACAGGTGTCCGCCGCTTTAAACCGCAGACGGAGCGGATGGAAAGCAGAAGCCAGAGACGGAAAATGATCGGGAGGGAAGAATAAGGAACTTTGTTGTGCGGGCTGAAGTTAAAAGGTAAAAAAAAAAAAAAAAGTTTTTTCTCATTTTTAAAAAAAAAAAAAAAATCTCTTTATCTTAAAGTTGACGTGGAACAGCGCTCCACATCTTGATATCCTGCAGGGACAGGTGCATCCTGCTCGACAGGTGCTGGTGACTGTCAAATTCGCTGGAACTATCGACGCCGGACTTTTGCTCATTTTAAAGTTACAGTAGTTACAGTAGTCTGCACGTTAACTTCCGTGTTTGGGACATATGTGATGTCTTATTGATGCTGTGTTCCTGCAGGTAAATACATGAGGAAGCGTTCGCGACGAGCAGGATACTGTAGTAACAGTCAAACAAAAAGTTTTATTTATGTATTCGACATGTACATAAATATCTTAAAACTTCAATAGCTTTTTAATAACTTTTCCTTTCCTAGTTGCTGTAATTAAGACTGATCATAGCAGTTTGGGCTTCGGTGATTTGTTGTTTCAAGCAAAAACTGAAAGAGAAAAAAATGACATTCCAGCTATGGAAATTAAAAATTTTACTGCTTCATACGTCAATGTAATTAAATATCTTTTAACTTTTGTACAAACAAAGCAATACATGCGAATACACCACCATTAGCTCTGGAAGGACATTATTAAGGCTTAGTAACAGCCTTTCTGTGTTAACTCCATTATTTCCCCTCTCTCTGTCTGGGTCTCTCAGTTTGAATCCATGTGAAACCCCTCAGCGGAGACAGGAGGACAATCATGAAGAGGAACAAGCAGATTGACGTTAAGCGTGCCCTCGCTCTGGCCGCCGCATTTAACTTCCTGTGCTCCGGCGCCAAAGCCTGCCTGCTTCCCTTCCTCACGCTGTACTTCAGGCAGCTGGGCCTGAGCCCCGCGATGACGGGCGTCGTCATGGGAACCAAGCACCTGATAACGCTGGTGTGGAGCCCGGTGGCGAGCCTGCTCTCCAAGCACTACAACAAGAGACGAGTGGTGATCAACGTGTCTCTCGTGTGTTCGCCAGCGGTCGCGCTGGTGCTGCTGCTCATGCCGCCTGCAGATGTGCACGTGCAGAGCAGCGCCTGTAACATGTCTAATGTGAACAGCAGCCCAGTCCAAAGTGTCGCTGGTAATCTGCTCACGAGTAGCGTTGGACCCGAAACGCCATCGAATGGAACTCCACCAGAAGAGTCCAATTTCACGTTTCCTGCCGATACTCAGTCTGCTCCTGTCACGATGGACGCAACTTCACTTTATCAGCGCGGCGATGATGAATCTCATCCTCAGCTGCTGCGTGACAACGTTTCTGCTGTGGTCGACACCAGTCGTGGAGAGCCAGCGCTCAGCAGCTCTGTTGTGTATCCTGCCACCAGCTCTTCACCAACTGCTGCGAGGTATAAGAGGTCCAACTCCAAATCGGAGTCTGAAGATCTGCGGGATCTAGAGACGACCGTGGAGATTCCGTTTGACTTCCTGGGCAGCCTGAAAGTCATGGACTCTCAGCACCAGCTCTTCTTCTTGATACTCATCGTGGTGTCGGTGTGGGAGACTCTGTCGGCCCCTCTGGACTGGACGGCCGACGACGGATTGTACGAATATCTCGATTTCGCGGATGCTTCCGACCGCTACAGCAGCACGGGGGTGTGGGGGCTGCTGGGCGCAGCGTGTGGGGCTGGTGGAGCAGGGTTGCTGGTCAGCCAGTTGAGCTGCGTCATAGCTGGTCAGACCCCCAGGAGTGCGGTGCATTTCTACTGCTACGCTGGTGCCACGGCTCTGGTCCTGCCCGCGGCTGCTCTCCTCCCTCTCTACCTGAACAAAAAGCGAGACCGGGCCAACGGGCTCCTGAAAGCCCTGCAGCTGGTGCGTGGCTCTCCCCGCGCGCTGCTCTGCGTCACCACCACCCTGCTGGTCGGGGTGGCGGGTTCGGCGGTGGACAACTTCCTCCTGTGGCAGATGCAGGATCGCGGCAGCGGTGAGCTGCAGATGGGCTCTGCTCTCGCCCTGGCTCTGCTCTCGCAGGCCGCCTTCCCTCTGCTGGCGGGCCGCGTGTCCAAACTCCTCAGCCCAGGCAGGGTGCTCGCAGTGGGGGCAGCGAGCCTCAGCCTGCAGTGCTTCTATTACTCCTTCCTCTGGGGACCGTGGGCTGCGCTTCCTGCTCAGTGTCTGAGCAGCTTCAGCAGTGGGGCCCTCTGGTGGGCGGTGAATCTCCAGTGTGAGGACATTGCCACGCCGGGGGCTGAGAGGAGCTTGAGGAGGGTGTACAGCACGCTCTCTCTGCACCTGGGGAGCGGGCTGGGGAGCTTCGTGGCGGGTTTGTGGCGCAGAGGTTTGGGCTGACGTGGCTGTTCAGGGGAGCGGCGGTGGGTCTGGTGGCGTGGTGCCTGTGCCTGCTTCTGCTCCAGTGGAAGGCCCCTCGCCAGCGCAGGATTAACTACTCTCGCCTTTTGGCGGCTGATGCAAGTGAAGCCAGTGACTCAGAGTCTGAGCAGGAGAGAGACTGGCTCGATAAAGCGATGGCGGACGACAGAAGCAATAACAACCTCGCAATGAGGATAAACCGCTGAGTTCCACCATGTGAGAATGAGAAAGGATGCACGCGGCAAAGTGGATGGAGGAGATTCACTTTCACTAAATGAAAGAATAGAAACTTTTTCTATGAAAACAGGTATTATCCCCCTCAAATATGATGAGCAAAGAGAATTGATTCCCCAGGTTTAATTCAAAGCAAATTGTTTCCTTTTAACTCTCATTGCTGCAACTTTTTTTTTCATCAGAATTAAAATTTCTGTTGCATCCCATGCATTTTGCCATTTTATCATTCTGCGAGTGTCGGCTGCACGGAAGCTAACGTGTTAGCAGGATTATGGGCGGGCAGAAGAAGGGCCCGGCACCACCAGGCGAGTTTAACAGCTTAGGCATTGTGACAATAAAACACTGAAGCCTCTTATAAGGAGTGTCAACACAAGATGTGTGCACAGGGTGAGGTCAAACTGGACTGGCATCCTGTTTCTCCACACCCAAACACCCTGTTTATCTACTGGAAAGTCGGGGCTGGCTACTGTCCGTCGTTATATTTGTGCTGTTTTGGGGGGAATGATAAAAGGATGATGATTATGAATTGATTGTGTGTATAACTGCAGTAATTTCAGCAGATTACAACTGGGCTGTAAGGTTCTTTTATTATGCTGGCGTGTGCAGATGCGTGTGTGCTAAACACGTGTATCACCAGTGTCTGTGTGTCTATGTTGGACTGCTAAGTCTTTTAGCCTGTTACAAATCAAGTCATGTACTTCCAAAGAATCCAAATTTGACTCTGTTTGTCTTTTAATGTTCTTCTGTCGTGCAGTGAATAAATGCAGTTGTTTACCATCCGCTCCCAGGTGCGGGACGCCGCTACCTGTGGCAGAGCAGCAGCTCCTGCATGCAGACAGATGTTAGACTGCACTTCCCCAAACATCTGGCGGGCCCCCGAAGGGCCTCGCCGCACAAAATCATCCCCGTGGCTCGTCGTTAGCGGCCCGACTCGATCGTGTGCGATGAAAAATTCATGACGAACGGGCTCTCGCTGGACTCTCCTGTGGAGAGTGTTGTGGTGGTTGGAGCGCAGCAGCCCGTTAAAAGAGCCAGATGTCTGTCATTCTAATCCTTTTGTCTTATGTTTGTTAAATAACACACAGGAATAAATATTTTAAATGTCTGAGCAGCCTCTGTTTTGAATCCATACTCATGTTCACCAAAACCACCTTTTTTCTCCAGTGTGTGTGTAACCTCATCGATGTTTTCATTTGTGCACTGATTTTAACGTGCAGCTTCTCTCACTTTGCCATTTTTTCTTCAGCTACAGAACCTTTCAAGGTTTTCACAGGTAAATGGGGAGATTTTCCAACTAAAGCCTTTGGAAATTATTCATAAACATAATTATTTCTTTGGCACAAATTCTTTTTGGTCCTAACGGATTCCGTAAATTTCACATTCTTTGGGGAAAATAACTTCTCTTATGAGAGGTCAGCGTTTTTCACTTAAAAGCAACGCCGGTCTCTGTCGGTAGGTGGCGCCTCTGAGCGGACATCGGCAACATCAACTCCTCCAAGCTGAGAAATCCGCCACAGCACGCGCGGGCTCAGCATCCTCCGCCACCTCGTCTCCTCCTGTTGTTCCCTCACATCAATGCGGCAATGGTGCACGGACTCAGTCGACACCTGTTAATATTAATTTTCAAGCAGCGGAATTATTTGCTGTAAAGTTTTTTTTCTGTGCACAGAGTTTGACAAAAAAGAGAAACATGGAAAAAGAGCGAAAATGCTCCGAACCGCGCGGCGCTGTGGAGGAGACGCAGGTGGACGCAGCGACGGAGAAACCAGGTGAGAGGGGATCGGACTTCACCGCGGTGAAACGTAACTGGGTGAATGTTTGGTCTGTCACACGCTTCAGCTGAAGGGATGAGAGCTTCAGATCATGCGGGAAGTTTCCCGTCAGCAGGACTGTAATCAGGTCAGGGGTCACATCGACCGGCAAACCCCTTTTTAATTTAACAGTTGCAGTGTGTCTCTCTTTGTTCTGCTGATTTAAAGCTCAGAGCTTTGGAGAAGTTTTCCTGCATATATTTATGATTTAAGTTTTGCTTTTAAGAACCTTCCTCTCAAACAATGGCATCTTTTTATTACACTAGTTAATCTTTTTGTTGCCTTATGGAGATCAAATATAAAGACGCTCATTCAAAAACAGGGACCTGGTGGGTTGTTTCCAAAGTTGACAGTCTCCAGCTGTATAACTTGGTGCCAGCTGTAGGGAAGATAGACAGTGTTCATTTAATTAGTTCCAGTTGGAGCTGCAATAATCTGACACACTCAGCAGTGTGAGACTAAAGACTGGTCATTGAAATTAGAGCCACAACGATTCAATCAGTTAGTTGATCAGCAATATAAATGATGTTGTGGAATCACCACAAACGTGTGTGCGTTTGTGCAGCCTTGTTATCCAGTGTGTGTGTTTGTAATGTCTTTTCACACAAGGTCAGGTAATTAAAAGCCAATCCGAGCCCTGCTGGATGACTCATCGCCCCTGATGAGGAGCAGGAGACTGGAGTGTGGGTGGGTGGGTGGGTGGGGGGCTGGGGGGGGGGGTGCGTTTATTCAGTGATGCTGAACTGCTTCAAGAACCCACATCCACAGTGCTCAGATCAGACCGTAGCGGGGTTGGGGAATTTATTCTCGGGTGGTGTTAATGTTCACAGCTGAAGGGTCGTTGCTGGTGTGACCTTCCCCATTTATCATTCCTTAAATAACCATCTTAACACATAATGAGTGCAGAATAAATGAACTCCAATCAGGCAATTTTCCACTTGAGGCACAAAGGAGGGATGGACGCCAGTAACACAGAGTTCAGCTGTTTGTAATTTGGACTCACTTAAGTTTAAAACTCATCACTTGTCACTTTGCTCAGAAATAACCACCAACTTAATGTGTTAATAAAATCACAATCATGTGACCAAACAAAAGCAGATTGACTGTTTTGCACTACATCCACTCTTTATGCTAAGCTAAGCTAAGCTAACCAGCTGCTGGCTGTATCGTAGCTTCATATTTAGCGTGCTGTGAGCCACAGCCCTGAACCTGGATCATTTAAACAGAATGATGTTGTTAGTTACTTTGTCAGTTAAATGGTTTGACTTAAAGAAATACAGAATTGTGTTTGTTTCCTTTATTTGATGTACAGGGTTGTTTAACATCAAGAATGAAAAAAAAATCTGTATCTGTGGAGACGATTATCAAACAAACTTGTTGTGGTCCTGTTTGTCTTTCAGCGGACGACGTCGTCTCCATGGCTGACTCCACGATTACGTTTGAGGACATCGAAGGAGAGCTGTTCAGAATTGAGCGGATCCGAGACATCCTCATACGGAGAGAGTCGGAGCTCAGATACATGTAAGCTGTGTGTCTCCCTGTTCACCACATTTAAACTCACAGCTCTTCAAAGAGACATTTTGCTGGAACTGATAATATCTATAAAGGAGTTTCATTATGCTGAACCCCAGAGGGTAAATAAATAAATAAATGCTTCTCTTCTGTTTGGTCCCCTGCGTCCACATCACAGTCAAACTCTGCTGTACAGGGATCTGAGACTCTCAGGAGTAAGAGAGAGGATGCAACACAAATGTCACAGCAACACACTGGTGCAGCCATGTGCTCGACGGCGAAAAAGTGTGTCAACAAAACAGCAGCGCTATTTAAGGCTGCACACACACACACACACATCTGCCACATTTGGTTTGGGTTTTTTTAGATCTGAAAAAAGATGCCCTTTTCTCCTTTCTCTGTCATCCCTGTTTTTAATTATTCGACTCTTTTTCCAGCGAGAACTTCATTATTTTTTAACACTTGAGGACAGAGGTGGGAGCGTATAATGTGATGGAGGACAATGACTTCTGCGTCGGGGCTTTGTTTTTTCTGTGTGTTCTTCATGCCAACACGTCTCGTGTTTTTCACATGTTTAGCTGTCAGCGTTCAGCCGCATCCAGAGGGTGAAAAGTGATCGGGCTCCTAATAATAGCTTGTTTTCCTACCCCCCCCCCCGGGCCTCCATGTGTTGACATGTATTAAATCAACTGCAACACAGACAACAGGATTGTGCCATGTGAAAAAAAATGACTCTTACATTCCGAGCACAGGTTAGGATGAATATGAAAAGCTATACCCTGACCCTGGTTGTCTTATTAAAGTCATAACTCAGCATTTGGGGAAATCAATTGCTTTCTTGCACATGGGAATATTGATACCACCAATCTGTCCTCATGAACGTTCTCGACAAGAAAGCGAATAAATGAACTCCAAGAAATGGTGTTTAATAATAGGATTTATGTGTATGTATGTATTTTTTGAGGAATTCCTCTGAAATGGTTTTACTACTCATATCCTGATGTATGATAAGTTTTGATCAACACTGCTGCAGCATCCTGAAATATGGAGAGCAACCTGTTTTATTAGACCAACAGCCGAGAGCGTGTATTTGTATCACAGTCATTTTCCTCTTTGTGCCATCGCTGTAATAGCAGCACAAATAACTTGTGTGGCCGGCCGCCGATGTTGTGATACTGGTATCAGAGTCAGGCAGGCGAAATGAGATGTGGTTATGTCAGGTGTGATTTGCTCACAGAGTTATTTCAGCTAATATAGTCAGAGCTCCAGTTTGTTCAGTTCACACTCGCTCTGCGTTAGGAAGGAAAGCGGTTTTCAGACGTTCTCATAGCCGCTTGAAGACAAAACAAAACTCGACTTTTCAGTCAGTGTAATCTCCAGGTAAGTCTCTTTTCAGGTCTAATTGAACTAAACTGATGAGCTGCCTTTTACTTTGTTTTCCTCTCAGGATGGATGACATCCAGCTCTGCAAAGAAATCACAAGGCTGAAGACGGAGCTGCAAAAACTCGTCTCAATTCCAGGTAAAGGAAAACACGGTCACCGTCTTCACCTGGCAGACATTTTGTTTAGGACGCTGCACACACTGTGTAACACTGAAACAACAACAGACAAGTGTAACAGTGTCTTCTTCTGACCGGTGACAAGAACTGGAAGAAACCACGTCCAGACTTCAAACACTGACACGCCTTTGAAGGCAGTTGAATACTGGTTATACAATGTTTCATTTCTCTCTGAAAATTCCTCTGTTGATTAATATGGAAGAAGGAGGTTGCTGTGGCAACTGAAAAGACAAGTGGCTGAAAAACAACAACACAGTGATGTTCAGAAGCTTTTAAAACACTACAAACTGCTTTACATTGTGTTGTCTGTCAGCACACCACTTGTTCCACACTGAAATGCCGCAACAAATATCAGGTGGCTTGCTGTGCAAGTCTAGAGAGACATTCATGGTTCCCAGAGGATGAATCCTACTGAATTTAGTGAAATGTATTAAATACCTGCTTTACATTCGGAACATATACCTGTTTCTAATTTCGGCTGTGTTGTAAGCGAGGCTTGTCCTGTGGCTGTTTCAAACAGACAAAGACAAATCCAAGGAGGACAGGGAGCGGGAGGAGGAGCTGCTGCTGCAGATCAACAAGCTGGTGGAGACCAGAGACTTCCTGGTGGACGACGTGGAGTTTGAGAGGCTGAGGTGCGGTCAGTAAATCAAATGGTGGGAGATGACTTTACCTCGTAGGTGTTTTCTCCCTCACAAATGTGATTAATCAGATCCTGCTAATGATATTTCCACTGGTGAACAGGCCTCCCACAATACCTGCTGCTAAAAAGAAAAAACAGAAGACTAAGATATGTGTTCCTTCACAGGGAGAGGGAGGAAGACAGAGAAATGGCAGTCTTCTTACAGTCCAAATTTCCCAAGGCATTTGCTGCGAAAGGTGAGTTCATCCATGAAGCTGTCACATGGAAGTCACAGATTAAAAAACAACTCCACTCGTGACATTTTTAATCCTCGAGATTTCAGGCCTTGTTTATTCGGTGGCACCTCTTGTTATTGGTGCTGAAAGGTTTTAGCCCACAGCAAACAGGCGCTGAGCGGTGCTGAGGGCGTGAACGCGTCTCCTTTTTCAATCAGGTCCTTTGCCGGATCAAACGGTGGCGTCCAAAACGCAGCGGACATCAGCGCCGCCGTTTATCTCTAAAACTGGACTGGCGCTGCTGAAGGACTGCTGCGGCCTCACCTGCTCCGTCATGTAACGCCCGGGACTCCACCCGCCGCAGTGACAGAGAAGTGTGCACATGATTATATGCATTAAAACTCATATATCCTCACATGCATATGATGCAAGGGATATGTATTATACCATTATGTGTCATTTGCTACTGTGAAAGCAGAGAAGCTGAAAGGCTTATGGATAAAGTCATTGTTTCTTTCCACTTAAGTTATTAGATAATATTACGGCTGCTCCGACAATGCAATCATCCATTTGTTATGTATTAGACAGTGTGTAGACGTCCCTCAGGAAACTAACTGATCTCCCTCTGCTATCTGAGTGACACAGTCAGGGTTGGAACTAATGATTATCGATTTGTCTGACTGTTTATCGTTAAATCACTGTTATTTCAGTTTTTACATGCGGGGCGTCTGCAGTTGTGGTCTAAACATGAAGAAGAGATGAAGCTGTTGATACTTTTATGACTAGAATGAAGAACAGTGCAGGAAACCTCGTACATCCTGTTGGTCATTAATGGTAATTAATCGTGAAAAAATATGCCTTACTGTCTGTGTTTCACGTACGTGATTAAAAAACAAAAACCCACTCCCTTATGTTTCCATGATCCAGTATGTTGTGCGACTGCTCTTGGTCTTGTGATTTCCCTCTAGCTGCAGTATCCAGCAGCATCATGTGTGTTTCTGCCATGACAACAGGAAGAGATGGTTTTATGCCGTATGCATGTGTGGTGGTGGTGCTGGTGCTGGGGGGTTAATGATCGCTGTGGTGAGGAGAAAACCAGATGGTGTCAGTTCCACATAACTTACCTCTGATGCCTGCCTTCACCTCTCATACACAAACACACACACACACACAGATGAGTCACACAGTGGACCTCCAGCAGTAAGACCACTTTCTTTGAAATACCTCTGAATCATTTTGTCTGAAGAATTCTCAGTTTCAGTAGAAATTATGCACATGCACATCTTTTTTTTTTTATGTCTTAGCTCATGGCAGAGATAAATGCATTCATACGGCATACGGTGTCTTTTCCCTGCAGAAATGTGGAATGTTTTCGCTCTCATGGCTGTTGATAAAGGCCGTCAGAGCTGGATGCAGATTAGCAGTCCTGTGCACAGCTCCGCTGTATTTAATTTGCAGGCTGAGAAGACTAATCAGGGGGCTACACACTGTGAATATAGACAAGTTACTGCCAACCCACTCTAATTGGGTGGTAGTGAAAAAAAGCTGCTTGTTCTTGTACAGTAGTTTATGTAGCGCCGGCTGAGACAGGGTCTGGAAGTGTGATATAATGCTTTGACATTAAAAGACTTTGTTCTTTCTTTGGCTTTCCTCTCTCTCTCTCTCTCTCTCCCTCTCCCTCTCCCTCTCTCTCTCTCTCTCTCTCTCTCACTCTCTCTTTCTCTGTCTCTCAAGCATATGCTGCACCACCCTCCAGCAGTTTACACTTATTCCCCCTGGAAATCTGTCTGTGATATTTACTCTAGGGAAAATAAATGAGTGATCTTTTTGTGTGTCGCTACATGTCAGCTGCTGAGAGGGAACAAAACAGAGTGAGAAAAGATGTGTTAAGTGAGGGGAGAAGGTGGTGGCAGGTAATGTGTGAGGCGTCTCTGTCTTAACAGAAGTGTCTCATCATAGCTGTGGTTGCATGGCTTTTATCACTAAAACTCGCGATACATAACTATTACTAACACAAACTTATTTCACATTGTGATTAATCATATCTGACTTGCCGGTTCTACATTCGTGAGCCAACAGTTTGGGTAAGAAATATTCGTTGTGTAGTTATTCATTATTCCACCATATAAAACATATCACATCACATACTGCTGGTGTAAGGGGGGGCTGTGCTTCAGCAGTGAGAGTAACAGCTATAATTTCTGCATCTATGCGGGTGGTGAGTCACTACGTCTGAGTCACACTCACATCCATGTGATTTAGGTGCATTTCAACATTTCTGTCTGTAATAACTCAATGTGCAATGAGTACAGTTTTTCTATACTGAAATATCACCTGACCCTAGGTTAACTCAGTGGGATTAATAAAAACTGTGTGGTAGTCAACATGTTAGCATAATATAAGATAAGGATAAGTAGTTAGGGTCTTAAAAGAATTTTACACAGTGGTACACCAGTACAATCTTTTCAAACTGAGGCCTCAAATTTCAGTGTTTTAATGTGGAATAGTCCCAATCAAACTTTCAATTAAATAAGAGCAAGACAGCTGACACACAGTAAATGTTTAGGGCCCCGAGCCCAGAACCTCCAGGGGACATTTTCCCTTCGGAAAAGTTTTCCTCACCCTGTCAGCAGAAAGTAACAGGCAGTGTAACCTGACACACAGCGCATCCATGTGGCAGAAAGATAACACACACAGTTGTTAAAGGTGTGATCCATCCTATCAGATCTACTCGTTTTCATTTTGTCTTTCATGTGAAATATAACATGAATTTCAGCATTATGACCTGTGTTACTTTTATTATTATTATTATTATTATTATTATTATTATTATTATTATTATTATTATTTATTATCATCATATGCCGGCCCCTGTAGGGGGCGCCGCCACGGCGTACTCCGCCCATCACGATGACTGCAGGGCGCTGTCCCTTTAAATCGTGACGCAGTTCAAGTCCTGCCCACTCCGTCGGGTGAGCGGCGGCAGCGGCGGTGTGCGGGAGCGAGCGAGCGAGCGAGCGGCGCTCGGTGTTACGTACGGCTCGGCCCGGGGACGTCGGCGCTCATCGGGGCCCCTCGCGCTGTCGACATGGAGTTTTTGCTGGGGAACCCGTTCAGCACGCCGGTGGGACAGCGGATCGGTGAGCTCGCCCTGTAACCGCCAGTCACGGCCCAATGCTCCCTCCGGCCAGGCAACGTCGCCTTTAATGCGGACGTTAAGTGTCGAGCCGCCCCCCTCCCTTTAATATCACAGGGTTTTATTGTGTGTGTGTGTGTATAAAAATGCAACACGTTAAAAAAAATATTAATGACTCCCAGTCCCATTATTAAGAGTGACGGAAGAGCCACGGCTTACGGGTTGACTGACGCGTCCGCTCAACAATGACTTGGAAGAGGCGGGACTAAGAGGCTGGGCTGCTCCAACTGATTGGTTGCTATTTAGTATGTTTAACCTGTCAATAAGTGGGCGTGACAAAAAAAGTGGCCGCCATCCTCCTGACCCAAATTTGATTTGCGTTCGGCTGCACATTTTTTTCATTTGACTGCTGGAAACTGAGATACGTGGATGACTGTATTTAGATATAACAGATAAATACAGTCATTTCAGAAACTGGCCAGTTTTTTAAAAACAAAAATACATTTTACAGTTTCATATTTGTTGAAAATGTCATATTTCTCTTTGTTTATTTGTACCAGAGGTTGCAACCGGATCCAGCCTTCCATCAGAAGACTGGGCCCTCAACATGGAAATCTGCGACATGATCAACAGCTCAGAGGAAGGGTGTGTAGGCCTGTGTGTGTTTTATCTGTGTGCATCAGGAACAAGCTCATCACTCATCCCCTGGAGGTTACGTTCCTCTGACAGTTGGACATTTGTCTCATTACAGACCCAAAGATGCAGTCAGGGCCATAAAGAAAAGGATTGTGGGGAATAAGAACTTCAAGGAGGTCATGCTTGCGCTTACTGTGAGTGATGTTTGCACGCTTTTGCCAGCTTCCTGCTGACTCTGCTGCTGCTGTAGTCAGGTGTCATCAGATGGCAGGCGCCGTTTGATTGGTTGCGTTCTTCTGGTGTCAGGTCCTGGAGACCTGTGTGAAGAACTGTGGCTACAGGTTTCACATCCTGGTGACCACGCGGGACTTCATAGAGGGCGTTCTCGTCCGCTCGATCATCCCGAGGAACAACCCCCCGCTGATCCTGCACGACCGAGTGCTCGGCATCATACAGGTGGGGCCTGAGGTGTAACGGTGGCGTTTGAGTTTTGCTGTTGTTGCCTGGCTCAACCATCTGGAAGTAATTCATGATAATCACATATCAAGGCGTGGGCCGACGCATTCCGGAGCTCGCCCGACCTGACGGGCGTGGTGTCGGTGTACGAGGACCTGCGGAGGAAAGGCCTTGAGTTCCCCATGACAGAACTGGACGGTTACTCACCTGTGCAAGGCCCCAAAAAGGTGCAAAATCGTCCGGGTGCGCTTTGTTTTCCTGCTGATAGCTAGGTGCTTACCTGTCGCCTTTTTGGGTCATTTCTCTTTTGGGTCATTTCTGTGCCTTTGCCGACCAGACTTTGCCTGGGAACGGGCCCGCTGTCACTACGCTGCCTGCTGTGCACCTTTCTTCCAAACCTCCGCTCATCCCACCCCAGACCTCAGAACTTAAACTGGCCCTAGAGGGAACAAATGCGTTCACTCCCAGCCAGGTGCTGCATTTCAGTAGGATCATTTTAATGTTTAAAATACACTGTTTTCTCATTCTGCTGTCTCACAACTCACAACAGAAAAACTGAGAAAAAGAGTTACTGTGGCTGTAATTATTGAGGAAATACCATTTTGATTTTCCAGGTAAAAAGGCTGAAGACAGAGCTGGGAGTGGTGCGTAGCAACCTGACCATGATGTCAGACATGATGAGTCAGCTGGATCCCGTCACAGTGAAACAAGCAGACATGGAGCTGCTGGAGGTAAAAACAAAGAGAGAAATCAGAACTTGTGTTTTGTTATGTGAAGTTTTCTCTCCTCTTACTGTTGCAAGATAATAATTTCCATCCATTCCTGCTGAGTCCCACTGCGTGACCCTTAACTGATCTGGTACTATATATATTTTTGTGTTGCATCTGCCCCTCAACATCCCCCCACCCCCACCCACACATTCTTTGTTTAATTGTGTCATTAGCAGTTATACACAGTATGTAAGGAAATGCAAGACAGGATAGTGAAGATCATCCCCAGGCTCAGTGAGGAGAAGCTGATTGAGGAGTTACTGGCGACAAATGATGAAATGAACACGGCCTTCACTCGCTACCACAGGTTAACTCCATCATTATTAATATGAACAGAATCAGAGAATGGGATTTCTCTGTCTGATGACTTATTTTGCTCTGCCCTTTACAGGTTTGAAAGACGCATAACAAATGATCACAGCACAGCACAGAAGGTAAAACCCCAGTAAATGAATCACCTGTGATTCTGAGCATAATTTGGTAAAATGGTCGCGTGGCCGTGGTTAAACTCACCGCTCTTTGTTTCTTAGAGCCACACGTACGTCAACCTGTCGGACCTTGACATCAGAGCTGAGTCTCAGGAGTCAGGAGTGGCGTCAGTGACCAGCGACAGTTTGTCCAGTCAGTTGGCAAAACTTAGTAAGTCTGCAGCTTCTTTTGATTGTGTTTGTGCGCGAGCCTTTGCACATACTGTACATGTAGAGTGTATTTATGCTTCTGCTTGTTCTGTGCATTGTGAAATTCACACTCTGTTACCCATTGCTGTTCCTCTCGCAGGTACAAGTGAATCAGACGACACTTTGTCACAGAAAATAAATGTCTCAACTCAGCAAAGCCCAAGGTAAAGAAAGACTAGAACCCAAATTTGGCATTAACTCTACAGTAGCCAGGGGATACACATGTTATCTGAATTATTCCCTCTCACTGCCATTAACCGGCGTGAAAACCCTCTGTTTCAGGGAGCAGAGTGAAGTTGCAGCGGACGGCCTGGCTCAGGCTGGGGACAACAGACTACGCAACGCTGGCACGGTAAGCAAAGACGACACGTTATTCAGGTTTCACACAGTTTAACGGGTTTAGTCACGAGATTTATCAGCCCACATGACTGAAGTTTTTCACACCACCGACATGACCTCTGGGATCAGTAGAAAAGAGTAAAGAGTAAAATGCTTATTCGGCTCATGAAAATTTTCTGGCTTTTGAAAAAAAAAAAAAAACACTTAGTGACACTAGTCTCACATTTGTAAAGTTGAACTGAGGTTACGTGTTCAGCAGAGCGTCAGACTCACGTTGTAGATTTTCACTGTCTGAGCTGCATCGTGTGACGGAGGAGAGAGTTTAGCGGGAAGCGCTGCAGTCGCTGAGTCTCAGGCAGGAAGTGGAAAACAACTACCTGACCCATAAAAGGCACCTCGGTTAAGTAAATGTGTATATTGTTTTGTTTGCGTCCTGAATGAACTCTTCTGTCTGTGCACGAAGGACGACAGCCCAGCCTCCACCCGCAGCTCCTCACCAAAGTTAGATTGGATGATTAAAAGGAATGGTGGGTCTGTGTCCACAGTGTGTCCCCCCCTCTGCGTCCTCTGTCTCTTTGGTTTTGTAGCGTGGTTGCACTTCACTTTTCGCTGTGGTCTGGATTGCTTTTGTTTGGATAGCTTTTTTTGGATTGGTGGTTCAGGTTTGGAGATAAATAATGGTTTGCATGACTTTGTGTTGGAGAGACAAAAGATATTTTTGGATTTCAGTTGGGTTTTATGGAACGCATGACAGAGTTTGGTTTGGACCGTCTTGATATGCCACATTGTTGTCATACCTGGTCGTCCTCTTCATTCAGTGCTTGGCTTAATGACAGTTGTTCCTTTTTGTGGGTTTTATTTTTTCTTTTCTTTTGTGGTGTTGTAGCTTTGACATCTTCATTAAGTTCCATCAGCAGTTTGTGTTTGACTGCACTGAACAGCCTGGCGCTTTGCTTTCTCTCCTAGATTCCTATCAACCAGTCCAGTGTCATGGATGATATTGAGAAATGGCTGGCGCTGGATGATGAGGTAAACAACTGCATTCCTAAATGTAACAACTGTTACATTTATGTGTTTTTCTACTCACTGTCCTTTCTGTTCCTGATTTTAGTATGATGACTTTGAGGACTCTGATGGTGTGACCAGTGAAGGTGAGGGTCTTTACACTTACATTAAAGTCTCAGTGTAGTTTGTTATGAGTCAGGTCTACACACAATGCAAACTGGACTGAAGCCTGGATGTGAGGTTTGATCCTACTTTGCACTGCCTCATTCTTTTGCTTATATAAAGTCAATTATGTTTCCACCCACCTGCCTTATATCCGTATTGGAATATTTCTGCTTTTGACCAGCGGGTGGAACCAGAGGCTTAAACACTGCTGGTCTCCTGCCGTGTGCTTCTGTTTTCAGACCTATTCAGCACAAAAATCCAGCTACTTGGACATTTTCAAGTATCCACTCCACATGGCTCCTTTTAACATATATTTAATTTATGTGTAATAGAATAAAATTGGCTTAATCTGTTAATTTGACATTTCAGTTTTATTTTGAGGCAAATGTTTTCATATATTTTAATAAATATTGGGGTTTGAAATCTTTTTTATTTCTTCATTTCCCTCAGTAACATTTCTCCCCTCATCCTACTTGCCTTCCTCTGCAGAGTTTGACAGGTTTTTGGCCGAGAGGGCGAAAGCAGCTGAGCGCCTGCCGTCACTGAGGGCTTCCTCCCAGTCTACCAACCACTCCGAGTCTTAAACTCCACCCGAACCTGCCAAGCTAACAGCACTCCCATAGCTCTCACACCATCAGTGGAGAAATGGAAATATCTCTGATATTTCTTTGGGGCATTTTAACCCCATGTTTGAGGAAGGACTTCATAAATGTGTATACTGCATTTTTTAACTGATAAAATTAATATTATTTGATGAAGGAGGTTTTTACTTGACATTGTTATGAGGGTTTGTCCGTGTGTGGAATGCGAGCATTTGCACATTTTATATAGTTACATTCCTGCTGTTGAAGGAGAGAAGATATCATTACATTTTGCAAGATAGATTGTGTATTATATTGCTGTTAAATATATATGTATATTGTTCAATATGATGATGCGTTACGGAAAACTCCCCTGTCAAAGTAGCAAACACTGTAGACTTGTATGTAAGAGGAGCTCAGCTATTACACAAAGGAGCAGTTTGATGCTTCACATCATTATCGATGTGAGTTTAAAAACAAAAACTGGAGGAGTTTTTTACATCCAACTTTCCCCTGTGAAGATGTGTTACTTGAAATTGAACAGAAAGTCATGACAGACGGCTGTCATACATTAAACTAAATCTATTAACTGGACGTCCGCCTGTTCTTATTGTAACCTCAAACCTTCAAATCTGTTATCTGGATTTGACTTGTGGCTTTGGTCCTGAACATGTCACACTTACTGCTTGCTTATCAGTAAGTATACAGAAACACTACCATTGTTCAGATTGTACTTCACTGCCAACATAGACTTTCACGAAGCAAAACGAGTCTAAACTATTTACACCGTTTTTGTTCTTGTAACATAATTTATGTCCATAATCTTTGCTATTCATAATGGTGGAAGTAGTTCTAATGTAAAGAAAACTAAAAGGACCTGAACCTGAACCAGTTACTTACTCTCGGAAATCTGATTGGACCAAATAACCCACCTTCCATATGTTCCGCCACCTGATTGGCCCGCTCCACATACGCCCACCCCTGCTAGATGACGCAACCGCGCCTGGGGTGTTACGTCCACGCTCTCCTGCACATTCAACACCCACCGTCCACGCGTCTCCTTCACCGTCATGTCTCTCGGAAAAGCTGCCCGGTGTTTGTTGAAGCCGGTCCGGGGCGCCCTGCGGCCCTCGGCGCCGGCTCCGAGGCGGACTTACGCCGGTGCGGCTGAAGCCAGAGCGGTGCTGGAGAAAGAGCTCGACGGCATCAGGGCCGCGGGGACGTGGAAGGCGGAGAGGATCATCACGTCCAAGCAGGGTCCTCAGATCAACGTGGACGGCAGCCGTGGCAGTGAGTTTTAGCAGATTATGGCAACAGCGAGACCTTGTCCTTAAACGCACCATCATGAGAAAACAGAAAGGTCGCTGATTTCCAGCTGGCGTCCCACCACGGCGTTATCATCATGTTGGGACTTGACTTAAGTCATGTTTAAGTTACTGGACGACACGGGTTTCTTAATGTGCAGCTGCTGTGTGTTGATTGACAGGCACGACTAGCGTAGGAAAAACATAAAAGTCGAGCTAACCACCGACATATTGCACTGAAAGGCCTTAAAAATGGCGTAACAGCACTAAGTGACAGCATGATAAACAGTAGGCACAGGACGCTGTTAATGTGTGTCCAATGCTGCACACAGGAAAGTTGCTCTTTATTCTGCCACCAAAGCAGCCGCTCACTGTTTACATTTCAGCATGAACCTTTTCCAGGGATTGACTCTGCTCAGCTCAGTGACTTTAGGCCAGGACCCCAGCCCCAGTTTTCACATGTTGGGATGATTGTTTTGTCACATGCCTTTTGGAAAGTGTTCATTTCTTAAATATCAGACTCAAACAGAGATCTTGCTACCTTTGGTTTCATGTTCTCTATAATTCTCTCTCCCTCTTACTCAGATATATTGAATTTCTGTGCCAACAACTACCTCGGGCTGTCCAGTCATCCAGAGGTGGTGCAGGCGGGGATCGATGCCCTGAAGTTGTACGGGGCCGGATTGAGCTCCGTCAGATTCATCTGTGGGACACAGGTATGATGGCTAATGTGCCCGATTAGCGCTGTAATGTGTGCGAGGCACGTAACAGCCACATTCACTGAGGTGCTGAGGTCGCTGTGTGATTTACAGGACATACACAAACATCTGGAGCAGAAGCTTGCCGAGTTCCACGAGAGGGAAGACTGCATCCTCTACGCTAGCTGTTTCGATGCCAACGCTGGGCTGTTTGAGGTACATCATGTTTTACACGCCGCTGTCTCCTGCGGATCAGAAAGATCTGTCCCATCATGCTCAGCAAGGCGTCAAATTACTCTTACAGGTTCTGTTGGGCCCAGACGACGCGGTGCTGTCCGACGAGCTGAACCACGCCTCCATCATCGACGGGATCCGTCTGTGTCGAGCCAAGAGGCTGCGCTACAAACACATGGACCTCAGCGATCTGGAGAACAAGCTCAAAGAGTCGCAGGTGTGTGTTTCTCTTCGTGTGCTGCAGGAAACCTGTTGTGTGTGTGTGTGTTGTATTTGTGTGAAGGCAAACCCAGGACAAACTGATAAGACGTGTAAACAATAATCGTGAACGCTCATCACATTGATTTGACACATCACTGATGCGACAGGCTCAGCTAAGGGCTCGCCTCACTCATCACAGCGTTTTGTCCTCCTCAGTCGTCCCGCATGCGCCTGGTCGTGACAGACGGCGTCTTCTCCATGGACGGAGACGTGGCTCCTTTACAAGGAATCTGTGACCTGGCCGAACAGTACGGAGCCATGGTGTTCATAGACGAATGCCACGCCACCGGCTTTCTTGGGTCCCGGGGCAGGTGAGCAGCGAGGAGTTCAACCTCCTGTCTGTCTTTTTGTGTAAAAAAATAACATGTTGATGTTGATGACATCACCGCTAGTCGTTGTCAAAGTCAGTAAAAATTCATATCCAGTGATATACAAATAGCCTTTAATAAAGTCAAAGTCTGTATCTTACTCTCATTAATGGGATGTAGACTAATGTTACACTTTGATTTGCAGAGGGACAGACGAGCTCCTGGGCGTGATGGACAGAGTGCACATTGTAAACTCCACCCTGGGGAAAGCACTGGGGGGAGCAGCTGGTAGGCTTACAATCATCTTACATAGTTTTTCTCTTTGTTTTTCTTTTTCTTAGTTTCCTGCTTATATATTTATCAGAAGCAAAGCAGCGTGTCACTGTGAGGACAGAGGAGTTAACACGATCGACAATATGTAACTGTTCCCTGTCTTGCTCTGTATTATAATGTTTTTTCAGGTGGCTACACAGTTGGCCCGAAGCCTCTCATTGACCTGCTGAGGCAGCGATCACGGCCGTATCTGTTCTCCAACTCCCTCCCCCCTCCTGTGGTGGGCTGTGCCACCCGGGCCATCGAGCTGCTGCTCGCCTCCAATGAGATTGCACAGAGCATGACGGCGAAAACCATGAGGTGCGTTTGTTTGGACAAAACTAGGGGGGGGGGGCTTTATCTGCTTTTGTGGTTTTGCTGGAGTCAGACGCCCACCAGCAGCTTATCACTGCTGTCAGCTGTAACAGTTTGGGGGAGGGGGTGTTCATTAAGAGGTGGCTTCATGTTTTGTAAAGTCAGTATATTTGTTCACAACCATTCAAAACCTTTGCAGCACCTTCAGAAATAAGTTGCTACATCTTGCACTGTTATCTGTAATATCCGTTCAGGTTCAGGAACAAGATGACGCAGGCGGGCTTCACCATTGCAGGCTCAGCTCACCCCATCTGCCCCGTGATGCTCGGTGACGCGCGGCTGGCTTCTCTGATGGCCGACGATATGCTGAAGCTTGGTGAGACGGCGGTGAAAACATTTCTGTTTCATTTACGCCGAGTCATGCCGCTCGATATGACTGAACCACGTCTCCTCTCTCCGCAGGAGTGTACGTGATTGGCTTCTCTTATCCTGTCGTACCAAAGGGGAAAGCCAGGATTCGCGTTCAGATTTCAGCGGCGCACACGGACGAAGACATAGACCACTGTGTCGACGCTTTCATCCAGACAGGCAGAAAGCATGGGGTCCTTTCCTGAGGAGGACACACAGACAAATAGTCGGCAGATTTACTAAAGAAACTTGCACCGCTTGCCCTTGCAGATCATGCTGCCTGTTACTCAGGACCTATGAATGATTTTTATGGATATATTAGTTACATTTGTAGGTCAAACGGGGATAATGTTATTTTTTTGTTTGCTCAGCTGAATAAAGCACTTTTGCTAACATGTGTAGGTTTGTATTAAAGGAAAAGAGCTGTTCTTCCCAAACTGAATTTATGAGATGAAAAACTTGATATAGAAAAAAATGGAAAATATTAAAGTTCTCCCTCCATGAATCTTGCTGGTTGCTTCTTCACTTTGGAAGTTTGATCATCACTCACATTCTGGATTTTTGAGAGTGAGAGAGGAGGTCATTTTGAAACAAGGTAAATGAACTCAAAAACTCCATCAGACATTAATTATTGTGAGCAGAGTGTGTGTCTTTAAATATGTCCAGTAGGATCTCATTAAACTGCACTTTGTATGTAAAAAGCATTTGTGTTGCAGGGAAGCTTATAGCAATATACGGATCAATGTTTGACTGTTTAACTGAACATCTGAAGCTACTGTACAGTTCACGAAGAAAGAAGCACCCAGTTATTTTACTGTTGCTATTCTCATTGTAAATGCACACTGTCAAAAGAGATCGCCCTTTTGAAACTTCAAATATGTTTTATGTTTTTATCCTGCGGTTTGCGCTTAAATATTTTATTCGTGCTTCTTTGTGGCGAGACGCTGTTGCTGACACTCGCCACGCATCCCCCCTCCTCCTGTTGTCTTTTTTTCGCGCCATCAGTGCTCACAAGCCCCACCTTCCCGTCGAACGGACGCCTCCGCGGGGCCGCTTTGGCCAATAGCAGCGGGCGTACGTTGCTTTCGGCCAATGGGAGAGCAGGTGGGGGCGTTGCGACAAGCGGCTCGCGGGAAACAGATCGGAAGTCGTGGAGTTTTTGCCGCGGAGCAGAGACTTAGTGCAGCTTTTGTCTCCGGCAGTTCGCACCCGTCGAGTTTTCCTTTGCATTAATTTCTGTTCGCGCCGTTTCGCTGACCGACCTGCTTCAGTATGTCTGGCTTCGACGACCCGGGAGTTTACTACAGTGACAGCTTCGGGGGCGGAGAGGGAGCCGGCGTGGACGAAGGCGGACAGAAGAGGATCCAGATCAAGAAGCGGTTCCGTGAGTTCCTCCGGCAGTTCAGAGTGGGGACCGACCGGACCGGCTTCACGTATAAATACAGGTGAGCCGAACCTCCACGTGTAAATAACATGAAGTCAACGGCACTGTGCAACAAAGGGGAGGGGGGGGGGGGTGTCTTAAAAGATAGGTAAAGATAAAGAAAATATTTATCTATTTTGGAGCAGGCATATATATGAAATAAAGTTTATTTACAAAGATGGGTCCAACTCTGCCTCTTACCATGCCTCTCTATACCTCGATGATGTCATTGAGTTCATCTCAAAAAGTTAGTGTTGAAATGACTTTAAACCTGTTGTGCAATTGGTTATTTATTTTTTGTTTGTTTGTTTGCTTTCCTTTTTTTAATTAGAGATGAGCTAAAGAGACACTACACCCTGGGGGAGTACTGGGTGGAGGTGGAGATGGAGGACCTGGCCAGCTTTGACGAGGATCTGTCAGACTGCCTCTACAAGCTGCCCACCGAGAACCTGCCGTTGGTGGGTCTGCTGCCAAACTTTAACCAAACCTTCACACAGCACAGCAGGGTTTTTCCACTCGATCGCTAAAACAAATTGTGTCTAATTTAAAGCTGGAGGAAGCTGCGAAGGAGGTAGCTGATGAAGTGACCCGCCCCCGGCCTGTGGGGGAGGAGACGGTGCAGGACATCCAGGTCATGATGAAGAGTGACGCCCATCATGCGTCCATTCGCAGCCTCAAGGTACCTACTCACATCTTTGTGTCTCATGCACGTCTAGTCATCACCAACAGTTTGGTCCTAATGTCTTTTCTTTGTCATCTCTCTCCCCTGCAGTCGGAGCAGGTGTCTCGTCTGGTGAAGGTGCACGGCATCATCATCTCGGCCACAGCAGTGAAGGCGAAGGCAACCAAGGTGTGTCTGCAGTGCCGCGGCTGCCGCAACGTCATCAGCAACATCCCTCTGCCCCCGGGCCTGCAGGGCTACGCTCTGCCGCGCAAGTGCAACACGTGAGTTTGACCGTCCAGCAAAAAGTCTGTTCACCACGACTTCACCAGACAGGACTAACCCCTGCCAACAAAAATCTCTTTCTCTCAGCGAGAACGCTGGCAGGGTGAAGTGTCCCGTGGACCCCTACTTCATCATCCCGGACCGCTGCGTCTGCGTTGACTTCCAGACTCTCCGCCTGCAGGAATCTCCCGACGCTGTTCCTCACGGAGAGATGCCCCGTCACCTGCAGCTCTACTGCGACAGGTGAGGAGCACGTTCTCAAGGAAACGCATTCAGTCCAGGATGGTGCTGTTCTGAGTGGTTCTGAACCGTGGCCCCCTCCCCTCCTCTCCTCTCAGGTATCTGTGTGACCGTGTGGTCCCGGGCAACAGGGTGACCATCATGGGCGTCTACTCCATCAAGAAAATGGCCGCAGCAAAGGCCAAAGGCAAAGAGAAAGGCATCGGCGTGGGCATTCGCGCCTCCTACCTGCGAGTGGTCGGCATCCAGGTGGACACAGAAGGAGCAGGTGAAGATGAACGTCTGTGGCAGAACGCTCGTGCATCTGTGTGACGTGTGCGATTCCAGCGTGCAGCACGTCAGACGTCGTTTCTGTCTCTTGCAGGTCGCGGCGCTACCGGATCGGTTTCCCCGCAGGAGGAGGAGGAGCTGAGAACTCTGGCTGCTACTCCAAACGTCTACGACTCTCTGGCGCGCTCCGTCGCTCCCTCCATCTACGGCAGCGATGACCTGAAAAAGGCCATCACCTGTCTGTTGTTCGGAGGTTCCAGGAAAAGGTGAGACTCCCGGACGTAGGAGGGAAATGCGATTACTCAATCGCTGCAGTTGTGAGCCCGCCTCCGTCAGGCGTAGTAATGCTTTTATTTCCCGTCCTTTTCAGGCTTCCTGACGGTCTCACTCGTAGGGGCGACATCAACCTGCTGATGCTGGGAGATCCCGGCACAGCCAAGTCTCAGCTGCTCAAGTTCGTGGAGAGATGCTCGCCTATCGGGGTAGTTATGTTCTCCTGTTCTGAACTGACGTGCTCGTCAAACATTGTTTTATACTTTAATTCACCCGCTGACTGTGTGTGGTTCAGGTCTACACCTCAGGGAAGGGCAGCAGTGCAGCTGGTCTGACCGCCTCTGTGCTGAGAGACCCCAACACTCGCGGGTTCATCATGGAGGGGGGGGCCATGGTGCTGGCTGACGGCGGAGTTGTGTGCATTGACGAGTTTGACAAGGTAAACATGGTTTTGAGGCGCAGCGGCTGCGTATTGAAATGGATCAGTGCCGTGGGATTAAAAACAAACATGTACTTCACCTGTTCCTCAGATGAGAGAGGATGACAGAGTCGCCATCCACGAGGCCATGGAGCAGCAGACCATCTCCATTGCCAAGGTATTAACCAGTTGTGTGTTTTTTAAAAAAAAAAGAAAAGAAAAGAAAAGCAACACTACATCCTACTGCACTGAGGGGACTAACGAACGCCTTGACTCCGCCCAGGCCGGCATCACCACCACCCTGAACTCCCGCTGCTCAGTCCTGGCTGCAGCCAACTCAGTGTTTGGCCGCTGGGACGACACGAAGGGGGAGGACAACATCGACTTCATGCCCACCATCTTGTCCCGTTTCGACATGATCTTCATCATCAAAGACCAGCACGACCAGCAGAGGGACATGGTGAGGCGGCTGGCGGCGCCTTTCTTTCAAGTGTACAGGTTCGACGGAAACATTATGGAGTGCAATGTTTTAATATTTCAACGTACTGGTTGCAGACTCTGGCTCGCCACGTGATGAACGTTCACCTGAGTGCTCAGACACAGACCGAGGGCGTCGAGGGCGAGATCCCGCTGGCCACCTTTAAGAAATACATCGCCTATGCCAGAACGTGAGTATATCCCGACATGCGCTGCTGCCGACGCCGAGCGAGGCTCATCCCTTTTTTATAATTTTGCTCCGGATGTTTCCTCGCAGTAAGTGCGGCCCGCGGCTCTCTGCGGCGGCTGCTGAGAAGCTGAAGAACAGATACGTGGTGATGAGGAGTGGAGCGAGGGAGCACGAAAGGGAGACGGACAAAAGACCCTCCATCCCCATCACCGTCAGGTAGTTTCACATGTTGTCTGTATCAGTGACAGACTTGTACTCCTGTGTAGATGCTCCACGGTGTTAACCTGTGTGGTGTTTGTGCGTTTCAGGCAGCTGGAGGCCGTTGTGCGTATGGCAGAGTCTCTGGCTAAGATGAAGCTGCAGGCTGTGGCGGGAGAGGAGGAGGTGGACGAGGCACTCAGGCTCTTCCAGGTTTCCACGCTGGATGCCGCTGTCTGGCAGCCTCTCAGGTGCGTGTTTGTGACCGCAGCCGTGAGTTTCAGTTTGTTAAATGCACATAAACACATTTACGATATTTGTACTAGCAGTGACCAGGTTGTCGATTATGACACTCAGAAAAGCGTGTCCTTTAACGGGACGCTGCAGTTTCACACTCTTAACGTCTTTCCACCCACGTTTTGTGTGTAGGAGTGGAGGGCTTCACTTCCCAGGAGGACCAGGAAATGATCTCGCGCGTGGAGAAGCAGCTGAAGAGACGCTTCGCCATCGGCTCCCAGGTGTCCGAGCACAGCATCGTCCAAGACTTCACCAAACAGGTCAGTCTGAGTCGAAAATAAGAAAGGACTCGAGGTCCGCAATTTGATCTAATGATAAATGAAAAGCAAGAAGCTGTCGCTCTGAGTCTGGTGAGTAACCTCGGTTCTCCTGTTTGACCCTCTCCTCTCTTTTTCCAGAAATATCCGGAGCACGCCATCTACAAAGTCCTGCACCTGATGCTGAGGAGGGGTGAGCTTCAGCACCGCATGCAGAGGAAGGTGCTTTACAGAGTCAAGTAGAGCCGCTCCGGCGCTTCGCCACGCTGTTGTTGATGTAAATAGTTTTGCTCTGCCTGTTGGTGCTACTCAGTGTTTATCAGTAGTTTCTGATCTCAAGTCGCGATGAAAGCTGTCGATCAGGTTGGATTCGTGGCCGCAGCCTTTGACTGCACGTATCAGAATGAAAACGTATTTTTGGATAGCACTGTGTAGCTCTTAATGATGATTTGTGTCAAATTAAAGCTGTTATGGAGTGTCTGTAAACAAAAAATAAAGAATTAAAGTATTTGAAATCACTGTTCATTTATTTTCAACATTTGAGGAGTAACAGTTTTTTCCAGTGTGTGATATTTAATTACATAGATACAAAAAAGTTTAATTTCATACATTAAGTGATTAGTAAAGTGTGCAAATCGGCTTCAGTCGCTACAGGGCGTACATTCCCATTCCAATTGTGGCCAGCGTGATGCACAGTCCCATGGTGAGTTGTGTGATGCGTGAAGATGGGAGTACGGTGGCCAGGAAGGTGCTATCTGATTGGTCCGCTGCTGCAGTTGTTGTGACACTCAGCATTTTCTGCAAGTCATCAAAAACCTGTGGGAACAAAAGTTACAAAAGCCTTGGTGCTGTGCTTCCTGTGCGCGTTCCTCAGATTCTCTTCCTCTTTTTCACTGGTTCAGTCGCTGCCCCCACCCCCCGTTCGTTGACTCTTAGCCCCTCTTTGCTCACCTGGATGTTGAACTCGAAGGCCGCCACGGCCTCCTCCAGCACCTGCGCCCTCTGCTCCGCCGTCATCTCGATGCTGTTCATGCGGCTCCTGTACAGCTGCTTGAAGCGGTGAGGGCTGGTCACGCCGGGGAAGGAGAAGAACAACAGTCCCTCTGTGCTCCTCAGCCCGAGAGACTTCTGGGTTATTTTCCCCAGCACTTGACCCCCCGATAGGTCACCCAGGTAGCGAGTGTAGGCATGAGCCACCAACAGCAGTGGGTTGTCTTTGCCGATCTGTAAAACATGATGTGGAATCAGTATTTTGCATGTGTGTGTTTGGATTTACAGATCATTTTGCAGCTTTTCCCTCACCTCCCGTATCCTCTGCTCATATCTGTGTGTGGCTGCAGGAACAATCACCCTCTTCTTCCAATCCGAGCCCAAAAAATGCTCCAGATCCCGTTCGAGGGAGTCCAGGCGGGCGAGTTCCTGAGGGAAGTATATCGGTGCAACAGCTGGATGGGAGGAATTTCTGTCCAGCTCCTCTTCTAATGCCTTGTAGATGGCGTAGAGGGAGCACAGCAGCACCTGTACAGGTAAACACCCAACTTTCAGAACAATGTGAACGCCACACATGTGCAAACTGAGCCGTGTGAGCGAGCAGAACTGGACCTTGTACTGTGGCAGGGTGATCTGTCCCCTCTGGTAACTCAGCATCAGCTGTGTGTTCTCGGCTCTGACATGGTTGTCTTGGGTGGCGGCTTTTATCTGCTCCGATAAATCACTGCAGTTTGAGGAAAACTCGTGATCAGCTGCTTTGAAACCAAACAGGCATGAGTTCTTAAACATGCTTTAAAAGACTCTCTTTCATACCTGCCAACGGCCCCTGTGTCATTTTTCCTCGCACTCTTCATGTTCTCCATCGGTGCAGGCTGTAATGAATGTTTGAGTTAAACATGTGATATAAATGAAAAGGCACTAAACAGTATATGGCACATGTTTTTTATCTACCTGTGATGAAGTGAAGTCTTTTCTCCTCAATGCTGGTTGAAGCACGTCCACACTCGTCCCTTCTTCTGAGCCAACTGTCCACTCAGCTCCGGTCTGTCTCTTTTATACAGCTGTGATGAGGGTGTGAGTCACATAAGGAAGTGTGACTTCCATTGCTCAAATGCCTGCAGCTTAACATGACACAGCAATGTGAGGTGAAGGTGGAAAAGAAAACACAGGAAACATGACGAGGCAGAATCGTGATGAGGCAGACAAAAGCCAGCTGCAGCCAGTTCATGTAGTCACTGTGTGGAAAATGTACTTCAGTACTTTACTTTAGTTTCATGTTTTACTACTTTATACTTCCACTCCACTTCTTTTCACTGAGATATGTTCTAGTTTTTGTAGTCCTCTACATTTATGATACTTACAGTTACTGTCCATAAGAGAGTTAATCAGTATCATCATTAAGTGTTAACATCCAGCAGTATAATGTAGTATACTATAAGAATAAAACACTGAATAATGACACATTCTTAATTCTTAATTCATTTTACCTTCTGAACTGGGGATTTTTACTTTTAATGGCATAGTTTTACAGTTTGTAAACTTTGTCCACTGTACTATATATGTTTATTAGTGTAAATACTGTATATAGTTAAATAAAGTAAATGCAAGTTTTAAAAAAAGGGAGGGGTCTCAAACCTCAGTTTGAGATGCTGTGTCATGGTTAGTCCAGATGCCCGTCACGAAGTCCAGAGGAGTGTTGAAACATCTTTTTAATGGAGGACGGGGCGCAGAGCAGACAACTTCAACTTACAACGTGACATGTGATATGCACCTCCCCCTCCTCAGAAGCTGTCTGATGGAAGTGAAACCGCTGAATGTTCTCGATTCTGGTCCCATCTACTCCCGGTTCTATGGTATTCTCTAATCACGCCCCCTGATGAAAGCAGCCCTCCATTGGTTTTTGTCATCCAAGGGGGAAGTGGGTTGTGCTCGTTGATTTTCCGAAGGAGGAGGCGCGGGGGTGGAGGACGACTACAGCGCAAACCGAGTTTTAAAAATGTGAGATTGTAAACATGTAGCCACCCCCGCAGGTCTGACGGATGCTGAACCTCAGGTGTCGCGCGCCAGGGGTCGACGGATATAAGAGGTAACGTGTGTGCGCGCGTCGTGAACGTGTGCGGCGGGCGCTCGCGACGGCATCCGCAGCTGAGTGATATAACGTCGGTCGGAGAGGGGATGAGGAGCCGGGGCATCCTCACACGATTTTCACTTCTTCCGCCTGGACGGTCGCACGCATCGGCTCCGGTCCAGTAAAGGTTGACGTCGCTGGGGTTGAATGTGTGAATGCCCCGGAGTGTGGAGCTCAGCGGTGCCAGCTGGCTAACCGTGGCCCGAACGCCCATGCAGGCTGGGAGTCGTTTAAATAAATAAATAACACATGTCATAGAGGTCGGTCTTATTGAGCAATTTACAAACAATGAACAATACAACAATGTACAAGATTTTGTAATGCAGTTTAATCTTTTCTTGCATTTCCCCCATAGTTCCCCGAATCTTAATGGCCTTAATTTATGTTTTATGGGATTTTATTGTTGTATCATCGCTCACACACTCTGTGTCCAGCAGGTTATGGATTCGAGTCTTGCCTGTTTTCTCCTTGTCATCCTGATCGTCTGTGTCCAATGCTCTTTGGATGACCACCATCACAATGGCACCCGCCACTTTGAATACTGTGTGCTGGGAGCTGGGCCTGCAGGGCTTCAGATGGGATATTTTCTCTCCAAGGCCAAACGAGACTATCTCATCTTGGAGAGGAACTCTGGACCGGGCAGCTTCTTCAACAAGTGAGAAACTTTTTGAACGCTCCTCGTTTCAATGCAGGAGACAGGAGAAACTTTATTTTACTACTTTATTGTCCTGGATGACCTCTGACAGGCACCTTCTCTGTTCTGTGCTGTGTCAAGATACCCCAGGCACAGGAAGCTCATTAGCATTAACAAGATCTACACGGGAAGGTGGAACCGAGAGTTCAACCTGCGCCACGACTGGAACTCGCTGCTGAGCGATAAACCGGACCTCCTGTTCAGGCGGGTGAGCAGTGAGTTTTACCCGCCAGCCGACGCCTTCCCGCTCTACCTGTCCATGTTTGTGAAGGAGCTCGGGCTGAGGGTCCAGTATGGTGTGGACATCGGTAGGATCAGGGCCGTGCAGACAGCCTCTGGCGGGAGCTACGTCCTGACTGATCAACACGCATCAGACTACACATGCAGGTATTTTGCATCAAACAGAACCTGAGATTCTACATTTGCTTGGACTGCAGATTTGCATTGTATCATACTTCTGTCCTCTCTCCCTCAGCATCCTTCTGGTAGCCACAGGTTTGTGGGTTCCTCAGAAAGTCGAGTTTGTTGGGTCGGAGCTGGTCGAGGGCTACGAGTCCATCTCCACTAACCCTGAGGACTACAAGGACCAGGCTGTGCTCATTCTTGGAAAGGGGAACTCTGCTTTTGAAACGGCCCAGAGCATCTTGGGAAGAGCGAGTCGGGTGCACATGCTTAGTTCCAGCCCCGTTCGACTGGCTTGGCAAACACATTATGTTGGAGATCTCAGGTACTACACATGTTCTTATTGCAGAAGTACCCTGTGGGGTGCAGGAACATCTGGTTGGGAATCTGGTTGTTCTCTGTGTCAACTTCCCCAGCTGTTCTGCACTGGAGTTAGCATTTTTAACATGAAACCAACCCAACTGTTATTTAACTGTCATTTTTCAGAGCTGTGAACAATGAGCTACTAGACACATACCAGCTGAAGTCCCTTGATGGGCTGGTGGAGGCACGCCTGGAGAAAATAGTCATCGCTCAACAGAAGGAGCAAGGCAGGAGGAGATCAGGTGGCAAGAAGAAAGAGAAGAGGGGAAAGTTGTACCTGACTTTAAATAAGTACTTACAACACCGGGGACAGACGAACGGTTCCAAGGTGACTGCAGAAGAACTGCCAGGGTATCACATCGACAACTTCCCCACACGAAACCCCTACGACCGAGTGATTCGATGCCTCGGATTCCGGTTCAACTTCAGCATATTTGACAGGTATGGATTTATGTAACATGGAAGACTTGTTGTAGTTTGTCAATGTCCAAAAAGAATTTTTTATTTAGATACTGTTTGCATCTCTTGAAAATAATCTCCCCAGCTCCGCCTGCCCACCGAACAGCGACAATGCAAAGGGGAGGTTGCCGGGGGTGACGGCCTGGTATGAAGGGAAGAACACCCCCGGCTTGTTTGTGCTGGGAACCGCTGCTCACTCCAGAGACTACCGCTCATCTGCCGGCGGCTTCATCCATGGATTCCGTTACACAGGTGAAAGCCCAACAAGTGATGTTTGCTGGGAAAGATCCACGTCTTCATGTGTTCATCAGCCATCACATCTCCACAGCAGTAAACACAAAACTACTAAAGACGTGTCACAATTGGAATACAGACAAAATTTTGCTTTGACAGTTGTGCATTTAAATACAGCAGCACTCTTGCACCAGTTTTACATGTGATCATCTTATAATTTAATGAATGGCATGGATTTTCTACCACAGTGCGAACTGTACACCGTATACTTGAACGGCGTTACCATGGCAACCCGTGGCCATCGACAAAGCTGGTGACGACGCAGCTGCAGTCCTGGATTCTGAAGCGAGTCGGTGAGGCCTCTGGGCCATATCAAATGTTTGAGGTGCTTGGGGATGTCATACTTCTCCAAGGGTAAGCAGGGGCTATTTTGACATCACCAGTTATAATAATTTGCTTTTTCCAGCAATGCTCATTTGTTCATGAGTTAAGTTAAAGTTACACATTACTCTGGAAATGACATAGCTGACCTTTTTGCAGTTAACAAAACTGCAGTTACTGCAGTTTTTATGCTCAGCATTGTGTGTTCCTCTCCCCACTCTCTTTCATCTTACAATACAGCGCTTACTGTGAATACTTGGAAGAGTTTCCGATCCAGGCCTTGCCTCAGTTCTCCTCTCTCTCGGGCCACGAGGTGTCCAACCATGGACTGGTTGTTCTGGTCATGCAGTATGGGAAGAAAAAGATAGACTATCTGGGGCGTAACCGGGCAGAAACAGACTGGACCAAAGCTTGGAAATCCAACTTTCTGCACCCTGTTTTATACTATTATGATACACTCCCTACTGGTGAGTAAGAATACTGCTACCATTGCTACCATTGTTACCATCTGCTAGCACTGCAGTTGTTGGGAACAAACTCTGAATGGAAGTTAATGCAAGTTATGTTTTTTTTAAAACCCAGAGGAAGAAATGAAGCTCCGTCCCCATGGTTGGCCTCTACCAAGGCCTAAAGCGATCCATCACATGGTTGAAGACTTCCTCACAGAATGGGACAGTCCCATATCTCACATTCAGCCACTGCGGCGCTTCCTCGAGCGCTGTGTCCAGACTGAGCTCAGGAACTTCTATGCAGGTAAAGCCGCATGTTGACAGCTGATCTGTTCCTAGTCACATAAAACATGTTCAGCATTCAGCATTTTAAAAAATAAATGTGCTGTGATGCCTTCCTGTGTTTTTTCTTTTTAGAATCATGTTTCCGCTCATCCCTCACCCACCGCAAGCCGCCGCTCTTCTGCCAGCAGGGATACTTGAAGCAGCAGGGAGTCGCTCATGACAGCCAGCGGTGGCAGCACGTTCATGATGCTGGACTGATGCCCACTGAGCAGGATGCGGGCACATCAGGGGCTGATCCAGCATTCCCCAACTACCTGGCACAAGCTGGAGCCTCTGTGTCTTCAGGACTGAAACTTGACTTCTGATTGTTTTACTTGAGCGTGTTAAAACTGTGCCTGTGATGCTGTTTAGGTCCCTCAGACCTGCTACCTCCAGCACCCATAGTCATTCCCTCCACGAGACCAAATATGTTTGACAGACTGTCCTACAGATCAGTGGTTCCTAACCTTATTGGCCTCTCTACTTGCAACCCCTCGTCACCAGTTACAGATTTCTACCATTTAACTACTTTGACCAAAGAGTGATTTTCCGTGCTTTTTTTTAAGATGTTAAGTTCCTGAAGAAGTGAAATGGTCCAGTAACTTCAGTAGGAAAAAAAGAATATTAGAGGAAAGTTTTTAAAAAAAGGATCAAAAGTTTGTATATTTTCTCCTCTGGTTATCTTCTCATGGCCACTCAGACTTATCATGCGACCTCTCTAGGTCCAAAAACAGAGGTTGGAAACCACTACTTGTCATCGAGAGGCACCCTTGTCCCTTGAATGCTCCCTTATAAGTATTCTTCACAAAATATTTATATACATTATAATGTGCCATTTCCATATCATGGAAATTTACATGATATAAAGCTATATAGGTGGAGGGTGGGTATTAAATGATTATGCATTATACATTTTACATGATGGTACCTGATTAAACAAACATTAAAAGGGGAAATACAAAGTTTGTCTTTTAAAATTCTACTGAAAATGTTTCCTGGGGACACGATTAATTATCACGGTGCGCATGCGCCGTCCAGCACAGGGGACGCTCTGATTGGCTGTCTGATTGCATGGCTCCTGTTCGACCGGAGCGTGTGAACAACGGGAATTCTGATTGGTCCTTCTTACACGGGAGGCCTTCGACTGTTCAATGGGCGTGCTTTTTACTGCCTTTAACCGTTGAACGTGAAATCGGGGACATTTTGGTACTGTGAGGAAAAAGCACCCAATACTGTTTAAGTCCTTCATATTTACCCAGGATGGAAAGACTTTAATGGTGGCGTATCTGCACGCCGTGCAATGGCTCCGGGCGCTGATGACGCAGCAGATGCCATAATCAAAGTTGACTCCTGATGGTTATGACGGCTGTATTTCCTTTTTTACCTCGCCAGGAGTAGTACGGACCATATGCAACGAGTGCTGTAGGGAACACCGCCTCCATATGTCACGATAAAGTATGGACGGATGGAGCCCTATCGTTGCAGCAGCCTCAGATAATGACCGATCCAGCTCCGAGGGGGAATACATGGTGGAGCCCGGACCCGGCGATGAGAGCCGGGAGGCGGCGGCCCGAGAACAGCGGGGTAACGTGGATAGGATGGACGACGGGGGCACGGCTGCTGTTGGGTTTGGGATAAGCGGCATCGGCGAGGGAAAAGTGGTGTTGGGTCGAGTCGGACAGAGAGACGACAAAGAACTCAGGTACCTGCACTTGCTGTGGGAGCCGGGCCGAACAGAGCACGGTGGTGCTGGAGGTGTGGCGAGCAGGATGGGAAAGGTGACGGGGAGCCGGGCCAGACGGCACCACAGAGCCGTTCGGAACCTGGATCCCATCGGTAAAGACATTTATGGTAAGGGACATGTACGTTGTCTGTGCATTTGGGAAATATAGTTTATGTGTTGGCTATATTTTATTTTATCCTACACAAGCTATATTAATTTGTGTACTATGTATATCATGATAAACTCACAGTGGCCATCTAGTGCCATCTCTTCCTATCAGTGTCATGTTAATTTTCTATGCAAGCACAATGTTACACTGATGAAAAGTATACAGTTGCAATATGCTGCCAATTAAACAAGCTTGAAACTGTAAAGCCAGTGTTCCTGTAAATGCTGCCCTTGTTCGTTTCTCTCATTCATCCCGTCAGAAAGTAACATTTACATACCCCCTCACTTTGAATGCCTTATCTCCACAGCTGTGAAAAGACTGAGGGAAGCAGCAAACAGCAATGATATCGACACAGGTATGAGCAGTGACCTGACGCTTTTAAATACAGGTAGTGTGATGGGAGGTTGGGCTTTGCTAATGAAGTTGTGTTCCTCAAGTTCGAAAGCTCCTGCAAGATGACATAGACCCCTGTGCAGCAGATGACAAGGGGAGGACAGCGCTTCATTTCTCTTCCTGCAATGGCAATGAGAGCATTGGTAGGTTGGTGACAGCTATTAGGAAGTCATAATAGTGTCATAGCAATGGGACGATTGGAAGAGTCATTAAAGAATCTCCTTTTTTCCTAAAATTTTGTGTGTGTAGTGCAACTTTTGCTGAGCCACGGTGCTGACCCCAACCAGCGAGACAGTCTGGGAAATACCCCTCTCCATCTGGGTAAGAGACGACAGTCACCATAACCTGCCAGACCTGCAGCACTGTGGTCAGTAGAGCGCACAGCTGTGGTTACACAGCTGTGCAGCCACAGAGCTCATGCATGTTTAAAATGTATGGGTAAACTTCAGGATAACATGAAAGTTACAAAATTTTACTGATGATTTCGCATGCAACAAAAAGCAGCTTTGTTAATGTAATTTCTACCCATTTCAACCTGTGTTTCTGCAGCGGCCTGTACTAACCACGTGCCTGTAATCACCACATTGCTGAGAGGAGGTGAGACCACAGCTGAATTCTTTCTGTATACATTCTACTACATCTTATTAAAGGAGTGCTCCTTAAAAGTTATCTGAAAATAAATGTGAATAAAGTCAACTTTTTTAACCCTTTATATTAGCTACAATAATGCACTCTAAAGTGTTCCAATATCGGAAAATATAGGACATGGTGAAGGGAAAGACAGCCATACCCATTCATTAAATATAAACAAAATCATTACCCATTAAACCTCTTTCCTCTTACCTCTTCCTGCTACACTGAGTATTTTTCAATATATTCTGATTTTTTCTGTAAAGGAGCCCGTGTGGATGCCCTGGACCGAGCAGGCAGGACTCCACTGCATCTAGCGCGCTCCAAGCTCAACATTTTGCAGGAGGGAGATTCACGCAGCTTAGAAACCCTGAGAGGGGAAGTCACACAGGTATTAACTTGCCTGGGTTAATTAATCTGAGCTTGACACTTTGGTACAGATGGATCATTTTGGCTTCTTTGTAACTTTCCTTTGTAGATTATTCAAATGCTTAGGGAATACCTGAACTTAATGGGCCAGAGTGAAGCTAAAGAGAGGCTGGAACACATTTCAACACAGCTGCAGCACACACGCACCAAAGAGCAGGTGAGACCTACACGCTCATATTCACCTGCATAAAAAACAAGATTTATGGTGTAATAGAACTAATATATCTGTGTTCTTTAATTTGCATGTATTGCTGATTTATAACTCCTTATTGTGTTATTTTTACAGGTGGATGAGGTGACTGACTTACTGGCCAGTTTTACATCACTCAGTCTACAGAAACAGAATTTGGGGGATAGGTAGAAAGTGTATAGAGAGCTGTATTCCTGCTCCTTTTAAAGTAGGCCTCTGCTCCACCAGCCCTCTTCTTCACTCGACATGCAAACACAAACCATGACGCAGAGTACTGTACTGGACAGTTTGAACACCTTAGAATTTTAACAAAGATAAGACTGATGATGTTGTTAGCATTTAGCTTTGTTGAGGTTTTGAAGGTGTGCTTGTGGCTAAGACTGATATGCTAAAACTGCTCAAATTAATTATTGTTATCATGCTTAAAATGAAAAGGGGCTCAAATTGTAATGACCAGTGCTGTGGTGTAGTAGATATCCAATCAGCTTATGGACAGAGAAAAAAATATCAGCCTTTCTAAAGGATGATAAGAAAGAAACCAACTAAGGGCAAAAAAAACACTTAACAGGAAGCTATAGTGGAACAGAAGCTATTTCAGTGCAGTGGGATCTCAGTTCTTTATTTCTGTGTGTGTGTGTGTGTGTGTGTGTGTGTGTGTGTGTGTCACAGCGGTTTCTGTGCGCTGATGTTCTCTTGTTGCCTGCCATTGTTAATCAAGCTCTACGATCATTACGTGATGTATATCTCATGAAATGATTCATCAGTTTTCATTATTGTAATTTTGGATTTCTTATTAGCAGTGTCTTTGGATCACTATGCCTTTTCTCTTGTATTGCATGTTATGTTTGTATGTGACGTGTGTAGTAAAAATTGATTTGGCTGCTGTTGAAAATGGATATTTGTGGATCAATAAATCAATATCTTTTGCTATATTCATTAATTATTGTCATTCATACAATGTGAGAAAGTGCAGTATGTTTATCTGGGCTTATTTTGTATTCTAATATACTTATTTTAATATTAGCATTTTAAATGAGAGCGCCCTAAGTAGCTGTCGTTGTGAATAGTAGGATACACTGTGTTACAGCATTAGCGAATGTGTTGCTAATATGGCTACTTCCCCCCCACGCTGATTGGTTGGATTACCCCAGCCCCTCCCCTAAACGGACACGTATTGTTTTGCCGATAATAAAAGATGGCGACGGGACCCGCGTAAATTGGAGATCCCATAGAGGTAGTAATATGTAATAAACACATTGTTTCTTCACCTCTAGTTATTTGTAAACGACACAAGCTACCATCGCAGAGGAGACGGAGACACGAGCAGGGTTAAATGCATGTCTGCCGTAGCGTTTTGTCCACTTGAGGCGACTGCGGCCTAGCAGTGGGTGAAAGCCTCGGGCTTTCCTCAGCCGCTCTCACCAGCCAGCGGAGGGTACACACGGCGGAACGGATTCAGGTGCTGGAAATGTTGTGAATGGGAAGCTAACGAGTGAAAGTGAATGGCGAGGGGGTGTGTTTGTGTGTCTTTACAAAAGTAGGCGGGAATTTGTTTAGGTATCACTTTTTGGTGCTGTTTTGTTGGTGAAAGACCGCACTTCTATCGTAATATTAAGCCAGTTGCATTTTTCCACAAGTTGTCCGTTGTTGCTTGGGCCAGTCGGCGCTGTAGTAACTAACCGGGAATGGTTGTCTCAACCACATATACATCTAGCTGTAGTTACCTGGATGACCAGGTAACTTAACAAAATGCGAAAAACATGAAAGCAGAAATGGAAGTTTCCGCTTTGTTACATTAAACCCCTTTCGTTCTTTTTGGAATTATCCTAATAGATGCCATAACATAACTTTGTTTCTCCTGGTTTTCACTTAACAGGTCATCATCCAGGCTTTGTTGTGTCACTGAATCCTGTGACGAGAAAACGTGTTGGCAAAGGAGGAGCCATGGCTTTTGAGGAGATCAAGAGTAAAGGAGGAATGGGTAATGTACAGGCTTATCAAACACATCTAGTTTTGTGCATTATGAAACACAACCATAGGCAGTACTAATTATTAATAAATAATAACTAATAATTGCAGCTGCTGCTCTACTGATTTGAATCTTAGGCTGCATAAGGAATAACACATATGTAACAAGAGCAGTAA
Source organism: Psettodes erumei (assembly GCA_016785225.1). Lineage (NCBI taxonomy): Eukaryota > Metazoa > Chordata > Actinopteri > Pleuronectiformes > Psettodidae > Psettodes > Psettodes erumei. The sequence continues at coordinate 1,228,419 of JAFBJZ010000776.1, read as the reverse complement.
TGTAGTTAAATATATTCTTAGACAATCAAGTGTTTATTCTGAATGTAAGGACTATAATATGGTTGTCTTATGTTTTAGATATGGGGATGGATGGAGACAGGGGCCTTGTCGCTGGTCGTAGCCAGAGGGAGAAGAGGAGGTCATACAAAGATCTGCTCAGGGAGGAGGAGGAGATTGCTGCTCAGGTCCGAAAGTCTTCCAAGAAACGTCCCAAGGTAGTATCCCTCTGCACTAACTTGATCTAATAATGTAACATCACAGAACACCTCTTAGATGTTAAAGTGCTTTTGGACATTTTATCTATGTGCCTGAATTGGTCAATAGAGAGTAACTGAGTCATTTCCAATCAGGATTCTGAACTTTTCATGCTGGGTGGGGACTCGCATAAAAAGAAGAAAAAACATAGTGATGACTACTATTACAGAGGTGAGATGTGTAATTCATTGTAATAATCTTTTAATTCACAAAAAATGGACTTGAGCTGCATTTTTTTTTTAAATTCTGTCATTCTTCTCTCTTTCAGACCATGATGGTTCTGGTCCACCTCCCCACAAGAAAAAGCACAAGTCTGCAGACCGCTCCCCACCCCTGTCTTCCCCATCATCCTCTCACCCAACAGATACAGCGATGGGCCTCCTGCAGGCCATCACCTCTCCACTGGCCACAGGTTCAGACCCCAGTCCCCACTTACACAAGAAACCCTCGTACCCGTCCTTCTCCTCACACTCCTCCAAGGACCGCAAGCGTGACAACAGCAGCGGCAGTGGAGGCAAAGGGAGCCACTCCTTCTCTCACTCCCGCCCTGTGTCTTCCTCCTCATCTTCCTCCAAGAAGCACTCCTCTTCTTCCTCAAAGTCGTCTCTGTTCCACGGTGGAGCTCCCAAAGAGGAGCCGTTGACGTTACGCGAGGCCGACGGGCTGAAGATGAAGCTCATCATGTCGCCGGAGAAAGAGGAAGGAGAGAGCTTCCCGTTCACGCCACACTCATCCAAAGGAAGTGTGAAAAAAGAGAAGGATAGAGACAGGGTGCAGCTCTCAAAGATGCCCAAGAAGAAGCTACAGCAGAATCGTGATCCACTTCCTGTAGTAGGGAAAGAGGTGGAGGTGGAAGGTAAGATGAACCTAAATGATGCTCTGGGAGAGACAAGTTATGCTCTGTTTTTCTCATGAGCACATGTCAACCATTATACCTGGGTTACATAGTGATAAAATTATAAAGGGAGAGAGTGTACCATCAGGCAATTTCCATTAGTAGTAGTTGATACTTGGAACCCCATGTTTTGTTTGGTAAATGAATATGTGCTCTGCTCACTGCTGTCCAGGTCATTATGGAGGTGGCATGGGGGACGATAGTTCTTCCTCTGGAGGCGAGCTGGAGGCGGGCGAGCTCGTCATAGATGATTCATACACGCACCTGTCAAAAAAGAAGAAGAAGAGCAAGAAAAGCAAGAAGAAAAAGGACAAGGAGAAAGACAGAGAGAAGGATAAAAGTGGGAAGGACAAGAAGCACAGCAAAGGATTTGGAGGTGAGTTTACTCAGAAAAGGGATTTGCCACTATGCCAGTTTTGTATGTATTGTGATGAAAAAAGCCACACCCCTCATAGAAAGCTTGAAGATTGCAAGTTTCAAGTGTTTTTGAGTCAAGCTAAATTCATTGTTGTGTAGAAGGGGTACTAGTGAGAGATGGAACTGTTGTGTGGGCTATTGTTTTTATTTATAAAAAAGTACAAAGGGTCCTTTGTCTTCACAAGATCATACTGAGCTATCAGCTGATTGTGTCAGCACATCCCTCAGAGCTTGATATAAATTTTTGATTTCTAAAACTTTGAACCCTCACTCTTGTCATAACCTTTCTTCAGACTCATCGAAGAGTCACGGCCACTCCCATCCCACTGTCACTCACAGTGCTGTTGGCCCAATGTACGCCATGGGCACACCCATCCCTCCACACCACCACCACCAGGGCAGTGATGGCATCACAGAGAAGAAGAAGAAGAAAGAGGAGAAAGATCGCGAAAAGCACGAGAAAGATAAAGAGAAGGTAAGATGCTGTTCGGTCACAGTTATTGTTCCAAAGTAGAGAGAGAATAGAAAATGAGAAAATTAGCCATAATTGTTGAGGAACTGATGAATTGCTGACATTAACAACTCCTCTACACTCATATAAAACCATGTTTCTGATGTGCTTTGTTTTTTCTCATTACTTTTTTCTTTTTTCACACTCAGCCCAAGAAGAAGAACACAACTGCATATCAGGTGTTTTGTAAGGAGTACAGGGTCAACATAAATGCAGAACAGCCAGGACTAGGTGGGTAAAATATTGACGTACAGCATAAGTCACTGGTAATTACAGCAAGTTGTCCTGTGAAATATTACTAAAAGAAACCATTTGATCAATATGTTTGTGTATAATCTGCAGTCTTTGGTGAGCTAAGCAAAAAATTGGCAGAAGTTTGGAAGGCGATGCCTGAAAAAGACAAACTAGTAAGTTTCTCTGTCCATATTTTTAATTAGCACTGAAAAAAAAGTTTTGGAAGTGTGTCCAGTTTAATGGTTTACAGTTTTAAGCTTGCAGCTATGGTGGTGTGACACACTTCTTCTGCACAGGTCTGGAGGCAGAAAGCTCAGTATCTGCAGCACAAACAGAACAAAGCTGAGGCCACAACAATCAAACACAAGAGCTCCAGTGAGACCAAAACCAAAGGTATTCTTAACCCGTCAAACGGATTAATAAAACAACTGAAATCATCTCGTTGTTTCAGCTCACTGTTGGCTCTAATGGTTGGTGTCTTTTAAATTGTGTCTCATTCTAAAAAGTTGTGGCAGCGGGAACAGGGATGGTGTCGCCGACCAGGGCTCCCAGCAACATTTCCCTGTCCCCCGCGCGAGTCCCAGATGTTGACCCCATCGACGCAGCAGCTCACTTGCAGCTACTCGGAGAATCCCTGTCCCTGATTGGGCATCGACTACAGGAAACAGAAGTAAGTTTCTACGTGCGTGCGTGCACACATTTGCAGGCCAAATTGCAGTGACTTATTTCCTGTAACCTCTCCACACAGTTATTAAAATACAAGACAACAGAAGAGATTCATAAATGAGTGCATGTCTTCATCTGTACACCACATTTTCAATGTGAGGACTAACGTTGAGATGTTTCATGACTAAGAAGTGTATTAAATGAATCATGTGACTGGTGCTTCTTTGTGTCAGGGCATGGTTGCCGTGTCTGGGAGCTTATCTGTACTTCTGGACTCCATCTTGTGCGCACTGGGGCCGCTGACCTGTCTCACAGCACAGATACCGCAGTTAAACGGATGTCCTCGAAACGTCCTGGTATGGTATTGACACTTATAAATGTTGCATGAACAGAATGACTTTGGTTGTTCTTCACTTTCGCATTTACTCTGCAGGCTACATTCAGGAGATAATGACTTTGACAGTGATTGTGTTGCTGCTTGTTGCAGTGTCCTAATGAAGTTCTCTTTTATTTTTACATCAGTCAAATACGTTGGACAACATCGCCTACATCATGCCTGGGTTGTGAGTTCAGGATGATTTGTCACCAATGACATCAGAAGTGTCTGGAACGGCTCCGGTGCAGGAGTGACTTTAAAGGACTTTAATTTAAGCCACTGCTTGGCATCTGAAAACTTGGATATTTCTAGTGTCGACGTGTTTTTAAAGTGTATTTTTTTTTAAAAAACCTCATTCTCTTAATTTTCTAATTGTCATATTTTTAAATGAAGCATTTTACTGAACACGTTAATTTGTTTTGGCATGTGAGCTTAGTTTTACTGTTACTGTACAGTTTGCTGTTTTATGAATGGGCGAGTGCCTGTATGTAATGTACTGTCTGTGTGTGCGCATTTCTTTAGCTGTTAAGTGGGTTTGACTCTTGGTGTACGACAGTTGAGCACTCTGCGTATATTGTTTTTTTTTTTTTTTTACTGAAATGTACAGAAGCATTTAAGTCATTCTCTTTTCCTCATCATCAAAATAAGGTAATGTATTCAACACCTGCCTTCCTTTTCTTTTACCATGTAAGAAGTACTGCCATGCCTCGCTGTTTTATAGACTTGATATTTTACTGTGTACAGCATTTACATTTCAACTGTACCATAGACATTCAAAGGTGGTAGAAAACACCTTTAGGTGCACCCTTGTCACAATCAGTAGCTGTTCACTGAGTTCACTGTCAGAGCTTCAAGTTGAACAAAAGGGCAACATTAAAATATGATCTGTTCAGCTATGATGCAGCTTCTGCTATTTCGTCAGCTTGTAGCTCCACTTTGGTGTTCGGTCCAAGCAGAAATATTTCATCAAGCTTCTGGGTGGATCATCATAAAATGCTGTGGTACAGGAAGTCGCGACGCCCACAGGATAAGAGTCCACTAACTTTGGCGCCTCTTGCCCCACTAGGAAATTCACATTGTAGTGTTGGTGGTGAAATAGCTGGAGAACATTTGGTGGAATATGGTGCAAACATTCATGCACCCCCACAGGATGTCGTAACGTTCCAATCAGCCATAGCTGTTTGGTGTCAGTTAGCAAATGCTAGCATTTCAAAATAAATAATTTACTAGTACCATCATGTTCAACATCTTTCTGAACTAGAATGTTGAACCTGACAAGCAATTTACAGTGGTTGTCTACATTAGCATGTTAGCATTGTCATTGTTAGAATGTTGATGTTGGCTTTCAACCTAGCTACAGAGGTGTTGCTGTGCTAACAGGGCTGCTAGCATTTGTCTTATTTGATCAGAGAGATCACTTTTGCATTTTATTTTCATTAAATAATGTGTGGGGCAAGGTAACAGGCAAACAAATATATTTTAATTATGAACCATGTATTGAAATATACAAAAAAGTAAAAGTGGTGAATTTAGGTTGTTGTGAGTTTTTTTTTTTTTATCTTTACATTGTGACGTAACTCAAACGCGTCCTGACAAGACCGACCGCCGTGGGGTCCCCGGGCCCCTGGTTGAGAAGCCCTGCCTCAGCTGTGTCCACCTCTGGAGGCTGAGTCAGGCTGCAGGAACCAGGAAGTGTGTTCATCCCCGTCTCCACACTAAATACGGCAGTGAACGGGACCAGAAATGTCAGCGTCCGCTGCAGAGTCAGGTAAAGCCAGACTTTCCATCAGTGTCGTGTTTTTAAAGCCGTGGCTGTGAGGTAAAGGACGGGGAAGTCGCTGGGCGCGGCCTCCCGTCGCGTGTTTCGGTATTTGTGTGGTTTTGAGATGAGAGGAGACGGCAGCTGCAAAGGGCGCTGCCACTTCTCACAAATGTGAAAGCTGTTGTGGCTAATGACACGGCAGCCCAACAAGCTGACTGCCGTCAGCAGAAATAGCACACAAAACGGACAACCTATTAATACTGCATGCATACAAAGGAGGATACATGATTTAAAACAATGTTATTGTCTTACATTTGAAAAAGTTGTGTACTCTTTGGACACCATGTGAACTCACTGTTACATCTAAAGAAAGAACAGTGGCAACTGTGAAAACTTTTTTTCTCCCCTCTGAGCAGAGCTGAGGCTGGTGGTGCTGGGTCGGACCGGAGCAGGGAAGAGATCTGCAGTCTGCACCATCTTGGACCTGCCGGACCCCGAGCAGGGCGCAGATCCTGATCCTGATCCTGATCCTGCTGCTGCTGTTGCCCAGGAGTGCAGCAAACACCGAGGCGAGGTCGCAGGCAGACAGGTGGGGGGCTGAATACACAACACAACAATCTGTACAAGAAGGCGAGTTTGTCAAGGTTTCCCAATAAATAAACAATAGTTATACAAGAAAGGAAAAAAATACCTGCACAAGCATATTTATACATCTACATTCATATACTGCATATGTATACTTGCATGGATGTTCATGCACATGCAAATATTTACTGTCCTGCTTTTCATGCGGTCTTCCAGTCTTACATGTACTGTATATTACTTCTCCTTTTTATTTTACTTCCGGTTCAATCTATGCAAATCCCCAAAAAAGAAAACCTAAACAAACACTATTCAGCCATGTTTTTTGTTGTTTTTTTGCATCTACCTCTCTGTAGGTGGCGGTAGTCTCCAGTCCACCCTGGTTTGGATCAGACTGCAACCCAGAGGAGAGGAGAAAACACATCTCCTCCTTCATCGCCTTATCCAGCCCTGGGCCACACGCCTTCCTGCTCTGCATCCCCGTGAACCAGCCGGCCAACGAGGAGGCCAATGCGCTGGATGCCCTGGAGAAGCTGTTCGGCCCCTCGGCGGTCAGCAGGAACACCATCGTGCTCTTCACCCACACCGAGGAGCTGGAGGAGGACGAGGGGCTGGATGAGTACCTCGTCACGTGGCGCAAAGACCTGCGGGAGCTGGCGGAAAGGTGCGGTGACCGCTACCACACCCTGGAAGCCCACAGTAGAGAGCCAGACGACAGGAAGGCTGTCGAGGAGCTGCTGGAGAAGGTCGAGCAGGTAGTAAGGGAGAGCGGGGCGCAACACTTAAGCTGCCCTCTGTACCAAGAGGCTGAGGAAAGAGTGAGGGAGAGGCAGGTAGAGATAGCCAGACAGAAAAGAGCAGAGGAGCTGGAGGACCGGGAAAAAGTTACAGAAGAAGAGATGGAAGCAGCCAGAGAGGAGGCTGAGAGGAGCATAGGCGACCTGGATGTGGATGTAGATAGTATTTTACCTGCTGCCACTGTCTCACCCTCCTCCCCTCCACGCTCTTTCGTGTGTGGCCTGTGGGACAAGCTGATGGGCTGGCTTAGGTGGTTCCCCCTTCTGGTGAGGAGGGAGGCCTTGTTCGGGGCCTTGCTCGGCCTGTTTGTGGGAGGGCCGGTCGGGGGCATGGTGGGGGCCACTGTGGGATCAGTGGCTACTGAGGTGGGGAGAAGAAAAACACAGAAAAATAAATAAGAGATAATCTCATATTGTGTTTATATATATCAAGCACCTTAAAGTCGCTTCACTGTGTTCAGCTACTCAGTGTATTATTGAGCTATGGGCTTACACCAGCTAACCTGCTAACATAGTATTTAAGCTTGACCACTGAGCTCCACTACTTTTTCTTCTTTAGAATGGTTACCACTGTCTGTATTATCTAATGGAATTATTAATGGTTAATAAATCATGCACTATGAATCAGCGATAAGACATTATTAGGAAGAAAATTTGGGTTGCCAGGTTTGAATAATCCCTTTTGCTGGTGAATATCCTCCTCTAGTTTGCTCAGTCTTTTCAGTTAGTGTAGTAATCTATCTCGAAAGATCATTTTACTCAGTCACCAAACATGTTATGAATGCAAATGATTAATTAAGTCAACAGTCGAGCCTCCACCACAGTAATTCACTGAGTCTGTTTTTTGGCCACTTGGGGGCAGCAAAAACAAACTCCAAACACAACATGGACATATTGGCTTTTACATTTATTTGGCAAACTAGTAAGCAAAGAGTTCCACAGCCAGCAGATGCAAAGCAACATTAGCGTGTATATGGAGTCGTGTCTGACAACCACCCCCTTAAATAAATAAAAACATTTATTAATGCATCTTTGATGAAAAATGAAAAAGCCATGTCCTCCTGTTGGAAGATATGCACCAGCCAAAGAGATTCTTCACTACTTGGCAACCAAGTTTTCCTCGTGAGTGACTTATTAATAATCCAAAAATCAATGATAACTGATTTATTAACCAATGAAGTGTCTTTTAGGAGGGGGTACTGCAGATTGCTAAAACCCTTGAAGAGGCAAAGCTAAGAAACATCCACAAGGTGGAGACATTGACTTTAACGTCTGAGACGACGAGCCGTTTGAGGTGAACTGAGAAACGGTTGTTCGCTGCTTACCGAGCAAATAAAAGCTCCTGTGTTAAGAACATTCCACTGTTATTTTTCGAGATTTTCACAGATACGATCGAGTTGTGGACAACATTATCTTATTTTATCCAAGGTGTTAACAGCGTATACCAAAGGCAGACTTCAAACATCAGGGCATGTGTTTTCTTAGACATACTATCATGAGACACATCATATTGTTGGAGGGTGAAGTGAGCGGCTATACATAGATTTGGTGCAAGAAACAAAAGCCCAGGATTCATGCTGCAATAAACTCAGCTGAGCATGAAGCAGCCGTCCCTCCCAGACTCTCTCCTCCTTACACAATGGCAGGTTATGGCTTTGACATTGATGTAATTGATACTCTGCTAAAACCGTCAGTCATAACCCATCCTTACATCTCTCTCCCTCGCTCGCTCGCTCTCCCTCTGTCTCCCTAAACTGCCGCCGGCGCTGCCTCAGGAACAGCTAGGCGTTTCCGAATGTGGGTGGTCCGGCTGGGGTGGGAGAGAGTGAGAGAGAGCGAGAGCGAGAGAAAGCAGAGAGAGAGGGAGAGGGAGAATTAACCCAGCTCTCATGTTTCCCAAAAAGAGAGGCGAGGGAGGGAGGGAAAGACGCGAGAAAGAGAGAGTGGGGAGAGAGTGAGAAGCAGCGAGGGAGAGTCAAAGGCAGAGAACAAGCTTTGGGACTACATCTGCCTTCCAGATGTGGCCTCCACAGTTGTCTGAAACAGGAAAAAAGAAGGTTTTAAAAGTAAAGGAAAATTGGTGCTAAACAGTTTTTTATTGTTCGGGATTACACATACAGTAGACTACAGTATACAGCACCATCTTAAAGATCCACCAGCCAGGTTATGTTGCCTTTTTTGCACTTTATGAGACTGCAATGAAACAGCATACCAGACCCCTTGAAGTGAATGTATATGAAAGAACACCTGTCCAAATATTATTCAGTCTCAGTGGATACACATCACGGATAAGACAGAGAGAGCAATGATCGAGTTGGCACTATGAAGAGAAAATTAATGAGAATTTTTTGGGGGGTTGGAAATTTATTTCTCGAGGAAAACAAAACGCAAAAGTAGCACAAATCAAGGCCAGTGTGTCGGCACTGGCGGCCGGTATCAGAGACCTCACCCGGACAGAGAGGAGGAAAAGAAAGAAAGAAGGGATGCAGAGTTGATTTGTGCCCGTACGTATAAGCAAAGCCAAAATCTGAACAAACATGCGAGGGAATCACCAGTGAGCCATCATTAACACACAGGCTGTAACTTCTGCTCCTCTCCCTCAGAGCAAAAATGTTGTTGTAAGGGCCTTGTGGTCCCTCGTCGGACTGGGGGGGGGAGGGTCCGCTGTGAGACGTGGACACCGCAATATTTTTTTGTTATCATCGCGCCCCATGGGCTGGAAAAGACAGCAAACCAAAGGAAAATAAACAAGATGACACACTTTTTCCTTAACAGCACAAGGCCGTTCTCTCGCTGCTGGTTTTCACCAACATCGCACTTTATCATTAAATGTTCAAAATTCTTTGCCTTAGCAGCGATAATAATAGCATAACATGTGAGCATATTTTTAACTGATATAATATTAGCGTTCAATATGTGAACGCTTCAAACGATTTCCTCCTCAGTTTGATTAATCGGAACATAATAGTAACGCATTTGAAAATGCACAACAGCTGAGAACGAACTCACCGTGAATTACACAATCTATAGAACCCCCCCTAAAAAAAAAAAGTTGAACACTCCCAACAAAAGTCCTGGACTAATTTGTGAACAAATCAACATTTAATGTTTAATGAATAAAAAGACACCGAAAAATATTATCCTTGTCACTTTTCAGTTTTGATTTGTAACTAAAAGAAAAGTTTAAAAAAAGTTTTATTATTGAATACCAACATTTTGTTTTGAGATAAAACTACATATAACCAAAAAAGTACCAGAAATGTTGTTAGTTAGAAATGCAGCAATAATAAAAATGTGTGTGTGATATATTGTGTGAAGTCACATATAAAATCACAAAAAGCGAAAGTATGGCATCCACAAGAGAGAGTCGTTGTAAAATAATGTGCCGTAGATCAAATGCGTAAAATTCGACGTCGCGACTCAAGTCAATTTTTCTCAACAGTTTGACCTCAGGCATCTATCTGATCCCAGAGCTGTGTGTGTGTGTGTGTGTGTGTGTGTCCAACAGCCCGCTCTCTCCTCCTCTCTCTGGGTGTGCTCGCTGTGAGTCCTCTCATCTTTTTCCCATTAGTGCTGTTTTCATGTTCCTTCCTAGCATGAGCGTGTGTGGCTGCAATTGTTTATGAAGCGATGCTTTCCCCATCCAACTGTGTGTTTGTGTATGTGTGTGTGCGTGTGTATGTGTCAAACACAAGCAAAACAAATAAATAAAATCAATGTCTTTATATCAATATCTATATTCATATCTACACGCACATATTTATATATTTTTATAAATGTGTGTGTGTCTCCAACATGTGTTTAACCAACACACTTCCAAGAATTTCCTTATGTGTGTGTGTGTGTTTATTTAGTAATAATATAATATACAATATAGTTCTTAATTTATTTGTGAAATTTTTAATATCCACAAAAGGGAAGAAAATGTCTAAGAGTATTGTATAGTCTTTTATTCTATTCTATGAAAGCCAGGATATGAGATGCAAAATTTGATGCAGTGCTTGCTAATCTTTTTTTCCCCCCAGGAACAGGATTTTATTTCTTCTACTAAATTTCAAACACAGACTGAGAAGGTGTCTCTGCGCTGTGTGCCTTATCACTGAGGAAATAAAAAGCCACATACTGAAGCACTGCCGCTGACACTGGGCAGCTTACATCCTCAGCCCGTCCACTACACGGAAGAAGGTGTCAGAAAAGGCCGAGGAACAAAGCCCCCCCCCCGACAACAAGAATACAAAATGACAAACAGCTGCTGGGGTTATGGTGCAGGTGGAGCTGGACTGATCCAGCCTCACATGTCCCAGCAGCTGAGTCGCTTTCGAGGGGAAAGGAGAGGCACGACTCATGTGGAGGTGCACAGGGTCGAACCCACACGCATGACAGTCACCCTCTGTCCCGGGTCGACCTGACTTGAGCCCTGTCCAGATGTGACGGAAGAAGTCCTCTAATGGACTTGGACTTGAGAGGAGGGAGAAGGACGAAGAGGAGGAGGAGGAGGAGGAGGAGGAGGAGGTTGAGACTTGGATGACGTTGTATGGTCTGGTTCAGGTTTGCACGCCCTGCCGTCATCTGTCTGTTTAAAGGGAATTCTAAATATGGTCGCCACATTTGTGTCATTTATTTTCGTTCTTACAACCTTAACATACGTTCTGTCACTTGGATACCAAAAAGGCATTTGGGCTTAACTAATACCCCATGGACATGTCAGAATCAGATGACATTAAATGAGTTCCAGTTCGACACTGCCAAGGGACATATAAACAACGAGCAGGAGGTTAAGGTCGTGGACTTGTGTGTGTGTCTTACAGGCGTGTGGATTAGCCTACTGTGGGATGAGTGGAGGGGTGCGGATGGACGAGGAGGGCGATTCTTTGAGGAAGCCATTATGAGGCTTAACGTATCCTGCAGGAGGCCGAATTCAGAGGAGATCGAGGAGTTTTTGGAGCTGCGGGCGAGATAACGTGGCATGAAAGGAGCGGGAAAGCTGGAGTTCTGTTAGTGTGACAGCTCTGAGGAGTTCGTGGTCTCACACCACACCTCCTGCAGCACATGGGCTTTGAGGGAGTCTGGAGGTGGGGGGGACTTCAGTCAGAACAGAAGACAACTCACTACTTGTGGAGCTGTGGTGCGGGTGTTGGATGGCCCCTGAGCTCCCCATAATTGATGAATGGTGTGGTCCACATTAAGTGACATGCGCCGTTGGCTGTAAGTGGGTGCGATGATTGGGGGCCTTTTGAAGCTGGGGCCGCGGGCTGTGTTTGAACCGTCAGCAGAGACCCCTCTATTCTGTAAAGGACACCAGCCTGTGGTTTGGTCGCAGCCTCGGAGCGGGCCCATGCTCGGCACACGCACACACACAAACAAACACACGCGCGCACACATACGTTACCCTTCAGTAGTATTATAGGGTTTTGGGGGAGGTGATTGTATTATTCCTCCTGCAACACGGACTTAATTCAAGGCAGATCTGACCGGAGCTCGTTCTTCTCCACTTCTGCTCTATTGGATCAAGTCTTAATCCTGCCCTTGCCACATGAATGGGAGACACAAAGAGGAGCTGCACTCACTCCTGCCACATACATCAAATGTCACTCAGGTCCATATGCTGTCATGCGGCTTACGATGAGTATCACCGTGTCATATGAAAGCTGAAGGAGCTTAATGGAGGCCTAGAGAGACCGGCGCTAGAGACAGACATGCAGGAAGATTGGAGCCACGTCTTGCAGCGCGCGCCCGTCAACCTGGAATTTATCTTCTGTTGCCCTGTTGTTTTCACAGATCCCAAAGCCCCACACATCCTCCGCCAGGAAAAGCCAGAGGAGATGACCCGTGACACCACTTCAGAGTCGCAGCGCACAAAACAATCTCTAAATAGGAGTGTCTTAGGAGACACTTTACAGTAAGCTATGACTAACAAACCCAAGGCACCTCAAAACAACGCTGGGACCCATCCAACTTCCATCACCGCAACACAATCTCCTGCACTCAGCCAGGCACATAATAACTCCTGCTGAAGAGCTTGTTATTGCCATATTTTTTCAAAGGACACAAAACGCAAAATGCACACACAAGCTCCACTAGCACACGACCTTGAGCTCACAAGGGATGCGGGCGAATCTTTCCGGGCTTTGACTGTGACTGTGCGCACCAGACAGCAGATAGCTGGGCAGAGGCGCTTGCGGTGGGCTCGACGTTTAGTGTGTGTCACGGTCCAGCTCTCACGCAGTGGAAACACAGAGGCCCTGGGGCGGCGGGTGCTACTGAGGCCCCCTGATCCCCACTGACGCCCCAGGGGTAGACATGCCCTTCAATCTCCATCCGAAATGAGAGACAGGCCATCGGTGCTCAGGAATGGGCCTCTGATTTGTTCTGTGGTCCCTTTGAAACCATGCATCCTGCAGAAGAGAGGAGAGAGGGAAACATCAAGTAAACATGACAGGCAGGATGGAGGAGAAATAAGATTAAGATGTGCAGCTGCAGTGGCTTTACTTTGGCCCAGAGAGGGCAGTGGAATCAATGTGGAAACGATAAGGTGGTGTCAAAAAGCGGGGATTTTTTTTTTCTTTTTTACATGTACTCACTCTGGAGCTATCTCATCATTTTTAAATCTCAAATAAAATTATCTGTCCAAGAAAAAGAAATAAGGTAAGTATGTTAAAATCAAGTATGTGAAAAAATAAATTGCTCATGTTTCTGGGCTGTATTTTGGAGCAGATTGGCTGTCAGATGAACGGTGATCAAAGAATATGCTGAATCCTTCTCATAACATACTCTTACACAAATGTGTTTCAGTTTGTGCATGGTTTGTGCACAGGCGTGGGCCAGCGAGAGAAGGAGTGTGTGAGAGACAAATCGTGAGAGAAACAGACAGATTGTGGTGGCTTTGATGTGCGCTCAGCGCTCGGCCCTCAGAATAGATACTAGGTGGGAAAAAAAAGGAATATCATAGGACAAATGTCTCGCTGCAAACCACTACAGTGGAAGAGTGTGTAGGACTCTGTGTGCGTGTATGGTGTCGTAATTGGCAAATGGCTTGCACACACTCATTCATGTGTGCAGACTATCGAGATGTCAATCACTAGGAGTGATGAAGTAGAAAGGAGTTTTTTCTCTCAAATATCCTCAAGCAGGGCAGACAACTGACACGCCTTTAAAGGGAAACAAAACAGCCCCTACCACATCTAAATCTTGTTGTATTCTCTTCTCCTCACAAGAAACTTGTGTGATCAGAACCCTGCCACCAATATGCTCCCCATATGTCCAAGTCTACTCTTTTATTTTTTGTTTTTTTTGGGAATTTGGCTTTTTGGGTACATATCTGTTTATCTGTTCTTTGCTCTATGTATCTTGTAGACTAAAGGAATTCTCTGATTGCATGAATGCTGACAGTCCGTCACTGAGCACTGACTTGATGGCCTGTTTTATCAATAACACACGAAGCACTGTTTGGAAAAATAGAGCAACGTGGAAAAAGTCTGCAGTTCCCAACTTTTTTTGTACCTCCACCTCTCTGTCAGTCGTGTTCAAAATATGTTCATTACGTTTCAAAGCAGATATTATTTAAACCATTTATTATATAATTGTATAAAATATTGACTTCATAGAATGGGATACTGTAATAATATTATTTTGTCATACAGTTCAACCGTCAATGTTGTATTTGTTTTATAGTTTATATAATACTACTTCAGCTACTGCTTCTACTTTCAGACATCGTCTTTTAAGTAACTTTTCCAACTGTCTATCCATTACTAATGTCATTTATTTAATTTAATTTATCACCATTTATGTCATCTATCAGCTTTTCATCCATTATTTTCAGTCTTCCATTATCCAGTATTTTATGTATTTCCACCAAAGTTTTTATCCATTACTTTAAGTTAACTATTAGCCATTTCATCCATAGCTATTGTTTTTCAGTTGTTTCAAACAATGGATCCATTACATTTAGCTAAACCATTTTAATCTGTTAAACTAATTTTATCTAACAATTATCTTACAATTTTTAGCTAAATATTTCAACCATGACTCCATTACTTCTAGCTAATTGTTTAAACTGTTGAGCTGCTTTTATTATCAATTTCAACTAACCCTGACCTTTAACTATTTTAACCACTGATCCATTGATGTTGGCTAACTGTTTGGACTGTTTGCTTTCTAACTTGTTTTCACATTCTCTCCATTGCGTCATGTGGTGTTCAGGTGACTCGATATGTATTGATTATTAAGACAAATTTTTTAAAATATGTAATTCATGCTTCATTTTAGTTGGGCTGCTTCACAGACTTTCCACATACCCCCTGGCAACTGCAGAAGTCCCCTCCATTGCACAAATACCCGAGGTTGGGAATCACTGGCCTAAATAGGCCATCACTAAGACCCGTGGCTTAGCAGTGCAAACAGATCGTGCAGATATGAAGCACATCAAGCAACGTCAATGTTTTTTCAATCTAAATTCCAAGATTACTTCATTTTTTAGCACGGTGCCAGACCCCAGTCACAGCCAACATCTGAATACACCATCACTCACTGAAATATTACAGACATCAGAAACACACAAGCAGCGGGGATTTGAAAAATGAATCCACATAGTCACACGGCCCGTCTAATAATTAACGGATGCTATGACTCAACACGGTCACAGCACGGTAATTATCTGAGGAGGCTGTCATATTTATTTAACTAGGAAGCTAAGACTGCTGAAGTCCAGCCATGTCGTATGTAAGATCGTGTCAGATTGAAACCATGACACATTAGGCTGATTCCCCCCCTCCCCTTCCTCTCTCTCTGTTGAGGCAGGGTGGTCCTCACTCTGGCTCCGGCCTGGTGTGTGTGTGTATGTGAGACTGTCACAACAACACAACCCCCAGAAAATCTCTTAACATACACACTAATTCTGCACAGACACGCACATCTTGCATTTCCACATGCGCATACACCGAAACCTCTGTCCCGTCTGCAGGGACAGAAACAACAAGGCTGCCATTGACACTGACCCCAACCTCCATCCCATCTCTCCATCCCCCTGGCCCTCATCACCCTCCCACGTTGCCCGGGCTCGGCGCTGGCCACGGGGCCGAGAATGCGGTTCAGGTGCAGAACTCTGCTGTTTCCAATTAGCCGGGTATAAATTAGCATCGCTCTCTCCTGTCCTCTCTCCAAACATTGCTGTCTCTTCATCCTTGTCGACCCTCCACACTTCACTCTGCCTCTGACCTCCCGCCCGTATCACTCCAACACATAAATTCACCTCCTTTATGGCTCTTGTCGGCAACCTCTGACTCCCCTAACTCATGCTCTGTGCTGTTAATGTGCAGTGCATTTGGTATAAAACCCTCCATTTTCAGTCAATGAGAGTATAAATCCTTTGCCATATATCTGACTTTGAAAGGAATATAACTTCTGGTTTTACTGTACAGTCTGGTTACTGTAACTCAGATATTTCACGAAAGGCAAGGACATAGCCTGACACATGCGCTCCACATTGCGGCAAGGCATGCACTGATAAGGTAACACTGAGATTCAATTACTCTGTGAGAGGAAATGTAGCCTTATTCCTGGACTTATTACACGGTGTGTTTGCGAGCTTTTTGTTCCACAGGTCAGTCTGTTAAAGTGAGTGTTATTTTTCCAGGGCGGAGAGATCAGCTGCAGTGTAGCCAAGTAAGACCTGAGGTCACCCTGGCACTGAGAGTTCACATCTGTTCAAATAAACCTCCGCTGTGCCATCAGCAGTGAAAACACACACACACATTCACTGCAGACATGCAGATACACACATGCACGCAGTTGTTGACTATAACTCAGCACATTACTCAAGTAGTCTGCTAAAATGAATGCAGCTCCATACATTTCAGATGGAACTTTTGGACTTTCTTATGTTGTCCCTTTCAGTTTAAGAGTTTACATACAGGACGTATGATGAATTCATAACATGTGATACGAGATTATGACAGTAATCCCCAACTTGGAGATACTTCTGCAGTTGCCTGGAGTGGAAAGATTATAAAGTAGTTCAACTAATTTGAAAAAAAGAAAAGAAATTACAGTTTAAAAAAAATCCACATGTTGAATCAGATGTAATGCCAGATGTAACACTAGATGCTGCAATTGAGAAGTTGTTTTTTTTTTAATAAATAGCAAGAGACCAAAGAAGTTTAAACCGTAGTGAATAAATATTTGAATTATAAGTGCATATAAGTATGTAGGTAAATACATTTATAAATAAATATATATATGTAATTACCTATGTTAATATTTAAGTTTATAGATAAATAAATTGTATTATATATAATAGGTAGTAATGAAGAAGTAACATTTTTTCTGGATTAGTTAACCAAAGGTGTATAATGATTACAATATAAAATAGTTACAATTACCCTCGCCTGGACCAACTCCAACACTAAACCGTTACTTACACACCAGTATTGATAACCTATAGATAACATAGTTAAACACAGTACTGTTATTTTTTGGTGCTCAAAAACAATACATTCATTTAAACACACATTTTTTTTTAAAAGCACACGCCACTTAAAATAAAGAAAAAAAAATAGGTAAGGTAATAACAAACAAATGCCATGATAATATTTCATCATCCACTTCTTTCACATTCCTGACTTTGGCACCTGTCATGTGTGTGGTTTTTCTTTTTTTTTTTTTTACAAGCTCAGGCTGCCGTTACAGAGAACATAGCACACGGGAGGGAAATTTACAGAGCGTGTCCTCCCCAGGCCGTGCAGTGTTCACAGGGATCAAATACTCCCAAGGTGTAGTGTGTGTGTATATAACTCTATATTCTTCTCCACCACCGCTACTACCACCAGAGCTGCAGCCACAGCCTTTTTACAGAGCCCAGGACCTCAGCGTGCCCTCTGAGTTTTCTCTTTATGAGCTCTAGCTCATCCCTTGACTTGCAGAGAAAACAAGAGCAGAGTAGGCTTTTATAGGACTCCTGGGGAAAACACAAAAAGAAGGAGGCAGAAAAAAAATAATGGAGTAAAGTTTTTAGCAGTCAGCTTAAGACTTCTGCTGTCTGAAAGATGGCAGGAGAAGGGGGGACTGATAGACGAAGTCAAAGTGTTGGCTGCAGGATTAGACAGAATGTTGCCCCATTTACTGCAGCCTCTGACCTTCAGCTGCCTGGAACATGTTAGAAAAATGTTAGAAAGAGGTGAAGCAGATGAAGAGAAATAGAGAGCAGGCACAAGGAGGGTGTGAACTTTCCCCCACCGACACGAGCTCACTTATGTGGGCTCCCTCCTCCATAGGAGTCCTGAAGATAAACACGGCTGTTCGTTTAACATCTTTAACCTCTTCTCCTGACCTCAGTTCGTCCCTCCTTTTTTCAAAATCATGTCCACTTTTCTCTCTCTCCCAAAAACTTTCTCTCTTCCACTCCTCTTTGTTACTTCCTCTCTCTCTCTCTCTCTCTCTCTCTCTCTGTCCAGATGTTTGGCCCAGCAGCAGCAACAGCCACAGTGAGAGAGAGGACCTGGGGGCTACGCTGTGGGGATCTTCAGCGTGGACTGGAATGCTGACCCTCTATCCATCTCCATCAGGGGAGACGCATATGTTTGACTTGAGATGTGATTGTGTTTTCTCTTCCCCACACCTGCAGCTTCCTCTGAACCATGCCCCCCACCCCCGCCTCCTCCTCCTTCGAGTCTCTGGACTCTCACTGATCAATTGCTTTAACTTGGAAAAACAGTCATCCAGCTGCTACTGCTTTTCCTCATGTTTTATATTTTCTGCTAGTGTTCCCTTTGGGCCGACCTGAGGAGGGAGAGCTGGAGATGCTTCTCAGCAAACAGACTTTTGGGAAGTATTTTAATCCAATGAAGTCATGAAACGAAGCAGCCATGCTCAGTCCACTGACAGCTCCTGTCTCTTTCTGCTGTCTGCTGTCACTTCTGCTTTGATTGACTGCTGTGAAAGCAGGCCGCTGAGGGAGTAGTGCCGTTATCAGAGGCAACTCATGTGGGATCTGCATAAAATAATAAACCTTCTCTGTGTTATGATGGCGTTCTCTCCACCCAGAGCTGAGCAGGCACTGTGACTTTCAACAAACTGTGGTTTGGTGCAGATCAAACGTTCCTCTCGTTCTTGGATTTATCATGCAGCAAACCCGCCCTCATTAGTCAATGGCACTCAGCAAGTTGTAGCGTCTAATTCTCTGGGGCCGCCCAAACTTATCACCCTTCATTTCAACATGGTGGGTCGCCTCAATGCTGAAACTCTCTCAAGCATTTCCAGACATCTAACAGCCACATTTATTTATTGACTTCATTTCGCTTACGGGACAGCCTTATACAGCTCCCTTGAGTGACACAGAGTTAATGTAGAACTGTTCATTGCTCATGATTGTTTTTTCACTCCTTCTCCTCTTCTACCACCACCTACTCTCCCTTTTTTAAACTGTTCTTAAGTGTTTAAACACTTGGGTAATGACGTGCTGTTGTGGAAGTGAAAAACCATGTGGGGAAAAAAAGGAAAACATCCCCCAGTATCCCATCCAGGGCTTTTTCCCCTGAGGAGAGAGTGAACCACCAAGGGTGGGATGAGAGTGAGGAAGGCCCTGTTAATCAAAATGAAGGAGCACCTCTCAGGGCCCTTGTGTCGACGAGGCCACAGAGAAGCACGCATCCCCCCTTTGCTCCAGGAACATGAAGCTCCGAGTGTAAAGAGAGATCCAGACGCTATCCTGCCCACAGCAAGCAGCAACTGTCTCAACTGCAAATATTCCATTAGTTGCTTCCTGTTTACTCTTTCCAGCATCATGTACACAACAAGTCAGACTAACTGAAACCATTATTATAGATTAATTTTATGTAGCCTTTATTTCAGTTAAATAATGACTTTCTACATATTCTCAATTGCAACATGTATGTTAAGTTGATACAGTGGATTTTTTTGTAGAAATGTCCTTTTCTTTTTCCGTTTCTCTTTACTGCAGATATATAATAATTAGCCTGTGTAAATTAAAATATACCATTGGCATAAAATGATGTATGGATAGAGATGGACACGGAAGTGTTGAATACAAATGAGTGACTTTTATACTTTCATAACATACTGCATATACTGCATGAGGATGTTTTTGGCATTTTTTAAAAACCGTACTATGCCTTTCTTAACTTTTAACAACATCTTATACTGAGCTTTTATTTGCATTTTGTGACTATGTGACTATGTATACTATAACAGTTTTTGACTCATATTAGAAAAGTACAATATATTGTACAAATGTCAAAAATGTAAAAAATATAATGTATTATAAAAAAATCAACATAGAAAAGTTTATCATAAATTATTCTATCACGTCAAAATTCTTTGAATTGTTTTTTCCATTTTTATGACATACAATTTTATTGTATTATATCTTTTATATTTTACTTGACTTGTACTGTATTATGACTTTTCTTTACAATTTTTGAACACATTATACTATTAAGGATTGATGACACGGATTGCAGATGTAGTAATGATGTAATAAAAAAAATAGATAATATATGGTTAAATTTTTCAAAATTACAAAAGCGTATTAAATCAAACATGAAACCACCATGTGAACCAAAACACAAAAAACATCAAAAACATCAAGTGTTTTAAACACACTCAGAACGATAACATCTGTTAAGATGTAACAAAAAGGCAACCTATGCAAAACTATGGCATGTCATAGAAATGCAAAACAACGCCAGCGGCCAGAAAAAAAGTTGTCATACTAAACTATGTCGAAAAAAGGCGAAAAATGTAAAAAAATGCATGGAAATGTTGCACAAGAGTGTTTTATCAACCTTCCATGCCATAACATGTGTCAAAAAGGCCAAAAAAGGTCATTTTTGAGAAAACCAAAAATGGGCCAGAAAAAAAAAGTTGCCATACTAAACTATGTCGAAAAAGGCGAAAAATGTCAAAAAATCAAAAGTGCCAAAAATGCATGGAAATGTTGCACAAGAGTGTTTTATCAACCTTCCATGCCATAACATGTGTCAAAAAGGCCAAAAAAGGTCATTTTTGAGAAAACCAAAAATGGGCCAGAAAAAAAAGTTGCCATACAAAACTATGTCGAAAAAGGCGAAAAATGTCAAAAAATCAAAAGTGCCAAAAATGCATGGAAATGTTGCACAAGAGTGTTTTATCAACCTTCCATGCCATAACATGTGTCAAAAAGGCCAAAAAAGGTCATTTTTGAGAAAACCAAAAATGGGCCAGAAAAAAAAAGTTGCCATACTAAACTATGTCGAAAAAGGCGAAAAATGTCAAAAAATCAAAAGTGCCAAAAATGCATGGAAATGTTGCACAAGAGTGTTTTATCAACCTTCCATGCCATAACATGTGTCAAAAAGGCCAAAAAGGGTCATTTTTGAGAACGTCAAAAATGGGCCAGAAAAAAAAGTTGCCATACTAAACTATGTCGAAAAAAAGGCGAAAAATGTCAAAAAATCATAAAAGTGCCAAAAATGCATGGAAATGTTGCACAAAGAGTGTTTTATCAACCTTCCATGCCATAACATGTGTCAAAAAGGCCAAAAAAGGTCATTTTTGAGAACGTCAAAAATGGGCCAGAAAAAAAGTTGCCATACTAAACTATGTCGAAAAAAGGCGAAAAATGTCAAAAAATCAAAAGTTCCAAAAATGCATGGAAATGTTGCACAAGAGTGTTTTATCAACCTTCCATGCCATAACATGTGTCAAAAAGGCCAAAAAAGGTCATTTTTGAGAACGTCAAAAATGGGCCAGAAAAAAAGTTACCATACTATACTATGTCGAAAAATGTCAAAAAATCAAAAGTGCCAAAAATGCATGGAAATGTTGCACGAGAGTGTTTTATCAACCTTCCATGAAATAACATGTGTCAAAAAGGCCAAAAAGGATCATTTTTGAGAACGTCAAAAATGGGCCAGAATAAAAGTTGCCATGCTATACTATGTCGAAAAAGGCGAAAAATGTCAAAAAATCAAAAGTGCCAAAAATGCATGGAAATGTTGCACAATAGTGTTTTATCAACCTTCCATGCCATAACATGTGTGAAAAAGGCCAAAAAGGTCATTTTTGAGAACGTCAAAAATGGGCCAGAAAAAAAGTTGCCATACTATACTATGTCGAAAAAAGGCGAAAAATGTCAAAAAATCAAAAGTGCCAAAAATGCATGGAAATGTTGCACAAGAGTGTTTTATCAACCTTCCATGCCATAACATGTGTCAAAAAAAAGGCCAAAAAGGTCATTTTGAGAACGTCAAAAATGGGCCAGAAAAAAAAGTTGCCATACTAAACTATGTCGAAAAAAAAAGCGAAAAATGTCAAAAAAAATCAAAAGTTCCAAAAATGCATGGAAATGTTGCACAAGAGTGTTTTATCAACCTTCCATGCCATAACATGTGTCAAAAAGGCCAAAAAAGGTCATTTTTGAGAACGTCAAAAATGGGCCAGAAAAAAAGTTACCACACTAAACTATGTCGAAAAAAGGCGAAAAATGTCAAAAATTTAAAACTTCCAAAAATGCATGGAAATGTTGCACAAGAGTATTTTATCAACCTTCCATGCCATAACATGTGTGAAAAAGGCCAAATAGGTCATTTTTGAGAACGTCAAATATGGGCCAGAAAAAAAGTTGCCATACTATACTATGTCGAAAAAAGGCGAAAAATGTCAAAAAATCAAAAGTGCCAAAAATGCATGGAAATGTTGCACAAGAGTGTTTTATCAACCTTCCATGCCATAACATGTGTCAAAAAAGGCCAAAAAGGTCATTTTTGAGAAAAGTCAAAAATGGGCCAGAAAAAAGTTGCCATACTAAACTATGTCGAAAAAAAAAAACAAGCGAAAAATGTCAAAAAATCAAAAGTTCCAAAAATGCATGGAAATGTTGCACAAGAGTGTTTTATCAACCTTCCATGCCATAACATGTGTCAAAAAAGGCCAAAAAGGTCATTTTGAGAACGTCAAAAATGGGCCAGAAAAAAAAATGTTGCCATACTAAACTATGTCGAAAAAAAGGCGAAAAATGTCAAAAAAATCAAAAGTGCAAAAATGCATGGAAATGTTGCACAAGAGTGTTTTATCAACCTTCCATGCCATAACATGTGTCAAAAAAAAGGCCAAAAAGGTCATTTTTGAGAAAGTCAAAAATGGGCCAGAAAAAAAGTTGCCATACTAAACTATGTCGAAAAAAAAAAAAAATGTCAAAAAAATCAAAAGTGCCAAAAATGCATGGAAATGTTGCACAAGAGTGTTTTATCAACCTTCCATGCCATAACATGTGTCAAAAAAAAAAAAGGGTCATTTTGAGAAAAGTCAAAAATGGGCCAGAAAAAAAGTTGCCATACTAAACTATGTCGAAAAAAAAAGCGAAAAATGTCAAAAAAATCAAAAAGTGCCAAAAATGCATGGAAATGTTGCACAAGAGTGTTTTATTAACCTTCCATGCCATAACATGTGTCAAAAAAGCCAAAAAAGGTCATTTTTGAGAACGTCAAAAATGGGCCAGAAAAAAAGTTGTCATACTAAACTATGTCGAAAAAAGGCGAAAAATGTCAAAAATCAAAAGTGCCAAAAATGCATGGAAATGTTGCACAAGAGTGTTTTATCAACCTTCCATGCCATAACATGTGTCAAAAAGGCCAAAAAAGGTCATTTTGAGAACGTCAAAAATGGGCCAGAAAAAAAAAGTTGCCATACTAAACTATGTCGAAAAAAAAGGCGAAAAAATGTCAAAAAAATCAAAAGTGCCAAAAATGCATGGAAATGTTGCACAAGAGTGTTTTATCAACCTTCCATGCCATAACATGTGTCAAAAAAGGCCAAAAAGGTCATTTTTTGAGAACGTCAAAAATGGGCCAGAAAAAAAGTTGCCATACTAAACTATGTCGAAAAAGGCGAAAAATGTCAAAAATCAAAAGTGCCAAAAATGCATGGAAATGTTGCACAAGAGTGTTTTATCAACCTTCCATGCCATAACATGTGTCAAAAAAAAAAAAAAAAAGGTCATTTTTGAGAAAGTCAAAAATGGGCCAGAAAAAAAAGTTGCCATACTAAACTATGTCGAAAAAGGCGAAAAATGTCAAAAAATCAAAAGTGCCAAAAATGCATGGAAATGTTGCACAAGAGTGTTTTATCAACCTTCCATGCCATAACATGTGTCAAAAAGGCCAAAAAGGTCATTTTTGAGAACGTCAAAAATGGGCCAGAAAAAAAGTTGCCATACTAAACTATGTCGAAAAAAGGCGAAAAATGTCAAAAAATCAAAAGTGCAAAAATGCATGGAAATGTTGCACAAGAGTGTTTTATCAACCTTCCATGCCATAACATGTGTCAAAAAGGCCAAAAAAGGTCATTTTTGAGAAAGTCAAAAATGGGCCAGAAAAAAAAGTTGCCATACTAAACTATGTCGAAAAAGGCGAAAAATGTCAAAAAATCAAAAGTGCCAAAAATGCATGGAAATGTTGCACAAGAGTGTTTTATCAACCTTCCATGCCATAACATGTGTCAAAAAGGCCAAAAAAGGTCATTTTTGAGAACGTCAAAAATGGGCCAGAAAAAAAGTTGCCATACTAAACTATGTCGAAAAAGGCGAAAAATGTCAAAAAATCAAAAGTGCCAAAAATGCATGGAAATGTTGCACAAGAGTGTTTTATCAACCTTCCATGCCATAACATGTGTCAAAAAGGCCAAAAAGGGTCATTTTTGAGAACGTCAAAAATGGGCCAGAAAAAAAAGTTGCCATACTAAACTATGTCGAAAAAAGCGAAAAATGTCAAAAAATCAAAAGTGCCAAAAATGCATGGAAATGTTGCACAAGAGTGTTTTATCAACCTTCCATGCCATAACATGTGTCAAAAAAAAGCCAAAAAGGTCATTTTGAGAACGTCAAAAATGGGCCAGAAAAAAAAAGTTGCCATACTAAACTATGTCGAAAAAAGGCGAAAAAAATGTCAAAAAATCAAAAGTGCCAAAAATGCATGGAAATGTTGCACAAGAGTGTTTTATCAACCTTCCATGCCATAACATGTGTCATCAAAAAGGCCAAAAAAGGTCATTTTGAGAACGTCAAAAATGGGCCAGAAAAAAAGTTGCCATACTAAACTATGTCGAAAAAAGGCGAAAAATGTCAAAAAATCAAAAGTGCCAAAAATGCATGGAAATGTTGCACAAGAGTGTTTTATCAACCTTCCATGCCATAACATGTGTCAAAAAAAAAGGCCAAAAAGGTCATTTTGAGAAAGTCAAAAATGGGCCAGAAAAAAAAAAGTTGCCATACTAAACTATGTCGAAAAAAAAAGCGAAAAAATGTCAAAAATCAAAAGTGCCAAAAATGCATGGAAATGTTGCACAAGAGTGTTTTATTAACCTTCCATGCCATAACATGTGTCAAAAAAGCCAAAAAAGGTCATTTTTGAGAACGTCAAAAATGGGCCAGAAAAAAAGTTGCCATACTAAACTATGTCGAAAAAAGGCGAAAAATGTCAAAAAATCAAAAGTGCCGAAAATGCATGGAAATGTTGCACAAGAGTGTTTTATTAACCTTCCATGCCATAACATGTGTCAAAAAAGCCAAAAAAGGTCATTTTTGAGAAAGTCAAAAATGGGCCAGAAAAAAAAGTTGCCATACTAAACTATGTCGAAAAAGGCGAAAAATGTCAAAAAATCAAAAGTGCCAAAAATGCATGGAAATGTTACACAAGAGTGTTTTATCAACCTTCCATGCCATAACATGTGTCAAAAAGGCCAAAAAGGTCATTTTGAGAAACGTCAAAAATGGGCCAGAAAAAAAAAAGTTGCCATACTAAACTATGTCGAAAAAAAATGAAAAATGTCAAAAAATCAAAAGTGCCAAAAATGCATGGAAATGTTGCACAAGAGTGTTTTATCAACCTTCCATGCCATAACATGTGTCAAAAAAAAAGGCCAAAAAGGTCATTTTGAGAAAGTCAAAATGGGCCAGAAAAAAAAGTTGCCATACTAAACTATGTCGAAAAAAAACGAAAAATGTCAAAAAATCAAAAGTGCCAAAAATGCATGGAAATGTTGCACAAGAGTGTTTTATCAACCTTCCATGCCATAACATGTGTCAAAAAGGCCAAAAAGGTCATTTTTGAGAACGTCAAAATGGGCCAGAAAAAAAAAAGTTGCCATACTAAACTATGTCGAAAAAGGCGAAAAATGTCAAAAAATCAAAAGTGCCAAAAATGCATGGAAATGTTGCACAAGAGTGTTTTATCAACCTTCCATGCCATAACATGTGTCAAAAGGCCAAAAAAGGTCATTTTGAGAAAAAGTCAAAAATGGGCCAGAAAAAAAGTTGCCATACTAAACTATGTCGAAAAAAATGAAAAATGTCAAAAAAATCAAAAGTGCCAAAAATGCATGGAAATGTGGCACAAGAGTGTTTTATCAACCTTCCATGCCATAACATGTGTCAAACAGGCCAAAAAGGGTCATTTTTGAGAACGTCAAAAATGGGCCAGAAAAAAAGTTGCCATACTAAACTATGTCGAAAAAGGCGAAAAATGTCAAAAAATCAAAAGTGCCAAAAATGCATGGAAATGTTGCACAAGAGTGTTTTATCAACCTTCCATGCCATAACATGTGTCAAAAAAAGGGCAAAAAGGGTCATTTTGAGAAAGTCAAAAATGGGCCAGAAAAAAAAGTTGCCATACTAAACTATGTCGAAAAAGGCGAAAAATGTCAAAAAATCAAAAGTGCCAAAAATGCATGGAAATGTTGCACAAGAGTGTTTTATCAACCTTCCATGCCATAACATGTGTCAAAAAAGGCCAAAAAAGGTCATTTTTGAGAACGTCAAAAATGGGCCAGAAAAAAAGTTGCCATACTAAACTATGTCGAAAAAAGGCGAAAAATGTCAAAAAATCAAAAGTGCCAAAAATGCATGGAAATGTTGCACAAGAGTGTTTTATCAACCTTCCATGCCATAACATGTGTCAAAAAGGCCAAAAAAGGTCATTTTTGAGAAAGTCAAAAATGGGCCAGAAAAAAAAAAGTTGCCATACTAAACTATGTCGAAAAAAAAATGAAAAAATGTCAAAAAATCAAAAGTGCCAAAAATGCATGGAAATGTTGCACAAGAGTGTTTTATCAACCTTCCATGCCATAACATGTGTCAAAAAAAAAGGCCAAAAAGGGTCATTTTTGAGAACGTCAAAAATGGGCCAGAAAAAAAGTTGCCATACTAAACTATGTCGAAAAAGGCGAAAAATGTCAAAAAATCAAAAGTGCCAAAAATGCATGGAAATGTTGCACAAGAGTGTTTTATCAACCTTCCATGCCATAACATGTGTCAAAAAAGGCCAAAAAAGGTCATTTTTGAGAACGTCAAAATGGGCCAGAAAAAAAAAGTTGCCATACTAAACTATGTCGAAAAAAGGCGAAAAATGTCAAAAAATCAAAAAGTGCAAAAATGCATGGAAATGTTGCACAAGAGTGTTTTATCAACCTTCCATGCCATAACATGTGTCAAAAAAAGGCCAAAAAGGTCATTTTTGAGAACGTCAAAATGGGCCAGAAAAAAAGTTGCCATACTAAACTATGTCGAAAAAAAGGCGAAAAATGTCAAAAAATCAAAAGTGCCAAAAAATGCATGGAAATGTTGCACAAGAGTGTTTTATCAACCTTCCATGCCATAACATGTGTCAAAAAGGCAAAAAAGGGTCATTTTTGAGAACGTCAAAAATGGGCCAGAAAAAAAAGTTGCCATACTAAACTATGTCGAAAAAGGCGAAAAATGTCAAAAAATCAAAAGTGCCAAAAATGCATGGAAATGTTGCACAAGAGTGTTTTATCAACCTTCCATGCCATAACATGTGTCAAAAAGGCCAAAAAGGGTCATTTTTGAGAACGTCAAAAATGGGCCAGAAAAAAAGTTGTCATACTAAACTATGTCGAAAAAAGGCGAAAAATGTCAAAAAATCAAAAGTGCCAAAAATGCATGGAAATGTTGCAAAAGAGTGTTTTATCAACCTTCCATGCCATAACATGTGTCAAAAAGGCCAAAAAAGGTCATTTTTGAGAAAGTCAAAAATGGGCCAGAAAAAAAAGTTGCCATACTAAACTATGTCGAAAAAGGCGAAAAATGTCAAAAAATCAAAAGTGCCAAAAATGCATGGAAATGTGGCACAAGAGTGTTTTATCAACCTTCCATGCCATAACATGTGTCAAAAAGGCCAAAAAAGGTCATTTTTGAGAACGTCAAAAATGGGCCAGAAAAAAAGTTGCCATACTAAACTATGTCGAAAAAGGCGAAAAATGTCAAAAAATCAAAAGTGCCAAAAATGCATGGAAATGTTGCACAAGAGTGTTTTATCAACCTTCCATGCCATAACATGTGTCAAAAAGGCCAAAAAAGGTCATTTTTGAGAAAGTCAAAAATGGGCCAGAAAAAAAAGTTGCCATACTAAACTATGTCGAAAAAGGCGAAAAATGTCAAAAAATCAAAAGTGCCAAAATGCATGGAAATGTTGCACAAGAGTGTTTTATCAACCTTCCATGAAAAAACATGTGTGAAAAAGGCAAAAAAGGGTCATTTTTGAGAAACTCAAAAATGGGCCAGAAAAAAAGTTGCCATACTAAACTGTGTCGAAAAAGGCGAAAAATGTCAAAAAATCAAAAGTGCCAAAAATGCATGGAAATGTTGCACAAGAGTGTTTTATCAACCTTCCATGCCATAACATGTGTCAAAAAGGCCAAAAAAGGTCATTTTTGAGAACGTCAAAAATGGGCCAGAAAAAAAGTTGCCATACTAAACTATGTCGAAAAAGGCGAAAAATGTCAAAAAATCAAAAGTGCCAAAAATGCATGGAAATGTTGCACAAGAGTGTTTTATCAACCTTCCATGCCATAACATGTGTCAAAAAGGCCAAAAAGGGTCATTTTTGAGAACGTCAAAAATGGGCCAGAAAAAAAGTTGCCATACTAAACTATGTCGAAAAAGGCGAAAAATGTCAAAAAATAAAAACTGCAAAAAATGCATGGAAATGTTGCACAAGAGTGTTTTATCAACCTTCCATGCCATAACATGTGTCAAAAAAGGCCAAAAAAAAGGTCATTTTTGAGAACGTCAAAATGGGCCAGAAAAAAGTTGCCATACTAAACTATGTCGAAAAAAAAAGAAAAAATGTCAAAAATCAAAAGTGCCAAAAATGCATGGAAATGTTGCACAAGAGTGTTTTATCAACCTTCCATGCCATAACATGTGTCAAAAAAAGCCAAAAAGGTCATTTTGAGAACGTCAAAAATGGGCCAGAAAAAAAAAGTTGCCATACTAAACTATGTCGAAAAAAAAAGCGAAAAATGTCAAAAAATCAAAAGTGCCAAAAATGCATGGAAATGTTGCACAAGAGTGTTTTATCAACCTTCCATGCCATAACATGTGTCAAAAAAAAAAGCCAAAAAAGGTCATTTTGAGAACGTCAAAAATGGGCCAGAAAAAAAAGTGCCATACTAAACTATGTCGAAAAAAGGCTAAAAATGTCAAAAAATCAAAAGTGCCAAAAATGCATGGAAATGTTGCACAAGAGTGTTTTATCAACCTTCCATGCCATAACATGTGTCAAAAAAGGCTTAAAAAGGTCATTTTGAGAACGTCAAAAATGGGCCAGAAAAAAGTTGCCATACTAAACTATGTCGAAAAAAAAAGCGAAAAATGTCAAAAAATCAAAAGTGCAAAAATGCATGGAAATGTTGCACAAGAGTGTTTTATCAACCTTCCATGCCATAACATGTGTCAAAAAAGGCCAAAAAAAAGGTCATTTTTGAGAAAGTCAAAAATGGGCAGAAAAAAAAAGTTGCCATACTAAACTATGTCGAAAAAAGCGAAAAATGTCAAAAAATCAAAAGTGCCAAAATGCATGGAAATGTTGCACAAGAGTGTTTTATCAACCTTCCATGCCATAACATGTGTCAAAAAAAAGGCCAAAAAGGTCATTTTGAGAACGTCAAAAATGGGCCAGAAAAAAGTTGCCATACTAAACTATGTCGAAAAAAAGGCGAAAAATGTCAAAAAATCAAAAGTGCCAAAAATGCATGGAAATGTTGCACAAGAGTGTTTTATCAACCTTCCATGCCATAACATGTGTCAAAAAAAAGGCAAAAAAGGTCATTTTTGAGAAAAGTCAAAAATGGGCCAGAAAAAAAAAAGTTGCCATACTAAACTATGTCGAAAAAAAAGGCGAAAAATGTCAAAAAATCAAAAGTGCAAAAAATGCATGGAAATGTTGCACAAGAGTGTTTTATCAACCTTCCATGCCATAACATGTGTCAAAAAAGGCCAAAAAGGGTCATTTTGAGAACGTCAAAAATGGGCCAGAAAAAAAGTTGCCATACTAAACTATGTCGAAAAAAAAAGGCGAAAAATGTCAAAAAATCAAAAGTGCCAAAATGCATGGAAATGTTGCACAAGAGTGTTTATCAACCTTCCATGCCATAACATGTGTCAAAAAGGCAAAAAAAGGTCATTTTGAGAAACGTCAAAAATGGGCCAGAAAAAAAAGTTGCCATACTAAACTATGTCGAAAAAAAGGCGAAAAAAATGTCAAAAAAATCAAAAGTGCAAAAAATGCATGGAAATGTTGCACAAGAGTGTTTTATCAACCTTCCATGCCATAACATGTGTCAAAAAGGCCAAAAAAGGTCATTTTGAGAAAGTCAAAAATGGGCCAGAAAAAAAAAGTTGCCATACTAAACTATGTCGAAAAAAAAGCGAAAAATGTCAAAAAATCAAAAGTGCCAAAAATGCATGGAAATGTTGCACAAGAGTGTTTTATCAACCTTCCATGCCATAACATGTGTCAAAAAAAAAAATGGCCAAAAAAGGTCATTTTTGAGAAACTAGTCAAAAATGGGCCAGAAAAAAAGTTGCCATACTAAACTATGTCGAAAAAAAGCGAAAAAAATGTCAAAAAAATCAAAAGTTCAAAAAATGCATGGAAATGTTGCACAAGAGTGTTTTATCAACCTTCCATGCCATAACATGTGTCAAAAAAGGCCAAAAAGGTCATTTTTGAGAAAACGTCAAAAATGGGCCAGAAAAAAAAAGTTGCCATACTAAACTATGTCGAAAAAAAAAGCGAAAAATGTCAAAAAAATCAAAAGTGCCAAAATGCATGGAAATGTTGCACAAGAGTGTTTTATCAACCTTCCATGCCATAACATGTGTCAAAAAAGCCAAAAAAGGTCATTTTGAGAACGTCAAAATGGGCCAGAAAAAAAGTTGCCATACTAAACTATGTCGAAAAAAAGGCGAAAAATGTCAAAAAAATCAAAAGTGCAAAAATGCATGGAAATGTTGCACAAGAGTGTTTTATCAACCTTCCATGCCATAACATGTGTCAAAAAAAGGCCAAAAAGGTCATTTTGAGAAAGTCAAAAATGGGCCAGAAAAAAAGTTGCCATACTAAACTATGTCGAAAAAAGGCGAAAAATGTCAAAAAATCAAAAGTGCCAAAAATGCATGGAAATGTTGCACAAGAGTGTTTTATCAACCTTCCATGCCATAACATGTGTCAAAAAGGCCAAAAAGGGTCATTTTTGAGAACGTCAAAAATGGGCCAGAAAAAAAGTTGTCATACTAAACTATGTCGAAAAAGGCGAAAAATGTCAAAAAATCAAAAGTTCCAAAAATGCATGGAAATGTTGCACAAGAGTGGTTTATCAACCTTCCATGCCATAACATGTGTCAAAAAGGCCAAAAAGGGTCATTTTGAGAACGTCAAAAATAGGCCAGAAAAAAAATTGCCATGCTATACTATGTCGAAAAATGTCAAAAAATTCACAATTACAAAAATGCATGGAAATGTTGCACAAGAGTGTTTTATCAACATTCCATGCCATAACATGTGTCAAAAAGGCCAAAAAAGGTCATTTTTGAGAAAGTCAAAAATGGGCCAGAAAAAAAGTTGCCATACTAAACTATGTCGAAAAAGGCGAAAAATGTCAAAAAATCAAAAGTGCCAAAAATGCATGGAAATGTGGCACAAGAGTGTTTTATCAACCTTCCATGCCATAACATGTGTCAAAAAGGCCAAAAAGGGTCATTTTTGAGAACGTCAAAAATGGGCCAGAAAGAAAGTTGTCATACTAAACTATGTCGAAAAAAAACGAAAAATGTCAAAAAATTAAAAGTTCCAAAAATGTATGGAAATGTTGCACAAGAGTGGTTTATCAACCTTCCATGCCATAACATGTGTCAAAAAGGCCAAAAAGGGTCATTTTTGAGAACGTCAAAAATGGGCCAGAAAAAAAGTTGCCACACTAAACTATGTCATAAAAGGCGAAAAATGTCAAAAAATAAAAACTGCCAAATATGCATGGAAATGTTGCACAAGAGTGTTTTATCAACCTTCCATGCCGTAACATGTGTCAAAAAGGCCAAAAATGGTCATTTTTGAGAACGTCAAAAATGGGCCAGAAAAAAAGTTGCCATACTAAACTATGTCGTAAAAGGCGAAAAATGTCAAAAAATCAAAAGTTCCAAAAATGTATGGAAATGTTGCACAAGAGTGTTTTATCAACCTTCCATGCCATAACATGTGTCAAAAAGGCCAAAAAGGGTCATTTTTGAGAACGTCAAAAATGGGCCAGAAAAAAAGTTGTCATACTAAACTATGTCATAAAAAAACGAAAAATGTCAAAAAATCAAAAGTTCCAAAAATGTATGGAAATGTTGCACAAGAGTGTTTTATCAACCTTCCATGCCATAACATGTGTCAAAAAAAGGCCAAAAAGGTCATTTTGAGAACGTCAAAAATGGGCCAGAAAAAAAAAGTTGCCATACTAAACTATGTCGAAAAAAAGCGAAAAATGTCAAAAAATCAAAAGTGCCAAAAATGCATGGAAATGTTGCACAAGAGTGTTTTATCAACCTTCCATGCCATAACATGTGTCAAAAAAGGCCAAAAAAAGGTCATTTTTGAGAACGTCAAAATGGGCCAGAAAAAAAAGTTGCCATACTAAACTATGTCGAAAAAAAGGCGAAAAATGTCAAAAAATCAAAAAGTTCAAAAATGCATGGAAATGTTGCACAAGAGTGTTTTATCAACCTTCCATGCCATAACATGTGTCAAAAAGGCCAAAAAGGTCATTTTTGAGAACGTCAAAAATGGGCCAGAAAAAAAAAGTTTGCCATACTAAACTATGTCGAAAAAGGCGAAAAATGTCAAAAAATCAAAAGTGCCAAAAATGCATGGAAATGTTGCGCAATAGTGTTTTATCAACCTTCCATGCCATAACATGTGTCAAAAAGGCCAAAAAAGGTCATTTTTGAGAACGTCTAAAATAGGCCAGAAAAAAAGTTGCCATACTAAACTATGTCGAAAAAGAGCGAAAAATGTCAAAAAATTAAAAGTTCCAAAAATGCATGGAAATGTTGCACAAGAGTGTTTTATTAACCTTCCATGCCATAACATGTGTCAAAAAGGCCAAAAAAGGTCATTTTTGAGAACGTCAAAAATGGGCCAGAAAAAAAGTTACCATACTATACTATGTCGAAAAATGTCAAAAAATCAAAAGTGCCAAAAATGCATGGAAATGTTGCACAAGAGTGTTTTATCAACCTTCCATGCCATAACATGTGTCAAAAAGGCCAAAAAGTTCATTTTTGAGAACGTCAAAAATGGACCAGAAAAAAAGTTGCCATACTATACTATGTCGAAAAAGGCGAAAAATGTCAAAAAATAAAAACTGCCAAAAATGCATGGAAATGTTGCACAAGAGTGTTTTATCAACCTTCCATGCCATAACATGTGTCAAAAAGGCCAAAAATGGTCATTTTTGAGAACGTCAAAAATGGGCCAGAAAAAAAGTTGCCATACTAAACTATGTCGTAAAAGGCGAAAAATGTCAAAAAATCAAAAGTTCCAAAAATGTATGGAAATGTTGCACAAGAGTGTTTTATCAACCTTCCATGCCATAACATGTGTCAAAAAAGGCCAAAAAGGTCATTTTTGAGAACGTCAAAATGGGCCAGAAAAAAAAAGTTGCCATACTAAACTATGTCGAAAAAGGCGAAAAATGTCAAAAAATCAAAAGTGCCAAAAATGCATGGAAATGTTGCACGAGAGTGTTTTATCAACCTTCCATGAAATAACGTGTCAACAAGGCCAAAAAGTTCATTTTTGAGAACGTCAAAAATGGACCAGAAAAAAAGTTGCCATACTAAACTATGTCGAAAAAGGCGAAAAATGTCAAAAAATTAAAAGTTCCAAAAATGAATGTAAATGTTGCACAAGAGTGTTTTATCAACCTTCCATGCCATAACATGTGTCAAAAAGGCCAAAAAGGGTCATTTTTGAGAATGTCAAAAATGGGCCAGAAAAAAATTACCACACTAAACTATGTCGAAAAAAGGCGAAAAATGTCAAAAAAATCAAAAGTGCCGAAAATGCATGGAAATGTTGCACAAGAGTGTTTTATTAACCTTCCATGCCATAACATGTGTCAAAAAAGCCAAAAAAGGTCATTTTTGAGAACGTCAAAAATGGGCCAGAAAAGAAGTTGCCATACTAAACTATGTCGAAAAAAAGCGAAAAATGTCAAAAAATTCACAGCTCCAAAAATGCATGGAAATGTTGCACAAGAGTGTTTTATCAACCTTCCATGAAATAACATGTGTCAAAAAAGGCCAAAAAAGGGTCATTTTTGAGAAAGTCAAAAATGGACCAGAAAAAAAGTTACCACACTAAACTATGTCGAAAAAAGCGAAAAATGTCAAAAAATTAAAAGTTCCAAAAATGCATGGAAATGTTGCACAAGAGTGTTTTATCAACCTTCCATGCCATAACATGTGTCAAAAAGGCCAAAAAAGGTCATTTTTGAGAACGTCAAAAATGGGCCAGAAAAAAAGTTACCACACTAAACTATGTCGAAAAAAAGCGAAAAATGTCAAAAAATTAAAAGTTCCAAAAATGCATGGAAATGTTGCACAAGAGTGTTTTATCGACCTTCCATGCCATAACATGTGTCAAAAAAGGCCAAAAAGGGTCATTTTGAGAACGTCAAAATGGGCCAGAAAAAAAAAAAAAAGCCATACTAAACTATGTCAAAAAAAAAAGAAAAAATGTCAAAAAATTAAACGTTCCAAAAATGCATGGAAATGTTGCACAAGAGTGTTTTATCAACCTTCCATGCCATAACATGTGTCAAAAAGGACAAAAAAGGTCATTTTTGAGAACGTCAAAAATGGTCCAGAAAAAAAGTTACCACACTAAACTATGTCGAAAAAAAGCGAAAAATGTCAAAAATTCAAAAGTGCCAAAAATGCATGGAAATGTTGCACAAGAGTGTTTTATTAACCTTCCATGCCATTACATGTGTCAAAAAGGCCAAAAAGGGTCATTTTTGAGAACGTCAAAAATGGGCCAGAAAAAAAGTTGCCATACCAAACTATGTCGAAAAAGGCGAAAAATGTCAAAAAATTAAAAGTTCCAAAAATGCATGAAAATGTTGCACAAGAGTGTTTTATCAACCTTCCATGCCATAACATGTGTCAAAAAGGCCAAAAAGGGTCATTTTTGAGAACGTCAAAAATGGGCCAGAAAAAAAGTTGCCATACTATACTAAGTCGAAAAATGTCAAAAAATCAAAAGTGCCAAAAATGCATGGAAATGTTGCGCAATAGTGTTTTATCAACCTTCCATGCCATTACATGTGTGAAAAAGGCCAAAAAGGGTCATTTTTGAGAACGTCAAAAATGGGCCAGAAAAAAAGTTGCCATACTAAACTATGTCGAAAAAGGCAAAAAATGTCAAAAAATTAAAAGTTCCAAAAATGCATGGAAATGTTGCACAAGAGTGTTTTATCAACCTTCCATGAAATAACATGTGTCAAAAAGGCCAAAAAAGGGTCATTTTTGAGAAAGTCAAAAATGGACCAGAAAAAAACTTGCCATACTATTCTATGTCGTAGAAATGCAATAAATGTCATCAAGGAATGCAAGGAATGGTGTTGTCTTCACACCATAGATAAAATGTCTTAAAAATGAAAATATGGTCCCACTATAGCATGTCATAAAAATGCAAAAAATGTTTTAAAATATTACAATCCAAAACACCAAAAAGCATGGAGGAATAGCATTAAATGAAAGCAAATTGAAAAAAGATGTTGTTTACCCTGTTATATAGCTTTATGATAGGATTAAATATTTCATGACTTATGTGTGTGACATGTGTTTGATTGGTTCCTTTTTTGTAAGCACAGGAAAAAGAGACACAAGGAAACAAGGAGGCCACAACATGACAACCAAATGTTTGGTGTCAATGTTGAAGTCGTATATAAAAAATTTTATTCATCAACAACAGGACTATCAAAGCACAACAAAATGTTCGTCAAATGTGGAGGAGGATGGAAAATGTTGGTTGCGCCATATAAAATGAAATCACCTTCACAATAGTAGTCCCACTCAATTCATCTTCATCAGTTAAACAAAAGAAAGACCTGATATTTTTGTCAAATGAAGAGGACTTCTCCAAAACAATCGAGAGATGGTACCAACTGATAAACGTAATGTGCTTGGACAACAAGTCAATCAGGTGGAATTTAAATAATCTTGTTAGCACCCGGAGAGAAAATAGGGGCGAGGGGAGAAGAAAACTACAAAGAAGATGAATACAGAAATTGACGAGGCTTGGGATGCAGTACCTTACTATACTACTACATATTTCAATTCATTTGTATGGCTTCCTTACTATACAATGACATTTATCATGATCTTCCATGACTTTTTCATGTGTAACCATGCCATTACAATTTTCGACCTTTGTGTGCCGTACTATACAATTTTTTTTTTCATTTTAGTTTTTGTTTCATATATGACATTTTACATGACATGTTTATGCCTGCTAAACTATCATTTAATATAACATTTTTAGGCTGTACTATGCCATGACTTTTTTAAACTTAATTTTATGCTTTCCTACAAGATGAAATTTTAATTGCATTTCAGTATGTCATAAAAATGCAACAAAAACATACATCATACAACACAAACTTTGCAGCATGTCAGAGTAAAACATCAAAGAATAGTTTTTCATAAATACGTCATAGTATAATATGTCTTGAAAATGCAAAAAACATAGCATACTATGTCACAAAAACATGAAAAAAATGCCACAGCATAGTGTGTAGCAAAACATGAAAAATGTCATGGTATTGTATGCTATAAAAATGTGAAAACGCTATCGTATGTGTATGTCCAGAAAAGTCAAATAAAGGAACCAATGGGTGAAACAAAATCATCTGGTTCGCACCTGGAGAGAAAACAGAGGAGAGGGGAGAGGAAAAACACAAAGAAGATACAAAGATTTCACATGATGCTTTTATTCCCTGATATACTATGACATTTTTGTCTTACTATATTATGATGTTTTTCATGACTTATTTATGCCCTACTATAGAATGACCTTTTCATCCTTGTATACTAGTACCTATTAATTTCACCTGAGCTGTCACAATATCCATGATGTTCCTGGGTTACCTTCTCACCTTACAAAACAACATCAACTTAGTTTTATCTTGAAGGAGCTGAGATTGCCAGATTTTATAGGCAGACAGTTGTTTAGGAACTGCATCTTGGAGAGAAGATCCAAAGTTTAATATGTCGTCATATATATCATCTGCATAAGTAGAAGTCTTACAGCAATGTGCATTACGTTTTAGTAAAAAGAGAAAACAATGGACCAAGCATAAAACCTTGAGGCACTTTATTAGCCAGTTTGAAATGTGCCAATTGAGTTTCACACAATGAGTCTTACCTGAGAGATAGTGTCTAAACCAGCCAACTGTTCTACATTAGATTGTCTTAAGGAATATCCAGCTGGGTTTTTTTCTGTTACAGATGGCATACTTTTGTAATAGAGAGTCTGGAAAGAGTTTTTATCTCACAGAAAACGAGACAGCAAGACAAACTAAACACAGATGAAATATGAGCTACATTATTTTGGCCAAGATAGTATGATTAGAACATGTGTGTTTTCACAGGCTAAACAGAAATCATATTAACTTGGAATAGAAGAAGAGACATTATCACCATTAAAAGAGCCATAATTATTGGTGGCTACCACTTACATTACCCAACTGTTATAATTGCATTGCAGTCGTCTTCTGCCTTTTGGGGCTTATCATGTTTTGCTGTTTTTCCTCTTCAACTGATTGAATTTAGGCCCTCCTCTCTTTCTCTCTCTCCCTCTCTCCTCTCCCTACTGTTGCTCC
This sequence comes from Psettodes erumei, assembly GCA_016785225.1. Lineage (NCBI taxonomy): Eukaryota > Metazoa > Chordata > Actinopteri > Pleuronectiformes > Psettodidae > Psettodes > Psettodes erumei. Next base: position 1,190,706 of record JAFBJZ010000776.1, on the reverse strand, counting down.
TACTGCCTTTCACAGAATGCTCAGCAGCTTTTTCAAATTTGGGGCTTGCGACACTCAGCCAAAAGCCGCAAATTACCCCCCTCTAGCAGCAGCGAATTAGGAACAATTTTGTGTTAGCTATAAAAAAGAGAGAGAGAGAGAGAAGTGAGGGGAAAATATAGCTTACACCAGGGACCACCAACAGAGGCAACATGGGATGAACGGCTCGTTGGCCGACAGTTTGGGTGGCAGGGCGGTGCTAGAAAGCAGCCCCAGTGTTCTTCAGAGCAATCAATCCTATCATATCACATCTACATAGTACGGCACAACATCCATTACCAAACACAAAGGCCTGAATTAGTGGATTTATGTTGCTGTTACAGGATGTTTGCAGGCCTATGAATTGGCTTTACAGTTCCATGAGCACACAGAGACCTGCAGCAATGATTTCAGAAAAAGCAGACCTGTCCTCTGACACTGTCGGCCTTACAGCACGCAGTCACATTCACTCTGGTGACACTAAAGAGGAAAGAGAGCAATTTCTTTCATATGAGGTGACAATTCGCCGCCTGGAATTTTCATTCTCTCTTTCGAAGAGGGTGGGATTTTTTGATTCCCCCCACTATGCGGTTGGTCCTTAACTCTGAGCATTAATGTAAAAAGAGGTCTTTTTCTTGTTTCTTACAAAGCGTGAGGTTTGGCATGCCCACTTAATCTGCCTCCATTGAGCCAATCCATGTTTTTCCCATTCTGGCACCCTTTTCTACTCCCTTTTAAAATCCATTTCCAAGTTGTAATATGCCACTGCAGCCGTTATTGAGGGGAGAAAACCAAATGTAATGGGGGAGAGAGGTGGTGAGAGAAAGTGCAGACGGAGAGAGAGAGAGACACTGAGAGTGGATGGAGAGAAGATAGAGAGGGAGAAGCAGTGAGGGAGGTTTCCAACTATTAACTGGCTTGTTTTCAAACATCCCCTGCTCTTCATGGCGATGCCTGGTGTGGAAGGCAGACCACTTTGTCTTCCTCAGAGATCAGTGGGACCAGGCGGGCCGCAGCCAGGTTGGGGTTACTGACTCTCATTAGGCTGTACACCAACCGCCAGGCCCAGGCTTCGACTCTACAACTGTAATAAGAGACTGCATGCTTATAGCTTGACCCCTTTCTGACACATCTTGGCCCAGATGTTAATTATGCTTCCTGCTCCCCTTTTGATTAAATGACAGAGGGTTTTAAGCCTTTGTTTGTGTGGCTAATGGCTCTCATTTAGTGTAATAAGTGGTCTCGGGGCTGTCGTGGGTGACATCACGCTGCTGCTGCCTTTCATGTCGGGCCTGTAAAGGTTGAGCACGTCTGTTGGTGTTCAGAGACCTTCTACCTGCAGCAGATACTGCGCACGCTGATGCCCGTGCATACAAAGGGTGATATGCAAAAACCAAGTGAGGGGTTGTCGCAGTAATGCCAAGCACCATGGGCAGGGTGAAGGCAGCTCAGGGGAGAGCAGGGCACCGTGAAAGCTGAAAGTAGAATGGAAGAGGGGGGTCAAGACCAAGAGCCATCCAGTAACATACAGATTGGCTGCTTCACAAGCTTTTTGAGAAACAGATGTGGTAGAGCGGAGGATCTATCTGCTATAAAACCTTGAATGTAACTGCCGATTTTTTTAAGATGCATAATGGCGCAGTGCATTTCCTCCAGACCTTGGCTGGCCTGAAATGAGCCACGGTCTGAGGCTAAGAATATGATATCCAAGAGGTTTAACATATTTTGACTTATTTGGTAATTATTTAAACACAATGTTCAAGTTTAGCAAGTAACCTAAAGTATTCAAAGTAGTTGCAGACATATTTTTGGGTCAGCGTCATCAGGTCATTTACTTGCTTTGCACTGTTTTGTTTCAGTTGCTGGTGTTTGTTTTTTCTCTTGATACCTTTTTGTTTCTCCATCCTTAACTCTTTTCATCTTGATTTTATTGTCCCCTCTACCCCCAGCTGCAGATCTCTCTCCCCTCTCTCTATTTTCTCCCACCCCACTCTGAGCGCGTGGCTGAGGTGTGAGATCATTCTCCTTCTGGGTGGCTTTCCTGCTATATGTCACTGTCATCTGTTGGCACTGAGGCTTGAGGGGGGGTCCCTTTTCCAAAAACACACCGCACTCCGCTTCACCACCCTGTGCATAATAAATTCTTGGGCACGAGACCGGAGAGGGGTGCACCAGCGGAGCAACGTGTTTTACTGGGCTTGGCAGGGGAACACGCAGACCGGTGAGAGAGGGAAGGCAGGGGAGTGGGGGTCGGGGTGCTGCAAAAGAAGGGTGGAAGATTTATAATTGAATAACTCCCTGAAGCAGGGCAGCGGGGATTGGCCCTGCCAGGAAAAGCAAACGCCAAAGCAGCGAGTGAGGTCTGTGGAAGTCAGCCATTAAAGTGAGAGGAGAAAAAACCTCAGCTGTGATCTGCCTCAGCAGAAAGGTGCGAGATTTACTAATGATAACTGAAAAACCACAACACCTACTCCTTTATAGTCACCAAACTCCATGTCTGTAGCAACACACTATTGAAAGACTTAAGCAAATGCAAATCAGCCTCTGGCAAACAGCTGTTCAGAAAAAAAAAAAATCACATGGGTGAAAATAATCCAGTACCAATGTGTTTTTGATCCAGTATTTTTTGTATTAGTTTCTGGTGTCGTCTCTATCTGGACTAGCAATTTTCGGTGCATGTACACATTTGAAAAGACTGGGGTAAAAACTGGCACAGTACCCACAGGTGGAAAACACACTGAGTCAAAGGGTCGTTTTGATCAGTAACTCAATAGCAGTAAACAATAGCACTTAGATTTACTCAGCTCATTGTTCTATCTTTTCTATTCATGCTTGCTGAGTAACATTAACAACATGTTGCTTTTGTGCCCAATTTTGACACAATGATTTTTATTTTTTTTTTACCATGTACACACTAAAAAAATGAGTTAAAAATAAATCCCGTGCCCATGGGTAAGAAGCCGACCCAAGACACAGGGCTGTTTCAATCCAGTGAGTCAACAGTAGCCTAATACAAAACACTGACACCGAGTCAAAACCCATTGTTATTGAGTAACAATAATTCAGTATTGCATCTGTGCTATATTGACCTAAATTGGGTAACTTTTTTTTAGCCCATGTGATTTGTAGGCTGCCTCTAAACTCATATTAAAAAAGAAACATCAGGCTATAAGGCAGGAAAAATATTTGAGGTGAATTTATTCCAAATTATGCATTTCAAATTCTCTGGAAAAACATAGCCGCATTGTTTTTCCTGTCCTGACTGAACTTGCAGGGGTTATCCCAGAATGCACCACTCTCCATTCTTGGACTCCGGGACTTGTGCTGTGGAAGACGAAGGAGCAAAGGCAGCGAGGCGGGGTGCTCTACCAATGAGTTTATCTTGCCTGTTTGGCTTGGCGTTTGTAAGTGGAGAATGAAAGCATGGTGGAGCTGCACTGTTAGGCATGAATGGAGTTCTGACCCAGTCGACTCACTTTTCCCAGAGAAACGACCTCCACATCAGAGGCAAGATGTGAGCTACGATAACTCAGGACTGATAATCCACGTGGAACTGAGCAGAACCTGCAGTGGTGTAACATGGCATGCACCACTGACAGGTTGACACATAAATGTACATTCATCATGTCAACTTATGTGATGAATCATCTTAATAGGACACTGAGTAAAGTTCTCTGGTGACATATTCAATATGAAACACAATGCCCTTGTTTCAGAGTCTGAGTGACTTGGCAGATCACATTTTGAAAGTATGAGACGTCTCACGAATTTAAAAAGGCTATAAAAAGACAAAAAGTGGTGGCAGAAACAGGAAAATTTTGCTGCTAATCATTAAAAAGAGGCTTTTCCTCGTAATACAAGTGAAGATTTAATAAACCATGTCACACTCAATGACGCACAAAGGAAAGTAAAAAGGCATTCAGCAGTGTACTGGCAACTTTTACCTCTTTCAGGATGGAAAACTGATGTGCAGTCAAAGCTACACACACACAAGCCTGGAGTGTCTGACTTGCTTATTTTATCAGGTGCACTGCCCCCCCCCCCCCCCCCCACCCCCCCACCCCACCCCACCCCCAGCCCCCACCCCACTACCTCCCTGGCTGCCAATCAGTCGCCAGCGACACTGCTTGCGCGCTTCAGTTTCTCTCCTCTTGGCTTCCCAATGACAGAGCAAGCTCATTATAATGAAAAAAGATTCCCTTAGTCATACCTGATCATGATGTTCAGCCATATTAAACTGCAATAAAGTCAAACACCCTGTGCGTGTGTCTGCTTAGAAGACGGATCAGGACTTACTGCCTGCTAGATGGATGACATGCAGGCACATCAGCACCTCGTGTCTCTCTACACTGCAACTTCATGTCCACTTTTAACTAAAGGACCACAAGCACAGCATCAGAACACACACAAAAAGATCTGTTCAGTGTATGTATCTGGTTTTTCAATCAGATAAGTTCTAATAGCAGAGATACTGCGGTATATGATATGAATCTTATGTTGGATCAGTTTAACCACAGCTCGTGCCGCACTGTTTAAGATTAGCAGTACAAATATTAGACATTTGGTTATGGCAAAAAAGGAGAAAACCTCAAAACAGATTGAATTAAGTCTAAGCATCAAAATTTGGGCAAGTTGGTAAAAGTTCCTGAATGGAGCAAAGAAAAAAGAAGAGGCTCAGTGAGAAAGTGTGCTCTTCTTTCTTTCTTTCTTTCTTTCTTTCTTTCTTTTAGGAGTGGGCAACTTAACAGCCCGGCCATCAGGTAACAATCTTTTTATTTGTTTCAGTCCCTCACTGGGTGCCAAAGTCTGCTAAAGGACTGAGCGTGCGGTGTGATCCATCAGCCCCGTCCAAGAGCTTCAGCATGGTAATCCATCTAAACCAGACTCAGAATAGAATTAAATAAATACTTCCATGCTCTGAAACCTAGAATTATTTTACTACTGTCACTCTCACTGTAAAGCTGCACTGCCTTCACTTAAATGGAAAAGAGAGGAAAAATAAATCAGATAATGTGAATTAGTAACACTGAGGGAATGGGTGGAAAGTTTTGGGGCAGATTTACTAATCACACTCACTGTACATTTACTGTTTTATCCTGCATGTATCTTAATCACACTATGTTTGCTTATGAGCAAAAAGAGATTAATTTATTTGTTTTAGGCTGAGGTTATAGATTATGGTGTTGATTTAATCATGTTGAGTTTGATGACTCAGCCAGAACACCAGTGTCTTACATTTATGAACCAGTCCTCAAGAAAACAACAACCTGTTAGGAGTCAGGCTGTGAAATGTTACTTCCACCCAACGACCATTTCTGAGCGGGAATCTTCATTTCTATGACTGTAAAACTGAACTTTGGGATTTTTATCTTTTTATTTTTATTTTTTAGAAAAAGAAGAATAAAATGATTAATTGTTGCCTAAATTCACGACAAAAGTTCTTTTAGGACATTTCATATACCCAGATAAAACTAAAACACGATTGGAATGAACAGCCAATCACATTTTGACTCAAATTCTACTATAGCCTAATAATAATAATAATAATAATAACAATAATAATAAATAAAATAAAAATAATTATAGAAGATAAGTGACCCAACAAGAGGGCTTCTTTGTGAGGATGGTGAGAAGTAAACGAGCAGAAAGCAGCTTCATGATTGTGATGATCTTACATGAAAATGTGTTGTACAGATTTTCTCGCGGGAACAGGCGCACAAGATGTGTGTGTGTGTGTGTGTGTGTGTGGCCAGTGCAAAATATGGGAATTATAGACATGTATATTTTCAGTGTTATAGCCATGAACAACACACGCAGACACACGCAGACACACACACACACGCACACGCACACACACACACACACACACACACACACACACACACACACACACACACACACACACACACACACACACACACACACACACACACACACACACACACACACACACACGAAAGGCCTGTGCGCCCTGGTTCTTTTCGTGTAAACAGCATCAGCAGAGTCTGATCGTGGAAACTATTATTTTTCTGTTTCATACATGCCACAAGACAAGTGTTCATGCAAACTGACTGTGACCTCGACACACCAGAATTGATTCAACATGGTGCAAAAAGTTGCTTTTTCCACCATTTTTAGAAATATGAGAATTTTACAAGCACAGTTTTTCTTACAGTTTTTCTTGCGGTTTGCTTTTGTTTTTAGAATAATTAAATAACCAACAAAATATCCCAGAGATTTATAATTACGCAAACAACTATGCTTTTAAAAAAATCCAAGCATGTATTTTTATGTTTGTAATTTTTTTTTAGATTTCATAACAATTTTATGCAGATTTGAATCACATATTTACAGTACGCTGACCTGCGGCTTATTTTAACGACAAATTTATTCATAGCTGATGTTTTAATTCATTTTCTGTGGCCGTTTCAGTGTAACAGTTATATATATATATATAAATATTTTGTCATCATGACGAGTTTGGGCCTAATGTTAAATCAACGCATGAAATCGTCAATACCGAGAAACTGAGATTTAAAGCACGAGACAACACAAGATATATTAAAAAAGATTCTGTTTTCTGTCGTTGTTATTTCAATGTCAACCATGAGTTAAATAAAACTCGTCACTTTATGGATCTGTACAAAATGCAACCGAACGCAAGGTTTAAATATTCACTTTTATTTCTTTCCAGAAAAAGGTATAAGAAACTCGTCATTTAAATATTTAAACAAAGGATGATAATTCAAGATCAAATTTTTTTTTTTAAAAAAGGCGCCTGCTAAAAGAGTGTTTTTGCCATGGAGGGAAGGAGGGAGGGAGAGTTTTAGCCTATCTACAACATTCTTTAAAACAGATCCATCCAATTTCCAACGATGGAGAAATTGTGGGCTTCTGCTTAAATAGTCTCTGTTACCTGAGAAAACACGAGTTCAGGGTCCGCTTTAACGTGATTACTCATTATTAGCAGTGTTGATGTGTTTGGCCAGGTCCATGGTGTCACGCTGAGTCTGTAGTTTCTGATACTCCTGGTGTAAACTGAGGAAGTGCGGAGCCGCCGCCGGGTGGAAAAGCGCAGGGGAGGCGTACGCTGCGCCGGAGGTCAGGGGAGCGGAGAAGGCAGTACACTGCGCCGGGGAGAAGGCTTCGACGCCCGGCTGCGACTGGAGGAAAGCTTTGGCTGTGAGCGCGCTGCGGGAGAAGAAGCTGGACAGAGCCGGCAGGATGCTGCTGACAGGTGGGATGGTGGCGGGGCCGCACGGCGAGGGCGCGTGGTGATGGAGGTAGGGGTAAATCTCCAGGCTGGGCAGCTGCAGAGCCGCGGTGCCCAGTCCGTAAGCACCGTGCGGGAAGCCGTGCAGTCCGCTGGGCTCCAGGTGCTGCTCCTTGAGCGGGTCGAAGCGAAAATGCTGCCGTTTGAAGCGCTTCCTCCGCCGCAGGAAACTCCCGTTCTCGAACATGTCCGAGGAGTTGGGATCCAGAGTCCAGTAGTTGCCCTTCCCTGGGTTCCCGGGCTCTCTGGGCATCTTTACAAAGCAGTCATTAAGCGACAGATTGTGTCTGATAGAGTTCTGCCAGGCGGGGAATTTCTCCCGGTAGTAAACGAAGCGGTGACTGATGAAGTCACAGATCTCGCTGAGGGTGAGCCGTTTCTTTGGACTCTGCAATATGGCCATGGTTATTAGAGCGATGTATGAGTATGGAGGCTTCACCGACGTGGGTCCTTTGGTTTTAGCGGGGGGAGCACACACGGGTGCAGGGCTGTATGTGTCCCGGTCTTTACTGTGGCTGCTCGAACTCTCCGTGCCGCGGTCCCGCTCGCTCCGCGACTCGTCCAATGGTAAAAGCTGCTCCTCTCCGTTATCTTTGAGTCCTTCCCCTACTACGTCGATCACAATATCCTCCATGATTTCCAAACCCAATGTCATAGTAGATGTCCGCGGTTTAAAGCCAACACCACCTGCCAACAGGTGGGAGAGTGACAGCTCTTCTCTTAAAGGCGTTGAGCAGATTTTTACGCACGGCTCATCTCCATTCACAAAAAAGTGAAAATCCAGACACACAGTGCCCCCTCCTACTTCTCAGGGATCAGACTCTCCAAACCGCAAAGCATCAGGGCTGATATCCTTTATTTTGCCGCCTTAAAAGCGCAAAAGAGCGGTCAGCGAGCGATCGTGCGTAAAGCGTGAAAAAGTGTGTGCGTCCTCCGAGATGTCCAGCATCATCTGTAATCTCCGCTGCTTTCCTGCGGGTCGGGTGGATGTGATGTCACGCCGAGGCACGAGGGAAAGCATCCTGACCAATGGAAACGACGCAAAGGGTACCAAGAAGGCCTATACCAGTCTTCCTGTGCACTCTCATCATCAGCGCATCAGTGCCAAGTGGACGCGGACTTTCGAGGTCCATCCATTGAACACATCCTCATGAACAGGAAAAAAGAAAGACTATAGTGAGACGAATAAACATTTTTCCTCACGATGATTTCAGAGTGGAGTTAAAACGTTCAGTTTCAACAATGTGAATAAAAGAAAGTAGTCAGAGGATGTGTTGTAGCTGGACTATACGTCCAGACAGCTTCATAATCATTTGGAAAATGTGGTCCACCGTTTTTACGGAGGCTGCGTCTGAACTATAACTTATTATTATCTTTATTATTATTTTATTTTTCCAGGGCTGATTCAAATGATTTAGGAGTACGATGCAAGAAGAAATTATGTGTAAAAACTGAAGAAACTTTGCAAAAACAAACTTTTTTTTTTTTTTGAAAAACAGGTATTTTTTCGTTTTGCCGCTTTTAACCAACCAAAATACATGAAGGAGAGACATGTAGACGAATGAAACGAAATGCTGTCATCTAAATGTGTAGCAGCAACGGGAAGTGATAATAAAAGACGCCATGAACGCATAGTTTGATTTCCGAATGTGCTGATAGACTCTTTGGGGACATCAGATCACCATCCTGAATTTAAACACCGAGGGGGAAAATCCCCAAACACTTCTCTACGTGAGGCAGGGACTTAAGCCTTAATCCCCCTGGAAGGCTCCTGCAGCCGCTTTACGCACACACTTGACGTACAATTACATGTTTTCAGACGTACAACAGGGGATAAAACTGGAATGACTGATTTTGTGCTGCGGTGAAAATAATAATTTGTTGCCTGCCCCGCACTGGGGCTTTTTTTGAATAAACTCTTAAGAGGTAGACTTTGCGCCTTTTGCAAAACTTCCAGGGGCTGCGCTACTTGAGTTCCCTGACAGACATATTGATAAATATCACCATGTGTGAAATGAAGACGGAATAACATCTAATCTGCAGTCTGCATAACCTGAGATTTCTGAGGCAGAAACTCTACACTCTCTGTTCTCCATCGGAGTCCACCATAACACCGTCAGATTATCTTCTTTAATAATGGGCAAATGAAGGCAGGATGGTAATATTGGGATGAAAGTAATAGATTTTCACTTGCTCAGACATAAAAGAGAAGTGAGGAGAGGAGGGCGCTTTTGGTATTGTTGGGAGGCCTCTGGTTGTTTGTGTTTAATGATGGAGCCCTTTGTTGGGGATTCCCACATTTCCTGCCTCTAATCGTATTGATACCTCGGGGCAGAGGGGGACTGGGTCCGGACTGGGTGGGCTATACGGTACCAGCAAAGCTGCAGATGATTTCCCAAATTCATCACGCATGTCTTCAGATTGGAAACAGGCCCGCTCGCGTTGTGTGGTTCCAATAAGGCCCGAGCGTCAAATCACCAGGAAAGCTGAAGGTATGGTTCTAAGATCATCTGATATTGTACCAAAAATCGGAGAGCCACGTGTTGGAGTCATTTCTGGGGACAAACGGCTCCGGGGCGGAAGATGGACAAGACATTTCCAGAGAAGGAGACAATGTACCAATTCTTCCTGCATGCATGCAGCTGGTACTGAACGTTTCCCGATGTCAGATTTGCAGATATGGCTTTTATTCCTGGTAATTTTATCGGACCTCTCGTCATAAAAAGCTATGCAACATTAAACGTGGGGCTCAGTCGAAGGTGTTTTTCTTCCCTTCCTTTTAGAAAACAGGCGAAAACGTGGAATCGTTCAAATCAATAAGGGCCCTTTCTTAAGACACATTACGCATACACTTTAAAAATAATAAATGTGCAATCTAACAGAAACGGCCATTGTGGAGATCTTATTTGTTTTGTATCGCAGAAGAATAAGTGGGAGAGTGAGCGGCCACCAAGGGCTTTGTGCAATAACATCATTTGGCAGGAACTAAACAGGCCCGGGGGATCTCGCTGGATCACTGTGGATAAACGAACCTACATCCGCGCGGGTCACAACCAGGGTTACATGAAGCTGTTTCGGGCTACTTCAGTTGAAATGTTTTTGTACCTCAGTGAAAACTTGAAGCCATTCGCATGATTCAGAGAGTGATAAAAGAACGGGGAAAACACAAGGAGCGTGTTTTTCATTGGGAGAGGTTGAAAGTGCTTCAAAGAACTGAGGTTGTTTTCACATCTACCCCCCCATCTTGATTCCCTTAAAGTCTTGGCAGCGCAGTGGACAATAATATAACGTGTAATTGAAGGTATCATGAATCATAACTGCATGAAACGAAGTCGGACAACGCGGAGGTGCTGAGCCAAACACATTTGACACACACACACACACACACACACACACACACACACACACACACACACACACACACACAGATGGAGGATATGTGTAAATTTCACGAGCTGACCTGGTCATTAAATAACATTACAATATTTACGGGCTGACAAACGGCTCCGTAACGTATCTCCGTGTCTCGCCTCTTGTCCAGCCGGACGTCTTCCTCAATCACTTTTTTGGATCCATCTACGAGAACGAACGTCGGTCTCTGCGGCTCCATCAATCACAGCTCAGCGGCACCGACTGACCACGTGGCGACATCTTGTGGCGCGAACATGGAACGGCCGATCTGTCAGTCAGAGTACACAGGTACAATTATATTCTATTCCATTAAGTTTACGTAAAATCAGGAGTGAAGCAGTGTAAGACTACAGCATCAATGAAAATGGCGAGCGGTTAAACCTCATTTTGGTTCATTTTATCCACTATAAATCAAATAATCCTTGACTTCAGTTCAACTGAAAACTGCCTTGCACACTGAATTCTCTACAACACTTGTGGAGAATTCACCTGAATATAGACGCTACATGCCAGGACAGAGATTAAACTTGTAATATAATGTAAATGTTTAAATAAACGAGAGCGGCATAGTTATATTTAAACAATTAAGGATGTAATTTGGATGTAATTGATAGTTATAATTTTCAAGCATTGTGTGCTAAGAGTTGACCAAATACTCTCCAGTGTCGGTCAGTGTTACATAGTCTGTGATACAGCGATTTGAAGAATTCCTTGAGTTTTCCAATAGAGGGAGCTCTTACATCAATAATAATTTTCTGATTTCCAAAGAACCTTTCAATTACATTCATTCTGAGCTTTTTAACATTTGAGCTGACATAAACCTTTTTAAACGCACCTGCCTTGGTGTTTTTGGGCCCAGTCTGGCATTTGCATGCGTGTTTCCTGTTGTGGCAATCCTCGCAGACATAATCAAGCTGTCAAGAGAACTGAGTTGCCATCTGAGACACTGCACTTTGGTCAGAGTGTCAGAATGCATTTAGTGCTCTGCTGACCTCAGTGAGTATTTCTTCTGTATGCCTTGACACCAAAAACTACCGCACCGTGCCAAATGCCTGCGGAACGCACGGCACAAATTTCCAACCGTATTTTGTATTGGGACTGACAGCGGTGGTTTGTCTGCAGTGTCGTGTTCACCCCTGAGCCGCTGTCAGATGGGGCCTGAGGATGGAAGGAATGCAGATGTAGTGCTTTAAAGCCCAGTTAGGACCATGTCAACTAATTGTCGTGTGTGTGTGTGTGTGTGTGTGTGTGGGGGGGGGGGGTGCTGACTGAAGAAACAAGTGAGCTATTAAGCCATAGGTTGTAATGAGAAGTTACTGGTTTTCTCCTGACTGCCTGGATTCCCAGTCCAAAATGTTTGCTGGAGACAGATGACAGTTTCAGACTGACGGCAGTGACTGAGTCATACGTATGACAAATCAGACCACTGTTCAATCCCTTTTAACTTCCCGGTTTCTCGCTCCTGCAGCCTCGGATAAGATGCTGATCTTCCACTCTCATGATGTTGACTGGCAGTGCTCTGACAGTGTGTTGCAGCTTGTTGACAAGGTGCACAGTGGCATTTTACACAGAATTGCATGTAAAAAGCTTGTTTATCCAATGATCTCCAGAGAAATAAAAAGACATCTTGGCCAGAGGGTTGTGTGACGTAAGCGGGTAGATGGTAGTGAATCTAAGCAATGATACTCCTGAATCCAGTGTATAAAAACACACCCAGCAGAGCTGCAGCCGCACACTTTCTTTCATGAGGCTTTCCCAAAGCTTGGATGTAATGACATCTCAGAGTTCAGTGGGAACAGACCACCTGGTTTGGTAATCCTTAAAAAACATAACTGTACAATGTTTTGCTTAGGCTGAAACTTGGGGCAGTCAAACGTCTCCACTTACGCACCGTGTGCAATTTTTCCACACAGCTGTAAAATTTTCCAAATTTACAAACGCTATCTTTTGTGGGGAGGAGGTGTAACACTTGTCAGAACTGTTGGTGTGGCACAAAACGACCACAGTAAATTATTCCCTGACATCCGAAGCAAGTGGTTCCGTCAGATGCTCTGACCCCGCTGCTCTCTCGTGAGTAGAGTGGGCCCACGCAGCAACTGGTCCCAGGACACCCTGGGGTCACAACCCTTGGCTGCTCTGATGTTTATTTAGAGGTCAGCCAGCTACACTGAGAGGCCCTAAATGTGTTCTCCCAACAGGGGCCCCTTCATAATTCATCCTCACCCTACTGACTAAGAGACAAATATGCACACTTGTGCACAAGGGGATTTGAAGAAGAATATTTTATTTCTATTTCAAACATGATTTGGTGTTTTGTTTTGTTTTTACATAATATCATCAACTTCATGGATGATCCCATTGAACAAATGAATTTTAACTGCTTTATAGAGTAAATACATTAAAAAACAATAATAATGGGTTCTAGAGAAAATGTTTCATATCAACGAGAATGAGTCATTTTGTATCAGTTAATATTGAGGTCAGCTTTCATCCTTCACGCAGGCCGATAATACTCAATGCACGCTACAAGATAAATCATGCAGACTGGTTTCCTGAATGCATTTGCTAAAGTTTTACACGAACGCAGACACAAAGCACACACCAGTGATGCTCGGTCACTGATCCCGACACCCTCAGCTGTGATGTCAAACATTCCAGGGGTGATTCCCACCAGACAAGTTCAACGCTGACTGATACATTCCTACACCGGCATGCCCACAGCAAACCCACCTGGTCTCTCTTTCAGCTTCCATGTGCTTTGTGCTTTTTGTGTCCCAAACTCTCTGCTGCTATCCCGACAGCAGTGGCACAGCAACTGTTACAAAGGTGAAGAGCAGATTGGTTTAGACACATAATAGTTTATATTTGTTTCATTTGTGGTTGAAGCTGTGCCATCTCTACTGGTTTTTCACGGCTAATGTCTCAAGCATGTATTTTTGTTGGAGTGAGGTTGTTTTCTCTGGAAACATGTAGGCGCTGCAGCATGACAGATGGCAGTTGGCTCCAGTTTTCATCCTGCTCTCTGGCACATTTATCCAAACCCAGATGTACAGTGCTGGACCAGAGTATATCTTACATGGAGGGATGTGTACACTGCATGGACAATGTAAGATGCAACAAGATGTAACTCGTACAGACTGGCCCAAATTGCTACGGATCAGTTGTTGAGCCTAATGGAATCTTGTTGAAACACTAATGTAAGATAGTGTGTGGTGTTGTCACAGAGGGAAAACAGCTTCTCTGGGAGATTTCCTCACTCAGATTCAATTGCAAAAGCGTCGAATAAATTCACTTTGGTTTAAACATGTAACATGTAATATCAGGGCCACAAAGTGATGCTGTACTAAGCAATTTGTCATGACCTGCTGCAGTTAGTTATGTTACAAAAATGTTACGTCACATGTTTGGATGACACATTCAGTTTGCAATGCTAACATGGTAGCAGATTTGATTCATGTTTTACTGTCTGTGTTTTAAAACTGTAAAACGCATTCAAAAAGTATTAAGACCCCGTGAAAACAGAATTGAAGAGTTTCTTTTCTCCAGCTTAGGTAAAACATGACTGGACATGATTTGGAAAGATACACACCTGTCTGTAAGGTTGCACAACTCACAATGCAGATGCAAACTAAAACCAGGCCGTGAGGTTGAAGAACCCACTGGTCACTGTGACTGAGCTCCAGACATCCTGTGTGGAGACCAGAGAAACTTACAGAAGGACTACACGTCATTGCTGGTTCCCACCATTTTTTGGGGTTTTTTTGTTTGTGGGATTTTTTGCATCTTTCACTGGGGAGAGTTTTCCATCTGGCCATTCTGCCTTAAAGCCTGGAGTCCTGCAGTGATTAAATACTGAACAGTTGATGTGATAGTCGGGTGCTGGGCTTTGTTTAAAAAAAAAAGTGAACAATAAACCCACAAAATAAGGTAGTATGAAATGTGCCTGACTTGGGGAGTAAAGCTTGTTTACTACTTCAGATAGTAAACTAGTTAGCCAGACATGCTAACATTTGCTGCTTACGTTAGAGCAGACAAATGCACTGCTTAATCCACTGCTTAACCTTTGCTCTTTTATTTTTGGTTTTGGAGAAGCCTGTTGTGCCGAGTGATGCTAAAGTTATGACCGGACAGTTGCTTTTCAGTTGAGCGAACGGTCCGTCCTGATGCCATGAGACTCGTGTAACACACTTCAACCTTTCAAATTGTCATTTATTTATCACATGAATTTGTGGAGACGGTGGAAACCCATGCTCTCCAAATAACATGTGAACTTTAACCACCGGTGGCCAGAGTGGTGTGTTTGCCAACAAATCACTTGATGTGTATTTGGAGTGGTTGCAGCATGTCATTGTGCTAATGATCAGTCACTGGGTATCTCTGCTGACGAGCCCACAGCAGCTTCCCTTTCTCCTTCCTGGGGATGAGTGTCCTATGATGGGAAATCCAGGTCACCTGCCCACTCAGCCCCACACACAAACCCACATGTAAGCCTGTATCCACTCACGTAGGCACACGTAAATACAAGCGTGAATTTTCCCAACAGCTGACACCTCTCAACAGCTGGTGTCATGAGAACTTTGGGACCCAGAAACTATTTCTTGCTTCTCTCCCTTACTGAAACCAGTAGGTGTGTCCACCCTTCTCTCTGACATTGTGATTTCAAAATGTACCTGTAACAAAGGGCATACGGGTTCTGACAAGCTCTGCATGTGGGCATCGTGACATGTGATTGTTTACATGATAGCCCAGGAACGTATCCAGCTGTCTGCAGCTGGAGAGAAAGTGATTTGGGATGAGCTATGACAGTTTATTGACTGTAGGCTTTAGAGGTGGAATGCCTCTCATTTGTGTGTGTGTGGGAAAAATAGTGAACTTGGCCATGGAAATGACCAAAGATATGCCAATTATGAAGAGAACATTTCCCAAAGGCTCCGGTGTCCAAGCTTATTGTTGCTCGTCCAACTGACTGATGAGCCAAGGAAAACAGGAACGAAAGAAGAGACTTCTTATCACTTTTTTTGTTTATTTATACCTTCTAGGTTGTGTAACAATCTGGCAGACAAATTTATTTCTATTTTTTAAATGATAAAATCTTTATTGCGTTTGGCTTTACTGGAGAGTCTCACACTAGAGCATCCAAAAGGAAAGACAGGGTGATATGTAAATCAGAGTCAAATCTCAAGCAGCGCTGAACAAGCAGTTGGTCTTGAAGATGCTCATTGTTACAACCCTGTGAAGTTAATGCAACTTTACAGTTTTAAAACAAACACGATTACAAGTGCACATTCAACATTCTATGGACTGATGCAATTAAAGGCTCCATGTATAGAGGCATATTTAACATTTTTTGCCATCCATTGTGTCATTAATGATTATGCTAATGTTGGGGTAAAGTCAAGGCACAGCAGTGCTTTGAGCTCAACGCAAACAGCAACATTAAAACAGACAAACCTAATCTCTAAAATCTGAAATCTCTAACCCTAATATTCAGAACTGTCCAGATATCAGAGATAAGCTTTTAATTCTGAAGTGTGAAAGTGTTTTTGTTTAACATGCCCTGCAGGCTTACGCGTGCATGTGTCTACTTTGCCATTTTAATCCCTTTCGAGAGGGGACTGAGTATCACCATATACCTCCTTTACCCTATGCCAGTGCACATGTGTTCACAGCACAATGAAGACATTGAGTGGAGCCATCATCCCCCTGCACCCCTGGTACCCATAAATCTTACCCGTGGTTCAGAGGAGAATTCCTGCAGACAGCCTGGACCTCTCTCTCATCTGATTCCATCACGTCGGGCCTAAACACTGACACACACACACACACACACACACACACACACTAGAACACAAACAATGAAGTAACTTTACCCCTGACTGCACGGTGATATCTTGGCGTTTGAGCCCCGAGAAGAAAAAAGTAAAAGAAAACGTTCATGTTAACAGTTGAAGCAAATGTTGACAATAAAGATGTCAGACAGAACCTGAGCTGACATAAATCATCTCAAAGGGAAGGATGATGCACACAATGTGTGAGGCTGTCCAGCCTGTTCAAGTTGTCACAGATGAAAATGGATTTTACAAAGCAACTCTCAGCTGTAAGTGGAGAAAGTTACAAATCAATTCAAGCTACACTGTTCAAATAAACCCATCTCTGTCCTCATGGTACACACTGTTTCAAATACACACACACATGTAACCATATACACACTGCTTGGCAGCAAAGCCTCAATCACACGATATGAAAATCCCTCACACGCTGCTCCAGCTATATGGGATCTTTTCTACTGAATTCTTTCTTTTGTGCAACTCAAGCTTTGTGAAAAGCCAGAAAGTCTTTTTTCCATCTTTTTTAAGCCCCTGACTTTCTGAGGGGAGTCATGTGAAAGGGAAGTAAAACAGGGTACGAGTTCAAATAAACCCAAACTGTTTGAAGTCTGAGTAGCTATAAATCACCTTTGTCAATGCACAATATTTTCTCTGACCACAGTTCAGTGACATGAAAATGATGTTTCAATCCCAACGGTCTATTTAAAGGTCCACACTCTGTCTTCTCTCAGTTTTGAAGGATGTGCAGTTAAAATGATGTGTGTGTGTGTGTGTGTGTGTGTGTGTGTGTGTGTGTGTGTGTGTGTGTGTGTGTGCATGTACAGCCATGCTGCATTAAGGGCCAGAAAAAGTGGCACAGCCAAATTTGATCAGTGCATCTTTGAGCCAACGTGCTAACAATGACAGGCATTGGCGTTAGTTGAAAAGCTCCCTAAGCAAGGAAGTTAGCACATTAGCTTGGAAAGTTTGGTAACCGCTCGCTAGAGAGTGAGCTTGGCCACCAACAGTCAGCGAGCAAGCTTGTTAGCTTAGCTGGCCAACAAAATTAATTCACACAGTTTAATTTTTGTAGCAGTGACTCCTCTTTGATATCTGTCTGCTAATCATTTCAACACGATTTACTGTTGGTATGCAAATCCCCACTGCAAAGAAAAAAGTAGCATGTGTTTTCACTGTATATGTGCTGTATGTGCTGTACATTGTGTCATTGTATGAGCCTGTGCAGTGTACTTCTTTTTGTCCACATGTGAGCGAGGCGACTGTGATTAGAGGGTGGCACTGCAGTGTTCCCTTTGGGCCGGTTCACCCTGTTATTTTCCCCTCGTCAGCCCGTGCTCTCAATAGGGAGGGTGGGTCCGTGACCTCCCTCCCACGCACAACCACGGGAGAGGGAGGCAACCGTTTCACACAACCCTCTTAAGTGTCCGCGGAGGAGCCTTTGAGTTCACAGGACCCCTCAGGCCTCCGCAGCCCCCTGCATAGCTCCACGTATCTCATAACGCAGAGCTTATCGAAGCCCTGGGCCTCCAAACTGAATCCCCTCTCCTCCTCACTGTGACACAGTTTATATGTAGTCGTCACTGTCCTCCATCTGGACTGATCAAAAGCGATGAACCATTGACGCTGAGGCAGGATCGAGGCAAACTTTTAAGGATTTGGGCTCACTTCCCTTTAACTTTCCAAACTGCAGCAGATAAATTGAAGAGACAAAGAGAGGCCAAGTGTTGACACAAGTAATATGTCTTGAGAGCTTTCTTTGGCATCCTTGCTTCCTCTTACTCCCACTTTCTTTTTTTTTTTTTACACACTTTTTTCCCCTTTTCCTCTGGCCCTTTTTCCCTCTGTCTCTCTCTCCCCGTTTCCCACCCACAGCATTCAGAAACCCAGAAAGGAAGGCACCACCGTAA
The DNA here is from genome assembly GCA_016785225.1 of Psettodes erumei. Taxonomy (NCBI): domain Eukaryota; kingdom Metazoa; phylum Chordata; class Actinopteri; order Pleuronectiformes; family Psettodidae; genus Psettodes; species Psettodes erumei. Next base: position 1,172,269 of record JAFBJZ010000776.1, on the reverse strand, counting down.
AACAAACAGCCTGGGGCCTTGTTTAGCCGGGGCACCCTGTGAAGGAAGGGGACCATCTGAAGGAGGGAGAAGAAAAAACAATAATACAATCGCCATAGGAAAGCACATAGTGGACTCTGTTGTGCTGAAAGTTTGAGGTTTGGGTTCATTAAGCTTTAAGGAGAGTTAAAACAATACGGGACAGTAGAGAGACTCTGCACAACAGCAGCACAATGACTGGCAAACAATGCTGTGGTCCCACTGTCTGCACTTGGCGGTCTGATGCTTACAGCAGAACAAACGGTTCAGACTGCCAGAGTTTCCGATTCTTTTTGATTGAGACGGACATTCAGAGCCTCTTTGTAGGCGGGAACTCAAAACCACAGAGTCAGGACTGGCAGTACACCAGAATGGCTTTAGACAGAACAAAACAATGCATGTGGCAGAACTGACAGTGCTGATCAGGACATTTCTGCTTCTGCTTTACGTCATAATTCCCCTCGTGATAAAGATAAACATGCAGCTATGTGCAGTAGTAGGCCATCTGTTTATTATAGTAGTTTTTAATGGTATTTGTTGTGTTTATCATATGTTGTTTTAATGAAGATTAATAGTGTCTGTCTGAGGATTGATGGAATAATTAAAAATATATTTGTGACTTTGTGCAATAAAACATATCATGCATTTAAAATACAATTAGTGAAGCACTGCTTCTCATCATCAGATCAGGACCACAGGGTTTCTATTTAGCTCAGAGGGAGTTATTCACCCCCCCAATTACATTACCATAGCAAATGAAAGGGTTCAGGCACGGCAGCATCACAAAAGGACAATAGGTATGTGCTTTTATCTAAAGCCAACTAGTGCAGCATGAATTAAAATGTATGAATAGGGATGGATGTAATGGATGTATATGGTTTACTAACACATTAGCCACAAGGACTTCAATAATGTGTCAGTGTTGTGTTTTAAGCTTGTTCCACTGGCCCCTGTAGTGACCAGAAAAGCTTTAAAAAGACAAGTAAGCTGTTAGATGACAGACCTAGGACTTTTAGGTGATGCTGAATCATTACATGGACATCATATAAAGGGTGTCATTATAGTCCAAAACTATAGTGCGCTGATGATATCTCCTTAAAGGCAACTTTCAAGAATTATTTGTAATGTTGCTACCTGTTTATTAATAATGTATACATAATTCAGTACATCTACCTCTATAACTACATTAAAAAGAAATTTCAATGAAAAATGATTGAAAACAAATTGAAAATTATCGTCGGCATAAAAATAACCTTTGTCATCATGCCGACTTTGAGTCCATGAGGTTTATTTTAAAAAGAAACAATCAGATTTTAATAGAAAGGAGGATTTGTAACATGTTATGTTTATTCTAAACATTTTAATATGTGTCTTTGGAGAAATCGTAGCCACTTTTCTCACCTGTGAAAAATGATGAAAACCAAGTCAGCTCCAGTTACAACCAGCGTGTATTCAAATGCATTCAAACATACACCGCACAGTCATAGCATGCATTCCTGCCACAGCAGTTCCCACACTCTCACAGCTCCAGAGCTGTAAAACATCACAGGAAACACTAAAACACTGAAACACCACTAAAAACACTTTTAAAAAAACAATCTTCCCACTTCACCGTCTGGGAAAGACACTAAACAAGCTGATGAGGGTTTAAGAAGAGATTTAACTGAGTGTTTTTGATAGAATGATATTTTATCCTTTCAAAAAGATATGATAAGATATGAAGCACATATTTCTGATTTATTCTTTGTATTATTATTTCTAATTATTCTTATTTCAGCAGATACCTGGCACGTAGGCACAGTTGTGGGTAAACTGTACTGTTGTATCTCACTCTGTATCAGACAGACAGACACACACACACACACACACACACACACACACACCACAACACAGCACATTGACGATAACAGGGTCCCATGCAGACAAAGAGAAAAGAAAGACGGAAACGGAAAAAAAGAGATAAAACGCAAACGCATATATAAGAGGAAAAACAAGATTGAGCGTCAGGCTTGCCACCGTTGGCTACAAACCACATGGCAAAATGGCACACGGTCTGTTGTACAAAATTGTGGTTGAAAGCTGGTGTATGACTAAATCTCAAGCACTAATCTGGGTCAAACCTGCCCCCGTGCTGCTCGTGCGCTGCAGTTTCTGCAAACCACCTCAGAATACAAGGAGGGCTTCATGTTGTGATTAGTGTTATTGTATGTAAATACTTCAGCAAAATTTATTTCCACTCGGTTTTATAAAGCAGATTGACTTTTGGCAGGCTGAGATACAGCGATCTACAGTAAAGTCCCTGTATAGTTTGAGATGTCAAAAATCAGTCCGCTCCAGATTTCTACAGTCATGATGCTGAGGTTCTTTCAGTTTGCTGTCTTAACATCCTCCAGGCATTAGCTCATTATATAGTTTGTTGAGACTTAGTCAGAGGCGTTTACAGGCAGTTTTTAAGGAGGAAACATGGGGCCTGGGAATCCAAACACAGAGCGAGGCGAAGGGTTATATCACTTCTGAAAAAGAAAACTATAGTCAAACTGCAGATGCCTCATTGTTTCCTTATACAGGCCCCTATAATCTAGTGTTTCAGCATTATTCAAGTACAGATTGAAAATGTTATCCATTATATGTAAAAAATGAGAGTTTGTAGACTCTGCTGTCATGTTGTACTAGCTGTGATTAACTATGACATAAAACAGAAGAAGTGATAGTGAGGAGGCAGAGGCCCTGCTCCCGGGGACAAACGTGACTTGTTTGCAGTTGTCTGACTTATCTTATCAGAAATCACATGCTCTGTTTAGGATCTCCTTCAAGAGATGCAGAAAACAGGTTTACAGTGTATTTTGGAACCCTACAGCCCTGCATGCTCATACCTGTTAGCTCCAATGTGATCCTGCTACAGTTCCCCTTCACAGGGACCTGCACCCTGGGGAGGGGGGGGCACTTCTCAGTTCAGTCAATGGTGTTAAATCACATTCAGTTTAACATCAGTGTGAACACACTGAAGACAGGTGGTGGTGACACATCCAGTATGTGCTTTTAACAAAAATTCTTTTTTTATGCATATTTCAGTGGCATGCTAATGCTTGTGTTTAAAGACAAAATATCAGCTTCTTAGCTAAACTGTGGAGCAAACAGCCTGCGAGCGTTTTGGCATGACAGTGACACACATCTGTGGCAGATACATCAGCTGTTTACAAGAAATTACCTCATTAAAGCACTGACAGGAAAAGCTTGCATGACATGCTGAACAGCTGACCCGATACCCACAGCTACCACAGGACTCTGCCGAGTTCACGGGGCATTATGTGTGTGTGTGTCTGTGTTTTTGTGTATCTTTAAATGAAAATCCTTCATGTCCTCACAAGGATAGAAAGGTAAGGAGAGGCAACGACATTTTTAACAGACATGATTCATATAAATGTCATAATTTAGGGTTAGGAAATCATTTCAATGATGTTACCAATAGTTTAGCAATAACACAACACGTGTAAATGTGCATTCAACTCAACCACAGCAATAAAAAGCGAAGATGTTGCACTGGGAAAATATTAATTCTTAGCTTCTGATCTTATGGAACTGAAGTAGTTAAAAATTGCTCAGCATATTTTTAATCATATCTCTTTTGTGTCATGAAAATGCATGAAGATTGATGATGGCACTTTTTTGGATGAGGCAGTGGGTGAATAATAAGAGCGGTGATGACAGATTCCTCAGGGCTCAGACTCAAGCTCATACTATTTTGTCATTTTTTAAAATTTTCTAGTGAAAGTTGAGGAGGCAGACAGACAGGATGAAAGAAAGAAAGACAGCAGAAGTAAGTGAGTGTGACAGTGCACATTTAGTAAAAGAAAAGAGTTGTGGCCTCTTGTTCCATCTCCATGCTAAAGAGGCATTTTCTCCAGACCTGGCCTTGTGCCTATCCAAACACCCGTCTGTGCCTTCCCCTGACCCGGCAACCCTTACACTAACCCCCACATGTCACACAAGGCCACAGCTGCATCCCAAATCTAAGGGAAAAGCATGTACGAAGACTGGGGATGGTACTTCATGTCCACTTGATACAGGCCAAAATTTTTTATTTTGCCTCAGTCTCACCCCATGGCCCCTTTTCTTAGATTAGGAGGGAAACACGAGGGTTGGATCGAGTTTATATCTACAGCTGGGAGGTCAGCTTTCCTCGGGGACAATGTGAGGATATGAGTGTTTGATGACAAGTCTTGATAAGGGACTTCATGTGTGTATGCGTGTGGGGGATGTGTAGGGTAATGGGTACAAGGGCTTTTTTTTCCCACTCTTTTCTGAAAAACTTGTTGCAGCAGCCATCTTTAAACGTGTGGGGGGGCTCTCCCTCCCTCTCTTCCTCTATTCAAAATATCCACATCTATCCAATGATCAGCTGATAGTGTGATGATACTGTATGAGTGTCTGTGCCACAAGAAAGACAAAAAAAACCCCAACTGATTATGTTACGATTTTTTCTCCAGACCGCCCCCGAGCTCACGGGGGATGTACTGTGACAGTACTTCTGTCATCTATTTTAAGCCATTTTAACCCTTGTTAAACCAGTACAGCACAGATTTGTAACTGATGTATCCAGATTGTTCAGGAGTACATTTTTATATCAGTCCAAAGCAGCTCATACACAGTGTAATATTTTATTTAATTATCCTATGCTATTTCAGTCTGAAGTAAACTGTTGAATGGCCAACTAAACCATCCACTGACTCATGTGGCCAGTGTGGCTATAAACCCAGGTTCTAATAAACTAGTTTTTCTTTATACTGTTGGTGATCAACACAATAAGTTGGACCCTGCTTAAAGCCCAGAAAGTGCCAATCAGTTGTTGCTGACTTAACAAGTCGCGGGACCAGCTCCGGCTTTATAATCGTCAGCCACACTGACCTGTGGGGGCAGAGACAACAGTCAGTGACCAAAATAGTAGAGGTCACACAGCTGAACGCAAACCGTTTCCTGTTTTGTTGAGCCCGTATTCGTGGTGATTCTCTCGCACCGAAAATGATGCCCTCGTTGTCTGTGATGACAGAGATCATGCTTGTCTGACTGCTTCAAAGTTGACTTGTCAGTGATAAAATGAATGAGCAATCAAAGCCTAGTCACACCATGATCTGTTGTTTGAACGTGAACTGAAAATAAACTGACATAGCGACTGCCAAAGAGTTTCATGAACCGTTCTTACTCCTGGTTGACCTCAGACTGCGGATTTGAAAACTGTTTACACTCACTGGCTATGTGGTTTCTACACGTTCACCCAGACTCCATAAATCAAATTACAGAACAGTTCTCACGAATTCTGAAGTTGGGTGCATTTCTGCCTCAGTTCTTATAATTCTTTCTGCAGGGATGGTGGGCAGTTTACGGTATGTACCTGCCCTGTTTCCTGTGCAATCAGAGGAAATGAAGAGGGCTCATCTGCGGTCAGTGAAGCCATGTGTTTCCTGAACTGCTTTCAATAATGGACAAAGACATATCCTTCTGCAGGCATTTATCTGCTCACAGAGCCCACATCAAGGCCTCGGACTGTCCTCCAAACAATGGGCTGAGGAATCCCCTTCTCTGCTCTACAAGAACCCAAGCGGTAATTTAGATAGCTGTATCTCTCTGTCTAGACACACAAGGTATGTCAGTGGTATCACTTGTTGAAACAATGCAGTGTTAATTGCTATTAGAGTGACCCTGGGCAAAACAACAAACACTGAGAAGAGACGGGGAGTTTGAACATTGTTTAGGAGATGGAAGATTAAACCTGTGATTAACAGTGTTTGCTCTCAACTATGTCAAAGATCTGGAGCTAGTTGTCTTTGTAGAAGGTGAAACATTTACACATATAAGTGAGAAGCCTGAAGGAAAACAGAAAGAATACCTCACTCTTCTGGATGCAAGCTTTTCATCATGAGGGGAATTTCGGGAACAAATGTATCAGCACTTGAATCTAGTGGGTCAAGAGACACCCACGACATTCCAGACCTCCACAGCAAGAACGAAAACTAGTAAGTAATGACTTCCTGTGAAAATGCATCGCAAGGACCGTTACCGCTTCCTTTCATTTCCCGTCTCATCTTTCACGCAGAGTTGTAAAAATCCCAGTGGACAGCGTCCAAAATCCTAAACCAAATCGCTGTTTTTGGTCCTAATTGGCTGAAGGCTACGGACCAGGCCCAAGCAACAAAGAAGTTAGAGGAGAGGAGAAGGGGTCAGGAAAAGGAGGCGTGGGTGGAGAAGGTTCACATTGGCCCCACTGTGAAGAATGGTTATTTTTGAGTTGTGTTGTGCATGGTTTGTAATTCTGAGGTCCAGTGCTTTGCTGTAATCTATTGTGAAGTGAGAAACCTTATGTGGTTAACCACCTATCACTGTCTAGTGCTGCTGCTCTCGACACAAACCAGCTGATGGAATGGGAAAGCAAAAGTTCAGAATTTAGGCAAAAGTTTAGACTTTTCATTTGAATTTGGCCTTTGCTGTGGTTGACAGATCTGCAGTTGAGAGATATGCCTCCGCAGCCTATTCATTTAGTTTTATGTCTCCTTGTCTCCTATGTAGTAAATCTCATACAAGTAAACAATACATGAAGATATTCACCAGTCTTCCACATGCTACATAAATCTCGGAGTACAGCCAGATTTCTTTTGTGATGCAACTTGTTGTCCGGATGCGGACGGCCCTTCAGAACAGTATGAGGATGACTGAACAGCAGTGAAGTCATGGGGGAAAAAAAACAAAGAGACACACCCACCTCAGAGTGGAGCGACGGCAGAGTGGCGCTGTTGACACCATTCCTTCAGGAGACAGGTATGCAGCGCCAGGAAAACCTCTTGTGCCGCCTAAACAAAGGCATTGTCCAACACGGTGAAAACAGACATGAAGGCTCCCGCTGTGAAAATGACACATAATGTGACAAGAGGCTGATGTGTTTACCAGCCTTTTAATTTTCACGGTATTTATGCTTCACTGTGAAATGGAAGGAAGGATGAGCGAGTGAGAGAGAGTTACGTAAAAAAGATTCAACCACTGTGCTCTCCTGGCTGTCGAGTTAGTTTATTAAATGTGATGTTGTGCAAAGGGAAAAAATGAAACCGTTGACATATCCACCCTTTTTCTGTCAAACTGTGAGACTGGTTGGACTGCAAGGTTACGACCTACGTCAGTTGCCGGGCAAAAAAAAATTGCGAAGAAAAGAATGTTGTGTTTGACATGGCCAAAGACGGCCAGAATCACACAGCACATGGAAGCCTTTAAATAGCTTGAAAAAACATGGGGGGTTGCAGTTCTCTCAGCTTCTTTCTGCCTTTAACATCTGAGATGTGTTGGGATCTAAATTAAACTAGTGCATTACAGCCTGTTGCACTGGCCAGTACGTTATCTTTGTTTTGTGTCTCAGTCTCTTCAACTTCACAACGGATGCTGAAATGTGATACAGGATCTGAGATCTACCTCAGATCCTGTAAGATACTTCATGGGAAACAAGAGCAGTGATGGAGACAAAACAGCTCAATTAGGAATATGCAGCATATTTACTGTTGTCTGCAGGAAACTGATTTTCACGTGGAAAAAGTCCAAACATGATGGACACAAGAGGAAGCACATCTGATGGGAGAAAAAAACAGGAAACTGTGACTTGATAATGCAGAGTGTTGAGTGACTCCTGCACATTAAGATTCACGGGTCAGGATAGATGTGTGTCCTTACATGCTGATGTTGGTTTATCTAACCCAAGATACTCTGGTATCTTGAGGGAAAAGGTCACATAAGTTAGTCTGAATTCATATCAACAGATTAAATATTAAACAGTCATTTGTTTAGCTTTTTAAAAGGCAACTTTTAGGAAGGTGCATTATCAGTCTTGTGTTTCTTCTTTCTGAAGCCTCGAACAGGGCAGACGAAAGGCATTCACACATTTTTTTAGAAGCACAAGTTTGATGTTTCTTGGTGTGCAGCATCCCACGCTTGCTCCTCTGCAGTTTGCAAAAAGCACTTCACAGCTGTTCTTACGCATAGTGCAATGTACCCACAACAGAAAATGAGAAATAAAAAGGACACACGTTCAAAATAAAATAATCTAATAAAAATATAAAATTTCTTCATCGTCATTACTCATCTGCCAAGAGCTCGACCGACCTGAATCTTTGCATGTGATACTGCTGACTAGTGTCTCTATGGTAGTAACCAGTGACAGGAGTTTTCAGTGCTATGAGGGAAGCTTCATCTCTGTAAATGTCCGCGAGTCCCACACCACAGGGAGGAGATCACATCTGTGTTTAGGTGAGAACCACAACACTGCCTGTAGGTCTGATCTGCACCGTGCAGCACAGCCAGCTGCACGGTGTAAATATTTCACCGGTCATCGAAAATACTCTCCCTTTCTTTATTACTGGAACAAACACAAGTTGGAAGTCTGAAAAAACAAATCCTCCCTTTGTTTTCTGGCAGTGTTCCGGCTCACATTGCTCTCAGCCTTTTCATTTCACAGGTGTGGCTGCCATTAGACATGTCAGTCCAATATTTGTCACTGTACTATTGCTCACTACACTGGCAGTGACACCAGTCTGTGACTCAGAGGCAGTTAGAGGAGTCGGTCTGGGGCTAAAGACTATGGGCATGTATGCAAATGTATTTCTGCATGGGTGTGTGTTTGTCTACAATTAGCAATTGACTAAAAGACGGGAATGAAAAGGAGAGTCAGCATATTTAATCTCACAGTACGTTTTGTGTGGGGAAAGTTTGAAAAATGTAAGGAGGTAAAAAAATATTTATTATTTATTATAAAAGGCGGCCTCCATGAAATGCTCTCTGAAACAGTTTACTGAGGAAATACTCATCACAGCTTGCAAACTACTCAATATGTTTGACAGGTCTGAGAGCAGAGAGTTCACTGCATCCTCACAGTGGGGTTCATGGTGAGAGGGTGAATCCTATACACAAATCTATGTGGAGCTTAATGTAGGACTCCAGCATCATACCTGCATCAGAGCCCATCCTTTAAACAGACAGAACATGCTTTGGGCAGAAAACTGTCAGCTCATCTGCAAATATTAGTTGCATGTGAAAGGCATTACTTTCTATAAATGCAGGCGATGATTGGCCTGACATGGACAGGAGCAGCAGAGAAGAGTCCTTACCTACAGTCACTCAGTCACATTGATTTATGGATTTAATGACTCCTTTGACAAGCCACAGTGTAGAACATTAATTACGAAGCTGCTCATTTCCTACCACATATGCCAAGTGATGTGACAGGGATATATAATCTTAGCAGTGTGCAAAGTTACTGGGTTAAATATTTATAGAGCTGGACGGCTCACTGGGGAGCAGCATCTGTGTGTGGGACACAGATATGGGAGAATCGTGACCGACGATCTGCACGCTGCGAAGAGAAGGTTTCCCTATCACGCCTCGGTTTGGATACTTCCTAAACAGAGTGGGCTGGTTTTCCACAGGGGGAGCAACATGTGCTGTCCAGACACTTTCTGTTGTCGACCACTATACTTAAATCCTAACAACACGCACATGGCAGCAGGGCCTCTGACTGACTGAGCTATCTGGGAGCAGGATCATCTCATTAAACCCACCGGTATCCAAACAGAACTACCCTCCTCCATATGTCTTGCTCAATCATCTCCTTCGTGAGATTTCCAATAAACCCTTGTATTTAGACAAACCCCAATCTCATCTGATCTACAAACGTCAATCGACTTGAAATACACCAATGATCTGTTTATAGTGACTAAAGGGGGAATCTGCCCTAACACTTGTGAGAGAATCACGGATAAACATGTGACTCAGAGCGAGGACAGGGGAAAAGCGAGCGGGTGGGGGGGTAATTGGTTTGAATTGATACAAGACGAGGACGGTGGAGCCGTTTCCAAAGAAGATCAGACTAAAGAACACTAAATCTCAAAGGCTAATCATGGTAAGAGTAACAGCAACCATGTGTTTAAATAAATTACCTTCTCCAGTGATGACACAGCTCTCCTTTCACTTTGGACAGCTCATCATAATAAACTGGAAGCGTAGGATGAGATGAGTCAGAAAGCTGTCAGTTTCCACAGAATATCAACACAAAATGCACAGTATAATTACTTGGAGCTGTGACTTTTCTTCTGTTACAGCGTCCAGATGATGGAGATTTTGGTGATTGTGGTCTGGGCTCCCCGGGAACAGAAAGGTGCGTAACGCTGCAAGTGTTCTCGTGAAAGAAACAGTTACTCAGCCCCAAGGGTCGGACATGAGAGAATATAGCCCTTGTCTGATGGTGAGGTTTTACAGTGGAATACCTTACATAACTTCATGGCTCACAGTAACACAGCGGGCTGCTGGGGGTCCTCTGGTCGCCATGTGCCGGGCCAGAGTCACACAACACGCCATCATTCACAGCAACTGTGGTCTCACAACTGCTCAGTATCTCTCTCACCATAGCAACAATCAATCATGAGCGACAGGCCAACGGTCAGGACGCTGGGTCTGATGATAACATGTGCTCGCTGATCATTCCAGAGTCTAAAATGATATCCTACTTCCGGCAGAAAGACAGTTTTGGTACAGAGCTTTAAAGTTAAAAAATATCTGTCAGTCCATGTCTCGATACCTCGCAACTTAACGCTGAGCCCATTTCTACTTTTTAAATGATGTCACATACGTGAGTGTTTTACCTCAGTAATTTTTTGAAAATGTTTAGTAAACAATACTCAGACATGTTTATATTGCACATTTGTTGAGGACTAATAAATTACATTTTATTGAATGAATGTCAGAGGTAGGATTAGTTGCAGTATATAAGACTGCATTGGTTACAGCTAGGTGCACCTCACAAACAGTGTATGGTTCAGAAGAATACGAGAGATCAGGCTTTGCTCCACCAACCTTTGCTTTAGGGTTATGGTTTTAAATTACGGTTCCAAATTGCACAGTTGAGTTCACACGGCATTTATCTGAGCATAATGGGTATTTCCCTTTTTGTACAAATTAGTAGGCATTGGTTGAGAGATTGTTGGATGTGTTTTCAGTTAGGTGCTAAGTTAAAGCGCAGCTGTACGAGTGTTTCTGTCATGAAATCACACTGTGGCATGTGCGGCCCGCAGACAAGTTCAATAACTCGGCTTTCACGCTGCGACACATGGTGTGTTTTGGTACGTGTATACATTGTGTGCGATTGTGTAAGCATGAACACTTTATGATTATGTGTGAGTGTGTGCTGGTTTTAATAGGTTACAGAGGTTGAACTGTGTCAGCCAATAAAAACACAAGAACCAACAAAACGTTGAGCAATTCACTTCCTGTAGCAAAGGGTTTATCGACGCTGCGAGTGCCAAAGACACATGACCTTTTCTGCTGGTTGCGTTCACAAGCTTATTGCATTGCGATTTCACACACATTTCTCACTCCAGCCAAAGGAAATGACATAGGAAAGGGAGAGTCAGAGCAACAAAACACACTCTACTAAAAATGATCCCTGATTCAAAACCCTGCAACCAGAGAGAGAGAGGCCCAACTACAACCCTGTAATTAAAAAATCAGCCTTATCATTCCCTTATTACAGCGATTAGTCTGATGAAACACATTTCACATGCTTCAAAGTGAAAGTCTGAAGCACACAGAAATTTTTAAATCCATCCAAAGTGCCTCCCGATGGGCTAGAGTTCCCTTTTCCTTCTCCTCTTTTTATGACAAACACACATGAAACCAGAGAGGGAATAACAATACTTTTGGTGTCAGTTAAGTACAGGATCAGTGAAACATACCCAGCCGGGCCTCTGTGATGGTCTGGGTGAGCCAAACAGCCTGCTGGTTTCCCCTTCACGGGCCCACACCGCACTCGCAGAGCACGCTCGTAATGACGGGTTTCTGCTCGGCTTTTTTTGGAACCACTACGGAACAATGTACATATTATATTTACTTCAGAAAATGTGTCTCAAATATAAGCAGAGAGACACGGACAGGGGGAGGAGTTTGGACTTCATCGTGTCCGTATGATTTCATAGCAACACTGTCTTTTACATTACAGTATGTGACCTTGGGAGGTCCTTTTCTATGTTAGTCAAAAAAATGTCATGTTGCAATGAAAATTGTTTATCTTTCTGCACCGTAATTGAATAAATCTGTGAAGAGGGAAATAGCAACCCTGTCATGCATGCAGTGATAAATAATATCTTGATTAGTTTTCACCACAGCATCGGTCAATCGGTGCCAAGTAAACAGATATGATGTAATACAATAACTAAGAATATTAAAATGGCATATTGTGGCTTGCAGTGTCTGTGTTTATTTACACGGTGTAGAACTCTGAGGAATCCCAAACTGAATTATAAATGGCCACAGGAACTGATTGCACGATGGTATGAGGCAAATAGAGCCAAGTTTAATAGTTAATCTCCTGCAAGATACACTCTCATATAAACAAGCCAGTAGCCTGAGCCAGGAACAGCTTGGCAAATCCATTTATTGTCACTCTGGGATGAAGACGGTTTAACTGACCGTTTGCTAAACCCCTTTGTTCTCAGTTGCCTTTGATATGTCTGTCAAACTTCATGATCACGTATAACTGTGATAACAGCATCAGATTTAATGAGCGAGATTTGTAATTTTTCAAGCAGAAAGAAAGAAGAAAGCATTTAGCATGTGTTTGGCAAAAGCATCAGTAGCTCGGGAGATGCTGGATGAGTTTAGCGTAAACTGTCCAATATTCAGAACAGAAGAGGATGGAGCTGCGAATGTTAAATTCCAACAGCTTCTTGGACTGACTTCCACACTGTGGGGTAATACTAAACAGTGGATATACTGGTCATGAATGCAGCCACAAACTACTGCAGGTAGTTAATGCTGTATTCCTCATCTTTAAGTAAGTTAGCTGGACATGATTCACCGTTCAAGCAGCTCCTTACACCAAGGCTAAAAAAAGAAACACTACACAGCAAAGTCTTATTACGCTCCTATTTGAGCCCCATTTACAAACATGAGACTCACCTCAGTCACCTGGGGGTTGGGAAGCACCGCTGGGTCATGAGATAAATCTGAGAGGTTGCAGAAGAAAAAATTAACAGGACAGGAAAAGTGCATTTTACCAAACTTGACAAAATAGTCTTAACTCACGGTCCATTTAATAGCTGTTCTGGACCTTTTGATACAATCAAATGATCTTTATCAGCAGATGGAGTTTGCTTCGGTTGCCATGGAAAATTTCTACATTTTCGGGAAAGCTACTAAATGGGCCTCGACGTGATTCTGTGGCCATTTCCAAGGTCAAGCGTTAACTTTGAAACTCGAGATCCTGGTTACTGTTGACTCACCTAAAAGATTTGCTTTTTTCATTATATTGTTCAATAATTTTCAAAACGTGAAGGCAGTCTTGTGACAAGGGGCACTGGGTTGACAGATCTTGGTTTTAGGAGGTCACAAGCTGAAAGGTATGGAGAATAAGTGTAATCGCTATATTCAGAACAAGCTACCTGATACTGCCATGCCTTTCACCTTGTAAATCTCCTCGTCTATCACTGAATTTTTCATGGAGGGGGCTTCCTGACGGGAAGTCGGCCTCTTGAGTCTGGCCTGCTGAATTTACAGCCTCGTTTTCAATGGAAGTGAAATGCTTAAAAACAATAGTTTGGCAGACAGAAATGTGTGTGTGGCAATGGGCCATGGCGGTGGCACGCTGAAAGGTACCGTGAGACAATTGGGTGTTGTAATGGGGTATTTTTAACCATCACGCTAAGTACTCTAAAATGACTATTACCTCATTTACTATGGTAGTGATAGACCCAATTTATAATCCTTCCGCCTGGGTACTATCTGTGACATTTCCTGAATACATTGTAGATTAACTATTGTAATACTAATCTGCACCTACCTGTTTGCCGCCTGGCTTCCTTTTTATACAGCCATGCAGACTCTCATTCACTGACTAACACCCTGGTGGAAGTAATTCGTCACTTTATGCTGGGAAAAAGCAGCAGATGAAAACCAAGCGAATGGTGCTCTAAGTAAAAACAGACTGTACGACTAACTGCGGGACATTTTCAGGATGATAACCCTCGTGATGGATGCTGTTTTAAATTGTATCAGATGGTACCTGAAACCCAGACAAATACCATGGATCAGTCCCAGACAGAGATGCTGGATTTTCCCAACATTGTCATAATAAAAAAAGCAACAGAGAAACTATTTATGACTTAATTCCCCAGTGTAGCATGCCTACGCTCCCTCAATGTGGAAGTGGAAGAGCTCTTCCCAGAATGTGACCCCCTGACAGAGAGTGCTTGGGGGGCTGTTGGTGTCTCGGTAATTAAAGATGTTTGAATAAAACTCACAGAGGCCGGTTACGAATTCTCATGACTCACCCCCACCACCGACGCCGTCATACACCCCCCATGCCCACGCCCACCCTTTTTCTCCCCCTTCCCCGATGTGGGAATGCTCTTTTGCTCTTTCTTCCACTCTGTCCTCCAAGATGAACTCATCCCAAACTGCTGCTTTACGAACAAAACAAGCTTTCATGAAGCTGCCCGTTCACATCTCAACCCCCTAACAGCTAGTGTGGAAAAAAATACATATGTAATATAGCATGAGTGACCACTGCATGAGGGCCAGTGAGCTGTACATGGCACTTTCTGTGGAAGATATTGTAACTGTGAAAACCTGTCAAATGTTGACCTTTTGTGAATAACATTTTCAGATTAACTGTTACACGGTTACTGGCTTTACCAGTTTAGTTTTTAATACTGTATCAAGATAGGGCCATGTAATCCCTCAAAGCAAGTTAAAACATGAAAATCAACTAAACTGGAATTAGAAAGCTCCTACTCTCACAAAGATACTGTATTAAGAAAGAATGGCTCTTTTATCAAGGTTGACCCTCTGCCTTTTTTGGGGGGCTTATGGGGGATTTGTAGGACGGGGAGAGGGTAAAGGGTGGAAGGTTGAATGTTGAAATGTGGGAATGTGGTGACAGAAGAAAACGTCTGGAAAAATCCCCAGCATGAAGTGAAACAAAGCCTCCATGGTTTGGAGAAGAAAACAGGAGCGTGGATGAAAAGCGTTAGAAAGCCTGACTTTCAGGCAATGGTTAAAATTTTTTTGAGGAATACAATGAGATGAGGAGATTGAAACCACTTTTACGTCTGTAAATACACGACAGCCACAGGAGCTTAGCTGAGAGTAAATAGTGGAAACTGGAGGAAACAGCGAGTCTGGCTCTGGTGAATGGTAAAAAAAAAACAACAAAAAAAAAAACACCTAATGCCTCCAAAGCTCACTTATCAACATGTTATATCTCGGACGACCTCAGGGTACACAGTAGCAACGCTGTAGCCACATGTTTAAAAGCCTTGTTTAACTTTGTATGAAAGGTGCTTATTCTCTTTCTTGTCAAAAAGAAGGTATCTTAGCATAAAGAGTAGAAGCAGGGGGCGTGCAGTATCAATCTCCTCATCTTACTCCCAAAAAGAAAGAGAAGAAGCAGATTTCCAACAACGCCGAAAGCTCCCGAGGGCCTCGCAAAAAGTTACCACAACTGAAACACAATACAAAGACTCGCGGGATGTCACGCCAGTGAATGTGACGAGCAGCTAAGTGGAAATTCAAACAGGAGAACCAGCGGCTTTTTGACTAATGAGGTAGAACACTTGGTGTCAACACTGCTGACTGAGCTATCTCCCTTTAATAATAAATAACAAAGTTGATTTCTTGTCTTTGCGGGCCAAGAAATCTTGGTGGTCAAACTAAGACACGACTCTGCGCGGCTCGAGGGATTCGGTTTCAGCGATGCCATAGTGGATATTTGATAAACACAGCTGTAAGCGAGCTGAGACAAATTCATGAATAAGCAGAAAATGACAAAACAATCATTTTTTTCTGCAGGGTGGAAACTGCGTGTCCAGAGCATGAGCTCAGACACAGCAACTTGCCAGCTCGAGGGTGAGAACTGGCAAAGGTTTACAGAGGAATGGAGGATGTTTGTGTTTGCATATAGATCCAACTCACATTCGCATATGGTGGGTTTATGTCTAATCAAAATGGTCCCGAATGGCAGCCTCTTCCTGTGTTTATTTGTACCAGAAAATCCCCACTGACTTTTAGCAATTTCAACCAACAAAGCTTTTTCTGCCTCCTGACTCGTATGAAAAACATCATCTTGGGAAGAGATTTTACAAAAAAAAAAACTTTGTTTCAGAGCGAGGAAATATATAAGTGTGTTTTAACTGTGTAGAGGCTCTGTGTAAAAACCTTCTGGCTTCAACACAAACAAAAAAACTTCAAGTGCATTTTCCTTGTAAAAACATAAGGCCTGGATCAGAGTGAAACACTGCTAGACGGTCGGCTGTGGTAAAAGAATTGACACATTCCACAGACCCACTACATAGAGCGCACTGTATGTAAATGTCACTTCTTTTTACTGCAGCCAGAGGCCAGTTTCAAAGATTTGCATCTGTTTGCATGATAGTGAATGCACCACCAAATGAGAAGCAGAAGAAATGGTCGAGCAGACCGTGGCACCCCTCAAACTGGGGTTTGAGTTTTGCGGTTGTAGATGCGATCTGATCTGAATTCAAATGCTTTGACTGAGAGGCATTAGGTCCTGCTGGATAAGAAAGGAAGGGACAACAAACATGCAGACGGAGCAGCTGGAGGCGGGAGACTGGAGGGGAGAGTCAGGTACAGTAGCCCGCCTGACAGAAACACACTGGACGGCATAGAAGCAATGGAAAGGAAACATTTCCAACATTTACATATGTTCTTCCCATTTCCGCTTCATTAAGAGCTCGTAGTGAGGTGAATGCCCCGCACAGCTGCACATGAAACAGGCAGAAAAGCTGGACTTTGACAAAGGCGGGCTATTTCTAGGGTTCCCATAAATCCTTGGCAGCCACTAAAGTACTGGACATGACATTAGAGTTTATATACAACATAAGTTTCTGTGTTTTCCCTCTTTCATTTTTTTTTTACTTGGCTCTGTTGTAGCAAACTGAGTCTCACAGTGACCCACAGACTCCAGTGTTAAGTGAAACCTGGCGTTATGGACTTTGAGAGGTGTTTTCAGCTTATTCCCCATCTGACCCAGCAGTAAGTAAGCAGTGACCTGTTTTTTGTACATAGAAAATAGATTAGCTATTTTCACATTATTTAAGAAGCTTTAAAGGAATTTGCTGCAGTTTTCAGTCTCAGTGTGTCAATGTTCTCAGCAACTCTCAGCAAGAAGAAAGTGTATTTACCGAATACAAAGTCCAAATAGCATTAACAACTGACTGCTTGAAGTGAAAAGGTGGGAAGACTGTCGACTGTCTTTTTGAGAAAACACCATGCTCGGGGGGCCCTGTGTGCTCACAACTGCAAAAAGTGAGAATTGTTTTTAGGTGTGATTTGACTCATGTGGGGCCCCAGGAGCGAGAAGTGCAACAGGCTTCAATGTGCGATGGAAAGCTATTAAAAGAGTTATTTGCAGTATGTGTGAATTGAACCCACATGGGTTGGTTTTTTGTTTTTTAAAGCAGCACATGACCTGTCAGCCCAGTCCTGAAAGATTATTAAGGATCATTTACACAAACATGTCATCAGTCACTGACAAACAGCAGCCTGACAAGTAAAGCAGACAACACTCCAAACAAGCAGCAGTAAATCTAAAGCAGGTTATCACCACAAGAGCAGGACTGACCGACTTCCTTTCTGCAAGCGCATTAACGTCACAGGAAAAAAAAATCACCCTGAGCCAGGGGTATCGAACAAAACGTTCTCAATACAGAAACCCCCCCCCGGCAGTGAGACGACTGGGTGGGTCAGGACTGGCCTCTATGCTAAAAGTTTTCATGTGGCCTGAGGGGGAAGAAGCAATGACGGAGCAGATCCCTACAGTCCGGGGGTGGGGGGTAGGGGCAGAGAGTCCTGCTGTCATGTCTTTGTGTGTTAACTAATCAGAGGCCGCACACTGAGAGTGTGTCACTGTGTCACTGCAGGGGGTTAACTGACCCACGGCTGGCGAAGAGAGGAGCGGTTTCGACCTGGCTATCACCTGGGTGGGCCTAAGGGAGGGGAGGGAAGACAGAACAAGATGAGTCAGGGGGGGCATTGCTCACAGACCAGCTGGACCACGGGAAAAACACTGATCCCAGACAAGCAGGTGTGGAGAGAGAGGAGCTGATGAGACTAAAATAAGAACAACTCTCGAAAGAAAATAACTATTTATAGAGCTGAAAATTTGAACCTGCAGGCCACAAAAAAGCAAGACCACCAGGCAAGAATTCATCTGCCCATAAAACACCACGGCAACATGTTCTGCTGTAAAATCTTCCATTAATGCCGGGTGTGGAAATGAGTAAGTTGCCAATTATGTGCACTGAGTGTTGGTTGCACGTCACTGTGTAGTCACAGCCCCCCCTTTGTGTGTCGATTCCGAACAGTGACCTCATCTGTGTTTTTCTCAAGGATATCCCTCTCCTTTCTAGGCACAATGAGGCAGCTTCCTGTTTGGACAAGGCCCCGTCCAGCCTTCACTCACCCACCCTCGCCTTTACGTAATTTCCGCCCAGTCGCTCTGCCAGGGTTCCAGCACGGTCCCATCAGTGGACCGAGATGATCCTCAGTGAAATAGCATGGAAATGTTTCCTGCAGCAACAGCAAATAAAGAAAACTAAGCAAGAGGGAGGGAGTGTGTGACTTACCTATGCAAAAAAATTAATAAGGCATCCTGTGCTCAACTTCGACCATGGGGCTCCATAACACTATTGAAAACAAAACCTAAGAGCTTTCACTTTCTGGGGATATAATGTGGAGTTAAATGCAACACAATGCAAAATGCTTGTTTCCCACCAATGATTCTTTTCAGCACTGAATATCATGCAGATTCTTTTTCCTCTCAGTTGATTAAACCTTTAGTCTACACAATGTTGAAAAATGGAAGAAAAAAAGATGAATTTCCTTTATCTAGATGATCAGTGTTCAACCATCACTGTGCAGAGTGATGCATGTTGCACAAGTATTATCTGCTAAAGGCAGAACATTATAAAGACTAAAGTGCAGATATTTTTATCTACACATCTTGGGTGCAGCTGTTTTCACATTGTAAGTGAATTGTTTCACATTTCACATTGTAAGTAAATAAGTAAATTGGGATTTTTCAATGCAAGAGAGAGCAGATGTAATTTTAATCACTTTTAATGAGGTAA
The DNA here is from genome assembly GCA_016785225.1 of Psettodes erumei. Lineage (NCBI taxonomy): Eukaryota > Metazoa > Chordata > Actinopteri > Pleuronectiformes > Psettodidae > Psettodes > Psettodes erumei. The sequence goes on along the minus strand of JAFBJZ010000776.1, from coordinate 1,153,085 downwards.
TTGAACTCTTGTGTACAAATTATTATTTAAGGAAGAATTTTTATAGTTCTATAATCTCAAACATGTCCAAGTGGGAACTTCAAGGGAAAGAAAATGGCTAAATGGAAAAAAAAAATGTTTTGGTTTTTTTTTTTGGTGTGTGAACTTAAAGATAATTACAGATGAAGCACATATGTGTAAGCTATTTTCCGAAATCTGGGGTTTCTAGTCTGTGAAACAAGCCTGGCCAGACTACGTTCACAAATTGCTATTTTTCCACTGACAAATTAACTTGTGGCTTTAACTATTGAGTTCACTTATGACTGTGATGTTTCTCTTAGCCCAACTGTGTGGGAGTGAGAAAGAGACAGAGAGTGATTTCCTCATAATGTGAAAAACCTGAAGAGCAACATAGATCTGCTATGATCTCCTGCCATAATCACCTGTGAAACCTTACAGAATACAAACGCAATAAGTAGGGAAAATGACACTTGGCAGTTTTACAGTACCAAGAGCCTGAGGGGAAACTGGTGAAAAATCTAACTTTCCCTCTGAGACAAACAGAAACACATCGTGTGTCATCTAGCCTCGAATTGTCCTGAGGCCAAATCTGGAGAAAAAGGAAAAAAAAAAAAAAAAAAAAAACAATCGGGAAGGGGTCATGCGAAGGAGGACGAAAAATCGTTGAAGGGCACAAACATTACAGACCAGCCCTTCTGCATGTTCAGTCCTGCCCTCCTCCCACAGCACACTCGCATGTCGCTGCGGTGCGCGCTGCGTCCTGCTGCTGCACCGACGCTCCACTGGATACCTACGCTTTTGTACAGGTGCGTGGCAAAGTTGCTCTTTTTTTAGGATTTTTTTGTTGTTGCTTTTGTTCTTGTTGCTTTGTTTGTTCTTCGATTTTAAACGCGTTTGTCCGACTCGTCAAGCGCTTCTGTGCTGCTCGGTGAGATTTATAGCGACTAAACTTTAAGTGGCCATTTCAACTCGTGTATAATGTATAAAACAGATAATTGTTTCGTTATACTGTATATGGGCACGAATTCATTTTACTGTGTGTGTATGCCAATTCAAACTGGATTAGTAGGGGATGTATAAAAAACCCCCAAACAATCCGTGAACTCCGTTTAATTCCCTGGAATTGGATTTACCGGTTTGGATACTTAATATTTGCGCATGTATGCGCGTAATTATGCATAAATGATACATGAATACATACACAAAGTTCCAAGCTAGTTTTATAATTATTTGTACCATACCGTTTAGTTTAATACTCCATAAAAAGTATGTTTGGGTGGACGTAAAACAGAAAATATCGTCAGTGTTCAGTTAAAACTTTGACTTTAAAATTGTTTTCTCATCTTATAGTCATTGAATCTTGAACTTTTTTCCTCTGTTTTCCTTACTGCAAGTGGTCACGTCTGGTATTAGATGTTTCCTAACACGCTCATTATTCATATTGATACCATCGCTATTATGTGCTAATTATGTCTATGCTTTCTAGATATTGGCGAGGGTTTGTAAACGAGTTTAAATACTCCATTTCCTGACGTTAATTATCGTGTTTGTTTCCCGTCATTAATACTAACTCGGCTCTCCTCTTGTTTTATGCAGACTGACTCTCGTTGCCTCCTACTGTAAGGCGCAGCCCAGACAAACCACAGGAAATCCCATCTGATATCTTCAAAAAGAACATTTTCCCTACAACGGTGGTTTGCTTCTCTTTTTAAGCTTTCAGTATTTAAGTAAAGAGAGAATGCACAGCCAGAGGACTATGTGACAGCTACATGTGGATGTAATTAAAAAAGAAGAAAAAAACCTTAAGAAGAAGAAGACAAGGGGTGGGAAAAAGCACTTACCTGTGGGAGATAACCAAAATGGCCACAGAGTCTTTCCACGCCGCCTATGCTGCCGTGGCCCCGTCTGCGTTCCCCATGACGCCCTCCACAGGAAAGCTGCTGCGGATGTTTCGCGAGTACCAGAGCAACGCCGTCATCATCGAGCACTACAACTACACGGGCAAGCTGAAGGAGAATAAGTACAAGGAGGGACTCAAACCTGAGGCCATCGCTTTCCTGCTGGTCTGCCTGCTCATAGTTGTAGAAAACGCGGTGGTGCTACTGGCCATCTGGAAGAACAAGAAGTTCCATCTGCCCATGTACTACTTACTGGGCAACCTGACGCTCTCGGATCTGCTGGCAGGCTTCACCTACATGGTGAACCTCATAACATCGGGCGCCAACACATTGAACATGACCCCGGTGCTGTGGTTCCTGAGGGAGGGGGGCGTGTTCATCATGCTGGCCGCCTCCGTCATCAGTCTTCTGGCGATCGCCATCGAGCGCCATGTCACCATGGTGAGGATGAAGCCGTACCAAGGGGACAAACAGGGGCGGATGTTTGCTCTGATCGGAGCAAGCTGGGTGTTGTCCGTGTTCCTGGGGGTCCTGCCCGTCCTGGGCTGGAACTGCATGGGACAGCTGGACCAATGCTCCACGGTGCTGCCGCTCTACGCCAAGAGCTACATCCTCTTCTGCATCACCATCTTCAGCGCCATCCTCATGTCCATCGTGGTGCTGTATGTCCGCATCTTCCGCATCGTCAAATCCAACACCCAGCGCCTCGCTTCAGTTCCGCAGCGCAAAGGCCTCTACCGCAAGTCCCAGAAGTACATGGCCCTGCTGAAGACGGTCACCATAGTCCTGGGGGTCTTCATCGCATGTTGGCTGCCCCTCTTCATCTTCCTCCTGCTGGACTTCTGCTGTCCAGCCAAAAGCTGCGAGGTGCTGTTTAAGGCGGACTACTTCCTGGGCATTGCCATGTTCAACTCGCTCCTTAACCCCATCATCTACACGCTGACCAGCAAGGACATGAGGAAGGCCATCCTCAGGTTGCTATGCCGACCCTGCCTCCTGACGAAGGACGGACAGATGAAGAAGATCGGGATACCCTTCCTGGAGTGTAGCACCAGCAAGGCCGACGCGGCCTCTCACAGACTGGAGGGGCTGGAGACAACGGTGTCCTCCGGTAACTTTACCCCCTCGACGATCAAAGCCATTTACCCCAGGATGTGTAAGACATGACACGGCGGCTCTTTTAACGAAGAGCTGGACCACTAACGCAGCCAGGTGGCTTCTCTCTGAACTGTCGAGCAGACACGAGAAGCCCTGACGTTTGATGTTGCACTCTGCCATGCATTAGTCTCCATGAGTAGAATGAGCTCAATGTATGTGAGAAATGTCCAAACTGGGAGAGAGACTTTAAAAAAAATTTCTTTGCATATTTCTGTAATATCTGATCAAGAAAAAAAATCGATGGCCGTGCATATAGTAGCTTGAATTTTCTTGTGAAAAGCCAGCATTATGTTTGTGTGTGTTCGGAAAAACAGGGCCAGAATTTGTCAGAGGACGTTCCCTCTGGTAAAATGTCATTTCACTCTCTGAAATCAAAAGACTGTGTGCAGACATTTCACATCAATGCAGCCAATTACGCTGCACAACTGATAGACTGGGGGGAAAGCCCAAGCAGGAGGTTTAGCCTTATCTCCTCTCCCTGCGTAGCACATAATGATAGGTTGTTAGAAACGCGGCGCATCCCCGCCCAAACTCTGCTGCCAAACCCGTGTAATTTGTGCCATGTGAGTTTTGGTCAGCAGCAGTGCTGGGTAGAGGTCCCCTCCACCGACACATCAGAGGCTCGGCGGGCCCGGAGACGCACTGCGGACGTCATACCAAGAGCTGCGCTGGGTGGTTCGCAGCTTTGGAGGTCCCTACAACACATGTAGCGACACATGATGAATGACTCAAAGCAATAAAAGCTGACAGTGGAGGTTTGTTGACGCCCAGCAAACTAGAGCTCTGTTTTGGAACTTTTGGACAAAAAAAAACAAGAGCCTCCAGAGCTTCATCTTGGCATGAAATGATTTTCATCGAGAGAAAGAGCACGGATATAAGCTCGTGCCATAAGAAAACTGAGCGTGTGGCCTTTAAAGTGCAGAGGAATCTCACAGGTCACAGTGACAATCACTTTTCAAACTGTAATATTGTAAAAAAAAAAAATGTTGAGAAAAAGATATATATTTACAGATTTTTTAGTAAACTTTGTAAATATCTATAGCCTTTTCTGAGCTGCATTTCTCGTTGTAAAATCCTCACTTAAGTTATGATGTCAGTTTTATATGTGCACTGAATAAACATACGTGAATGATGCTTACCACGAGGTGAGCGCGCTCTTCATTCCTGAAAGCGAGCCAGCTGATGCAGTCACATTCTCATAAACGTGTGGCAGTTTCACATCTCACCACTCGCTTCTCATTTCTCACCAATGAACACACTAAGTACAGCACTCACCATCATCATTATCCGTGTGATCGGTAGTTTGTACAGTAAAAACTTAAATGGCAACTGTATTAATTGCAACTTTTTACAAATTTTCCACATATTGAGACCAAAAAAACTCACAATTTTATTCCATACTGATACTAACTTATTTCTTATGGGTTACCTATTAAAAAAGACAATTTTTTTTTACACATGTAAAGAAAAAAAATGGATGTAACCAGAAAATAGAAACCACTACAAACCAAATGAAGTCCACTGGCCCAGCAGTAAAACGTATCATGATGGAGCTTAAGATGTTTCCCCCCCCAACGTATCACAAAGGCCTTTCTTCAACATGACTGTAGTTGAGGGTGATGAACTGAGTTAAATTCAACACTTAAGTCTAACTGAGGCAATATCACAATTTACCAATGCCCAGTGAATTGATGTTAGGTATCAAAAGTACATAAATTGAAGTGAAACCCAAGTGAGCGTGAAGTAACACTCAGTGATGTTCAGCACTGACACCAAAGAGTCTAAAGTGAAATGTCAATTGAGGATGAGCAACCAAAGAAGTGATAAAGACAAAGTTAGCAACAAATCCCCCACTCCACTCAAACCACTTGTTAAACCACTTACCATGACATGCATGAGAAGTTGATGAAGTTGCAGAAACAAAACCTGCCTATTTATCGCACAAAAACCACATGTGGGTGCGTGGATCTTACAAGTGAATGTGAGCCTCCCCAGCACCTCCCCACCCACCCGAAGCTCCTCATCAAAAGGAGAAAGTTTCACTTCTCAGCAGAGCTGGCCTTCAGGGGAAATTAAGTTTCAGCAGATAGGCCGCGCATTGCAGTGTCAACAGAAACCATCAATGTTGACTGGATAGAAGTAAATAACAGCATCACAGATATTATCACATATAATAAATGTAATGTTTCATATGGCACAGCTACACTTGCAGATGTCTATGGCAGTAACATGCTGGTACAAGTTCATTTATAAATTTATCAGGTAAAATGCCAAGCAACAAAATTTGTTCAGTGTTAATCTGTAATCTACAATATTACTTTTCAGGAAAGTAAATTGTCCTCAGTCTCCTCTGCCAATGTCAGCTAAATGTGAATGACCTTCACCAGTGAACATGCACAGCTCGACTGATCAAACTAATAATTGTGCTTTAATTTATAATACACCCATTTTTTGTTATGGTCAGAAAAATAATCAACTGAAATATTTATCTTAATGTAGCATATAAACATTTGAAATAGTTGAACAAAATTGATGAAGAAAAACAAACATTTAAATGGTTAAAAGTGATGATAAAAGGTTGAACTTGTCCCCCAAAAGAATATGCAGCTGAAATACTTGAGCTAAATATTATGGATAAAGAGTTGAGAGAGAGGCAACGCTTCACCTTACGTGACAGTTATGTAATGGCATGTCAGACAAAAGAACCGCTGGCCCAAACACTAATCTGACTAATCCACCCAACAGCCTCATCTAAAGCTCTCAGCAGCATCTCGCTGCCTTCGTCGGCAGATGCAGATTGTTCGAATGTCATGGAAACAGCTGTCATGTCAAAGTGTATGTACAGTATGTAACAAAAACTAGTGGGGAAAAAACAGATAATCTGCAATATCTCATCTGAGTTTGTGAAGCTCCAAAAAAAATCATGCAGGCGTTAACACATTTCAGCAGCAAGCGGCTCTGCAGCGACATCTAGTGACGGATCCCAATAACCCGCGCTGATGTGATACTAAGATACGTTAGTCTGAGACATTTAATTTTTAATTTTAATGTTCTATAAAGAAACCAACAAATACATAATGTACACAACAGGTCTGACTACACCACCGTCCTTCAGCTACCATTCAGTACTGACAAACCCCCACAGCTGATCGCTCACGTTACTCCGAGATCGTGCAGAGGTGTCGATGTTGATGGGCGTTGCCAGGTCTGCACCATAGTGCACTGCAAGAAGAGAAAACAAGCTGGAGACGTGGAGCCATACCGCCCGACACAACACACCAGACAGACAACAGAAATAACTGCAAAGAGGACAACTGTACCTCCTCTTAAGATGTTGGGGGGTGTGTCATATTCCCACTTGATCTTAGTTATTAGGTAGTATACCTGAGCCACATACCTGCAGAAGGGAAGATTTGAAAAAGTCTGAAAACAACACAAACTTCTGTCAAGTCCTAAATGCAACTGCTGGAACCTGAAAGCTTAAATTGATCGATGGATCATTTTCTTGACTAATCAACGATCAACCTCGCATGTAAAAAAAAAACCCAAACAAGCTAAACCATATTAACTAAGTAATACATGCCAATTAATTTTCGGTGTCATTTTTAAATGTAACACATCTCATACACTGGAAACACTGTTAGGCTTCTGCTAATGGTTTCTAGGAAACATAATTAATACAAGTCTGATCCATACTAAAATGCTCACACAGCTGAAGGGATAACTTCGGTGGTATCTTCATCCACCTCGCTCTGCAGAGTCTCTAGCTGGTGTTCAGTGTTTCTCAGACTCTCCAACTCTCCCTTCAGGAACCTGGAGCAGGGTCAAGGATGCTAACAGAGACGAGATGATGCAGCAAGACAGCATTCACAAGTCACGCTGAAAAGATTTGACTCTTCATTCTCATGGAAACAGATGAAAAGATACTGTAATTCTGAGTCAGTGATCTGGCTCTTGGCTACACACTGCCTCAGCTGCTCCTCCAGACCCCCAGCTCCCTCTCCCGCAGCTTCTTCTCCTCCTCCATGTCCAGCAGCCTCTGGCCCACACTCTCCTCAATCTGAGCCTCCTCTGTGGGTGAAGGACAGTGAGATAAGCAGAGAGAAGGCAAGAGATGACCTGACCCAGGTCTGAAACACTTTACAGTACAGTAGATGCAAACTAAATGTAAATAAGCTGAATGTTGCTGACTTTCTATAAGACAGGCAACTGTAGATGAGACACACACACACACACACACACAACAGTGACATCTGAAAAATCAAACATTAAATATCTGATTACTTGCCTTTTAAAATCTGCGTGATGACCCTCTTGGTTTCTATGTGCTGGTCAAACAGGGCCTGATGCTCAGCTTTTATCAGCCTCAGCTTCTCAGTCTGGCTGCTGTTGATGTACTCCAACAAGGCCTCCCCCATCTCCTCCAAGTCCTGAAATTTATGGCCCTGAGCCATTGCGGTCGCACCGGCAGCTGACAGAAAGGGGTTAAATATTTAAAAAATGTCCTTTACCGATTGATGATACTGTCAAACATGGGCCAGTACTTTGACGTAGCTGGATACGGGGCTTGGTCCTGTGACGTTGTGGTACTGTTACCGTCACTTCGCTTAACAGCTAAACGCTTCGATCATCGCTGTCTCCTCCGCACTGAAACTCGGTCGTCAAAGGGAACAGACGCGCTGAAGTGCCAGAAAACCTCGTCGTGTTTTGTTGACGTTAGCTGCGCGGAGACGTTAGTTACGTGGCTAGCTTAAGTGTACACAAAAACGAGTGCGCCGCACATTGTCCGTTACAGAATCAATATCTAGCTAGTAAAACAATGTTTGTCAGAGAAATAAGTCGTTACTGGTAACAGAAATTCAAGCGAAAAAACAATCTTACCAGTAAGCTCCTTCCGTGATTCAAATGTCGACCGAGCGCGCGCCTCTTCTTTACTTCCTCTTACGTCACTGCGGACTTCCGCCGACCTCCCACGACACACCGCCACCTACTGTACGGCGGAGGATACCACTGCTACACAAACACAGCACACCGCTTGTCGTTTGACTCCCGTTCTTTACGTTTCTCTTCCACATTCATTATCTTTATTTGCAGATGTTGGTTCAAGTAAGAGAAAGAAGAAGAAAAGAAATTAAAGATGTAATATTGGTAAAATGAAAACTGATAAAATACAGAGGTACACGGAGTTTGTTTATTATATTTTGAAATATAAATGTAGCAAGAAAAAACAGATGGAATTCTCTACTGGACCCATAATTTGCAGGTTATTGGAAAGAAACTAATTGTACAACCAGTTGTAAATGTAAAAGGTAGACTTTTGATGTTTCTTGTTGCAACCTAAAGGGCAGTGTGAGGCCATAAAACATCAGAAAAATGAACCAAGACCATACAAATCAATGTGCTGTACTGAGATCAGCGAGATCCCCCATTACTCCTTGTTTTTCTGCTTTTCTTTCTTCTCCTGTGCTTTTCGTTTCTGTCTGCCAAGCTGTCTGAAGTACAGTCTCTTGGGGTTCAGACCATAAGCCTTCAGTCTCTGTCTACTGAACTCCCGACCGCCTATTTTCACCCCCAGGGTTCCTGATATGAGGCGTCCACCTGACCGTTTGTGTTTCTTCTTGGACCACGTTGGCTTCTCGTTGCTCTTTTTCACGTCACCAGGTTCATCTGGTGTTTCATCAGCAGGAATCTGGAGTTCCTCTTCCTGTTTCATCTTCTTCTTGGGTATCAGAATCTCTTCCTCCTCCTCGTCCGCTGCCTCTCCAAGGGCTGGGGCAAGTGTCTCCCCAGTGGATTCCATAGTGGAGGCTGCATTAGCGTCCACTTCTTCTCTGCCTTGCTTCTCAGTGTTCTTCAGACGATCTCTTCTCTTTTTCCCCACCTTGGTTTTAGCCTCAGACAACTCTTTATCTTCTCTGTAGATTCAATTTGGATAAATATCGTTACACATTGCTACAGTAAAATGTGTAATAAAAAAAAAAAAAAAAAAAAGTGTTACCATGGGGAATCACTGATTTGTGCACCATGTTCTACTCACTCAGAATAAACAGAGCTCAGGACTTCTTTCTTCTTCTTTTCATTCTGGGCTTTGATTTTATAGTTTTTCAAATCACTCATCTCTTCCTTTTCAGACCTAAGAGAAGAAAGAGTTAGTGTGGTAAATGACCTGGGACGACAGGACAGCTACTAACATGCTGAAGGACAGAGCCAGCACCTGAACATGCAGGTCTTCTTCAGAGAGCACCAGTGGTTCAGCTCCTTGTCGTTGGCGTGTAAAATCTGAGGAAAGAACCAAATGCATTCATTTAGTTCAAATCAGAAGTATGAACAAATTATGTCTTACACATTTGGATTTGTATCATCAGCTAGGCTTGTTAGAGATGACGTTTGCTGCTTTATCTGATCACCACGTGGTCTGCTCAGAGAGAAGATTAAGTTGAGATCATTCCCTGGTCAGAGCTTTCCCCTGAAGGAAGCAATACCAGATCAGTCACCTCGAGGCTCATCACTGCAGCATCATCCACCGACATACATTTCTCTTGGTTTGTTTCACCATAAACTGACTGTTCACAAAACCTCAACCCTATCAGATCATAGCTTAGTAACTGTAACTAGGCAATTTTGAAATATTAAGATATCAGGACAATAAGAGACGTGGGACTGGGTGAACAGTCAGTAATTTGGAGTTGAACGCGTTGATGTCCACACCTCCTCAGTGGTCAGGCCAAAGTCGTTGGGCAGGACCTGCCGGTAGCGAAACCTGCAAGGGAGGTCGTCTATGATGTCCTCGTAGTCCAGCTTATAGTACTCGTCCAAGTACTGCTCAAAGCTCTTCTCCTCTGAAATACAGACAACCTTCAGATAACAGCTACAACCTGTATTACTGTACATTGGAAGGACAGTTGTTCCTCAATGGCAGGTTCACTGACACTTACGAGGTTCAAACACAGGCTTGTTTTTGGTGATGACCTCTGCAAAGTAAGACTTCTTTCTCTTTTTGCCCATTTGTGGTATATCCTCTTTCTTCATCTTCTTCCTCTCCTTTCTCTTCTTCCTCTTGGAGGCGGTCTGCTGGCTGGGGTCAAAGTCTGCATCCATCTGTTTCACAAGGATGAAATCCGATGGGTGAGTTTCCTCTCAAAGGGATTTAAAGAGCACGAGGTAATGCTTTCAGCACAAATGAGTCAACTCACAACGAAGTCCTCATCATCGCAGTGTGGCTCCTCTCCACCGTAGTCTTCCTCCTCTTCACCAGAGTTGTCCTCTTGTCCCTCCCCTGTCCATGTGTCCCAGTTCCAGTGCTCTGTAGTGGACAAGTGAAGCCACCCCAATCACACATTTAGAGACACACTGTTCTTGTTGCTACATAGATATCATTTAGCTCAACAAGAAAAAGCTGGAAATCTTGGCAGTGACAGGTTTAAGGTGATGACATTAACACTGCATGCAAACAAAATGTGTACAGCTCAACAATGCTGCATCAGAACACAGGGCTTACCTTCATCTTCATCATCCTCAAACTGAGGCTTTTCTCCGTCCTCTTCTCCATAATATTCATCCCCGAAGAATTTCTGCAAACAGAACAAAAAACAGACAAAGCTAAACCGTGATGCCAGGAGAAGCATATTGGTTGGAGTCAGGTTTGAACACTGGACCTCTCTCAATCAGGAGGCAGCTGCACCATCACCTGGAAGAGGCAAATTAGCCAAACGCAATACACCTGCGTGAGCTGGGTGGCATCATCAGGGCAGGTAGCTTGTGTTCTGTCATTAACGCAGTGCACACCTGATGACAGGCGTCAGGCAGCACCTGTGCCGAGGATCACGCCTTAATGTGATCCTGAAGGTGAAGACAACGCACTAACAAGTTGATCTGCTTGAGCGTACACACATTTTCCTGAGAACACAATATGCCTGAGCTGGGACAAAAGTCAAGACCAGCAGATCTGATTTAATGAATTAAACTCAACTTAAAGTCAGTCTCCAATAACAGTTGTTTTGATGACGTTCTTCTTTGTGGCAGGGTAGCCTGCAAAACTCAGTTCTCATTAATGATCTGTTGAATGCGTCCGTGATGTGTGTGTGTGTGTGTGTGTGTGTGTGAGAACACACCCACCTGCATGAGCTGGTCGTGTTGTTGCGGATCAAAGTCTCCGTCCAGGTCTGCGTGACTGAAGGCGAGCTGCTCGTTGCCAGTCAGCTCCTGGAGCCGCTTCAGCTTCTCCATGATCTCGTTCCGCTTCAGGTTCTTCAGCTGCTTCAGCTGCTCCCGCTTCTGCTCTTTCTCCTGAAATAGTCGTGGGACAAAGGTTTTATCAGCTCACGCCTGAAAGCATGTTATGATTTCCTACTAAGAAGCACAGAGAGCAACAGTTTATACTTAGGAGCCTGGTTAGAGCGTACTTCTTTTTTTTTTACAATACCTTTTGCTTCCTTTCTTTCACTTCCTCCCTTTTGCGTTTCCTGTGATCGTCTTTGGAGCGCACGGAGGTGGCGATGTTGCGTGGGTAGGTCTTGATCTGCTGAGCATCGGGCTCCTCGAAGCGGAAGTTGTAGCTCCTCTCAAAGTCCTCCTGCCGCTCCAAGAAACTCTCCCCTTCCTCCTCAGAATCCTCCACATCATCCTGGACCACCTCGTCGTAGGTCGGGATCCTGGATGCGCCATGAGAATTTACTGTACACGCAAACCTTCACTTCACAGCCCAGGAACGCAAACCTCACATCCAAACAGGCATCGACATACCGCTCGTCATCCTCGTCTTCATCTAGGTAGCCCTTGTTGAGGACATAATCTCTGAGGAAGCGCTCCTTATCATCCAGCTCTGGGTCATTCCAGTAGTCCCTCAGGTATTTCTGTCTCATCACAAACCAGAATTAAAATGTATGTTCCCACATGCTTTCTTACACTTCCTCACAAGTCCACACACTCACCATGTCCTTCACCTCCTCCGGACCCTCGAGCTCCGCCTGGCCTTTCAGCCATTCCACATAGTCCGCCTCCTCTTTATCCTAGAAACAGAGACAGATCAGTTTCTCCTGGTCTGGAAAGTTTTTGTCCACATCTGTTGAGGAGGAGCAGCAGCAGCCACCAGGCACCAGCTTCTGACCTTCTCCTCCTGTGTTTTGATCCTCCTGGTCAGCAGCTGGGATCCTTCGTCCCTGTCGTCACCCTCATCCTCATCATCACTGTCCTGGACGAACTTCCGGAAGCTGGCAAGAGGTTTTGGTTTTCCATTAATAGTCTGTGAGCAACATTGCCGCCGCACACCTTCAGGTTCAAGCCTTACCTGTCTTTCAGCTCCTTCTGCTCTTGAATGTAGCTGGGAGAGGCCGCTCTCTTTAAAGGGAAAATGACCAGTTATTAAAACACATGACATAGGTATGGATCTCCACTCCCGAGGGAGCAGAATAACTGCACAGCTTTGTCTACCTCCATTCTCTTAGCAGCCTCCTCATCATCACTGTCATCATCATCTTCATATTTGCTGTAAAATTAAAACAAGATGTCAGATTTAGAATCATTCTGCAAGTTAACCAAGAAGAAAAACATGAAAAAGCAACAAATCCGAACATCTGACAGACTAAAACTATTGCCTTGCCAAATTACTAGCTACTTCCTAATGTGAGACACTTGATAAATCAGGCTCTGAAAATGATGGAGCTCACTCACCCTTCTTTTTCCAGTATGACTTTACGTTCATAGTCCTTGAGATACATGGGCTTCGCTGCTTGCTTCGAGGTCGAGGGCTTCTCGTCGCTGGTGGACGCGCCTGAAAGGGAGAGATTTCTTATCTGTTTCTAACATTTGCTAAAACGTCTTACAGACCCTGAAGGCAACACCGGTGATCTTACCTTCCGAGTAGAACCTCGCATCTTCCTCGTAGATCTTCGGGTCCTTCTTCTTCAGCAGTGACAGTGTCCTGTAAAAATCTCTTTCAACCTGGGGGTCGAGCTCCTGGGTAGGGCAGATTCAGAGTCAGTACAGCGTCAGGGAGAGCAGTGTTTATCTGACGACAGAGGGCAGAGAGGGAGGCGGCGATGCTAACCACTTCACTGTCATCAGAGCTGGACTCGGACGTTTCAGAGCCACTGTCGTCGGCTTGGTCTCCGTATCGGTCCTTCACTGTCCAACAACATAACAAGATGACATTTACGAACAACGCTGACACTTCGAGCCAGCAACAGTTTCCCCACGTTAGCGTGTTAGCATGGTTAGCTAGCAGCGACACACTTACGCCTCTGTAATTCCTCTTTCTGTCGGTATTTGTCGTATTTCTCCGCGAACTGGGAGTTGATTTTCAATTCCGACCTGCCCGACATGTTTCGATTTAAGGAGCAATCTTTATGCTTAACTAATGAGAACTACACACTGGTGGAGAGAAATCATCCCAGCTGCTGCACACACGCATGTGAGCGGCGGAACCACGTGGTTTCCGGTGCACAGGTCAGAGGTTACACGTGTTGTCCTGCAGGCGGCGCGATAGCAACAGTTTTCTCTGATCTCAGAATGAGAATCAAATTTCTCTCCTTTCTTCAACTGTGACACGCATCAACACATTTATATCCTATTCACTTATCGTTATTTTTTATTGACTTCATCCTCAGACTTCAGACATTTAAGCAAAAACTATAACATACCCTGTATTCAAAAATGTACCTGTAAGTTACGTATTAACTGTTACTATGCATGTGTTTTTTTCTATCCTAAAACTATGTCTTCGTATGTTGAACTCCATTTGCCTTTAATAAAAATCTTATGACTGAGTAATAGAAATCAGTGAACCACCTCCAGGAAGTGTGTAAATAACATACCATATCCCAGGAAAAGGTAAAGAATACCACCGATCAGTAAAGTGAGTCTGTTTGCAGAATCACCAGTCTTACTGATTGTGGGAGAGAATGTTTACTTGACATGCGGACCAGACCAGAGGGGGCGAGGCTGCGTGACGTATGAAAAAAATATTACGTGACGTCATTTCCCATCAGTGCAGTTTGGGTTGTGTACACAACATCTGTAGGGGGCATCATCGTGGTTTAAACAGATGCCATACTGAGTCTTGGTCGCCCACAGATGGCTCGGGTGTGTGGCACGTGATGACACAATGTGCAAAACACAATTGCTCCACTTCCCTCGTGATGTCTGTATGTTTTCTGTTGAGGGAAATCAAAAAGACTGATTTTAATATCTGGACATAATATGGGTTCCAAAATTGAATTCAAAATAACATGTCATAAAAAGGTAAAACTTGAGAAGTTGTAGACAATCTAAATATTGTCTCTCTGTGGAAGCAGCTGAGATATTTCCCCATGCTGCATTCCTTTCCCACATGTCCTCTTGTATTACACGCTGTGGGCAGGCTGGAGACACAGTTACTGAAGCAAGCATTAAACCAAACAAACTCTAACATTCTGGATGTAAAGCCAATTCAAAACTGAAGAATTTTTTGTTTGTTTTTTTTGCACACTGTTTCCCAGCTTTCTCCTCTCGTGTCTCATCTCTGAAAGGCATAAGATGCTTAAAAGTAATTTAAAAGTCATAGAAGTCATATTTCTTATACTTTCTGAAGAACTATGATTAAATGTCATGGGTAGAACATCTGATCAAGCTGTTGTCCAGTGAATGGTGTGTGGCTCTCAGATGAGGCTGGTCTCTCTCCAGCAAAACATAGTCTGAGCAAAGGTCAATGCTGATCCAGGAACCAGGGACCAGGATGGATGGTTCTATTAAAGTAGGATCAGGCGAGCACAAGTGTCTAATTGTCGATGATTTTTCTGTTTATGTTTATTGTACACCAAAATTCAAACACAATCACATTGGCTAAAATTCTATGACTATTTATGAAGCCGTTCGACCGTACACCCAAACTGCACCGGAACTTGAAATGTGCTGCAAACATCGGACCCTCTGTGAAACAGAAAAACACGTGGAGCAAGTGAAAACACTCCGTGACCTCAGCAGTATTTATTCCATTCACCTGTGGGAGTACCTGGAATAATCCAGCCAGTCACACATGACCCCTCCTGGTTAAATTAATCATTACTGATGTCAGGGATCCAGATGAAGCCTTTTTTTCTAAAAACAGACATTTTCTGATGTGCAAAACAAAAGCAAACTGACCTTGAGAGTCTCAGTAACTAGTTTGACACTAAGCGCTGAGATTCCATGCTGTTTGACAATGAATACATGTGCATTAATAAATATCAACAGTGTTTACATTTTCCCAAAACAGCCCAAGAGTCTGAATGCGCAGCAGTGACAGCAGGTTTCTGTATCCGATGTGCCACATGTCTATAGACGTGTCACTGCATCTTTTTCCCTGACGTGTTATCAGCTCAACGCTTCCGCTCTTACTCAGCCTTGAGCTTTGCACATGACATACCTAAAGGTGGGTTTGACCACCGATCTTTAGGGTCACAGAGCTGTTTGTTTCCCTTCTCTACTGTTAGTAGTAGCTGTTGTGGACTCGTCTTAAAAAAGCTACCACAGAACAAGAAACCCATCGGTGTGAAAGTGAATATTACCATATGTGGAGAATTAATACTGTAGTCAGACTGTATTAAGACTTTCCAGCTCTCATGTACAAGTTGATGTAGCTTTTAATTTAATGTGCAGAAAAATGAAAATAAAGAAGAGACTTTCACACACAGACGGGGATGATATTTTTCCTACATGTGATCTCACAGCGCTGGAGAATTTCTAAGAAACTGTGTTTTTGCCTTTAACTGTGACGTCTGGACTTTCTAGGAAAAAGTCTCCCATTCCACAGAAGAAATACAAAGGCACAGCCAGCCACCCCCCAAAAAAACGTTTTCAGCCATGTGCACATACCAAAGCCATTAAACAGTGAAATATGGTGCTGTACATGTTTCCAAAACTTTCAGTCTGCCACACACTTCAGCCAGCTTTCAGCCCCCCACGATAACAACACACAGAGGCAAAGTAAGGAATAGTTCTCTATAAATACATAGAAAACAGTTCGAAGTAGATACTTTGCACTGAACTCATCTAAAAATAGTAATTGTGAGAATAACTCATGGATAAATCGTTAAAATAGTGCTATGCTAAAAGTAATGGATAAACTGTTGAATTTGCTGAAATATACAGTAAATAGATAAAGAGTCTGACAAGTGAGAGATTTTGACATGTTTTCTGTATACCTCTGGATTCATTTGGTCTGTATCCAGGAGAAAAGTCAACACAATTGCACTTCGTTCGATGCTCAGTAATCTGTTAAATATGAAGTTATGCATCAAAGTCATTTCAGGCACGAATCTACAAAAACTGAACTGAGAGAGTAATGATTCTATAATAAATAGAAGCATTTATTTATGTACAGCAAATATTTCAAGTTTACAACAAAGGCTAAAACACTGACATTATTACCAAAAGTGTGAAGAGAAAATATTTACATTTATGAACATTATATTTACACAGTGAATCTGCACATTAGTCAGTGAGTGTGAATTTGTATTCAGCGTCACTAGCACTTATGGATTAGTTTCTCTAACGAAAAGGCTCACGACAGTCAACCCCCATCACAATAACATCTCTGTCAGGTACAACCTCACCTGCTGCCACATCCCTTCAACTGTTCGTTGTAAACAGGTAGACACATGGATTTTATACACCACTGAGTTCAATAGCACCAACGTGAACATGTGAATGAATCACGTACTTTAAAAATGCACACATTTACAAGCAGTACACATAAATGATCTCAAACAGCCACTGTGTTTCAAAAAAAGCGATTGGGCACGTGGCTTTGTTTTGTCGGGAACACTGGATAGAGTAAAAAGCAAACTGAAGCTCTTCTTCTTAAGGGGGGGATGTAAATATACGGTATCTACACGTGCCGCATACAGAGCATTGGACAAGGCCCCCGTTGGTCACACGTGGCAGAATCAAAGCTTTTCGAGGAATGCACCGGCCCTCCTGAGAGGGGGCGTCGGGAGGGAAGATTTAATGATGCCTCTCGAACGCACATCACAAATCAGGAGAACGGAGCAGGAAAAGTGTCCAGAGCAACTGTGAAAGTACAGACAGCTGCTGAGCGACTGGCCAGGACATACGCTGAAAAGTGAGACCTGAAGGCCATCAGAGGACATACAGTATTCAAGGCACAGTGTTTTCTTTGAGGTCCCCATAGCAGTGGCTTAAATTCCCTTGGGTTGATATTTTAGCCCTACAACTGAGGCATAAACACATCAGTGTGAGACTGACTGAGGTCACGCTGGTTGAACTGGCACATGGAGAACTCTCAGATTTTCTGTAGTTTAACATTATGAGGGAGAAAAAAACAGGAGAGTGTTTCCACTCTCATGTTTGTGCCTCAGCCACTAGCTTAGCGTTAACCTGGCTCGGTGTCTCCCTGCTTCCTGTCTTTGTGCTAAGTTAAGCTAACTGCTGCCGGTGATGGCGCCGTGACTCTGAGCTGAGAAAGCAACGATTCACAGTTCCCACAATGTCAACTTTTGCTTTAAACTATAAATAGTTCAAGGTGTGATTGTGTCCCATTAACAATTTATCACTGACCACTGGAAGCAAAACGTAATAAACAGCTATTTACAACACAACTGTACTTAATATGAGTTAGAGGGATTTCCCAATTATAAGTTGCACTTAAAGAGTTCAGTTGAGCAGGTACTGCAACAATGGATGACGTGGCATTTAAAAATGACACATCTCTTGAATTAAGCCATCAGGAATCAGTTAGGATAACAGGTGAAAAAAAGTTTAGATGGAGGAATCCAACGTTTGATGATTTGGTATGATTTCATGGATGGAAAAAAAAGTTCAACCTGAAAAAATGTCACCCTGATTTTATCCACTGTAGAGCGCCTGTTCGTCTGTGAGGATGTAGTGGTTCAAGTTTGTCTGATACTGGCTTTGACTTCCATCCTTGTGCTCATTGAGGTAAAAACAAATAGAAAAGGACTTCCAAGGTAGCTTATCAACGATGCTCCTCTTTTTTCTCCTCAGTTTTCTGTGAAGGCTGGATTGTCTGCCTCTTCATTCAAGCTCACAACTTGTCTCTGAGAGGACAGATAAATAAAAAAAATGTCAGAAATCAAATCGACAAAACACAGATCCTTTCTAAACTTAGTAAAACAGGTCGACTGAAATGAAACCTCTTGGACTCACTTTTGGGTAGGAGTAACCGTCAGGACTGTGGCTCCTCCAGATGTGCACCTGGTCCTCGGTGGTCTTCTGGTAGACGGGGTTGTCAAAGTGAATCGTGTTGGTGTTCTTCAGCCTGTAGTTCCTCCACAGCAGCATGACACCAACAGCCACGAGACAAACAATCGCTACGTGACGGAAAGGGAGAGAGCGAGATGAGACACGATAAGTGGGTGGCTGGCATCTCAAATATCTTGTATTTTTCTACATCCACGTTGCCTTTTGTTGCAGCTGCCAAAGCAACTCACCCAGAGGTAAAACGATGTACAGAGCGATCGGGGCGGGGGAGGCAGTCTCGGGTATGGCTGCAGCAAATTCATGCCGGGAATCTGAAGGAAAAGTAAACACAGTTAACGATACATAAAACCAGTTTCACATCAGGCAGCATGACAATCAACTTGCAGGGACACGAATCGTGTTTTAAATATTGAAACTACTGTCACACGGTCATGCAGTTCCAGTTTGACACTGTTTTGCTTCTTTGGTGTTGCCTTTGAGTTCTTCAGAACTTTGTAACATGTTTAACAGGAATGTAACATGTCAATGCAATTTGACCCCATTTATCTAAAATACACAATAAATACCATGATGGCCCCTACCTGGAGAGGTGACCGGATTCTCCGTGGTGGTCTGGGAAATTTTAGGTTTTGCCGTCTGGGGTGAGGGGGTTCTCGGTGGGGGTGCGGTGGTCCTGACCAGGGGCTTGGTGGTGCGTGGTTCTGGCTTTGCCAAAGAGCTGGTGGTTACAGTCGGCACCGTGATGGTGGTATGGACCTGGGGTTTGGGTGTGGTCCTGACGGTGGTCCTGACGGCGGTCCTGGCTGTAGTTCTGGCTGTGGTCCTGGGTGGCACCGGCGGCAGACGAGGGGGGCTGGTAGGCTGCACAGGAGCTGCAGATGTTGGCACAGCTAGTGGAGTATAAGAACAGAAGGGGGAGGAGTGAGAGTCAGCAAAAGGATTGCTTGAGCTCGGGAAAATATTTTGTTGAAAAGAAATGAAATGAATTTTCTTCTTGATAATAATTCACACACCAGGCACACACGTCCTCATATCTGTGGCGAGCATCATGTTGTCCGGACAGGCGCAGGTGTATTTGGGGGGATGTCTGCCCACTTGAGGAGCTGCCAGGCACAAGAACTCACAGCCGCCGTTGGACACCTGGCACCAATCCCTCCCTGTGATGAAAAATGGGATTAAATGTTGAAAAAATGTGAATCATTATGACAAATAAACTTAATCCCTTGAATGATGGTGACACAGCTGAATAAATATGACTCATTTTAATGATAGTGTGACGCCTTTGTAAGGCCTCTCTTACCGGCAGGTTGTTTGAGGTTATGGTACAGAATAATGTCTTCTGGTGAGGAAAGGTGCTCCGCCACCGGTGCAATGTCATCACCTGTCAGCCTGTTTGCGCTGAGGATCGCGCTGTTGCTGACGTCTGTCCAGTACACTCTCTCCTGGATGCACAGAAAACAAGAACTTGAACATTTGAGAGATTGGGGACGGCGAAGGTTTACCACACGCTGTATTTGATGAGGGTGTAACAGAGTCTATCAGACTATCCACCTCAAACACGGTGAGTCCCAGCGGGTGAGCCAGCTTGTGCTCGTCGATGATGAGGGTGCGTCGACCACCGCCCTGCACGTCGATACTGGAGAGGGCGTGCAGCTTGGAGTCCACCCAGTAGAGCCGCTGGTTCAGCAGGTCTGTGGAGGGAGCAGACGGGGGGGAGGGGTCGACAGGTCAGACCGGAGTGACCACTGGCATTCACGTGAACAGATTAAAAAAACAGAACTTGAAACCAGAGACACGGATGAGCGAACGCTGGTGTTTACCGAGTGTGATGCCATTAGGCCACACGATGTTGTCCGTGACCAGAGCGGTGCGGTCTCCTCCGTTAAGTCCTCCCTTCTCAATCTTAGCAGGATTTCCCCAGTCTGTCCAGTAAATGAAGCTGGAAGGGGTAGAAATATTGTAAATCAAAAACACTTCATGCACATAAAGAAAGCTTTAGGCATAACTGCATCAGTGCTGCAGACTTACTTGCTGTGGGGGTCCACCACAATGGCGCGGGGTTTCAGTAAGTTTTGCCGGAAGAGGGTTTTACGACGGCTGCCGTCAGCAGTTACCACGGAGATGGTGCTGCGAACGCTGTCGGTCCAGTACAGGTTGCGATGGATCCAGTCGAAGGCGATGCCCTCAGGAGCATCGATGTCGCTGCCGATCACTACGCTGTGACGAGTGGCGTCTTCGGCCGAGTCCATCTGAGCGCTGGATCCAGAGAGAAAACAGGCGTCAAGCACAGGTAAAGAAAACAGCCTGGATTTTCTTTCTGATCCTTCCTCACCTGTAGATTTTCTTCTGGGAGATGTCTGACCAGTAGATCTCTTTGGTGGCCATGTTCATGTCCAGAGCCACCACGTTCTTCAGACGGGGGATCACTCTGGTGTACTCGCTTTTGTCCAGAGTCATCTTTCTGACCTCATGACGGTTGGTAAAGAAAAGGTAGGCTATTGTACCTACAAAATAAGAGTAGATGGGTTTGTTTTTCATTGAATGTTGTTTTAACCTTTACATGAGAACACAACAAAGTCTTTAGAAAGAACACAGAGAGCTTGTATTTACCGACGGCCTTGCAGGCTTTGGTTGCGGGGTCAACTTGATAACCCTCCTCACACTCGCATTTGTAACTGCCTATCTGGTTGATGCAGATCTGGCTGCAGGTGTCCAGGTTGGCACACTCATCAATATCTGATTAAATGGAGGGACAAAACATAAAAAAATATTAAATGAAACACACGCAACAGAGGAAATGCTGAGTCAGCGTGTCCAGTAGCATTACGAGATCCCTTTTTATCTCTGGAATACGATAAAAAGGGTTTGCATCAGAGTAAACAGATCAGTTGGCTTCATTGTTAATGTGACTGAAGTTCACCTTATCATGAAAAAGCACATGGCTGTCTGAGTGTATCTGCACGGTGGGTCCGTTACCTTCGCAGCGTTTTTTGTCAACCAGGCTATATCCAGCAGGACACAGGCACTCATAGCCAATTTTCAGGTCGTTGCAGATGTGAGAGCAGCCGCCGTTGCGGTAAAGGCACTCATTGGTGTCTGCAGTGGGAAGAAGAAAAGGGTTTTTTCTCTTGAGCTCCACTCTCATTAAACAGTTGAGGTGGTAATTAACCTGGCAGTTATGAATGAAGGCCCCCAGTACTCACCACATTCCCTCAGAGGCTCATCTGACCAATCCCTGCAATCACGACGCTTGTCACACACCTTCTCCATGCTAATACACTCCCCGCTGCGACACTTAAACCTGGTTGGGCCGTCACAGTGGGTCGCTGTAAGAATAAAACATGTGATCAGGTAAAAGAGGCACAGGATAGATATTCAGAGGTTCATTTGGCTGCCAGTAACCAGGGTAGGAAGGGTAGGGGAGCCGGTTCCTACCGTTGACACAGCCCACTTCATCACTCATGTCCCTGCAGTCGTACTGATGGTTGCACTGACGGCTACCGTGGATGCAGGTGCCATCGCCGCATTCAAACTCATCGGGACGACAGGTGGGATGAGCTGGAGGGACGCAACAGGCAGAAATACAGGGGCTGAAGCCGTGAAACTAAAGACATTGGATAATCAACAGGTCAACAATGCGACAATCAGGCTTACCACAGCCGGCTTCATCCGATCGATCGAGGCAGTCGGTGCCTCCGTCACACCTCCAGTTACCATGGATGCACTCCCCACTGCCGCAGCGGAACTCCAGGGAGGAGCACTGTTGGGTGGCAGCGGGGGCCGGACTCTGTGCGCCACAGTTCTGGGGCCACTCGTCCGAGCCGTCGGTGCAGTCGACGTCGCCGTCGCACGCCCACAGGCGCGGCACGCAAACGCTGTTGTTGCACCGGAAGGCCGTGGCGCTGCAGGTGGTGGGCGGGCAGGAGGCCTCGTCGCTGCCGTCGTCGCAGTCGGCCTCGTCGTCGCACACGAAGGGCGGACACGCACCGGCCGCTCCTGCAGCGGAACTCGCTGTCTGTGCACTGCCTGGGCTCTGAGACGGTGGATGGCGACACAGAGATTTAGAGTAATGAGCCACAGGGAGAGAAAAGGAAGCTGCAAATGCCAAGAGACAAGTGACTGGGGAAATGGTAAGACAGAGGTGTGGGACTCACCACAGGCTTCTTCATCAGCGCCATTCTCACAGTCAGCTTTTCCGTCGCAGCGCCAGGTGCTGGGTATACACTGGTTAAGACGGTCCCCACAGCTGAACTCTGTCGGCCTGCACGTTTTAGCCACTGGAAGTGAAATACGCAGAAACTGAGACGACATAATCATGAGGCGAGGGACTGTGTGCTCGATATGTTGGCAAAGCGGCAGGTCTGTTCCTCGCGTTATGCAGCCGACGATACTCACAACATGTAGCAGGTAGTTCGTCGGTGCCGTCTCCGCAGTCGTCCGTGCCATCGCACACCCATCTGGCGGTCATGCATTTCCCGTTCCCGCACTGGAACTGGCTCGTTCCACATGTTGTCAGTGCATCTATGAACAGACACAAATTAAACACACAGTTCAGCAAAAAGGCCCATTGTTTGAGTCCAGAGTTTTGTAGGTATTAGGTCATAAACCAGAGTGTTGGATAAATTTTGCCCTGATGATTATGATAGCTGGGTTTCATTACAGTACATGGGAGGGACTGTGTCTTCTGCAAAAGCAGAGACGGTGATAAATATGCTGCCAGAGAAGCGAGGGGCCGGGAGGTTTACAATCTGACATAAACACACATGAGCAAACACACGTGCGTGTTTCTCCTCAGGGCAGATAAATGGTCAAACTACAAGTCAAACAGAGAGACTTATGTGGAAGCAGTCCAATCTGCATTTCTCACTATCAGCAGAGCTGCTGATACCACCGGCTCATAATCACAGCACAAACTCATTTTCCAGCATTTATGATTCCTGCCAGTAAAGTTACTGAAGACTCGTGCTCCCAACCCCCACCACATCTTTAATGGACCCAATGAAGCCACTGAACTGGAAGAGCCAATTAGACTGTACATCAGTGAGAGGGCACTTTGTGAAAAGGTACTCGAGGCCGTTCCTCCCTCTGGCCCCAGGGGCTCAAAAACCTCGGATGACCACCTGTTTCTGACAGGGGCCGGAGGGAGGGGATTACCAGGAACACCACAAGCATCTTCACGGTTGTGTTTTACCACTAATTTCAAATTCATGTCTTTGCATTGGTATATTCATAAGGTGTTGCCCAATACAAATGGATGGAAACCCCCCCCCTCCTCAATCAGACCCTACACGTGTCACACCACCGTAAATCACGATGGGGTAAAGTCAAACATCTGGTGCCATCGGTCACGGCTGATGGTTAAGCTGCAGTTAAACAAGGAGGCACTTTATTTCTCTTGAACTTTTGCTGGTTGAGGAAATGGTTCCTGCCACTGTTGTAGTATTTTACATGACTCCATAATTACAAACAGTCATTTGGGCGAACATTAAGTCAGTGATTGCTTTATGACTGCATGTGAAAGGCTGTGCATTACTGCCTTTGCCCATAAAGATAATGATCAGTTTCATGTTGAAAAACGGGACAAAGCACGCAAATGGTTTTACTTCAAGTACTATTACAGTAAACGGTGGATTTTTTTCTCCACCGTATGGATCAGCTCTTCTTCCATGAAACGGATGGCACGTTACCCAAATCCAAGTTCACGCCAGCTGTTTATTTAATGGGCTTAAAGTTCAGTCCTTGAAAGCCACACTGGACTGAATGGGAGCATTATTGACTGGATACGAATCAGTGCTGGAAAAAAAAATAATAATCGTGTGTTTAATTGATCCACCATGAGGTGAGCAGAAAGAGGCAGGATACTTCACCCAAAGTCAACTACCAGGTATCACAAAGTTAAAACATTGACATAAAAAACACCAAAAACTTTGACATGATGGGTTTCTCCTCAGGGCGGCATATGAGAGACAACTATTTCACAACGTGGGGGGGACAAAGATGACGCGTCTGTCTGTGACTGGTGTGGAAATGTGGACGGGTGACAACCAGTTCCAACATGTTTCACCTCACCCCATTTCCCAGAACCAGCATACTGGGAACAGGTCTGGCAGTGACAACCAAAAGTGAAGGAATGCTAACCTCAAGACAATGTCAGTGTTTGTATTAGGGGATGAGTTGGAGGGTGTCCATTCATTTAAACAATACAGGGCGTTTCAGGTAAGACACATTTTGTGTGTATGTGTGTGTGTGTGTGTGTGTGTGTGGGGGGGGGGGTCTCCTGCAAACAGGCTGGATATTGCATCATGTGCGCCTGAAATAAAACCAAATTCATCCAGATGCTCCCATGACTGGCTCTCCTGCAGTCATTTAAATGCAAGTGGCGCCCATTCCCACATCATGAATGGCAACTGCTTAAAAAAAACCCGGCTTTTCAGAAACCCCGCTTGACACCTTTTTACGCACAGACGGTATTCACTCAGCTCAAAGCTGATTGGCTGCTGGACCTGCAGCGAGCTGAGCGCCACACAAAAAAAGAAAACACGCAGCTTCATTCAAACCCGGTGAGAGAGAGAGAGGGAAAAAAATACAGGATCAAATGTGGCTTTAACCGAACTGCATTCATAAAAAAACGCATGATGACTGATGGGAATTAGATTAAACCCGTTTCATCACGCCAGAGTTTGAGGTGGAGACGATGTGAAACATTTTTCTTCCCACTGTAAAAGAAAGGGACAGTGGGAGACAGGAGATTTGACCTACATATTCTGTGGGTTTACTGCGCCTCCCTCCCCCTCCCCATCACCTAACATCCGGTGCTGTCAGAGGAGGGGGCAATTTAAACCACTGAACACTTCAAAATCATAATATACTCTTACTTATAAAAAATACTAAATTACTTACTAAAAATATATGCTCCTCTCAACAAGGCACAAAATTATTTGGAAGGCTAAGTAAAAAACTATTCATTGACGAAATTGCTCAAATTAAAATGCAGGAATTTTTGAACTTACTTGTCTGAAGGAGGGCGCAGAGGAGGAGCAGCAGGGACGCACAACCCCGTCCCATGTCTTTCAGCCGCACTGGAAGATGCATCTGCACACGCGGTTGCGTCTCTGTTGTGTGTTACTGTCACACTGTCAGTGATGTGGCTGCCGTCTGACGCTGCACCTGTGCTGGCAGAGGGCTCCTGCCTGCCGTCGCCTCCGTGCGCTCTGCTGTGCTTCGTTAGATACGCTCCTGCTGGAGGAGCTGTGGGGAGGGACGCTCTGCACACTGTAATGTTTGACAACAAGAGCAGACCCCATTTCAATGTGGTCCTGGGAGAGGTGGGCGGGGCCGAGAGGGGCCCCGAGACGGGCGGGGAGGGCGGGATCTGCGGTGGGGTGATTTCGGAGGCACGCAAGCCTCAACAATTGGGAGCCGCGGAGCTGCGCGGAGGTGGACTTGACTGTGAGCTTAACCCCTTCGGGGAGGCGGGAGAGACGCACATGCACATGCGGTATACGGATGCATGAGTGTAGTTTCACTCCCTGGAGGCAAACTCCGACCTTGCCTTAATATATGCAGAGCAGGGGCGTAGCCAGGAATCCAGGGGCAGCGGAGCATCGGGGTCTATTATATTATCATATTATAGTCATATTATTTCAGCTCCTACGTGCCAAATAAAGGATGTTGATGTCCTCAAGTTACTGGATAATAAGAACCTCATTGTGTGTGGAAACATTCAAAATATTGCACCATTTCCCCCAAATATTATGGCTGGTTTCTCAGAATATTGTCCGCCCCCTTGTATTACAAATGTTTCCTAGAAATTGAACCACTTTAATTCCTCCAAAGATTCTTATTTTCTTGAAATATTCCAACATTTTTCTAAAAAATTATAAAACTTCTTGAAATCCTACACCAAGTATTTGTTACCATTGTTCTAGAACCTCGTGTTTCTGTGGGGCCCAGAGATAACTGACTTACAGTATGTTTGCCACCTTCCACAAAGATACATGCAGCGTTAATTTCATCCACTTCACTCCAATAAAATGTTGGCAGAAGGTGTTTAAAGCAGATCCGTTTACGGGTGAGAAAACCTCCCCATAAAATCTAAACAGAGGCTGTAAAATCATTTGCACAGCTTTCATCTTCATATCACCGCTTCCTGAGCTGAGGCTCGTCACCTCTCATAAAAGAAGAAGAAAAAAAACACGCACGTTATTTCAAGTTCAAAGTCTCAGCTCATCTGAGTCCATACGGTAGTTTACAATGAGATTTACATCAGAGGCGGAGATAAAGCTCATCCCTGGAGATAAAACTCAAAAACAACCTTGAACCAGGCCGAGAGCGCTCACCATTGGGAACGCACCGCAGAGACGTTTTGTAATTGAAAACAGTTATATTGTGCAGATGTTTCTCTGAATATGCTTCACGGAAGCTGAAACGTTGACACAGGCCTTAAAAAAACAAAGCAGGAAGCAAATGCACTTTAGGGGAATTATCAAAGTGGTCACAGTGATATGTGAATACATTGACCCTGTTACTATCACAGAGAAGGTTATACATTCAGATAAGTCGGGACCTCCCTGTGTTGCCTTTGTTTGCTGAGTCTGTTTTATCACGCGTGACCTTCAGCGTTGCTCTGAAAAATGAATCACAAACTGAAGATGTTTCAACGTAACACCCAAGTGTAGTCTTTGCTGCGCTGACAAGACGAGGGATCCTCCCAGTGAAAACAAAAAACTGGGCTTGTGTCAGAACCGCTGCGGTCCAGAGATCGATTACAGAGACTCTTTATGTCTGTCGATGACTCAAAGCTGAAGTTCTGCTCCACATAAGCTACAAGTGAAAGTGAAGCAGCAGGACCAGGACCTGGTCCCAAAATATGAAGTATAAGTGTATTGTCCACTGTCCTTAGCAAGTCTGTGTTCACTTTCAGGACTTTTGTGTGACGCTTGTTTTTTCTGTGAAACAGTGGCCAACTTTACCTCCTGTGACCTCCAGGAAGTGAACATATGGAGCGACCATTTTAAAAGTAAACAGTGGAAAGCCACTGTCTGAATTTGAACCTGCAAAGTAACTAAATCTGTAAAACCAGTGTATTGGAGTACATTTACTCAAATACTGTACTTAAGAACAATATTAAAGTAATTGCTCTTGATATTCTCATTTTATGCTGCTTTTCTTTTGTTTCCCCTCACAACATTTATTTATGTTATCTATAAGAGACAAAACATGTGATCAGGTTATAAAGTATGATGCATTGCTACGAAATAAACTACTGAAATGTATTTCAGTTACTTTCCACCACAGATACCTCTCATAACGGCCGCATCAAAACATTTGGTGCTTCATTTTCTCTCGGTCACATTGTTGTTACACATCGGCACAGTGGGAAGAAACAAAAAAAACCCTCTTTACATTGTAAAAAATAAAGTCATGTACTGTACACGATACATTTCCTGTGCAGTGCTGGTCCATTTCAGGCAGAGAACCGGCCCACCTCTCACCCCACTGTACATCAGGCTGCGTTTAATAAGAACTGACAAGGAATTTCCAGGCCTCTTTCTAAAACTGGGTCCTTTGGGCGAGCCGCAGAGAAACATGAATGAGTTTTCTAAACTGTGCCTGGGCTGACCTCTGACCTCCCCATGAAATGTTGGCTGATTACTGTGCCCACCCCCCCACCCTGTTATGAATTGGTTATTGAACAAATAGGTCATACTGCAGAGAGGCAGACGTTCATGCTGCGTCTTTAGAGAGAAAATAGAAACAGGAGTGCAGGTGAGGTTAAGATCCTCTCCCTGTCTTCACCAGAGAGCAGATCCCCCCCCCCCACACACACACACACACACACCACCCCCACTGTAATGGATGGGTTTCTCTTTCAAGATGCACAATCCCAACCTCCCCTCTGTAAACACCTTCCAGTTCTTCCAGTATTGCTTGCACCCACAAACCCCTTTCCTGAGTCAGTGCATCTCCTGATAAGACAAGCAGCGCGACTGATTCACCGTCTGTCTCTCCCACTGAGGGTCAGATCAGGTTCTTCCAGATGCAGAAAAGCACGTTTTTGGCTTCAGCACGGACAGGCAGGGGAAACTCATTCTTTTGGCAGGGAGAGGGTGAGTCTCCTGCTGCAGAATCATCAGAGGACAAAGGAAGCAAGAATCCCAGAGTAAAATATTTCAAACATAATTTTGTGAAGCTGTCTGTCATCCCCTGAAGGTGCCTCGTACCAGCACGGGGACACATTTCTGGCTCAGTCAGTAACTGATTCTTTGGCAGAGGCTTCATTGGCAGCCATCACCTTGGCCCTGGAGAAGAAGATAAGACTGACAATGTGTCGAAAGAGGAGAAAACTATAAAAGTCTGTGGAGGGGGGTCTCCTTGTTAGTATCAGTCAGGGGACGGGTTAGACTCAGATCCAGCTACGATACACAAGACCAGCCCACAGAGATCTAAAATGGAAATATTTAGGGGTGAAACTGAAAGTTAATCCTGAATGACGACGACTGCAACTGTACAAACACACACACACACACACACACGCCCGAATAGCAAAATGCATCTGCGGGCGGCGGCGGGGGTCGTTCTCCTCCAAAACTCAGCTGAGGAGTGAGTGATCGCCCACGCAGCAGATTCACGGTCGATATAAGCCCTCGTGTTTGTGTAGGTGTTGGGGGCATGTGCCCCTTGGTGCAAACGTGGCGGGGGGGTGGGGGGGCAGGATGTGGGTGTGTCAGGGTCAGTGAGAAAGATCAGAAGCCCAGTGAGAATGCTGTGTCAGCTATATTCATGCAATGTGGAAAATCATGGAAAACAAATCTTCTCTGTAGAGGCAGGTCTCTTGCAGAAACAGGAGTTTGCCCCCCCCCCCCACAGCATTTTTCTGCACTCTGATGCAAACAGGCATTCAGCACAGTGCAACACCAGCAGGGGGGTGTGTTCATGAAGATGAGCAGTGTAACAGGATTGTTACACCTCAGTCTCCCACCTCCCCGGTGGCAAACTGTGGGCGAGTTTTCTTTAATAGAGACTGGCCTGTCGTTTGCTCATACAGCTGGGACACACTACAGTGTTTGAGGACTTGCCTCCTCCAGGCTGATTTACAGCTGTCACTCTTTTTCTGAAAGACTCAACTGGACAACAGGGGACGCACACAGTGACTGACAAGGCGCTGCACTGTGGATCCACTGAAAACCTGACTGCACACGTGTAGGATTCAGTATCGCACGACAATAAGGGATCAATCCACGAGCAGCGTGAGAGGATGAGAAGCGGCAGAAAGCGAAACGCCTCGGCGCCGCTGCGG
Organism: Psettodes erumei; assembly: GCA_016785225.1. Classification (NCBI taxonomy): domain Eukaryota; kingdom Metazoa; phylum Chordata; class Actinopteri; order Pleuronectiformes; family Psettodidae; genus Psettodes; species Psettodes erumei. The sequence goes on along the minus strand of JAFBJZ010000776.1, from coordinate 1,123,535 downwards.
CCACCTGGTGTCCAGACGCGATTGGTGCAGCGGTCGCCCTGCCGACAGAACAAGCGAAGGCAGCGGATTAATCATGAGATGCCTTTATTGTACTTTTTGGAATCCAGTGACACCGACACGAGAAAATGGTCCTATCCTTCCCTCCCCCTTTTACATACACACAACCTGAGAGGGAGGGGCTGCAGGGTGGGATGTACCGTGATCCCGCTTGTAGTCTTAAATTAAACACAGAGATAATAGCCAAGACACATCCAGGTGCATTTCCACAGACACGCACGACATGCATTCAAAAGGAGGGGGTTCTGGGGGTGGGGTGGGGTCGGGCGCAGTGACTCCTGGTTCACATGTATGCTTTGTCTCAAAAGTAAAAGACGACAAAAATTAATACCATTTAAAAAACAGTTAGCTGTCTTAATGGCCCACGATCAGTCTATAATTCAGGCTCCGTCGATTTTCCACTTACAGGAGAAAACAAAAAAAGGCAAAGAGACACACTACTACTCATACTGGGGAAAATGGTTTAAATATGGAAGTGGATGGTTCATATCTTTCATATTTTAGTTGTTTTTTTTTTAAATTGATTTTTAATTAATTGTATACTTTCATGAGAATACAACTGTCTGACTAAAAATCAGCTCAACTAGGTAAAACTAGGCCTTCTCCACTGAATGTCTCACTGCTGTATCTAAGTAAAATATATAAAGTCCAGTCAGGGGGCTCAGTGGGCTGTTGGTCCGGTCGGGAGCGGTTCGCTTCAGTCCTCCTCGCTGCCGCTGGCTGAACGCTCCTGAAAGAAACGCAGGTTTTACTGGTGTCGCTCCCGCACGGGGATGGAACGGAGCGGCAGACTTTAAAACATTACTAAAAAAATAAAACAAAACTTGATCAAGACAAACCGTTTTTATGATAATCAACAGGGGTATAAAATATTGAGTTAAAATTCCCTGAAGCCTGAGTTGATGTTTCCAAACACCTTGCTTTTTCTTTTCAGATAATCACATAAAAGCTGAAACTCCTCACGTTTCAGAGGATGGAACTAGGGAATGTTTCACTTGGGAAAAATGACTTAAATAAACACTAAAAATGACAGCCGATTCATTTTCGGTGGATTGACTCTGACCTCTGGAGAAATATCCATCAGCTGGACTCAATCTGATAGGACTGAACTTTGTAATAATCCCCTGGAGAAGAAACATCCTTCTGGCACCGTGCACTTAAATCTCCTTCATGCATTAAGTGTCCTCCCTGTGTCCCAGCACAGGAAGCGTTCGCTCACCTCTTCCTGCTCCTCCTCACTGTCATCGTCGCTCACCACAGGTTTGGCCCGGGCGCCGCGGCCCCTCCGCCGCTGTCCTTTTCCTCCTCGATCGCCTTTTTCTTTGCGACTCAGCTTGATCTTCACTTTCACCGAACGAGCTGCCGGAAAAAAAAACAGCACCAGTCGGCATTACGCCAGCGGTGGCAAACGCTTCGCTATACGGGACAAAACTACCGTGTTTCCCATCACTCACATTCAGACTCAGAGCCTTCGTCCACCTCCTCCTCCTCTTCCTCGCTCTCCTCTCCTTCGCTCTCGTCCTCCTTCTCGATCTTCTGCCTCACACTGGTGAAGACAGACTGCAGCACGATGGAGTCCTCGTAGATCTGAAACGTTTGCAAAAGGGAAACAGCAGTTAACACAAACCCAGCCGCGTGCTGCGCTCGTGAGCGTGCGCTCCCGGCTGAACTCACCAGAGACCCTTCCAGGTTGAACGTCTGCGCGTTCTGACACAGCAGCATCACGTCCTTCTCCAGGTCGTTCAGGCTGCGGTACTTGTGGCTCCGGATGCGCTCCTGGCAGAGAAACGGAGAAGCGGCGGTGAAAATGCGAGGGAGCACAAAAACAGCAGCTTCCGTCTTTCCTGGGCCGTACCTTGATCTTTCTGAAGTCCACGGGTTTGCGGATGAGCTCGTAGTACTCGGGCAGCTCTTTGCGTGAGGGCAGCTGGATGAAGACTTCGCTCAGCTGTCGCCCATTGCTACGGAGACACGGAGGCTGCGGTGTTAGCAAGCATCACCGCTCAGCGGACTGTAAACGTAGCACTGTATGTATCGTGTAATGACGTGAAGGCTCGCAGACGCCGTCATGTTCTCACCCGTCCTTGTATTTGATGACAGCATCGACGATCTTCTTCATCTTCTTGGTGAGGGAGGGGGGGTTGGGAGAGAGCTTCTCAGCGGGCGGGCGACCGCGCTTCTTTGCCTTCTTCACCTCCTCGTCCTTGTCTCGCCCTCGACCTCCACTGGAGCTGGGCGTGGACGGGCCGCCGTCATGGTCACGGTCTCTCTTGCGCTTCCTGGTCGTCTTTTTGTGACGCACCTCCTCCTCGATGTCCTCCAGATTGCCCTCTTCAATGGCCTGCGGCGGGGAGACATCTGGTCAAACACTCACGGCAGTTAACGCAGAGCGTGTTACCACAGCAAAACGTGAAAACGTCCCACCTTCAGCCACTGCTTCTCAGTGAGCGAGTCGCTGTAGTCCACCTCCTTGCGCTGGCGGGACCCTCGGCCAAACATCTTCTCCTCCTCCTCTTCGCAAGTCAGCCTCTCCACCTCGGCGTCGTCTTTCAAAATCCAGCTGGGCAGATCGTCTTCCTCCATCAGACGAGGTTTCCTCTTGGGGTTGCGGGCTTCCTCGCGGCGCCTGTCTAGATCCATGCGCTGAAGTAAAAAAGAAAAGAAAAAAAGCAAGGGTCAGAGGATCCATACTGTGAAATTACAATGTACGTAATAACTGAAATGGAGCTGGGACGAACCATGAACTGTTCAAACTCCTCTTCACTTCTGGCAATCATCTGATTGACAGTCTCGTCATCAGGCACTTCGTCTTCCTCCTGCGGACCGACGAGACGGCGCGAGTGAGACGAGGCTGACGGCACATTTATGTGGCACCTCAGAGCCAAGTCTCTGAACTAATGACTCCTTTACACTAACTCAGCGCATCTTATTCTAGACCGAACACGGGCATTGTAAGTGTCACTTGTAGTCTCTATTACTGCTTTGCATATTCACTGGTTTGAGTTATCACTGGAAATACACTTCAACATCAACAAAGGTTTTTTTGTTTGTTTTTTTCTACAAAAAAGTTAACAGCAGAAAAAAGGAATAAAAGGGAAAAGGTTACATATCAGAGTAAGAGATAAAAGTATCATATTAACCATGAAAGGTTTGTGCAGAAGCAGAAATACATAAGGGAGAAAAGGAGAAGTCTGGACTGATGAAAGCTGACAAATCCTGAGAAAACAGGGAAGTAAGGGAAAGAGACAGAGGAGGAGAGGGGAAAAAAAAAAGGAGAGAATGAAGAGGTGGGGCAGCGCACAGGCGGATGTGGGTGGGTGCGCGATGTGGGAACAGGTTCAGATCACACCCACCCACGCCCCCCTAGTGCGGCAGCCTCCTCGAGCCCCGACCTCGTCCTGCTCCTCGTGCTCCAGAATGGCCTGCAAGAAGGCCCGACGTTCATAGCCTGAGGACTTCTGGTCGAACATGCCGGCCTGGATGACTTTCTGGTCCACGTTCAGCTTGTACTTGGCCGCCGCCAGGATCTTCTCCTCCACGCTGTTGACGGTGCACAGGCGGAGCACGCGCACCTCGTTCTGCTGACCGATGCGGTGGGCTCTGTCCTGGGCCTGCAGGTCCTGTGGGGGGGGACAAACATGGTTAGTTAAGGTGCAGAGATACTGACTACTACTTTTACACCTGATACTTACAGTACTCCCCCCAGAAAATGAGAGCGTTACTGATTAGATTTAAGAGTCAGTACATCCTGTACATCCTTTGTTGATGCCAGCGTGCTGCATATTTGCACGCGAGTACCTGATGCGGGTTCCAGTCACTGTCAAAGATGATGACGGTGTCGGCCGACTGCAGGTTGAGGCCCAGGCCTCCTGCCCTGGTACTGAGCAGGAACACAAAGTACTCAGAGGCCGGGTCATTGAACGTCTTCAGCAGCATGCCACGGTCCTCTGCCTTGGTGGTTCCTGCAGGAGGGGAAACGATCAGAGTTATAAAGCCCATCCCAACAGTTCCCAAATGTTGGCCTCAATCAGGGGTGTCTCACCGTCCAGACGCAGGTACTTGAAGTTGCGATATGCAAAGTAGTCCTCCATGATGGTCATGAGCGAGGTCATTTGACAGAAGAGCAGCACTTTGTGGTTGGTGGCCCTCAGTTTGGGCAGGATGCGATCCAGCAGCTCGAACTTCCCGGAGGAGCGGTACAGGTCGGCGCTGGACGGGCGGCGGGAAGACGAGCGGGAGTGAGGCAGAGGGCGACAAACATCCGGACCGAAGCACAACATGCAAACGATCGAGATTTACCTACCCAGTCACTATTCCACCGGAATAACCGAGATGCTCAGAGAAAGATTCCTGAAAAACAAAAACAAAAAAAAGCAGAAATGAACATGAAGTCACTGAGGAATTCAGTTCCAGCCTGGTTAAACTGAAGCGCCTCATCTGTACCTCGATGTGTTGGAACATGTAAGGGTGGTTGCAAATCTTTCTCAGCTGCATGATAGTGTTCATCAAGGTCTTGGTGCCTCCTTTACCCTGGAAGATTTAAAGTGGAAAACAAAACACACACACAGAGAAATCCACCTGTTAGTGTCAGTGCACAACACTTCACACGTGTACAAAATAAAAGATCTTATCTCCTCCTCCTCACCTTCTTGTCTTTTTCGGACCCGTCTGTGAGCAGGACTCCCTTGGCCTGCATGTGTCTGTACAAAACCCTCTGCAGGGCTGACATGTCGCACTTGATCACATACTCCACCTGGAAACCAACAAAACAGGGACAGACTTAGAAAAGCCTCCAAGTTACATATGACATATAGTAACAATATCCAGCATCCACTTTTTCCGATTACGGCATGTAAAATGAATGATAACAAGTTGAGTGGATCTGAACGCGGCCTGACCTTCTCGGGCAGCTGGGCCTCCACTTCCTTCTTGAGTCGGCGCAGCAGGAACGGTCGGAGGACCTTGTGTAAACGTCGAATGATCAGGATGGTCTCTTCTTCATTCAGGTCCACCTTGAGTTTATCAAAAAAAAGGAGAGAGAAAGGAGGATGTCTTCAGACAAACATTTTAGGACAACGACATTTGAAAAATAGCACCCGGTCCGTTTCCCACCTTCTCTCCGGTCATGGCGAAGGGGGCGTTGAACCACTGCTCGAAGGTGCTGCAGCTCTTGAAGATGGTGGGCAGCAGGAAGTTGAGCAGGGCCCAGAGCTCGGGCAGCTTGTTCTGCAGCGGCGTGCCCGTGAGCAGCAGGCGCCGTGGCGCCAGGTAGTGTGTGTTGAGGACCTGGGTCAGCTTACAGTGGTGGTTCTTCATGCGATGGCCCTCGTCCACGATCATGTACTTCCAGCGGAGCTTGGGAGAGGAAGTTTAAACGTCACACTTCCTTCTCTCCGTACACAACCTCAAACACTACATCCGAGGAAGCTTCCTTACCTTTGCTAGCACCTGTTTATCTTTGATAATGTACTCGTAAGTGGTGAGCAGCACGTTGAACTTGCCGCTGCGCAAGATGGGAACGAAGGAACGCCGAGCAGCTGGGGATCCCTGAAAGTGAAACAGAAATGCAGAAAATAAAATCATTTGTAACTGAGCTTGGGGTTTTAAACATTTTTTGTCAACTGACAAGAGGAGGTGCCACTGACCTTGTAGGAGACCTTCACGACAGACGGCGCCCACTTATCAAACTCGTAGACCCAGTTTGACAGAGTTCTGAAAACAAAACGACTTTGGTTCATAAAAGTTTTTCCTCTACCCGACACATGAAAATAATCTTTACAAGCGTTCACTGCTTTTCGAGCCAAGGAAAACGCGCCAGGACTCACGAGAGAGGTACGATGATGAGGAAGGGCCCGTTGAGGCGCTTGTACTCCATGAGGTAAGTGATCAGGGCGATGGTCTGGATGGTTTTTCCGAGACCCATCTCGTCGGCCAGGATGCCGTTCAGGTTGTTGTTGTAAAGGGACACCAGCCACTCCAGACCTTTGATCTGAGCAGGGAAGAGTCGCACAGTTAGCTCGGCTTTACTGCGTTTAACCGGCTCGTCGGATCGGACCGCGTGTCGTGGTACCATGGTATCGTGTACCTGGTATTGCTTGAGCTGCCCGTTGACCAGCAGCGAGGACTGTTTGTCCACTTTCTCTGTGACGGCGTGAGCCACGGCGTAGTAAGACTGCAGGCCTCGGTTGAAAGCCGCGTTACCGTACTCGTCGTCCACGTCTTGCTTGGCGTGTCTGGTGCGAGGGCGGAGACAGGCACAGTTTAAATGCATCATGCATGTTTTTTATAGCTATTACAAGCTGGTTTATCGCCAACGCAGATGGCGGGAGGACAGGGCGCAATGACGCCGACGTCCCGGTGGTTTCATCTTACTCGATGATGTGCCGGACATCCACCTCAGACACGTCTTCACTGTCAGGGTCGGGAATCTTCTTCTTCTCCTCGGATGGAGCTGCAGAGGGGTGAGGCTGCTCATCCTCATCCTCCTGACAAATAAAAACAACAAAGGGAATATTTTAAAAAAGGCTGGCAGGAAAATTACCAGCGAACATTTTACAATTCACTACAAAGTACCTCCTCCTCCTCCTCTTCGTCCGAACCACTGTCTTCACTGTCTGAACGCGGCGCTACTTCATATCTGCAGAGGCACACAATGTTTTGGACAAACTTAGATACATTTACAGAGATATGATGGGTCTGGTTGGTTATGATCTGCTGAAGGACACTCACCCTGGGTTCATTTCGAGCCAGGCCTCCAGCTGGCCAGCCTTTGGTGCATCGACCCCGGTCAGGATCTTTCCACTGTCCACGTGGATGACCTTCACTGGCAGGTCGCTCATCTGACTGGTTTCATCCAAAGGCTGGGAGAAGAGAGAGGGAAAATATTGATGGTGTAAAAATACAAAACACACTGTTGCACATTAAGAGCATAAATCATGGCATCTTTTTTTAGATGGCTGGTCTGTCTGAGTTATTTTCCACTTTTAAACTCACCTCTCCATCAGGTCCAAGAGCCGGAGCACCACCTTCTGCAGTCTCCGGCTTCTGAAAACAAACAAACAAATGAACAATTCAAGTGTGAGTGTTAAAAAAAACATGCTGTTAAAATTTCCGGAGATGCATTACGAATGCTCACTGATCATTTACCTTCTTTTTCTTCTTCTTTTTCTTCTCTTTCAGCGCCTGCGCAGCTTTGTGGGCGACGCACCAGCTCGGTGAGGTTGGCCACGTACTCGTCCGTCTGCTGCAGCAGGTAGGCCAGACGCTTGTCTTTCTTCTGGTCGATAAGTTTACGATAGCCTTCTTCATCTTCAGCCTGGAGAAGAGAGATTCACCGGGAGGTCAGGTGCTGGTGCTGGACTAAGAAATACTGGATTTGGGCATCTCTTCCACAGATTTCTCACCATCAGCCTCCGCATTCTCTCCTTCTCAATGCGCTCATTCTCCTTCTTCTGCTCGCGCTCAGTGTTGGCGTGGTAGGTGGCGACAGCTTTGGTGGCCTTCTGGATCTTCGCTGTGATGGAGCGGTGGTACTCCTTGAAGTCCTTGGCGTGCTGCAGGATGCTGTTGAGGTATTCCTGTCAACAGAAGAGCACACAAATGCATCACTGTTAGCAGACTAACCTCAGTCCCGACAAAAAGAGAACATGGTTTGTGAAGAAATGATGCCAAACGGCCAAGGGAACCCTTTTCTTTTCCCACTCCGCACCTGGTGTTTCTGACGACGTTTCCGCTCCTGCTCGATCTTCTGTTGTTTCTCGAGCTTCTCGGTGATGCGGGCCTCGCGCAGAGACTGGCGCTTGCTGCGCTTGTAGGCCTTAGCGTTCAGGGCAGTTTCCAAAGCAGTGTCGCGCCGCATGCAAACCACCACCTCCTGTCGCAGCTGCAGGCACAAAAGACAGATTAATACATATTCCACTGAGAGAAACCTGACGGCCGGGTGTGACAGTAACAGGTGGTGTCAGCGCTACTTTTTTTCTTTTTACCTGTCTCTGGAAGTTAAGCAGCCTCAGAGCCTTGAGCTCGATAGTGGCCTTGGTGCGCAGGTCACCAGCTAGAGAGCCAGGCAGGTTCTCCAGCTCCTGGATACGGTGGGAAATACGGGCCTGTAGCCTGCAAAGCATTATGGAGAAAAGAAATATAACAATGACCCACAAATTCAGGAAGGAAGGAAAAGCTTCATGATCAGGTTTATAGTTTTTAAATTATAGAACCATTTGTTTTTATAAAGGCCCACCTAGGGACAAGGGGTGTTAACTAGCTTAAGCTATTAATGCTCTCATATGTGGCATTAATCAGTGGTACATGTGTAGTGTTTGAAGATGATATGGTGCATAAGTCCACGCGGCCTCACCTGTATTCCCTCTCCTGGAGGATCTCCACTGGGTCCAGCCCGCGGGGTTTCTGAATGGGGGTTATGCGGTTCTGCTTCTGGTGTAGCATCATGGGAGGAGGCTGGGCGGGCTGTCCCGGGGACTGCGTCTGTGGGGGCATCACCGGGGAGGCGGCAGGGGGCACGGAGGGCGGAGCAGGAGAGGGTCTGCCGGTGGGCTGAGGCGGAATGAGCTTCTGGGGAGGGTTGGATGGAGCAGCAGCGTTCACCATTGGTCCTGGCAGACGGGATTTTAGGAGAGGTCAGTTGGGCTGCACGTGCACATATAAAACACAGAGTGCTGACTGAAGTGAGCCTCATCGCCCAGTTTACCTTCAGGCCATGATTTTGGGGGTCCATTGGTCGGCTGGCCTTGCATACCTGGGGGAACTCCTGCAGGTCCAGGAGGTGCCATGTTGGGGCCTACCATGCCTGAAACATCAATATCACGTATTAGAAAACAGAACTTTACTTTTTTTTTTCTTCTGGTATTAATAAATGTTCCAGACAAACAAGAACATGTTCAGCCACCAGGGGTCTCTGTTGGGCTTTCAAATATTCTGCTTTTATTGTTTAGAGCTTATGTTACAAATATGCCTTCACGCTAAATACACTAAACAGGCTTGCTGAGGGCCTTCTTCATTAAACGCACCGTGTGGTCTGTTGTAGTTGGCCTGAGCTGGTCCCGGCCCAGCCCCAGGCCCACCTCCAGGTCCTGTGGAAGGCGGCATGTTGGGCATCGGCTGCTGCTGCATCCCGGGCATGGGCCTCTTCCCCTGCACGGCCATCTGCAGGTGCTCCGGGAGGGGCTTACTGTGTGCCAGCATCTTGTAAGCCATGATCTGGGCCCTGAGTTGGTGCAACTGGTTCTGGTTGAAAGGAGTGGCTCCACCAGCACCACTGGGTCCACCTCCAGCACCACCCGGTCCACCTGGACCCTGAGGTCCGCCACGATTAGGCTGACCCATGCCTTGATTAGGGTCACCGCTGCCCTCCATAGGACCAGCCCCAGGGCCAGAGGGACCTCCGGGCATCATGGGGCCAGAGGGGGGGCCATTGGCCGGTACAGGGCTGGGAGCATGCTCCGACCCACCCAATGGCGAGGGGTAACCTGGGGAGTACAGAACAGATGCATGATGGGTATGCCAAAAACCATTCATGCAAAGACAGTGAACATAAAGGAACAAGCAGTTTTATTATCTTCAGTTTATGTGTTTTAAGTCGAGACCCAGAGAAAACGATCCTCGCCGTGCTCTACACTGCTGTGGTGTCATGGTTGCACTCCTGCGAGCGCCTCGCTCTCTTCCTGACCTCGTTCGCTTACTGACTGTGTGGTTTTGTAGACGCAGCTGCCTTTGTTGTTGTCTGCAAGGGAAAACCCCTCGGCCCCGCCCCTCCCCTCGTCCCGCCCACCGCTGTTTGCTCACGCTGCCATATGAGCAGCACCGCAAGAAGAGGAACCGGCTTGATGAGTTCTCGTCTCTGAGGCCTGGCTGCTCGTACTGCGTGTCTACCAAACAGAGTTCCTCATGCATGGAGCTTTTCTGGGCCGTACAGGAGAGCCTTCACTTCAGTCAGACATGGACACACATATGTACAGTAAACACTACTGTGCGTGTTGCTACCTTGGGAATGTTGGTCCATGGGGCTTGGAGGGGGTCCCATACCACTGTGCCCCCCTGGTCTCATGCCCATGCCCTTCATCTGTCCGTAGCGAGGGTCATCGGGCATTCCCTTCTCGTGCATGGCTTCCATGGGCTGATGAAAAGACAAAGAACACTCTGCATTAGATAAAGTTTGCTTCAAGTTTTTTCACATTGGAATCGTTATTGTAACTGCAACGTTATTCGCTGTTCCTACAAATGCACAGTGATTTCAGACACATGCAGCATATTTCTGTGTAAACAAAGAAATAAGGCTGTAGTACTTTATGCATCTGGTGCATGTTGTCCTGAGGATATCCTGAGGGTCCCTGTGGAGGGTGGGGGTGTCCAGATCCAGGAGGTCCTGGGCTGGGCCCCATCATGCTGTGGGCCGAGCCCGGCGAGGGACCTGGGCTCGGGCCCATCATGCCTCCTGGAGACGGCCCTGGGCCTGGGGAGGGTCCAGGCCGAGGTGTCCCTCCCATCGGGGGGTCAGGAGTGGACATCTCTCAGGGGAAACTGGGAATGTGTGGTAGCAGCAAGGGCCCCTGTGAGGTGAAAAGCCAGCGGGAATTGAGACCAGACAAGCACAAATTCACCAAACAAGATTGAATATAAACCACCGAGCTCAGTGAGATTTGCTTTGTGATGCTCAAAGCACCTCATTACATCACCAGCATTACACAAAAAACCCAACCACTCTGTCTCTTTTAAACTACAGCTTTTAACTCGGCTCTAATTTCCTGAAAATCAAAGATGACGTCAAACTCAAATTGCTATTACGAAAACCAAAGCACATTTAATTTACAATGAGTCAAGAAGAAAACTGTCACATTTGAGTGGCTGGGACCTGAGACAGGTCGCTTTGCCTATTTCTTACAAAACAGTTTATCATTTCTGATAAAGATGAGTCCAATCAGTTGTAACGCTCAGCGTGGCTGGTGATGGATCATTCTGCATGCCAAGGAATTTCTCTGGGAAAGTGATGCTGCCCCCCCCCCTCCCCAATATAATGTTTGGTTTAATACAAACAACACAACCAAATATCACTCTTGTGTTGCAGCATGTAATCGACACCCAGCACCTGTCAACCACAACTAATCACATTACAACTGATGGGCGCATGAGAGGAAATTGTGTCCTTTTAAATATGTCCAACCCTGAACCCTGGTTAGTTCACATTGTAGCAGATGGTCAGTTTGTGTTAAAGCAACAAGACACTGGTGCCACATATCCGACTGACGAGCGTAACGACGCTGAAGCGATGTAACGGATTCATTCCATTAAATGTAAAGTGCATACACACACACACACAGCGGGTCTGCAAGAGGTCAGCACTGTCACCCCAAGGGTCAAAACCGAAATTTAATTGGAACAGTTGTAGCCGGTTCCGCTCTATTCAACAAGATGCGAGTCATGATGACACAGAAACAGACACGAGTGAACAATCATTAACGAACAGCTGGATAAAGTAAAAACCAAATGTCAACATATTTCTTAGGATATTTACGAGGAAATAACAGTAAGGTTAGCTATTATTAGCATTCTTAGCTTTGCTAACGTTAGTCGGGCCTAGCCGGGTTTTGTAATTTACGTTACATTGAGTCAATTAAACCTCCATATGTTAAACTCTCGTTTATCACGACGCAACACACGCTTGCCGGTGTTCACCGGAAAACTGGGCGAGTCGTAAAACGAGTGTAAAATTGAGGTGAAGCCACAAAGAACACCAGCCTGACTCCGGCTAGCCTGCTAGGCAAAAAAGCCTACAATAACATAAGCTGGTTGTAGACGGTGGCTAGCATGCTAACGAGCTAGTAGAGCTAGCCTAGCCGGCCACGCTCTCCCAGGCCAATTAGGCAGAAAAATGTGTTGTTGAGGGAGATGTTTGTCCAGATGCGGCGACATGTGAACGGCTTGAGCATCCCTCATCGCCGGAGCCGATTGATCCAACGCGCCTCCCGTACCTTTGGCTCCGTACTCCGCTCTGAGTACATTTCCAAAAACAAATTTCATTCATTGCACACTGCCGCGCCACAGGAGCGGCACTGTAATGTCGGTCTCGTATTTTTCTCAAACACAAAAAAGCAGCCCGTAAAAAGCACGCTCGTCCTCCAGCAGCAGCGTAAAACACGGCAAAACTCCGATCGTCCGCTCACGAAATCACACTTTACTTACGCGAGTGGTGAAAGGTGATGTTTGAATCCTCACCGGTTGCAACGTCTCTTGGTTTTCCTCCTAGCCAGAAACAAAGACCGACCTACCCAGTTGGTTTTTTTCCCTTCACCCGCCACCCCCCTCTCTCTCACAGCAGATTGTATCGCAGGGACCGGTCTGTACGACTCTGTAGCGCCCCCCTCCACCGCCTCACTCACTTCCCGCATGCCCAGAACAGAGCTCCGCGCTACGCAGGGGGATGAAAGGAGCGAGAGGCCGGCGTGGGGGATGGTGCGAGTTAAACACGGTGGAGGAGACGGCGAGGATTAGCGTCTAACTGCGCCTATATGCCAGTGTGAAAATACTTAAATACTGTAACTGAGCCGAGAAGTTCATCTTAATTAGGTCGGGACTCATTAGTGGAGCGAAGGAGGGAGTATAACGCGCAGTTTTTGGTAGTACAGATTGGACTGTTATTGCCAGCGTGTAGTATTTGTATGCTTGTCGAAAAGGCTTATTAATCAATACCAGGGCCTAATTCATTAAAACATATTTCTAATTCATGTGACGACACTAAGTACATTAATCAACTGATGGTGTGCTATGAAAAAAATGGTAGTGATTTATTGAAAATTTCCATAATTACCAGCAATAAAGATGGCATGAAAAAAATCGACACATGTAAAATTTTGGCATTTCTGTTTTCAAATTACTTTTAAATGATCAATCATTGTCAAAATACATTTTTTGTCAGTTGACTAATTGATAATTCAGATAAACTTGTGTTTACTACTCTAAACCTTAAATAATTTCAAATAACACAAAGAGGTGTGGGGTGTACATCATTCATATGGCCTTTAATTTACTGACAGAAATTAACCAGTCAGCTATGGTTTGTATTTACTTACCTTAATGGAAAGATTGAATGGTTTCTACTAAATTACTGATGGGGTGTACATACTGTATACTGTATGCACAGCACACACACAACAGCTTTAGTCATCTTTAGAGATATGGTGCAGCCTGTTTTAAAATCTCCCTGCAGTTTTGCATCACAAAGAGTTATTCACTGCTGCAGGTCGGAAGTCCTTTGACATGTGACTCATCAGCTTAAGGGAGGTGAGGTCATGTCTGTGTCAGCGTCTTGAAGCCACAGAGTGCGCTGAGTCCCATGAAGAGGTCTTCACAGCATGCTGACAGAAAGGAAACCACCAAAAGACAAAGGGCCACCTTAGGGGGGGTGACCCTTCTCCTGTACGTTATGATCACAGAGCAGTGTGATGAGTCCCACACAGGACATCACAAAGTCAGCAGATGGGTCCGCAACAGCCTGGTCTAAGTGCTTAACATTATACTGTACTTATACAAATATTATACTGTCTTGAAAATAGACAATGCAGCAGGTTTTTATTAAGGTGTACCGCATTACAATTGAGTTCCTTCGTTGTTTAAAAACTGTTTATTCAGATAAAAGACAACAAAAATAATCCTGCTCATGAGAATATTGTCAGAATATGTTCAGAATCTATTACTAATTCTGCATCAGTGTGTGTGTCAGTGTTTTATGTGTGAATTAACATGAGCCATGTGTCTAATCTATTCAAAAGGCAGCACATCCTGTCACATGACATGAAACAGCAAGAGGCCATGGAGCCCATGGTGACACTTGCCTAAAGTTTGTCTCGGGGAGACATTCATTATCATCATTATTATTATTATTACATTTGTCTTCATTTGAATAGATTAAGTAAAAAGAATATGACCTCATGTATTTTTTGGATAAACACAATTAGGCTGAGATGACAGACAAGTCCTTCAGTTGAATGATATTAGTTTAAATGTTCTCTTAAAACACTAAATTAAAACATTTTAATGCTTCATTTTTCAGGAGCCTTTTGAGATTATTGCTTGTGGGCATTGACATTATTCTCATGCTCAGTAGCTGCCACAGTCTACCCATCACGTTATGTCCTGCAGGTCCAGGAGGACGCCCCTCAAGGCGGATTTTATCTTCTCATAAAAGAACAAACTCGTCCAGGCTGTTGCTAGTGTCGACTCTTCTCCGTTCGTTCTTCCTCTGGATGTAAGTGAGGTTGTTGGTTGTGGGCGTCGGGCTTCGCTCCTCTTCCTGACTAGATCCCTCCACAAATATAAACATGGGGTATGTCTCTGCAGATGTGGAGAGAGCCTGTCGGAGAAAGAGGCAGAATCCAGATGAGGTGCGACAAGTTAACTTTAGTTAAGTGACACCATCTCCCAAATACTTGCCTACAATGTTTAAACGTGTAAGACACAAATCTCATGAACTGATCCAAAAGTTACACAGCAGCGTTCCGACACATACCTCATTAACATCTGTGCACAATGACTCAAAGTCCTTCTGGCCTTTAGCATAGAAGCCTATGGTACAGCTGGGGTCCATGCGAGAGACGGACATTTTCCTGGGGTATTTACAGTGAAAGGACTGCAAGTGGTGCCAAGAGGAAGTAAAGGAGGAGAAAACACATCAGGAATAAAAGGTCTTGTTGGATTATACTGCAAGTTCTGATGCAGACATCAACATTTACACTGGTAGAGAGTTTGTGTCAGTAACTCCGGACCAGGGCGACCTTTCCTTTTACCTCCAAGGGAAAGTTCTCCATTGATATATGCACAGTGGGCTGACAGTAGTGAGGGTCCAAGTACAGCAGATGGTCATCTTTCATATGGCAAAACCAGAGAAAGAGGGAAAAAAGTGGAAGGACTGACATCAACCAGCTGAGCACAATAATTATGATGTAGTACACATACCTTGGAAGCCGACAAAGAACAAAGAGTGCTTTGGTTTGCCCCCGATGATTCCGATGCAACACTGTAACGTCAACAGTTTCTATAAAAAAAACAAAAAAGGGAAAGGTTGTTCTTTGTACATGTAACACAGTCATTTTTGCTTCTTCAAGCTTTAGATCAAGGACTGCTGTGTTTTCATGCCACAGAGAAACCCACAACTGTGCCACCGCACCGTAAACAGGGTGTAGGAACCTGTAGTTACAGCACTCCACTGACTTATTTGAGACTAAATAACAGTGGAGCTGCACCACTCACAACCCTCACAAAGACCCCGTTTTGAGAGCCAACAGTGTTAAACCCCGTGAACTACTCAACTACCCCGAGTGCATCAAAACACGGATTCAGGTACTTTGACACAGGTAATGTAGGCAGGATTGAGATCTTGTCCTCCAAGTCGCACGGGAACCAGGATGATGACAGACTTCCAGGACTGAGGGAGAGGCCGGTCACACAACTGCTTCACATCCTCCAAATAGACTGAACACACAGACAGAAAAAGACAAAGACACACACAGGGATGGTTCACTGGATCCTCTCGCTTTCATTTCAGGACATATGGAAGAAAGCACATTTCCCTCAGCAGCTTGTGCTGTGTAATCCAGTAATCCAGGATACAGTGAGTACAGTTAAAAGAGGGCGAGTACGTAACGATAGTTGTCATGCTGTGAGGCTGTGTGTGTGTGTGTGTGTGTGTGTGTGTGTGTGTGTGTGTGTGTGTGTGTGGGCAAATGCAGTGATGAAAGAAAAATACTCACTGGTGCAATCCTGTGCAACGTACACCACTAGATTGGGAAGGTCTGCAGATGCCGCCACAGCTTTCCTGAAACAAAGCGGCGTTTACTGCGACATCGTGATCAAAGCTGGTTAGGATAATCGTGCCGGTGTGTTACTGCTTCGGGTCTCACCGGAGGATGTGCGACGCGATGGAGGGACCGTACCAGTCCCCGGCTTTCTTCCCCGAACTTTTGCCCAGCTCCACCAGCTGGTGTATCCCGAAAGGAGCCGCGGGATGGTCCGCAAACCACGTTACTATCCTCCTGTGCGTCGCCACCATGGGTCTGTCCAGGAGGGAACCCAAGCTCAGTTTACGACCCCTCTTATTCGGCCCCTCCATGAAACTGTGTCCACTGTCTGCAGGGTGACTCTCCAGGTCCATGTCATCTTTGACGGCATGGGGACTCACAGACCACGTCCAACCTCAAAGTCATAGAAAGATAAAGTAACATGAGTGTTGTTGGTTGCAAAATAAGTTAAATAAGATACCAGACATCTACTTGAAATAGACGGATCGCTTTGTTTGTTACTTCAGTAAAAATCAGTTTCTCTGTGGTTGTTAATGGAGAGCATCACTCACAATATGTAAAATGTACTGTATCTGAGTACAGCATTTCATATTTAAAGTCCATGTGTGCAACCATGATTCACTTGCTAGGGGGAAGCTCCTTCTTTTCAGTAGACTACATGTTTGACATTGCAGCGTGTGAGTTGTGCGTGATGTCACCTGGTGGCATCAGGTGCAGGACGAGGCCTTGTGCCAGCAGCATCTGCCCCGTGCGCAACACGCAACCCCAGCCGCTGTCGGTGGTCAGAGAGGAGCCGGCCAGCGGAGGGAAGCCCCGCCTGTACGTCAGCCACAGGAGCGACATGAAGGTGCGACGGAAGCGCTCCTTCTCCCCTGACACAGTTACAGAGCTTGAATTTAAAAAAAATGTCCTCCTTGCTTTTAGAAGCACGTGACTTTTTAGAAGGTGTGAGGGCCAAATGCTCGGGGCCTCACCTTGATCCTTGAGGTCGTAGGACTTTCCAAGCATGACCACAGGGGAGCTCTTGCTGAATTTGGATTTCTGCTTCAAGGGCCAGCCTGATACGTCAAAAAGGGAAAAGAGGAACTGCTTAAATCTCACGAGACAAAAGAGAACAAACAGACCTGCTGTTATTACAGAGTAACACTGTAAACAATTACAAGTCAGCGAAATACAACTGACCATATTTGACACTGTTCCATGCTGAGACAAACTTGGATCGGAGTTTGCCTCTGTCCTCTGCCTCCTGGTTATCCCTGCTCACGTCAAGGACCTCAGACCCGGCAGACTCAGAGGAGAGGAAGAGCCAGTCGTCCATCAGGTCGTCTGCAGGGGACTGGCCCTCAGAGCGAGCCCAGGAGGCGCTGGGATTCATAACAGCTGGAGCTGATCAAGGCGAGGAGAACTGCCCCTTATCTCCATGGCAGCCTGCACACAGGAAACAGAAGAAACGTAAGACGCAGGCACAGAGCAGTTCTCATCTCATACATGCGACACACACCGCCACGCAGGACGTGGCCATGTGGAACGTTCATCTTGAAACAAGCCAGATCTGCCCCGGGAACTAATGAGCAGAGCAAAGTCAATAATTCACCATCACAGTAAGTAAAGAGTTGAACCGTGTGACTGCACCCTGTGACTCAAGGAATTCCAGATATGTCAGTTTGGCTGCCGCAGGAGAGATGCTGGTTTCCATTCTCACCCACATTTGGTGTTTCCCTCCTACAACTTCACATCGGCAGCGGCGCAACACGTACACTTACCAGGATTTAGTCCACACAGAATACTATATGTATCTGCAGTGTACTCTGTTGTGCAGGAAGTACTCAGATCCTTTACTACAGTAAAAGTTCCAGTACCACCTTGTCAAAATATTCATTTATGAAGTTCTTATCTTTAGTAAAAGCACATAAGTGTTATTATCAAAATGAAATGGCCGTTTATATTACATATTAAAATGTAAACAATGACACAACATTGTGTAAGCAGTGTTTTACTGTTGGAGCTGGTGGGGGTGGAGCTAGTTTTAAATACGTGATATGAGCAGAGTCGCCTCAAACCCAGGGGTCAGCTCCTCCAAAGGTCACAAGATAAATCTCCACTTTTGCTGATATTTGTCTCTTTGTGAAATCCAGGATCATTTGACCTCTTTGCCTCAAACTGATTTCTAATCAGAATCAGCTGAGAGGCCTCAATGAGAAAAGTCATTGACAAATCCATAACCGTTATTACATGCTTCTATATTTAACTTAAAAACCCCTCACTCAGTTTCAATGGTTTGTAGAGAAATACACAGGCGGCAACCTCATAAGACCTCACAAGATTTTACCCGATGGCTTGACAAAGCAAAATAAAATGGAGGCCATGTATTCTCAATAGATGTACACTGATTTTAAAAGCACATTTATACTACATGTATTGTGTATATGTTATATTTATCATATAAAACATTTGCTAACTTGCACAAAAACGTGGCATACAACGGAAATACGTTGACAGCGACGCCGTACACAAATGTAAACAGCACATTTGAAACGCACAGATTTGGGATATTTACGAAGGAACGTTTTGACGTATTTCACCCACGTTGCTGTTTTGATTTTCAGCCACTGACTTTGGAAACTTAAGTCCACATTCATCCGACCTGCGAGGGTTCATCCAACTATCGAGTTGCGACATAAATATATATGTATATTTACTTTACCTTCATTCAAACATCTCTGCCACTGTCCCTCCTTCACTCGGACCTGGTTTCACCGCAGACGGCGGTCCGTTTGCGTTTTTGTTTGCGTCAAACGGCTCGAGTTTCCACGGGGAACGAATTAATCCGCTCTCGCTTCCTGTTTATACGGGTCACGTGACGGTTGAATGGCCAACGGAGGACCAATGGGAGTGAGCCCACGGTTCTTCCTCTGGGGATCCTCGTTGTATTATATCCCCGTTACTTTGCGATTTAACGCAACAAAATCTGTTTTCCCATCACAAACGTTAGTCTTATCGCCACCCTGGTCACTAAAAACCAAGAATTTTTTCTTTTATTTTATCAAGAATGTAGAAAAATACCTTTAAAATTCCTCCTATGATCAATCACCAGTAGGTATTTTTGCACCACTATTTTGGATTTGTCTGTTTGTCAGTTAATGTATTACTTAATCATAGAGTGCATGCTGACCTGTTGTTGTTACCTGAAAAAAGTCAAACAACATGAGGGGCTTCGCTGCGTTTTATTGTATATTCTGCACTGTAGGCTTTTTTGCATCAGGTTCTCACAACGGTGCCTTGTAAATATGAAGCAATGTAATGAACAACAGCTGGTTGTTGTAGAAAAAAAGAAGAAAAGTCAAACACTCGGACGAGGATGGATGTGACAAGCAATATAACAATATAACAACTTCAGACTTATGCACAAAACAGGGGCAGCCATACAGATTTGGTAGATTTTTCAGTCTAGATGTAAAATTCATCAAGAACTAATTTCAGTAAAGTAGATATTCACTAAATCATAACATGTAAAAAATGGTTTAATGAATACAAATATTTAATAAATAGAACAAATAGAAAAATTAAAATAAATACATAAGAAAAGTTAATAAAAGTAACACAAAATAAAGTGCAATTTTCTCACATCACACACACAAAAAACACTGGTGTTCAATGTCCACACATGGTCTGCTTAAAATCTAAAAGATGATCTCAGCGTGTTTGTCAACAGAAAAATGAGGCGTCGCACTTGTAAGGTGTGAAATGGAAAGATCCGCAGGCAGGAGCGATCCTGGCCCCTCATCGGACGTGCACCAACACGATATCTTGTTGCACCTCAGGGCTCGTGGTGCCGTGTGATGTTGTCCACAAGGGGGCAGTCTTAACACAGCTGTGGTGCCCCGAAACCATCAAGATGAGTTTTCTGTAACACACGAGAACAAACGAGAACTCGGCACGACGACGCTCTCTACAAATCTACTCCTGGCTTTGTGTGGTCTACTGCTGTGTCACTGACTAGGCTGCTCAGTTCTACAGAACCGGGCACTGATGGATTGCATATTATTATACATTAAAGTGTAAAAAAAACAACAAAAAACCCAAAACATCACTCTATACCAAAATAAAAGACAATGGCACTTTCCTTTAGACGTCACATTAAACAGTAAACTGTACTTCTGCATAAATAGAAAAGTGAGTGAAAGACCATTTCCTCTCCTGTAGGTGCTACTTTCATGACGGTTCTTGTCACATGTTTGTCTCTGAACACACGTACGTATTCACGCAACAGCATAACATATACAGCGTAATTGCTAATTTCACAACGATCAACGGAGACAAACTTGTAAAACTAAACGCATTTGCTCGGCTTATTGCAACCCTCTCCTCTGTCTTCTCCTCTTGTCTAGAGTAACGATGTAAACTTAGTAAGTGGGGACACCAAAAAACAAAAGAGGGAAACAAATCTGGCATCATAAGCACATTGCATAGTGTCCCTGTGCAAATTCATCTAATCCCATTCCCACTGGAATTCAGCCCTTAAACAGATCTGATGCAAACCACCCGGTTCACCCTTTGATTCTGCCGCTGCGACTCATTTTGGTATCTCGGTCCAGTTTACATGACGCCTGTTGGTGCAAAATCTTTCTGCGCCTGATCCCTTTTACAGTAACTGAACTTTAAGGAGACACAGTTGTGTGTGTGTGTGTGTGTGTGTGTGTGTGTTGCACAGGAGCTGATCTGACATATGGGTAATGCCCGTTTACAACAGCATCCTGCTTCTTTACATGTGGTTCGTGGAAATGTTGTTCACAGTGTTCACTACCTTAAGGTCTGCTTTATATTTTCACTTCCTTTTTTTAAATATTCTTTCATTTTCCATGTAGACATGCATTAAGACATATACTTTTTTAAACTATATACAAAACATTGTGATGAACATACAGTACATACACAGGCCTACATTATGATACCTTGTGCACACGTTTCCCAACAGTAGCTGATGCATCTTTTGTGTCTACATCTGTTTGGTGTTTTTTTTTTTCAGGCATTTGTGTCTCCCCTTCGTTTCAAAGTCACATTAACTCATGATATGTCAGTGTGATACCGCAGCAGAAGGCATTACATTGGAGAGTCTCACTCTTTCTGGAGCTCCTTCATCACGAATGATGCTTAGAGCTCCGGCTGGTTCCTTTGTCGGACTGGACCGTGCCGCCGGCGTTCGACGCTGCCGTCTGAGCCCCCCGACGTCCGACCCCAGACGAGGCCTCCCCTCTTCCTGCTGCGCTTCCCCGCTTCTCCTCGCTTGACTTGGAGGCGTCTTTCACCTTGGCTCCCTCCTGCAATCCCCCTTTCATGGGCGCGAGCACTGTTTTGGCCACGCTCGTGAGCTGAGTGACGAAACTGGCTTTGTCCCCCGGAGACATGGGGCGAGACTTGGCGGAGCTGGGCGAGGCTGCGTTCGAGGAGGGCGACACGGGGTTCTCCTCCAGGACTTCCAAGCGCGCCCTCTCCTCCTTGGCCCCGCGGTAAATCTGTGACACCTTCTCCGATTTGGATCTGGCAGCAGTTGGCGCGTGGGCTGCGGTGTGGGTTTGAATCTGTGTTGAAACCGGGGGTGCAGGACCTTTGACCTTGGCCGTCTCAGCTGTTTTATCGCCAGCGCCGCCGCCTCCTTTCTCTCCCGTCTCGGTGGCCTTTCGCAGCTTTGGCTGCTCTGCAGATGAGGCTCTCTGCACGTTCCCTTTGTCTGCTCCCGCGGTGACTTTCCCTTTCTCCTCGGTCTTGTCGTGAGCTTTAGCTGTAGCTGCGACGTCTGCCTGCGCGCTCTGCTGCTTACTCTCTTGTTGCTGGGCTCCCTTTGCTGTTCCTGGAGTTGAGCTTTTCTCGCTGAGTTTACTCTTAGTGGCTGCTGTCTCCAAACTCGAAGCGCTTGCAATTGGAGCTTTGCACCCAGGCCACGGCTTGGTCTCTGTAGTGGATGACCCCGGTGCTGGACTGGTCTCCACCGCAGGTGCACTTGCTTTACTCTTCAGAACCTCAGCAGTGGATGATGTTTTACTTGGGTCAAGGAGACTGGTCTTGGACTCAGTTTTAGTAGCTACGCTCTCAGTTTGTGACGCGGTGGTCGCAGACGCTGTGGTTTGGGTATCTTTCTCTTTTGCTGTGAGCAGCGTGTCACGGCTGAGCGGCGACTCCTGCCTTCCCAGCCTCCTCACGGGCTTCAGGCCTCCAATCTCCCCTCCCATGGGAGGAGAAGGCGAGGAAGATGATGAAGGAGATGGGGGAGCAGGTCCATTCTCTCCCTCCATCTCTAACAGACTCTGTAGGCTGTGCTCACAGTGGAAAGACTCTCTCCTGTAGTCCCCGTGCGTCACTTCCAGGCTATGCTTGCGTAACGACACCCCACCCGTCAGGGGAGAAGGCGACGAAGACGATGAAGAGGAGGAAGGTAGAATCGGCGCTCCCAGCTTCTCCGCCGACTGCACGCGCTGCAGCAGGGGGGATCTGGGCGGCTCCGCGCTCTTGGGCCGAGGGCGGGCGACGGGAGGCGAGGAGTGCAGCTTAGCGGGAAAAATCTGAGTGGTGTTGGAGCTCCCGACCGTGTGGCCGGTGAGCGGAGGGGGAGAGGAGGTGGTGGGGGAGGGGGTGTGAGCCAGAGGGGACAGAGGGATGTTGCCGGCAGATTTGCAGCGTGCAGAGCGGTACTGGCGGTGGAGTTTGGGAGAGAGGCCGTGCAGGGAGCTGGGCCTCATGTGGTGAGAGGCCGCTGGGGAGTTCGGGGTGCTGGATGCTGGGGAGCTGCTCTGGGATGAGGTGCCTGGGGGGGACCAGAGAAAATAAACTTGACAACTTTCCACTCACAATATTTTCTGTGCTACAAGGAGTTACATTGGAAATATGCATATTTTATTACACTCTTTGAGGAACCATGTAATGGAAAAGGACAGAAACACTGAATATATGCACATAATCTATCAGAGACATTACAGCAGCCCCAGTTTGTTCTCTCTAAATTCTGTCATCTCCATTAAGTGATTGATTTTAGGCCCAGAAGAAGGTCACCAGGCAAGAACAGGCACTTCCTGTACATTTAAGGCCTTTCATACTGACCCAGGTACGGGGATTCAAGAGTGGAGCGGTAACTCTGAGTGGGCGAGCGGGCGGAGAGGCTGTGGGTGGGGGAGCCCGGCAGGCTGTCTCCAGATGACAGCGAGCGGTTCAAAGAGGAGAGGCTTCGGCTGGTGTGGAGCAGGTTGGACTGCTTGGTGATTTTTCTGAACAGGGAGCTGCGCTTCTTACTGGAAGACGGGAAAAACAATATGCATGGGAAAAAGGAAATGGTATGTGGCTTAGGAAAGACGTGCATCTGATGTGCAGGAAAACTCACTCCTGTCCCTCCTTGACCCCTGCCCTCTTGCTGCGGCGCGCCATCTTGGATTTATAGCTGGTCTTGCGGGCAGGACCCACTTTTATAGAGGTGTTCTCAAAGGGAGTAGTCGTAACTGTCACCTTGTTTCCACTCTGTAGGAAATATATAGGTATATCATTTTGTAGACACATTTCATCTGAACAATTCCATGTAAATTTTGAAATGTTAAACGTGCTACAGACAGATGGACAGGTCTCACCTTCAGGATGAGCTCCACCACCTCCGTATGGACCAGACCGTGGACCGACTCCCCGTTCACGTGTGTGATGAGGTCACCGGCACTAAGTCCGGCCTCCTGGGCGGGGCCTCCGTCCTCCACGTGCTGTGATTGGAACAAGGACATAATGAAATGTCAGTGCTGTTCGGTGCTTCACTGGACTCTTCCTATCCTGTCTGTTCTGAACTCCAATCTTTTGTTGGCACATTTTTTTTATTTGCTCTGAATCCTGTAAGCTCCACGCTCTCACCCAGACCATGTGATGTACGCTGTAGACGTCACTGTCTCCCATGTAGACTCTGATGGCTCGGAGAGTGAAGCCATACTTCTTCCCGGAGCGATGGATGGTGATCGGAGAATGCAGGACGTTGACCATCGGAGAGTAGTCTCTGCTGGGGGACGAGTCGCGCGAGGAGGGGTTGGATGAGAGGGAGCGAGGAGACATGGGGCTCGCCAGAGGGGAAGCACCGTGCTGCTCCACTGAGGAGAGAGGGATGGAGGTTACATTACAGGATTCAAATTTCAATAGCTTCTTACAGTTCATCTGCTGATGCAGCATGACACGCTCCTTTACCTGCAGGGATGATGACAGACAGAGCCGTGGCGGAGGCAGATTTGATTACTTTGGTTCCTGGTCGCGAGCTGCGTTTTTCTCCCTCAGCCGAGAGCTGATGGTGGCGAACTCTCCGCAGCACCAGGTCCGTGGTGGCCCCACGGAGCCCCTGAGCGTCAGGAAGCCCGAGAACAGTAGCGCTGGCTGGGAGAGGCAACGACGCATCAGCAGGTCTCAAAAGCTTGTCTGTGGCACAGCGGAGACATGAAACCCAGCAGTTAATGAATGCTCTTCACATCTGTTGTCATCAAATACTGGTCTGGGGTCCCAAATCAGATTGTTGCGTGATGTGGTGCCGCCTCTTCCCTTCTCACCTCCGGCCGTGAGCCCGTTGCTGTCTTTAAGGTGCGTTCTCAAATCGACTTGAGATGAGACTAAACCCATGGCTCCTTCCAGGGACGTTCCCCTCGCCTTCGCTGGAGGCTGCCTGCTGGATACGGGCAGCTCGGAGTCAACCTCCAGAGGGGAGGCCAAGCGGTGCGTATCCATGAGGGCGGAGAAGCGTCTCCGGGCCCCGGATGGTGGGCTGTAGTCACTTTCTGTGAAGGAGGACTCAGAGCAGGACAAGCGCTTCCTGCAGAATCAAATCAAAGGTCATCTTAAAGACATTTTACCCCAAAATGGAATAAAAGCAAACCACATCTTTCCCTTAACACACCAGACCTATATTTTGTAGGCTGCACTCACATCTCAGGTGATCCAGTCCTCCAGCTCTTGTCCCTGAGGGTGACGCTGCCCAGGCTTTCTCTTTTGGCCATTCGATCCTCCCTGGGCACCTTATGCTCCCGCAAAGTCACAGCGTGGGGTTTATGCTCCAGCTGGGACAGATGCTCCATACTGCTGTACACCTTCAGGACCACACAGTGAGTCAGTCAAACCTTCTGCAATGTGACGTGGACTGGTGAACAACCGTTTGCATTTTAAAGCTAATGTAATCTGCTGACATAATCAGAAAGAAGGAAACGGGGTTGGTTTTCAAGCTTCAGGGGGTCTGACCTTGCTGAAGCGCGGGGAGCAGGATGAGAAGCGATGAATCTCCACAGGCTCATCGTCGTTGGTGTCGTCTTCATCGTACGAATGCACGTGATGGTAGCGCTCAGAGCGAGCTGAGGGGGAGATGTAATGAGACAGCTTCACAATGGGCAAAAATTCACAAAACAGCTCCTCTGCTCATGCTGACTTGACCGATTCAAGTCTAAAAATGCAGATTGCACTATTTAAAGAGGTAATCATGGCAACAGGGGACCCTGAGCTGTTTTGATGACTGAGAATTTCCTAAGCTCAAAGGAAAGGGATCTGCGCTCTGTTCCCAGAGTGAAACTTTCCCAGAGCGTTGTGCATTCCCGGAAGTACACTTACTGTCAAAATAACTGGTGTCTTCCTCTGACTCCAAGTGAGGGATGAACTCTGCCTTCTGTCTCAGCAGGCTGTTCCAGTCCACCTCTGTGAAGAATGAGTGCTGCTTCACTTCAAAAGTGCCGCCTGGAGGACAGAGGGAGGACGAAGACAGAGAGACAGAGAGAGATGGTGATATCTGCAGCCCTAAAGCAAGCCGAGGCACTCTGGCTCTGATACAAGTCGACTTTTATGGGTAAACTGAACCTGCGAGCCTACATGCAGGACGACAGTTAGCGTTCTGGGTCAGTGATTCCCACGGGTAAATTGAGAGTTTATATGGCCGCACTGTAACGTTGCTGTGTGTGTGTTCAGCTGACCTGTGCCCAGTCGAACCAGTGGATTGGTTTGCAGGAGGGAGGAGATCAGGTGCTGGGCGTCGACAGGGAGAGCCTCGTCCCCTTCCGGCCACACTATGTCATCTACGGACACGGCAGAGGGGGACGAGTCGAGGAGCGTACGTGGAAGTGCTGCGTTTAATGTATCAGCCGAAACCTGTGACCCCTCACCTGTTATGACCTGTCCAAACAGCTCCTCCGGAGTGTCTCCAAAGAACGGCACACAGCCCACCAGGAACTCATACAGGATGATGCCCATTGCCCACCAGTCCACCGGCTTCCCATAGCCCTGACGAAGAATAACCTCGGGGGCAATGTACTCCGGCGTTCCACACACCTGAAAGAAAACCACTCAGATGATTCTGAGCCCAGCGGTAACGTGTTATGAGCTCGTTCAATTTCTATCCAGTTCAAAGTGCTGGAGTTGACCCTGAGAGGCACGGATGTATGGAGAGCGCATCACTCCTGCTGCAGACAGGGATGTGCTGAATGCTAACAGATTCCTGGCTGCCATAATGCTCACGCAACAATGAGGCTCAGGCTCAAAGCATGAGCCCTGAACGGAGGCTTGAGAAAATAAACCCAACCTAAAAGAGAAGTGAGTATAATAACTGAGCCTGGCTTATTCTTCTGCCGACTGCTAACGCTCTGGTTCTTCCATGCTTCAGATAAGCCTGGCACACAATGACTGGGAATATATTTGCGTAAGAGTAAAGACCTTTTAAAGTTTGCTTGGATCCTACAGTCCACACTGCGGCGCTGCCAAAGAGACACGGTTTACTGTGGCAACGTATATGTGATTAGTTTAATAACCTGAATTAATTTTAATTCACTCAACACTTAGTTTAATCAGTCAGATCAGTGCAGGTCGATGAAAAAGACCTCAGCTAATCGTCTATGTAAAATATGGCTCCTTGTAGGAGTTTGGGATTCTTGGGAGTCGTCGCGATACCTGTTTATCCAGGAACTCCCGAGTGTCCTTCTCGATGTGTCCTTCATACAAGTTGGTGGTCAGACTCATCAGACCCATCTTGGACAGGCCAAAGTCTGTCAGCTTGATGTGACCCATTGAGGTAATCAAGAGGCTGAGAACAGAAATGGCAACGTTGGAGCTTTATGCACACGATAACCTCGTGAAACAGCAACGCGTTGATGATGAAAAGGAAACGCTGTCTTACTTGTCAGGCTTGAGGTCACGGTGCACAATGCCATAGTTGTGCAAGTACTCCAGCGCCAGGACCGTCTCCGCAAAGTACATGCGTGCCATCTCCACGGGCAGCGCTCCGATGTTCTTCAGCAGAGTGGCACAGTCTCCACCTGCCGGCAAAATGGACGATCTGATGAGTCCTGCCGCTGACGTTAGCAGGCACCCTGAATGTCTCCTGGGGCCTCATGTCTGAGACCATTTCAGTTTCCATTTAGATGAAAGCAACATGCGCAAAAAAAAGCAATCATCCAGTCGTTGTGACGGCGTTTCTGTGGATGACTGTGCTGTGAGTCATCCTGCACATGTGGCACATGTGACACATGGACACGTGTTTGTTTCATTTTCACTGGACATTCAGTGTTAACCCTCCGAGTTACCCACTAGTGCAGTTTTACTTTCAATTCACAGCTAGATGCAGTTGAAACTACAGTTGAACCCGTATGCCCCCCCCACGTCCTCACCTTCTACGTACTCCATGACCATGCAGAGGTGTCGGCGGGTCTCGAAGGAGCAGAACATGGAGACGACAAAAGGGTTCTCTGCGAAGGTGAGGATGTCTCTCTCCACGAAGGCCTGCTGGATTTGGTTCCGCAGGATCAGGTTTTGCTTGTTGATCTTCTTCATGGCGAATCGCTGCCGTGTTTCGAGGTGACGCACCAGGTAGACGGCGCTGGCAGACACGGAGGCGCGCACATATTATTTTTAACCCTACGGCCTGTGTGCTGCATGTGCGAATCGTCCATGCCTCATTTGTAGATGTTAAAATTTATCACATCCTCATTAGCAGAGTGAGGGGGGGGGCTCCTAATGCTCTACTCACCCGTATGCTCCGTTACTGATCAGCTTGATGGTCTGGAAATCTGCTTCTCCTGGTGGTTTCATCGCTCTGATCTTCCCCTGTGGAGCAATTATCAACATCATCCCTAAACAAGTTTAAACAAAATCACTTTTTTCCACATTCAAATTCAACTCAGATACATAAATGTTGCATCAGCTCTGGTCTGTACCTTCCTACCTCTCCTCTAATGTTTTTTTGTCTATCTGGCTTCAGTCCAGCACTTGGAGGTGCGCCTAATGCAAGAGGGATGGCCCAGAGATTCAAGGAGGTGGGGGTTTCCTGTTTTTTTTTTGTACTTCAGCATAAATAAGCTAAATGAGATGGATAAAAGCATGTATGCCAAGCCATTAGGAGATGAAGCGGACGTTTCCAGCGACAGCAACGCAACCTTGGCAAGACGTCACTCTGCAAAGGCAGGAGAGTGATGGATGGATGTGGAAAAGGACCAGACAGAGGATTAATTCAGGTCTCACCTCCGTCGAGTCGTCTGTTTCAGGCGTCAGCGGTCCCTCGCTGTCGTAACTATCGAGGTTTACCATCTCTGAAGACGAACACATGGCGGTTAAAGTCAGCTGACACTTCATTTTACGAGTTAAGTTTCAGCTTTGGGTGTCTCCCTCACCTTCGATGGGGTCTCTGGTCAGTCCCAGCTGGCTGATGATGTAACGAGGAATGTCCGTTTTCATCAGGTGACCCTCCTTGGCGTGGTCCTCAGCCGCCTCCAGCAGATGGTAAAACTCCTCAGGGTTAAACTCCTGGAAATCAGAGCAGAGCCAGCGCGGCCGTGTCTGGGAGTTGGTTTCATGATTCACTGCCTCTGGACCAGCTCCAGGATTTGTTTCTGGACCGCACCATCACTGCAGTCTTTAGGACAGACTGGGGCAAATTCACAGACACACACATCTGCTGTTTTCCCTTCCCACTCGCCCTGCGCCGAGTCAAATGAAATCCATTAAAATGCGTGAAGTTACTTCTTCCGGTGTCAGGGAGCAGTTCTGAATCAAGATCCCTCTCCTTTCTCTTCCTGTAAAAGTCTATTTTCAGCGTCTTACCCATAACTGCACCACCAACTAACCTCTAAATGTAAAACTAGACCTTTAGCCTGTTGTCATGGTTGTTAGCAGTGATATCATAGGAGGGTGTGTGTGCAGTAATCCACTTAAACCTGAAGAAATTGATTTATCGTTCGACTCAGATACACTGTACGTCTCAGCACCGGGCCCCTCGCCAGATATCAAAACCTGACACGTTGCGGTGCAGGCTTTCTGGCTGCTGATCCAAACCCGATCACCGCTGCAGCCAAAAAAAAAAAAAAAAAAAGCCGCGAGTGATAGGCGGAAAATGAGGGTGGAATTAGTTTCGATGAATCAATTCTCCGTGTCACTGTCTCAGCTGTCCTTTGTAATCTGAACAGTGTGGCACGACTCATCGGGGGGGTGCACAGTAGACTGATACTGAAACACACTCACACTGGGTTAGACAGACAGACACAAACGCACACACACACACACACATCACTGGCATCCTCCAGTTTTAGATGGCACCGCGGTCACGGTCTGTCTGAGTCCGACTGGAAGGCGGCCGAGCAGCGGGGGGGCTGCTGCCTGGCATTAGTCGTACCGGGGCGGGGGCAAATTTTAATCTAAATGCAAATGTCCTCCCCGTCCAGACAGACCGAACCGGCTGCTATATACATCAGCCTCGGCTTGTTTTGATTCCCTCCTCCCGCTGCGTAATACGCCACAGCGCTTAAATGCTTATAATGGGCCAAAAAAAACTCGTGAATTGCAAAATGCTCCGCGACGAGGGATCGTGAGCGACCGACAAGTGTCTTATCTCACCAGACACTCCAGGAGCCTGGCGGGCCGAGAGATGATGATGAGCAGCTTCTTCACTAGCTCCGTGACAAAGGCGACCTCGGTGCTCTCTGAACGCTCAAAGGCCTGACGGAGGGACAAGAAAACAGACGTTTTGTTTGTCAAAAGAGAGACAAAAACACACACAATCAGACCGTCATCGCAGAGATCCAATCAAGCCGGCAAAATGAGCCTGGCGATGAAATTCCCCGATACCCATTATCTGCTCCGGCACAATCACGAACACAATTATCTCTCACTGAAGGCTTTAATGAGGTATGGGTGAAAATGAACAGACTTGAGCTGAGCCTATGGCGACATTGTGTATCACATCACCTCAACGACCTCCCCCAAGAAGAAAATCTGCAGGCAAGACTGGAGGAGAAGGGTCAACTTCAGAGAGGGTCACTGAAATCTGGAGTAAACCAAATTTAAGCCTGAAGAGGCAAGCTCTTAGCTTCTCTTTCACTGGTTAGTTTTCATTCATTTTCCTTTCTTTTAAAGCACAAAACCACTTGGTTTAGGCCGAGGGAAAGATCTTGGTTTTTCGGTGATAACAATTACATCGTGGTCACAATTATAAATGTATCAAAGGTCGTAGGACAATCACTATCATTGTTGAAATAAACAACGGTAACTGTAGATCATGGTGAATGCCCTGTAGTTACATATGGGGTTGTTTTTTTCCAGTCTCCATTGGAGGACTGGAGTTTTTTTGTGGTGTCTAAATGAGTTAATGTTAGATGTATGGAGTAGAGATCTTCACCTATGGAAAACCTACCTGATTGTGATGTGTATAAATTGATTTTCACAAAAACACACAGGGAGAACAGGGAGCACAAACACAGGCAGTGAGATGATGATCTGTAAGTTAATTCAGTCAATTTATAAGATGCCGCAGCTTTTTTAATATATGTGAAACGAATACAAAAAAACCTCTTAATTGTAAACTCTCACACCCTCTCCAAGAAGTTTGGAAACACTAATAGTTAAATATGTAAACAGATCAATAATAGATCCTTTAAGGCATTTAACAAACCATAGCTGTTGTTTTTCTGTTGAAGCCAATCTCTCTAAAGTATCAGACATTCTGCCAAATCCAACCTGGTGACAAAAAAATAAACCTATATTGCAGTGTAAAACACAGGCAGACTGATGCCTCAGGCTCCTCACATCTCATGTGGTACTTAAAAGAAAAAACAAAACCAAAAACGACAGCTTGGTATGTTATCCTGTCAGTTATGGTATCATAAAACATGTGTGTTGCTGTGGAGAGCAGCTCGTGGCAGACAGGTACACACACATGCAGCAGGATGAGAAAGCAGGAGAAACATTCATTTAAAATTCAGCTATCAGGTGGGTGAGAAGGTGTCTCTCATTTTCTACTTGCTCCAACTTTAAATATTAAGCTCTGACGATCGATTAGATAATTGGCATTATATCTTTTAAACTCACATCGTGAAGCAGCTTGTCCAGATTCTGCTGCAGCTCAAAGAAGTAGACGGAGGTGATGAGGCCCTCGCGGGCCTTGGCCAGGCAGTCTCTGGACAGCTCAGCTATCTGGTGGTGGATGAAGCTGAGGACTCCGTCAGCCAGTGGAAGAACGTTTTCAGGAGAATAAGCCTGGATGAACTCAGCCAGCCTCCCCTCCATCTGCGCTGTCGCCTGAGGACAACGACATGAGAGATGAAGAGAAGAAGAGGAAACCACGGAGATTGTGTTTAGAAAAAGATTGGAATTCTTTAGAAGAGCCAGGGGTGTGTGACAGAAAGTTCAGAGCACAATTTTATTCGTGACCCAGACAGTTTAGCTCTGCTGATTTGCACCGACTTCAACATAATGTCTTCCAATCTGACTTGTGTGAGAACAAGCCAAAAGAGCTTTTACCTCAGATGAACTACAAACTATAATGCCCAATTTCCTAAGGCTTGATTTTTATCTCTGAGGAAGCTTTCAGCCCATTTCCTTTTAATACCCACCTCAGCCCGCCAAGAAATAGAAAGGGAGTAAAATGAAGCAAAGGAGGAAAGGTCTTTCCATTTAACTGTTCGTAGCTGTTGTGAATAAACCTGATATTCTCTGTGACAGGGTGAACATGTCGGGGCTTGGCAGTGTCACATAATCTTGTTTGCTTTGGTTTCGCAGCCCCCTGTAGCTCCTTTTGTTTTATTGTGTTTGGATGTACGATATCGGGCATTCACACACACAAATCTCTGAACTCATTCAATCACAAGTCACGTCCCTATTTTATTTTCCTTATATTTGACTTGTGCCTTTATGGGATTAGTTTTTCTGGCTGAGGACTGAGCGATCTGTTTAATGCTCTAGAGGCCTTTGGGTTTAAGGATAAACTTCATATGTATGTGTGTGTGTCTTACCTTTGGAAAGCGCTCCTTGTACACATGGTTCATCATGACTATCTCATTATCATAGCAGGAGGAGGAGCGTCCAGGGCTAAAGGGAAAAGTGAAAAAATATACAGTCAAAAATACTGGGCTTTTCCTCTAAACTGAACCAATGACATACTCTGTTCAATAAGCAACAGGGTTTGTTTTCCCCTGTAACAGCCACTCATCCACACTGTAAGACAGGCAAACTAACAGAACTGTTTAATGCGCTATTTAAAGTGAACCTATGCAACTTTTGATGAGCAGATTATGCTAATGGTAAAGCAAGCAGAGAAAAGAAATAAAGTTAGCAATAGCCATATGAAGATCTCTAACCTTAGCTCAGATAAGATACTGCTTTTATTGATACATTTTTGTAATTTGTAAAACAAAGATCAATTCTTCTGTCAACTGTTACTTAGTCTAGATTTTAAAACAGGAAAATTGGAGACGAGGTTATACAAAAGCAGAATGTGTTGAATATCACGGGTGCTGCCTGCTGACCTGAGGCTGCGCGAGCGCAGGCGCATGTGGGGAGAGGAGCGGCCCCCGTCATCATCCGTGATGCTCTCGGTGCTGCCAAAGTGCTTGGACAAGAAGTGGAGCTCATCCATGGTGGGCTGGAAGGGCAGCTGGTGCAGCCGCTCCTGCGACGAGCTGGAGGACTGGGGAGGAGGAACCAGGGAGGGCGGAGGAGGAAGAGGAAGCAGACGAGGTTGGCGAGGGGGAGAGGAAGGAAAAAGTTGGCAGATGAGGAAGGGAAACAAATGTATTACAGCGGGGGGAGAAGGAGTTGGAGGGATCAAGAAAGATTAAGTGCCAGAAAACAAATGAAACAAAACCCCAGCACTGACGTCACACACACTATAAAAAGCTTAATATTTAAATAGGACTTTCAGATTTGAATTTATTTTAGTGTGAGCAAGACAGACAGCAACGTTCATCAGTTTTGGTTTGCAGCAACCTGGCTAATCCCCTTCGCAAGCTAACATTAGCTTACTTCTGTGGCTAGCTTACAGTTAGCCGAGTTGCAAACCATTTTTGTGCTAATGTTAGCCTATGTTCATGGTGGCAAATATAATAATAATAATAGCTGTAATAGAGGGCTGGAATAAGAACTACTAGATATTGGATAGATGCTAATAAAATAAGTTAAAACATCCATGTTTTTGTCATCTTGTAGTTGCACAATATATATATATATATATTTATTATTTATAGCACAATATTAAAGATATTTGTTTCAAATGGAGCAGGGAATGGTGGGGCAGAGAGGCGACCTGAAGGAAGAACTGGGCCCCGCAGCTCGGTCCCATTCATACACGTCTGAACATTCATTTCAATGAAATATCTTTTTGTTTCCAATGATAGCGTCTGGCTAAATTTAGCTAATGGTGGAATTACTGTGGAGCAGAATATGCTTCATCTGCTGCCAGCTTCTCTTCTCTATGCCACATTTCCCCCATGACCCGCTCATCCCACGGTCCTGGCACTCATCACTATCCCTTCCTGTCCTCCACCCTCCATCTACAGCGTCCCATGTTGCTGTTACACAACAACATGAGCAGCGAAAGGTAAGAGGGACAAAAATAAGTGACAAGATGCTGAATGTGGATTAAGTTAAAATGCATTATGTGCATTTTTTAAGTGAAAGATTAGAGTTACTTGAGTTCAGTTGTACCTCCTCACAATGGCAAAACTGCCCCTGGGAAACAAGTAACCCTGATTGGAAATCAATAATTAACAGATGGAGTAGGGAGTGAAGTTATTTACCGTTGAGCTGGGAGTGTTAGTGCCATATCCAGAGGAGGGCAAAGATGCCAAAGACCATCGCCGTCCATCCGCTCTGCAGAGAACACGAATATCGTTTAAAAGCCTGATGAACACATTTATCATAAAAAACAGATTCTGTTAACATGGTTCATATGCAATATTAGTGACAAGCGACTGTAATATTCCAGGATGTGAAGAAAAAAATGTTGAACTGAAACACCTGTGGTTTCTCTTCAATGCCTTTGAGGTAATAAATGTGACTGTAAGACAAAAACCTGACAGCCTATTTTTAACATAGTACGCCCAGACATCTCAATTTCAGCGGCACTAAAAAACGTTTCATTCAGCAGACCAATGACATCTAACACATCTCGTTTGTCCCTGGAGCCTTCCCTCAGACGACTCCTTCATTGTGCCTCTGTGTACCTTGATCACAAAGTGACAGGCAGGCAGATGCATTTGATAAATGAGGACAGAGGACTTACAGGAGCATGAGGCCCCCAGAGTCTCCACCCCCAACCCTGTGTCGGACTGGGGGGGTGAGAGGTAATTAATCTGCCCTCCTCACATACATCTCTGCCTATGGAAAGCATGAAAGTGAAGCCCTGCCCTCAGCAGCTAATGCATTATTGCTGACCATCATGTAAGAAGCTAACAAAGCTGGCTGGTTTGAGCCGACAGTGTCGCCTCCTCCAAACTGTTGCGTTCATATTTCCCTGACGCACACGCTCGTGGCCACCTGTCCACACGCGCGATACACACTCGACCCTCTTGCCTCCACACTAAAGCAGTGTAAATAAACAGAGGCGTTGTGAAAGTAATGGCTTGGCCCCGTCATACATGAGTCAGCCTGCTACGCCGCGAGAAGGCTCCACAGGATGTGTGAGAGCTCGCACAACAACAGACCCACACCTCCTCTGTTCTCCGATGCTCTCCCCTCCCCTCCCCTCCCTTTATCTCACGCTGGCTTGACGTCTGTCTGCCCCCCCCCCTCCAAGCTGTAACATAAACACAAGTGAGGGTAAACACGTGTAATCACAATAAGTAAATGTGGTGATTAAAGCAGTGACCTTCTGGAGGAGGCAAACGAGAAGTGTGCCGGGTTGCTGGGAGAGAAGTTTCGTGGGCTGTCCAGGGGGCTGCTTCCTGCGGGGGTGGGGGCAGACAACAGAGAGTGAGACTCAAATGTTGGGAAATGAATATGTGATACAAAGAAAGCCATTTCAAACACAGTTGAAATCTTTTTCCCTGTGAGAGGTGTGAGGCACTAAAGCTGACTCACCCTCATCTGATTCAATACGACAATATGAATACTCACAGGTATTGTGTTGGATGTTGATGTGAAATTGATTTAGATGTTTTTTTTCCCCCACACCATAAAGGTCTGTCATTGATTTTTAGACTGATGAATGCTCTGCAGCCTAAGATTTTTATTTGCCCTGCCTCGTTCTGCCCAATGCGGGTGTTTTGATTAATGGACTGAGAGAGATGATTGGGGGCTTTTTCACGGAAGCATGAATCAAGCCGGCAAATGTAAAGGAGCAGAGCGGGAAGCGCCTCAGTCAGGGCCTGGAAAGTTAAATTGGAACCAGGTCAATCATTAATCTGAGTCAAAGGAATACTTGAGATCAAGGCACGACTTCATATGGATCAACCATGATGTGAGAAGCTATGTTGAAGCCTAAAGGAACAGTCCCACATTCTGACCAAGCGCTCAGCTCAGGTGTGATGAGTTAGTGCATGTACCAAGGTGTCCAGGGAGGGGCAAAGGAGAGTGTGGGCGAGGCAGCGTGGGAGAGGTGGTGGTCAGGATCAGGCTTTTCCTGTTGCTTGTGCGGCAACTACAGAGACATAAAAAAAAGAGAGAGAGAGAGCGAGTGAGAGGCATGTAAGTGTAAATGAGACGATACGGCAACCAATCACATCTGAGGGAGAGTTTCTGTCCGCAGCTGCATCTACAGGTGCAGGAGAAGCAGACACTGCAGGAGCACACCGGCGATAAAGAGGATTCAATTTCCTCAGTCATCCATCCCTGTCTGCTTCCTCTGAGCCGAGATAAGAGCTGGGGGGTAAGATGGGCGAGCGGCAAAGATGGAGAAGAGAAAGGAAAGAGATGAGAATCGTAAAACATTTTCTGAAAACATCAGCTTCTCCCCGACCTTAGTAAATTGTGTTTGGAGCATTTAAGTGAGTCAATACCACGATGAGTCACTTTAAAAAATCAGCCTTTGGACTCCACACACATTCATGCCTGGTTCACACAGCATTAGGCAGTGAATTAACCAGCCTTTTTACATCTGAGACACGCACTTATTTTGTTAGAATATTCACGCCGCTCCGGTGCCGCTGTTCAAACGCGCGCTTCATTGTTTCTGAGGCTATTTGAGGGGCTTGAATAAATGCAAACATTCAAAAAAACAACAACAACTGGGAACAGAGAGGAGAGAACAAACAAAATGCAAACAGCACCATCTCATCTTCACTGAAGGATGAAGGGCTGCTGCGTCTCAGCCCCCCCCCCGTCACATGGGATCACATGTGAGCACGACACACCACCTCGACACACACACACACACATACACTTTCAGCGGCGAGACGTGAGCCGACTGACAGGACTGACACGTGAAGATGGCACGAAGGCAAAGAAATCACAACACCAGCCTGAACAGAAAAATTATTGCTGACTGTCTTGATTTCCAACAACTGTGGGAGACACTTTTTCTGTTTGAAATGGTTTTCTACTGCCACTTACACGACTCACATCCATACGCACAGATGAGTTCTCCCTGAAATTAGTCCAGTAACAGAACCTGATTTGTCTCCGTTTACGTCCTGACTGCTCTGTTAAGTCTTTTAATAAGGGCTCTACTGTTAAGATGGCACCAGGAGACAGTTGACGGTCGATTGGCTGTTGGAGTATTGTCAGCAGCCAATCACAGCTCAGGTAGCTGATACTAGCGGTTGTGATTGTGCGAGCCGACAAAAAGACGCTAACTCAATTTCATATTCTGATCTAAAATATTCCAACAGGGTCAGCAATACCTCATCTATCCGTTTGCATCATTTTAACGGCATGCAGGACGTCCTGATCGATCAGATCTATAACTAGCCTTATGGATATTGATCACACATGCCAATGGGATGGATTTAACATGCAGGTCCAATAACTGCTGTTGTGCCATTCCACACTTTCTAAACTAAACTGGATTAATTACATCCTGACATTGTTCTATATCCTTTTTCCTCCGAAGCTGCAATAATTTCACTCTGACACACACAGCTGATCCTACTCCCCAATCGTTTTAATGAAAGCACACGTGTGTGTGTGTGTCTGTGTGTGTGTGCGTGTATGTCTCAGTGTATAAGGTTCAACATAGCTTCACTGGCTTTTCAGTAATTGCTCCAGAGTAAAGAGAAAGACAGAGGCCGTAAAACAAAGACAAGCCAAGCGGCAGGACTATTATTGGTTAATGGATTCTCAGTGCTGCAGGAAATCAACGGAGGTTGGCTGTAAACACACAAAAACACAGAGCTTGGCCTTGACCCCCCCCCCCCCCAAACCCTGCATTGTTCCTCATGAGGCAAACACTGTTAGTATTTGATGCTGTGTGTTAACATGTCGACACTGAGTGGCACATGAGAGAGATGCAGGTTGAAGGCGCTCCCAGGGGTGCTCATCACCCTCACATTTGCAAGGTAAACATGACCCAGTTTTTTTTTTGTTGTTTTTTTTTACAATTAAACACACACAATATGCTACAAAAACATGGCAGAATGCATCCAACAACATTTTACCGCAACACAGTCCAGAGGGAAATGTTTTTTACTGCAAGTGCGAGCAGACGACGCGGGCGAGGAAAACGCACGGCTCGAAACAAAAAGCCAGACAAACTGGAGCCTTCATACTCCTCCCTCGCCTCAACGGCAGGGGGGCCATTAATATTGATCAAGCCAAAACCGCGCCTTCGTATGAGCCTGTGCGAAGGTGGCCGTGATCTATGAAGCCAAATGGAAGTAGATCTGAGGCGTGGAGAAGGTGCGAAATGTAGAGAGAGAGAGATGAGAAAGAGAAAGTGAGGCGGAGAGCGAGAACGCCTCAAAGAGAAGAAAGGGAGCGGCACAGGAACTGCTGATGAGGAGTCGGGGAAGACGGGTTTGTTTACCTCCGCAGAGGAGAGCAGAGAAGGAAGGAGAGATGACCAGAGGTAGAAATGACAGTGGTGAATAAAACACTGATATGTTGGTGGGGAAGAGTTAAGGGACGCATTTTCTTGGTTGACGTCAGCCCCTTTTTCTTTCACTGCCGTACCCATCTGTCATAAAGTCAATGAACACACTACAGATACTTTAATCCAGAACCAAAAGCCAGAGGAAATTTAGCCGGCGTCCACAACCCCACGGGGAAAGAGAGGGAGTCGCGGTCACATGGCGGCTTGTTGCTACGCAGCGTGCGACAGGGTGGCTTCTGATGACGGCGAGGAGGGAGGAGAGACGAGGGGGCGCGCTGCTCATTATGGAAGACGCTCAAGTTCAGTGTCAGAGGGCGGACGCGCAATACATTATCTCTAATGGTGGCACCGTGCAGAATGTCAACCAAGTCACCTGGAATCAAATAAAAGGAAACTTACTGTGAAGAAGTCACTAGGTCAGCAGCAGAGTTTTGATCTGAGCTTCTTTTTTTTTTTTCATACTCAAATTAATGTAGGTCCTTAATGGCCAAAGTTTGATTTCACTGGTGTAGCTTGTTAGCTCATTATGCTAACAGCTGTATCTTAAGACAGCGCAGACAAACACACTGTTCATTGATCAATAATTTCAGCAATTAATTTATTACAGCGGGTTATATAGACAGTACTGATTCCTTCTGGCGTGTCCAAGTCGTCTTAAGTAAATCTAGTGATAATGTCCACTGGGTCACGTGAGCAGCAGTAAAAGGACAGAGGGACGGAGGCTAAAAATGGTCACGGCGGGGGCCTGAGGCAGGACACGCTTGTCCCTCACGACTGCACCGCGCCTTGTGCTCAATGTCAAAATCATCGCCTGGTCCGGACAGAAGTCAGACAGACACCGTGACCCTCTCCCACGCCTCTTTGGTACATTTCATTTCTTCAGCTCTCTGGGGTCTCGAGCGTCCCCGACAGCGCTAAGCCCCCGTCAGCCAGGATGAAACACTCTGTTTTCTTTGTTGTTGGTTTTTTTTTGTTCAGTAATGGCCTCAAATCTACTGTCTCAGTCTGGGGAACTACACGGCGGCTGACAGCAGCAATATCTATCAAGCGCGGGTAAATTTAGTGCCGTCGAGAGGTCTGCGTCCTCAGAAGTGTTTTGCAGTATAAGACGAGCCCCGACGGGGAGACGGTGGAGGAGGATCAAGGAGAATGAGAGCACCATTACTCCAAGAGGAGAGTAAAGATGGTGAAATCAGGAGCTAATGGGAGATCTAGCACCTTCTGAGTAAGCCTGTGTGTATTGACCTCTCGGGCTCCTCCGGGGGGGAGGCAGCAGCACTCAGAAGGAGAGACTCTGACCTCCTCCAGTTTGCAGGTAATTGGTTAAGTGAAGCGTAATGGCTGATTTAGTTACAGAGAGAAGGGGTTTATGAGCAGAGGGCGATGATAGGCGTTGGTGTGTTGAGAAGGCGCGTGCGCGCGTGCATGCAAGCATGCCAAACTGGGTGTGATGTGCATATGTGTGCACCTGAGGGAAACGCCGCGCACACACACACACACACACACACACACACACACACACCGATACACAAGATCTTTCCCCTCTCCTGTTATTGCATGTGTGTCCCAGTCACTTCCTGCTTAGCATCCATCTAATAAACAAGTGGCTAAACCCTGCTACCCTTAGTCACTGTTGCAAATACTGTTCCCCAGCAAAACCAGGAACAACTCCTCTGTGCTCACTTACTGAACCTCATGATTAAATGAACAGTAACGCTCTGATGTGCAGAGGAATACAGAAGGGACGAATGGGGGAAAGAAAGAAGAAAAAAGGTAGAAGAAAGAGTGAGCGCGAGGCGGTGAAAGCTAGTATGCGTGTCTTACTTGATCACGTAACCTTAGTGAGCTGGTCCCTAATGGAGGAGCAGATACAGATATCACCCCAGGGCCCTGCGCTCCATCTCAGACTCTCCTCCTTTCATCTCTTGCACAACCTCGCCCTCTTTTCTTTCCACCTCCTTGGCTTTCATCGTCTTAATCACTTACTGCCTCACTCCCTGCTCTTTCCCGGCTGCGACTTCGCTTCCTGATCTTGTTGTCTTAAGAGCTGGGAAATCAACTTTTCAACAACTGCAGGGAAATCACTCTCCGTCCACTCGACCCCATGCTGCATTAGATGTGCATGGCAGGATTTTCAACCCAATTCCTCCTGGGTTTGAGCATCTCTGCAGGAGGGTAAGTCGGCATTAAAAAAAAGGGGGAGACTTGTGCATTAGCTCATCTGTTTGCCTGTGCGTCTGGGCTCAGGTGTGCCAACGTGAGAGTCTCTGCTGAAATAGAAGATGGCTTAATCCCTGATCAGCAGGGGAGAATGAAGTCACTGTGAGACACTCAGCATGACATCCACTACTGCCGCCGCCGAAGAGGAAACCCACGGTGCCTGAATGGCAGCTCACATTTTCAGACTGCTGACATTAGAGTGATTGAAAGCCTGAATTGTAAACGCAAAGAGAAACTACTGCTCATGATTTATTTTAATTTATTTTAAAAATGTGATCATGTGATTTCTATCGACCACCGCAGGTACAGTCTTCTCACGCTTGCTGTGCTTCACAGTTAAAATCCAACTGCATTTGCATCTGCGGCTGGTGGGGAGTCAATATGTTGCACAAAGTAAACATCAGCAAGGTTAAGAAACTCCCCCCAAATAACCCATCCAAATCATCCAACTTCAGGACGACACCCCCCCCCCAACTGTGTCAGTGAATCAGAAAATTCCATCTAAAACTTGTCTGACTCACCTTCTGCTCCTGTAATCATTGACTGATTACTTCAGACTGTGAATCAGTCGACCTGCTACACATCACTACGATGAGTCACCGATGCACCTTTACAAAAGCTTAATCTTACATGTGCGTGAAGTTTAACATGAACACAACCACGTCCAATGATCGTGTCAGGACTTAACTGTAAATCACAAAACTTCCATATCAAATTTCCCCTGTTGCTCAGTGCAATGTAAAAGGTCAGGTCCTGTAACATGGAACATTACCTGGACTCTTAAAGCATCACGTGAAGGTCATGCATCAAAATGAGAAATATTACAGAATGTGAAAGGAAAGCTCCAACTGCATATGATGTGAAGCTGAATGCTTATTACCGTAACATATTAGCATGCTAACAAATGCTAATTAGCATGCAATTTTTTTTGCCAATTAGCACTGAACACAAAGTAGAGCTGAGGCTGAAGGGGACATCATCCGTTTAGATATTTAATCATAAAGCAGTGGAAAAAGTGAAATGTTGTGATGAGGCGTTTCACATTCTCTGGAAACCATGAATGGCTCAATCAAGACTAGTTGAGTGTTCACATGATCACATACTTTTAAGGCCCCTCTTGACACGTACCACTCAGCATACTACTAAAGATTTTCTTTGTTTTCACACAATGAAGCTGTCAGTCCCTAAGTACGACAATAACTCAAGCAAGGCTGAATCTAAAAGCAAGTTTGATACAGACACACATGACCTAACACACTAGTCACGCTGTCATCACGAGCCTCTGTAACGTATACTGCACACACTGCAGCCTGAGCAGTTACAACTTAAACTGCCTTATGTATGACGACACTGCACATTTGTGTACACAGACTCTCTTGTTGTATTTCTATCAAGCCCGATTCCTCGTATGTGAAAACTACTTGGCAGCAAACCTGACTCTAAGAGAGATGAGAACGGCAAAAGAAAACCAGTACCACACCCCACATCGCACAAAAGCTCGATCATCGCGAGCCGGTCTCTCTTGCCGTACCTTTTAGTGCGTCGGAACATGTTGCCGCTCTGGTTTCTAGGCGTAGCTCCGAGCAGCGGTAGCGGCGGCGGCTGAGCGGCGAGGGAGAGCAGTCAGAAAGCAGCAGGTCTCTGGGTAAATGTCATCGCAATGCGACGCACACACAACCTTTAAATGTGAGCCGGTGTCTGGCCAAGTGTGGATGAGAACCAAAGGACAGAGAGAGCGAGGGAGAGAGAGAGAGGCAGAGAGGGAGGGAAGGAGGGAGGTAGGGTGGGTCTGTCTTTTAGAGAGGAACAACAAAAGACGGCAGAGGATTGTGGGTCATTTTCTCAAGGCTAAAGCTAAAACTGGTACACGTGTTAGTGCTGTGACTTATTTGTGTTAAATTTTGGGGAGTTGGAAGGTTTTACTACAGGCTACAGACACCGTGAACGAACGAAGGAGAGAGTAAGGGGATGTTAATTTATCTCAGCGGAGAGTGAAGAAATCACCGAGGGCCGAGGTCATGTGAGCTGTTACGTAACAACCAAACACACAGAATCTGAGACTCGAAAAAAAAAGAGAAACGCACACGCTCTGAATGGGTGCGCTGTGTTTACCCATGAATGGACGGGGAAGGCAGATTGAATGTGAAGCCAACTCCGCTGAGCTCATCTATAATGGATGGCCGACTGATAGCATCCCGCGGAGGGAGACGGGATGTGATGTAAAGGAGACGGAGACGGATTCTGAGTCGGAGTTGTCGAGAGCGCGGGGCACGCTGGTAGAGTTGGGAGAGGAGAGCGGAAGACAACGGCGAGACGGATGGGACAACGCAGCCCTACACAAACTGCTGCTTCATTCTGCGTTTGATTACCCATGATGACTTGGGATGGGGGGGGGCAGTGCAGTAGAAGAAGGCTAGGGTGGGGAGATGGAGACAAGAGGAGGGTGGAGATGGAGGTCATGTGCTGTGACCACACACACACACACACACACACACACACAGACTTATAATTACTACTCAGTAGAGCCATGAGATTACATGTAAGCACTTAAGGAGCCTCCATTAACATGCCATGGATGTTACTCAGTACTCTCTTCATGATAATCTATTTACGACCAGAGAAGCATTTATATCAGTTACTTACGCAAAAGTAGCAGAAACAAACCCACCGCGTTATCTCATGTTGCTATGACAACCATTTAGCTAGCAAATATGGCACAGTGTTACGAGCTCTGGTTTGGTCTCCACCAACTCCTGCAGCCAAAATGTGGCTCTTTAGCTGCTAAATGTTTTATTATGTTTCCCAGCTCGCTGGGTGTGTGTGTGTGTGTGTGATTCTGCGGGTTCATGATTATGAGTGACCCGACCCCCCCTTCACATTACACAGTAATTTCCTCCGTTGCTCATATATCAATATTTATTACAGCAGCTTTAAGTAAAAACACTGATTGTAGATAGCCCATCTGGGTGTTATATACTCATACATTACATTAGTCGGTTATTAAACTGAATTTTCACATCGTAGTGGATGAGTGAGCCCACTATTAACTACTTAATGTACCATTGTATGTAGCTTAATTCATGGAAATTGATCATATCTCATTTGTGAATAATGTATTTTTTTTAATCTAAAATCTAAATATTTAAGAAAATAATAACAGCACAGCATCTGTGTCTCTTTTTTTTTTTAGAAAGCGCTAATCTAAAAAAAACCTGAATATTCGTCATTTTGTTGCTCTGTGTTGTATTAATTTTTACTTTGTTTTGTAGGTGATTCAATTGTGTGTGTGTCTGTTTGTTGCTTTTCAGTCACTCTGTGTCTGGTTTTGCGGTTTATTCTCCATAATTCTGTTTCCTAAGTTTTGACTAATAAACTTATGACCTAACAACCAGACGAAATGTGGGTGTATAAGAGGGAGATTGAAAGAGGAGCACGAGGAGGGACTTAGAAAAGAGGGACATGGGGGGATCTTAAAGGAGAGAGGGGGTCGGAAACGAGAGCGTTACACAGACAGATTAACAAACCGAGCAACAGCAAGAGGAGACGGGAGGATAAAGAGCGAGCAAAGGCAGAAATGCTTTCAGCACCACGGACAGCGTCCACGGCTCCCAGCTGGCCTTAATCTGACTCCGTCAGACTCCCAGCATCCCTCCAGCCGACCTCCTCCACCTCCTCCACCTCGTTCACACGAGGACTTCACACCACGAGTGCCACTCAAGCATCCTCAAGCTTTCACACACAACATGCAAAGCCTGCCAGTCTGATGTAAGGAAGAGATGCGCAGCAGCTTCACCCAGTGTCACTCCCCAGGGAAGAGACAAAAGACGGAGGGAGGGAGGGACGAACAAAGGTAACACTCACCTGCTGCTTTTGCGAGGCAGTGGCAAATCCTTCTGGAAGAAAGACAAAGAAAACAACAAAAAAAGAGATCAGGTACGGAAAGAGACAACATTTCACATGACTGATGAAGAAGAACGTGCATTTACAGGCTACTGCTGAATTATATACCTGTTTTCCAAGCAGCAAAAATGACTTATTGATTTGGATCTGCTGTTAAATATCTGCACAGCATGACATGGCCTCGTAAACTGCTTTATGTGCTATGTGAAAACGGAAGGCCTGATGGGCATAGCAACAGTCACTAAGCAGGGTGGGGCTGACAGTTAATTGCTATACAGTTAACGTGGGGCTTTTGGAGGCCCCTGGGGGGCTGGAGAATTGTCCGAGTCGGTAATTCAGACCAATGTGGTAATAAATCAGACGTGAATTTACCCTAGTTATCTTTGCACATATGCACATGACGTATTTGCATCCATGTTTGTCTTGAAACCAGTTGGTTTTTCTGACACTGCTCTGAGCCAGGGTGCATCTCTCTC
This sequence comes from Psettodes erumei, assembly GCA_016785225.1. Taxonomy (NCBI): domain Eukaryota; kingdom Metazoa; phylum Chordata; class Actinopteri; order Pleuronectiformes; family Psettodidae; genus Psettodes; species Psettodes erumei. Next base: position 1,078,815 of record JAFBJZ010000776.1, on the reverse strand, counting down.
TCTCTCTCTCTCTCTCTCAATCCCCTCATCTCCAGAGTCCAGATGGACACAGGGAACATTGGGCTGAAACAGCAGCAGACACTCAGTGCAGCGAATGAAAACAGCGTGAGCGGAGCCAGATCTGGTGCCAACACAGCCTGGCTCTTTACAAAGCCCTGCATGCTGAGATAGAAGGAGTGGGGAGGAGATGGAGGGTGTAAACAAGGGTGGAGTAGATGGTGAGAGGGGGTGGGGTGGTGGTGGGGGGGGTTCCCAGAGCCTTATCCTTGAGCCTCAGTCTTCTGGCCTTCAGCACCTTGTGTGTGTGTGTGTGTGTGTGTGTAGTACAAACGCCGGATGCTGCAACATACAGTTGCATTAGCCGCTTCACACCTTCTCCTGTCACACACAGGGTAACAGTGTTACGGTGCTGTTTAGCATCGCATTGACCTCCTGCTAACAGTCAGTCAGTGCAATTATTAGGTTAACCTTCAGATAAAGACTGTGTGTGTGTGTGTGAGAGAGAGAGTGAGTGAGTGTGTGGACCTGCTGCTACTGATCTCCTCAGAAGCACAAACTATGGATCACACTGTGGCCACTTGAAAAGCTCTGTAGTACAAGGACAAAACCTGCAGCATGGCAGAGTGCTGTTTTTTTTATTTCATCAGGCTCCGACAACACAAGGTCAAGCCTATGTCGCAGATAACAATTACCTCCAGAGGAGAAAGCTGAGTAGCGAGGGCGCCGCGACACCGAGCACAGTGGAAAACACTCACAAATTTCACACGCGAATTTCTCACCTGAGGATCATAAGCAAGTTACAAGGCTCGGCGGCGGCGTGACTGCACGTGCCGAGGGTTTACACGCTAAAAGGAGACAAATCCCTCTTCACAAGGACGACGGAATATTCAACCCATTGATCCCTCGTCACTTTGTCCTTCATCGATCGGGCTAATTGACCCTGAGCTGTCAGAGCAGGGGAGAAGATGACTTACAAGAGCCAGAGACCTAAAGGAAAGGCCTCTCAATGAGGAGGAGGGTTAACTACACTGGGGCTGACCCGCATGTCGTCCAAATCAGTATTAATTTCCACCCCCCCAGGCAAAACCACAATGAATGAAGCACAATGTGGACCCTGACAAAGTGTAACGCTGAAGTTCAATTCTGCCCTTGTCTCCGTCTCTCTCTCTCTCTCTGACACCACCCACTCCTCCCGCCCCACCCTGGTCAAAGTTTTGAATATTCATCATCAACTGTAAAGCTTCAAAAGCCCTAAAAACAGCATTCGGGTCTGACCAGGGGGAACAGAGCCGACTGCGCTACCTCTTTTGTATCTGAAACATCTGCTCTGTGTCTGACTGATGTCCCTCTGCGGGGCTCTTTGTCATTACGGCATGTCTAGACAATAAAAAGAGCCGGTCCAAAAGAATAAACAGGCACCACGAGCACAACACTTCCATCTCCCCCTGGTTCGGGCGGCCGCTGAGTAAACATGAAATGTTCCGGGCAGTGAATCTACGGGACTGCAGATTACATCCCCGCGCTATGGTGGCTCAATCATTAAATCCTCAAGTGACGCATGGCCTTTATTAACCTCGCAGAAATTCCATTACGTTTCTTAGTAATCACTGTCACACAATATCTGCCTGAATTCCTTCTCCTAATCCTCCGGCTCCACGTCAATTTGTAAAAAGGTCGCAGAGAGACGAGTCACTTTGCAACTCGTCAGTGGTCACTGCAGCAGGCCTCTTTATGTCTCACAGTAAAAAGAAAGTTCAAGATGAAAAAAAAAACGAGCAGGCGATGTCTCATGGAGGAAATACGACCCTGGCTTCATATCTGGGCTCCTATGTCATATTCTGAACCCCGTGACTTAATCCTCCTGTGGTGTCATTACTCTGACAGAATGCCAAGATTATTGCTCATCGCATGACTGCATTTCCCACATCGACGCATGTAAGAAGATTGTTTTAAGGGGGGGAAAAGAGAAAAAAAATGTCGTCTTGCGGCTGACGTGTCGCCGGGTTCACAGGAAACGAGTCCCCGCTGATGAAGTCTGGCGCCGGTGAAGGCTGACTGACAACAGATGGGAGGCTCTGTCGCAAACATGACATGCCCACTGATCACAGATTAGGAAGCGACGCAGCTCCACAACATATTTGCTCTCGTTTCTGACAGTAACCACTGCTCTTTTTTTATTTTTTTATTTTTCTTTTATTACCCAGGTTTAGCGGCGTCCTGTGGGGGAGCGAGCTGAGGGCGGTGCTTATAAATGGATGTGTGATCCCCTTTACCCACAGGCTATGACTGTGTATAAGGGTGTGTGTTTGTGTTAAAGACAAGGAGGCTGTGCACACCATGAATATTCAAACGCTGTCACTTGGGGGGTGTGCCACTGTCTTGCCTTAAGATTAGTTCAAGCTCTTACACATACAGATTAATGCTGAGCTTTTCCCTACATAACCTACATATGGCCTATTTCTGTCAGAGCATGTTGGCTGTGACAACACGTGGCCTTACTTATGGTTCAACTGTGGCAGTCATACCATCTCTGTGTATGTCCTACATGTTTGTGTGTGTGCACGCACACACTGCAGGGGCTTGTTTTTATGGTTCTGAGTCTCCGTCATCCTCAGTGTGCGATTTGTTAATCCTCTCAACCTGAGGCGAATTGAGATGTTTATATTCAAGATACATTCATGTACCTTCTACACATCATTTCAGGTGAGAGCTGCGCTGTGTCCGGTGACCAGATGTTCATTTCAAAATGACTCTGTCTGGATGGTGATAATATAACATGTCAGAGGACGCTGGTCTTCGGCCAGTCAGCAGTTTGACGTCGGCAGTAAACCATGACGGAGACGTGAAAGGCCGGTCAATTCTGGTCCATGTTTCCCTCCCTGTCATACAGCTACCCCATAAAAAGGTCCTTTGCTGTCATCTCGCCTGCACTAAAGGCATAAAAATGCCCCTGCAATAATGAAATGGCATCAGCGGAGCCGTGCGCCTATAAAGTACATTACTGCTCAGTCGGGATGAGCCGGAGCGTCCAATCGTTTTGTTGTGTGGACACACAGCAAAAGAAAAATGGTGAGGGAGAAGACCTGCAGATGAACAAGGGGGAATCAATCAAGGCGTGCCACGCTGCCAAAGCACGGTGACCGCACCAGTCATCCTCGACAGAGTAACCCATCCGGCTTCTGACAGACGGGGGCTGCGTTTTGCAACCAAAAAGAAGAAATGGACAGAATCGCTACAAAAAGCGAGAAGTCTGAAGTCTGCTGTCCAGTGGCAGGGCGTACAGCGTCTGTGTCAGCAGGCACAAAGAGCCACAGAGACGTCCGTTTCAGTCACGCTGGAGCGATGCATCGTGGGTGTGACCCCTGACCCCAACTGCAGGGGGAGTGGGGTGTGTCACCATATGGTGCCGAGAGAATGATTGTGTGTGTGTGTGTGAGAGAGAGAGAGTGACGGTTAGGATGATGAGACCCAGGGGAGTGACAAGGCAGCAGAGTAGGACATTCAAAGGCAATCACCCGTCAGCACACAATTAAACAGAAACAGAGACACACACACACACACACACACACACACAATGATAACATGTCCATGAAACTCCATGGAGATAAGATAAATGCACACATCTCTTTAACTATGAGTCTACTCACTCTCTCACACAAAAACACAAACACACACAGACTGTCATTCACTTTGCCTGCTTATATCTATAAAACGTCAGCGACTTTGTGATTGATGCCCGTGCAGCTCCTGTCATACCTCACAGCAGCCGAGCAGCTAACTGGGGGGAGACATGGAAACCTCCTCACTACTAATTTCCCCCCCACACACACACACACACTTCATTCCTTTATACCCCACCCCTCCGTTTACAGTAACAGGGGTCAATTTGCCTCTGAGCTGCTCGCTGACAGCTCCTCTTATTTAGCAAATAAAAACGCTATAATACGATCCAAACAGATGACTCCCTGAAAATAAACGCTCGCACGGGCCCGCAGCAGGCTGCCCATCTCTGCTCGGTCCACTGGACTGAATCACACAAAGATGGAGGGGTTGTGCAGGGTGGGGGGTTGTGTGAGTCGTGGTTAATCAGGCTGCTTCGTAACGGATGAACACAGTCATTTGAACACGTCACGTCGGCATGCGCGAGTGACTATTCATTACCGACGTTCGGCCAAAGCGAGGTTTAATAAAGTCTTTTACAAAATAATCTGGTGATGATCCTGAAAGGAGCTTAATGCTGCTGATGTGTGAACATCGCAGCAACTCAGGTCAAAATATTATAAGAAATGTGTTAATAAAATATGTGTATATACATACATATGAGCATTGGGTTCACTTTGCTGAAATGATCTCACTTCCTAAAGGACTGTGAGACGACAAAGCAAACATATAGAAAAAAAAACATATTTTTGTTGTGGACCTTAGCTGAAATGCTCAGTCAATTTATTGTTTAGTCGACTGACAGAAAATTCCTCACTTTTACTCAGTTTATAGGTAAAAATGCCACTTTTCCCACTCTTACACTGAACATCTTGTTGGTCCAACAAAGAAAAGCAATTTGAAGACATCACCTGTGGTTCTGGGGGAAAATGATGTCCACTTTTCACTATTTAATTATTTTTTGCAGACCAAAGAAGTAGTATTAATGGCAAAGTGTATATGCTCTCTAAACTGGACTGGTTCCATCGATATTAAGCATAGGAGATAATAAATACCATGAAGTAGACCATATAAGGTAAAATCAACTAGAGAGTCTGTATGAAACCACATCACAAGGAACGTAATGTACCGAAGCAGGTACATTGATCATATAGGTTCCACTTAGAGCCATAACAGGGAAGTTGAGGCCTGAAAATAATCTCAGTAACTTCCCATTACAGCGACCCCCGGCGTAATGACCCGTCTGACCGTGTGAGTAAGGTGTTACTAATCGAGCCTGACACACATCACAGGGAAGACGATGCTCAGTCTGGTTGCACGGCCGACCTCACCTGCAGCCTCCGGCGCCGTATTATCCCCGAGTCATCCATGGCGATGGTGAAGGGGCTCCTGGCGGGGATATCCCCTCACTCAAACAATCCGATCTGTGTTTCGACCCAGCGGGGCTGCGGCATCCACCGGCGCTCCAGCTCACACCCGACCTGCACCGCAGCAGCAGGAGCAGCACTCGGAGCCAAAGGGGCGCACACTCAGAGGGGGGTGAAGGGGGGGGTCCGGTGTCACGTCGAAGAAGCGCACGAAAATACACGCATGCCAAGCAGTCCCATTCTGGCCGATTAAAGCAATGTCTCTTTTCTTTTCAAGGAAGCGACAAGGGTTGTCTCAGCCGCGCGTCTGACCCGCGTCCCGTGTCTCAGCGCGGGCGGTCATGCTGCCGTCCCCGCGGTCTGCGCTCCTCCTCGGAGCATCCTTGACATTTTGCCAGAGGTCTGCGCGCTTTGATGCCGCCCAGCCGAGCGACCGCAGGCCTGAACAGTCACCGCCAAACACAACGTCCGCGCGGGACCCAAGTTCCCCCTCCCGTTGTTTCAAAAGAACCTCCCAAAGACAACGTGTTAAAAAAAAAACAGATAAAGCAGACAATTATATCACACGCTACTGCGCCGGAGCTGCGCAGCGCGGCTGCGAGACGCGGTTCACCCCCGAACACCTCGTTGCTCGTGCTGACATCGCCGCTGCTTCGCCGCGGAGGAGCCTGTCCGGTCCCGTGAACATCACCGTGCGTGGGGAGGGCACACCGTCGCCTCCTCCTTCAAACCACCCCCGTCCTGCTTGGCTCACCGAGCCGGCGCCAGACCACACACACCTTCGGACCCCGTGGATCCGGCGACCTGAAGGGGCGACAGCGGCAACGCGATATTTGTAACCCCTTCCTGGGTTTCCCTGTTGTTGCTCCTCCTCTTCGTCGCGCAGCAGGGTGGCTCTGCACAGATGAATGGAGGAACACTCAGTCCTGAAGATAAAACCCATCCAACTTAACGTTGTTAAGTTGTTGCTAAAACTACCAATTTATTTTTTGCATTTGCTTCAGGATGGCTAAAATCAGGTTTTGGTCAAATACTCAGTAATCCACGTTACAAACCTGACCAGGGTATTATTGTGTGTGGAATTGAAATGTGTCTGCATCAACAATCAGCACACTTTAGATCTAGATATGAAAGAAACGATAGATCTGCGTAGATAGACAGATGAGACGAGACAACCTGAAGCCAGAAAGAGGAAAAAAGACGTGTTTGGTCTTCGTCGTTTCCGCCCGTGATATTATTTCCGTGACTGACAGGCGGGTGGCCCTTTGGCAAAACCATTGCATAATGCCCGAGCCGGGAATTAGGACTTTCACACTGTTTTTATGTAACATATGGTCCAAGCTGCCCACGCAGCTCGGACCTCACCAGAGCCAGACGTAGCAGGAGATCTGCACCAGAGCGTCCAAACGCGGCCCACACTGACCCATCCGAGAGGAAATGGCCAGGATGCCTGTTGGTCTGTGTTCAAATCATGGACAAATATTGGGCTTTGACGGAACATCCCCAAGTCTGTGTTTAACAAAAGTTACCTGCCCAGAGAGGCCGGAAACCGATTAGGTAGCAAATGCTATCGGTTACATTAGCACGAGCTAACTAGCTTGTTAGCAATAAATACAATTTATAATTCAATTTTGACCCGTCAGTAAATGCTAACTTTGGCTAGGGAAAATATGCTTAAAAGAAAATGTACATACCGGAAAAAAATAACCGTCGACTCCTTCGACTGTCTTTTAGTATAACACAACGCTGACCACTGGATATTTTTGGGCAAACAAATATTATAATTTGGTTTAATGGACTGGTCAAAAAACACATAGTGATTGGACAAAGACCTGCGAGGCACTTCCGCATTGCCTTAATTTTTCATACCCGGATGCTGCGTCCATTTTAGTACTCCAGACCTGTATCTTAGCCATTTGTCAAGCAAAATTAACCTGCTAAACTTTAGCATGTAAACCATGTCATGATAAGCATGTAAGCATGACGTTAGCACAGCTGAAAGCACTGCTATATATAAGTGCAGCCTCACAGAGCTGCTAGCATGTCTGCAGGCTTAGCCAAAGCCAAGAAACACGCAAAGATAAATACAGAGGTCGCAGAGCCACATCACACAGTTAATAGCAGGCATTCAATCAAATGAGGGTATATAACACAACAGAGTGGATGTCAAATGTGTCTCAACAAAGGAGAAGATAAATCAATTTGTTGTTCTTGCATGTCTAAGCAGTGAAATCTGAAAACCTTTCCTCTGCTGTGGCACAAATGTGTTCACAGACGCACAAATCTAGTCAGAAAAAAGCTCCAGTAAGCGGGCTGTTATTTGTTAGATTAAATGGAGCTGTCAGGGCCATCTGGCTGGCAGTCAGAGCCAGATCGCCTCAGTGCTGATGGCAGTGCTTTGTTCTGTAAACCCCAACAAACAGACTGGACTCCCTCTCCAGCCCAGCTCTGCCACAGTCTCCACCGCTGCTTTTGCTGCAGTGGAACCAGTGGACACAGCGGGCAGCGAGAGAGCTATTGATTTCTGCTCTCGCACCGGCTGAACTGAGCTCACTGCAAGGTGCCAAGCGCAGGTGGAGGTCTGGATGGGGAGACACACTTCACTGAGCTTCATAATGTCATCATTATGGACACTGTTGGGTGACCTGCTGGTGCTCAGTGGCCCCTCAACACAGAAATGACGCTGCTTCCATATCCTCTTATGTAATGATTTTGTAATCCCTCTGAGTTTGGGGAGGAACAGCTGCTCATTTTGTTTGGAATCAAGAGTTGATGCTCTCCTGTCCATGGCTACAGATCTCAAGGACAAACCATCCTTATTAATATAAAAAAGTCATGTTCACAGTGATTTTTAAAGCTGTTCAGCAATATTAAGAGATGGTCAAACCAGAGTTAACTTCTGCCCTTTTAAATCATATTTCTTGTGGGCATTTTCAACAACAAAATGTCTATAAGGATTAGTGGTCAGACACACACTGACTTCCATTTCCTATTAATATGTGTCCTGTTACACAACGGAAACAGCATATATAACAGAGTATATCCAAGTTGGTGTTTTTTTTTTTTTTTTTTTGGTTGAAACATCAGTTGGACAAAATTGCCAAGGTGAAAACAAGATTCTGAAGATACAACGTTTTCACAATTTTCATTCAGTTCTGTGGGTTCTGACGGAATCTTTTCTGTCCTTTGACCCTGAGGTAGAAAAAAAAACACACACAGTGTTCCACCACACACACACACACACAAACAGGAAGTGAGCAGATGGGAGCTGCGATACTTTCCGGATCACGGCCTCTTTCCTGTCCCAGCTGCAGCATCGGTGAAAAACAACTGCACAGCTGCCATTTCTCAGTGCACCGAGCTCCAGCTATGAAACTACCTACAGGATGTGTGAAGTATCTGCACATTTTTTAGTTCCTGTTTTATTTTACCTTACTGCTAACTTTGTCTTGCCGGCCTTGGTCTGTCACTTCTTGCTTTCACATCTTTCCCACTTGTGTTATCACCTGTCCTGCCCTAATGACTTTCATCTTTTTTTTTGTTTCATTTTGCATTTAGTTGTCGTTTTTCTCTAGTTTAAATAATCTGAATGTTAGCCTCTTCCTGTGTCAGATTGTTTTTGTTACTTGTACATTTCTTTCCATTATTTTCTTTATGTTCCCTAGTTAGTGATAGTTGAGAGTTTGCCTGATCTGACAGCCATACAGTATTAATAAACACCAGTAATGTGGAGGTCTGATTTCTTTCTTTGTTCGCCTCACAATAAATCACCATTGTGACTCCTTGTGGTGACACATGGTAGTGCGGTGGAGACAGCAGGATCACAGCACAATATTGTGAATTCTATGTTGACATCATATAATTTAATTTATCCTCAAATAGGACAAATACTCCTTTGCTTAGCAGAAAAGACAGTCCTTTGTTGAGCTGTGCAAGGGAATAATCTGTATTACAAAACGATTTGGGACAATGTTGGTTCCTGGTTGATATAGTTTCATCTTGACTGATCCCTCAGGGAAACATCCTCATCTAAGTCAATAGGATGTAGGAGCAGTGTTTTGTCTTTTTTTCCACTCATTCAAAAGTACACGTCATTCCCTGCATCAGATAAATTAGAGTGAGCACTGGAGGCACCACTTAATCTGTAAGAAGCTCACAGGGTCATGCTAAGGCCAGCATTAAACACACGCGTGTGCGCGCACACACACACACACACACACACACACAAGCACTACTAGTGCCAAAACCCACTGTGGTAAATAGCCTTAAGTCAGGGGTGTTTGTCTTGTTATTTCTGTCCACAGAAGGGAAGAAAGGAGAAGATCACACTGTTTTTTAAAATCTCTTCCTTTCTTATTTTTCTGCAGAGCACATGTGGAACAGCTGTGGATAGAATATTTCAATCTCATTCTTGTTTTCATCTTTTTCCATTCCTGTTTCCCCTCTTCATTCACCAGTCACTAATTTCATGCAGCCATGTTCTGACATCACCAATTAGAAGGCTCGACAGCAGTAGCGGACATTACAGGTAATCCTGACGGCCACCAATGTCTAGTTGTAAATCAGGAGGCACCTCTCCTGCTGGCAGCCCAAACACCCGGCCCCTCAGGATGTCTTTAAACCCTCCTCTGCATTGCATCACTGACGAATGGAGCCTGTAAGAGGATTGGTCTGTTCGTTCTGGCTCAAACACAAAAATGAACAAATGCACATCAACAGACAGACAGACAAACTCAGACACAAAGCTATTCATCCCACCCAGACATGCCACAAGCGAATAATGTTAAAATATGTGCCTCCAACATTTGCCGAAATTTTTCACTCTACACCTCAACTGTCAGTGAAGTCACTTGGATTCATGAAATTCTAATGTATGCCACTTCATGTGGTGATGTGATGCTTCACAGAATAGGTGAATTTCTCCTGTCAACAAACTCATTAGGAATCATCCTCTGGGGCCATGAATATCTTTTCAAAATTAACAGAGTTAACATGGTTAATGTGGTTTAGGTGAAATAGAGGTTTGGAATGTAAATCATTTTTTAAACAGAATATGGACTGATTAGATGCAGCACACAGGCCTGTGAACACGAGTGTTGCAGGGAAAGGAGAACAAGGTTTGTCTTCACTATTGATCTGCTCCCACTGAAGTGTCACTTCAGAAGCAGAGACTTATGGAACAGACACAACTGTTTATCTGTGCTGGTAATGCAAACATGAATCTGTCTGGGCACCTGTCATGTGATATATCTTCCCAAAGGTGCGCCCACGCTGCACAAACACTCAGCTTTGTCTTTTGTTTTTGTCTCTTTATTCCCTCCTTGAAGTAAAAATTCAGTGTCATCGTGGCCCTCTTACTTTGCACAGTTGTATGATTATGAGATTCAGAGCCGACTTTAATTCTGTGGAGCCTGACATACTTTTTAAAATTATTATTATTATTTTAGGACAGCAAAACTTAAAATAAGCTCTGTAATAGCAGGTCTAAAACACCATAAGGCGCCTTTTGATGGATAATAGGTAACTGTTATACTTAACAGATAGATGGTGGGTTTAGGTAATGCTGATATGTTTATTCATGTACTGTATTCAGGATTTGATCTTGGACCTGAAATACAGGTAAGGTCAGACTGAGCCGCCTCTGTTCTATTATTGAGTCCTATTGAGACAGTGTGCGCTGCAGACAGGAGACCTTGTTCATTCTGCCAGGTGTTGTTGACGTACTCTGGCAGCCAGCTGAGTCTGAGGATTTGACGTGCGCAAATAAGGCCGGGTAGATAAAGAACCCAAAGGTAAGCAGGTGTTCTGAGCCTCAACAAGAAGGACACAGTCCATCTCGAGAGACGGACACAAACACCTACATTTGAATTCATCAGCAACTCCAGAGGTTCAAAGAGCTGCTTGTCCAAGCCGCAAACATGGACCCCATCACTCAGACAGTGGAGGCAGCAGATGCTCACCTGCAGAGGCATGGGTGGAGGTTTGTGGCGAAGAGGGGAGCCTCGTCGCAGTTCGTTGGGAGCACCATCATGATCTTGTCCACTTATGCCATCACCACCCTGACAATGAACTTTGGGAAAAATCTCCAGGAGCGAAGATTAAGACCAAATGGCAACTAGCGATGACAGAAAAAGCTGAAATGAACAGAAGTTCAAATCGTCTGATTTCAACTTTATGCTGCAAGGATGTGGAAATGAATCAAGACTGCCATACAAACGAATTTTTACCATGAAGACAATATATTCTGGTATGAAAGTAAGTGTACATTAAATGGGAAGAATAACGATGAACGGGCAGCAATACTCTGCTTGCAGTGATGTCATGTTACCACATGGTGGAGAACTAGGACTTCATCTTTATTTTTATGATTTCAAACTACAAATCACAGGCTCAGTAAAGACTGGATGACTCTGCCAGACAAGCAGCTCACAGATGAACCATGAAAGTGACGAAAGCCTTTAAATGGAGAGAATGGAAATGGAACTTTGTAAAGTCTTTGTCATACATTTGCCTTTTAAGAAAAAGAAAATGCCTGTTTGACTGTGTGACGGATTGGTGATGTGTATTATTTAAAACATAACTGCTTGAATGTCTTTCAACTGATTTTGTAGAAAATTACTTTTCAAACAGAAAATCAATGTTGGATGAAAAAGAAGTCTTTGAGTAAATGATGAAATAGATTCTAGTGTCTCAATTTTCTCTTCTTCGAGTATTGTGTTTATTTGTTATCAGGTGCAAGCATTTGGAGGTCACAGCAGTAGGTTTTAGAAGATACAAAATAAAGAATTAAAGGGGAGGGCTTAGTCCAGTCCAAGGAAACATACCAGACAAGTACACAAGCAAACAGCATTAAGCTGCATAAATGTGAGTCATCTTGTGCCTATTTATCCAAAGGCAAACCTCAGACTACAAGTGACATTTGAAACTTTCTTCCAAGCAAATAATGATTAAAAAAACTTAATTAGCAACACCAACAGTTTGGTATTTAACCAGTGACATTTCTGTCAACTGAAAGGTCATTGAATTTGACCTTTTATTTGAGAGTATCTTCTACACCCACAGGACTAGTTCCTTTAAATGTTACGCACACAGTGTTAAGTCATATAAACTACAGCTGAATGAGATCAAATGCAGGATCATTTTCCGAATAAAGAGGCAGTGATTAATGATCCCGCCGGGTTTACTAATTTTCCAAGTCTTACATCTCAGATGTCCGTTGCATAGGATATCCCAATTATGATAAGATATGAAGTCTCATAGTCCTCCATCACAACCTTAGTTTTATTTGATATTTAAACTGTTAATCCAGTACTTTTAGCTAACTGTATCAGGTGAATCACTGCAGCACCCAACACATCTCGTGTTCCTGCTGTCATGAAGGCTTTTCTGAGAGGCTCTCCACGTTTCACCTTCCACTTCCAAACCTTGTATCAATGGAGAAAATGTCTGCTGTCCTGGAGAAATAGGTCAGTGGCACAAATCAAAGAAAACACTAAATGGTGGAAATGAATGTCTGTCACTTAGTGAGTCGACGAGGACGGGTGACACGGTTTGCCAGCTGAGGGCCAGCCCAAGGCTCAAAAGCAGGCAGTGCCCCAACCCTGTTAAATGAGAGCGACAACATGGGTACACAGGGAGCAGTGATGGCCCGCTTTGTCCTCCCTCTCTCTGTTCCCTGAATAGCTCTTGCACAAAGGATATCGTTATTCCTCCTCTAATTACCAGGAGGAGAGCTGTTTGTCTGCCCCCTCTGCTCTCACCCCCAGAAATAAAGTGTTCTGTGGTGACGACCCGCAGCCGTTATGAAACAGTCTGGTGGCCAACAGGGCCCGATCGAGCCCTCATTTCCTCCTTCAGCTCATACACTATGAATCTGAGCCGAGTCTCCATCGAGACCATTTCATCTGCGCTCAATCTGCGTGTTTATTTGACGGCCAATCTGTCTGGTCCGTTTCTGTCCCTGCACAGTTTCATTGCCAGAACCAATCATGTCTAAGGCGTGTCACCAATTTCACAGTCTTGGTTTTAGGGCAGACGTATCTAGGCCACAAGACACTCTCCATCTGCTCCTCTGTGGCCAAAAGCCTTGGGAGGGCACTCCGGGAGAGAGAGAGAGACCAGTCAGGGATTAGGTTGGCACACCAGGTCCAAGGGGAGGTGAGATTAAAAGCCAGGAGTAATAATACACTGATTGTGCAAAAACACTGGCTTGTCACTCTAGTGTGTCCATGTAGCCCCGTTCAGACCATGCTCTTCTCTTCTGTCATCAAACAAATGTGGTTGTTTTAAAAATCTGCAACCAAATCAGAAGAATCAATAACATGCTTTTTGTTGTCACTGGCAAGATGGTAGCACCTAGTTTGTACACAGGTAGCCCAAAAAATCTGCACCCAGAAAAAAAGGCTGACCTGAACTCTGTCTTTTGCAAGGTGGAGCAGCTTGTTGTCGAGTTTGTGGTGTTTTGTTCCACAGAAAGGTGTGTTCCCTGTCCTCAGCATCTCATAGACTATTAAATCTCAGCTATACCCTCCTCTAACCCTGTCATCTGAAAGAAGCCCTGACCTCAGTGTGTGTGTGGAGAGGAGCTGGTGGGGGGAGGATAGGTGTGACTCAGCACCACCTGTTAATGATTAAAATCAAGGGCAACACAGCCTTCATGATATTGCATCTTTTTGCCTTTAAATGTGATTTGTTTGATCATGTGATGTTTTTGTTTGTTTGTTTTTTTTTTTACAGTGTTTACATCCTAGCATTACTTGGAAGGGATGGATGGGGGTGGGGTGGGGCTGGTTGTTGTCAGCAAGGAGGATTTGGTAAACATCTCATTGGGAGATTAAGAAGAAGGTCTTTTCTGCGTACCCGTGTGTGTGCGTGTGAGAGAGAGAGAGAGAGAGAGAGAGAGAGAGGTTTTCCCAGCATTGAACCAGAGGGAGGGGTGAGTTGGCTGGTGGAAGGGACTGAAATGTCCTTCATTTAAAAGGGTGACAAAGTGGCGAGCGGCGGCCCCCGGGCAGCGGAGACCACAGCGAGCGCAGAGAGAGGCAGAGAGGGAGTGAGACAGGAGAGGAGAAGACCGGAGCACCGAGCACCGCGACAACAGCAACAACACACCGGAGAAAAACACTCGCCGGCAGGATAAAGCACCGGGAACTAATCCGGACGGAGCATCTTTCACCTCCCACCGACAGGTACAAACACAGATCCGAACTGGTTCACCAGATAGGACGAAACAACACCTGAATCGACAGGTCGTCGTGAGTATTTTTTCCCCCAAGGAAGTGAAATTATCGCAAGGTTTATGTGAGGACATTACATTAACAATATTGTGCCATGGATGTAAAGTGTTTGTAGATAAGAAGATAAAGATGTTTGTAATATATTGCAAATTATATGGAGTCACTGCATGAGCTTCACTTTAAATTGTTAGGTTTTGTGCAGCTGGTGTCAGTATATACATTTCGGTAAAAACAAATTAAGTTGCAATTTTTTTTTTAGTTTGGTCACATGCTTTACATTTAGGCTGTGGATTTCTGGAATATGGAACATTGATTAAAAACTGTCATAAAATTCCTAGTCTCTGCACTCACATCTATGTTTTTTGTGTAATGATTAGTAATAAATACATTTCAAATTGGAAGTGTAAGTAAACGAATAGCCAATTTATTTTTTAACCCCTTTTCTGTACTGCAGCTACATTCTGTTAAACAAAATAAGATCACGGCCACAGTCGACCTGCACGGGGCCATCCGGCCATGGCCAACAGATTTGTTTAATTCGTGTTCTGCGGGCTACACTTCGGTCAGCCGCTTGTCAGATTAAACAACTACGCATGTCATCCATCTCAACACGGTGCCTCAGTCCCACCTAATTAGGCTCACCCCGTGTACTAGGTCACCACAGGCACAGCGCACACGGAGCTAAACGCCAACTTACTGCATGACGTAACGACTGCAACCAAGGGGCTTGAAGGCAACTTTCATTGGGGCTTTTTGCATCCATGGTGTTTGATTTTGTGTGTTGATGTTGGGTTATTTATGTCGTGGGATTGATATCTATTTATTAAATTACATTGCGTTAGATTATGTTTGCATTATCTTGATTTCTTATCTGGTGATTTAGTTAAAATGTGTGCTGCTTGGTGTCTGCCGCTGTCCACTGTGCTGAACTCTTTCCCAGACCTCTTTGTGGCTGTAGAGATGGATGCCACCTCTCGCGCTCTGCTATTGGTCTGCGCATATTTGGCAACTGCGCTGATTGGTGGAACTCGCTCGGAGGGGATGTGTCTTCAGGACGGCAAGCACAAGGCCACGCCCAGCCCGGAGCCACACCTGAGGGAATGCGCGCTGTATTCTGACAGTGAGTGACTGTGTCCGTCCTGAGACGGTGTGTGTGTGTGTGTGTGTGTGTGAGGAAAATTATTAAAAGAAAATCTCCTGACTGACAGACTGACTGTCGTTGTTGCTGACAGGTAGCTGCTGCACAGAGGAAGACATCCAGGACATCTCCCATGTTCCTTCTGCTAGCAATAAGAATGAACCCTGGGACAAATGTGGGCCTCTGAGCACTGAGTAAGTCTCACCCAGCAGATGCCCTCCAAATCTGGGCTCATCAAATTCAACTTCACATACTGTATATTGAGCCCACAACCTTACCTGCTTAGCACTAAACTCCACATAAACAACGATTGAATGGTGATACACTGGAGACAGATATTTCCTGAGCAGGTGTTGACCAAAAACAGAGATAAACTGAGAATGAATATTGGACTTATAAATGTGAGGTGGCCAGAAAATAACTCAAGTTGATAATGTTGCTCTGTGTGCTGAAAGAACATCACCATATTAACTTAAAAGGTGCAAATAAAGTATGTCATTGTTGTGTTCACAGCTTGTTCATTGCCCTCAAGCGGCTGCAAAATTACTTGGTTATTTAACTTCAGTGCAGTGTTTGTATTTGTTGTTTGTCTCTGACAGAGACAGTAAAGCCGCACAAGCTGGATAGACACATTAAAGGGATATGATACATTAACCATCATGGCAATACCAATAACAATTTCTAAGCCACCTCATTATTACTTTTACGACCAGCCTTGTTGACCATGAGGAGTCAGCCTTCCCAGGGTCAATAGAGGTAATGAAACAAATGTCACTAAACACCATGTCAGCACCAACTCCTGCCCTCTCTCTCTCACCTCAGGTGTGAAGGTTTCCTGAAGCGTGTGTCGTGTTTTTACCGCTGCTCCCCCGACGCCGCGCGCTGGCCTCACCCCCATCGTCGCTCGTACATCCAGGCTGTGCCGCTCTGCCACAGCTTCTGTCGTGACTGGTGAGGCTGCCAAACATGTTGCCAAGCAAATCAGCATCTGTCCCCTTTCGCCTGTAAGGCTGTCGAGAGAGAGATTGCCAGCGTTTTAACGACAGCATGCAGTGATACCAATAAACAGCGTAAAACTGTGTGACACAGATAAGACCACCCAGGGGAACCCCAACAGTTTGAGACACTCTTAATGGTTGTTTAACGGTTGCCTTGTTAAGAAGATGTGACACTACTAGAGTTGGTTGTTGTGTTAAAAGAATATGAAACTTACTTACTAAGTAACTGCAATTAAATGTGAGGTTCATGGTGATAATGTGGTGTCTATATTTCAAGGAATAGTTTGAAAGTTTGGGAAAATATTCTCAACAGCTCAGTGCTACTCTCATCTAACATAAACGTGCTAGCATAAATATGCTAGCCACCGTTTGCTAGCTGCCTGTTAGCTTAGCAAAAAGACTAGAAACAGGGGAAAGCAGCAACCTAGCTTTGTCCAAATGCAATAAAATGATAAAACCAAAATAAATAAAATCAGCACCTCTAAAGTAAAGCTCGCTAATTGACACATTGTATTTATAGCTGTTTGTCTTTTTTGCTAAATTAAGCTAACCAGATGCTAGCTCTAACTTCATATTTAGCACATGGACATGACACTGGAATCAATATAACTCTTGGTACCAATTCTTTTTAAAAAAAAAACTTTTCTTCAGGTTTGATGCCTGCAGGATGGACTTGACATGTGCTCGTAACTGGGCCCGAGACCCCAGGGGACAGAACTGCACTGGAGCTTGCGTTCAGTACCAGCAGGTAGGCCGTGATGTGGCACATCTGTGACCTTGTGGAGGTTCTTTTTGTTGGTTAGATTGTCGCCCCGATTTCTCCTCTACAGCCACCATGTGGTTCATATTTCACTCATGGTTTTGAAATTTGAATCCTGCTGACCACCATCAAAGTGTGCGACTGGTGCCGCAGGTAGAAGGTCATACAGATGCTGTGTCACAGTAGTGTCTGTGTAGCGTGTGTGGTAAGCAAAGGGTTAACAGTGCAGGGGCTGAAGCATGAAAAAGGTTCGGCCCTGCTTCACTGGGTTTGGGCCAGCTGGGTGATTTAAAAAAGACGGAGTGACCAAGGGGCTTACACACTACACAAGACAACACATCTATCTATATGGTAGTGTGTGTCTCTCTTTCTCTCTGGCGGATGTTAGGTGACTACTAGAAATGAAAAACTTGTATTAATAGAGAGAATATCTGCGTGATTTGAATGTGTTATCTGCCTGTGTGTTTTTGTGCTCTGTGTGCTTCTACTGGCACATTTTCACGTAGGATGCCCCTAATGGCACAAAATAGACTCCAGTAAATTGAAGTAGCTCTCAAACAGATAGCAAACAGCCCCTGAATACAACAAAATGAGTCACAGGACATTCAACAAATAGTCCCTCTCAGAAAGAGTGTGAACAAACGTCTGCTACTCGCAAACATTTCTGGAGGTTATGGCAGCAAAACTTCATTTTCTTTTCTCTTCAGTCGGCAGGGATGGGATTTTTCACACAGCCGGGCTGCCTCGCAGTTTGAGCTCACAGCACTCGAGCCCAGCTCTGGGCTGCATGGGAAAGCAAATCTGCAGACATTCACAGACATAGCTGTCCCCGGCATCACATTAAAACCTCTCACAGTTCTGAATTGTAAAGATTTTAAGGCTTTACTTTCAAATGATTTAACACAAAGTGTCACAAAGATTTCACCTGCTAGATATAAACAAAATGTGAGAGTGTGGAGTGCAGACAGGAATTGTAAATGCTGACTGCTGCAGTACATATCAATTTGCATGGAGACAAGATAATACGTACATTTACAGGCACATAGACACACAGACATACACACACATCCACTTCGTGCAAAAAACCCTCCGGCACTCTGTGTCTCACTCCCTCTTCGCACTCACTGGTAACATAATTTGCCAGCCAAGGTCTGATTTATCTCAGCGTTAGAAACTCGGCTCGTGGTTTTTGTGGGAACGAGGATAAATCTGCAAAGAGTGTCCGTGTCTGTGCAGGATATTGGCACTAAACACGTCCAGAGCAGCGCCTATGGATCAGATTCAATTAAAGGTCAAAGGAAGGGGAAAATGGTTACATGTGGTTACTGAACCACTTTTGATTACAGCCTGCAATTCTTTTGTACATAGATTCCCTAGAAGAAGATAGAAGTCCCTTGCCTCATCATTCTTTATACAACACATTGACCAAACAAAGTTAACAGAGTTTGTAGGAATGAAAGTGTATGTATGTGACTGCGATCTAATGATACAACAGGACATATAATCTCCTTTACGTTCTTCTCTGATGTCAGTTTCTATTGACGATGCAGTAGTGGATCCCAAAAGTAAAAACATACACTTAACTGAGTTGCAGCGATAGAGGTTCATCCTATACTTTCAGGCTAAGCCTAATGCTTAGTTGCCCAGCAATTGTGTTATACACTGTGCATAACTATTTATTTTCAAAGTCCCCCTTAAACACAAGGTTGTTACCTCTTTACTCCCCAATCTCTTCTGCCCTTGTACTCAGATATTTGTCCTTGTATAGGTGCCCAGGAGTATTTCTGTTTACCAAACTGTAATTTGTGGTGTGTAATCTAAATTACTGCCTTTCAAAGAATCAGCTCCACTAATTGTATCTCATGTAGGATTATCATAAATAAATTGTTGTGATGGTTCCATATATTATGGCCAAAGTCCAAGATATATATTCTCAAACCAGGATAGTACTGAACTAACAGAGTCATTGTATCAGACGATGGATGTGACAAAGAATTTATCTTTACCTCATTGTTTTCTGCTTTCCTAGGTGTAATGTCATATTGTTCGGACATAGAAGGGCAGAATTAGATGAGATAGGGATGGGAAGGAAGGACGAGCTACTGCCCCAGGAAATTTCTGTATCGCACTTATTCGATCACGCCATGTCGTCTAAAGACACTTGTACTTGTACCAAATTAGCTTTGGCATCAAACCACATCTGCCTGGGGAAGGACAGAAATGTTTGTGTGCGTGTGTGCGCATTATGGGGTTATAGCGATAAGTATCTGACAGAAAGTATATGTAACAGAGAGAAAAAATAGCCATCATCCTCTTTGTCCTTCAAACACAGTAAATATATTACAGCTTTTTCTTCTTCTCTGAGCACCCTGTGTGACTCAGTCCTAATCCCCTAACAGACAAGAGGATGAGAGCAAGCAGACGTTGGGGTGGGGGTGGGGGTGTGTGCGTGCTACACAGAAACATGGAGAATAAGAGAGATGCATGCAAACAGAAAGTGCAGCAATAAGCAGGACTTGGGGAAAATATATTGCGGAGGAAAACAAGAGCGATAGAAGGAGACAGGGACAGTGACTTGGCATCTTAATAGCTGGTTTACAACGAGTATGTACGGTTTTGCCATTTGCAGTGATTTGTTTTTGCAGGGGTAATGCAATCCCTTTAAGCTGCATACATGTATTAGAAAGGAGTATCATTTTTCATACTCACCCAACCGTAGAGCTAATGTCAGCAGTAATTGGAGTTTTTATCCTCAAAGTATAACTTTATTAAGACTGGGGGAGCTGTAATGAATATCCTGTCAGACAGCAACACAAAAGGTGCTGGCAGCGACCTATCCGATTAGCTCAGATCCGTCTGTACTACTCTGTGAAGCTTGACAGAATTGTCATTACTCTGTAAAGGCGGTGCCGAGATGAAATCTTTCAGATACTGCGCATGAGTTTTGTGAGGTTGTACCTCATAATTTGCTCTCAAGGTTAGAAGAGACGAGCAAAAAAGAGGCAGACAAAAGCTGCCAGGTGCCTGAGCCGAGCCCCCGAGCCCCCCCCCCTCCACACACACACACACACACCTGGCAAAGGGTGTTTGTTTTCAAGGCCATCGCTGCCCTCGAAGACCAAAAACAATTCACTTCAGTGGATGTTCACAAGCAAAGAAAGGTTGCACTATGAGTGTTGCAAATATTGAAATATTAAAATTTTCCAAAAGCCAACGCCAGCTTGGAAAATTGTTTTCCCCAAATTTAATCAGTCATCACCTGTTGCTTTAGACCCCTCCTGCCTCTTGTAATTATCACGACTATAAAGCAACTAAGTACAGGTTCAGGTATTGTACTGGAGTATTTCCAACTTCAGCTACAACACTACATTTCAGCTACAGTTACTCGTCACTTTGATTATATATTCATAACGTATGGAGAACCTACAAAACATGTTGCATAGCCACTAATTAAAGGCCCCTCATAGCCCGTTAGGTGTTTTCAGGTTGGAATTGTGCAAATCTATGCTGGGACTTGCTTGAGATCACAATGTGCTGACAAATTTGTTGCCTGATCCACAAGAAAAGGAACAGGGGGCTCTGATGTGAGGTGTATTGAAACCGAGAACGTCTCTCCATCGACCTAAAAATAGTTTGGGTGTGTGCACCTTTGTGTGGTATGTGTTCATGTAGATGTACCAGCATGGCAGGGATCTTTGTGAGAGCCTGTGGGGAGATGCTTTCTTGACGGTGGAGGATGAGCCAGAGGACGCGGGAGAGGCTGGAGAGATCAGGGCGGAGGGCGATGGTGGTCGCCCCTGCGGCTGCCTGACCCTCAGCCCATCCGACAAGGACGTGATCGCCGCCCTCAGGGCCCAGCAGGACGACCCGGAGGAGCTGGACACCACCAAGACGGGCCTACCTCAGTACCGGGCCCCTTGTCAGACCAAGCTGCCACTGCAGGCCAGGAGCGGCAGGAAGGGGAACTCCGTGCTGCACAAACGCTCGGTGATGATGGATGACGTGGAGGGGAGTGGTAGCGGCTTGTAGATAGGAGTGATGGATGGAAATCAATTTAGAGTTAATCGTCTAGATCCTAATATACAAAATCTTTCTTTTGAAATGGAGTTGTAACCTTGCTCCTCTGATTAACCTTACCACGCATACACCTGAGTCTCATTATCATTATCATTACATTTCAGCATAATCCATGGTTTCAAATAGCTCTATATCTGGCATAAGACTGACAAGTTGTAATACTTCCTGATCAATTATTTGATGGAACAGCCAGGATTAAAAAACAAAACCATTACTATTAAACATTGCCACAACTGGATGATACAGTATATTGTAAGAGTATTTAAAAGCAAAAGCCTCAATTCTATAAGGGCTCTGTCTTTATTTTAATATTGGTGTCACATAAATATTGTATTTCCAGCCCACAGGGTTTTGTTCTTCTTTTGCTGTGTCTTCATCAAAGTCGGGTACCTTATTTGGATCATCAGTCAACATCATGATATGAGGTGTGTGAAGTTGTTGTACATGGGAAATGTAAAGTGCTGCAGATTTATCAGTTTTTGCATGAATCAAACGTCACCCATCGACCTGAGGACTGATGTGAGTGTATAAAACATAATGTACCTGCACCAGTACTTCACTACCCTGCTACTCTTTTCAAGCATCTAGCTGACTTTAATCTGTGTGTTAGTCAATTGTTAAATGCAGATCTTGCTATCAAGATGCTGTACTGTGCAGTCTACGTGTTATGGGGTGTATGATAGTGGAGTAAGTCACACAGAGTCATGATTATAATGAATGTAACTTTCTAACAGAGACTTATGGCCTGAACTGACGTGGCAATGACATTGGGAAGGTACACTTAATACCTGAGGGAAGGTTTAATATCCAGAAACAAAAGCTAAATCTGCAGAGGCAGTATTTGTACCAGATAAGTTTGCTCACTGTGGATGTTTCTTTTATAATCATGTCATGTATTTCTAGAATGAGGCACTGTTAGATGTAAATGTTTTGTAAAAAAAAAAACATGAAAAAACTAAAGGGAAACTGATTTGTCTGATTTATGGTTGGCTTGCTGAAATTGGTGTTTCTGTGCTTTTTCTTTACATTCTCAATAAAGATAAAATTTCTAAATGTCATCCTGAACTTGTCATAGTTCTTTAGACTGCACATTTTCACATAAAACAATGAAAGATGCATCATAATAGATGTTTACAGTGGTTCCCCACATATTTTCTGAGGTGCCCCCACAGCTCTATCAGAGAAGTACTCCTTTATTTAAATGGATTACAAACTTTATGTCCTCGAGCAATATTAATTACATTAAAGTGCACATTGTTCACACAGTTAAATGGTCCATGTTTGATTGTTTTTTATTGACACAAGCTGGACCTTTCACCGATGTATGCATTATTTTCAGCTAATTAAAGTTAGCTAAACTTAGTCAGTTTATCCTTGTCTTCTCATTATTGTATTCCATTACTTTGTTTTGGTGTGTACTCGAAAAGCAAAAAAAAAGTACACACTTTGTGTTAACCTCAGATGCATAATAACTGTAGTTGTTGGAACATTTGAGTGAATCTGCTGCAATGAAACTACTACAACTACATATGTGCGTTACGCATAGCGGCCGCAAGGAATTGTGGAGCGGCATTACTTCCTACCTTTCGGGAAGGAGGTTTTTTTTGCTCTGCTTGTGTGTAATTACTGTTTTGTTTGGGGGGGGTTTTTGCACCTGGCTGCTCAGTGCCCTGCTTATTTTGGTTCATTATTCGTTGCTCTTAGCTATTTCAATGGTTTATTCTTCCTAAATCAATTGAGACTATTTTTGAACCATTTCCGAGTCACTGTTAGACAACTGTGAAATGATTTGCTTGTTTGGCAGCTAGTTCTCATGCACTTTCAAAAAGCATCTTTCCTGGCTGTTTATTTTCATCCTTACCATAAATCCCTTAATTAGCAAGCACTATTTTACACCTGACTGGAAAATGTCCGCTTCAATTTTTTCTATCTTTCTGTTTTCTGACTACCCCCCCACACACACACACACACCATTTCATTAGAACCCTGAGAGAACAGCGTCTCTCACCACTGCACCCCCCCCCAATTTACTGATCCATCATGACATCTGTTCAGACAGCTGTCACTCAGTCTCGCCCCTTCCTAGCTGTTGCTCTAAGGGAGGAATTCAGATGCTGTTATATGTAAAGTAAGTATGAGGACAGTTAATTCCAACACTGTCAAAGTCTGATTTTATTACACGGGCCACCTTCAACACAAATGCCTTACGGGCTTCAAGTGATTCAGTTTGGCAGCAGATGAAGTGACCGAAAGACTCGTCATCTGAATCCAGCAAATAGACCCTCCCCAAGAAATTCACAATGTGCATAACTCTCTTTTTAAAATAACCTCATTAAAAGTGACTAATATGTGGACTTTACACAGTGGACCAGTGTGTGCCCTCTGCAGGTGATAATGCAGTGAACACAAGCTGTGCATCATGTTCATAATGCCACACACCACTTGACATTTCCTTTTAAAGGACAGTCAGTGTGTGTGCTTGTGTGTGTGTGTGTGTGTGTGTGTGTGTGTGTGTAGAACCCACTGCAGCTATTTCTGCAGTGAACTGGTGCCACTTGATGATGCTGGCTAATAACTCGTCCTCTGTGGAAGTCATTATCGTAGCAAATGACAGAGCTGGACAGCAAGGTTCACAAATGAATGTCTTTCTGCGCACGAGCGCACGCACACACACACAGAACTTGTGCTCATGCGCTGCCAGCATTCATCGATAGGGCAAATTGTAACACAAAGGCTTGACGTCCGAAACAAATGGTGACATAAATGCGATGAGGATATTTTTGTAATTTGTCTCAGCAAGGCCAAAGTCTGACCTTCAACATCTAAAAAGACTCTCTGTCCTTGTTTTTCCCTTCCTCTCCCTCTTCACTCGCTCACTTATTCTCACACAAACACACACTCGGTGCATCCAAATGACGACTACCGGTGCCTCTTTGTCCAGTTTCACTCACATCCTCTTATGTGTGGATTACTCTCACATCACAGAGGAATCTTCTCATAGCTGATGGGACAATACTGTCGACCTAATACTATATACACAATACAATATTTTCAAGATATAATGAAGTACTTTAGGGACTGTATAAAAATGGTGGACATAATGTTTGTTGGTAAGACAAGTGGAGGGCCATCGTTTACTGCAAAGTAATAGCTACTGGTGAGATTATTGGAACTGGCTGTAGAGGGACGGCGGTTGGAAAACTGAGCCGGCTTGGCTTTTAGGTCAAGTTGCCTAACAAGCTGGTTGGACCAGCAATTGCAAGTTCACGTGTGCAAATATAAAACAGATATAAGATCTGGTCATGCTGCCATGGCCTTTGCTCTGTGATTCAGTGAGGATAGGATTCAAGAGAAACTTAAAAGGTGCGCTCGGCCTGAGAGTGGTAATTTTCTGATGTAACTATCTATAAGACGACAGGCTGACTTACCCAGCAGGCCACAGCTTAAGAGAATGGACTCACCCAGCCTCCCTCCCTTACTGATCATTTTCATACAGTCCCTAACTGAAATAAATATAGCGTGTATTGTAACCCCAGATAGGCAGGTTTGCAGTTTTTGAATAGCTATAAATACTGAATATACTCTCACTGCTTTAAGGATGACAACAGAGCTCTGCTTAAATAGATTTCCAGCTCTTCACGGAAAACCCAAACTTAAAATCTGCACAATGTCCACGTCGCTCCTTATTGAAGAGGAACAGGATGTTTAATAGTCAAGCAATCTGATAAATATGTTTTGATGTTAATCATTCCATATGTAACAGCAACTATATAAAACACAAGCAGGCACCTGCTGCAACCCAATCATACTGATCATGGTCATAGCAGAAAAAGTCTTTGACATAGTACCGCTGTTATTGTTGTTTTATTCCACTAGGTGGCGTAATGCACCCACTAAACTTCTGTCAAACGACACTAACTGTTGCTGATGTATCAGCGGGCGTAGACCTGCTGTCTGGTCCACTGCTCTGCTGTGTATTCAACACACCAGAACACATGAGAATGTGACCATGTTTCAACACCATGTCTTTCTGTAATCAGCCGCAGTGTTCAGTTTGTCACAGCGCTGTCTGCCTCCTCTGTGAGGCCCTGATCCATGTATGTAACTGTGTGATAAAACAACCATTATTATTTGTTTAATGTTAAAAATGTAAATGTACAGCTATAACCTCTTCACTATGGGCTTTCATGTTTTTGTACACGTTCAAAGTGAAGCCAACACATATTGTAGAAAATGTGGATAATCTCACATTTGTACAGTAAAAATGGTTTTAAGACTGCAGCAAACTTGCCTCAAACACCCCCCCCAAAATTATTAGCCATCTAAAACTAGTGATGCAGCTTATGATACAGCTTCTGTAAGAACCTCAGATGGCCGCTGCAAAGGTGGGAGGAATATTCATGGTTCTCGTCAAGCTAACGAAAGACCGGGGAGAGGGAGAGAATGAGTGAGAGCCCCAGGCCCTGCTTGTGTGTGCGTCTCTCCGTGGGAGGGGAAGGGGGCTTGTGGAGAGGAAAATCAAACCCACCCTGAGCCTCTTCATACGTCACAGTTCACATCACAGATGTTCCCACAGACACTCGGTGTGGGTTGTGGGCCGAGGCGTGTGGAGAACCGAGTATGGCTTCAGCTGCCTTGTTTTTGGAGTGTGTGTGCGTGCACATTATAATATGTAGGCCTGTTGTGTGCGTAAATGGAGACTTGTGAAGTGTTCCTTTTGAGGAGGAGCTGGACCTATGGCAGTAAACAGCTTTGCAGCGTTTGCGGGAAAGAGATGTTTTCATTTGGATGCTTAATTAACATTCAGGAAGGGTTTCTGTCATAAATATATGTATGTTATTTATATATATTTTACTGCTAGCAGAGTCTGTGATATTTGTGTTGCTTTGTGAGGCCTTGCTGATTCTTATCATGAATGCGTAGGCTTTTCAAAACTGTTGAATGAAGCAAAAAAAAAGTAGACCTAGCTCAAAAATGTACATCCCCTGAATTATAGCTTTCTTGATATAAAAGTCACAGAAAGGGAGAAATCGTGTGGGCGTACAACCGGTTTTGTTTCCACCTTCGTGGCAAAACATATAGGGCAGTTGTTATTGATGGAAATTAGACTATTTAAGTACGTGTCAGGTGAAAAGAGGTTGAAAACCTTCCTCTCCAAAACAGCTTGAGGTGAACGTGCGCTCAGACCGCAGCCTTCGCCCACAGTCGTTTGAAGTGGGTTTTCGTAGGTATAGATAGAGAGAGAGACTTCTCTTATTTTTCGGTCCAGACCGGCTTTCTTGTTTACTTGCACGTCATAGACTGTTTTCACAGGACAGAAACCCCCCTCTGGTTTTCCCTTTAGGTCAGGCTTATGCGCAGCTTCCTCTCCGGGTCAACGGTCACCGGAGCGTCGAGTCTTCTCAACGCGCGTGTTTTGGCTTCATTTGTTTCCCCGTTGGACATCCAGACCCCCCCCCCCCCTTCCGACTCGAAGGCTTTAATGACTCATCCACGTCATTTAACGCGGGACTTTCCTCCCTGTGTCCGTCCCTGTGTCCGCACATACTTCTCCAGTGATGCGTCCCCGCGGAACGCTGTCCTCGGCACGCGCGCATCCATCTATCCACACAGATGCTCCCGCGCGCTCCGGACGCCCACTCACGCCTGCCGCTCTGCCAAGCCGGCGTGGCATCTTGAGACGCCCCCGACATTCCCGAAGCCCATGTCACTTCCCCATCGTGTGCGATCCCTATATTATCCGGACGCCTCAAATATGTCCTAATGACCATGAGGCGTGAGCGGCACCGACGGATTTGAAGAATGCGATTGTGGTTTTATGGGGATCGTTTTATAAAGAGCCTTCAATGTGGTTTAAAAGGGTTTGAATGATAACACGCGATTCATTAGTCCCACAGCTACTACCTGCTGCCCTCTTAGACTAAATAATCATGCGTCTACGCGATAACACGGCTGCATTTTGCTCCGTTCGTGCGTGTGAAAGGTTCGGCTGAAGTTGCACAAAAAGAAAAAGGAAATTCCTCCACCCTCGTGGAGAACTCGGACATTATCGATACGACAGGGGGAGGGATCGAGATGAAACCAGTTTGCATTACCTGGGCGGGGGTTCCCAGAAATCCTCCCCTGTGACGAAGTTCTCACCCGCATGCCCATATATGGACACGCCCGTGCGTAATTAGGAAAGGCCTACGTACGAGGGCTACGTTCTGTGCGTAAATGCACTGAAACCAGAATGTGCTTGTGTAAGGGTTCCTCACTGGGAGCTACAGTAACTGTCACCCTAACGACACGGTCGGAAAGATGTCGTTTTTTTGTCCTCCCCCCTCTTTCCTGTCGTTTATGTGCGTTCTTTGAGTTCTAATATGGACACTAGTGATCGATAAGTGTTAGACTGTATAGGCGTATATGACAAACACTCGAGATCAAGCTTTCATTTTCCGTTGAAGACACTTTACTTAAATACACGAGACAAATAAAAAAGACATTGTAAACATTGGACATCATAAGTTCGTCTGGATCAACCGGACAAACAAAATAATTTACACAATGAATAAATGCAGCGATGCATGACAATATCAGTTGCAAAAGTACAAAGAATCATTCCCATTTTCTACCATTAGTAAACCCGACTTATGGGCCAGTGCTCCCTATGTTGCTCAGTGTCTGCTCAGTCTGGATGCTGCCCTGGTCTCTTGGGTTGAATGGTCCTTTGAGCGGTGTCCAGCATCCGGAAGTACCATTTCAATCAGTCTCTTCACCCTTAACAGCCTACAGAGTTGTCTACACATAGCCCCCGGCCCCGTGTTGCTGACAACACACCAGCCGGTGTTCCAGTGCTGCGCATGCAGAACATGACTCCAGTGTTATTACTTTTCAGTCAGTTAGTGAGTCTCTGCTGTTTAAAACGCCTCCATCTTGCTCGTGAGCATCAGCTGACAGCCGCTGCTCACATGTGTCAGGACCTTCTGTTTGAGCTGGGCCACCTGGTCCCGCAGCACCGAGGCTGTGTTGGAGAGCCCCGCGTTGTCGTTCTTCAGAACCTTCACCTTCTCCTCCAGGCGGGCGATGCGCTCCAGCTTGCGTCGCCGGCATTTGGTGGCCGCCAGTCGGTTCCTCAGCCGCTTCCGCTCCGCCTTGATCCTCTCCTGGGTCTCCAAATCGATCGGGGACATTGGAGGCGAGCCGTCGCTGCTCAGGAGGTCGGGCACGGTCTGAGGTTCCTCTTTCAGAGCGAGGAGCCGCTGCGGATGGATTCCGGAGCCCGGCAGAGAGTGCTGGAAAGGGTGCGAGCCGTGCGTCGAGGTCTGCGGGTGGCTCTGCTGGTGCGGCGGCAGGTAGCTGATTGTGGCTGTGGGGTAGCTGGATGCGGAAGAGAGGCTTGTGCTCGGGCAGTAGGCGTTCAGTGTCGTGTAGATGGGAGGCTCCGGTTGCAAGGCGGAGCCGAAGACACTAGAGGCCGCCGCTGAACACGTCGTAACTCCACCGGCTCCGATGGACACGTTAGGAGGGGGCATCTGGTTCATCTTGTGCAGCTCGTCCAGAGCTTTTACGAACCCCTCGGCGAACCCCTCCTGCTCATCGGTGATGCCCCGGTTGTAGAAGTACTGGCCGGGGGTGGGAGTTGTGATCACGCCGTTACTGTTTTGGATGATGAGCCGCTCTAGCTCGGGGGATGCGAGCTTCAGGGACCCCACGTCTGGCTGTCCCCCTTGGTACAGGTCTGTCTCGGCTCTCAGCTGTGATTTCAGGTTGCGATAGGGCTCTGTCAAGTTCAAATTCATATTCTGCTTTAGCAGTTTGTAGTCGTGCATCGCTGCATCTGAGTGGCCGTAAGCCGAGAGAAACGAGTCGTCATGATAGAAAGGCTGTTCCATCTTTGTAGACATAAAGTCGTAGGAAAAAGAAGCTTACCAGCTGCTTACAGAAACACAGTCTGTGGATAATCAACAGAAATGTCAGAGTCAGCAGAGAGCATGCATCAATTCAGGCACTCGCCGCCTCTCTTAACTGTCCCACAATCAAAATGCAATTAAAATCACTCCAAAAAACAAAGAGTGAAAATCCAAGGTCCAACCAAAGCTGCCTTCAGTTCAGTGTCTTTTTCGTAAAGGTCTTTCCCAGTGTCTGGCTGCTGTTTCTTCTTCTTCTTCTTTCTTCGCAACCCAGTGAAGGAAAAGTTGTTGAACTCCCGTGAGCCGCTGCGTCGCTGTTGGCGCTTGTTGAGGTGTGTTGTCAGGCGGGTCGCTACGTGCTTTTATATATGCAAACACGCAGCGCAGGCGGGCCCGGCTCCGTGATTGGCCGGGAAGCTCGTGCGCCACGCCCACAGAGCGCGACGTCGGCTGACGCTAATGCCGGGAAGAGGCGACTGTAAACAAGCCTGTAGGCAAGAGAGCGCGGCGAGGAGGCATCGGAGGCAGCGGGGACCCGGCGTCAGACGGAGAAAACCCACCGCTTCTGCGTAAACACTCGCGCATGTAGGTTGAACGAGAGTTTGGGTGGACAGAGCGAAAAGGCGACGTTCCTCTGTGGGATTAAAATCAGTCATTCGTACGTTGTAACGCGGTAAAGAAGTGCGCCACTGCTAAACTACAACAGTTTGATGTGACAAGTGTTAAAACACATCGAAATCTGTTCATTTGGACCCTGGCGTCGGTCTCAGATTTAAATTATCGCCAAGCGTCCGTATAAAACGACAGTCTCCTCTGTTTATTATGATCCAACCTGTGGAGGAAGTCCTCGGTCCTTATTTGGGCAGGCTGACGTAGCAGTTCCTCTCCGGGAGAACCGGGAAGCCACGCCCACCTGGGCCTCACTCCAGCAGCTGCATTCCTGCTCCTGAGGGACTTTCTGCCCCGGGAGGGAGAAGTCAGCTCACTTATGTCCAGTTTCTAAACAATCTGGGTCAGAATATAATCTACACAGCCGACTTTAAAATCTGATTTATTCAAGTGACACACACACATGCCACCAGAGCCGAAAACTGTTGTCTGTGATCAGTTGCAGAGCAGTCTCCTACAGTATCCTGTCAGGTTTGTGAGGTGCTGCTGATGCTGGGCATGTAGCCCAGAGTAACCCTGCTTTGATCATGGGCGGCAAAGAGAGCAAACTTTGTCCAAGCCCAGTCAATTATCCCAAGCAAGGAGATTCATGTTCAGCAACTCATCCCTTTGATCTGCAAGGCCGCAAAAAATCACCTTTCATTTGGTCTTGCTTTACAAGTAGAAGAACTGAGGTTCAATCTCTAAGAGCGCAGTGCGCCGAGGAGGGAAATCTGATTCCTCAATAGTGCACCTGTTTCAGCTGTGGAGAAGAGAACCTTTGTCTCCTGTTTGTAACTCTTCAAACGCCCACACAAACACAGACAAATGCCTCCACCGATGTATCCCGTATCCCCCGCGCAGACAAAACAAGTCAGGTAGGATGCGTCGCCTCGGCAGGCGCTAGATCCTCTGGCTGCACCCGCGGGATGAATCTCTGATCGTGTTCAACAGCCGTTTATACCAGGAAAAGCATCAATAACAAATCTCTTGTTTATAGATGGCAAGCAGAGACGAGGCCTGAGAAGTATACATATTATAACTCATCAAAGACATATGGAAATACATCAGTCTAGATCAGTAACCACCCCACACACACACACACACATATCACTGTCAGATGAGTTCAAGCTCCATTTCATCGGTGCCATCCATCATCTCGAAATATGAGAGTGAAAGTGGATAGTGTTACTTTTTAATATAACATGTAATTCACTGCCTAAGTCAGTTTGGCCAAGGTTGCATTCTTACTACTGCCAATAAGGTCGACGAGGAGCAACTTCATATCATGTAGATTTAATAAAGATCAGCATCCCAACATGTTTTATTTTATGCTCATTAGTTGAGCTTCCCCCACCTACCCCATGAATTGGGAATCACTGGTCTAGTTAAAAAAAAAAACGGTCAAACAAACAAGAATCCCGTCATGTTTACATATTTCAAAACGAACACAGCCCTGTCTTTTGATTATTTAACCTTTGCTGTTCCCATCCACGAAATGTCAGCCTCTGTGTATCCACCGGAGGAGGGGGCCGGGCCCGAGCCGCCAACGTGTTTTCCCGTCGGCAATGAGGAGTCACTGCCGCCCTGTAACAACATGTACCTGTTGTAAAAAGCGTATACACAGATATTTGCTCAGACAGACCCTGTTATCATGTTCAGGCCTAAAGGTAACGCTGACTGTGGGACACAAGTCACTTAACATATTTTAAAACAGTCACAAAGAAGGAGAATACGAATGTGAGCCGTCGTGCACACGTCACAGGGAGAGCTAGCTGAAATCACCACTTTTAGGATCTCAGTGCCTGATTACAATAACCTCATGTCAGGTAATTCTCCGGCATGCAGAGTGACTATTTTAACTCTATGTCTTTTTGTCAGTATCCATGGGAATATGGATAAACAGGGGAAAACAACAGTTCCTGGCAGTGTTATGCCCCCACTTTGCCACCTCCCTTATAAATTCTATTCTCTGTGCAGCTGCCTGTTCCTGCTGCTGCTGCTGCTCCGCTCGGGTTTAGGTTTTATTCAGCGCTGCGGTGGAGGTTGACCACAGTCCTACTGACTTTTTGGCAAAGCGCAACAGTATAGGGTCCAGAGTGGTGAGTGTTTACGGGAACACTCGTGAGGTGGCACTGTGCCATCCTGCCAAATGTTAGTCAGAAACACTCGCGTTACCCAAGCAGTGGCAGAGACAAACGGTGTGTCACACACTAATATGCAATATTGTTTTTGTTATGAACGGTGGTGCTGTAAATTTTCAACAGATTCACTTCTGGACACCGACATGTGGCGGATAAACGTTTCAGTTATCAGGTTTCAGCTTTTGCAAAAAAAAAAATGTTGCAGACGTCTTAGTCACATCTAGATTACTCACACCTCTGTTTAGTCTGTTTAGATTTAGTGTTGTTCTGTGTGCTCAAGTACAGCAATGCCCGAAATTGAGTTCTGCTTTTTTATTCCCAGTAACCACTCTAAGATTTTGTGTTGATATTTTTTTTTTTCTCATGCATATTTCAGTTGGGCAAACTTTCAGAGTTCCAGAGCAGGACGAGCTGCCTGGCAACAGGCTCGGTCTAAACAGCCGGGATCACATGGACCGGTGCCAGAACCAACGGAGTGTTACCTGCCCTTGTTCCTGAGAAAGGCCAAGCCTGAGGGAAGAAGGAAGCTGTTTTCCGTAAGTAAGATTATGCAAAGGCTGTGTGTCTCTATGTGTGAATGAGCACGTATATCTTTTAGGGTGGTGCGATCAATGGGCGTACAATTTATTATTTATTTTCTGACCATAGTGTGAACATCTGCGCGAAGGGAGGCGAAGGGATATTCATTGTCTCCCATGTTTTATTTTGGTCATCCATGAAGTGAGTTATTAGACACATTTAGCTTGAATTTATGTGCCTTCACTTCCAAAACAAGTAGGAAATGGTTTAAGATGTGTGTGACAGAGCATTTTGAAATGCACAACCAGCCTCACTCACACAATGTCACCAATTCCTACGCACAACAGAAAATCCCCTTAATTTCCTCACCCTATGGATTCTGTCTTTCAACAAAGCAGGCTTTCACAGTAAGGTGCTTATGGTGAGGACTGAGCTCCTCTCACCTCCTCCTCCTCTCAAACCGTCCCATTGTGCCTCGCCACCTCTGCACAACTCTCCTTTTGTCAGCGCTGGCCAGCAGCCCGCCCGTCGTCTGCTGTGCCACAGCGCTGGGCCCTTTCGGTTGGCAGGCCTGCCCCATCTCTGTGA
This sequence comes from Psettodes erumei, assembly GCA_016785225.1. Classification (NCBI taxonomy): domain Eukaryota; kingdom Metazoa; phylum Chordata; class Actinopteri; order Pleuronectiformes; family Psettodidae; genus Psettodes; species Psettodes erumei. The sequence goes on along the minus strand of JAFBJZ010000776.1, from coordinate 1,045,788 downwards.
CTCAGAGCGGCCGGGGCAGGCGGGAGGCCAATCAGAGGTCACCGCCCTGAGCTCCCTCCTCACATCTTTCCCCAGAGTCTTTCCCCTGACCTTCGCAACTCCTCCAAACACCCACTCAGCAGAAAAGAGTCGCAGCATGCACGGGGCGAGCGGGCGGGCAAGGGCCAAGAGAAAGACGAGCTCAGTCAGATGAGGTTTGCTTGTGAAGTGCCCTCTTGACAGAGCGGCTGACTCCTTCATTTGGACATAATGGGGCCTCTCATCCATAGCGTCGCTCTTCTCCTTTGTGACTGTGGTCACTATTGCCGGGCCTATTAATAGAGTGATCCATCATCATTTACATCAGCATCATCCTCCTTGTCAACATCACATGATGCTCGGCCCGATGCTGTTTTCCTCCGCTCCGCTCTGTAAAATTTCCAAGCGTTGTCGCGTTAACGCTTCGGCACCGACCTCAACCTTTTGTGTGGCGCTAATTTGAAGGCTGAAGTTCATGAGCTTTCTGATCAGAGATGCTTGATTGACTCAGAGTCTGACATGCATCTGTGCGTCTAATATTGCATGACAGCTTTTTCTTTTCTTTTTTTTTCAGGAACTGAAACTGTGTTGCACTGAAACACCCAGGCCCCAATTGTACAAGGACATATTTATAAAGGACATGTAGAATGGTTGTAGAAGCAATCTATATTTAGATTATTAGCGTGCTGGTTATTTTTATAGGCCTATTTGGCTTTCTCTCTTTGTTATATCTGTTATACTAAATGTCTATTACAGGCTAGGCTGTCCAGAATGATGAGTTAAAATACCAAGGAAAGTAAATATTTAATTCTCCACCTCCCATTGGAATGATAATCCCATCCAAACAGGGCTTCTGTCCTGTTGGATTTTTTTTTTCAAGAAAATATTTATACAGCTTTAATGCTGTGTAGTTTGCCAAATTGCAGGACTGAAATGGCGAACAACACCAGGCTTACAGATGTAGTATACTAGCCACATAAAAATCAAAACACTGCCAAAGCAACATTTAAAAAAAAATCAACTTGCTAATCTTATGTGAGGAGATAGTGGGAGAGAAGACTGCGCCTACGCCCATGCCCTTGGCAGCGCACAACACAGCGGAGTCCAAATGAGAGGCAGCGGAGAATCTGTACATCTCTCATCTGGAGACACGTTTTTTCATCAAATGTCACCGAAATTTTTCCTGCAGCTATTTTTCGTGGCTGCCATTTTCCAAAGCAAAGTTCAAACCTGTGATCATTTTAGAGTAAAAAAAAACGACAACTTGTCCCTTATCAATCCCCCAGTAAGAGACCAGTGTGAGCGTCAGGGCTCGTCACAACCTCATGCATAGTTCTTTATGATAAAAGGCGGTGGGGGGGGGCGGCTCCATGGTGTCATGCACAGTGCTGTCCATGACCATGGTCCCACGTCCGTCCTACTCGGTGAACCTGAAGCGGCCCGTGATGAGCCGTGAGTCAGGTGGCCGACTGGAGCTTCAGGGGGCAGCAGCGCTCGCAGGCGTCGGGCCACGTTCAGAAAAAGACTGTTAGTCCGTCAAAAGTGTGAGTCAGTGATGTTAGCGCCAGAGGTCAACATGTTTGGCTCTGTGTGCTACATCGTCTGTCCTGTCCTCCTCCTCCTCGCTCCTTCCCTCCTTCCTTCCTTCCTTCCCTCCTTCCTTCCCTCCTGCTCTTGTTCATTACGCTGTAGTGCAGTAGCATACAATCACGGTAATGAATGCAGAATGTGCTCTTAACGATCTCGCCCTATTCAGAGCTACATGTTAAAAGCTGGGGAGCCTGTAGCGCAAGAGGACATTTAGCGTTAACGGAGGGGAATGCGGGGGTGAGGCTGTTGTGGCATGAGAGAACAATTGGCTCCAGATCTTTCCTCTGTGTGTGTGTGCGTCTCAGGGGAGGAGGGCAGGGATTTGAGATAGCTGACATTTTATTCTAACAGTCTTGAAGTGGCAAATAAAACATTGCCTGAATTCCTCCTCTCCACCCAAGGCTGCGCACATTTGATCCCAGTGTGTTTGGCATCTGCCCCGCTACTTTGAGATTTGCTTTGAGTGGGTCTCCTCAGTTATGGTTTGGCTCAGTCGGGCAGCCACATGGTGAAAACATGGCTTTGGCTTTTATTAAAACGAAATGCCCCCAGAGTACTGCAGTGTCAGCCTCAGTAGAGCTCATGATCTGGGGTTTTTACAATAATATAAATCATCGACCCGAGCAGTTGTTTCCCTCCGTGGAGGATTGTGCCAGATCAGGCGGTCCTGAGCAGCTGCCCAATCGTTTTCCGATCTCGGTGCAGCCCACATCATTTTGATAACCCATAAAATCCTCTTTATCAGAAATCCTTGTTTGTGTACGCCTTACCAAACTCCCTCTTTCCTCTTTGCCTGTCAGCAGTTTTTTTTTATTGTCTGTGTTGAGTCTCTTCTTCGGTCTTCAGTGTCTGCTCCACTTCCTGGTTTCCCCTCCCAGTCCGAGTCCGAATAAACTCAGCGGAAACTTTGCATTGCTAGACACCAGGACGTCACACTGAAGGTCGAGTCAGAGCAGGGAATCCCTTCAGGGGGGATATGAATGATGGGAAGGTCACGACCTCGACGGGAGGTTCGTCACTGGTCGGTGAAGACACAGAGGTGCAGGGTTCAAGGCGATGACAGTGGAGTGATTAAGTTTGAAGCTACGCTACACACACACACACACCCTTAGACCTCATAAAGTAATATAAACAAACAGGAGTATTATAACACACATGTGCTATTACTCACTTTATTATTGTGCAAGTGCCTGGGCCCGTGTCACAGAAATCTACAGGGATTTTCTCAGGTTAGAGATAGTTCAGAGAAAAGGTGCATCGCCAGCTGTTTTCTGGGGGCAAACACTCACATGCAGGTTTTACCGTCAACATGAAAGACCGCAGATTTTTTTGGACTTTGTCTGCGTCTGCAACTCCTGTTAAGCCTCGGGGAGCGTATGCGTGATCCTGTAACTGAGAGCCATTCCCGACGCCCGGGACCTGGCACGTCTTAAACAAGCCTGGACACAGACGCCCTCGAGTGAATCAGTGCGCCTGGAAAAAAAAAATCATCCAACACCCCCACAAACTCCCACATATTTTATCCACTCACACACACACTGCACTCCACTCTCGCTCATACTCTTACTCACATATGTAAATGCACTTTTGCTGGTGCACCACCTTGTACACAGCTTGTACTGAACACACACACACACACACACACACACACACACACTCCCAGTGCCCCGTGCCTCAGCTCAGCCTGCTATCAGACATGTTTTTGTATCTCTGCTCAGCTGACAATTATTGTTTGCGTGTTTCTGCACCGGGATAATGATCTTGTGCAGAATAGATGCTGAGGTTGGTATTAAGAGCAGTCTGCAGGTTCTTTTGGGTGGAGGCAAGTTGAGACAACCACAGGCAGCACAATTAGCAGTTTGTGGTCTGTTATGTGGCACACTAATTACCTCGCGTTTAATGTAGTTTACCTTAAGTAGTAGATTTAGGAAGCCCTGCTCCAAATATAGACTCTCGCTGGGCAATTTAGGAGTCTTCTTTGGTCACAAATTACTGTTTAATTGTTTTCATGGCAGAGTTGTTTACTACTGTTTCAAACAGAGAACGTATCTGGCTCGATTTGGGGAGTTTGCAACCAGTCGCAACTTGAAGACGACACTGAGAAGTTGTATGATGTAGTCTAAAAATACAGTTTGACATTTTCAACCTGCACAAACTGAACCCTCCCAATTATTAAAACATGTGGTTGTAAACGGGCTGCCACCAAAACATGGCTCCTAATGCCACTTATGTGGCATTAGAAGTCTTCAAATAGTTTTCCCTGAAGTCAGGAACAAACAACACCCCCCCCTTCCTATCTCACTCTGAAAGTTTGTACTTAGTCATCTTCACGGTGCCTGTCAAACAGTTCACTGCTTTGTCATTCCTCATTACCCGTGTCGGTCTGGGCAGAGTCAGACGTGTCTCCATAACTATCACATTTTACCTCCGTATTAAAGAGAAGTCCGTTGTGCCACCTTTTTGCAGAGAAAAAAAACACGTTTGTTAGCTGAACATATGGTTCCGATGTTGTTTGTCACATGATAAAAGGTGACACGCAGGACCCGGCCTTTCCCGTCGTGGCTGGTCACGTTTTTCGAAGCGCAGGATTTTAACGGAGGCGCCACAGAGCGCGAGGACAGAAATAGCTGAACAATACCTCGCGGCTCGATGCTCACATCCATAATGACCCCAGCTTTGTGATTGAAGAGGCCCCTGTAAAAGGCAGAGCAGGTGGAAGTGTAGGTGGCCCCCCCTCCCTCGCGCTGCATATGCGCACACACATTCAGGCACAGTTAGTGTATGTGCAGCGGCTGCTCACTCCCTGGTTTCTCTCCAACACTCACTCACAGATAAGCACATATAGCGGGGAGGTGTTTATCAAGGTGTGGTTACCAGACACTCCACACACACACACACACACACACACACACACACGTTGAGTGGTTACAATTAATGTTTCACATGGGGAAACGAATCAATCTATTTCTGGGTCACAGTGTGACTTTTGGGGGCACTTCAGTGTGATTAAATCTCCAATGAGTCCCCATGAGACTGATGGTAATCACTCTAAAACTCTAACTGCACTTGTGGCCCAGCTCATTCTATTTAACATTTTACAGGCGTGCGGTATTGGTTCATCTCGGCTCGAAGCGGCAGTCATTTGCAAAGATTGGCTCGTAAAACCAAGCAGCTGTCGGCAGCCGTCGACTTTCTCTTCTGCTCTGAGTCATAACGAGAGTTGTACTCTCATCCCATTGACGTCGTGAGACGACGACGCGGTGCAGTTGACTGTTTGAGAGTGCTGCCATTCAACAATTTGAGACGCTGCAACGCCCCGTGACTCGAAAGATTCAAGTGGGTTTCGGTGTCAGATGTAAAAGAAACTCAAAGTGCACACATGGCTGGGATGTGCACCGTCGGTTGGCTTTGTCCTTATCAAGCCCTCGATAACTGACTTACCAGCTCAGCCTCTGCAGTTACACACAAACCCCTGTTCCAACTGTGTGTGTGTGTGTGTGCGTGCACGCGCGCCCATCTTTCATTTGATGCTATCTGGCTGTAACCTCTGCTGAGATCACAAGCATTCAAAATCCGTGACTCAGAAACAGTCTTGGCATCCGATCCTGAATATACGTGGATGTGTGCGCGGCGGTTCAGCGTTGAAATGGAAAAGTCACTTTGGTGTTTAAGTGTGGAATTGGATAAGTAGCTTGGTTTCTTTGTGCGCACCGACAGATGAGCGTGGCTGTTGTGTGTAGATGATTGCATGCAGGTGGATTCACTCCAACTCTGCCGAGTGGGACTGAAAACTCACATGCGTGTGCACGCACACACACACACACACAGACGCACACTTGCACTGGTTGTCACCCCTATCTGCTGCTTTCTCCCTCACATCTGCACATACTGTGCACAAACACTCACCAGCCATACACCCACATACACCCTGCTGGTACTTTGTTGGACCCCCTTTTGCCTTCAGGACTGCCTGAATTCTTCGTGGCGTAGATTCAACAAGGTGTTGGAAACATTCCACAGAGATTTGGGTCCGTATTGACATGACAGCATCACGCATTCCAAAGGTGCCCAAACTGTGCCCCACACATTACAGCACCACCAGCCTGAACCGTTGATACAAGGCAGGATGGTCTGTGCTTGTTGCTGATACCAGTAGATCAGCTGTTTCTCAAATACTCAGACCAGTCCGTCGAGCACCAGCCAACATGCCTAGTTCCCATTCTGAAGCTCAGTTTGAACTTCAGCAAGTCGTCTTCACCACGTCTAGATGCCTAAATGCATTGTTAACAAGCAACAGGTGCTCCTAATAAAGGTGAGTGAACACTTGCTGATCTGGGCAAAATGTTGAATACATGGCTGGCGACTGACAACGATTTTCATTGGAATGCAGATCTATATCATCAAGTGATATAAAATAGACCAGTATGAAACCACATCACAGGGCCACATACGCTGTTGTTTTTGTAGGAACAAGACAAAGTTCCCCGGAGCACAGGAAGTGATGCTTGTTGATATATTTCCACGAATGGCACTTCAGCATGTGAAGAACAAAAATTGCAAGGAGAAGGACGTCAAGTGTGGCACAAAAGATTTTTATCAGACTCTAAATGTCAGAGGGTGAAAAAGATAAAAAGCTGCATGAACACAGTCACCGGCTCTTTAGCTAAGAAGGGCAGCGCTCGGACGAACAGAGAGGGCGCCAGGCTTCACCTGAAATAAAACACATAAAGATTAAAGCAATAATTCCACGTTTTGAGAAATATGCTTCGTTGCCTTCTTGCTGAGTGTTAGTATGGTAAATGCAGGTAAAAGGCGTTAGCTGAGCTTAGCATTAAAGCTTGACGAAGCTAAACACTTTAATTCAGGTTAACGACGGGTCACATGACTACCTGCATGTGAAGGGGGTCTTTTGTAGAGACTTATCAATTATTAGTTTTTCATCGCAGCAGCTGTTTTTGGTGGAAAAAGTTCTGAAAACCTGCTGTCTGCTCACTTCCTGTCCAGCACCATGCCAGTGTCAGTGTCTCTGGTGCTGAAAAATCAGTTATTTCAGGTTTAAACACTTTTTTTTAACCACACCTTAAGCGTAGTTTATGTAAAACACTGTTTTACACACTTTTAAAATGTTGGCAGTGGCACCGACCTTCGCTCCCTGTTTGCTCCACTTGTTTGTTGTTGTTCCCAGTTTAACTATCCTTCTTTACAACATGCACCTGCACTTCAGCTCCCTCAAATTAAAAAAAAGCCCAACCTTGCCCACTATCTTTGCCCCCACCCCCCACAATAACACAAACCACCTCTCCAATAGCCTTGATCAGAGGCGCCATGTGCCCACAGCCACATTTGCTCACAGCAGGAGCGGCGTTTCAGGCTGATGCGTGCGTGAGTGCAGCCACTTAAACGGAGCCATTCAGAGCCATGTGGACCCAGCAGGTGCCTCTTCTCTGCACGTACAAAAAAAACCCTAAACAGCCCCTCTCTGAACTTCTTCATCCTCCTCCCTCTTCCCCTCGCTCGCCGGCCATCCACCCACATCTGCGTGTCAATTAAGAAGGATCAGAGAGCCGAACAATGTCCTGAAGCAAATCATCTGGAGCGTCAGAGCTAATCACATTAGCACTGACTCCTTCGTGCAGGTTGGCGCGCTCGCTCAGCTGGCCGAGCGTCTCATGTGGTAACGAATGGATGTTATCACACGCCTGTCAGATGCTTTTCAACTCCCACCTCGGCGAGAAGGAAGCCGTATTGAACATAGACCCAATTAGTATCGACTGCAACACGCGCGTCACTTTTTCATTCAGCTGTGCTCGCTGCAGCACAGTCCCGGTCGTGTCCCGACTAACCCCTGCCTGTCCCTCCTCAACAGACCTGACTTCCTGCGCTGCTGCGGTGCGAGGTTTTCACACAGGAAGTTGAGGGGGAAGAGAGGATGTTCGACTTCTGATCACATCCTGTGGTCGTGTGTGTGTGCGTGTCGTGCCTGTTAATTATTTCAGTGAAAGATGTAAATGATAAAGGAGGAGCTTAAACGTGTGTGATAGGAGCCACCATCCAGCGCTGCCATTAAGTGACACTCATCTGATTATTAGTGTCTCATTTTCCACCGGTCAACCTTTCCAGCTCCTGCCATTTTGTCACGACTGTAAAAACAACACTGCACTTTGAAGGCTGTAATGTAAAGCGTTACGCTTCCAGGTTAATGCACATATCATTGTATGCTGTGTACATACACTTACACATCACTATTCTCAAGTAAGCAATGATTTGTGTGTTATTAGTTAAAATCAAGTATGTTTGTTTTGGAGATTTTTAACTTAGATGAAGACAAGTTTATATGTAAATTCACGTTAGTGTACAAGGAGTTGCTGTAGCAGCAGGGCTCCAGGGACCGACTGAAACATCTGCTGGCTATGACATGACATTTAGTTCAGGCGTTCATGTTGCCCAGAGGATGCATCATTCATCGATCCCCTGACTTTTTCTTTTCGTGCCGCCGCGAAGTGAACATCGTTATCTCTCATCTCACGTTAGCGTTGCCATCTTGAGTACATTAAAATCGAAATATTCACAGACAATCAAATGAGCCCACAGCTGTGCAACAGCTTAGGATAAAAAAAAAGTAGAGCTATCACAACAATCGCTATCAGACAGCAGGAAGAAACAAACAAAGCGAGACAGACGGGCAGAAATGGAGACAGACGGGCAGAGACCCAACGAGAGGAGCCCGACAGGAAGGATACCGGCCCACAATGGCTCGTCTGCCGGGCAGCCTGAATAACTACTGGAGAAATAGGAAAAGCAGCATGAAAAGAAAGGAAGCAAAGGAGCCACGGGTTCAGACAGTGCGCAGACCTCAGACTGGAAGCTTTTGCACAGTTTCCACTGAAGTAGCTTTTATTTCTCCACCAGTGCCGCTGTTGGTGAGCGGGGCTCGAAACACCAGGTCTGAAAGGTCAGGCTTTTTTTTTTGCCTGACAAAGGACCATTGAGTCAGAGGTGATTGTGTAGCGCTGCCTGCAGATGATACTAGAGGGTTTTACAGGAATGTCAAGAATGTCTGTTTTAATGTATTGTTGTTTGTTCGTGCATTTCTGCCACTGTGTGTGTGCTCACGGGGGAAAACGTGTGTGGGTGTACTCTAAGCCCTAGGAATAGCATTTGCGTCGTAAATGCTCCGTTTAAAACAATCAATATCCACTCCAGTTGATACATGATAAAAGAGTGCGAAGTGTGTGGTTTGATGTGTTGTCTGTGTGTGTCTGTGTGTGCGTGCGTGTGTGCTTGCGCCCTTACATGATGGGAGCCCTGATGCGGCAGGGTGAGTATGCGTGAGCGTGTGTGTGGGCTGCAGGGGCCACCCTCTGATCGTCTCCTTGGCAGCCGCTGTGCTGAAGTGCTCTCTGGGTGCTGAAGAGGCCTCCCAGAACGAGAACACACACACACACACGCACACACACACACACACACACACACACACACACACACACACACACACACACACACACACACACACACACGCACACACTCCAAAACTCTTTATCAGAGCTGACAGCCTCTTTTCCTTTCGCGTCCACACTTGGAGCAGCATAGCCTAGATGCATCTCCGCATGTTATGATGCACACGCACACATCCATGTATGTGCGTACACATGAACCCAACCCAGCTCCCTCCCTCCCTCTCCCCTTCGCCTCCCCTCTTGTTTGATGTGGTCTTTGGAGAACCATGTTTAAAAGAAATTCTTCTCCGGCTTTGAAGCCGCTCTGTGTTTCCCACTCTCTCTCTGCCGCGCTTCCTTTTATCTTCTGATAGTGTGCGAGTTGGGAGGGAAACGGGCCGGCGTGGAACAAGATATTTGCCCCATATACGCTATTTACCATGTGTCGTACCTGTGAACTTGAGACGCCTCTCGAATGGGAGCTATTGTTTTCTAGAAGACAAGGGTACACCCCCCCTCTCTTGCCAAAACACTGCGGTCGCTCTCGACAAGAGCTCCTCTTTAAACAAACGCCTCAGGAGTAAAGTTTTGATGTCATTCCAGGCATTTATCAAACGTTGTTTGTGAGGGGCGCAGCACCCAGCCACGTCTGGTATGCTTAGACAAATATGCGAGGTGTCATTGCGGCTTCCCGCCTCACAAAGACACAATTACTTCAAAGCATTCATCTGCAGCTAAAGACTTTTAGCTCCACTCACACATATAAAAAGTCGCTCACGAGCGGAGTGGAAAACTTTCTCCTGCAATGTGCGAGAACAAACGATCCGCTAATGCTGACGTGCCCCTTTTCGGAGATGAGGAATTACAACACGCGCTTTGCTTTGATAGGTTAATGAGATATTAAATGCATCGCATGATGCAGATGTTGCAACCGTGCGATGACTGTTTCCAGTAAATTAGGGTGTTGAGCAAAAAAATCCCAGCTGGCTAAAGACAACACAGCTGCAGTAAGCGAATAAAACTGTTGAGCCGACGTCAGGTTGAGAAATCCGCGGTGGTTTAGTATCTCTCAGCGAAACGTAAAAATGAATCTCCTCCATGTGAATTAACTTTTATTTCAAACGCTGATTGAGAAGTAATGTGTGCAGTGTTCATACATCGGGCTTCATTATGCATGTCTCTATCGTTTAATCCTCTATCCTGGTCTAAAACACCGTCGACCGGTAATTACAGAAATAGCCTGTGTTGGTACAAGGACTCTTGGGTCTCATTTGCTGCAGCTGACTTGCACTGACCCGCCTCACCGCAGTGAGCTCAGTTCATCTCAGAGGTCGGCGGTGCCCACATCAGTGTTTACAGATCGCACACGCCGCAAATTATTAATTATCATCTGCGTGGGCTACGCGAAACCGGACAATGTTTGTGCATCGTTACCAGAGGAATATTATTTACGGCAGATGCGGGACGCTGGAAAACGGGCTGATTTGTCAAAACTGCGCTGCCAGAGTTGCTTTGTTCTTTTGCTCATGAAAGGAGGCCTCTCAAACCACCGTCCTGTAATTAGTCATCAGTTACAGAACAACAATTTTGAACCGTGGGGTCAGGTGATTTCCGATCTGTCGGACACGCTGCAGTTAAAATTAAAAATAGCATGCTTTTTTCCAGACTTAGCCGCTGTAGCTAGGCGTGGCCGGCTCTGTCAGGCCTCAGATTCACGGGGAACATGGGGAACATCACCTTTCGATAGCTCAAGTGCCAGCGGATTGTCTGCGTTAATGCAGGCTGCTAATGTTAGCGTACAGAGCAGTAAGGGCAGGGCGGCCTGCTATGTGGGGTGACAGGTTACAGTAGAAATATACCGGTTAGATCGCTGGACGCTACAAATGTGCAGAGCAGGAAGCCCGTCGTGGCTTGGCCTGTCACACAGTTCACCGGGTGGGTGTTACCTCATCACCTTATGTTGTCAACATGAGGTGATGAATGTTAGGATGTTACTGCTCCCTCCTGAATGTGCCAGTTGCTTCTGAGAATGGAATAGATGGAGATTTTAATAACAGAGCTGCTCCTGGATGCTGCTGCTCTTCCGAGAAACATCACGGAGGTCGGACCAGCGAGCATGACGTCCACTTCGCGACCGCTTCCTTGTCGTTAGTGAGCTGGCTGCCGCCGCCGCTATCACCCCCCCACCCCCACCCCCTTCACCCTTCCTCCCTGGCAACACGGACAGACAAACAGGAAGCAGCTGTTGCCAGGGAAACAGCCAGAAGGTCTGCAGTGCTACAGTGTGGCAGAGAGCGCAAGTGAGGTAAGAGAAGAGAGAAAATGTGGATCGCTGTGGTGGTGGAATCTAATTAGACTGTGACAGAGGATAAAAAGGGATATTGCCGGCTTCCAGCTTGCGTTGATGGAGTGAGAAAATGTGCGTTCAGCGCGCGTGCACTCTCATTTGCGCAGATACTGTACCTGCGTCGGAGCCTGGGAATAGGCCGACTGACGCACGGAATGACAGACAAGCTTTGGAGCCCTGGCAACCCTGCTATTTCTTCCTCCCCGTCGCCCTCCTCTCCCTCCCTATCTGCCTCCTCGCACACCCCCACACCTCCTTCTCATCTCCCATCCCTCTGCCTCCTCTCCTCGCCATCTCTCCTCCACGTCTGTCCTCTCCCTCGGCATAAAGCGATTGCGTATGGATCGTCACATAATCCGATTCTGTCTCTGAGAATAGCTTTGCCTCCGGGGGCCTCTCGTTTCCTCCACAATGTGAATTTGGATCATTTATCCATATAAATTAACAGCGTGAAACCAGAATCATTACATTAGTATTCACCGTGCTGCTGCAAAGGCTCACTGTGGGACTCAGTTTCACGGAGGCTGACGCGGCTCTCACCTGTGCAGTGGTGTTACGAAGTGGAAAGTCTGGTTTTTGGATCAACATTAAAGAACTTGCTGGCTCCTCTGGGTCTTTACTCAGCGGTGACATACAATGCGAACCTCTCTGAGCTAATTTTAAGGCCACCTGACTTTGATCTCGTGCCGAGAAAACAGACGGGAATCTATCAAGAGCTACCCACTTTAAAGCTTTTCATGGTTGGGCATGCACACACACACACACACACACACACACACACACACACACACATTCGGAGAGAACAAACAATGGATGTGTGGGATCAGATTGCACAGACTGGAATGCCAAACACAATGCATAGTTTCTCACCTTATCTCTAATCTCATATCTCCATGTCACATATTATTTTCAGTAATTCAACTGTATTATCTATCACTGTTACATAAATGACTGAGAGTTGTTCTACTGTGCGGCTCCTGGATTTTTTTCCCTTGTCTTGGCAAACAGCCGTCTCCTCTCTTTGAGTTTTTCCATCCTTCCCTCAAACGGTAGTCGACCATACTTTCATTTTCACTCCCCTCGTCCTGGTCAGTGTCTCAAAGCTTTCGCAGTGAATTTACAAATACGGGTCCTGAGTGCTACAGCTTCTGTTGCACGGTGCCGAGTCCGATACGCTCTTCTGTAGCGTGAGCGATTTCGTGCGAACAGATTTAGGCGATGCACTGGGGCTTGGACAAAATACATGAAACATCCTCACAATATCACACCATCACAATCTGTGGTTTCAACAACACTTCCAATGTAGTGGAACTGAGCTGCCTGTTTGATGGTCAAGCAGCTGGAAACTCCCTCTGCCCCCGCTTTCTGACGTCAGATTGGAGGGTGGGGCGGCGGGTGCTGAGTGTCCAACAGTTTCTGTCAATTTCTGTCGCTTCATGCCGGTAACCGGCCCGCTGTGCAGGGGAGAGAAAGTACCGTAAACTTAGTTTGAACTTCTCCCTCAACCTTTCTTTTTTTCATTTGTGATGGGGACAACCCAAATTCAACATCATGAGTCTGAATACAAACGCCACAATCTCCACATTTAGACCGTGCTGTCTGTCCGACAATCAGACATCACGTCTTGTGAACTGCTGGTTTTTGAGCATAACCTGACCCTCAGCTAAATGCTAGCACAGCAGCATGCCCACGATGACAATGCTAACGATGTTTAGCAGTTATAGCCATATTCACAACATAAAGTACTAAGTACAGAGCAAAGTTTAGCTAACGTTATGTCTTTGGTTTGCTTTGTTCAGAGGCAGCTCTTGGTCTAACACAGAGTCCATTCAGTTTTCTACATGATCCTGGTGCAGGACTATTTCTGAGGGATTCTTCTCCATAGCAAGATTGGATATATTTTTCACATTTTTAGTCATGACTCCATAAATACAGGTATTTGAAATAAGTGGTGCTACCCAGTTGCTGAGTGGTAGCTTTCTCGTTAGTTCTGTATTTGGTCATAAACCACAGTATTAAAAAAGTTTGATGTGTTGACCTTGTCACAATTCATCTTGAGGGGGACATGAATGCCTGTAAGTTTTATTACAATTTAACCAATAGTTATTGAGATGTTCCAGTCTGGACTGAATGACCAACACTACCATCCCTACAGCCTTGCTGCTAGCATGGTTAAATATCAGCCTCTAACATGTCTGTCACTATGTTGACCAAAAGCCTCACAAAGGCAACATTTAGAGCAGATCATTGTAATGTGAAGGAGTTCACATTATTCTGTCCCCTGCTGTTCCTGTTTTCTGCCGTGTAGTTACCTCTCCGCGGCGTTCGGTTGATGCAACACGACAGCATTGTGATTATCTGGAATTATTGACACTGCCGAAGCAGGAGATTTCAAAAGCTGACTCATCAAGTTTAAGTTGTGTACGTCAATGACCGATGTTGCTCAATTATCTCAAAAACCACAAACCAAGGAAGCTGTGGCTTCACTGGCGTTCAAGTTTGTGCAAACTACAATGGGAGGAGATCTGTAAGAGATGCAGGGTAAAGTTAACATTTTCCATAAAGAAATAATAAATGATAAGAAAAAGGAGAACGTCTGGACGTGAGTCATGAAGCTGCCACTTGTTTGTTTTGTTTTGTTTTTTCCATTGAAAGAAGGTGGTGTGTTGAACATGTGGTCATGTAGTTTACAGTAAGTTTTTTTTTTCTTAATCAAACATAACTAACTGACCTCAAATGCTGTACATGCAGCACAGAGTGAATTTATCCATTCATTGTATTATGAATTAATGTCTCTAACGTATGTGCACATACGTTACGCATACGGTGGCGTAATTCCTTTTGACTAAGCTGAAAACAATCTTGATTAAAAAGAAAAAAAGAGAGTGATGACCTGAAATGATGATAATAAACCACTGTATCATGTTATAGCACCGCCTCTTTTCAATGCTGCGACTCATACCTCCTCAACACCCAAACAATCATGGGTGGCTCTGACCTTAACCCACAAGTTATTTTTGCTTACTTCTGACACCAAGCCTGCTAATAATAATCCAAACGAAGGAAGTGACATGGTTCTGTTTTAAAGTTAACAGAATGAAATTCAAGAGAAGTTCATCCGAGACATGAGATAGATGTCACGTACTGCCCTTTTAATTTCATCAGATGACCATATACAGAACATGCATGACGAAAATAAATAGCAATAGAAACCATCTGAACACAGAAATACCATAAACTTAATCTGAGTGGAGATATGTTTGTGACATAACCAGAGAAGGAACTGCACTTTGGCGACACTCGAGCACAACTGTGGCCTTTTTACACACACAGGACTGAAGTGTTTACTTTCTCACACCCAGTTCTTGGGTTTGTACTTATTTATTTACATTCGTCTTCAGTGAGACGACGCACTAAGTGGGTTTGGCGCTACAATCAATCCACACTTAAATTCCCTCTGTGCAGTCTGTGCCAATCAGACATTGTTGATACTGATACTGTACTGTTAGTCGCCTGTATTCATTTTAACTTTTTTTTACTAATTATTACTAATTATTATAAATATTGTACAGACACTTACAGCACTTGGTAAAGGTTAAGGAAATGGTCTGGTTTAATACAGAAAAATAGTTTGAAGTGACTTCAGACACAACATGTTTATTTGTATTTAACCCAAACCACCATCTTTCCCTCACGTTAACCAGAGAACTTTTGTTGTCTGAACCTAACCACAGACGGGACTCATGAGCAAGCGCTTCTCCAGCTTTGCCGTATGAAGTATCTGATTTTATTGGCTGGCTCAGAATCAGACAGGTTTTAGAACAATCGCCTGGGCAGACCAACATGGAAGCGTTTTAAAATAGCCCCCGCTGATTTAAAAACTTACTGCGAGATTAATTATCTCAAGCAAGTTTCAAGTGTTGCTTTCAAGTGAAGACAGGTTTAAACGGCCTCCATAACTCACTGTATCCGTGCTACCTGTATGGCTCTGAGAATGATCTTTGTTTTCAGCCTGAGAGGGACCTCACAAGCAGGACTGTTCTTCAGCGATATTACTCATGCCAGGTGAAAACTCCTCTCTCTTTCTCTTTCAGTGAGTGTGCTCAATGACCCAATCAGAGCCTGCGCTCCCCTTCTTGACCTGAAGGACCACACGGGCGTCAGACCACCGCCACCATGAAGTCAGACCACCAGAGATGAGATGAAGAGAAGTGCAACATGAAAGAAGAGAGAGAGAGAGGTGAGAAGAAGTGCAGAGAGGAGTCTGGAGACGAGAACAACTGAAAAAAAAAAAGCAGCCAGGCGGAGAGCGGTTGGGGAGTGAGCGTATGAAATCTAGATACGGGCACAGGGACAGACCCGGCGGTTCATGGTGCACCTCCCGAACAACGCTGCTCACCCGCCTGTCTAACCACAAGGCAGTGAAGTTCTTTATTTCCTCTTCAGACGGCAGACAGCGAGAGCGTTCATTAATAATGTTCGCAGCATATACAGTACAGGGCCTAAGGGTCAGTTGAAACTTATTGCGTGTGAACGTGCATTTGTTGCCGTCGTGTGTGTTGTCATGAGTTTATCAGGGCAGGGCTATGACAGACGGAGAGAAATCCCCGTGGAGGCATTAAGGGAAGTATTGTTTTCGCCCTCACATGGCCGTCAATCATCGGATGTCCTTGATTTCAAACCGTTGCCACCACTCAAAAAAAACCCACACATTTTACATCCTTACTGCACATTTTATATTCTCGCAGTGTGTAGTTGTATACAGAGAGACATCCACATGTTACGCGCATTATTTTCTTGTGAGAGTATGTGAGTCCATGAGCGAGTCACCTGATCTTTGTCCTTGTGATTCGCGTGGATGACTCGCAGGTGAAAACCCCGAGTCTCGCACCAGGGGGCCTCTCCGTGGGCTTTTTGACTGGGACACGGAAGAGTTGGGACTGTTTCCATGGAATCTGTTTGCTTTCTGTTTACAAACCTGCCTCACTTCTTCTCTCTGAAGTTCCACTCACATGAATGCTGCTGATTCTACCCGCAGACCAGTCTCTTAGTAATTTCTGAAAGATCCCAGGCCCAAAGCAGGTTTCTCAGTTCCAGCTGCCGACGGTGGATTTTGCCTGGATTTGCCACTCTATAAGTAGATTCAGGGTACAGAGGTGGGTGGTTGACAGTGTGTGTGTGTGTGTGGTAGCTGCACACTTACCAAGACAGGAAGGAAGCAAGTAAAAGGCAGATAACTGATTGGGGAGGATGAATAAACAGCCAGATAAGACTTTATTACTCCTCCGAGGAAGTGAAGGCACAGCAGTAGGAGTCGTCAAAAGGAAAGGAAAGGAAAGGATTTGTTTCTTTTTACATTCTCCCTCTTAGCTGCTGTGGAATCACAAGGCTCCACATTAATGAGCTACACATGCAGAGATATTAAATTCATTATGGCAATCATGTGCCTCTCTCTCTCTCTCTCTCTCTGCCTCGCTCTCCTTTTCTGAATCAGCCATTCCGGGCTGCAGCTGCCAGCTTCTAATGGCTTCCAGACCCATCTCTTCCTCCCTCCGTTCCCCTTTCCCATCTCTCTCTGTTTTTCTGCAGCATTTCAGATGAACGGGCCAAAGTGGAAGTGGAAATCGGCTGTACCTCAGCCAATGAGTCAGCTAGCAAAGCACTCATTTGAAAGAAAACCACAAGCAGGAGAAGTAATGGATTTTGTTTTTCATAAATCATGGTAAAGGTTGTTGGGGTTTTTTTTCTCAACGGAAGGTCTTTGATGAGTGTATTAGTTAAATATGCGTGTTAATGCACAAGGGAACACATTCAGAGAAAAGCTGTTGAAGGTATTTACCTTTACTGGAAGCTGAAAGAAGCTGTATAACGGCCGTGGGGCCGAATTCGTGCTTTTAACTTAATACAGGGTGTTGATGTGTGTGTATACTGTGTCTGTGCGTGTCTGTGTGTGTGTGTGTGTTTATGTGCCCGTGGTGAGTACCACAGACACAGAGAGATTTATTTTAAGCTTTTTCCACTGAAATAAATTTCACTTTTCACTTTCAGTGATGAGAAAATTGAGATGTTTTGGACTAGACTTGTGTGTGCAGGGGATTTTTATGACTGTTTATTGTAAAATTGGTGAAGTACATACATTGGGAGGAGATGGATGGGGGGGGGTTGTTAGGTTGTTATGAATATCCAGCGTTTTAATGAAACATGATGGACACAACACTTCTCGACAACAGCTGAGATGTCTACAAATGAGCCTGACAGATGACGCAGACCCAGCCAGGCCTGTGCTGTACAGTCACATCCAAACTAGCCGACGTGGAGCACAGGCATATTTTGAATGTGTGCACGGACTGTTTTTTAACGAACCGTGTGCAGACACAACACAAACAGACGCATCTACCGCGGCGGATGGAGGCGATAGACAGTTGTCCACAAGAGCAAACACTGCCTTATATCAAGCACTCCATAACAATTTAATGGTAACAGCCGTCTTTGTGAAAGCCGGCTGGTTTCTACGACTGTTTTGATTACTCACTCTTAGTCACCAGCAGCAGCAGCAGCGGCAGCAGCGACGGCAGCGTCGAGGCCTCATGTGCCACATACCGCAACGGCCGCACTGGCACAAAGAGCCCAGTAAGACTGAGGCCTATCAATCAAGTGAGGTCACTGCGGTCCAGCTGAGGGGAGAGTGGGATGGCCGCCTTTTTGTTGTACGTTGTTGTGTTGCGGCCGGTGACATCATCCTTTGTGAAGTCTGTCATTAAAGCGTGATGAATATCCTGTGTGTGAAGCCCTGAACAGTGGAGAGAGGGAGAGGGAGAGGGGAGAGGGGCTTGGCCCCCGGAGCTCAACGGCCACCGATAGAAGGTTTGAGGGTGTTATTGTGCGGCGTGCAGGGGGGCGCGTTGGGGAGAGTCCCCGACCACAAAATGATGTTGATGACCAGTTAGTGGAACAGAGCACTTAAAGGACGAATGAGTGGTCACACAAAAGAGCTGACATAAAAATAGGAGAAGAAAGTGGAGCAATAAAAATCTGTGGTTCTCTCTATGAGAATTTAAGCACTTTCCATTATGGGGGGGCTCCTAAAAATGCTGTAAAAGCTGCCATATTTGAGCACTGTCATCATTTTACAACCATTCGTCAGCATGTTATCGTCGCTCCAGATGAAGTTAGAGAGTTATAAACTCTCAGCATGTTAGCAGATATCCACTGACTCATCTTACCCACTGTATTTGACCTGATCGCTTGAAACACACTCACAAGAACAAGCCTGAGTGACAAACTGAGGGCCCGATCCAGTAGCAGTTCAAGTCGTTGCTTGCTTTTTCTATGTTTTATATATATCTATATATATATATATATATATATATATATACACGCTGTAAATCTTGTTATCTCCTCAGGTTTCAACGTGAAGGATCCACCCGCACCAGAAAAGGGAGCTGATGCTGACAGCTGCGACTCCCCGGCGTTAACGTTCAGAGTGAGCCACTTGTCAAAACTCAAAAAGGGTTCATTGAAAGCGTGACGGGGCAATCTGCCATGAAGGTATTCAAAGCTCCACGCCGCGATGCCAAAAAGAGGGGAGCGCCGGTAGAAAAGAAAAAGTGATGACTCACCAAACTTCCCAAAATCCCCCTCCCTCCCCCCTTCCTGGTTTACGGGAAATGGAATGCTGTTTTTTTTTTCTCCCTCTCTCCCTCCAGTCTCAGACGTTCATCTTCTTGACAAGCTGCAGGGTCAGGCCCCGGGTTAATGTTTGTCTGTGGGATTGTTTCATCCCTCTCTGTGGGGGCCAATCCGGCGAACGGCTCTAATTATGTGAAGCGTACGATTGAAAGTTTTTTAGCGGTGCGGGGGAGGGTGTGAATAGACAGAGTACTCGCTTGTGAAACAGATAAGCCTTTGTTCTGCATTATTATCGGGCCTTTTACACCAGTGATTGAAGAGCCAAATTAATTCACTGTCAACCTAAAAGGGATTAGAGGACCAATTTAAATGAGCTGCTTGGTTTTCATGTTTCCTATAGAGATTTTTGATAAACCACACTGTTTTAAGCCACTTGGATGATTTCATAAGCTGTTTTGTTTGGCCTGTTTTGTTTTTAATACATCTCTGGGGCCTTGGGACACAAACAAGTTGTTAACAAAATAGTTAAATTGTGGTTCTGTGGTGTTTATAGTTCCACCCAGTTTTGACCAAGAGTGGGACAATTAAAACAGTAGTTGTAATGGGAGTAGTAGTGATAGTGATAGCCCTGTGTGAAATGTGTAATGTTCATACAGCATCTGATGAGATCATCTCAACTCCAGGTGTGCTCAGTAGCTTCTTCAGAGCTTTGACCTGCATCCCATGGTCTTCATCAGCCAGTTGAACTGGCCCAGGTGTAATTATGTAGCTGAAGCATGGAACTTAACTCCCTTGATAAGACGTAGCTGTGTGAAGATGGTTTCTTCTCCTTCTTCCTGGTCAGTGACCTTTGACCCCTTAGCAGTTGATGCTGTGTCTGATGTTGACAGACTGCTGTCACTCAGTCTCTGGTCTGGTGTCCTTTCCCTTTCACCAGTGTTTTTGTTCGATGCATCTGTCAAAAGTGATGTCATGAGTGATGAGAGGATGATGTCAGTGAATGACATCATCCTCGCAGGTGGGCTCCTGCCTTCAGGATGTGCAGTACAAACAAGATTGTAAGTTGTTGAGTGCTTTGTGGTACGTAGCCTGTTTCACTGGCGCAGTAACACTGTGTGGTGTATCTGTTTCCGTAATGTTTACTTTTTGGTGTATGTCTGCAGTTATTTTGTTCTCTGCACAGATATTTAATGTTTCTGCTTCATGTCGCACTGAGGTTCAAGAGAAAGACTCCCTTTATGTATGATTTCCTGTGTGGAAATGACAATAAACTGAACTTGAACTCTTCCTTTTTAATGTTGAGTAATAATCCAGGCACAAAACCTGGCCTAGCTAGTTAGTCAGCCAGCATGTGCAACCATGTTTACATTACTACATAAAGTGGGTCAGTATAAAAAGTGAAAAGGAGAAACAAAGAACAAATTCAGTTAGAATCCATGTTTTAAAATGGGCATTTCCAAATAAAAACAGCTACAGTTATGTTGGTATGAAAATGAATGATCGAATAACATTTATATTTGAATTATCTATTTAATTGATATAATTTGCTTTCGGGCAATATTACATATCCACACACTGACAATAAAATGCATTTAAACCATGCAATAAAATCTGGTTCGATATGCACAAAACATTAAGGATTCTTTTCTACATGAACTATTTGTCTTTTATTCACTACAAAATGCCATATATTCCTTGTCCAAACAGTCAAGGAGTAACAAGGAGGAGGAGTGACAAGTATATCTGCTTATATGCACTTTTGAACTTCAATTTCTCATGTCTGTTTCACCTTAATATTTCATCAGTAAAGACATGAAAATTGAGGATGATTGCAGTCAAGTTATCCCACAGATAACAGTAACAGTGGCGTAACTTTGAGCTGGGAGTGAGATCTGGCTCTCTGCGGTCAGGGCGAGCTGCTGCAGGCTCTCTGCTCAGAGAAATTCAGGCTGACCCTGCAAAAAGAGTTGAAAGGTCACAGGAGTTATCGCTCCAACAAGGCTCTAATCCCACATGACAACTCCCTTTTCAAACACCTTTCAAACCGAACCTTTATTCACTCTCCTGTAATTACCTCCCAAACCACAGGTGCTATCACTTCTCTTTTGTGTGTACATCTCTTTGTAGCAGGAACGTGTGTCAACTATACCTTTTACTGTGTGTTTACCTTGTGATACCCATCGCCACTTCAAAGGGCTTTGAATTTACGCTCAGGGTCCGACTCAGCTTCTCACTCAGCGACCGGGTTTTGCACGGAGATCAGACGCTTGACAAGTTCATCACAATTTTACACTGGATGATGGATCCTTAAGAAATGAGACAACATGTGGGGTCAGCAGCTTTCACTCTTTCAGCTCATCAGCCTGCTGTGTCTCACAGTGTGTCAGTCAGCCAAGCGGCTCTTCCATCACTTGTGTGAGTGAGCTGAGGGGACAGTTGGATCGCCTGTGTCCAATCGGTAACTATAGGTGGTTGCCTGAATTGATCAGTCTCAGCTGGACAGGCCACGCTTGCTTTGTGCTGACAGTGGTGAAAACACATGGGTAAGCAACAAGTAGGCAAGCAGCACAGTGCATGTATGTACACCTATACAACCTAACGCAGTGCGTGTATCAGCTCTGCTGCATATTCCTTCCTTTGCAAAGCAGTTTATAACATTATTATCTTTTGTAAAGGTAGAATATAGGTCTGAGATGTTGTATTTGATTGCTTCAGATTTTTAAATGCCAGTGAGTCTGCAGCACATTAAACAAAATGGCATATACGAGACACTAAGTGAAACATAAGAGGTTTACAGTTTCCTGATTAATGCCATCACAGTAAGAAAATAGAAATGCAAATGTGATTGCTCCATTTTTCTTCTGCTGCAGGGTTAAAATATGTGAAAGCCGAAACGTAGCTTTCATATTCATTTTAACTCGGGCTGTAATTGGAATATTGAATCTTAATTTCATTTGCTGTACATTATGTGCAGGCAGCGTGCGTAGCAAATTAAAACCCCATTCAATTTAACGTTTTCCTCAGGATAATTTATGCAGATGCTTGTATGTGTGTTTCGTGAGGAGCATTTGCCCTGTGTGTGTGTGAGCCTATAATTTGGTGCCCTGCGAGCCTGAACGGGATGATGTGAATAAGGAAGGACAGAGGGGTGTAAGCCTCCCCTCCTCCCCCGTTTCCCTCCTCTCAGCACTGATGAGGTTAACAGTGGAATTACAGTCAGGCCAGATGCAGGCGTGTTGATTGCGGTGGACAGGTCCAGTAAACATCGCCTGTGTGCTGCTGAGTCAGGTGGAGTGTCACTCTGGGTGAAGGGCCGCAGCTTCACTCAGGCCACACTTGTTGACAACCCGCTCTCTGCCCTCAAAGCCTGGCTGTGTAATTTAGGCTGTTAGGGAAGGGCATCAATTAAGCTAGGCTGGCTGCAGAACACCGAGCGAGGGACTGAAGGGTGAAGATCGTTTGGGTGTGTTTGCTGAGAGTTTGCAGACTGAAAAGAATAGGGAAGTTGCGCAATGGTGAAGGTGTGGCTGGCATGTGTTCACAATTCATTATAATCTAGTCTCACACCCAGCAAACTGCCAAGAGTAGTGGCTTTTAAAGGACAGGTTCACATTTTTAAAAGTGCATTTCATTTTGGAAGACCACCTCTTTGGTGACAACTGTAGATTTTTCCCCCTCGCCACTTCAACTGGAATAACATTAGAAAAGGATTTTGTTTTGCACTTGCAGAGACCAGTATTATTTTACATGTGGGCGTGTGAGTGTTGTATTAAGAAAAATTTGAAAAAATGTGAACACAAACAGAGAAACCTGACAGTTACTCTTTCTTGACTTTTATTTCTTGTTTAACTGGGATAGCAGGCCTATTAGCAAGCCAGGTCTTGTTAACCACACACCCTGCCAGTGAGAATCCAGCCAGCCACCAACAGCATGACCAGGCTGCCCCGTCCACACGCACGCAGCACCCCGGTCCCACACGCCGTCCTGTCCAAGGGGGTGTGGAATATATCTGAAAATGCCAACAGGGTGGAGGAAATACACGGCCAGCTTGTGCTGATGAGGTGGAGAGGACTGCACATGCCTCTATTGTTATAATTGATCGTGGGTGTATGAGGTGTGTTTGCTTGCTCGTGAACATGTGCTGGGAGGAGCCGGCTTAAGTACTGGGCCTCTAGCCTGTTATTAGTCCTGCATGGTAATTATTGCATTCATGACCACTAAATCACACCGTATTCAGACTCCTTTTAACCGCACTTCAAGAGGTGATTTGGGCAGATATCATTTAGTCCTTGGGCCTGATGACAGCTATATGATTTGCTCCCATTATGCCAACAAAATAAACAAACACAAAGTAGCAGGCCCCAAGTGTTTTTACAGCATAAGCAGCTGGTGTTTAAAGGTGAGCAAAGCAGCTGATTCTCTACAGTGAAAAATGTGTTACAGATTTTGAAATGTAGTGCATCATACCAAGTTATTCTCAGTTACCCCTCTGAATTAAATTATCATGTTAGCCAAAGTCCTTGAGACCTTGCTAGCATTATCATTAGCATTAAGTACAGCCTCACAGAACTGCTAGCATAGCTATTGTTTTGTTTTGTTTTTATTTGGGTTTTTTTGTTTTTTTTATTCAGGTTTCTTGGTCTTGTGGATCATTATTCATTTTTCTATAACTATCATTCCACCTCATCATAGTGTAATCCTATTGTCTCTGAGCCCAGTGAGTCAGTTAGCTATCCAAGTAGCTGCATCCTCCAGAGTCCCAGTGTCTCATAGAATATGCTTCAATATTTCTATTTTGGATGCACAAGTGTTATGTTAAATCTGTAAAAAAAAAAAAAAACAACAACAAAAAAGGAAAAAAATGGAAACTACCCCGCTATCACCGTCTCTCGGTTTGCGAGTTCAAGTGACAAGAAGGATCATCTTCCAGGTGTGTTGTTGCACAAGCTAACTTTTTATTGTCACCTGGGAGCCAAGTCTCACGTTGCCCAGTGAAGTAGTGCACCTGATGCACTCAGGTGGATTGGCCTTAATCACAAGGACACATGGAGGGACTCTCCCTCAGAAGAGGCACTTGTTGCCAGTCCGCTGTGACTCACTCGCACTGGCCATGTGCTGCCTGTTTGTGTGTGTGTGTGTGTGTGTGTGTGTGTCTGTTTGTGCGTGAGAGAGAGAGGGTGAGGCACCAGAGCAGAAAGCGAGACAGAGAGAGAGACCCGTGGACATCCAGAGAACGGAGTGAAAACTCCAAACTTAATTGTGCAGTGACAGTAATGGCAATTAGAGCACACCTGTTTTGCAAATACCACGACAGTGATGGATGGTGTTGAGAGCGGCTGCTGCTGCACACACACACACGGCAGCTGATCCATCCAACGCCTCCTCCTCGGCCTCTGGCCTTTGATGTTACGTTGGGTCAAGACTATAAAGCACAGAGTGGGGTTTGACTGCCACTGTTGCCATGAGTCACGATAACATTTACATCGATAAGGAACATGTAGTCCCTGTTGCATAACATGAGTAAAAGTTTGCTGTCTCAAGGTGGCACAGACACAACAGCCACTGAGTCACCACAGAGGAGCTGAACTAATTGGCTGAGTATTCTCTCGTATCGAGGGAAACGTGCTGTATGCTTCGATTCCAATGAGGTTTCCTGAAACTGGTTTCTGGGTCAACAGCCTGTCTTTACTCCCAGTCATGCATTTCAAATGGACCACTCCCTGCCAGGCTCCACAGGTGAGTTCATTATTGACTACCTGTCCTTCCTCGACATATATCTTTGGTTCAAGAGCAAGGGAGCAAGAGGCAGGAGAGGAGACAGCTGATAAGGATCATAAATCTGTTTTTTCCCTCCTCTGGTTTACAAGTCCTGACAACATGTGCCACATGGGTGACCTCATGTCTAGAATGGAGCTTTCTGATCAGACTCTTGGGTGTTTTTTTCAACTCCAGTCCCACGCCCTCTCTTTTATTCATAGCCTGTCCACCTCTGCGCCGTGGTTTTGTTGTTTTCCTTTCCCTGTAACACCTGGGAAAGCTGTAGGGGATATAAACCGCTGCCAGCATTCCAACACATTCCTGCGCCAAATGCCTGGGCACAGCCGCACATCACTGGCATTCTTTCATTTAAAGGTGCAGCGTTTCTTTGTCTTTCCACTCCACATTATTCATTCGAACACAAGTATGTGGGGAATTTTTTAAGGGACTGGGATTTTAATAATTTGCAGGAGACCTTCATGGCTGACCTAGAGAAGTGAGGTACTTGTGCAGATAAGACCCCTTCTAGGCATCTCTAAACTCTCAATTAGCTCCCGGCCAGAAGTGATGTGATCTTACATTTATCCATTTTTTTCTGCCAAAGTCAGAACACTTTTGGCTGTTTCACATGCAAGATTTTCTGTGTTTCAGTGTTTCTTTTTGCTTGTATCATACTTGTAAAAAACTGAATATTGAATCAGGACTACCTTCCAAAACTCATTCATATGTACACATCTTAAAATGAGTTTAAGGGTGCAAAGAGGAACTTTTCACCTTCAAGATGAATGTGAAAATGGCCTTGTTTTCAAGTGTGTGGGGGGACTTTAATAGATAGAAGTAAAATGTGAAACATCCATACTTTTCGTCTACAAATCAGAAGAATTCTCAAAACTCTGTGACCTTGTTGTGGCAAAGAATGCCGATAGTTTGCTCTTTGCACTTAAAGAATTATCAAAAAAGGAACTATCCTTGTTTTTTCCAAACAAGAAAACCACAAACTTCAAAAAAAGGAATAATTACTCAATCTTAGCTTCTGGCCCTCCCACCTCCACCCTTCCAGTTCCCCCCAGAGCGATGCGTGTGCGTCAGTGTTGGGTTGGAAAAGAGGAGAAGTAAAGCCTTTTGACTTTCAGGAAGGAAACACATCTGGGGAATAAGGAAAGAGAGAACGGGTGAAAAGAGGAATTAGAGTGGAGGAAGAGGAGCTGGCCAAAAATAATCAGCCTCCGCTTGAGCCCTTGCCTTGCCAGAGTCCGTACACCACACCTCCTGCCACTCAAGTGTTAGTCAGCCCTGACCCATCCCTCAGAGGGTGACTAACTTCTCCGCTGAACCCCCCCCCCATGTCATGAACTTCACTTCCTCCCAGGTGTCTTAATTTAGCCAGGGGTTACTCAACTTGAGACCCCCTCGTCCAACTTTTTCTCACTATACACTATACACAACTGCTCTTTACAGGACCCCACTGGAGGGAGTGTGAGACTGGAGATACAGATCACTTCATGCCTGAAGAGACTGACGCAGCCCCAAAGAGATAACAACTGAATCGAATGATAAAAAAAATTATAATAAAAGTTACTATAACCTGAGAGATAACAGGAGTCAGAGCAGTTAAAGTATGATTTATAATACAGTAACAGTCAGTGGAAGCGAATGGATAAACACGTGCATTCCTCTGGCTCGAAAACCATCTAGAAAAACAGGAACTTCAGCCAGACAAATATGGTAAAGCCAGATGTACGGCGGTGTTGTGACCGGACTGGTTTTGGAGGGGAAGGACCGGAAGTATAGCAAATATTTCATTTTATGCAGGTGCTCGACAAACACAGCGGACTTGGGACACAGTCACTGGTTTGGGTTGGCCAGAGCAAACAGGAAGCAGTGGGCAGTGTTTTGCTATGATTGGCTGCAATAGTTTGATTTGTGACAGGGACAAAGAATGCAGGAAGGAGACGTGTGGACAGGGAGATATGCAGATTACCAAGGAAAGGGAGTACGTGTGTGACAGCAGTTTAATAATATGAGACAGGCTTCTGACAGGAACTTGCAAAAGCTGTTTTATTTTTACAGCTGTAATTCACAGACCAGTGTGACCTGGTTAGTAGATTCGCACTCTGGAGGCCTTTTGACACTTAAGCCAGTCTGCTTGTCCTTTTTACAAAAAATCACACAGAGAAAAACACAACCTATGGAGCATCTGTACAGGCTAAACTCACAAGCAAAAGCCAATACACGCATTATAACCAATATAGCCAATATAATGAGAGAACATGTCTGTTAGACTGATCTGTCAAAGCACCTGTGGTACAGTAGCAGCGGGAGCCCAGGGGCTGCCAGTTGTGATTCGGGCTGTTTGTCAGCTAGAGCCATCCAGTGGTGCTTCAAGGAACTTAAATATAGCAAAGAGAAAACAATGGGAAGGAGACACTGACCACAAATCATTGCTGGGCTTTTCTTTAGCCCCATGAAGTTATTGCTTTGGACTGGTCTTAATGCTTGTCTTGTATTTTTATGGGTTTAGACATCTTTTGGCACGTTTAAAGGTGTCATGTATGTTATTCGTAAGATGAAATGGTTAAATTAGATATGATGTTACATTTTTTTTAATAATCATATTCCTGTTTAATTTCAATTTTGTTGGGTCTTTTTTGTTTCTGTGTTTTGTCGTTTGTCTTTAACGCACTGTTGTTGCTAATTTTGGAAAGAAAAAAGAAAATTCTCTCAATGAGTTATTTCCTGGTTCACGGTACATAAAGGTGTGATAAAAAACAAAAAACAAAAACAGAAGTGAAAGATGTCTTATCTCGATTGAGACCTTGCTCTATGAGCATTTTATTATTACATATCATAAATTTGTCTTTATTTTGTTTTTTGTTGTTGTTTTTTTTACCATTAGCAGACAAGATAACCCGTAACATAACCCGTTACCATGGGAACGCTCGTGATACGGGAGCTCGCTTGGATAACTGGAGCTGAAACGCGAAGCGGCTAGGTCGGGCAGCAGGAGGCCATGGCTACATAATGACTGACGTGGAAAAGTGTCAGGAGTGAGTAACAAACTTCAGGGTGAAAAGAAAGTCTGGAGAGCAGAAGTCCGCCGCTCCTCTGTCAGCTCCTGGAGGCTTCACTGGGCAAAGCAGAATGAGTCTGGATAAAGCAGAGCTGTGTGATTCATTGTTAACCTGGGTAAGTTTGATATTAGCGTGAATTAGTAGCAAGGCTAACAGCCGGCTAACAGGTGACAGCCGTTGGTGTCAGAGTGAGAGAGAAAATAATGTTACTACCTTGTGTTATCAATATAAAGCTACTTTACTGACTGAGTAAGTTAATGCGAAGAGCAGTTGGCAGGGAAGTCTTAAGTTTTGAGGCTAACTACCGCTAGCCAGACGAGCTAACGAGCTAGCCACACAGCTTGGAAGTTTGCCCTCTGTGGTCTCAGCTTGTTATCTGTGTTGTCAAACTGGCTGCAGGGTCAGCAAAGCTGACTGCCAGAAAAACAAACCCAAATAGCTTAGTGTAAGCTGAGACTTTTATGCAGTAATAGTAGGCTATCCAATATAGTTACTACTCAAGCTCAGGGAAAATCCACCTGTTTGGCTCTTTTTCACACAAAGGCAAGTGTGTGACTAAACCAAGACACCTACTAATATTAATAGCTCGCCGAATTGGGCTGTAACCCCAATGACTGCTTAACACCTGACATTTAAAGTAGTGCTTAGAGAGTCTGAATGGGTTTAGAGAAAATCCCTGTAATTTACCTGTAGTATTTGACAGTGATTTTATAATATTCTGGCCAATTAATGTGATTTAATGCTGGTATGAAATCACACAGATTATTTATGGACACATAGCAATATCCATAAGTTACACATTGTTCATGGTTTAACAAAAAAATCTGGCTGTGTGTGAGATGGAGATGTTCATCAGGCATTTACTTGCTGTATTTTAATGACTAATTCTTGACACCTTCATTCTCAGTTGCAGACATTTCAGGTGCCATCATGCAACAGCAAGCATGACCTAACAAGTGGAACGGCCATTGCACATGTGCTGCACAGAATGTAAGCGCACACAGATGTTTAAATAGTTGAAGTGTGTATAGTTATTGTGCTGTTTTGATTATGTAAGTGTACAGCATGCATTCACTCAGAACATCCTCACTTAGTTTTGCTTATCTGTGTGACGTGATTCACAGTAAATTGCCTTTTGAATTGCAAGGCTCCATTATCTATGCAAATTTTATACCCTTTAATGGATAGAGGCTGGCTTTGTGAGGTCATCTTGAATTGTCCAGCTGTGGCCTTCAATGTTAGGGTCATATTTTACCTGATCCTTGAAGACTCATGACTTGATGACTATTGGAGCTTGTGTTTTGCCCTTATACTCATACCACCATTGGTAAAGGTACAGCACAAGTATTTTTTAAAACAGTGTTGTTCTCATATTTTAGGTCACTGTAACTGCTTCTGGAGCATTATTCCAACGTGTGACTTGTTATTCTAATGAACTGTTTTACTTAAATGTCATTGTACTTAGTGGAACAGAAGCACAGGGCCTCATTGCCCTGTGGCCTCCTGTGAAGCTTGATGTCCAGAGATATGTCGTCCTTGTCACTGGAGTTGTCTTGTGCTCTCATTACAGAGACCCCTCCTGGTTTAATGAGACATGGCTCGGCAGAATCAAAGAGGAGAGTGGGGCCAACTGGCGCCTCAAGGTAATTTGTGAAACTACAGGATATGACACAATACCCTATGGTTACCAAGAATAATCAAGATGTCAAGGCTTTTTTAACTTATTTTTTCCTGATGAAAATGAGGCTCTACATTGTAACTCTTGTTTTGTTCTTTCAGGTCAGCAACTTGAAAAAGATTCTGAAGAGCATGCTGGAATATTATCACGATGTAAGAACACCTATATCAATTTATTTACTTAAATTAGCATTTGTGTGTGAATTTCTTGTTTCTTTTGCGAGACTTTCTCCCCTATATCCCATAACTCCGGTCTCACCTTACTCTCCACGAACAGGTGCTTGGTCATCAGGTATCCGATGAGCACTTGCCAGATGTTAACCTTATCGGAGAGATGGGAGACGTCACTGAGCTGGGCAAACTGGTACAGCTTGTACTCGGCTGCGCCGTCAGTTGTGAGAAAAAACAAGGTAAACTGTCTGACAAAGAAAGAGAACCTGGCAGGTTCAGCCATTTGTGAAATCAACACGCAGGATTAATTTAAAGTCAGTTCACATGATTCTTGTTTAATGTCCTGAGCGGCACAAGTTTTTAAACTGGCCACATGCTGTTTTTCCCACACTAAACCCTATTTTGTAGACTGTAAATCAGAAGAAAAAAAATGGGGCAATTTGTTATTTAAACTCCAGTTTGATGAGCACAGGTTCTCTGAAAATAGATGCAGTTCTGGTTTTTGCTTTTTCGCAGATTATTTGTGTTAATCGGTATTTGGCTGCACCGTCACTGGTCTGTGTTGTTGTCTTTTCCTAAACACAGAGCAAATCCAGCAAATAATGACACTTGAGGAATCTGTCCAGCACGTTGTGATGACAGCCATTCAGGAGGTGAGTGAGCCTCTTGCTTATCCTTATCCTCGGTTCTCTCTACTTTGCAGTAATCCCCGCTCTTAGTCACGGTGAATTCACAATCAAAGAAATCCGGATAAGCATGAGACTGAACTGCGTCCCAGAAACCCATCTCCACGATTCTGCAAAAATATGTTTAGCATTCCATTGGCACCCATGGGACTAGAAAAACATTAAACATGGGAAACAAACGAATGCCAGGTTTTTTCAAACAAAGTTCCCCAGAAAATCCAATAAACCTGCTTCTGGGAAATGCTCTTGTGGTTTTCCATCTTTTGATCTCTTCAATGACTTTCTTATTATGACTGCTTTGTCTTAGCTCTTATCAAAAGAACCTTCATCTGAACCAGGAAGCCCAGAAACCTATGGGGACTTTGACTACCAGGTGAAACTGTCAGATAATTCTTTTGCATTTTTCCTTCAACCTTTTTAATAATAAACTAATGATCACTCCATCCTGCTGTGTTTGCAGTCCCGGAAGTATTACTTTCTGAGTGAGGAGGCAGACGAGAAGGAGGACCTGAGCCTGCACTGTAAAGACCTGGAACATCAGGTTGTTTCACTAAAATGGGGTTATGGGGTCTTATGGGGTCAACATTTCCCCAGACCTTAAAGTTATAATCCTTGATACGTCAGTCCCAATTGATTTGGTGACATCCATGATTGCCATGGTAACAGCAAGTGCATTTTTAATAATACAGGCCCTGGAATCCTGGGGGCAGCTACTTTGTCAGAAATACAATTGAAGAGCGAGTGGTGTATGTTCTTACAGTGCAGCCAATCAAACTCATTCATTAACTGTGTGCAGCCACTTGCCTGCAGATCTTAGAGCTCCCTGTGGCTGCTGTTGTTCCATTACTGCATACAGCATTAAAAACTGATGCTGCTGTGAAAAAAAGCATTTATTTATTTATTTGTTTATTTTTTGGAGCGAATGGTAGCTGTAATTATCTGCCCCGTGATAAAAGCATCATGTGTTTCACCAGTTCAATGCTGTTAATGTGAAATGTTGCTGTACGTACTGTACGTGACCTTCAGATACTTTGGGACCCAGTTTTGCTGTGGTGCGGTTGTAGCATGTTTTGCAACGCGTGTGCCTGCAGCTTTTGCGCTCTGGCCCTTATTGATTATCTCGCCTGAGACTCCGTGTTTCCATGGCTTGTTTTTGCACCACTGACTGAGGAGGGTTTAATTTAGTTTTTTTTTCTTTTAAAGAAACATTCAATCAATAGTTGCATAACATCGAGATAAAACTAGCACATTGCCTTGGGATGGAGCAGCAGCCAACAATAATTTCTACTGCTCCCAGCCCACCTGTTAGTTTACTTACTTAGCCCACGCATTAGGGATTAGTCATTTGTGTTGTTTTGAAAGCTATTTACCATTACTGGTCCTGTGCTAAAGCATGCAATCTGTCCTTAAAGTTCAGTGTAGGGTTTTGCTGTATTCACACTGGAAAGATGTCCAGCTGGTAAGTATACACTCCCCCTATTTTAATACTGGAATGCCAGCTTGTCTCACTGTAACCTCAGCTCAGCCTGGCTCGAGCACAAACATTTTGTTAGCATAATACAACTCCGAGCTGCAGCCTGTCCCCTTTCTCAATTCAAACCGACTTCATCAGCCCGAAGGCAGAACACTTCACCACTGTCACTAATGGTCCTCAGCGAGCTGTGCATATTCATCTATTTATACCATGAGGATCTTTTCTTGACCCTAAGGCCAGTGCTAACAACTTCACTATTGAGAAAGTTCCATCTGCTTGAGAACATTGCACATCAGCTGACTAACTAGTTTTTTGCCGACTGAGCATGTGAAATGAGAGCAAAGCATGTGTTCCAGGTCCTCTGTGCACTGAAGGCGGTGAGTCTGTCGCCGTGTATCAGTGTTTTTCCTCTCTGAATCAGTTCAGTTGCTTGTACTGCAGTTTTCACACGTTTATTTTTGGATTGAGAAGATTTAAGTTTTTTACGTCAGCTACCCTCATGTTATTTGGTAAATCAGCACTGAGGATGTTTCTAGTGCTATTTTTTCCTCTTCTTCTTCTTCTTTCCTCCCTCTGCACAGCTGTAGATCTGTGCATCTCCGTCACTTCTCTCGCAGCATAACGAACGGCGAATCTCCCGGTCTTCACGCCTCCTTTTGCAATGTTTGTCCTTTCTTTCTCTCTGTTATCCCCCTAACAGTTGTCGGTGGCGCTGGAGGAGAAGTCGGCCCTTCAGGCAGAGACTCGTGCTCTGAAAGAGAAGCTGAGCCGCTCCGACTCTCTGGACGCCTCCACCACTGCCATCACGGGCAAGAAGCTGCTGCTGCTGCAGAGTCAGATGGAGCAACTTCAGGAGGAGAACTACAGGTACAGCCTGTTCACACAAATAGAGTTGGATCTACTTAGGCAAACAGCCCAGGATCTAGTAGTACCATTCATCAGCCCTGTACATATAGGACATGTTGACATTTACATAGCTTGAATAAGAAATGTAGCTGGAGACATAAAAATCATATGCTGTTGACTCAGCTTGCCTTCTTTCTTACTTGACAATGCATCCATCCGCATTTCTCAGTCGCACAAACCACTGCTCCTCTGTCATGTACGCCTCAGACTGGAGAACAACAGAGATGACATGCGTGTGCGTGCGGAGATACTGGAGCGTGAGGTGGCTGACCTGCAGCAGCGTAACGAGGAGCTGACCAGCCTGGCAGGGGAGGCCCAGGCCTTCAAAGATGAGATGGACATTCTCAGGTGAGGCCGCCATTGTTATTACAGCGCTGCACCTGAACAAGCTGGATTTATTGTTGGAGCCGCATGGTAGTAGAGGTTGTACGCTAACCCCGAGAGATACTCACACGTGGAGGGCGTCGGTTTTGTATTTTCTGCCTTGAAACTTTGCGACAGAATTTGCAACGGAAGACTCGGCGTGTTCCTACATTAGTCTGGTGTCATAAATACTCACAAGCGTATATTTTTGTGGCAGTAAATAGTCCCCGAAGACTCCCCAACCCAATAATTTCTTCCTGTTTGAGTAATGTTTTCTAAAAAACTGCAGTCCCAGCAGTTTCAGGAAAGTACACAGCCTTTAAAAAAAACCTTTTTGATAGACTTAGATTTTCAATCGGCTTGGAACTGAAAGCCACAGACAGGGTAGGGAAGCGGAATGGTGTTTAGAGGTAAACTGACACGTTGTTGGCTTTGACCTGATCTTTTAAAGGCATTTGTTGACAATATCAAACATATCTTATATCCCCAGGCTTTTCCTTTAGGCAATAGTTCATCTATTATCATTTTGCACTCACAGATACAGCTCCTACACTGCCCACACACAGACGTCCATTCAGCTCCTCTCCCCGACATCTGTGTTGATAAAATGAATTTCACGCAGTGACACTGGCTTGCGTCACAGTTGTTGTTTTTTTGTGGTTAAGTACATATCCACACGGATGTGTCGCATGTAACTAAAAGTCATATTCCCGTCAACACTTCGCACGCTCCTTCCCCTCAGGCATTCGTCCGACCGGGTGAACCAGCTGGAAGCGCTGGTGGAGACGTACAAGAGGAAGCAGGAGGATCTGGGAGACCTGCGCAGGCAGGTGCGCCTCCTGGAGGAGCGCAACACTGTGTACATGCAGCGTACCTGCGAGCTGGAGGAGGAGCTGCGCCGGGCCAACGCCTTCCGCGGCCAGCTGGACACCTACAAGAGACAGGCAAGTTGTGGGCCAAGAGGAGGGGAGAGAGCGACAGTCGCTCTCGTGTTGACGTCCAAGTGATGTTCCACACATCACTGGGCGTCTGCGTGTGCTTGGGAGAAAGTTGCAGTTTGTATAGAGCGCTCCTGCTAACACACACTGTCGCCGTGCTCTCTGACTTGCAGGCTCACGAGCTTCACACCAAGCACTCGGCAGAGGCCATGAAAGCTGAGAAGTGGCAGTTTGAGTACAAAAACCTTCACGACAAGTTCGACGCACTGCTGAAAGAGAAAGAAGTGAGTCGTTGGAACAGAAGTTAGTCAGGGAGAAATGCAGCCATGCCACAGTGCGTGCGCTGTGGTGTTTTATCAGTGTCGAGCATCTGTCTACAAGGTGCAGGGACACAGACAGCTTTAATCCCCTTTTGTGGATCATCACTTGTTGTGATGATTACTGGACGCACACTGGTACAGGAGGAACTGTTGCCAGGCAAATGTCGTACTATTCTTCACTGGACTCCCACATCCAGTGTCAGTTCTAGCACCTTCTGCAATCTGACAGAAGGGATTAATGTTCCCGGTTACTTGTGGGAGTAATTAAGGATTGCACACTGTGCTGACATTTACCCCACATTTACATTCACTTCATCCATGACTAATCTCATTGAAATTGTGTGCAAATAAGATACACTGCTGTTCCTCGTGTATACCACAGGTGTTCAAGCAAAAATAATGAGGCATTATTTTTTTCTCTAAATATTTATCTTATGTTCAGTTTTATCGTGAACTGGTTTGACTTTGGCCTGATAAGTACAAACCAGAGCAGTCTGATCCGAAGCTGATGTCCCTGTTCGTTTGTCCCTCAGCGCCTGATCTCAGAGAGAGACACGCTGCGGGAGACCAATGATGAGCTCAGGTGTGCGCAGGTCCAGCAGAGGTGTCTCAGTGGAGCAGGTGAGTTGCGACTGCACTCAGTCTTGAAGGAAAATGCAATCTGGTGGAGGAAAGAAAAGCAATACGCACATGTACACATGTACTTCCATTATCACGCTGAAACCCAGCAAAGAGCCGACAGCTTTTCACCATTAGTGAAACCATTAGTCAAGTTAGGTCAAATTCATCTATCGAGCACTTACGGAAAACAGCAGGTGCCGACGACAGGACGTTTACATAAAATGCCAATAATTACAAAATTGATAAGTGGATAAGTAACTATTTCAGACACAATAAACACTTTTAGTTATTATAATAATAACACTTAAGAGGACATGGTTCAGTTGTTTAAAAAAAAGGGGGGGTTTCCAAGATGATGAGGCTGTTTTATGACATAATCCCTCATTTGTCTCTCTACAGGAGGCCTGTGTGACAGCGGTGTCACAGTGGGAAACCTTGCTGCAGAGATCATGCCGACTGAGCTCAAGTACGTCCACGCTCATCAGTACTGTTGCTATCATGTTGTGTGCTGTATGAATTCTGCTGTGTGTGACAGTCAAATTTGGGCTAAACAGGTGAGATTTTCCCCCTGAATGTAGGAACATAAACATGCATTGGTATCAGTATCTGTAGCCCATTTGTACCTTTTTATATTCATTTTGTCTTGTCTGTGAAAAACTACTCAGACCTCCTAATGCAGCCTGAGGTTTATTTTTAGAACTTGAATGTGCAGTTGGCTCACGGAATGGCAACACATGGCAGCGCTGCACATTTGGCGTGGGTGTCGTCCTATAGAAGGCTCGGTCCACTCGTTTTTTTTGGTTGTTTTTTTTTTACCCCCCTCCACCACTCTCTGACCCACTTCGTCTGTCCTCCGCCTTGACCTCCTGCTCCCACTCTCTCCTCGTTCCTTCGCCAGGGAGACGGTGGTGCGTCTGCAGAGTGAAAACAAGATGCTGTGCGTCCAGGAAGAGAGCTACAGGCAGAGACT
This sequence comes from Psettodes erumei, assembly GCA_016785225.1. Taxonomy (NCBI): domain Eukaryota; kingdom Metazoa; phylum Chordata; class Actinopteri; order Pleuronectiformes; family Psettodidae; genus Psettodes; species Psettodes erumei. The sequence continues at coordinate 1,009,814 of JAFBJZ010000776.1, read as the reverse complement.
TGTGGAGGTGCAGGCCGAGCTGGAGGAGGCCCAGCGCAGCAGGAACGCCCTGGAAACACAGAACAGGTAAGGGTGTGTGTGTGTGTGTGTGTGTGTGTGTGTGTGTGTGTGTGTGTGTGTGTGTGTGTGTGTGTGTGTGTGTGTGTGTGTGTGTGTGTGTATGTGTGTGTGTGCGGCATACAGCCCGACTTGTCGTGCAGCAGCGTTTCTAAGCCACCATATTGTGTGTTCCTGGACATTGAGCTGGTTGTTTGGCTGGTAGTAGGAGTGATATCTGCCTAAATGTCAGCTCGCCCTCTGGACTGTGTGCTCAGCGGAGCTGTGTGGGCTGGACTGGAGGACAGACATCAGAAAGCCAGATTGTCCCTTGACTCTGTGTGTGTGTGCGTGTGTATTTACATGCCTGTGGGCATGTGGACATGTGGGTGGACAGTGTGTGTGTATTGCAACACCAGGCCCAGGGTGTGGGAAGCATCCTCAGCAACAGTAACAGGAGGAGAGGAGTGGAGTGAGCATGCTCAGTGGTGCGGAGCCGTGAATGGCCAGGGCAGGACAGTTGGTGGAATGGATGAACACTGGGTGCGACAGATGCACAAAGATACACATGACACGTTGCGAAATCTCCCACCCACAGAAGCAACTCGAGAACCTTTATGTTTGTGTTTCCCAGCACACACTGTTCCTTTAAATCACTTTACTTTTTTAAAGTCTTGTTTCGTCTCTCTGCTACCAAGGTTGAACCAGCAGCAGATCTCAGAGCTGCGTTCTCAGATCGAGGAGCTCCAGAAAGCGCTGCAGGAGCAGGACAGCAAGACTGAGGATGTGAGTAGAGACGCTTCCTTCCCCTCTGCAGCACACTCGCAACTTCCCTCACCGCAAATCCCTTTTCTACAATCAGGATGAAGATGATGCATGAGATCTCTGATTTCCTCATCGACATCTATATGCCTTGCTATGCTATGGCATTAGTATGTCTTACTCACTTACTTACTTACTGTGACATTTTTCATTATGTTTTCATAACTTACTGTACGATGACACATTTCAGCGTTTCCCACAGAACGTGTCATTGTATGGCGTAAAAAAACGCATGCTATGACATAGTTTGTTACGTGTTCTTTGCGTAAACATGAGGAAATGAGGCGACCACAACATGACAACCAAACATTGGGGGTCAAATGAACTGATTGATTAATCATCAAATCATAGCAGAAGTTACATGGGGGAGGATGGAAAATGGTGGCTGTGCCAAATGAAATGAAACAAAAGTACACGGGCTGATTCACCTCTCTGAATTAAACAAAGAAGAGACCTATGTATGTGTCCGGTGTGTAAAAGCATAATGTCTGCATGGCCCGCTGAGGTGTTGAGGGATGCACCTTCTGGTTCTGCTACTTTTGATACATGTCGTATGGAAATTTAACCCAAGTCTGCTGTGGTGACTCAGTGTTAATGCCTGCCCCTCTCTGTCCATCTCTCTCCGCCCGCCCCCCGTCGATCAACTCTGCCAAAATCAGGCTATTGTAAGTACGGCCCACCCTCTGTCCAACTGGCCTATGATTTAACTGTGTGTGTGTGTGTGTGTGTGTGTGTGTGTGTGTATGCATATGTTTGCCATTCAGAGAACCATACAAGTCTGGTGTTAACTATTTATTTCTCCCCCTTGTTTTTTTAGTCCTCCTTATTGAAGAAAAAGCTTGAGGAGCATTTGTAAGTCCTCCACCACCTCATACATGCAGCATCATTCATCGTTGTGCGCCCGAGACATTGGCTAATCCACACACTCCTTTGTGCGACTGTTGCAGGGAGAAGCTCCATGAAGCTCACTCAGACCTCCAAAAGAAAAGAGAGGTCATTGATGACCTTGAGCCCAAAGAGGACAGCAACAGTAAGTCATTTCATGCTCCCTAATTCCTTCAGTTGCTGCTTCTTTGAGCACCTGCCTCCTGCCTGCCGTCCTCCTCCTCACTTACAACACTTCTTCTTTTCCCTCTCAGTGGCGAAGAAGATAGACGAACTCCAGGAGATCGTGCGGAAGAAAGACGAGGACATGAAGCAAATGGAGGAGCGATACAAACGCTATGTGGAGAAGGCGAGAACGGTCAGTCCGTTCTGAACGGAACAAGCTATCCACGACATGTGGCTCTGAATTAAAACCTGGGGAACTCCAAAGATTTTTTTTTTTAAGCATCACAGTCTATTTGTGTCTCCACGGGGAACAACATTTTAAAAAAAATACCTTAAGTAATGTAACTATATCAGAGTGTGGAATTAGAAAGACGTGAGTTTAACAGACGAGCGTAACGCTAAATCCAGTTCTCTTCTGTGCAGGTGATCAAAACCCTGGATCCAAAGCAGCAGCCGGTGCCGGTGACTCCTGACATTCAGGCTCTGAAGAACCAGCTGACAGAGAAGGAGAGAAGAATTCACCACCTGGAGGTGTGACCCTTTAAATGTAAAGCTGCAAATGAGGTCAGTCAAGCTCTGTGAGATCTTAACCAGTGTCCCGTGATCCATCACATTGCACAGCATGACTACGAGAGGAGCAGAGCCAGACATGACCAGGAGGAGAAGCTCATCATTACTGCATGGTACAACATGGTAAGCAAGTATGCAAATGCATAAAAACAAGTAGCATAATGAAGGAGTTCGAGGTCAGATTTTTACTGGACAGGAATGGCACAAGACCACGATGTCATAGTAAACTATGTTGTGAAAACTCAAAAAAGGTCATGCTATAGTATTTCATAAATATGGAAACCAGTTGAAAGCATAGCATGTCACAAAAGAGCAAAAAAACATGGTAAAGTATGTAGAAAAAAATGGAAAAAACCAAAACGTCCATATATATTATTTTGTGAAACCGTCACAAGACCATGATTGTTTTTTTTAGGGGATGGCGCTGAATCAGAAAGTGTCCGGCGAGCGGCTGGGAATGTCCAACCAGGCCATGTCCTTCCTCGCTCAGCAGAGGCAGTCCACCAACGCCCGCAGAGGCCTGACGCGACACCACCCAAGATGAAACGGTTGGGGCAGGACGCCTGAAATGTAAAGCGTGGAGAAAATGAAGTTGTCTCCCGCTAACTTTAACTGACCTCCCTTTGCCTTTATGCCCTCACTTGGATTGCTGCTCCTCAAAAAGAGAAATATTTCTCATGCTGCTACTGCCCCCTGTCGGTTTCAGTGATACAGGATTTCTTTTTTTTTTTTTTTTTAGATTATTATTTTCTCCATGGAGCCCCAGAGGACAGACACTGTTTTAATTCTTTTAGTGATTAAATTTAGAGTTAACCCATAGAAGCAGAAATGACTGGAGTAGGAAGAGCCGCGGGGCCTGAGAAGAGGCTGTCTCACCTTTTAAGGTGACTTTTATTTCCACTTTAGCCTTGTGGACTCACTCCTGTTTCTCCAAGCTCTCTTTTACACGTTGTTTTTTTAAATATCTTTTATGTTATACACTGGGATGGAATGTCAACAAGCTTTGACAAGGTTAGAGCTCGAATGTGGCAGACGAGGGAAGAGTTATCAGGGGGTAATACATTAACTACTGTACATGCTGAAGAGGACAAAAAGCTAAACCGGTTAAAGACTGACAGCAGACACGCACATTCAGCCATTAGTACACATCTTTGGTTTTGTTCATTTGATTCTGAATTTTCTCATTATTTTTGTCTTCTTGATCATGTGATGTGAGGTGTGTTTTTTGTTTTAGATATCAGGACCACGAGGGTCATTTTCCTTTTCTCTAAACTTAATATAAGTCTTTGTTAGTGTTTTCACTAGATACACCAAAGCACTTTGTCTCTAGCTGGGTGGGATTGTGTGGTCTCACCCAAAACTCTGGATGAAGCTGATATTTGCAGTGTCAGCCCCTCCTCCCCCGTCTCACTTGGTAGAAATGCTTTTTACGTAAAGAATACTGCAGGTTTGTTTTCCTGTGTTTAATGGTAATTTGATTTTTGCATATGATTTTTCTCAACAACGTTCTCATTTGTTGCTTATAGGATTACGATGTACTTAGTTCCCTTTCATCGTGATCTCATAGATCAAAGCTGAGTGCTGGTTGTGGGTAGGACCTAATTGCACTCACCACTTTAGTCTGACACGAACAAAGGCCTGAGTTTTGTCACAAAGACTGGAAAACACAATGTGATCGAGTCCCTAATTATAATAACATTAGAAAATAATTACACGGCTAATAGCTGTCGACCTCCTTTACAGTCCAACTGAACTGGAAGCAAATCTTAATCAATATGCTGGAATGCTTTTGTGGTCTGTTGACCTGAAGTCAGGCGGATGCAAAAGGTTGAGCCTGTAATTGATAACTCATCGATCGACACTATGTCCGCCTTTATTCACTACTGGTTAATTTCCCTTCTCAGCAGCTGCTGTAACTGTAATCTGTCCCCTGTCGGAGCTACTGTTTTGTGATTTGCACTTTGTTCCTGTAAATGTTTGTGCTATGATCTACACAGAACATACTCCTGGCTGTTGTGTGCCCACGGGTTGTTTTTGTTTTCTACTGCTGTATCATTATTTTGAGTCGATATTTATGGTGTCTTTGCTGCACATTTTGCATGGTTTGCAGACTTTAACTTGCTGGTTGTCAGTGTTTGTGACATGGAAAATGATCTAGTAGATTATAGCACAACGTACTTCACACATACTTTTGCACTACAAGTAAATGGGATCTTAAGAATCTGTTGGTCTTGTTGTCTTTGTCAACACATGTAAAGATAACTTCAGATGTATTTAATAGTCTGCACTGACTATAGGCCTGTTTATTTTAACTTAACTTTATCTTAACTCATTAGTCAACTTACGTTTCTGTTTGGAAGCTAGATTCAAACACACTAATTCAATCTCTCATAAGGATCTGTTCAGTCATATACATGCTCGATACTGTAAGATCAACATCACCATAAGCATAAACATACTACACTATAAGCAGTTCATTCCTCTGCTCAATTAGCCACAATCCCTTTGTGTTGAAATGTAGGCCACGTTAAACTGAATGCAGCACTGTCAACATAATTTATTCCTGTAACCCATTTCCCATTGCAAACTGCAGCTGGTCTTTGGACATCGCTGTGAAAATATTCTGAATTCCTCCTCCAATAATCATCATATATAAAAGTTATTGCATTTATCCACCGCTTCCCAACACAGGCCCATAAAGACACTTAACGGACTGGACATGTAGTCCACCAAAACATGTTACAAGGGGATGTAAATGATTTGTGACTGCACTTTTCAGGTTGAACTCCTGCAGATACGTGCTCTCCACTTCAGTTTCCCTCTAGCGCTCGGAGCTTGTATAACTCGTCATGGCGGCCCAGACCCGAGCTCTGGTGTCAGGACAATGGCTGGCGGACGCCGTCAAAAACAACCTCGTCGGTCCCAAGCTCCGTGTCCTGGACACCTCCTGGTACCTGCCGAAAACGAAGCGGGACCCGAAAGCTGAATTCGTGCAGAGGCACGTACCGGGCTCCTCGTTTTTTGACATAGACGAGTGCTCTGACAAGAGTTCTGCGTACGACCACATGCTGCCGACTCCCAGCCACTTCTCCCAGTACGTCGGGGGCCTGGGCATCGGGAACGACACGCACGTAGTCGTGTACGACACCAGCGACTTCGGGTCGTACAGCGCGCCCCGGGTGTGGTGGATGTTCCGGCTGTTCGGGCACAGCCTGGTCTCGGTGCTGGACGGCGGCTTGAAGAACTGGCTGGTCGACGGTCACCCGGTGACGTCCGAGCACTCCAAGCCCGAGCGCAGAGAGTTCAGCGCGGCTTTGAATCAGCCGTGGGTGAAGAGCTACGAAGACGTGCTGGAAAACATCGGGACCAAGGAGGTCCAGGTTGTGGATGCCAGGTCTGCTGGCAGGTTCAGGGGGACTGAACCGGAGCCCAGAGAAGGTGAGAAGGAGTTTTACTTTTTTAAACAAACAGCCTGTTTAAAGTGAAAAGAAGATCCGGATTTTGTCTAAAATATATACTTTATGTAATAAAATTACATAATAAATATTTTTTTTCAGGAAAACACGTAATAACTGTACCGTTTGTCTATTGAGAAAATAACCGACTATTTATTTTAGAATATGAATTTCCCATTACATTTGAGAGTGCACATGATTTCTTTTCTTTTCTTTTTTATTTACTGTCAAGTTTGTAATAGTTTCACAGCCAAAAAGTTTCATACTCAAGGACCACACACTAGATTTCTTCCCGAGCTTTCAGCCATGGCCTTCATCAGTGCATATAGTTTCCTGGACATGGGTTAGTTTTTAGTCATGATAACTTGACTCTAGTGAATCCTTCCTTGAAGGCCAAGAGATGTGTGTTGCACCTTTTTATGGAAATTAAGAGAACAAGAACTTAAAAAAATCCAATTTAATGATGTTATTGCCCCAACATCTTCATAATATTTCTCATTTCTCTGTCTCACCCACACAGACACGCTGCCAGGCCATTTCCCTGGTGCAGTCAACATGCCGTTCACATCTTTCATGGACGGCTCTGGAAAGGTGCTGGGAACTGAGGACCTGTCCAAACTGTTCAGAGAGTCGGGGGTGGACCTGGAGGGACCACTGTGGGTTTCCTGTGGCTCCGGTGTCACAGCATGCCATGTTGTTCTGGCTGCTCACCTGCTTGGCCACCCTGGGGTGTGTGTTTACGATGGCTCCTGGTCCGAATGGTTTAAAAGGGCATGTCCAGAGCACATCATCTCGGAGGGAGAAGGAAAGAAGGCGTGAACAAAAGAAGAGAACAGGCAGTGGGCCACAACAGACAAAGATGCAATGTTACATTTACAAAGGAAAGCTGTGTTTACTGCCAACAAGAGTGGCAGAGCAAGGTCATATAGTATTCATTTACAAAGGGAAGGTACCACTGTATATGCTGTGGAAAGCTATGCATGATGAGCTTGTTGCGAAAGCTAATTACAGCCACACACACATGCAAATGAATAACATTTTCATTACAGGAAAGTTACATAACTTAGAAAAATTCACAACTGTCTTCAAATTAATTGCTATATTTTTGTTTGTTGAAGGGTCAGATATATTTTTATACATCTCTTGAAAAGATGTCACTTTTGTACAACTATGGGATTATCATCCAAGAAATGTGTTAAAATAGGAGCGATCTGGAAAAAGTGCACTTTCTTGATAGGAGGATATCAATATGATATTCTCTTACTGGTGTTGCAATAAATGGCCGGCTGAGGTCTTTGTTTCCATATGCTACAAAGACTCTTGTCTTACTATTGTCTTACTGTTTCTGTTCTTCTATTTTACAATATATCAGGCTGCCCCCTGTGTTCAGTCACCAGAAAAGTAAATATTTAACTCTGCTTGAAGACTGTGGAAGATAGCAGGCAACAGTTTGTAGAAATATTGATCAACCAAGTGACATTTACAATCTATGGGATTATAGGAAATGCTTGTTGTCCAGATCCAGTCTCATGGTGACTTTGATGCAAGTTAGAATGTTTTGCTGTTGTATTTTAACTTCATAACATTCTTACTTTTAGTAAAGTTTCATTTTCAAAAAATATAACTACCAGAAAATAATAATAATTGCTGCTTGCAGCTTTAATTTGTTTTGTTTTTGTGTGTGTAAGAGAGATTAAAATATAATTGAACAATTATTTTTTTATCTCCTGTCTGTTTCTGTACCGTCAAAACGTTTTCATATTGGGAAATTTTGCTTACATGTCTTTTCCAAACTGCCTCGAGCCTCACGCGACAAGACAGACACCAGCACCAACAAAAGATAACAAACCCACCAACCTTTCTGAAGCTCATTACTTCAGTTACACACCTGCCGTTTCCCCGTTTCCAGTCTTTGTGCTAAGCTAAACAGCTGCTGACTGTAGCTTCACATTTAACCGTGCAAATACAAAAGTGGTATCACTATTCTCATTCTAACCTGAGGCAAGAGAAGATTATTAAAATTATATGTTGTGTTACAGCTGCAGCTTCTTAGTCTAGTCTAGTTATATGGTTTCACCTGCTGTTAAAGCAGATATTATTATTATTATTATATCACAATTCCATCTCATATCGTATGAATATATGACGTCAGTTTATACAGGAAGTAAGCCCAAAGACTTGGTTGAACTGGTTTCGAGGTGCGGGGCCCAGCTTCCGCTCTGTCTTGTTTGGTCTCCCAGCAACCGCGCAGACGTCCGTCACGTGGCGGAGTCACGTGGTTATCAGGAAGCCGCGATCTGTTTACCAAGGTTCCATCCACAACACACTGCGTCACCGAGCATCTCTTCATCCGACATGAATCCCGGCCGTGTTTTCATGACATGAATTCGCTCGCCGCTCGGCGTTTCTCCGTCTCGATCGTCATCGAGCATCATCATGGCGTCTTCTAGTTACACCTGCATCCAGGACAGCGCCACAGGTTTGTCCGTGCGCCATTCCTGTTAATGCACCAGTTCGTCTGTTGTACGGCTCTTCCACGCACTTTTGTTCATGCAAGCCTGCGAGCCTGGGTGGGGGCTCGAGGCTTACTTGAGATTTGTACCGATCTCCACGACGAGGGAAATGTTTGCCGTCATCGCTAGTGCTTCGCCTGCTACAGCCAGTTTAATTTATTCATCAGGCCCGCGTTTTAAGACAAAATTATCATCAAGACCAACCCAATTCATCAATGACACATTTACCTGCACAGGTGAATCAAAACTTAAAGGTGTAGTCCCCCAATTCAGATCTGTTTGGTCTACATCATCATCAAACAGTGAAAATACTGATCACAATTTCCTACACACAAGCATGATATCATCATGTCTTATTTTGTCCGACCAACAGTCCAAACCCCAAAGATGTTCAGTTTACTGTGATGTAAGACAAGCATGGAAGAGAGAAAATTGTCTTTGATTTGAATAATAAACAGTTATCTGAATATATTTGTATATAATATAATTTTATGTCAAGTCAGTTATTGCGCAGTTCTGGATCATAGCTGTAAATCCCGTGATGGCCTCTGTCACATTTTACCACTGCTCAGGTTTAAGGCTCATCCTCTCCTTTGTATTTCTCAGAGAATGACAGGCTTCTCTCCTCTACGGCCAGCTATGGGTCCCAGGACCTTTTTGGGGGTGGGAGCCCCCGTCCCACCGGCCTGTTAAGCTCTGGACTCCACCAGCAGCAGCAGCAGAAGAAAGAGGAGGAGGAAGAGGCCCTAAGGAGGAAACTCAAGTACTTCTTCATGAGCCCTTGTGACAAGTATCACGCCAAGGGCCGCAAACCTTTCAAGCTTGGTCTGCAGCTGCTCAAAATCATCACTGTGACTGTGCAGGTGGCTCAAGCTTCATGTTGTAATTTGACATTAGAGAATCACCTCAGAACATAAAGGATTGTAATTGTGACTGTGTTGTAGCTCCTGTCGAGCATCCTCCTGATTGTTGCAGCTCGTGTGTTTTGTCCCTGACTTTGGGTCTTAGCTGGTGCTGTTCGGACTGAGCAACCAGATGGTGGTGACGTTTAAGGAAGAGAACACAGCGGCGTTCAAACACCTTTTCCTGAAGGGTTATCAGGACGGCGTGCCGCAGGCAGTCCACACGCAGATGGAGCTGTACAGCCGCATACACTTTGCCATAGAGCAGGTAGAATAATTATAACTTTGCCTCTTGTATGGAGCCATGCTAATAGGTTTTTGTTCAGGTTTTCAGATGTTATGTTTGTGATATTTCCAGACATAAACTGACTTTAGTTTGGTGTTCACAAATTACATCTGAAAAAATTTAACAGCAACATAATGCCCCCCCTCACGTCTTCACGTCTCTTTCCCATCCAGTACATGGCTCTTCCTCAGATCTCGCTGGGACGTTACGCATACGTGACGGGCGTTGGTGTAAACGGAAGCGCGCTCTCTCTCTGCCAGAGATACTACAAGACGGGCACCATCGACCCCGTCAACGACACCTTTGACATCGATCCCCGCGTTGTCACCGGTACGGTCGACCTTCATCTTTCAGATTTTTTGTCATCGCGCTGTGTTGGTGTTCAGTGAATGTGTCCCTCCCGCGTTCAACGTTAAAGCCTTGTTTTTATGCAGCGCCCGTGTTTTCTTCACCCGTAAGGAAATGACTGTCAGTGAGTCACTGTGTCGCTGCTCCACATATGTGGGGAGGTGCCCTGCAACCGTGCCCTACTTTTAAAGGCTCGACATAAAAACACAACATCAAACCATTTTTATTTAAACAGCTCTGAAGTAGCACGCCACGTCTCCGCCTCGGGGAAGGGCTTATTTGCACACACCTGCTGATTTGGCAGAGATGGCTTTTAGCAATGCGTGATAAATCATGTGGCCAAAATAGAGCAAGATAAACAAAAATTGATGTCAAGCTTCCAATGTGACAATTATGCATTTAAATCCTTTGAGGAAGTGTGGTTCCGGCTTCATGTGATATGGAAAAAGATGAAGTGAACAGTTTTCCAAACATAACTTCCCATGTGATATTTTGTAGTTCCTCTAATAATGCTATTTTCTGCTTTTCTTTTTTTTACAGATTGCATTGGACTGAATCCACTGACTTACAGTTCTGGAAATAGTGACTACAAGAATTTCACTCTTGAGTTTTACAAGTTAGATGTTATTATGTTGTTGTTTTAACATTATACATAAAAGAGTGTGTTTTTTATAGTTTTAACTCTGCTCATTGATTTCTCTGTGTATCTCCAGGATGATCAATGTAACCATTGACTTCCAGCTGAAGGCCATCAACATTCAGACCATAATAAACAACGAAATCCCTGACTGCTACACCTTTGCTATCACCGTGAGCTATCTCTCCTGTTATCACTTTATGAATATGATTTCAATGCATCACAGTATGGGACAGATCGAAATCTCTCCTGAATGAGCCACACTTGACCACAACTGTAAATTTGCTGCAGTTTTTCGAGCAAAACCCTTGAGATAAGAGTTCAGATAAACTAATGCTGTGTAAAAACATCCGTACCCAGAGGTCGTACGTTTACCGCAGTTCTTGCATATTATCAGATCGTCATGGATAACAGGGCGCACAGCGGCAAAGTTAAGATCAGCCTGCAGAACCAGGCCTCCATAAAGGAGTGTAAAGACCCCAACGTGTCCGGACACGGTGAGTAACAGATGAGCTGCAGTGGACGCGTGAGTTGTGGAGATATTCATTCATCCGTCTCTGGACATCTGCCCTGTTTTCTGTGAATTTCCCGCTGCCCTTGACTCCTGTCCTGCTCTGGCAGCGGAGAACTATGCGCGGGAGTTCTTCGATGTGCTGGTGGCGATCGTCTGCCTGTTGTCCCTGCTCCTGTGTGGGCGCTCCATCGTCAGAGGCATCCACCTGCAATATGTAAGAAAGCACACCAAACATTTTTACATGATAAAATCTGAACAATATATTTTGTGGATTAAGATGCATGTGGAATGTGTTGTGTCATACATCTGCACACCTTTGTGCATGTGTGTCATAAAACCCATGTTTTTGTTGAACTGTTGGTCATAAACAAAGGAACACTATCCAACCATCGTAATTTGAAAATTAACATTTGAACAGAGACCAAATCTTCGAGCACACAGTTCAGCACCTTCCATAATCTTATGTATTACAGGATTGGAATAAAGACTGCAGTGTTCTGTATTTTTTTTTTTTGTTCTCATCGCGTTCATCATCTCCCTCCCCAGGAGTACGTGCAGTTTTTCCACCACAGACTTGGCCGCAGGGTGAGCTGGGGGGACAGGATGGAGTTCATCAACGGCTGGTACATTCTGCTCATCGTCAGCGACGTGTTCACCATCTTCGGGAGCTTCATCAAAATTGGGATCGAGTCTAAGGTAACGTGGCACATGTTGTGGGTGAGGCCGCTCGCTGCCTTGAAGAGCCAAGACAAACTGGAAGCAGCAGCACGCTTCATGTAATTAATGATGTCACTGTTGTGTTGCAGAATTTGTCATCATATGATGTGTGTGGGATCCTGCTGGGAACCTCCACCCTGCTGGTGTGGGTGGGAGTCATCCGCTACCTCAGCTTCTTTCAGAAATACAACGTACGTGTAAGACACACACACACACACACAAATATCATGTGTTTCTTTTGAAGTGTAAATATATTGTGGTTACTCCTCCCTCTCTTTTTTCCCACAGATCTTGATTGTGACTCTACGAGCTGCTTTTCCTAATGTTATCCGCTTCTGCTGCTGTGCAGCTGCCATTTATATGGGATATTGCTTCTGCGGATGGATTGTGCTCGGGCCCTATCACGCCAAAGTAAGTGAACAGGCGCTCGCTAATGTCTCTGACCAGAAATGAGCTAGCATGAGTCATCCAGAGCAGATCAGGAAAACATCCTCATTATCATAAAATGCCTTCTAGCAGATCATATTTGTAGTACAATTAATGAGAGATGAAAACTGACATTTATTAAATATGAATAATGGCAACTTCTATTTGTATATTGCTTTTTGAATGCAAGATGTTGCATGTGTAATGTTCAATCCAACTACCTAAGAGAAACCAGTGTTTTAGGAGCTCCCTGTATAAATGAGCTGCTAACGCTGAGCCTGTGTGTACAGTTCCGCTCCCTGTCCATGGTGTCCGAGTGTCTGTTTTCTCTGATCAACGGGGACGACATGTTTGTGACGTTCGCTGAGATGGAGCAAAGCGGCACGCTGGTGTGGATCTTCAGTCAGGTCTACCTTTACACCTTCATCTCCCTCTTCATCTACATGGTGCTGTCCCTCTTCATCGCGCTCATCACCGGAGCCTACGACACCATCATGGTACAGTCTGCGGTTCGCTTTTTTGTAACATTATACTTACTCTACATCAGCTGTTTGTTCTGAATATAAGAAGGGAATGAAGGACGACAGGTGAAGGACAGATTTGGGTGAAGCAGCGAAATGTTTCATTTTTCGCCCTGCAGGCACAAACGCAGGAGCAGGTGCGCCCCACTGACCTGCACGCGTTCATCGCCGAGTGCACGGACACGCCCAGCTCAGGCAAGTTCCGCGGGCCCGAGGGGTCGTCTTGCTCTTTCCTCTGCTGCTGCGACTGGTGAGGAGGAGGAGGAGGAGGAGGAGGAGGAGGAGGAGGAGGAGGAGGCACAGAGGGACGAAGCTGTATGTGTGGATGGGAAAGACATTTTTTTTCCTCTTTAAAGCACCACGTTTCCACTCCAGTGACAGCTGACTGCAATTTCACTCCCTTTTCAGACACCCAGCAGGGACTGTTAATGCCTTGAGAGTGAACTGACTGACCTTGAACCACATTGTCCTCTGTGCCTGTGTTTGAATTTTGCATTTAAATTTGTGCTTGAACGGTAGAACGCGCCGCACAGTCTCAAGCCCAATTACCTGTTTCAGCTTTTGTACTGAATGAATAATTTATTGTCTCTTTCAGAAATGTCAGTTTGTTAGGGCTTTGATGAGTAGAGACGTAATGCCAGTAAACACTACTGAGTGGACGCCGCCAAGTAGAGTGGATGCAAATGTTCACATGGATTATCCACTATGAACAGGGATTTTATATTTTAATGTCCACATAGCTACCAAATGGACTCTTGATTATGTAAATATATGTATTTCATCTGGGTCTTCTTAGCAGGAGTAGAATAGCTAAAGCTGAAAAAGAACGGTCATTATCTGCTGTACGTATGCATTAGCTTCAGCAACATTCTCAGTCAAGGCTGTCGCTCAATTCCCGCTCTCATTTTTCACTCCTGATATCTTTTGTTCATGTCCTCCCTGTGACGGCAAGGAGATGATGGCTGCACGATGAAGGACAAGCCCTGCAGCCAGATATCAATATGCATGAGTGGTCTCTGCTGTAAAGAGCCAGGTGACTGCACGCTAATGCACTGCATGGTAGGGCATTCTCACCGCGCTCCGTGCACGGCTGCAAAAATAATATTCCTTCTGTAAAAAAGCAGGACTCAAACAGTGTCAAGTTATGTTTGAAGGGAAGCGAGTCATAGCAGATCATTTTAGGATTGGCAGATTGCTCTAGCCAAAATGTACAAAACACGTTGTAAAACTTGAATATTATGCCTTTTTATGCTGATTATTAATGGTTTTCATCGAGTCTTAGCATTTAGCCGAAGTAAATTATCTCCATTATGATTTAAGGATTAACTGCAATTTAATCTTATCGAGCTTGTTGTGAGCTTATTCTTGTAAATTCTTCATGCTGTTTTTATACCAGATAAATCACACATTTCCAATGTATAATAATTTCAGTGGAAAGGTACGATGTCAGATTCCTGAAGAAATAAGTGTCAGACTTGGACGCGACAGATGTTAAAGCCTCAGCAGAGGTTAATGAGGTTACATGCTCATTCGTTTTACTTGCCAGTGAGGAAGGGCATCTCCAAAACCATAATTTCTTCCGTGACGCTTTTTAATGAAGTATATCACTGTTACTGTGGACACTCATGGTGGAAGTGGTAATGTCATTCCAGCATGCTGTGTAAGATCAAATTCAGGGCACTGTTTAATAGAAGAGGGACGATCACTGCACAAAGGGATTTGAGATGCTGCACGTTTTTTGTATTTTCTTCTGTTCATTTGTGACTGACATGTTACTTAAATTATTTTGTTATGTTTACAGTCCCAACAGGTAGAGTATGTGTTTTCATCTGCAGTTCATGCGCACTTACTTATTTGCACTTCATGAAGACTGACGTACAGCTTCATTTGATGTAAATGTGTCATATGGGAGCCATTTAGCACAATGGAGCAAAGCACTGAGTATGTGATGCATCTGTTAATGTGCTCCTGACACTTCCAGGAAGCTTCTTCATTGCCCTTTTGATTTGATGGTAAAAGTATTACTGCTCGCTAGGTTTGTGTGCTGTCTTAAGTATTTTAACTCATTCTTAGAAGAAGCAAGTAATATCTGAAGGGATTTTGTCTGTTGATGTATAGGAGGAAGTTTTACATGTTTCTAACCTCATTTGTACTGATTTTTTTTTTATAAAAGATGCTGCCTTCTGAATGGAAATAGACATCAGCAAAATAAACGGGAAACACACTGAATCTGGTTCCAGATTGTTGGGATAAGTAATATTTTCTGGTATTACAGTATCAGAGCTTTCTTTTTGTTGTTTTTTTACACACTAGTAAGATTCTCAATGGGAAGTTTGATTATCTACAATATTATAATCAACATATCTAAATATTATTCAGCTAATGCATCTGACATTTTGAAATACAATATAAGTCCCAAAGTGATCGATATTAGATATAAAAAGAGACTTTAATGAACAATCATTAATCTTTGTGGTTCATTTATATGTTTTATGCATTTTTGTTAATTTCATGGATTACATCATAATGTCTTAATAATTATGTATTTAATGTTTCACTTTGGTGAAAAAAACAGAGACCCTGGTGTTGTCGTGGTGGTCTGACACCACTAGAGGGAGAAAGCAGGCTCTGTCTGCAGCCAGCAGCCGCCCGATCACAGGAAATCAATACAGTCCAGGAGCAAAAAAGACAGGAGAGGAAGCTAAAATGCTGCGAGGAGGAGAGGAGGGGCCAAACATTTAGAGAGAGGGGGCTTGCTGCCTTCATTAAAGATGAATAATGCTGAGAGCATAATTAAAGTCCTTAACCTACTTAAGTACTTAACTTCCCTTCTCAACACAAAGTGAGAAGAAGCAGAGTCATGCTGTGCCAGCCAAAGAAAATGCACGTTGCTGCAGGAGGAAATGGACAAAAACGAGAGCACATCAGGGACAGGCGAGATCACGGCAGATACGTGCACACTCAGTCCCCTTAGTGCAGTGGAGGGGTGTAGTTGTCCAATATTCTTAATGTCTGCATGCATTATTGACTCAGAGAGGCTACCAGGACTGAGATGAAGCACTTACAATCCAACTGACAGGAACTGGCAGGCCACCCTGCTCTGGACATCATCAGGGTAAAACTGATTAAACGGTTCCATGGAGAAAACATACTGTGGGGCAGGGCCGTGGAGCTGGTCTCTACCAAGCAACCTGCATTAACATGGCAACTCCAGAACAGAAGGAACCCAAATCAAGGTTATTTAACTCCCTAAGATCATCACCATCTTCTGTGGAGGACATACAGTAAATGAATTGTGTGTCTGACCCCCTACACTGATGATAATGGTCCATTAACAGTGGGTTTTTTTTGCTTGCCTGTGCATCCTTCTTCACATGTTGCTTGTCAGTGAGTGCAGAAGCATCCTGCATGTTAATGATTGCGCCGCGCCGCCATGCTGTGCTCTTTAGGGAGTCCTTCACCGTGCAACAAGAGCAGCAGCTGCAACTGCATGTGCTAGCCTGTACCTGCCTGCCAGTCATTCACACACACACACACGCCACCATTTGTGATGCTGATATTCGTGTTATTAGAGTGTGAAGTGTGATGCAGCTTCGTGCATTTTGAAGCCACTTGAGTTGAGAGGGGATTGATTCTTGAATGTCTCTATAATAAAAAGATGGCGACTGTCTGGCGTGGTGGGTGTGTCTCAAGTGCCAGCTGCTTTCTTGTGTTACTTGGCTGACGAACAGCAGATTCAGGCCCTTGTACAAACTGACTGTACATGCTGGAATATGCAAAACACAACGAGAGCATGCCCGAATCTGCTGCTCGTTCAATAACTAATGTGTAAGAGCATCACAAAGGTAGAAGACCCCTGACTGGAGGCCAGGTTTCAGGGCTTGACTGAGCGCCAGCCCTTTTGTGCTGTTGCTGCCACGGCTGGACTGTGGGCCGGGGGGAAAAAACAATGAGATAAATAACTTTGCAGCAGGGTACGCAGCCCTGCCCCTTCCTGTCTCCGCTGCCGCACACCACCGCCTGTGTGAAAAAAAAACACCTTCCTCTCTTTGTTGCGCCTGGTTGACCATGCCAATATGTCCATCAGCATCAAGCTGGCAGGCATCGAACCCCCCCGAAGTCCCCACCCTCTTCCTGGTCCCCTTCCCTGTCTTTCATATACACACACACACCTGCATGCATTCTGCAAGATCACATGTTTGCATAATGAAATTCACTCACAGGTACTACGCTGTACATGGGTGTGCAACCTGATCAACGCTTTGAATACCTTGATGAATTCTGGAGGTTTGATTTGACCTTAAATTCTGATTCAACAGGAGGACAGGTGGCATTATTCAACAGCATAACACTGGTAAATGAGGAAACAAGAAATTGGTGGGAGTTACAGCTGCCTAAGTTGAAATGCAGAGTAGTCTGAGGTCGGTCCACTTCAGAGGAGCACAAACAAAACTTCCTCTGGAAATCTGACGGTTTGCGATAACAAGAGACCGAGAGATAACGGGCTATTTTTCCCAGTCAGGTGCACACGAAGCAAATGTTTTCAGCTTTGTATCATATATTTCCATTCTGAGCTCAGATGAGCAACGCAGGGCCAAAAATCTCCCCTCTAGCATTTGGAGAGAGAACAGCGCACCACAGGCTCAACATGAAAAGCTCAACCAGAACAGACCGGCACACAAAGGCCTGGCTCATGTAGACAGAGGCAGGCGGCTGCTGGGAGCTGAGCAGCAGTGGAGCAGACAGACAGGCAGACAGGCGGCGTGCCCTCCCAGACTGTCTCTGATGAAAAGCCCCGTTCTGGTGAGGAGCATGGTACACAGACACAAAAGCATTTAAGCCACGAAACAACGCCCCTCAGTGTCTTATTGTGACCGAGAGAAAACGTGCGACTTAAACTGAAAGGCTTGCTATCTGCTGCTGCTTGCTGTCTTAATTTCTCGCCGGCGAGCTCAAGCCTTTCAATTGGTTTCTCCCAATTTCAGCTCAATTCACTCTGAGACAGACTAAACATGCAAGCAGGTGCACATGTATGGCTGCATCCATCCTTTCAGGTTTGTTGCTTGCAGGAAATTTGACTGTTAAGACAAAGAAACATGAAAACGTGCAAGGCCTTAAGTTGTATGAAGATATTAGCAGCATCGTTACATCGTAATTTTGGAAATAACTGGTCCAAAGTCACATCAAAATATCCTTGATTAGAAATATAATGCAACAGGTCTAAGATGTGTTGAAAGAATTCTTGATGCAACAGTCACACTGACAGCAGACAATGCAGGCAACTTGATGCATGTGGGGCAGCAGTAAGGCACCGTTTAAGTGTGTGTGTGTGTGTGTGTGTGTGTGTGTGTGTGTGTGTGTGTGTGTGTGTGTGTGTGTGTGTGCGTGTGTGTGCAGTCGTGCATGGAGAAAAGAAGAAAAGGGTTTGAAGAGGAGAGAAAATGGGTTGTGGGGGCCTAAGCGGGAGGGCAACAGACAACCAGGAGGAACTCGGGGCAAAAGAGTAGGGTGACTTGCAAGAGGTGACATCATCCCCAATTTGAATAATCCCTCAGCCTGGGAGGTGATTGGCTGCTTTTAGAGAAAGCACAGTTCCCCTGCTATTCGCTATTCACCCCTTTCAATTTCACTATGGCGGGCTAGGGTGGTGAATGTTGCCTTCACGAGTCGTAGTGAGTTTTTGAACAGATTAGACAAACAAGGTATGACGTATTAATTACCGGGCTGTCGAGGTGATGGTGACGGTAGTTGGATTATGTTACCTTTGGAGTTATGGACAGAGCCAGTCAAGCTCCAGCACCCTGTTTATAGTCTTTGTGCTATGCTAAGATAACTACATGTGGGCTGTCTCTTCACATTTACCTTAAAGTTACAAATGTGGCATGCCAAGCCTCTCATCTATCTCACTAAAAAGAGAATAAGTATATTCCCCAAATTGTTGTGTTTTTAATTTTCAGATTTTTTTCTTATATCGACTAATTGGTTAATTCACTATGAGTTTCATTTCTAAATATGAAGCTGACGCTATCAGTCAGCGCCACTTTGTAAGGCCCTGCTTTCGAGCTGTCTCATAAAACGTTGCGTTTGACCACTTCAATGTGTCTTTTGCGCGTAAACGGGTCTTTATTCCAACATTTCCAGCAGCACCTGAAGGTAACGTCCTCTCCTCCGCCTGTCCATCCATCCGTTCGCCGGTCTACTATCGTGTGTGTGTGTGTGTGTGTGTGTGTGTGTGTGTGTGTGTGTGTGGACTGGGGCGTCATTCTCCTCCTTTCTTCCTTTCAGTGAACGCGCATCACTTGTGAAAAACGGCGCTTGAGAACCAGAAGTTTCTTGTCCTGTCGGCTCGGCTCGGCTCGGCTCGATTCGCTCCACTCTGACGAGATTTTTTTTAATATCTTCTTCCTCGCCCGTACTTCCCGGTCTCGCTTTAATCCTCACTTTCTGTTTTTTTCTCTGTCTCTCTCTGACTCGAGGATTCAGTCGGGGTGTACTGGCTAACCCTGGGCGTAGCTGGGGAGGATTTCGCTAGCTCGCCGCTGCACCGACTGGTAAGGACGAGGTTGTTTTAGCTAACATGCTAACGTCAGTTTGTAACTACTGTCCGGCTAATCAACCTTTATTTAAAACCGACATTTTAAGATTACATCTGTCGACCGTAGTACACGTTAGACGTCTGTCTCTACTACGCGAGGTTCCTCGTCTCCACGCCAAACATTACATCGAGGACGGGGTTACGCGAATGACTATTTCTGCCGAATATGCAGTCGAAATTGGTTTTATTTAAGTGCCACTCCATCTTTTTGTGTTTTATTTTTTTGTCGAAGAGCCACTCTGTGGGAAGGGGTGGATGGGGCGGTGGCGGGCAGACAGCATGGGAGCTGGAAGTGCTCTGCAGATCTGTTACCTACAGCCATTCATTTGTTTCTCTCCGTGGTGGTTTTCGTTCACACAGGACGCGGTCCCTTCCTCGTCTGAGCATTTTTGTCTGCTTTTTGTGTCCCGTCCCCCCTTAAACTTTTCATTCTCGTGTCTCCCTCCTTCTCCATCCTCCATCGCAGATGCCCATTGTTCTGCGTTGGGCCAAGTGTGTGTGTATGTGTGTGTGTGTGTGTGTGTGTGTGTGTGTGTGTGTGTGTGTGTGTGCGCGCGCGCTGAGAAATGTTTGAGCCGGCTGCCTCATGGTTTTGCAGATGCCCACTCCTGTCAGCTAAACAGAATAAACTGAGGGGCATTATTGGCACGTTAAAGCAATAATTTCCTCAAACCGTTTAGAAGGAGTTGCGGAAAAAACCGAAATATGCCAGAGAGGGTTGTGCAAGGATTCAAGATGGCATGTAACCAGAGGTGATTAATGCCTGCCCCCCCCCCCCCCCAACCAAAAAAAAAGTGATCAGCTATTGTGGGGCCAGAGTTAAGGCTGCAGGCTGCAGGGGCCCGTAGCTGCTCCTTCACTGGGTCTTTCTGGTGAGTGAGTGCAACAAGACAGATTACACTCCCCCCCCCCCCATAGAACAATGGGGAGGAGAAAAGGCTGCCAGCTCCCAAAGCCCGGCCAAGAGCATTTATTAAACGCCAAACGTGCACGCATTGAAAATCTTTATCCTCAGCCCGCAACTCCGTTCCCTTTCCCCTGAGGTGCCGCAGACAGCGACATGAATTGTCTGAAGCTTTGTGGCCGGCGTGGGCTCGGGCCGGTCAATAACGTGTGCCGATCGACCGCCGGGTATTGATGTCATCCCCAGTGAAAGGCGTCCCAGGGCGACTAATATGAGCGCTTTTAAGGCTCTGCTGTGCAGGGGCTTGGAGACACTCCGGGACTCTTAAGTCAGAGGTGGGCTACGCCATCAGCTCGTCCCCACCCGAACCCCCCCCCGGTACATGGATGAGAGAATGGCTGACTCACAGTGTCGGTGGATGAGGCAGGGAAATGGAGGACAGACGGGCAGCCTAATGCAATCACATGTAATTAAATTCGGTGGCCATTAAAAACCACGCTCTGTTTTTATGGAGTTATTTAGGATGCTCTTGAAAAGATGATCAGATGGAGGAGGAGGAGGGCTGCCAGAGGCCACTCTGTGTGCAGAGAGGATTTGTCTGAAACTAGGCTTCAGTCAATGAAGCTAATTATTGTAATCGAGAAAAATATCAAAAATCTGCTCCGTTGTGGGGTGGATGCTCCGTTTCTTCCAGACTGCTGTGTTTTTATCAGGATGCATCACTCCATACATTAATGGCTGAATTATGATTAAATGCATCAGTGAATGGCTGAAAGAACCATTACAGTTGTAGTTTTGATAATGACTAACAGTCAGCTATTAGTAGATTTAATTATGCTATTCATAGTAATAATAATCTGATCATGAATGATTTCTGCTTGTATAGGCTCAAATGCAAAGAGTCATTTTAAAGTGACACTTTGGTTGTGTGGTCGCCTCAGTCCGGGCTCTGGTAACTTAATACATTATTTTTGACGTTTATAATCCCAGTGATCTATTAAGCCATTAGCTGATCAACAGATAATTCATGTAAGTGGTTGGTCAGCTCAGTCATATTTCAAGCTTAAATGCCAAACGTTCGCTGGGTTCTGCTTCTGAAGCGTGAGTGTCTGCTGCTTCTCTGGCCACATTTCTGAGCAGACCTAATGTTTTTTGGGTTTCAGATAAAATGAGCAGTTGGAATATTCCAGTTGGACTCTGGGACATTATAATAAGGCTTTCTTTTTTTCATTTTATAGACGTAATGAGATCAAGCGTTAGGGTAAATTCACAAAGCTGGTCTCGCTGACACACTTTGAGATGTGAGCGAGAGCCGCCATATTTGTGAGGTACGTTTTATGAACAGCAGTAACGTAGCTACTATTACATAAAGTAAAAGCAGTCCTCACATACAGTGTCTTTCAGAAGTTCGTATTTTAGGGTGATTTAAATTTTAATGACCTGCTTCGCCCCCAGCAGGCTGCTTGACCCATGCCTGGGGCCCGAGAGGGGAGATGATTGTTTCATTAATAGACCTGTGTGTCAGCTTGCCCCTAGCCTAAGGACTGGTGTTGGGTTGGTGTGTGTGTGTGTGTGTGTGTGTGTGTGTGTGTGTGTGTGACTCAGAATGAGCCCCCCACCCCAAGCTCTGAACTTCTCAATTGTGACAAGGGCAAGCCTTGTGCCTCTGGTCATCCTCGGGCTTTTTTCAGCCTGAGCCCGTGACCCTTGCACTTTTAGGCGTCATTAAAAATTAGCAGCATCATCTGCAGAGCTCCGCTTTAAGCCACGGCAACAACGGCACAAAGGCTTCTTGTTTTGAGATTATCACAACAGAAACCGTGTGTTTGGCTGAATTTCCTCCTCTGTTTTCTGCCTGATTGAGGCTTAAGGAAACTGCCAGGGGCACCGCAGTGAATTTGCACAGTGAAGATAAAGCGGAGATCAACTCTTTTTTTTTTGTTGTCCGCTTTGCTGCCCGTCGTGATAGCGGGCCCCGGTCGGTGGTGTCACAGTTGTCGGGGCACGCAGTTGGCTGCTGGCGGCGTGGTTTTTGAGGCTGTATTTGCCAGCAGCTGCAGTAATTTGCTGTGTTTAGACGCTCTGAATTCCTCTGGTGGGAGGATTGATAATGGACCTGGTTCGCAGCCCTGTTGCTAAGGCTTCGAGACCAAATTTTTTTCATGGCACAGTGCGTTAGCAGCGCCTGCTCGTCTGGTGTGACGCGGCCTCGGTAGAGATGGTAACAACAAGGTTTGCTCTGCCACTTGTGGCACAGACTGTGATGTTGCCGGGTTTTTCTTTGAGCTGTGCGTCCGCTGGTCCGGCCCGGTGGCTACCCGAGCCTTTATAAATAAAGGCCGCCTGTCCTGCCCTCACCATCGCTGTGCGTGGAATGGCAGGCGTTTGTGCCGGACGCCGGTGCCGCCAGAATGATGGACTGTCAAATCCATTTCTGCTGGTGACATTTAAACCGGGCCGTTCCCTGTCTCCGGATGTGTTCGCTGTCGATACCACTCCCCCGCGAAGTGCTAAACGAATGTCTCTGTGGTCCAAGGGCGGTGTTTTAAGGCCGGTTGTGCGGTTCACTCCTGAGGAAGTTGTACTTAGTAGGTGCCGGTGTGGTCAACCGTCCCGCGAGGGATCAGGTTCCATCTGGAACGTGCCTCATTCTACTTCAAACAGGACCTAATCCTCTTATGGACACAGTCCTTAGCTCGCGCGGGATCTGGAGAGAGCGCCGGATCCCGTCCAGATGCCTCGGCCCTGCCCTCTCCCTCCGTCTCCGTATCTGCTCTATCTGGTGTCACTGATCCAAGCCACCAGCTGGTCCTGGGCTGCCCTGATCTCATTTACCCCCGGAGAGGAGCCCGCTCGCGGGCAGACGGCCCATTATGGAGATGATCCGGCGGCTCTTCCAGTTACAAATTAGCCCTTTTTTGGTCTCCCCTCTGTAGGGTCCTCCATCTCGCCTCTTGTCTCGCTGTTTCCTGCTCGTCCTCCCCGTCTCTGGCCCTTCTTACCCCACCCCCCGTTTTGTTTTTTTTTGCATTGTCCTCTCCTATAACCTTGTCAGTGCCATCTCTTCTCTTATCTCCCAGGGGAGAGGACTAACAGCATCAGAGGAACCTGCCTGACTAATGCACTTCCTCTGTCTGTCTCTGTCCTGCCCATCTGTTGGAGTCGCTGGCCCGTCTCCCCACTTTCTCCTGTGCGATCGATATCCCCACACGGTTTGTCTCCGCGCCGTCCCGCTGGTCGTCCCTGCGGGTGGTGGAGCCCTCGTTGACGGGGCCTCTGCCGGGTCTGCCTCGGCCCTTATTGTTTCGGGGCTGATGGACCCTCTAGCCCTGCCTCCCCGCTGGCTTTGTCTGCTTTCTGGGACATACCGAGGCCTCTGCCACCGCTGCGTGTCCCTCCCTCATTCTCTCCCGTCCTCCTTGGGCTCCTCTCTGTCCCTCGCTCTGTCCTCGGAGCTGCGTCTGTGTACTGTTTGAGGACAGTCGAGGCCGACTGTACAAGATTAGCATCTCTCTTTGTCCAGGGTTAACGAGCTCTGTCATGTGTTAATCTGCCCGTCCCCGGGGGGCCGAGGCTCGCCGAGCCTTAACGCACCATGGGAAGGACGGGGTTCGAGTGTTTGCTGGTTTGTTGCAAGGAGGGGGGGCAGTGCAAACGCAAACAATGTACAGCGCTGCACTGTGGCATCCTCTGTCATCTGTGGCCGGCTTGCTGTTGCTGATTTTTTTTTTTTTAATAACAATGGGAAATTTAACTAAGACTTTTAGTGAGTTTTTAGTCCTGTAATCTCTTAATTTCACTTGATATTTCTCACTTGAGGACGTTGTGAAATCCTCATGCGTCTCTCTTAAAGAATCCCGTGGATTAGTGCCAGCCCCGATGATCACGTGTTGGTGTGATCCAGGTGTCTGTCACACAATCTGCCGCTCCCTGTCGCACACGCCAGCAGCCGAGTAAACAAGGCAGAAAACAGACACAAAAAGATCCGTCCCTTCCTCCCAGCATTTGCTGGTCCTCACTTTGTCTCGTCGAGCATCGCGGCGGCCCGCGACCCACCGGACACCAGCGGGTAGGATCGACTGGGCTGCGTACCATTAAGGGGGGAGGCTGGCGGACGAGCGCTTGTTGTTGCCCCGTTGTCGTCAAGGTTGGTCTGGGAAACTAATGGCACCGACAGACGCATTTTTCCAAGTTTCCATCCTGTTGTTTTTACAGCAGCATAAGAAGAGTTCATTTGAAAATATTAAAACGTTGATGCTTTGCTAAATAGCCAATACAACTTTACTGCTAAATAAAAGCTGTAGCTGAAACTGGGCTGCTTTAGACAGATACTTGACATTTGCTCTCAGCTTTGCACAGCACTTTGATGGAAGCCTACCTTCTCTCTCTCTCCCTCCCCTGCTCGCTCAGCCGACCCCCCCCCAGGGAATGCCAGGGAGAGCAGCCAGCTTTGTTTTGAGTTTGTTTGTGTTGCAGGACAGAGGCGGTTTCCTGACCTCAGGTCGGGGGTGTGTGGGGAATGTGTGATCTGCTGTTAGCGTGGAGCTGACGTGCACCATCAGCGCCGCTCCTCTGGCCTCCGCACCCGTCCCTTCCTCCATCAATACGCATGTTCGCTAACTAAAAAAAGGCGCTTGACTCAATTCCCGTCGAGGCTGCGTGAACGGAGACGGCTGAGACGACAAAGCCTTGCAGAAGTTACCGCCGAGTTTTCCGTGACGCGCGTTCGAATGGCTTCACGCGGGAAAAGGGCCGAAAATGTTCGCCCGGGTGTCGTGTTTCCATCACTGCTGATAAATACCTGCAGAGTAATTTCACCCTGTCCAACTGAAGACAAAAGCCAGATGTGAGTGGGCGTTAGTGGGTTTGTCGTGCAGTGTGTGAGGAGCTAAATGTCACAGGGCGAGAGTCGGCGATGGCAGTGAAGTGGCACCAGCATCGAAATGCATGTAACTTCTGTACAGTAACGTACAAGACTGTTACTGTAAGACATGCTGTGCAGGTGACTGACACTGGTGTTCTGCCAAGATCTGGCTGAGACTGAATGAAACATGCGATCGCTCCAGGTCAGTCTTGTAGTAACTGGACTGCTTCAGCTGAAATCTCATCCATATAAATATCTGGGGTTTTGTTGTCGGATGGAGCTGGACATCTTGGACCCCCCCTGACAAACGACAAACGCGCACACCATGCACATTTATGTGATCGTTTTTGGTCACAAGAAAAAAACTGCGTCAAATCCGAGGCCGATCAGCCCACCATGCGCAGCAGCGCCATGAGCAAGGGAGCAGTAAATAATTGAAGCTATTTTTAAAGAAGAGGACCAATTAAGACATTTTCTGGACTTTATCAATTTGTCATAGGCTATTATGAAATGACTGTTCACACAATGAAAAATCTTATCTGGTTCTTTCCTGGTTTGATCTGTGGCAGTAAAAATAAATCGCACCCTACCCCGTCAGCAAATGGTTTCACCCTCTGCGTCACCGCCTTTGTTGCGTGAAACCAATATTCCCATAGAAATTGAAATTAGATGAACAGCTGTTTACTGTTTCATTACTCTACATTATGAGATGTGCTCCTTTTTTTTAAAAAACCCCAGCCATGGCTGTGTCAGAGGACGGAGGGCAGGTTGTTAGCGGCGTCTCATGTTTGCTGCCCTCGGAGAGAAAAGCACGTCGATTACGGGGTCAGAGGCCACGAACGCTCGTTAAAAACGCCCGCAAAGCCAGACCCAACAAACCGCCGTCCTCTCGTCCCACTGCGGCGTCTCCCGTCCCCTCACAGAGGCCTTCGTTATGTCCTCGGTGGTTCTGTCCGGCTTCACGTCGGCGTCAGTGGAGGGTTACGCCGGCCACAAAAGCTCACTTTCTTTTTGCATCTTTTCTGCTGTCTCCCCCACCCCCCACCACCACCGCTGCTTCCTTCCCCCACAATCCCTCTCTTTGACTACTATTTGGAGTAGGCCCCGGGGATAGAAGAAGGCTCACAGAATGCGTGCGTGTGTGTGTGTGTGTGTATGTGTGTACACAGTTGTGTACTGTGAAAGCAGAGCTGACTTTCTACCACAGCGATTCATACGTGCTCTTAGACGCTTGGTTGGCTAAAGGGAGGGAGTCGGGGGGTGTGATTCAGGCCTTTTGTGTGGAGGAGGCGAAGAGTCTCTTGTTTCTAAATGACGGCGGCAGCATTAGACGTGAACACGCGGTGCGGCCCAAGAGCACGTTGGACATTTTGCTCAGAAAGGAGCACGGCAGCATCTTAAATTAAATCGCGGCTAACCTTTGTGCTGCTCTGAGAAAAGATTGAGAGATGTGGCGTCTTCCTGTGAGGTGGTCTTTAAAGGGACCTGCTGTATTCTAAACAAGTGTGGTTAGCTCATGTACACCCCCCCCCCCCCCACACACACACACACACAGCAGTAGATTGTACTTGATGCACAAAGGGGGTCAAAGTACCAGTTCTCTGTTTAAATATGCTAATGACCTGATTATTCAAGAACAGCATGTTTGTGTCTAGACAGTCAGGAAAACTTAGATCCCTCAGCGGAGCTGGATGCCTTCCAGTTATTGACAGTGTTGGCCTAAACACTGTAGCGTGACTGGGCGCACACACACACACACACACACACAAAACTTTGTTTATGTCCCGGTGAGGGTATTAGGAGGGGATGATGCCTTGGAGGATGATCTCACCTTGCAGAGCTGGCTTGCCCATCATTAGCTTACAGCTTCAGGCCTATTAAGTGTAATAATAATGACAACGCGCAGCATTTGGCTGAAAGCAAACTTTGCAAAACGTCTTACACTCACAAATAAGCAGGAGAAACCCAGCTGGAGGAGATGAATTATCACGCACTGTGTGTGTGGAGGGCGAGCGTGATCCTGTGCTCCGACCGCTGCCTTTGGGTTTTTGTGCGACTCGGTATCCGTGTGGGTTTCTTTTGTTCCCGGATGCTGCGTAGCTCATCGTTGAGGCTCGCGGGGAATTTCAGAGTGGGATGCTGCTTGGGAAGCTGCGACCACATGACTTGGACACGCCGTGAAGGCCAGTAAACACATTTTTTCTGCAAAGTCAACGTTCAGACGTTTTCAGTGGAAAAATCAGCCAGACCTACAGGGTACCAGCATGAGAACTCCAGCTATAGCTATCCAGCTATTGTTTTAAGCTGAATATTGAGGAAATTGTTATTGTGCTGCAGATTTGTGTGTGTGTGTCGGGGCAGCTGATGGATGGTCCAGCTGCTCGGTCTGAGGTATTTGACCAGATAATTCTCCTCAGATTAAAGCCTTTTTATGCATTTCACACGGTGTCTAAAACGGAAGCTGCTTTGATATGAAACCTAATGTAGCTGACGCAGCCATCTGTCTTTGACTCACACACACACCGCTGCGCCTCAGGTCATTGGATTCATTCTGGAAATGGCTGCCTGCGTAGCGCGGCCTGTGCTGTCGCCTTGGCAGGACCAAAGATGGGGTCAGAGAGGATTTCCCAGAGACAATCTGGGTTATCCCCTCCTGGTTCTTGGAGGAAAGCCAAAGCGTTGAGGCGTAGGGTTGGGTCAATTTCACCTTGGACGCGCCGCTTTTCTGCCTCGTGCAGTATAGGTTGATTCATATCAGAGCTGTAGATGATGTATTGTTTTCCCCTGGTCTAGCTGGGAGAAATATGATTGGTGCAATGTGGTAAATTGATAAATGTAGTGTTATGTAATGTAATTTAATCCCAGTGAAACCTCCGTTGAGTAATGTAGACCCACCTGTAGCAGCTATAGCTGAGATGCCAATAAAAAAAAAAAAAATCAAGCAGAGCATTTTATCCCCAGTGAACGTGGGTGAAATGAACGGGAACGAGAATTTCTGTGAAAAATCCTTCATGGAACGTTGGAAAGAAATGATGTCTGAGGAACGAAGCTTTGACTCGCCCAACATGCGTGCCCAGTCGGTCTGACTGAAAGTGAATAACTACCTTCAATCTAATTAGGTTTAATGAAAACTTGTAACGGCATTAGTGGGTTGAAGATGTTTCGCTTGGGAGTGGTGCAGTAATTAATTACGACTGGAAATTCAAGATAATGCGATTCTGCGGCCGCACACTGCATTCGGGAAAACGCACACAATTGAGTTTAGATTTATCCACGGTGGTCGAAGCGCTGCAGCCCAAGTGTTTAGTGAGCGGGATATCGGTGAGGACGTCTGTGTTATTCTCCGCCCTGGTTTCTGGCCTGTTTGGGCTTCTCCGCTGACTGATGGCGCTGGTGACGCAGGGCCGTCTGAATGAGCGATGGAGCCGGAGAGAGAAGTGCAATCTCACAGCTGTCTGGAGAGAGAAATGCTCCTCTGGCAGTGGGCACGCAATCCGGATTTATCACCCTCTCAGACGCGCGCACACACACACACACACACACACACACACACACACCGCTAATGCAAGCGTCCTGCGGAGAGCAGCGGTGAAATGAACAGCCCAGCCAGAAGTTTCGGCCTGGGGGGGCAGGAGGAAGTGGTGATTGGACACAGTTTTACTTCCAGGTTCGTCGCGGGGTCACGTCAGGTTGGCCGCGGCAGGTCTCAGTCGAACACTGGTGCGCTTTTTTATTTACTTTGTTGAGTTGAGCGGGTGGAGCTTGGCGTGAAGCGACTTGAGAAAACCTTTTATTAATCTGCCACAACGACAACATCTGGTGCTCGGGAGCTGAAAGTTACTTTAAACAAACTCGGAGGGAAAGTGTGACTAATTTCAGGGTTTTCTTCTGGGAACTGGAAGTTGAAGCAGTCGTTTTTGGTTTTTTTTTATTTTGGATGAGAACATCCCACACGACAGCACTCTCACATCTGCACACGTTCACATCGAGCTCCCTGCAAGGAAGTTGACGCGTGCGGTTCTTAAAAATGTCGAACTGTTCCTTTTTAAGCTGTGCAGAACGGAACGGCTCTGAAACAAAAACAACTCGGCCGTTCCCACCAGTGCCCACCCTGCCCCTCTGCTAAATGTTGTGACTGGTTGTAACATAATTAAACCAACTGTCCACATTTTGTAGCCTTGGTGGCATTTAAAAAGCTCCTGTGCCCGGAGGGCGCGGCATGAGTCGCTCCTCGGCTTGTTTTGGGCGGCTGTGTGTATCTGTGTGTGTGTGTGTGTGTGTTGTTTGGGACACACGGATATATTTTTCCTCAGTCTCTCTCTCCCTCTCTCCCCCTCTGGCCCTGCTCAGCTGCTCCGGCCATCTGTGCGACAGCAAACTGAGAACAGAGGGATTGAAGGAGAGCGGGAGCATGTGGGGGAGGAAAGAAAGCAGGGAAGGTTGGGGGGGGGGTAGTTCAGGAGAAAGGGAAGAATCAGTGGAAAATGAGAGATTCAGTTGAGGGGATGAGTAACGAGGATGAGCAAAGGACGGAAAGAAAGATGAGGAAGAGCGCGCGGGCATCGTTTCCAGGAAGCTGGCGGCATAAAGACGGCGTCTGTCCTCGTCTACAAATAGGACGGCGAGCGGGGCGCGCTCGAGTTTAGGTCAGTGGAAACTAGGATGACTAGTGATGTCTGGATTTTACAGCTCGACCAGCCGTCGGCAGCCAGCGGTAGCCAGCAGTGAGCTCAGGCTTGTTTTTCTCCCCCGCCTCCTCCCTGCGTTCCCATGCTCCACAGGCCAGGCTCTTCCTCTGAGAGCCGGTCTCACGGCTCGGCCTCCTGCGCGGCCGACTCCTCGCTCTGTTTGTAAACTCTTGACGGGGCAGTTTCCTGCTACCCGCCCCCGACTTCCCCCTGCTGTTTCTCTCGACCTTGTAAAATAAAAAAAAGAAAAAGAAGTGATTCTCCTCCTCATCCTTTCATTTGAGAGTCACTGAGGAATCACAACAAAAGAGGTTGTCTCATATCAACACTGTATTTCAGATGGATGCCCTTTGCCGGGCCTCGAGCGCCCCCCCTCCCCACTTGTCCTCAGTTGCTCTGGTCTCAGACTGCTCAGTTTATGATCCATGAGTAAACTGTCTCCCTTTTTTTCGTTTTTTTCCCCATGCCTTGACCCAGTTACATATCAGAAAACGGTTACAAAAAGCCCACCTCACTTTTCTTTTTCACGCCACTGTAGTCAAATCATTGCAAGTTGCATGTGTCAACATTATTGCTGGTGGGGTGTGTGTGTGTGTGTGTGTGTGTGTGCGTGCCTGCTGAAGCTGCACTCCCTTAAGTGGACTATCCCGGAAAACTAGTCTTCCACTCGAGCGACTCTGATGCCGTTTTGTATCACAGAAAAAAGAAGCCAAGCCGAGGAAGCCGCGGCAGAGAGGGGACCGTTCGCCACTGCACTGCAGTTGGCAGTGATATTAATGAAGGCTATTTGCAGAGGATGATGTTCTTGCAGCAGACATGTCGTCCTCCGCCGCCCCTCCCTTCGTGACCCCTGACGTATCACACACATCCAGCTGGTCACGGATTACGTTGATGTAATTGCTTCCCTCCCAGCATGACTTATTAAGTCATCTGTTTTCTTTTCCTGGGTTGCCTGTGTTTGTTTTGCATCTTTCTCCCCCTCCCCCTTTTCTATGAAAATATGTCCGTGTGTAAGAGATGCTGAGGCTGTGAGAAGATAGAAGCCCTGGCATTATCTGATTCCTCAGGCTAACAACATTCCTGGGGCTCTGTCTGCTGATTGCAGAGACAGCAAACTGCATTTCGTGTCTGGTCTTGCTGTCGACTGACTGCGTTTCTGTGTCTCTCTCTCCAGATCAGACCTTCTTGTCTCTAGAAAGCCTGTAGACCTGTGGCCATCCTGTGAGATTTAAGTCAGTCGGGCCTGCCGTGCAGAGACGGACCATTACCACTCTTGGTGAGATGAAGCCGGATGGGGTTGCCACGGCAGCAATGGAGCCAATGGAAGCGTTGGAGTCCAATCCAGGAAATGAGGCAGCACCGGCCGCGGGACAGGAGCCCAACCAGGCAGCCAGTCCGGTGACGGAGGAGGTACCAGAGCAGCCTGTAGGTGAGACGGGCCAGGTGGAACCCCCACCAGAACAGGCCAAGGGAACCCCAGCTGCCAAGACTAGCACCAAGACCTCAGGAGACTCCAAAGCCAAGACCGCCACCAACAAGGCCACAGCAAAGACGAAACCTACTGCCACCAGCGCAACCAAGCCCGCACCTGGCTCACGGCCCAACACGTCCCAGAGCCGCCTGTCAAACGGCGTGTCCAAGCCTCAGACCAACGGGGTGGCAAAGAAGCCCGCCACCGCTGCGGACAAAAAGAGCACCGCGACCTCAGCTCCCTCCAAAAAACCAACAGGCCCGGCCGGAGCCCCGGCGCTCAAGAGCAAAGTGGGTGAGAAGAAAGCCCCGGGAGCTGCCCCTGCCGCTAATGGGGCAAAGTCGACCGCCGGACCAACAGCCGCCAAGAAGGCGCCATCCACGACCACTAACGGGGTCAAAACCAGCGGCACAGCAGCTGCTGCTAAAAAGCCCCCAGGTTGGTGGAAAACGTCACCACGGGAGAAACGTTTGAGATCGGTGCGAAAGTATAATCCAGAGTGTAGGCCGTTTCAAGACAAACACACCCCCAGGAAGTCCAGCATAAAATGTGAATCTAATGAGGAGTGTTCTTTGTGATGTGATGAAATGCGAATAGATGCAGCACGCAAATTAACCATGCTAGAGTAACTGCTGCTGATCCACAAATACATTTGCCCTAGATCCTCATGACATGGAAGAAAATTGCGCCTGACCTTTATTTCCGATGCGACATATGTTACTATATATATAATATATAATACTATACCATATAAAACTGATGTTATCTCCCCCATTCTTTCCTCCAGCGTCCAAACCTGCCTCTGCAGCTTCCACCAAGCCGAGCTCCACCGCCTCACCTAAGCCCCCAGTTTCCAAGACAACCAGGTGGGTGCGACGTGTGCGCAGCAGAGCTGAGGCTTCGCCCGCGCCGGAGTCTGGAGAAGCAGATTGTCTGCGTGTCTGTAGATAGACACAGGCAGCTGTCTGTAACCGGTCCTCCTCTCAGACATCCTCCGGGCGAAAACCTCCAAACTGGGCTCCTTTTGTTAAAAACCTTTCCATCGGTTTGCGAGCAAATCGGCTCATTTTCCCCAGAACGGCCGCAAATCCAAATAATTTCCCAAATAGATTGGAACTGCGGGGAGTCAGTTCAGCATTTAAAAAAAGGGCAGTCGGTTCAAAAGGCTTTCACTTGGCCACAGGTTCAAAGAAGACCCTGTTTGAGAAAAAAACACCCCGGAGGAATGAGGGACAATGATCCCCCACATAGCAGCTCGGTGGGGGTCGGCCATAAGTAGGCCAACGACCAGCCGATGTCGGAACAAGCCTGAGAGGAAAGCCTGGCCGGGTCTCAGCAGAGTCGAGCTCGATACAGCATTATTAATAAAACCGGTTTCATGAAGCGGCGGGGATTAGAGGGCGCAGTTTGCTCCTCATGCGTTGTTTCTTTGGAGTTAGTGCTCGTCTGCACACCAGAGCGTCTGTGTGGAAACCAGGTCGACATGTGCTCCTCACCTGAGTCACATTGGGTGCGTGGTGCTGGGTCCTGGGGTGGCTCGGCGGCAAACCGGGGGCAGGAGGCTGAAGGAAGTCTTTGTCTGGGACGGCGAGGATCATGATCAGATAGAGCCAGCGGGAGTGGCGCTGTTCTCTCGGCAGAATCTCCCCCTTCTGCCTCTCCTTGTTTGTTTTATTTGTTTGAGCAATAGCCTCTTTCTTCCTCGCTGTTCCGCCACCATGCCGTACAGTATGGTCCGTTATGTCACCGCGTAGGAATGACTGTATGGAGACGCATTGTTCAGTCGGAGACGCTTGCGGAAACGGATCGGAGCATTTGGAGTAACGCTGTGATAACGAACAGATAACAGTAAGACAAACACAATGCGGCTCGTCCCAGGAAGACGCTTTGAAGGATGGTTTTAACATTTTGAGGTCAACTCTCATGTACCATGTGCAGGGTGCCGCCGCCGCTGCTCTTCACCAAATCTATGCAAAATAATTATGCAGGGAGACCAGAATCCATCGCTCCAGAGCCAGGCCACGCGCCGCAGGTCGCCGTTGGGCCGCAAGAGATTACACTCAGATTACAGCTTTATACAACGGTTAATGTGCAAACATCTCATTAAGAAGTATTACACAGCAGCGCGCGGTGATCGGCGGTGCAGCGTTACAGAGCGCTCATTGTGCGAACTTTCTTTCACATTTGCTGACGACGTTACACCTTCACCACGCGTCTTCACAGTCTTCTGTGCAGCGCCCGTCTCCTCAGGCACAGAAAATGCCACACAGCGAAACACAATATAAACGTAATCTCTCTTTTTGACGTGTTGTTATTAAAACAGTAATTACTGAATCTGCGTAGCTCAAATTCAACATTGCTCAGCACCTAACGCCGTTAGCTGGGAGACTAATGCGCTAAGAAGGTAACATGGTTGAATTTATCCAACGACCGCGCTGAAATCTAGCCGAGGCTACGAGTGTAATCAGGTTAAGATCAGATTATTAGTGTGTATCTAAGTGTGCCTAACTTGCAGTGTTCTTTGTGAGCGTATGAGACGTTAAAGTGTGTCACACACAGTGGGTGTGTAGCCCAGAGAGGGCTCTACGTACAGAGCATCACCACAGAGGTGTAACCGTGACAGCGCCGTGTCCCGCTGTGCGGCAGCATCATGTGATGTGCTCTGACTCGGACATAAACTACCTCTTTAATTACATTTTGTCCTTTTCCCTACCTCACTCGGTTCTTAATTCAGGCCTGCTGTCAGCAGAGTCGACGTTCATTTCCTCATCAGACACTGTTGTTGTCAGACACACACACACACACACACACACACACACACACACACACACCTCTCTATTCATTTACTCAGTGTCTTTCTATGGTCCAATTTATTTAATGTCATCTGCAGCAGGTGTCACCACAAAAATAAAGGTGCAGAGCAAAGGCAGGTTCA
The DNA here is from genome assembly GCA_016785225.1 of Psettodes erumei. Lineage (NCBI taxonomy): Eukaryota > Metazoa > Chordata > Actinopteri > Pleuronectiformes > Psettodidae > Psettodes > Psettodes erumei. The sequence continues at coordinate 975,560 of JAFBJZ010000776.1, read as the reverse complement.
GTAAGTGACATCAGTCTGAGGGATTTGTTCTTCTGCTCAGTGGTTTAGCAAAATTAAATTTGTGTTTTTTTAATTTTATGTTTCTAGTGTCTGTTACAGCTCATTCTTACCTGGCTGTCACGACATTCTGCACAGTTAGCCTTTTCTGAGAACAGACCTTAGACCAGTGCGAAAGCTCACGTACACAAAGCGAACACTTTGACAGAAGAGCCGCAGCGATTCACGACCCGGTGCTGCATTTTCCCTGCCTACAAAAATAGCAGCGGATCCGTGCAGTTGCAGAAGCTGAGTCGGCGGCGACATGCAGTTCACGCACCAGCGGTTCTGATGGTGTGAGTGTGTGTACACCTTCAGCGAAGATGCTGGCATCTCCACGGGGAGGATGTGAGCCAAATGCGCTCGATTGTGCCTGTGCTTCTTCCCTTGTCCATGTTCATCTTCACACAATAATGTCTTTGGGTTTGTTTCGCCTGCATTGGCACACTTGTGTTGTGTATGTTGTGTGCACCTGCTGATTGAAGCTGATCGCACGCGGCCTGTGACGGGAAACATTTGAGCCGGATTTAGTTGCGCAATCGGAGAAGGTAGAAATCATTACGGGCTGTTCGGACATCGTGTCTGTGCACGCTGCAATGTTGTGTGTGTGTGTGTGTGTGTGTGTGTGTGTGCTACCAGCCCAGCAGGACTGTGCGTGTTTCAGCTGAGCATATGTTATATAGGTGCTTCAGTGTGCACTGTCTCTGGATGCCTGCACAGAAGGTGATTAGAATGCAGGGCACGTGTTCATTTGCCGGTATATTACTCAGTATGATGTGGAGGTAAGGGGGGGGGGCTGAACACGTGATGCGTGCGCACGTGCCGCCGAGCTGCTTCCTCTGGATGCGGCAGAGTGAAGAGAAAAAAATGGCGGCAGCCGTGTATGGAAGCTAAATGGCTGAATAAGTCATGTGTCCCCGCTGAGCTCCCATCACTGCTGCCAGAGACGCATACAGAGTGTGAGCTGGTGTGTGTGTGTGTGTGTGTGTGTGTGTGTGTGTGTGTGTGTGTGTGTGTGAGGTGTTGAGGACCAGAGGGTAACTCTGCGTGAAACAGGAGAAAATGCTGTTTTTTTGTAGATCAGAGGACGGAGCAAGGGTGTCCGGTCCGACCGTAGAAACTGAGAAGAGAAAACGAGATGGGCTTGCTGCTGGGTGATCAGGTGGTGTTCTGTTTCTCCCGCCGTCCACTCGGCCGCTCAGGTTCCCACATTAGTCACGCTGTTCTCCTCGTCGATGGCCCCACAGGGATGATAAATTTTTATTGCAGCGGATTGAATGCAACCCTCTTCATGATCTAACAAATTACTGCTGATGTAATGGTCCAGCACTGGTGTGTGTGTGTGTGTGTGTGTGTGTGTGTGCGTGCTGAACAGTAGCCAGGGTCCTGACCAGGACGTGTTGCGCAGGCTGTAAATCTCGCGCTCTGCTCTGGGTGTGGTCGACGACCCGGCAGCGACACAGTCTCCTGCTGCCGCCTCTTCTAAGGGCCGCGCCGCAGAGCCAATTACCAAATGGATGTGGTGGGAACGAGTTGGAGGGAGGGACGGGAAGGTTGGGGGGGGCGTACACGTCTGAGCGTGAGACAAAGGTTTGACAGTGAAAGGGTGTGTTTGTGTGTGTGTGTGTTACAGACATGTGGCAGATATACTGGAGAAAAATGTGGCCTCTACTGACATATCCCTACTGTAAAGTCCCAGCTCCCCTGACTAATCTAGTTTAGGTTTAATGGGGATAATTAATTGGATTATCATCATTATGGCTGCATTTTTTTTTACAGTCAGCAGAGATGACTCGGCAGATAATTTCTGTTATGTTCTACCAAACAGAAACAATGGGACAAATATGAAGACGTAGATCTGAGGGTTTTTAATGAATTATTATGTTACGTTTTATAAGTTTTCTTTTGGTAGCACAGTGACACAAGTGACACAGATATGTCAAATTTGAACCCATTTTATCTATATTTGAAACACTTCCTGTTCTGGCTCAGAGCGTGCGACACCCCTGTGACTGATGGCTGCTGCAGGGAGCTGGACCAGCTGGTCTCCAGTGTCCCATAAAGATACTTTGGGAAATGAAGAACATGACTGCATCCTTCCCCAAGCGGCCCCTTTAACCAGGATTAAACCTGCCCCCCCACATTTCTGCTGCTCCATCAGTGACAGCATCACCTTTAATTTGCCGCTCGCTCATCTGCTACCTTCACGGTGCATCTTATTGTTTGAATCGCAGCCCAACTCTCGTCGTGTCGTAACAAAGCGACACCAGCGGGCGGCTCCTTCCTCAGCTGCAGTGAGCGAGGAAACGTGTAGCTACCATGAAGCTAACAAAGTGCTTCTCTGTGCGCATCAGCGCGCCCGTGGCAACGAGCTGTCAGTCATCTGATGTTTCAGCTCCAGTGCTTTTCTGGGCTTTATGTTCGACATTTGCCTTAACCCCGATTTACAGTGTTGTTTCTCTCAGCGAGGCCTGTGGGTGAAATATAAACAATGACCTCAGTTGTTTTTTTCCTTTTGATGCAACCTGCCCGTTGAGCTAAGTGTATATGCAAAGTGGCTTCATTTAAAGTCTGCAGCCTCACCCCTCACAAGTCTTCTCTCTGTCAGTGAGCTTAATTACAGAATGAGCCGAATGTGACAATAATTAGAGGGTTAAAGCGACACTGTGCTGACATTGTCACCATGTTGTTGAGCAACATCTAATCCCAGAAAACACAAGATCTCATTTCACTGTGGCCTGGTCTCTGAAATAGTTTTTCAACCGAGTTCTTTGATGAGACACTGATGTAGGATAACGTTTAATCGTATGAATATTATCCTCTTCCTCTTTCACATCGCTCTCCCTCTTGCCTCTCTCTGTCTCAGTGGCCTGGTTAATTTCCAGCACTCTTTAAAGCGCTCCCGCCTTTTCGGATCACCCACGTTCCTCTTTATTGAACAGATTATTGTGGACACTCTCTGAGCATCCCCTGGGCACACGTCATTTCAAATGCCAGTCTCCGTATCCTTTAATTCTCCTCACTCTCCCTTCCCTGTTATTCCTGTCTTATCTTTTACTCTTTAATTCTCATTTCACTTCTTTGACATCTTGTTCACAATTTCAGGCTTAAAATCTTAACATCTCACTCACCTTGGCGCAGTTTAAGATTAGGGAGTTAAAGCACGATATGGATAAGAAAATCAGATGAAATTTATGTGCAGAGACCAAACTAAACTTTCCTTCATCCACCACCTCAGACAAGGTCTGTGCAGCTCTGGCTTACATTTTATCTCTGTGTGCTAATAATCACTTTTATCCCTCGCTCTCACAAATTTCCACATCGCCATTTTCTGATTTTCCAGTAAACACATTCTCTTCCAAATAAAGCAAGTCAGTGCATCACAGATGAGCCTGACGGTTTTGTGTAGCCAGAAGGTTTTCACATTTGTAAAACTGCACAGACATGATCCAACAATCTCAATATCAGTAACACACCTTTCACTACCCCAGAGCGAGTTATAAAAGCGGGTGTGAACTTCTGACGTGACCACACACCCCTGTTGTGTTGCCTTTAATCTCATTTCACGTTCCCCAAATCTTCTTCCATTACATTTGCCAGGTTGTGGACAGCACACGCTACATCGTGGCCCTTCCACAATGAGTGTGCCTGTAACGCAGCCCACGGTTCCAACTGGGGGATTTGGAAGAAGTTATTTTTGTTCTCCTTTCAGTATAAAAGATTAACGGGGTCCCAGCCATCTTCACTCTCCCTCCACCTCCCTCCCTCCCGTCGCCTGTTCTCTTTCTGCCAGAACTCACTGAATTCTTTATTTAGAAACAGGCAGTTAGTGTAGCGTAGGGCCCAGGAGATCGCACACCACAGCCTTGTCAGGACTACTAGATGTAGGTTACTCTGCTCAGACGTGACTTCGAAGCCAGATCTTAGACCGGGCCGGCTGATGCGTACTGCCCCGTGTGTCATTCCCTTGCGGGGGCTGGGTATAGAAAAGGAGATCGGGCGTAGGGTTGACTCGTGTAGGGATGCCTCTCCGGGGTCCATTGTGACTCACCTTCCAAACTGCATTGCTTCTTCGGCCCTCGGGGGAGTTTGTCATGGGGTTGTGGAAGACTGAGCCAGGCCTTGTCCTGTTGTTACCGGTGGTTCCAATGCCAGGTTATGATAGAACTGAACTCTTTGTACAATAACTTATAACTTTGTGTGAACAAGACATTTTGTTCTCTCTCTGCTTTAATTGGGAGGGTGTCATCTGCCCTGCTGTCTTTGAAAAGGTAGTCATCAAGAACTTATTGGATTTGGGCTCATGCCACACCTGTGGCAGGATATTTAGGTCAGGACCTCGCCTGCTGGTACACCCATTAAGAAGGATAGGTAGAAAACCGACCTGACCTGTTGTTTTAGTGCTGCAAGCTTCGCAAACAACCTCGCCAGTGTTTGTGCCATTTCTCTAAGACTCGAGCAGCACTGAGGAGTGACACATCAGTCTTTACCCCTGTCGTGCCACTTCACAGCACATTGTTGGGGTGAGACCTGATGTTTCCCCAGAGCTGGGACTGGTTCTCCAAAAAAACTTGAGTCACCTTCAGTCACTCTTCATGGAAATCCCCATCATGTTGAGCTCACTGAAATACGTCCGTCTCACGGGGATTTTTGAATGATGTAGAAGTAAGCTTAGAGTGGGCGAGCAGGGACAGATTGATGATTTTGAAAGAACACATGCACATTTATCCAGGTTTGCTTCTCCACTCCAGATATCTGTGCTACAGCGCGTCTCTTACCCAATATTCTTTGTCTTCTTTATTCAGGCCCTCAACTGGCACGGCAGCACCATCCCGTCCGGCCACAGGCTCGACCCGGCCGCCCGCCAGCGGCACGACCAAGAGCTCCCCAGCTGCAGCCAAACCCGCCACCTCTAAAACCCCCTCCACCTCCGCCAAGCCTGCTGCCTCCAAACCCACCTCCACTACCCCCTCTGGTGGCAAACCTCCAGCATCACAAACATCCAGAAACTCAACCCCTGTCAAAAAAGGTAAAAGAAAAAAAAAGAAGAGAATGTCATGAGCAGTACGGTTCTTCCTTAACATGAAAACATATCCCTAAAGAAAGCTTCAAGTTTTGTTTCCTTTGTGTAGATTGTAATTTTTCAGTTTCATGTGACAGTGCTTAACCAATCCTTGTGCTGTTTTCCTCTAGATGTTTCTAAACCAGCCACCCCAGCAGCCAGAAAGCCTGCAGAGTCTACCCTCACCCGTCCTTCATCTACAACAAAGTCGACAAAACCCGAGACCCCTAAGTCAGCCTCAAAATCAGACGCCACCGCCAAAAAGCCTCCTGCTGCTAAGGCTGCAGACACAAAGACACCCAACCGCTCCAAACCACAAGAGAGTAAGTCCACACCTTCCAAGGATGCGACCAAGACACCTGGCTCCAAATCAGCTGCGGCCAAGACCCCCAGCTCCAAGAAAACTGTGGGCAGCAGCACCCCAACTCCTGTGAAACGTGGGCCCAAAGCTGCAATAGCCGCTGAACCCGAAAAGGAAATTGCTGCCGCCGTAGCTGCAGCAGCTGCTATTGCTACGGCAGCAGCTGCCATCGCCGGGCCAGAGGAACCAGAACCTGTGGCAGAAGTAGCTGTGGAGCCACCAGCTGTAATTCCTGAAGCAGTACAAGAAAAAGCTCCAGAGCCCACAACAGAACCAGTCTTGGCAACAGTTTCAGAATTGGTGCGAGAAGCAACTCCAGAACGTGTAAGAGAACCAACACCAGAACCAATATGCGAACCGTCACCAGAACCCATACAAGAACCATCACCAGAACCCCTACATGAACTAACACCAGAACCCATTCGTGAACCATCACCACAACCCATACGAGATCTAACGCGAGAACCTGTGCGAGAACTAACACCAGAGCCTGTACGTGAACCATCGCCAGAACCCCTGCGAGAACCATCACCAGAACCCATACGAGAACCAACTCCAGAACCCATACGAGAACCATCACCAGAGCCCCTACATGAACTAACACCAAAACCCATTCGTGAACCGTCACCACAACCCATACGAGAACTAACGCCAGAACCTGTGCGAGAACTAACACCAGAGCCTGTACGTGAAGCATCACCACAACCCCTACGAGAACTATCGCCTGAACCCCTGCGAGAACCATCACCAGAACCTGTACGTGAAGCATCACCTGAATCCCTGCGAGAACCATCACCAGAACCTGTACGTGAAGCATCGCCAGAACCCCTACGAGAACCATCGCCTGAACCCCTACGTGAACCAACGCCAGAACCTGTACGAGAACCAAGTCAATACCAAGTACATGAAACATCTCCAGAACCTCATGCAGAACAACTGTTTCAGGTGTCATCAGAGCCAGAACTTGGAGATGAACCAGCCTTCAATGTTCAGCTGTCAGCCCAGCAGGACCTCTTCAGATATGAGGACTCTGCCAATGACTCAGTTCAGTCTCTGGGGACGACGGTCATGTCTCCTCCTTGTTCCCCACCCGGCTGTGTCTCTCCTGTCGGAGAACCACAGGAAGCCTCCTCTCTGCTGGACATGCATGTCCAGGCCGATCCCTGTGACAGGAACCCGCCCCTGGCCTCATTTGACATGCCCTCCCACAGTGCAGTCACTATGATGGACTTCCAGACAGAGGCAGAGAAGGAGAATAAAGAAAGCTTTGAGGTGCAGGAAACAAGGGAGGAGGAGGATGAGGAGGAGGAGGAGGAAGAGGAGCAAGAAGAGAAGGAGAACCTCTTTATGCCTACCTCCACCACACCATCTGCAGAGACCTTTAATATGATGGCACAACCTCACTTGTTTGCAGCCTCACCCATGGATGATTTCACCTCCAGGGAGCTGACCTCCCCTCATGACAGGGAGGAGGCAGTGGAAAAGGCTGATGAGGAGATCAATGAGGATGATGATGAAGAGGAAGAGGAGGAGGAGGAGGAGGAGGAGGATGAGGAACAGAGGAGGCTAGGCCACCAGCCTTCATCCATGATCACGGACATGAGCACGTCTCAGCCCTCTGAGGAACTCCAGATCCGCTCCTCAGCCTTCAGCGGCTCGGCAGGCTGGCACGGTGACGACCTGCTGTCTGGGATGGACTCTGAGGATGTGAGCAGCTGCACCAGCAGCCGGCAGCAAGGAGTCTCTGACCTCAGCAGCACCCAGCACACTGCACTCCTGGAGGGCACCCAGAGCTCAGACGCCCTGGTCGACTCCAGCCTCCGTGGATCGGAGGGAGACGGCAACCTCATGGGTTCTCCCAACGTTGAAACCCTGGCCAACGAGGAAGACGAGGACGAGGACGAGGAGGATGAGCGGGTGGATGACATGGACCTGAGTTCAGAGAGGTTAGAGGAGCATCACAAGGTGTTCCAGCAGCAGGAACAAGACGAAGAGGACGACGAAGACGTGGAGATGCACAGTGAAGGCGTGACGGAGAGCTGCGAGAATGTAGACGAAGATGATTTCAACGAGGAGGAACATTTAGACAATTACAACCGCTCCGCTCCTGCGCCCTGCATGCCCCTGGCCTCCGCCTGGGGCCAGTCCAACCCCTTCTCTGACACCTGGGGTCAACCAGCCGCCCCGCTCTCCGTTTCCTCCCCCAGCCCCGTGTCTGACCATGGAGCGGCCGAATCTGAGACACCGACTCAGTCTCCTGCCCAGGCGTGTTTGGACAGCAGCGCCCCTTCCTTTGCTCCGGAGTCAGAGCAGGAGCCCCAGCAGCACCAGTCGGCTGACGAGGAAATGAAGGGTTCAGCAATTGAGGAGGCTCACGACCTACTTGCCCCCCCAGCTGTAGGCATGTCTCAGTCCAGCACTCTGAGTGGCGCGGGCCTGGCTGCCCACAGCAGCAGCGAGACCAGCACACCGGAGGAGCTCCGTGACTACGACAGCAGCTCCGGGGTGGAGTCCCGCTCCGACAAGCAGCACACACCGGTGCCTGCTTCAGTCCAGCCTGACATGGAGCAGGACCTGGGTATCCACTTAGAGAAAGGCGATGGGGAAGAGGAGGAGGCCGAGACGCTCCCTGCCGACGAGGTCCTGGGAACGGGACCCCCGACCGCGCCAGCGTCTGCCCCGTCTTCCCCCTCCACCTCAGGTGACGAGGCAAGCGATACGGAGGGTGAGATGCAAATAAACGACCCCGATGCACCGATGATGATGGATGAGAGTGCCGGGTTCGAAAGCCCCACTCCCACCCATAATCTGCCCGCTCTTGAGGAGGATGAGGAGGCAGCAGATGCCGTCGCTGGAGACGGTGAAGAGGACGGAGGCGGGGCAACCCCTCAGTCAGCCAACTCGGTGGCATCCTACGGCTTCGACTGCACCACGTCCAACTCCAACGCCCACTCCATGGCCGAGAGCTGCGGGAAGAGCCCGGGCATCTTCTCCCTGGAGAACGAGGAACAGCTGCCCGAGGAGGCCAAGGACCCCTCCCTCATCAAGGAGCTGACCCTGCCGTCAGCTGCTGCCGCCGCCCAGGCTGAGGACCTGCTGGGCCGACCGGTGGACCTGATGCCTTTGGGCCTGCCAGGAGACATCCAACCCAGGCTAGAGGAACACCACTACATGCTGGGGGGGAAAGTTGGAGCAGACCACCTGGGGGAAGTGGATCCGTTAGAGCCCGGTCACCACCTCGGGGCTCAGGAACCTGGAGAGGCCGACGACAGCCAGCCGCCGTACTACTCAACCATTTGTGATAAGACTGATAGTTTTCTGGCAGGTAATGTATAAGTCCCTCCTATTACCCCCCCCCGGAATGCACCTTTTCCCCGCAACCCTCCCCTTTTACCTGTTGTTTGTTTTCTCTCCAGTTGGGATAGATGGCTTAGAAGAAAAAAAAAGGAGAGCAAGATTGTAGGAAAAAGATTTAAAAAATGAACAACGGAGATGGGAAAAAAATGACTGTAGCAATTTTTAAATGAAGCCTCCCTCTTTCATACTGTTATGGTCATGGTTTTGAGTGTACGGCTTAAACTCCTTTATGTACAATAGCTAATACCATTTTCTAGTAGAATGTTCTTTTTAAGTAACACTGCATATTCTGTAGCCCCGAATGGGGTATTGACTGACTGGTCCAGTGGGACTGAGCTTTTAAACTGAAGAAAAAAAAAAAAAAAAGCAGATGGAATGAAATCGACTCATTGTGTATTTATCCTACTGTTTTTACCGAACAATTGTCAATGACTTTTTTTTTGGTTTTGTATTTGCTTATTTGTTGTTTTTTTGTTTGTTTTGTTCTGTTTCAACCTGGTCTTCCCTACCCTGTGTACACACGCATCATGCTCAACAGCACCATAGTGATAGTCACATGCTCCCTTTTTTTCTTTTAAAAAAAGGTTGTGTTCTCGTTTCAAGACTTTTAGCTATCAAACTAAAGGCTAGATATTAACGCGGCTGCTTGGCCCTCACAGATTTGTTGCGGTAGGTATGGGAGTGTTAGATGGCAGTCGGTGAAGTTTTTAATGTGTGCTTCAAGGGGTTTGTCGCTCCTCGCGTAGGTCGTTAAGGTATATAACGTGCAGTCACGTACAGTATGTGTTTCAGGCATTTGGTTTTTAAGTGGCTCAGCTTCAAGCCTCAGTTAGCTGATCATTTGTGTTCCAGGAGAGATTAACAACTAGCCTATTTTTTGTGATGAGACCCTGCATTGTCCCACATCGCTATCACAGCTTTACACTCGCTAAAACCTTTTCATAGTGGGCGTTTGGTTTACTATTTCAACGGTATATTGCATGTTTAACTAACAAAAAAATAAGACTGTGTACTACCTTGAATTTGAAACAGTTCTACACTAGACATGTTCATAAATAAATGGTTCACACTAGGTTATCTTTCAAAATTCCATTAAAACATCGTTGCAAGGCATTTTGTTCCTGTTTCTTATTTCCCCTGTGGTTCCAGCATGCCTCAACATTACCGTCCTCGTGTCTGAATCTGTGTATTTTGTGTGTTCGCACAACAAGTTTCCCATGGCATCTCCTGTTTTTCCAACCATGGGGAATAACTGGTAAACAGGAAAGTGATGCAACATTGTACAATGTTGTGTCTAAAAATGGAATTTTGGTTGAAATGAAAGAGGTAATTCAGATGGTGTCCCCGTCCCGTCTTCTCCAGCATGCTTCTGCCTTTTGTGACATTTTCAGATTCAGCCACACAGCAGCACACTGAAACCACATGGTAGGTGATGCTCATTTCAAGGCGCCCTCTGGAGTTTTCCTCTCAACACTGAGGTCGATTGAGGGAGTTAACTTCTCATAAAATTCATGCAAAGAATATTTTAAATTCTGCATTGTTTGCACTCTTCTTCTTTGCCTTTCTTGGTACATGGCTACATTTGTTGGTGTGTTGTCACCACCGACTGTCAATCAGTTGTCACATAAAACCAGCGGCCCACTTACTTATGCAAACAAAGCACAAGCACAAGCCCCGAGCACAAGCATTGCTCCACAGGGTGCTTTTAACAGCAGTCAGGTAGGAAATGCACCGTACACTTTAGTGTCTTTCACAAGTGCTCAAAACACTCAGCCAAAGTGAAACCTCCTCAGATGTGTCTGCGTCCTCCTCAACGTCCCACTCACACATTCAGAAAAACGCGCACTGGAACATCTCTCTGTACGAATGTGGAAGCTCATAAAGACCAAACACTTTCCCCCCTTTAACGTGCCTTTTCTCCTCTGACCCAGTAAACCTGCAGATCCCTGTGTCAAAATCACACACACCCGTGTACCTGAAACATCTCAAACTATGCAACTTTGATTGTTTTTAGTTAATATATTCTTGAGACGATGTGAGCCCTGTTTCCCTATGTGTTTGTTTGTCTCTTCAATTACCTCTTGTCTGTAGTGCACTGTGTGCTTTTATGACTGATGTTTTGCATGATAACCAATGAAATCTAAGAGGACAAAGACAGTGTGTGTTGATGCTATGTAGTTTACATTATCATATCAATAGCATTAAAGGTTATGTTCAAGGAAATGCAACTTTTGAGAGAAAACATCTTGCAGTAGCTCCCCCTATGATGTGTTCCTGTTTCCTGGTTGGTTGATATAGTATTCCTGTGTCATGGATGTCACTTTATTTTGAGAACCCCTTTCTTTTTGCGTCACACCTTCGATCTCTCCTGAACCCCTCGTCTTCCTGGCCCCTGTCGTTGTGCCACCCGTTCTGTTTGATGCATGCATCGGCAGTGGATGCACCAAGTGATATTGACTGTCTCGCAGGAGACGAGAAGAGAGCTGAAGCGGATGGAGGCCACGAGCTGCTAGTGCACTCACAGGAAGACAACCAGAACCAGAACCACAATACCGCTGCTCCGATAGCCAATGGCCACTACTTGGCATTGGTCCCAGGAAACAGGAGGCCCATTGATCCGAGTCTTGCGGCGCATTTTACCGAGCTCGCGCCACCTCCCTCTGTGACAGAGACCAGCGGTGAGGGTCGTGCCGGTGGAGAGCAGTTGAGGAGGCTGGAACAGCACCAGCAGAAGCTGAGAGAGATGCAGCACCGTCAGGAACAGGAGAGGCAGAAAAGGCAGTGGCTGGAGGAGGAGCGGCTGAGGCTGGAGCAGCAGAAGCAGCTGGAGATGCAGCGCAAGGAGCTCCTCCAGCTGCAGCTGCAGCAGCAGCAGCAGGAGCACCGGCAGCGCCGGCAGGTTCTGCAGTGGCAGTTGGAGCTGGAGCATCAGTACCGCATGCAGCAAAAACAGATCCAACAGCAGCAGCAGCTTAGGAGGAGCCCGACCGGAGTCATGCTCTCCCCGTCCTCCGGGCTCTGCACCATCTACGAAGCCATGGAAACAAGCGACGAGGAGGACGAGGCCCAAGGAGAGCAGAACAGGAACAGTCAGGTAGCAGGGAGGAGGGTCACAGCGGACCTCCACAGGCAGCTGCGTCCGGCACCACCACAAGAACTGGAATGGAACAAGAAGGTGGACATGGTGCAGCAGCTCATCAACCAGACCTTGATGCTGTCCGGAGATGGTGGCTGCCCGCCTCTCCTCCTCCTCCCTGTTGGGACAGGGGGCACCCTGAGCCCCTTGGAGAGCAGCATGTGGCCCAGCATGCTGCCGCAGTTCAGCCCTCCTGCCGCTACAGTCACCGCCGTCAGCAGCTACTCCCCGGACGGTCGAGGTAGCTCTCCGCCCGGAGACTGGACTGTGGTGGAGGTGGAGACCCAGCACTGAGCACAACCAACCAACAGGTTCATCAACTAGGAACTGAATCAATTTATCAGTAAAAGGGACAGTTTGGCATTATGGGAAATACGCTTTTTTGCTTTCTGTAGGAAAATTAGATGAGATTGATACAACTCTCATATGTAAATATATGACCATGACACAACTGCTAGCAGCTAGTTGACTTAGCTTAGCACAGAGACTCGAGACAGTGCTAAACTACCCTGCTGCTAGCAGTAGCTACTTGGCTTAGGTTAGCATAGAGACTCAAAACAGTGCCAAGTCAACAGACATGTGAGAATGGGATTGATTTTCTCACCTCCAGGGAGCCGATAACCATATTTCCCAAAATAATGAAAAACTATTTATTTTGTCAAGAATATTGACCCTAAATCTTACATTGGATAAAAATGTGTATCTAATCTTGAAACTGAAAAACCTTATTGTAAAACATATCACACTGCAGTCATATGTGAATTCAAACAGTGATGATTTCAGAATGTTTTTAATCCAGTCACAAGACAAATCCTCATATGACCACACAAACTTGACCAATTGATTTCAGAATAAAAGTCTTATTTATTAAAACAAATACACTGTAAATACACTGTCACTGATTAGTGTGACCCAGACGTTCAATATCACACAGCGTAACCTCACATTAGAGCGTTTCCATACCGGAGGCGTTGATTAGCACCCCTCAACTATTTTATTCAAAAATGCACTGTAACTGCTTTAGAAACGCTGTTGTCATGTGTTGTGTGGGGCAGCGTGCCACCGCCAATGTCTTTTATGTGTGTCACAACCACAAACTGAGACCAAGTGTTGGTCACCCTCTTTAATGAGGGGCTGAGCTATGACAAATTGCACTTCTTTGTTCTTTTGTGTGTGTGTGTGTGTGTGTGTGTGTGTGTGTGTGTGTGTAGGCCAAAGTGTTTATACAGGTAAGTGGCAGTACTCATAATAGATTTACGTTTGTGGACTTACTAACTACAGATCCTCATGGTGAAGTATGTTAAACAACCTACTGTGTTTTTACTGAGGGAGATGATACTGTGATATAACCCCCACCCCCCACCCCCCCCCCCCTGGCCCACCCACATCACCCAATCTCCGTTCAGTAAATGTTACTGTGACTTCACCGGACAATCAGGTTTTGATGAACTTAATAGAGCCATCACTCATGGAGGAAGGAGGTGGGGCTGATGGAGAAGAAGGCCCTCCTTGTTCTGCTGCAAAGGAAGGGCGAGGAGGGTGCTGGACCGGTGGGGGTGAGGGCGCTGGTCGAGGGGGTTGGTTGGGGGTGGGGGTGTAGCTGTGTTCTTCCCTCTCGCATTCCTAAGTTGTAACCTCATTTCCTGGGTCGGCCGGTATTCAGGGAGTCTCCGAGGTTACTGATGATGTCATCTGTGGGAGAGAATGGAAGATGTCTGAGATAAGACAATGTGCCACTCTGGAAAGGCAGCTGGGGGTTGGTGGTGGTGGGGGGGCTATGCTCAGTACTTAATATGTGCTCACTGTAATATACAAATGTTCTGCACAGTCCATATATTTTGCTGAATTTTGTCATTGATTTATGCAATATATTAGAAAAATGTTTGATACCGCAGGAAAAATCAGGTAATCAGAACATATCAGGATATCTTATATCAATAACTGATTTAAAATCTTTTGTGTAGAGTAGAAGCACCAGTGTGTTGCTCTTTGTGTCTGTATGAAGTAGGTGAGGTCTGTCTTGAGATCACGGACATTCTAATAAATATACAGTATATACATATAACAACACTGCCACCTGTTGGCTGCATGAGTGAGACACTAACTAATACCTCATGTTAACTCATAACACGATATCACTATGATGTTGATTCACAATAAATCATGAGAGCTGTGTTTTGCATTCGGATCTATAATCTAGTAATGATCAGTAAAATGTATGTTTTTATAGAAATCTGAAGAGTTATATGCATCCCAGATAAAATATTTATGACTTTTGAAAACAGCATGGACAGAATATAGTTTTGTAAATAATTTATACTGCAGCTATACTATGCATGTTCTATTAAACCATATTTGTGTAAAAACAGTATGCACAGCTACCGCTGTTGTATGCTGCTATATATTATCATGTCGAAGAGTTTTTACTAGTTTATCAAGAGGTATACATATATGTGAGCAAGCATAATAATAATGCATGCATTTATAGACTGGACCTTCATGTTTTAATATAGAGTTAGTACAGTGCCTCAAGTTTTGTTGCACTGATATTTTTGTGTAACTTTGCAATGAATTTCAATATAATAAGTATTTAGATTTTGATATTTTAATATTTGTTTTCTAAATGTTTGCCATCTTCTTTTGTATTGCAGCGACTCTTGGTGTTGGTGTTGTTGTGCCTGCTGCCAAGTCCTTTTCAGTACAAACTGTGTAAAGTCACGGCTCTGCTTATGAAATAAATGTGTTGGGACTCTGTCGTCCACGCTTCTGTTGCAGTGTGTTTGTGTTCAGTGTTCTCGGACATGGAGGCCACATTCAGTTCCTGATGGTGAACTGGGGGCCGCAGTGACATGTATAGCACATGGAAATTAGAAACTGTTCTCCCACAGTGTCTCGGATGTTGAGCGGCTCAGATGATGCTCTGTGCGTTCTTAGCAGCTGAGTACCTGCACTTGTATTCCTCCAGTTACAAATGTATACAAGTGCACACATACAGCCGTCCATTCAGTTTGCAGCAACTTTACTTTTTGCATCTCGAGGCAGTAAAACTTTACTAGAGCATTTCCATTTATCTGGCAGCTGTAGCCTCCACTTATTTTTCAGATCAACATATTAGACAAAAACACACTATCAGTTTATAAAGTGTAAGTATTATTAAAAATTGAAAAAGGGCTTTCCAACCTTCTTTGCCTTGAGACTTCTCGGGGGTTTATATTCAAACATTAGGTGAGAGTTTACCTTTAATGATGCTGCCGCCCCGCCTCAAAAGCACACAACCAAAAATCAAGATGGCAGATGGCAGATTTGACACCAGCAGGATTTACATTATGAGGTCAGAGGTCAATAAAATGCAGGGAATCCGTGTGTCTCAGCTCCTAAATGGAAACTACTGTCCAAATTTGACTTCATGAGCAAAAGCCTCTGCTGTTTATTTCATTGACCGTGTAATGAATGGAGGTCAGTGGGTGTTAATGAATTTCCTCTCCCTGCATATGTTTTGGGGGATGTCACTCTTACGTCCCTGTTGATACAGTGGTCATGTTGTTGCTGCAGCCGGAAAAGCCCTCATGTGGCAATAGGGCTTTCATTCATCTGTCCACTGTGCTTATGTGCAGTGCACGCTGGCTGTGTTTCCTCTCTCTGTGCTGATGTGCTTGCAGCGGAACAACGCCATCACTGACGACGGTAGACACCAACCCCCACAGAGCCCACGTGTTGCTTCATCTGGATCCACAGAAAGTAGGAATACGTCCCCCCGCCCCGTCTCAACGGGCTGTCACGTTCAAATGTGATCAACAGGTCCCAGGGTTGAAGCAGGAGGGCGCTCCGCTGCCGCAGAGACCTCACAGTCGCGTCAAGTTGCCTACAGGAAGCCGCAACAACAGGAACCACAGGAAACAGTAGAACCGGTTTCAAAATAAAAGCGTGAATCCCACCCGCCAAATACGATGAGTCGCACCGTGGCTGTTAAGTTCGTAGTGACGTCAGCTGGTGCGACCATTGTGTATAATGGCTGGGACCTGATACCTGTGGCACGTTGAACTGTAATTGCGCCACAAAAAGTTTGATTTTGAACGTTAAAATGTGAGATATTGTTGGTCCTATTACTTCTAAAAATGCTTCAGACAGTTGCTTTGTATCGGGTGAGTATTTGTAGTACTTTATTCACTCAATATTAGCTTCAATAATTCCGCAAAGTATAGTTGTTAATTAGCAACTAGCTAACGGTTAGCATTAATATATTGACGCCTCCAGGGGTTTAATGTGTTCGTAAATCTCCATGTTAACTTAATTTTGGTTGGTTGGTTAGAGCCCACACCCGACGGGCCGGTTCTTACAAAGTGCAGTTATTTGAATCACTAACATAAAAACAGTAAAGAGAGTTTGAGTCCCAGTTGATCAATGCAAGTTTTATTTTGAAGGTAACAACCGGAAGCCGCGTTATTTTAATTCTTAAAATGAGTTAACACTTGTTCCCTCCTCCTCCTCCTCCTGCCCAGCAGCACCGGCTCGCAGCTTTCCGCAGAGCCGAGCAGGAGTGCACCGACGCATGGGGAAGATGGCCTTAGTTCCCCGCAGAAAGCAGGGCAGAGGCTGGCGGTGAATCCTGGCGGTCGCGGGGTCTCCTCGCCGAGGATGAGAAGACAGCCCGCGGCAGTGGGCGCGCTGGTGCGGACCGGAGTCCGAGAGTTGACGTCCCGCTTTCAGGAGGTGATGGTCTCCTCCTCTGCTCCGCTCACCTGCTCCTCTCCAGGCGTCACGATGTTAACGTTTTGTTCATTTGCTCTTCGCGCAACTCGGCACATCACACCGCGCCCTCACCCGGACTGTTGAATGTGAAGGGGGGTTACCAGGACGTCCATGCTTGTATTGAACCGCTGGAGCACTACAAGTGTCATTTGTGCAATGAACCGGCGGCTGTAAAGTCAGGAAAACATTACTAGAAGTCACCTGGATTGGCTGTCCGCGAGGCACATGATGGCTAATAACGAGCTACAAGTGAGTTTCCCAACTTTTTTCCTAACTACAGTATGTCGAAGCTGCAGCGTTAATGTGCGTGTTACAGGTCAGCATGTGCATGTGAAGTTTTAACTGACTGTTGTTCATCCATAGTGATGGGAAACTCTCCTTTCCTTGTTTTTATGTCCAGTGATCCTTCAAAGGGCTTTTCCAGCAATTTAGTGACGCATTTTTAAATAAAGTTGGCGAAAGTCATATTTTAAAAAATGGTCCAAATTGAAGCTGCGTGGATTGAAACATCAGCTGACTTTTGGTCTTTAGTATGAGTCATGTTCCTTACATGCTGGATCCCTACATTTCCTGTAAGTGGAACTCAGATGCCCGCCCAGCACGCCACATGCCTTTTGTTTAAAAACACAGATCTGTTAAAATTTTAGTCTCCAGTTCCACACTTGCACTGTACAGACAGTAGAAATGGGAAAGGTTCCCACATTTGTGACTCAACACCTCAAACCAGCGCGATTACAATGGACAGACTGGCTGAAATGTTTGTTCGGCTGTATTGTCAGTTGCCGAGCTGCACATATTGAAGCTTCTATTCTTTGAACATTATCAAAATATTTGCAGATTAATTTGGTGTTCACGTGTAAACGGGTGGAACACTCCTTTAGTGACCTTCTACGCTGCAGCCTCTCTGAATTTCCGTGCCCCTGCTGTGACCTCCCGTCGGCGATCAACACAAACAGCCAACGAACAAAACACAGCCGCTGTTTTTTTCCAGGATGGAGAACTGTACTTCCATTA
Source organism: Psettodes erumei (assembly GCA_016785225.1). Classification (NCBI taxonomy): domain Eukaryota; kingdom Metazoa; phylum Chordata; class Actinopteri; order Pleuronectiformes; family Psettodidae; genus Psettodes; species Psettodes erumei. Next base: position 957,845 of record JAFBJZ010000776.1, on the reverse strand, counting down.
TTAATGTGACTTTATAACATTTCTGTTTCACCAGTGAAGTTACCACAGCTCCCATTTTCCCCCTTTGTGACACAGCGGTTGCCCTCAGGTAGTCACAGGATGGGGAGGGGTCAGGGAGGGTGTTGCTGTGTCTCGGGTCTAATTCAGAGGGGTTGTGTTACAGTTGCCCCGGTGTCGGTCCGGCCCAGTGGAGGAAAATGTTAAAAATTAAAGGCTGAGTTCCGGCTCGGCTCGGCTCATGCCAGGAGCCGTGGCATCGCCGTGTGGTTTGCTTACCTCCCCCCTCACAAGGTTAAACTGCTGCACAGAGCGTGGATATGCTTCACCTCTGTACAGACCCCCCGAAAGCTGAAATAATTATGAAAAAAATTGACAGCATGCCATTACACCCATGTCCCATTTCTGTCTACACCCTGTGTGGGTTCAGTTTCATGCAAGTCCCTCCTGCGGCCAGTGGAGCGAAGGCATCTAACAACAACAACAAGTGTGGCCGTGTCAAATGTTTCCCCAGAAGTCAGCCCGGTCCATCTGACACGGTGACACTGTTGTGAGTGAAAACCAGCTCCTTCCCTGACATTTAGCAGTTTTCCCTGAACGGGGAACTCGCCTGCAGTGTTTCTTGGAAAGCTTTGTCGCCTGTGTGCGTGTGAGGATCGGCGGCAGCAAATAGCTCGAGCGTAGAGCTGGAAAACGTGCAGCCTTTATTAGACGCCTGTGCTTTTGCATCATACGCATGGCAGGTTGATCCTGGAAAAAGTGGCACATTAATACATGAATGGTCAAAATAGGTGCAACACAGGAGAAGTGATCCATGTATATATTTAATGTCTAGCTGAGGCCAGGCCCCATCATGCTCAAGTCTTGCAGGTTGTTTGTTATAGATTTGTAGAGACTGTGTCATCAGGTTTTGTTTTTTCCCTCAGACTTTAAAATGATCCGAGGACAAATTGTTCTCGCAGACTGAGTGGATACCCTTTACCAAGCGTGTGCGCCGGACTTCACACGGTGGATGGCGAGTGAATTAGCTCTCCCTGCTCTGTTGATGATACATTTCAACATGTTCACGGCCGCACGGCTCCGCTCTCGACTCCCAGGCGATCGCCTGCCCGCTCTGATGAGTTCAGCGTCCTTCAGTGGCCGCTTCAGTCATCATTACTGCAGACGGGCGGCGAGCGACGGCTGATCGAGATCAAAAGGGGGGGGGGGCGCGTCGGTAACGATGATGGGCTGGGCGGCAGCAGTGATTGAGCTCACTTCGCCGCTCTCTTGCCCGCGTTTTTCCCGAGTGGCTCGTCAAGGCCTGTCGCCGCCACTGACACCGTTGGAGGTCACGCCTGCTGGACGCTCTGAGGAAGGACCGAGATGACCCCTCCCTTCTTTCTCTCCCCACACCTCTGTTAAAAATACCCATTAGTGCCTTTCCGCCCTCTCGATCCCGCTCCTCATCCATCCGTTTTGCAGCTCCTTCGCCGTCCGACGGCTTTGAGGAATGTAAATCAGGCCTCCTGCTGAGGAGGCGGGCCCTGCGCCGTGCACTCTGCAGCCGCCCTCTCATGAATTCTTTATTTCTGTTGATTTCCTGTCGTTATCATCTGCGAGAGTTCTGCGAGTCGGAGGCAGCTGCCTCTTCTCCCCTCGGCGGTCGAGAGCCGAGGCCGCTCCAGATGACTTTTTCATCGATCATCCATGGGAGCGGATGCAGCTCGGCCCATTTCTTTAATGGCATCTGAAGATTTTTGAGTGGCTGGGGTACACTGGTGTTATAATACAGTCGTGTCTTGCGTCTCCCCAGATGCCACTGCTATGGATAATAGGATTAGCAGACTGTGGACTTGACTGTCTCTGACCTCCTAGCATTAGTGCCCTCAGTCACCAACACACACAAACCCCCCCCCGAAAACATCCAATCCAGTCCTACTTGGGTCCAGGATTACACTGTGTCTGCAGAAATCCATCTCTCCCCCCAGATACTGGTAGACAAAGCATAACTGCTGCGTTACAGCTCCAGTGTATCGAACGGGACACCTTTAATGGCGTTCATCAATAAAACTAATGGGCGCGTCTGGCCCCGAGCTCATTCATCAAGGTGCAGTCAACATGTCCCGATGAGTGCCAGGGAGAAACGCCGGGATCTAAAATGCCAGCGCAGAAAAATAAAGGGTTTCTGTGCCAATCCGACGGCCCGTTTCCATTCAGCTGCCCGGACAGAACAGCTGTCGTCGCTGTACGCCCATCACCCACGGGCTTTCAGAGGATTATTTATCATTGATACTAAGCCAGGGAGGGAAAAACATGATGGAAAAAAGAGCAGGTTTACAGGTGAAGGGTAAACTAACTGGTAGTTATACTGGTTACTCGCGCCCAGCTACGCTTTGGCTTTTTCTAAGCTGGTTGTGCGAGCGTTTTCGGGGGCTTTAAGGGATTGTTGGTATTACGGGATCGAAGAATGTGTCGCTAAGAAGGACAAGCCGGAGGGAGCGACACGGTATAAATTCAACCTTGGAAATGACGATTCTGTCGGCATGACTCAGGGACAGGAAGGTCACAGAGGAAGGGGAGCCATCGAGGAGCCATGTGGCGGCCTGAGAAGCGAGCACTGATTGGTCGCTGAAGTCGTTTTGTAATGCTCGTGGGCACAGAGGCTCAGCGGTGCTTGAGAAATAGCCAAGATGGCGTTTTTTAACCCCTGGTTTGCACCCATGCGAGAAAACAACCTCACTAAAAGGTTGATGAAGGAGCAGCTCACATGATCTTCATCATCAGACAGAGACTGCCTCATCATCATGGGTGTTGGCGCTTTTAACTTGTCTCGATATTAAAAGGTTTAAGCAATGATATCAAAGCTATATTAGGATACTGAGGAAATAAAACTGTATTTTTTTATGTAGCCTTTTACCTGGTTAGCATGTTAGCTACAGTAGCTCACCGGGTCGCAGATTTTAGTTTCAGATTTTCGTTTTTAGTTCTGCCTTGACTCCTTCTGGCGTGACCAGGTAACCTGAGGAGGCAGCTACAGAGAGATGGCGGCGCGCCGCAGTTTGCCGCCAAGCATCTCGGCCCCGCTTTGCAAATTTACAAAGTGGTGGTGGTGGTGGTGGGGCGGGAATCGTCGACACCAGCCGTAACCGAAGCACAGAGAAACAGAGGAACCTGGCCCATGCGACCTGATTGCGGTTACACCTGAGGCATGTGAGATGAGTTATCCCGCCGCCGTAGGGAGGTCATGTGATAGCCCGTGTGTTGTTGTGCTGCGGGAGCAGTGTTGGGTTTTGGGGTTTGGGGTTTGGTGGTGGGGGTGGTGGGGGTGGGGGCACAGACCCGAGGCTCCACGGGAGCAGCGGCTGCGCTCGGCCGCGATGCCCTGCCCTCAACAGTGGACCGTCTGTTCTGTCGTTAGAGTGAGGCGGGGGAGGCGGGGGAGGCGGGGAAGAAGCGGCCATTATTACCTGCTTGTGAGGGAGGGATGGCGGTGGCGGGCCGACAACAAGCCTGCCCTTCACAATGTAACCCAAACTGCAGCCATTGTTGTTATTAAAGTCTCTGAGGCTGAACTGCTGAAAACGGGGGGATACTGAGACACAAACAGCAGCCAGCTGCCATTGTGAGGCTGTCTTTTTTTTTTTAACCCACCATCAACAATGCGCAGCAGGTTATGAGAGTTGTAACTGGAGGAGAATAAATAGTCTGATGAATAGGACGCAGCGTCGACAGAGGGAAAGTCCAGAGAGGAGGCAGACGAGAGAAAGTCCTGCAGAGATGTGCTGCCGGCATGTCTTCTTCACACATCACATCACAAAACGTAGCTTCCTAAATGTTCACCTCCTTTGTTATTAATGGAGGAGGCTTCTACGTTTTACTTACATCCTATGAAAAGACCTAAACTAACAGGGGAGTCACTGTATGTGCAGCCATCGCTGAAGTACTGAAAACTACAATATCCAGCTGTGTGAAGAAATCTCCTTTTTTTTAAATCTTGGATTTGTTGACGGTAAGAAACACACGCACAAACGGCCACCCGCTGGGTGTTTCCAGAATCAGCCAGGGTGTCTGCAGACCCCCGCGACCATAAAGCCCGTTGCCTTTACGTACTGATGCCGTCTCGCTCTCATTAGCCATGGCGCTGTAATTAATACAACACAAATCTGTAAACACTGTGCGTTTTCCCTCCCGCTCTCCTGTGTTTATGAGTCGCCGCGCTGTCGTAATCAACGGCACCAGTAAAGAGGGATAATCATCTGGAATTATGGAATGGACCCCCCCCCCCCGCGGCCCTTCTGCCGTAATCATTTTTAATCTGCTTTTCATGTCCATTACCATCGCGCCCGCTCAGCCGTTCCATTACTCGGCGGGACTCTCGGCAGACATCGTGGCCTCCGTCGCGCAGCGCTGTGCCTTCACGCTTAAGCTGGTGACAACCGAATGTGAAAACATCCGTCATTCACCGGCCTGCAGCTTTCTGATCCGTTTAGTTTCCCGTTGAAAGACCAAACGATTTGGATTGTGCAGTCGCACACGTCTTTGGCATGGTGTTTTGTTTGTGGGGGCGAGACCCCCCCCACACACGCACATGTTCCATCAAAACCAGGGTGGCAGGTCAGTGTAAGTTCCTCAGCCCTCAGGGTTGGCTCCAGGAGGGGCGGGCGGATCGGTGGGCCACCGGCTCCTGACCCTCACCAGGTCAGAAGCTTTTGTTTGCGTTCCACCTCCCCCTGAGGAGGAGCTGCAAACTGTTGCCTGAGGGAGGGATATGTGGACGACCCGGCTCAGCCTGCGGGCCACTGCGACCCGACTCTGGATGAGCAGCAGACACCAACCATCCCATCCTGGGAAGATAAAATCCAGAGCATGACAGTAACCACGGAGCGCCTCATTAGTTCTCCTCTCACTGTTGTAGGTCAACAGCTTTTTTACATGCAGGTGCTGCAGTAGCATGTGTCACAGCTGTGAATATATCAGCTTCATTAACCAGATGACCAGAAACTTTATGTTGCGCCGTGTTCTTTTGATTTTACTTCAGTGTCCTTCACCTGACCCACTGGTCTCAAGCTTGCGTTACATGCATGACAGAAGCAGATTATGTATGTTAACCACAGGGCTTTTCTCCTCTGTGGGGGGGGCTTACGCTGCCGTACAGAGCGACTGTTTGTTGCAAGCGGTGTTCACAATGGACAAAGCTGGGAACACAAACACGTAAGCGCTTGCTGGAGTCTCTCGAGAAGATCGACCCGTTCACAAAGATGCCATTCATGGCGACCTGCTCCTCCCCAGCTGTGGAGCGGACACGGCCCGGGCGCACAGACGCCGCCTCAGACACCGGCCCGCAGACCCGGAGAATGGTCGACCCCCGCGCACGTGATGCCTTCATCAAAGCCCTGGCTGTGGGGTCGGGGGTGCGCACGCAACCACGATGCACTGCAAAAACGGCAAAAGGAGATTTGGCGACAGAATTTCCCCTGGAATATGAGGGATTTTTAGGGATTAGCAGTAAAACACACACAGTCCAAGGTACATTGTGTAAGCTGTTAACTCATTAATCGAGGGCCAGAGTTGCATTTTTTAATACAGATTAGAAATCAGCGGGGAATTTGGATGTGATCACGTAGTGATTTTGTTTGTTGCTTGTTTGAAGAAGCCCCCGCCTGTCGTCTCAGTTTCATCCAAGGCTTAAACAGAAGAGATGTAGTGTGTGTGTGTGTGTGTGTTAATTAGTGATGTTAGAGTACTGGGTCCTTCAGACTGAGCTCAGCTCAGCTAAGCTAACAGGAGGGCATCCTCTTCTGTTCTAACGTACGATGAGTATTGGCCCACTCACCCACATGCGTCTCCTCACTGAGCGCGACATTGTCCTGACGTTAACTCTGCTGCTGTGTTGACGTGACGTTTCCTCCTGTTAGTGCTCCCAGTGTCCACACGATTTGTCTCAGATCACTGTTTTATTCATGATGACCAGTTACAGTGTAGTGGTTGTGTGTGTGTGTTAACGTGTCGTCATGTTCAAACTTGTCCTCTGTCTGTTATTCATGTTTTCATTTGGTATCCGTCACTTTATCTGCTGCGCGATGACTTGAAGGCAACTGTGTGTGTGTGTTTAGAGAGATAAATTGTGATTCACTGTTCACCCCGCCCCACCCGAAACTCCAAACAACCCCCCCCCCCGCACCACCACCACCACCACCACCATCTTAACCCAGATCCCATCCACTGTGTGTTGAATGAGGCTGACGCCAGGATGTGAGGAGAATTTAAATTCACCCAAATTCTGTCTCCCTCCCTCTGCCACAGGCTGTCTGTCAGACTGTAACACACACACACACACACCATTAACGTGACGAATGGCACAAAAGAAATCCCACCTCTCTCCTTTCTCCCCCTCCGTCTCCTCGCGGTGTCGCGGGTGCTCTGTTCGGACCACAGGAGTTTCCCTTCCTGATAAACCACAGTCTCTTCCTGCTCTCCTGAGGTTGTCACTTCCTGGAGCCACTGCAGTCCCCGGGCCACGTTGTCCCTCCATCCTCAAGGTGACACGTGGCCACATCTGCATACACTACAGCTTAAGTGACGAACTCTTGCACCTCTTCCCTGATAATACACAAACATATTTTCATCAACAGTAATTTCCTGGAAATCCCAATCCCCCGTTTCCTCTTCACGCAATATCTGGCTTAGGGTGCATTTAATAAATGATGATTTTTTTTTTTGGCAATACTATGTTAACAATTAGGTTAAAAGTCTGCTCCCAGGCCCCATGATTATTATTGCTTAGTGTGAACTGTTGTTGTGAGTCTGAATGAATGAGTTACTGCTCCCCCTGTCTGCCTCAACAAAACAGACTTGGTCTCTATTTATAGGCACCGGCTTGGCGAGATGAGCCGACGGCCCGTTAAAACTTAATCAAAGGGATGGCTTTATGTCACCCACAGGCAGCTCCGGCCAGAACCGCTAACCGGCGCGTGTGACGGAGGCAATGCAATCGACACTGACATTAAGGTGAAGAAGAAACAGGGTTAGAGGTGAGACAGGGGGCAGAGGTGCGCCTCAAAACAAACACAAATACATGTGCTTTGTGTTCGCCTGTGTCTTTGTACCTGAGAAGCACAAACCAGTGGTTTCCAAAGTGGGTGGTGCCATAATGGAAATCACATTTTTGTTTGTGTTTTTAATAAGTTTTACCACATTAAAAATGGGTCAGGTGACTACCTGTATGTGACAGGAGGTGGATGTTACTGTCGCACTCATAAGGTGGTCAAAAACATGGCTCCACATGTGGAATAAAATGATGAAGGGAAATGATTTGGATGTGGACAGGTGAATTGCACGGTGTGCAGGTGAAGGGGGCGAGACTGTAACTTTAAGAGCTGGTACCTATAAACTGATGTGATCTTAGTTCCTGATACTGTGGTCAGCGCAGTCTCGGCAACTGCATCTCTTCCACAGTCACAGTGAGTTGTGATGCAGACGCAGACGTGTGTGTGTGTGTGTGTGTGTGTGTGTGTGTGGGGCCTTGACATTGTAATATTTCACCAAATAACAGGAGCCGAGCCGCGTTTGGGAAGGTGAGCGACAGTATGGATGCATGGGGGCTGCTGCCGTCTGTGCAGCCGCTGGTCCACATCGCACAGGAAGCATCGAGGGTCGCGGCCGCCCGGTGAGGAAAATATTTGATTGTCTGTGTTTGTGCGTTTTATCAGAACGATGGCAAGCACGAGCAACTGCTTTGCATTTGTTGATTTAACTTAGTGTTGTTTCACTTCCTATTGAGTGAGTGAGTGAGAGGAACTGGACCTGCTTTAGGGCCTTTTTTAAATGCCATGCTGTGTGTGTGTGTGTGTGAGAAGGCATCCTTTTGTGTAAAGCAAGTGTGTTATGAGAGATACAGACAGGGAGCCAGAGAGGGCCGTCGGCCACGTGGCGAGGGCTCAGAGGGTCATGACCCGGTGCCGCTGAGCGCCTGAATCAGATAAACCCGCGTGGGTCTCGCTGACGGGGACAGGACAGCAGTGAGGCCGGCTCTAGCCACCAGAACAAGGCCCGACAAGGCCCGCGAGCTCCGGAGTCAGTCAGCTCCGCCTGCGTGCGACCTCGGAGGTGACGACTCAGCTTTGCCATCCTCCACTTGGACTTTTTTGTGAATTTAGATTACGCGCCGCCTTCTAAGAATTCAGTTTGGCTTCCAGTCGGCTCACACAAAGCAGGAGAAATGCTAGCTCCTCCTCTCTGTGCACCGTTCAGGTCCATATGGAGTTACATGGACGTGACAGAACCACATGTTAAGTTAATGTGAAAGTCCATCTAGTCCTTTATATGTTTCGCCCTTTGACCTCTTCTCTCAGCCCGCTTTATTCTCATGCAAACACAGACCAGCAGGTAAATAACAGGGATAGTACTGTATGCAGACCTGTACTTCCACACACACACACACACACACACACAGTCTGATAGTCCGTCTGATATGACCACAGTCTATGGCGACAACCCGTCCCTCAGCACTGGAAACCCAGTAAGCAGGAAGCAGAGCAGCTGTGAACGCCGCCACTTGCAAAACCACCCAAATGTGCGTGCGTCTGTACAAAGTGCACGACGCCTCAGCCTCTATCTGGCAAAGAGCAGAACAGGAAGCGGCGAGGTGGGGCCCGGTCTGCGCTGTTCTCTCTTCCTCTCCTCCGCCTCGTTCACTCGCTCCGGATTTAGACGGCCTTTTGATTCCTGGCGGGAAGGACATCCTGGATTTTGAGGAGGCAGGAATAGCACTCGCTGTTGCCTGATTGGCAGCGCTGTCATTGCTGTGTGTGTGTGTGTGTGTGTGCGACAGGGGACAAAGGGGAGGGAGGGGGGGCCCAGGAGTGGAGCCAGCGGGAGGCCAAACATGGCCAGTGAGGACGTACCTGAGGACCTGCCAGGGGATCAAGCCGATTCCCCAGCGGCCGCTGAGCAGAGTGACACTGAGTCTTCGGTAGGCAACTGTCACCAGCGCAGGCCTCAAACATGGCCGCCTGTTTTTCTTTGCATCCATCACTATGGCCCTTCTCTTTCTGTCGGCTTCCTCGTTCACTTCCTGTACAAAAAAAAAAAATCTCCTATCTGCCACCCCGCGACTTTTCGTTCCTGTGTGCCGTTGTGATTTCGCCCCACTGCGGGAGCTGTCTTATACCTCGCCGCGGAGCGCCTTTGTTGTAAAACGCCAGGGATTAAGTTGTATTGTGTTGAACGGGAGTGCGTCACGGCACAAACTCTCCCTTCCTGTCGCCCATGTGCGCCGCTGCCTCTGCTCTCTGTTTGAATGGCCGTGTCCACCCCCCACCCGCTGCTGCTGCTGGCACTTCTCCTCAGGCGCGCCACATGAAGGATGATGATGTGCGTCTGTAAAACGATAGATGTTGTGTTGCCGTTCCTCGTCGTGTTACATTGCTTCACAGCTGTGCAGTGACATAACTGCGTTAAAATCGTGCAGGCGCTCGGCTGCTCGGGCCCTGCCCGACTGTCGTGCTGCATTGTGTTGTGTTGCGGATGGATTACAGCTTTGGTTAGCACGGAGCTGTAGCCCCGGCCTGCATGTAGCTGGACGCACACAGAGACCTAAGAAGTTGTAATCAGATCTGCTAAGCTGGACGGCTGGCTGCGTGGTGGCAGTGAAAACACCCCGTCATTATACTCTGTTGGAGCAGGAGCAGTTATACACTGTCCAAGTGTGTGTGTGTGTGTGTGTGATCTGATTAGATCTGATGTCACAACATTAGATGAAAGCGTGACATCAGCAGGGTTTATGTTGTTGTGTTGTGTGTACATGAACATCCACCACACTTGTAATGTTGGGCTGTGACTGTCTTGATGTTGTAGTGTGGGGGTGCTGCTCGGCTTGTTGACATGGTTTTGTCCCTTGTTTTGTGTTGACATTTTTAATGTGAATATTAGGTCACATTTTTTGTTTTGGTATTTGTGCCTTTATTGTCAGTTTACAGTAAAGAAACAGAACTGAAACAAAGGTTTCAGAATAAAACTATTGAAGGAGCTTTAATGTTTTTGTGCATTTTTCTGCCTTTATTTGACAGGGACAGTGAAGACGGACAGGTCGAACCAGGATCTCGCTGCTCAGGGTGTTTATGACCCTGTGGTCTGCACCTCAGCCACTCAGCTGTGTTGTGTTTTTACACATACACACTGTGTGTGCGTACGTTTCCTCATGACCCATCCAGAAGCGGACGAGACCCCGATTGATTTTAGTCCGTATTAATGCTGTTCTGATCTGCTGTAATCTGATTACTGTTGATCAGGAGGAGAGCTGATGTGAGCACTCAGCTCTTTACGCACTTAAGCGCTGCCTCGCAGTCTCGGTGCATGTTGTCGACTCACCCCTGGAGCGACTGTTTTCTCCTCTGTTCACCCCCACAGAGCGTCACTCTGTCAGAACTGTGCAGGTTGACCAGCTCCGCCTGTGGAAACCTGAACCCACCAGTTTCTCTTTTGATTCAATTTGAATAATCCGCCTGGTGCACAGTAGACTAAATATAGTTTAACTTTCTTTTTCATATTTGTACTACTCTCTGTGTGCGTAACATCTCCTTTTGTGGCATCTCCTTAACCATCTCCTCCTTTTCCCCTTCCTCAGAGCGACCCCGGTGGGCTGTCGGTGCTCCAGCAGCTCGGTCTGGACCAGAACTCCGACTTCTCAGACTCCAGCGTGCAGCAGCGCCTGGACGAGCACCGGGAGCGGATCCGCCGGGAGATCCGCAAGGAGCTAAAGATCAAGGAGGGTGCGGAGAACCTGCGCAGGGCCACCACCGACAAGAGGAATGCCCAGCAGGTGGACTCGCAGCTCCGCAGCTCCAAGCGCAAGCTGGAGTCCCTCCACACTCAGCTGCAGGAGCTGGACGCGCACATTGTGGTCAAGGGTCCTGATGATGACAAAGGTAGGTCACCTGGTGTTAACATTATGTGCCACCAATGCAGCGCTAGTCACCTGTTCTCTTACCAACCAATGGATCCTCTTGCTCAGACACCCCCACGTCTCCAGGGTCAGTCAGTCGGACGTCGGCCAATCAGCACCGCATCGCCGCTTTGGAGCGGCAGCTGAACATCGAGCTGAAGGTCAAACAGGGAGCGGAAAACATGATTCCCATCTACATGAATGGAGGCACCAAGGTGCTCAACCATCTCCTGTAACTTATACTTTAAACTGCAGTGACCTCACCGTCCACTGCACCTTCTAAAATATCCTTTCCCTGATCTCCTCCCGCCTCTCGTCTCCCTCCACAGGACAAGAAGCTTCTCCAGACAGCTCAGCAGATGCTGCAGGACAGCAAGACCAAGATCGACATCATCCGCATGCAGATCCGAAAGGCCATGCAGGCCACAGAGCAGTCCGAGGACAACCAAAGTACCCATCATACCCTTTGTTTTTATGCCTCTCAATCCAATTCCTCTTTCATCCCACCTGCCGCTCTCTCAGCTTCTAAACACTGCATATTTCATGATGCAGGTGGTAATGGATCAATTCTTGCTTTAGAACTTAACAGTGCACAGTCTTATGTACACACACACACACACACACACACACACACACACACACAGGCCATTACAGCCCTCTCACTCTCCCAGGTTAGAGCCTTATTGATGTTCCTGCATCCTCTTGATGTTGCCCAACAACTAAAAGCCATGCCTCATTTAGCAGAGGTTACAGAGGAGGCGGGTCAGATGCGGGGAGTCAGGAAGGGAGTCAGACTGAAAGAAGTGAGTCAGAGATGACGACAGGAGAGGAGTGGAGGGAAGGAAGGAGTCGGAGATGAAAGAGAGAATAAGCAGGGAGGGAAAACAAAGTCCAGACCAGCAGGTAGAGCAGCGGTGATCCTGGAAAGGGCAGCAATCGTGACGTAGGAACACACCTCTCCTTTATTTTTCTCCACATTCCCTCTCTTCAGCCCTGTGCTTTAAAGCTGCCATAATCAATATTTTCACATCAATAAGGTGCCGGAAATGACAGTACATGACAGTGTTAATGAGTGTACATAGACTGGGATCCCATATTCATATTTTCAACATGTATCTTCTGTGCATGTTGCTGATATGTTATGCACTAAAACGGACACTGCTCCATCAGGTAAGCCAGACCTGTTTGGGGTGGAGCTACGCGTGGAGGAGCTGTGGCATCACTACCGGGTGGAGCACGCCATGGCCGAGGGCGCCAAGAACATGTTGCGACTGCTGGGTGCAGGAAAGGTCCAAGACAAGAAGGCTATGGCCGAGGTCAGAGAACAGAGAGGGATGACGTGTAACATGCTCGTTACTGAGCTTTACTGGTGCAGATGGTGAATTTTTATTCCCGCCGGACATAAAGGACATATCTGCTGTCACCCTGCAGGCTCAGTGCGGTCTGAGCGAGTCGTCTCAGCGCCTGGACCTGCTCAGGTGCTCTCTGGAGCAGAGGCTGCTGGAGCTGCCCGAGGATCACCCCAAAGCCTGCCTGATCAAAGAGGAGCTGGTGCTGGCATCGTCCTCGGCGTTCAGCTCCCGTCACAGCACCCCCTATGTCCATAACCAGTACAGCACCCTGAGCAAACCGTCGCCTCTGACAGGTAGACACACAAACCATCCACAGACGTTTCTGATTCAGCTGTGGTCGGTGTGTCTGTAACTGCAGAAGTATTTGACTTTGTTGTCTTTCCAGGTACCCTGCAGGTGCGTCTGGTTGGCTGCGTCGGGCTGCGGGAGATCATCCCGGGGCGGAGCAGAGGGACCCCAGTGGTTCTCCCCTCTCACTCCCCGGGAGACGGACGCTCCACCTTCAAGCTGAGCGGCCTCTACAGCCGCAGCACCAGCAGCATGAGCCTCAAGATCCCCGGGAAGACCGATGAGCTCTCCTGTGAGCGTTTCCTTTCACTCTCTGAGCCGACACCCTCAAATGCACGTTGTTGGAACAGTTTCATCTCATTTAAACTGTGATTGTGTTGTACAGCGGAGGTGAGCGCAGTGCTGAAGCTGGAGAATACCGTGGTGGGTCAGACAGTTTGGAGAACGGTCGGAGAGCAGGCCTGGGATCAGACCTTCACCGTAGAACTGGAGCGGGTAAGATGCAGTAGACGTGCGGTCTTGTGTTAACTCACAGAGCTGGTGTAATCCAGAATAACTTTCAGTGTCAGTGTCAGGGTTGTTGTCGAGCAGTTGCTGAAAAAACTTTGTTGTCAGCTAACTATACTGTAATGAAGTGTTTTTGTTTTTGTTTTTGTTATTTCTAACCAGGAGAACGTCTTCTATCTTAAACTCTTAACTGTAATCCTGAAAGAGAACAGCCATAAAATTTTCAAATTTAATATGTAATGTAACTAATGTTGGACCATCAAATGTTGCACTCTGTCTTTTTTCAGTCCAGAGAGATGGAGATAGCCGTGTACTGGAGAGACTACCGCTCCCTGTGCGCTCTGAAGTACCTGAAGCTGGAGGAGTTCCTGGACAACCAGAGACACCAGGTCCAGCTGGAGCTGGAGCCCCAGGGGCTGCTGCTGGCCGAGGTACAGGCCTCAAAAAAATAAAACACAGCAAACAGCAAGTGTAACGTGAGCGGCATCAGTCCACAGACACTACAAAGAACGCAAAGCAACGTCATGTTTTTGACCTTAGACATACCGTAGTTGCAGTTTGCTGTTTTAAAATGCAGTTTTTGTTTCAGGTGACTTTCTTCAACCCGGTAATAGAGAGAGGCCGACGACTCCAGAGGCAGAAGAAAGTCTTCTCGAAGCAGCACGGTACGTTTCCGAAACATACCGGTACTTTCTGCAGCTGGGATTATGAACATTCGCAGGAAATGGTAAAACCCGGTTCGTGCAACAATTCAGCGTCAAGTTGTGGGAGGACCTCATCGAGCGCGGAGGGTCGATCTTTCATCCATCCATATATTTGTCCGTGTGTGTCGCAGGTAAAGCCTTCCTGCGCGCTCGTCAGATGAACGTGGACATCGCCACCTGGGTCCGCCTGCTGAGGAACGCCATCCCCACCGGAAGCAACACGCCAGCCTATACGCCCAATTACACAAGCAACACACTCGCACACAGCAGCACAGGGTAGGTAACCTGCGCCCCTGCTGATTGGCCCAAAAATCAACACATCAAAATGCATTAAATTATTTTATTAACCTGACACTGTGGATTCATTTATCATTCCTCCGCAGCATCGATTGATTTTCACTTTCAATGCAGGGCTTTTATTTGTGCCTCTGCACCACAAATCAGTTTTGTGTTTGTTTGCATTGCAGAGAAATCTCAGTGGAGAAGCTGAATCTGGACAGCGACTCTCCTCCCAAACCCGAGGTCAGGAGAGACGTGGTGGACGGACCCGCTCCCTCGGTGAGTGAAGACGTGGATGAAGGCCAAAGAGGAAGGGAAGCAGACAGAGGATTTTCAGATGGGGGGGGGGGGCATCTCCACACTATCATGTTACTGCTCTGCTCACTTCCCTAGCCACAGCCTTTGGCTTGGAAACAGTGCTCCAGTCACAGGCCACCGCACCATGAGCCGCGGGGGAAACCTGAGACGGGCCAAAACAGGGGGAGAGGAATGAATAATTAGAGAAATGGAGAACTGAAAACTCAGGGAGACGGCTTTAATGAGGCGTAATTGGATGGAGGAGCGCTTTAATGTGATCAAGGCCAAATCCACGTTAGTTTCCCCGTGTGAAGAGCCCAGACTGCAGAGGAGCACAGAGGTGGTGTGAAAAGAGGAAGAGAGAGTGAGTAAGTTTAGTGTGGCAGAACCAGTATGACCAGTATAAATTATTATCCCTTACAAGTTACAAGTTAGATTTCAGACACTGTTTCTGTTTCTACACCACTTACAAATTGGTTTTGTTACCAAAGTAACAGGATGTCTGTCCACATATTTCCACCCCCTGCAAAACTTGTTTCAAATTCTCACCACCGCAAAATTATTATTATTTGTTTTTGGCGATGTTACATGCGTCGTTTTTAACTGAATGTTATCTTATCACATATTTTCTTTTGTAGATTTAGAATTTTTAGAGACAAGAGAGCCAGACAGAATTATACGAGCACAGAGAGAGTCGGAGGGGGCGAGGGCCAGTGGCAGATGGTGGGTTCAATGGGGTTGAAGTATTATGGGGATTAATTACTCTGATGTTGTTGAGAGAAATAATTAGCAGCGAGGAAGGAGTGGAGAGGACAGGAAGTGGGGAGGAGCGCGGCTGTCGGCCAGCGGGGGATCTGGCCACCGGGCCCGATGAGCTTCAGTGACTGTCAGTGCAATCTGCAGTCATTTTTGTTGTCGCGGTTGATTTCCCCTCCGTTTTACCGGTGTTCCTGCTTTTTGCCCCTCCCTCCTCGTCCCCATGGCGTTCCACAGGAACAGACGCCGGTCATCGAGCCGCCTACCGCACCGAGCGTCCCTGTTCACGAGCAGCCGACCAGATCGCTGTCCCACAACTCTTTACGCAGGTGCAGAAACACACACACACACACACACACACACACAGAAACCACACCTGAGTGGATATTTTTGCAATATGGCCAACACAGCTTGTACCAGAAACACCCCCCCACGCACAATATGGTCCTGTGTTGTAACCTCTTTTTTTAACACCTGGTAGTGAAGCCAAGTCATCGTTCATGTGGATTATAGCATATGTCAGGAGCAAAGCACTGCGTAAGCACTGCTTTGGATGTTAAGCATGTACAATGTGTTATTTTTGTGTTGTTGAGCATACGAGGCACATTTACATATGGCATCTTGATATGTAATGTTGCACACACTGCCTGTAATCTGCCTCTAATCCTGATCTCAGACCCAGCAGAGGCCCTCTGTGCCTGCAGGACTTCAAGCTGCTGGCGGTGCTGGGCAGGGGCCACTTTGGAAAGGTACTCCTGCTTCATTCCTTACACTGCCAGTTTAAAAGAAGCGAACTGTGGCGTGACTGATGAAGCTTTCACTGCACTCCTCAGGTGTTGCTGTCTGAGTACAAAAGAACGAGCAGCCTTTACGCCATCAAGGCCCTGAAGAAGGGAGACATCGTGGCGCGGGATGAAGTGGAAAGGTAACGGCGACCTCAGCCGAAGCCTTTGCTGCAAAACAGGAGTTCACTCGCCTCATAACTTCATACCTTTACTGTAATTACTGTGTCATTCGCCCCTCCTCTGTCTGTCTCCAGTCTGATGTGTGAGAAGCGGATCTTTGAGACCGTCAACGGCTCCCACCACCCCTTCCTGGTCAACCTGTTTGCATGTTTCCAGACCCCAGAACATGTGTGTTTTGTCATGGAGTACACGGCGGGAGGAGACCTCATGATGCACATTCACGCTGATGTCTTTTCTGAGCCACGAGCTGTGTGAGTTCTGCCGCACGTGCGTTAAAGAGCAGAAACGTGACGCTCGTGTGTTTGTGTTCCTGGAAAATGTCCGTGCCGTGTCTGTGTGCCTCGAGTCCCGTTGATGCATTAAACCTGTATAAGTAGCAGCGTGTATGTTATGATAAACTCTCTCTGTCCCACAGGTTCTACTCAGCTTGCGTGGTCTTGGGTCTGCAGTTCCTTCATGACCATAAGATTGTGTATCGGTGAGTAGTCAGATCCCCTGTCTCTCTTTTCCCAACACTCAGTATTTGCCACAAATCCCATTCCTTCTCTTTGTCAGCGATCTTAAATTGGACAACCTGCTGCTCGACATAGAGGGTTTTGTGAAGATAGCAGACTTTGGGCTCTGTAAAGAAGGCGAGTGGCCCTTATTTATTTAACACACTGCAGCACCAGATGAGGATAAGTTTCATACATTAAGGAAAACTGATTTTCTTGCTTTGTGTAGTTTATTTCTCAAGCATTGATGTGGCTCCCATCGCTCCCACGGTCAGTAATTCTCTGTCTCCACCCCGTCCTCCCTGAAAGGCATGGGATTCGGGGACCGGACCAGCACCTTCTGCGGGACTCCTGAGTTCCTGGCCCCAGAGGTGCTGACAGACACGTCGTACACCAGAGCAGTGGACTGGTGGGGGCTCGGGGTGCTCATCTATGAGATGTTGGTCGGAGAGGTGAGAAGGAGCTACTATGATAATATGAGTTAAAGAGTATAACGTGCATCTTGACCTGAATCTTCAGCTGTGAGTGGAATAACTAAACAAACCAAGATCATCAACATCTACACACTTTGGTTTTGGACCCAGGCTGGTTAAAAACAAGAGTTTGACATTTTGGAACTCGCTCTTACTATAAGAATACACATATTTCCTACTGCATGAGAAGTACGGTGTGCCCCCACTTCAGCATCAGTTGGTAAATATTTTTAAAAGATTTGTAATGTTTGCCATATAATATTAAAGTCCCTGTCCACTCAAAATTGCATCTTTCTTGTCACTTCACGTGAATGTTTGAGGTCCAATGTGCAGAATTTGACACCAGGAGGCTGTTTTCACATTCATCTGTTGAAGGAGGGAAAAAATCTCTTTGAGCTCAGTTTAAATCTGAATTTTCACACGCGGACGTACAAGATCGTTTTGTGACATCACTGCTCGTTCAGACGCCCGACCTGGGTCGGTATTATCATCCAAAGCGAAGTGTCTCCAAAAAACGTCTGGAGAGGATCTTTTAAGTTGAGGTAGTTTGGACAGATTATAAAAGACAATGCAACATAATGTGCGTCTCTTCCTACCAGTCTCCCTTTCCAGGTGATGATGAGGAGGAGGTTTTCGACAGCATAGTGAATGATGAAGTGCGCTACCCTCGCTTCCTCTCCACCGAGGCCATCGGCATTATGAGACGGGTGAGACTCGCTTTCACTTCACTAACACTATTTTATTCTTCCGTTTAAATTTTCATTGGACATTTAGACTCTTAGACTTCAGACATACACTTTTTCAGCTCTGATATCACACTTGCTGTTGTTCATTGCTGCTTTCGGTTGCCAGTTGTTGAGACGGAACCCTGAGAGGCGACTGGGCTCCGGAGAAAAGGACGCTGAAGACGTCAAAAAGCAGCCTTTCTTTAGGGTGAGTGTCATCTTCTCAGAGCTTTGTAATTTCAGCGATAGAGAAACTTAACACCGGTCTATATGTGTCCCTCAGGGTACGGACTGGGAGGCTCTTCTTCAGAGGAAAGTCCCGCCGCCGTTTGTCCCGACTATCGTGGGAAAAGAAGACGTCAGCAACTTCGACGCGGAGTTCACGGCCGAGCCTCCTGCCCTCACGCCGCCACGCGAGCGCCGCACCATCTCCCGCAAAGAACAGGACTACTTCAAAGATTTTGACTACGTCTCTGACCTCTGCTAGGGTCAGGGGTCATAGGGCTTACTAGGCGCCCCCTGCCGGCCGCAGCCTGAGGCTGACTCTCTGTCAGAGCGAGAGAGGTGTCTCCTCTCTCTTTGTTTGTGTTTGTGTGTGTGTGTCTGTGTTTGCAACGAGATGAAGGTCTGGCTGACTGGGGATCAGTCCGATTGGGTCTGACCGCGTGTAACGTGCAGCGTCCTGGATCTGCTGACCTCGAGACTCTCTGGAGTGGCTTTTAGCGGAGAAGGAAGTCACGATGATGATAGAGGATAATCCAGATTATGTAACAAATGCAAGATGAGATGATGAACCCCGCTGTTTGTCCTGCCTGGCAACACAGTGACGCATCAGGGGAAAAAAACTGTGATTCTACTGTCCAGATGAGCCTCAGAATCGCAGAGCGAGAGAGTGAAAAGTGATTATTGTGACAGGACGCAGTTTGTGTCTCTTGTTCCTGCCTTCCTCTCAGTAACCTCGTGTCCCTTTATCTCTGCTGTTTGTTGCTGCTATGTGTGTGTGTCGCTGTCTTCGATGTCCCTGCCTCAGTCCTGAACGCGCCCTCCACAGTCACGCACCACCCGCACATGAACACAGGGGGGAGCCAGAGGAACGAGAAAAGTCTGCTGTTTTTTGGTCAGAGCCACCTGTGAACTGTGTCAGAGAAAGTGTGTGTGTGTGTGTGTTTAGGTGGGGGGGGGTGCTGTATATGTGTGTGTCTGTATCTCACACAGGACAACCCCCTCATTGTCTTCTACTTCTGTCTTTCAGCACAACACTGGTTTTTAACTACAATCATTTTTTCATTGATGAAAAGGCTTTTACAAGATTTTGTTTTGTGATTCGTAGTTTGTTTGCCCCCCCCCATCTGTTTCCTCTGTCATTTGCTGGTGAAACATGTTGGAACTGTGACTCAGTAAAGATGTGAAAGCACAGACGCGTTGATCATTTGATGTCATTGGTTGGTTTTCTGGAGTTTTGCATGTTCTCCCTGTGCCTGTGTGGGTTTCCCCCCGGGGTTTTCCGACTTCCGGCTTTCAGGTTTGGTTGATTGGCGACACTGTGATTGTGAATGGTTCTATGTCTGTATGTGTCTCTGATAGACTGCTGACCCGTCAGCTGGGGTTGTACCCCCCCCCCCCGACCCTGAATGGAGAAGCAAATGGGTGGATGTTTTTTTGGCATCTTTATCTTATGTTAAGTTTTTCTAAACAAATCTTTATTCGCAAATTGGAAATGTCACACAATCGCTGAGATGGACTCAGACTCCCAGCCTCGTCAGTGTCAAATGTCTTTTACTTTACTTGGCTTTGGGAGTCCGAATGGGATCAGTGGTGAGGAGGAGGAGGAGGATGCTCTGCGCCAGAAGACACAAGAACAGCATCTGATCACAGAACAGCTGAGAAAGGAAAGAATGACTCTTCTTCCAGCCAATCATATGTTACGATGCTGATGCTGGGGACAGATGTTTACAGCAAGTTTTCATGATCAAAACTTAGACTTGGATACTTTTTGCTGCTTAGATGCTAGTTTTATCACATGATTAGTCATGACATATATACACTAACAGATATTACCAACTGCACAGATGTTCCTTTGAATACTTTAATTGAAGAGGCACAGAGCGGCAAGCAGCTGTACATATATTATTTGGTCTAAAGGGTCACACTGACACCAGGTCAGTGAATTCAGTCCAAAGCCACAGCAGCGGCTGACATCTGAATCATTTCTCTAAACTCCCAAATGTTCAGATTGATTTTGCAGACAAACAGGTCAGATTTAATATGAGGGCTGAAAATTTCTAGCAAACTTTGGTAGATATTTAGATTGTCTGTGGTAGAGTGCTTGTGAATGGTAACTCAAGCTGGGTCCCAGCTATTATTTTTAATGATGCACGGAAAAGGTCATCATTAAAAAGATTATTGGAGTTATTAGTAGGAAGGAAAGCGGACAGACGAGAAACATGCATGACATGGAAAAAATGAAGTGAACAAGCAAAATGCATACACAAAGCAACCGGGAAAGCAAAATGAGGCACCTGTTGAGAGGTAGTGCAAAAAAACATTACTGAAAAAGCCCCTGAAAACAAAGCAAAAAGTGAACTGTAATTTCTCTCAATGCTCCATTAGGAAATTGTTCTGAATAACTCTCCCTGTGGCTGGCTGAACTTTCACAAACAATAACAGAAAAAATCCTGCGGTTCCCGTCATCCTTTTGTTAAAAAGTTTCGAAAGCTCTTACAGAATCACAGACTTTCCACAGTATTCCTCCATCTCATTACTACACTGTTTAAATCGGCTATGATCAATATCTTTACACTAATGATTGTGTCAAATGAAAACGATGTGGGCTCACTCAGAGAACCGTCCCCTGAATCTGCGGCTTCATGGGGTTGTTTTCAGCGACACAGGCTCTAAAAAGGGCCTCTGGTGAGCAAAGTGAATCACTCAGCTGCTGAAGAGCTGAGTTTCCCAGAGTTCAAACTCAGACGTCGGTAGAGACCAAACCCGGAGTTCACAGAGTGGGGACAGAAACATGACTCCTGATGATGTAACCGGATGTGTAGATCCACGACTGCTTGCAAACAAGATCACCACATCCAAAAACAGTGGGGATTAAGTTGGTGTGTGTGTGTGTTGCCCCCCCCTCTCCCTCTCCCTCCCTTCATCTTCCCTCCCAAACATTTCACCTGCCAGTCAAACCCCTTCTCCTCCTTCATCCCTCCCACCTTCCCTGCAGCCCTCCTTCCTGTTACCATCTATGTTTGGAGACGTTTTCAGAGCCTTTTATTCCTCTCCTCGCCCTCTCTCTCTCCACTCTCACACCATCCCACAGTCCCTCCCATTGGCCCTTTAACTGTCCCTTTACAACCGCTCTCCCCTCTGCTCCCGCTCGCTGCGTAAAATGGATTTCCCCTGAGAAATATTTCTCACATCAGCTGGACAAAGACGCTCCATGCAGCTGAGAGTCAAGTCTGTCGCTCTTTTTTTTCCTTTTTTTTTGCCTGGCTCAAGATGTGGAGTGTGTGTGTCTGACTGGTAGTGTGTTTATAGGAAATGAGGGGGGCGTGTGTTGGGTTGTGAACGCAGCCTGAAGCCAACAGCTGGATCAGCAGTGCTCCTCTCCCTCCTGTGTCCCGCTGCAGGTGAGTTCCACTTCTCACTTCATGTTTACACCGGAGGATGTCTGCTGAAGAAAAAGAGGGATTTTTAACTTTCCTCCATTCTTTTTGGAACCTTTTGAAAAACAGAAACTTGGACTTTTTCTTTAACCCTCAAAATTGCAACTTAATTTTTATTTATATTTTTAAATTTTACATCATTTTATTTTCTTCTTCTAGGATTCCTCATCAACAAGTGTGGTTGCTTTAGCAACTGTCTTATTAACTGTTTTCACTGTCACTGTTCTTTAATTTCTATTCTAATTGATGAATACATTTGTCCATTGATTGTATTGTATTGGTGATATTGTAATCTCATAGACCATCAGTGCAAAACCTAAAGATACTCAATTCACATCATAAATATGACAAAGAAAAACATCAACTATTCTCATTTGAAAGCTGTATTATGAAAATAGTTAATTTTCTGTCAGTCATCTAACTGATTAGTGAACCAGCTGCTGTAGCTTTAATAACTTGATCAGTTTGACAAAAAAAATCATTGATTAGGTCTATTTTGAAAACACAGATTGGCTAATATGTAAACTGTACAGTTGTGTTTCTGTTTAACAGGCTGTTGCAAGGGAAGCATTCAGTCTGGCGGTGAAATGTTCAGGATGCCTTCACTGTCGGGGATTGGACGAGCTTTTTCCTGTCTTCTTTTGCTCTTGACGAGAACAGCAGGTAAGAGCATAAGTGGTGCTTGTCAACATTGTGCCCATTTATGTTTAGATCAAGAAAAAAATGTTCTGATGTGAAGTATGAAAATTGGGACAAGCTCAATTGGCTCAAGCAGCCAGAGGCCTTCAGTTGAAGTGTCAGAACAAAAGTGAAAATTGTTCCTTAGATTCTTCTGGGATTTAATATCAACATGCGCTCAACCCACAAACCACCAGCGAGGAAGAGATACAGAGAAAGGCAACAGGAAACAGAAAGAAAGTTATGACACGTGACGACATGTTGAAACAAAGCACTGATCTCACTTGTGTTATTTTTCATGTTACACAGAGGGACTGTGTGGTGTGTGGATATTCCAGGTTTTAACTTTATCACATCCTCCTCAGCTCAAAGTGCAGAGGCACAGTGCTCCGTGGTTGGTCCGGTGGGGGTGCTGCACCCGGTTCAGGGTCTGCTGGAGACGTTCGAGGCGGGTCCGGGCTGTGCTGCCAGAGAGAGCGGGAACAAGGAGACACATGTCATGGCAGTAGGGAGGGTGACAAACCCTGACAACAAGGTAATGAGCTGGTTTCCAAAAACATCAACAACCAAGATTGTTTTAGGAAGATTCATGTTTTAAAAACACCTGGTGGGTGTTTGTTTGGTAAGAAATCGCACCCCAAAAATATAATTACAGTAAATTAGTTTGCAGCTTTGCCACACTCTGCCTACAGGTGACAGTGTTGCTGAAGCCTTTGTCTCTGTCCCCTTCACCTGTCCGAGTCCTCCACCTGCTGTTCAGCTCCAAGCTCCCAGTCAGCTGGTGGCTGGAGGCTGAGGGACTGCCCCCCAACCTCCCAGTGCAGGTGCAGGTCAGTCCAGGGCGAACAAAGGACTTAACATGCTGAATTTTTAAGCCCCCCCCCCCTTAATTTCTTCCCCTGACATGTTCCCGTCTGTGTTGTCCATCAGGTGTCCCCAAACTCCAGCGTAGAGTCTGACACCCTCAGTCTGCATGTCCACACGGTGCGCCTGTTACCTTTTCACCCACGGGCCCTCCACCGCTGGGCTCTGAAACACCATGGCAACCTGTCCTCTCTCACACACACATCACATGGCAACCGAGTCTATGTGCGACTAGGAGAGGGTGAGGCTCTAACATCCCTGTGATGTGAAAATGTGTTCAGTTATTAATGGTAGTTTTGCATATACAGTAAAGTTAAGTCAGAGACATCTTGTGAAGCTAACCTCCCTTTCAAAATAAAAGCTCCTGCTTTGTCTCCGTGTTGCAGATCCGACCCTGCCTGCTGTGTGCCAGCTACAGTCCGTGTTCCTCTCTCACAACTACTTGACCTCTGACCTGCAGCCACAGGAAGTGCAGGGCTGTGCCCACACTCCAGCTGCTGACATCAGCCCCGAGGTCCACGTGATCAAACTCCATTCATCAGGATCTGGACTCTGTGGGTGAGAACACCCAGCCTCCTGGACAGAACATAGAATCGTGGACCTTTATAAACTTATTCTTAGTCTTAATCCTGTTTTCTCTCTCCCTCCATCTCCTTTAGCTCTCTGCAGGTCGAGGTGATCGTCTCTCTTGTGCCCCCGAAGGCCTACTCACAGGCACAGAAAGTTGTGCTGATTCTCAGCAGCTCGGTACCAGTCAACTGGGCCATCATCGCTCGTGGTGTCCGGGGTCATATCTCTGTCCATGTGAGGGCCACATTTTGCTTTTCTACTAGCATGTACAATATAGGCAAGATTATTCCTCTGTGCCACAAACTCCACTGTTGATTTTTTTTTATAAAGCCTGAGACTTTGTGATGAAATATTGTGCACAATGCACAAAAACTGAGGGGGGTATTTATGGCCCAGAGATTATTTTCACCCTGGGATTCCAAAACAGGTTAATACAGCCATGCACATGTCATATTTGTGTTTTCATACCTGGCACATCTTTTGTGTTTTAATTTACTGCAATTAATTAATTTACTTATTATGTGTATGTCTGTCTTCTGTGTCACTTCATAGTCCTCCAACAGTGTGTCCCCGCCCTACCCTCCTGAGCCAGACCTGACCATGTCCAGTACGCTCAACTCTGACCTGTCCACCATATCTGACCTTCTTGTCTGGACAAATGACAGCGGCTACACCAAGGTGACCTCATACACTGAGGCTGACCTGGCCAATCGCTTTGTGATCCAACTGGCTGGGGGCGGGACAGGTCAGGACCCCTGTGTGTCTCTTGTTTCCACTGCAGTGTGAGTGAACTGATCGTCTCTGTTTTACTTTTTTAACCCTCTTTAATTTTGTTTTTTTAATTCCTGTTATGTTCCCTTTGTATTTGCTTTGTCTTCTTAAGTGGAGAATGAGAAATGAGGGCAGAATATATTCTGAATTAAAGTATTAAATGATTATTTAATGTGCATGTCTGCGCCACAGATGTGCTCGCAGTGGTGAACCCCCTGGTTGTGAGGCCTTCCTGGGCTGAGGAGCGTCGACTGAGGCAGTGGCTGAACGGCAATAGCAAAGCAGGACGAGGCCGCGAGAGTTTCACGGTGCAGTGTGAGGACGGACGCCTCAGCGTGACCGTGGACCAACACATCCTGCAGGTCTTCATACTGCAGTATTAGATGCAGTGATACATGTAATACAGAAAGAAGCTAGCTGCTGCATCTTTACTCCAGCACTTTCACATGCTAGTTAACTACAGTATTCCAGAGATACAGGAAAAAATGATTCGGTTTGGAAGTTACACACTCTTACATCAGTTGTCTGCTTCAGAGCTTGTCTGTCCCAGTGGTTGCTGTGACTCTGCAGGATCCGACATGCCAGGCTCAGTCCAATGGGAGCCATTTCCTGTTGGTGTTCCCAGTCATTTCCTGTGGGACTGAGGGTCTGCTTCTTGGACAGCCCAGAGGGGTGCAGTACAAAAACATGGTGAGATAAGAAATTTGGACTGGAAGGGAGAAGGAGGTAAAGAAGAAATGGTTGTATCTTTTGTAGATTTTTTTTTGTCTCAAATCCACACTTACTTTCTTCTTACTTTTTCTGACTTTTATGGATTTCCTTCGGTTCTTATCATTTAAATGTCAGTGAATACTATGAGCATTAAAAATAATAATTAACACTAATCCAGAGAAAGAGAGGTTGGTGGGAAGGCCATAAAAGCTTCTGAAGCACAGGGGGAGGTTATCTGAATTCAAAACAAGGTCAAAATGTGTCAGTGGTTAAAAACAAGAACACTTGGCACATAATGGACACTTGAAATTGTGGTAAGTGGAAGTTGTCCCTCCATTAAGACTTGTGACCCAGGTCGTCATGACCAGAACATTGTTAAAGCCTAAAATTGGAATGCTGCACGAGTTCAGAGGCAGGAAGCTGGCGAGGAGGATGACACGGTGATTTCAGAAAAGAGGGAGAGAGAAGGAGGCAGCAGGTGTATGTGATGAAACACTAAATGAAAAACATCTCGGTTTTTATCCATACATCCATCACAGGGGAGACACATAGAGACTAACAACCATTCACACCTACAGGCAGTGTAGGGTCGCCAGTCATGCTGACCCTCATGTCTTTGGACTGTGGGCTGGAGCTGGAGGAAACCCAGGAACAGGAACATGAAAACTCTAGAAAAGATAGAAATGAATGAGATAGAAAGATCTAAATTTTTCACATGTTTTTCTTAAGTGGAAAAAAGCAGAACAGCTTTCACAGCTTTCATGAGCAACAGAAGTGAGGCGCAGATATTAAGCAATTGAGACACTGCCAACGTCATTACAGATGAGCTGAGTGGCATAAAAATAAAAATGAATATTATTTGTGAATGAGGCCTGAGCCTTGTAGCCTTGTGGTAAAAGAGGAATCATTGCCAAAAGCACTAGAGAACACTGCATGTTATTTTTAACCTGTAATTTCCTGTTGACCATGAGAGTCTATCAAGAAAAGTGGTTGTACATTGTTGGAATGAATGATCTCATACTGTTTCACTCTGCCCAGATGTTTTTATGGCGAGATGAGCCTCGGACCATCCTGGCGCTCAATGAGACAGAGAGGAGGTCCAGAAGTCCACTCAGCATACATGTAAGATATGTGTGTCTCTGTCTCATGAACATATTTTCCACCATTTTTCTTTCAGTTCTGTCCACCATCTAATATTCAGGTTCTTGTCCTCCCAGTTTAGCTGTTTGGCTGCTGTCCCCACCCCCCCAGGCCCCACTGCAGATAACGTTGATGCTGCAAACATTCCTCAGGCTGGGCTCCCCCCCTGGGCACCGGGCGATCCGAGGCCTGGCCCAGGACTGAGCCAGCTCCCGATTCCCAGACGTAGATCTGGGCCTGTGCTTATTTTAAGACTTTTTGTCACTGAGAATTACGAGGAGAGGCGTATCGGCCCCTGTGTCATCCCCGCAGGCCACCGCGTCTATGTTGAGGTCTGTGTATGTGGCTATTTGCCATTTTGATGCACACTGTAAGCTCAAAGTCATGGCTTTACAGCTGATATTTCTCCCCCACAGTGTTTTAAGCTCTGCTAAACATCATCAAAATATATTTGAACGGAAAAAGAGAAACATTCTTGACCATTTTCATATTACTATTCTTGTCTGAATACGTGACTAAAGTTTGTTTTCTTCATGGGTGTTACGTTATATGTTGTACTACAGATTTCAGCTGAAGGCCTGCTCAGAGACGTTGTGGAGGTGAAGTCTTGTGTGGTCTCTCCTCTGTCTGACCCCAAAAAGTCTCCTTTCTGGACCGTCATAAGTGAGGGCTGTTCCTCGGACCCCTCGCTGACCCTCAGCGCAAAAACGAAGTATGAAGAGGAGCAAGAGGCTGGAGGCGATGGTGGACTGGAAGAGGAAACGGATGAGACAGAGGGGACGGAGACCGGCAGAATTTATCCCAGAGACAGAGACGTCTCACTCTGGCACAGAAGTGGAAGACGAAGGAGAGGGGCACCTGTGAGGACGGAGGAGACTGGCACCAGCATGGGAGCGGGGGAGGAGATGCAGCCCCTGAGATTTAGCTTCATCCTGCGTCCGATTCACAACGACTCCGTACAGTTCCTCCACTGCAGCCTTCACATGTGTGTCTCTGACTTTGCCAAGGGGGAACTCACAAAGCAAACGGCACAAAACGACTGTCAGGACAGGCTTCGTATTCCACCACTCAAATCTAAGTCACCCAAACATCAGGTACAGAAAGACCTTACACTGTAGAACACAAACATGTGCAGGATAAAGCGTTCCATTAAATGCTGAAACAGCAAAGAAATTCTATCCTGCCCAGTCGTTCTTGAAACCACAGCTTGTGCACTGTAACTCTCATGTTCATATGTTGTTATAGTTCTGCAAGGTGGCGGCGGCAGCATTCATTAACATCCAGCCCTTCTCATATGTTTGCATCTCAGTGTGAGATCAGAAACCTGTCCAGGCCCATGGTGGTCACCCAGTCCCTCAGTTCACTGGCACCCAAACTGCTGAGGCCCCCCGCCAGTCAACGAACCAAGAGAGTGAGTGTCTCTCCACTGGCCAGTCCAGACCCAAAGCATAGCAGTGAGTATCGTGTACTTTGCTGGGGGGAGGTTAGCATTACTGTCAGACTGTTTGACCAATGTGACACCCTGTGTCCAGGTTCTGTGGTACAGACGGGACCGGTGATAGGAATTGTGTTTGTAGCCTTTGTGATGGGCGTCAGCCTGATGGGTGGGCTGTGGTGCATCTACAATTACACAGGTAATGAGAACAGCTTCCCTCTCCATAAATGTGAGTTTTGCTGCTGTTGATCACACAAAAGTTAATAAACACATAGCTGGTCCAAGTTCTTTTTGCATTTGATTTTTTTAGAGGGAACGTTTGGGTTTCAGGTTAATTTGGGGATTAATTGGATTGGCTAATCATCCAGAATCAGACTAAAGCATGATGCCTTTTTAGCCACGCAGCAGTGTTATGTTATGCAGCGTCAGGTTCTGGGGAAATGTTATAGAGGAACAAAATTTTTTTGTGTTTATTGAAGCGCCGTGTCCAGCCTCGCTGGGGGGAGAATGTCATTTAACTGAGCAGACTTATGGAGGCCGCATCACCCGGAATCCAACTTCACTGTCTGATCAGTCGTCCAGCTCGGTGTAGAGGTAAGATCTGATGAGGATGGAGCTTATTCAGAGGCTAGGTCACAGACTTTTTAAAATTAAAATCTATGTTAATTTTAAAGGCTAAAGTGATTTAATTAAATATAAATAAATCATCAATTTAGAACAGTCACGGTTTTTCATGACAGATGAATTAGTGTGCAGTTTTTGGACCCCATTTAATTCTGTTATTTACAATATGTTGCAACAAAACCTGAGTATGAAACTGATTGATTGAGAGACATCTTAGTAACAACTGATTTCACCCATGTATATTTTGTGCCAATGCTTAAATGGAATTTGAGTTGTGACAGGGCTGCCAAAATAAAATTAGAATATTTGGCCAGACTCAATAAAATGCCAACAGTATGTCACAGTATGGGCAAATACATGTAAACTTACTGTTTCATTACTAGTCAAAACAAAAACAAAAAACAAAGAAAATTGTTCAAACTAAATGCTTTTTCCACAATCTAACAGAGTAAAACTGTACGGGAGAGTGAACCTAATGTTAAAGCTGTATATGAAAATAAACTGTGGTGGTTAGAAGCAGCGACAGTTCCAAAAACTATGTCAGCCTCGGGCAAGCACCTGCAGATTTGTCTGAACAGTTTTATTCTTTTATCTCTGTCTCAGGATTTCCTCTGGCAAAATCTGAGAAAGGAGAACTGGGACAGAGGTTCGAACAGCTTGTGTGTTAGCAGGCCCAGCTGCTGTGTGTGTGTGTGTGTGTGTGTGTGTGCGCGCACGCAAAGCCAAGTTTGTGCACATCTACCCACGAGTGTCGTTCGTCGCCGTGCAGCAGAAATGCAAGAGGACCGAAAACCATGTGAATAGAGTAGCACTCACTCACTCATCGCCGCATCGTGTCAAGTCAGATGTTTGATTCAAAGTGAAATGCAGTTTGCTTGATGCCGAACGCCAATCTGCATCGAATCATTTCAAAACCGGCAGCCTGACCCCACATGGAGAGATGTTTATCTGGATTCGACAGGATAGAGTGACTCTAACTGAAACTGTTATCATCGTCAGCTTTTGGGGCAGAACTTGGGGTCAAACATGATTCAAGAGGTTACTATGTGTGCCAGTTTGAGTCTGTGTTTTACGGAGTCATTTTCACTGTTTGTGTTGTAACTGTGAAGCAGCTCGATATCAAAACTGCATCTGTCTGTACATGAATTCTTGTGTGTTCATGTGTCAAATTAAATGTTTTAAGTTGAGCTATAAATCCACCTGGTCTTTCACTTTCACATCACCCCAATAAAACAAAGGAAGCAAATGAGATATGAATAACTCAAACATGGATGCTACTGTCAAATGTATAAGTTTCTTTGTTTAAAGCAGCACCAATTCACATGGTCACATTCAATCCAATGTCAAAAATGTTTAAATCTCAATCACAAAATCAGTTTTTGGCTATAACTTAAGAATTCATATGCTTATTATTATATCACATGTGCTAAATACATTTCAGGGAATTCCTTGAATGTCTTCATTACATATATGATATAAGCGAAAGGTGTAAACCATAAGGTGGTAATTCTAGCACAGAACAATAAAGGATCACATTTTTTTAAGCAAACCAGTTCAGTTTTATTGAACATTTTTAAGCTTACATGTCCCTAACAATGCATAGTTTTCTGACTTTTCTTATGAACAATTGAGCACTATTTACAAATTCCAGTTCAGCTAGTATTGCCGTCACTTGACGGCTTCATGGCCTCAGCTTTGAGCTCACGTTTTCATAGCAGCCCTGCATCTCTTGGTGGTGCTGTAGGTCAACTCTGCGCTGGAAGGGGCGCTGGCAGCGGGGGCAGCTGAACGGCTGGTAGCTGCTGTGCTTTCGGCAATGGGTGATGAGGTTGGAGCTTTGGCTGAATCCTTTACCGCACACCTTGCACACGTGTGGTTTCTCACCTGCGGGGGAACCGGAGTGAGAAAAAGCTCATGTGTTTGCGAGCAGCAGCCTTAATGGGTTTATTTACTGTTGCGTCGACCCACCTGTGTGTATGAAAGTGTGTTTCTTCATGTCTGACTTCTGGTGGAACCTTTTGCCGCAGTACTGGCAGGGGTAGGGCCGCGTGTCTGAGTGGATGAGGAGGTGCGTGGACAGGGTGGACGAGCGTTTGAACACCTTTCCGCACACTTTGCAGCCAAAGCTGCGCTCCTGAATGTACACGAGAAGGCACGCACAAACACACACACGTTTCTTTCAGAGCTCATGCTGTGCCTGGACCAAAAATGACAACATTATTGTTTTCCATTCATACTGCACCTTAGCTCTGTTGTAGATGCCAGTGTCTTTGAAGCTGAAGGGCAGGTGGGACATGTCTGTGTCTATGGGTGAGCTTGTCAATTGGAAAGAGGGCATGTTGCGGACGGAGGCCTGCAGGCCGACTGATAGCAGGAGTTCAGGAAGAGACTGGGGGAGACAGAGAGGGAGGCGGGAGGAAAAAAAAGCTCTCAACAATTAAACAGTTAGCTTAGCTTAGCAGAAAGACTGAAAATAGGGGAAATAGCTAGCCTGGCTCTATCAAAAGCCAAATGGCACCTAGAAAGCTCAATAAGTAACATGTTGTATCTTATTTGTTAAACATGTACAAAAATTTAAGTCCAGAAAATACAGTTAGCTGATTTATAAGGGATTTATGTGCTGACAAA
Organism: Psettodes erumei; assembly: GCA_016785225.1. Taxonomy (NCBI): domain Eukaryota; kingdom Metazoa; phylum Chordata; class Actinopteri; order Pleuronectiformes; family Psettodidae; genus Psettodes; species Psettodes erumei. The sequence continues at coordinate 927,001 of JAFBJZ010000776.1, read as the reverse complement.
TTCCTTGGCTGCTACTAAGCAAATTTTTTTTAGCATTGGACAGATTCAGGCTAACTGTTACTCTATATCAGTATTATCTTTTAACGATTACACTGTTTTCAGTGTTATTTCAATGTACAACATAATACATCATTTTACAATATACAAAAATAAGTACTATTTTTATATACTACCATTTAACTATTGACAATCCCAATTTTCCTTTTCTACAGAGAGTTAGAGATTTGGATATATATTTTAAATGTACATTTTATGTTTTATTTTGTATGGCTGTTTTAGTTTTTTTTAAACAAAAAAACTACCGTAGCAGAATTTAATTAAGACTAGCTGAACTAAGAAATTACCACTCTGTTCACAAAATCTCATCACAACAGCTGATAACGACAGAGTGACAGTTCTCAGAACCCATGGGCGTCTACCTTTCCACAGAGCGGACACTGGCTGACCGGGAATTTGAGGTCAGTGTGCGATGTGTGGTTGAGCAGCATGAAGACCAGTGTCTCCAGTTCCCTCTCTCTGTCAGATGCCTGGTGTCTGTCCAATGACCAAGGCAAGACAGACGGAGGAGCACCTCTGTTTCCTAGAATATGAAAGGATCGTGATGACAACAATGATTTTACTGTATAGAGAATGGACAGGAATGATTTCTACCTTCTTTTTTTAGCATATTTGGTGGCATTTAGAATATGAAATTAATCCTGAATGTTGGGTTACACTATAATAAAAAAACCCCAACAAATTTCTTAACAAAGTCATGACCTCACCCCTTTATGACTGAGAACATTTAATCATTGAGAGCAAAAACACTTTTAGCTGTTCTCCAAAGAACACTTTACTGTAGTCTTAAAATAATTTCACTCTTGAAAAAATTTAAATGATAGAAAAAGTGTTGGGTACCTAATGCTTCAGGATCCTCTGTTGAGGAACTCTTAACCTGGACTGCCATCCTGTCCCATGGTGAGCAGGCTTCTGCCAGAAGGTCTTTGACCCCTAACGTGGGGGACAAAGGCTGTGCAGCATCTCCAGGACGCTCCCCATTCTGTCCCATCACATGCTGTACAGGCAGCTCAGCATTTGTTTGGGACAGGCAGTTTTGTCTGAAGGAGTCCTTAGCTTGGCCCAGCAGATGAGTCCTTTTACTCTTGACGAGGAACGACCGCGGCATCGCAGAAGTGAGACTGGTGGTGTGGGGGAGTGATGGGAGATGGTCTAAAAGTCCTCCTGAAGGAACCTGCAGGAGTCTGACACTTCTGTTCTTTCATGCCACTTTTAGAGCCTGGCACACTCACATGTCACACACCTGCTGCTACATGTTCAGTTACAATGCCAAAGCTTGAGGTTTCCTTAACAAATACAGCCTGCCACCTGCACTTCAGTTCCAGGGCTTTCACTGAGGATAACCCTGCTGTGGTGCCGTCAGACGAGTTCTCAACTGACACTGTTCTGTACTGCTTTTTTTAAAAATTCCATTTGAATTGTATATACCTTTATTATGAATTCAGAACAACAGCATAATGATTTTAAATTTAAAATGTTATTTCAACATGACCAAAAATAAGCAATTTTTTAAAACAAATAACTGCAGAGATTGTGAGTTATTTGGCAAGTAACTCCATAAAAATGTGTTTGTATTAGTTGATTGTGACACTGCATTAAATCATAAGATAAAGAAGAAAGGGGAAAGCCTGAAAAAAACTACATAGGATGTTGAGAGGACTATGCCGACAAATAAGTACATTTTTCCAAACTAGATTTAGACCGAATGAATTTCTCATTTACATAACAAATTTGATAATTGAAAATTTGATCAAATAAATATTGCCACGATACAACATAAGATTCCGGCTGTATTGCTGATCTTACCTTTGCGTTGCACAGCTGAATGTTGAGAGACTTTCTTGTGTCCTCGCTTCTGACAGCGTCCCCTTTTCTCTTTCTCACACCCATCAACTGATGACATGACACAAAGAGATTTGATTTGATTTCAAAAGGCTGCTGAGGATTGTGGGAATGGAGGCATGGGGGGTAGGGGACAAAAAAAAAACATTGAAATTACAAAAAAGCAAAGACTGATATCTAAAAACGAATATTTTTTTAAAAATATCCTCCATGGGGTTTTTTCACTTCTGTTAATTTGAACAGTCTATTTTAGTGCACTGGTTTTGTCAACTGTGCACTTGCAATGATGGACCTAGCGTCACCTAGGTGTCACACCACCAGTGACAAGATCAAACTTGTTAACTGTTTAATATGCTTGTTTCACTGCTGGATTCAGTGCTGTCATGACCGTTCTTGTGGGTGGACAAGAACAGTCATGGTCAACATCCTTTGGAAAGTTTTTTATATCTCATTGTTCTCATGTGAACATGTGGACCTTTACTAGAGAGGTGCCAGCATTACATGTCTACCTGTCTGTGTGTGTGTGTGTGTGTGTTCTTATGTGGTACCTGGCCATCCCACACAGTTCCATCTGTAAGCGGAGAGAGATTTTTTCTTTTTTTCACCACCTTCAGCTTAAAAACTAAATGACAGCCTGTCGGTTCTTTTCTGAGGAAGTTTATGAAAATATCTGCAGCTATTTTGCAATGATAAGCAGTTGTGAGTAATTTCATTAATTTATCAATAAATGATAAAGTAACTATTAAAAATATTTTTTATTCTAAAAGAATATTTTAAAATATATTTGTAATTAGATGTAATAAACATGGCTTTTAGATTAAACATTAAGAGTAAAGTATTCATCAAAATGTAAAAGAGTTATGAATATTTATAAAGAGTGGGAAAATTTCTGCTGGTAAAAGTGCCAAATGATCAAGAATACAGTAAAGTCACAGTGAGTTATTGTGCTCTGAGTGGCTCAATATTTCCCTTATAAATCATCTGCATGTTCATCAGGACCCAGCATCAGCTGCAGCTAACTCTGCTAGCCAACCAGGCTAACAGAAAGACAAGTCGATTTCTCCATAACCTTGTCTGCGTTGTGTTGGATTCTTTGCAGAACCAATCGATGACTCTGACTCTGACTCTGACGATTGACTGACTCTGTGTTAGTGAAAATCTCAGCAACATCATTGGCTGGAATAACCTGACACTTTTCCTGATGGCAGGACCTGCAGCCATAAAAATGAATGTAATTGCTTCAAGAAGTGCTGATTTCTCTTGTTTTCTTTACCCAGGAAAAGAGTATTTCTCAGCTGCTGTCAAGTACAATCAAGTAATGGGGTCTAAATCTGACCTCAGATTGAAATCAAATCGTCAAGGGCTGCATAAAAACTGAAACCAATGCATCTCATAGTGCGGCTGCATGTTGGCAGACATCTCATTTGACTCCTGGTATGAGCAGCGCAAAATGGAGCTGAATTCACCTTGATGTGCATGAACAGAGGCATGTCAGAGCACTGTGGTCGATGTGGTGGGGGGCTTGCAACCTTTTCCCAGGGGCTGTCAGGGAGAGCAGACGAGAAGAGTGCAGGGAGCCGAGGCGGGTGGTGGGTTCCGTGGCTTTGTGCCTCATTTGTTTTGGAGGGGTTCAGGGGCTTCTTGTTCCCCTCATGGTGATAGAAAACTGCCTTTCTAGGAATCTGAGACTGGGGGGGGCAGTTGTAGTCAGAAATACATTTTCATATTGCTTTATTTCTTTTGTCTGAGATGTTGAAAATATCAATGAAGCTGTTATAACCCTCAGTATTTCCCAGTATTTGCCCAGTTGCAGGTCACAGAGTCATGCCTAAATATTACAACCAAACAGGAATTACTTAATTCCTACTATATACTTAATTAATTCAACATGCTGTTAAAGTGTCGTAGGCATCAAAGCATATCTAGGTTACAGTTACTGACATTTGTATACATGAGAACCTAAAGCTGATTGAAACCAACAGAGGTGCAGCACATGAAATTACATCATTACATCAAACGCATTGTTGTCAACGATCAAAGAAAAAGCAGCATCGCTTTAGGCAGCGCCAAGGTTGGACAGTAGTCTCAGCACTTTTGGTGTTTATCTGTGTAGCTGCTGTGGTTGGTGGCTTACAGTGGTTTCGGTTTGGGGACTTGAAGAATTAAGTGCTGTGCCACTTTCTCACGGCCAGCTTCTCAACTTTTCTGTCACTCATTTACCCCCACCCACCCATTTTACACTCGTTTCCACGCTTCACAACGCTCTCTAACTTTGCTTGGCAAAAGAGCAAAGTTTACAGACAGGGCAGGACTTTCTTTTTCCTTGTCAGGCAAGGGAAAGGAAATCATAAATGTCGAACAGCTCAGTGAAACTTGGATACCAATTTTAGTAATGTTTAAATGAATTAGATATAACAATAGCAAATGATACAACAAATAAAATAGAAGAGAGGTAGTGGTGACAAAAATAAGTACATGTATGCTGTACATTTGTTTTGCTATAGCCATGGGAACTGTGGCCCTGTGATATATCACTATATCACAGGTTGTGTACAAAAGTAAAGCCACAACCCTAACCTACGCCTGTGCCTTCCACTGAACAGGAAACTAATGTTTTGCTGAGGTATTTTTCAATCTCTGTTAAAATTGATCACATCCTACTTTTTAAAAATCAATTTAATCAATCAGTTTCCCGTCAGATTGAAAACATCACAGATTCAGTTTTCCATCAAAGATGTCATCGAGCAATGTTATCAGGTGAAGTGTCTACACAGACGCATCTGTGAAAAATATTTCCCCCTCCCGCTGAAACAAAAGACTACAACTGTCACAACACCGTGTACGGAGGACGGGTGGTGATGCTGGTAATGGTAATTGTGATGACCACATTGGGCCTCCCCGCTCCCACACATGCAACCAACTCTCTGATTGTTCTGGTACTTCTGACTATGCAGGGTTACAGAAAGGTAAGGGGGTGTGAGAACTCCAAATTGACATGGTACCCAAGGCACCTGCTGCCTACACTGGCAAAATTGGTGGTGCTATATGTAAAAGGAGCTTAGAAAACAAGCCTGACTAGTAAATCAACGTATATTTTATATTATTGTCATTTTCACCTTGACATAGAGGTGAAAGGTTTCACCCCGTCCACATTTAGATCAATGGTAGCATTGTGTTAAACAAGAGTCTAAAGGCATGCAAGCTGCTCTGTGAGGCTGTAGCACAGCAGTGCCTTGAACTAAACGCTGACATGCTCACAATGCTAATATGTTAATGTGGTCATGCTCATGGTGGTCCTAGAGGAAAAGTCAATAGAATGTGTCATAGTTTCACAAAACTGCAATGTCTTACAACCCAATAAACCTTGATTAAAGCAATATTTTTACATTTTGGGGAATATGCTCTGTTATGCCTGTACGGTAAATATTAACCTACAGCCAGCATGCAGTTAGCTTATCTTAACAAAAAGACAGGAAACAGTATAAAAGCAGCACATTGTGGTTTTACAGAGTGTCAGACTATACTTAGCTGAATAACGATCTCATAGTTTTCTCTTTGTTACTATATTGTCTTTTTCTATGTTTCTATTCATGTCATGTGTCATTTGGAATAAAAGCCAATTCCACACAAAGATCCAGCGCCTTAACATCCCACCAATTTGTCATTTAACATTCACACATTTAACATTTAACTTTCCCCCTCTGTAGCACGTTTGTGATGTTTTTGGGGTTTTTTGGACATGGAGGTGTGAATCCTGTCATATAACACAACCCCACCCATAACAACCCTGCCCATGAGCATGGTTGAGCAAGTGTATGTGTGTATTGTCAATGAAAAAGTGTGAAGCCGCAGGCCTTTTCACAGCAGAACCTTGAAACTGAGGGCCTAGGATATCAGCCCCTTATAATGTTGAGGTCGCCACACCTCAGCCCCGCTGTCTAATTTTACAGCCATGTTTCCCTGAAAGGTAAAGCTCCACATTACTACACATTACAGCTATAGAGTATGAATGCTGTAATAATATGAAAAAAAACTAGTGACAAGAAGTGAAAAATATTTCCAGTGTTTTAGTTGGCCCCTTCATTAGTAATATTTCAGCTTTTAGAGAAATACTTCATCATCTCTGGGTGCTAAAATAAGTAGTCTTTAGTCAGTTTAGCATGAAGCTTAACTTTCATGGAGAAATATTTAAAGCACTGTCCCTACTGACTCTAACTTTACTTGACATTTTACCTGTCTTTGTATCTATGAGATTCAGTATGCTGCAGTTTATTTTTGTTGGCAGCATATTTGTTGTAAAGGTTCTATATTCTCCATATCAGCTGGGTGTGTCAATTGGCAACCGTTTGCTAACATTTCATATGTCAGTGCATTCACAGCTTGTTGCACTGCTGTAGATGCTGATAATACATTACTTAAAGAATTGCCCTTGTCCCTCACACTTTATCTGGAGAGTTTTCTCTGTGGCGACAGTAAATTCCAATCTCATTCAGACCTACTGTTTGCCAATGCTGCTGCAACAACCACAATCACACTTGCAAACACACACCCACACACACATACACACACACAAACACACAAACATGTACACATGCACTTTTAGCACAGCATGCAGAATCAACACAGACGCCAGCTGTGGCGACTGGATCACACTGTGGTTCCCCGTCAGTTTGAGTCTTTGCTCCAGATTCTTCTTGGCCCAGATAAAAAAAGATGTCTCTTGTGGCCATGCCCTAATCCCCACAGAAAGTTTAATTTTCTGTTCAGTATTTCATCATTTTTGCTATCTATCTATCTATCTGCCTGCCTGCCTGTCTGTCTGTCTGTCAGTAGTTCTGTTATTTTTCAGTGTAGATAAGGATTGATCATAATCCACCCATGTCTTTCTACTTTTCTTTCTGTTCTTTTCTGTTTCTCACTTTCCCTCTTGTTTCTTGTCTCAGTGTCTCCCTCCCTTTTCCAGTAGGACACAACCAAAGAGTTTGTCTCGCTCTCATGAGGATGATGATAGTCTTAACCTGGACACTCTTAGATACAAATATTTAGTCAAATTCATAGTGCCACCTACTGGCAATGCAAAGTAAAACCATGTCAGCCATCATTCACTTTGCATGAAGTTTTCAGGGTCTGGTCAACAGTTGATATAGAGCAACATTATGTATGGTTATGAGTCTCCACAGCACCACAAAGGGAACACCGGAGGTCAAATTGTGCAACACCTTGCTCCTTCACACTGTGTCCAAGGTATGCCAAGACTCACGGCTGCTTCATCTGGGGTCCTGCCAGCACCCCGACATGCGGGGGATATGAGGGCCTGCACAGTGCTGCTTGCAGCAGCCCATGAGACACGCATGGGAATCATATGAAAGCCGTGTGATCCAAACTAAATTAAGTAGCAAAAACCCATGATCATTTTTACCACAAAGGACGTCTGTTAATGTTTGATGAAAAATATTTTATCCAAGTAAGACAAAAGTTCATAACTAGAGAAACTGTAAGAACATGTCAGCAAACATGCCATTGGTGGAAAGACACTAAGTACATCTCTTGGGTATTACTAGATTAATACCTATCAGTATATAAATAAGATACAATTAGCTCCACAGTGGCAGCACTAAAATCCTGAAAAGAGGCTTGCTGCCAAGTAAGTACTTTTATTTTTGACATATACCATAAAAACATTTTTTCTCCAATATTATTGTGACTGTGATTTCTGTCTAACACTCCTCTGATGTTTTCTCAGACAAATCAGAGTTCTGAAGGAGTTAAAGGATACTGGCATGCCCCCCAAACACACACACACACACACACTCACACAGGCATCCAGTGCTGAATTAGATTTTTCAAGCACACATCCTCCGCTGCCATGGCGACCCTTCAAAAGCTGTGTGTCGGCCAGCCGAGGAGGTGTTTGTTGGTAAGTTTTGAGAGTTTTTCACGGCAGAACCGGACAGTGCCGGACAGGAATGACATTTCTCGTCTGGAGGCTGTGAGCTGAACAGAAGAAGGAAGGAAAAGTAGGACAACAAGTTAGATCCCTCGGTAGGTGAAAGCTAATCCAAGCTGTAAAAATAACATGCTCAGTTCTGGTTTGCATTTTAGCCAAGAAGCAGACTTTGTTGGCTACAATGGAAGTTTTGTAGTTGGTGTTTGTACAATTTTAATTCATTTACTCTTTATATGCAACCACTGATCTTACGATTTTTAAAATGTCAAATGGAGTTTGATATAATCAAGAAAAATATTATTGTGAGGGTTCTTTCTGAAGATTTTTTAATTTCCTCATTTATATACTTTCCTTGAAAACTGAACTGTCCTCGTAACGTCCATTTGAAATTCTTGTTTAAAGTTCTTAAAAGCTTCATTCAGTTTCATATCTTAAGTACTACTCTTAAACATTAATATTGCAGGGTCAACTGTAAAAGTCAAAGTTAAAGTAATGGAAAATAAGAATTTAATGCTTGAAAACTCAGCTAATTTGTCCTGTAATCAGTGTGTGGGTGCAGACAACCCCAGAACTAGGCTACATTTTCTTTCAAATGTTGTTTAATCCTGAGTGGACAACTTTAGTTTATGTGAATATCCCAAATCTGTCTTTACCATCTCTTACAGTCATCTTTGAGGGATCCAGAGATAACCATGTTCTCCCTGTCAGAGCTGGCGCCTTTGAACCAGCACCAGAACAGGTCAAAACTTTTGAAGCCCTGGTGGGAAGTCTTCATGGACTACCTGGTGGTCCTGATGCTGATGACATCTGTGTTGGCTTGCACTGAGCAGCTGTCCCGGGACCGAGTGGTGTGCATTCCCTTGAATCCACTAACTGGGAATGCCAGCAATAGCAGTTTCTCTGCTAGTGGCAATGTGGCGCTGACTCCGTCGTCAAAGCCCCCTCTGCACATTTCACAAAACATCAGCCCAAATCTTTATTCTACAGCCCAGGGTCGACGCACTCATCTGGTCTACCAGCAGTACATTTACATTAGCCAGGTACTGTTGTCTTGCCTGTCTTGCCTTTGCAGTTCAAAAAAAAAATTAAAGCAGCAAAATATTCAAACAACAGATCTAAAAGAAACTGTATATTAGTTGATCACAACTCCAAATGATTGCTGATGTTGCTCCCTACCCGCTGGATGTGTAAAACTGCAACTATTTGTTAAGAAGTTGCTCAGGGTTTACAGGTTGTGGTTTGTCAGTGGTGTGATCATTGTTCATTGTTTCTGCTGCCCCTGAATCTGTCTGTCTGTCCAGGTGTGCTACCATCAGGCTTTGCCTTTGTGCTCTCGCTTCTTCCCCTACATGGCCTTGCTGCAAACTCTAGTGCTGGTAGCCAGCGGCTCCTTCTGGCTCCACTTCCCTCACACATCTGCCCGCATAGAACACTTCTTGGCCATCTTAGCAAAGTGCTGCGAGTCACCCTGGACATCTCAAGCCCTGTCCCATGCTGCCCAGCAGGAGAACATCCAAGAGACTGAGGTGGAGAGACGACCAACCCATCCTCCTCCTCCCTCTTCCCCCCCAGTGACCCGCACAACACGTTCGAGCGTGGACTCAGGCACAGACAGCCCACTTTTAAAGAGGTCAGATAGTGTCTCCTCTGCCGTACCGCCCTCCCCATGCCCTTCAACGCTCTCCAGCGACTCCATCGTGTCGTCGGTATCTCTTGGCTCCCGGGTGCAATGTACTGGTGCTAAGCCATCAGTCGTAGCGGACAGTGCCAGACAAGTAATAAGCCTGGATAAAAGTGATGGGGAGCAGGCCAGGGCGCTGTTCGAAAGGGTCCGGAAATTCCGGTCCCACTGTGAAAGCTCAGCTGTCATCTATAAGGTGGGAGATCCTCAAGTCTAGAAAATCTTTTAAATTAAATCATCTACTTATCAAAGAAATAATACAACTTTATATATATTCAACTTGTTAACTTATACTTTTGTGTTGTAAAAGTTAAGTTTAAGTTAGTTAATGTTTAATCAAGCTGATTCAAATGTTGTCAATTTATTCCTGATACCTACTTTCATCTCTTCAGGTCTACTTGGCTCAAACGATATTCAAACTCCTTATGGCGACGCTGATCATGAGTTACACCATCCCACTTCTCAGCAACTTGGCCTTCACCCACACCTGTCGCCCTGAGGAGCAGGCCCTGGTGGGCTACGCTGCCTTCCAGTGTATCCATGTGCTCTCCTCACTTCTTCACAAACTGCTGGTGGTCTACCTGATACTGCTGGGGATGTATGGCCTGCTCAACATTTACACCCTGACCTGGATTTTACACAGGTGTGTGCAGTATGCAGGCGAGATAAACGTGTCGGTGCGGTAACAATACCTAAATCTGCACAACTTGATAGAAATGTTAAAGCTGCCTTACTCAATAGGACTCCACATAAAAGCAAATTGCTGGAATTGCTGAGCTTTTAAAACTTACCAGCAGCGATGTTAAGTCTTAAACAATTATAGTAAATGGAATAAAACGTTAAAAATGTACATAATGAAGTTTTTTGTACAGCTTGTGCCCTGCCACTATAGTGTTGAACAGGCTTATGGATAAATCATTTGCTGCTTAAACATGATAAACTTGTAATATGGTTAATTAATCATTTTAAGTTGACTGCACAGGCTTGAGCCTTTAAACAAAAATGCTCGCGAGGTTGAGCTTACCAGAGGACTGATAAGAGGATTAGAGACAAATGCTGTGTTTTGGGCTACAGTATGTTGCTGTGTGATATATTTCTCATTTTGTTGTTTTCGGTCTGTGCCCTCTGTAGCTCTTTACGGCAGTATTCCTTCCACTCACTTAAGGAGTTGTGCTCCCTGAGAGATGTACCAGACCTGAGAAATGACCTGGCCTTTCTTTTAAACATGCTAGACCAATATGACCCGTTGCTGGCCCAGCGTCTGTCCGTGTTTTTGTCCCCGGTCAGTGAGAGCAGACTGCTGGAGGAAAGCTTGGAGAGGCGTTGGGGGGAGGAGAAGCTGCGTGCCATGAGTAGTGTGGATGCAGACGGCTGCTTCAGACTGCAGCTGGTGGCCCTGCCTCGCCTCCCTCCAGCCCTCTTTACCCTTAGTCAGCTTCAGGTCCTGAAACTGGAGCTCATCACAGATGCCAGATTTACTGCACAGGTAGTCAACATGACTTCACTTAGGTGAGTTGTACAGTGATGTTGTCACGCTATGATGTACATTGTACAGACATATATTTCTGAATATTTAATTTATTCTTTTATTGGCTATTCCTACAACAGAGAGCTCCACCTCTACCATTGCACTGCGGCTGTGGATCCCAGTGCACTCGGAGTCCTCCAAGAACGTCTGGAGGTTCTCCACCTCACCTTTACGCAGGCATCAGAGATCCCCAGCTGGATCTTCTCCCTCCAGAGCCTGCATGAGCTCCACCTCTTTGGTCGCTTGAGCAGTGAAGGTGGGGTGGGCCGCAGCTGGACACTGGGCAGTCTCCGCCAATTGCGTCACCTCCGTGTACTGGTGATTCGAAGCATGTTACAGCGGATCCCTGGGGAGCTGTACGAAGTGGCAGGCAGCTTAATGAGGCTGGAGATCTACAATGAGGGCACCAGGCTGCTTGTACTGACAGGACTGAAGCGAATGGTTGACCTGACAGAGCTGATGCTGCAGGACTGCCAGCTAGAGCGTTTACCCTCTGCGTTGCTGTCTCTGACCAAGCTGAGGACACTCGACCTGCAGCATAATAACTTGAGGACTCTGGAGGAGCTGCTTAGTTTGGCTCATCTGCGGCGTCTTTCTTCCCTCAGACTTGCCTATAATCGTGTTCTAGTGCTGCCGGCAAGTGTCGGTGTGCTTCGAGGTCTAGAGCTCCTGGATCTGTCCAACAACCAGCTCCAGAGCCTTCCCCCATCACTTTTCACTCTTCGCCGCCTTCGTAGGCTCCTGCTTGCTGGCAACCTGCTGGAGGAGCTGCCTGCAGAGATAAAGGCACTGCAGTTGCTTACAGAGCTGGACCTCAGTGGGAACAGGCTTGAGAACCTGCCCCCTGAGCTATTCAGTAGTTGTTTGGAGTTGCGCGTCCTAAATGTGGCTCACAACTCTATTAGTTCGTTACCCAGGGGGATTGGAGATTTAAGTCAGTTGTGCAGGTTGGACCTGCGCAATAACAGTCTGGAGGAGCTGCCTGCTGAACTGGGCTGCTGCCCCAGGCTGCATAGAGGTGGTCTCCTGGTGGAAGACTGTCTGTTTCTTTCGCTTCCTCCCCATGCCAGAGACTTGTTGTGCCGTTCCTGCCCCACTTCTGATGCATACTCTGAGGATCACTCCCGGCCAGAGTCTGACAATTTCCCATTCTTCTCTCCAACACAGTGGAGCTTCTCTTCTGCTTTGGAATCACAGATATAAGACAAATGATCCTCTAACTAATATTATTAACTAACTAATATTTTTTAATGGGCTATGCTTTTGCACTGCTTTTAGCTAAATCTGTCAGGCATTTGTTTAAAATGTAGCTGTCCCAATAGTATCGTATGTACATCTTGGAGCACAACATACATATTGTGCACAATAAATGATTATTTCTATTCCGGAATCAAGTCTCACTGAATCTTGTGCAAGTTACATCAGTCCTAATAATGGTAGTGATTTTACAAATATCACTGTGTTTAACAAACAAATTTAATTTTATATTGCACCTCCTCTATGTGACCAACTGGGAGCAATAAACATATGATTGTAAACTCATTTAGGTCAACAGTTTACCTTACCAACAATCAAGGCAGACTGAATGTTTTACTAAGACCTCTGGTAAACACACTAAAATTGGTTAGATTTAGTTGGTTTATTATAAATTTGAATTCGTGTACACTGAAACACTGGGAGCATGGGGAAACTGTTTGTCTGGCTTTCTTGTTTTTAACCAAGTTCTCAAAGTTTTGGTTTGTCTTTAGAATTGAATAGACAACAAACAAATTTACAGCAATGCAGAGAAGCTACAAGACTCAATTTGCATTTCCAAGCACAATTTATTAGAATATTCTATATCGTCTATTCGTATTTTAGCAAAAATGTAATTAATTTTAAACGTGCGGGTTTATTTATTTGTTTCCATGTCCCTGGCGGGCTCCCATACATAGCGTCTATCAACGCCGTATCCCGCTTTTTTAGACTGCGGTGGACTGCGGAACACTTTTTGTCCAATTGCTGACTGAGTTTGTCAGTGGTCCTCCAAATCCACCAGTAATATCAACGCGCTTCAGTGGAGGCGGAACTTCCGGTTACTCGTATAAACCAACTGAGGCCTCTCCATGCGGTTTTGATCTGTAGGCTGACTGGAAGCTAACGCCGTAAAGGTAAGAACAAGGTATCATTTCATTTTAACATCCACGGGATTTGTAAAACGTCGACTGGCGTTCAACAAGTCCCATTTGAGATGTATTTTATCGAAATTATAACGTAGCTACTGCGGAATGAAATAGGTTCCGTCATTGTTTGCTTGGTGGTGATACTGAGCTAGCAAGTTTTGTAGTCTAGCATTAGATAGCGTAGCCAAACTACCAATCTTGTTCGTATTTAATACTCAGTAAGTGTGTAGCTTCATGCATTTCACATAAAGTTGTCGTTGTTATTATCTGTATGCTCTCTATTCACAATTTTTCTATAGTGCATCTGGTTTGTTAGCAGAGTCTCTGTTACCGTTTAGCATGTTAGCTTGCCACGTTAGCAATGGTTATGCAACACAATAGCTTTTGAGTGTAGCAAACGGCTCAGAGGCTAACCGGTTTGGTTAAACCGAGAGTGTTGGCCAAGCTACATCTGACCAGGTTTGTCCGTGATATGTTGTCTTGTAGAGGACAATAATTATACACACACACACACACACACACACTGATTGTAACGTATTTTTTTCCTAATATGTGCTCCCTCTGCACTATTGCTAAACTGGCTAGCATCTTTCATCCTTTGGCCGCACATTTTAAAATGGAGTTGCGAGGTTGCTTACAACAACGCTAATTGTTAATCTAGGTTTACATCAACAGTAGTGATACTAGCATCACTACTGACGCAAAACCCACCTCATTTCCCGGTGATAATGGAGAAATCTGCTCTTATTTCCCTTTACACAACTAAATGTATTTACAACGTGTGGTGAAACCTGGCACAAAGAATGGCAACAACAGGTGGTCTTAGTACTCCTTTTGTAATCCAAGTAAGGGGGTTTCAGCAATTAAAAAAATAATGCTTTGTATTTTTCTTGAGTCAGACAGACATAATGGCTGAGAACGACGTTGACAATGAGCTGCTCGATTACGAAGAGGATGAAGAACCGCAGGGAGCCCCTGAGAGTGCAGCCCCTGCCGGCAAGAAGGAGGTGAAGGGTTCCTATGTTTCCATCCACAGCTCGGGCTTCAGGGATTTCTTGCTCAAACCAGAGCTGCTCCGTGCCATCATTGACTGTGGTTTTGAGCATCCATCTGAAGGTTAGAGGCACTTGGTAGTGTTTTTGAACCCTTTAAGTACTGAAACTAGTGGGGTATTGGAAGAGTGGTTTCTGTGGCTTTTGTTTTTTTACAGTGTAACAGTATGATATTGTTAAATTTTGGTGTAGCTATGTATGATTTTAGAAATTGCTGAAAATGCAAACATTAATAAAGTTGCACCTGGACCTGAGGTGTGTCTTGTATTAAATACAAAATATAGTAGTACTAGTGGGATGATTGTTGAATGATGATCTGTATATTAGCTTGCAACAATATCTGTACTGACAATCAGCACACACTGACTTTAATCTTTTTTGTGTTTTTTCATTCAGTCCAGCATGAATGCATCCCACAAGCCATCCTGGGCATGGACATCCTGTGCCAAGCCAAGTCCGGTATGGGCAAGACAGCTGTGTTTGTGCTGGCCACACTGCAACAGATTGAACCTGTTGATGGACAGGTTAGTACGTGCGTTCAACACATGCAGGATCAGTATGTTGAATTAAGTAAAGAGAGCGCTGTCAAGAATGTTTCTCAACGAAGGTGGAGCTTTCCTTTCACGTGACTGAATTCTTTGCACCCTCATATCAAGTTTTACTTTGATGTTTGAGCCACTACATGCAAGGGTACATTTGAATGTTCTTCTACCCTCTTTAGATCATTTAACTAAATGATGTCAAGCTGGATATGTATGGCTCTTAAATTGTCATAATGTAGGGTGTCTGAATCTGAAACTCTGTGTCTGTATGATTACTCCTCAGGTGTCTGTATTAGTCATGTGCCACACGCGAGAGTTGGCCTTCCAGATCAGTAAAGAGTATGAGCGTTTCTCCAAGTACATGCCCTCGGTAAAAGCAGCAGTATTCTTCGGAGGCCTGACCATTAAGAAGGACGAAGATGTCTTGAAGAAGAACTGCCCTCACATTGTTGTCGGAACACCAGGCCGCATCCATGCTCTCCTCCGGATGAAGTTCCTCAGTTTGAAGAATGTGAAGCATTTTGTCCTGGATGAGTGTGACAAGATGTTGGAGCAGCTAGGTATGTTTTTGAGTTTTGGGCTTTTTCCTTAGTTCTCCTTGGTTTAACTTTAATGTACTTCTAAACTCATTATTTAGTTTGAAACTTACTCATATGTATGTCTCTGCCCTCCCCTTTGTGTGGCAGACATGAGGAGTGACGTACAGGAAATCTTCAGGATCACACCCCACGAGAAGCAGGTCATGATGTTCAGTGCAACTCTGAGCAAGGAGATCAGACCAGTCTGCCGCAAGTTCATGCAGGATGTAAGTGATCACTTAAGAGTTGTTTGTTACTGATAGGAAAATGGTTCTTACATCAAACTTGTGGTTTTTTTTTTTTAAAGATTTTAATATTTCACTGTTGTAACTATTTGACCAACATTCTGCCATCTCCTTTGCAGCCCATGGAAGTCTTTGTGGACGACGAGACCAAACTCACACTCCATGGCCTGCAACAGTACTACTGCAAGCTGAAGGACAGCGAAAAGAACCGCAAGCTCTTCGACCTTCTTGATGTGTTGGAGTTCAACCAGGTAAACTGATGGAGCTGCTCCATTGTGCATTGTTGTGTTAGCCAGTTGTATCCTAATTTCCACCTGTGGTTATAGGGGGAAGGGTTTCTGCAGTTGTAGATGGTCATTGTCTGTATAAGTTTTTATTAGAGGTTTTTGCAGACAGTCTTCCTGCAAATCTGATATGGCCAGCTGTAGCTATGTATTGCAGTATTGCTCTTCTCATCTAACGGAACGGTCAAGGAAATGCTCCTATTTTCTAAAATTTCAGCTAATCTAGTAAAGCTGTTCAGTCACTGAGATAAATTCCAAGGTAACCTGGTTGCTGGTCCAAGCTGTCTAGGCAGCTGTGTCTTAATGCCTCTGCGTCGCCTCTAGGTGGTGATCTTTGTCAAGTCAGTCCAGCGCTGCATCGCTCTTTCCCAGCTTCTGGTGGAACAAAATTTCCCCGCCATTGCCATCCACAGGGGAATGGCTCAGGAGGAGAGGTGAGGCTTACACACACACACACACACACACACACACACACACACCCCTTCTCTCCTCTCACTTACTCTAATCAACATATGCCCCGTTGTGCTCCGATTGTTAAGTATGTTTATGGAGCATGAGGCTTCATCTGTTAACTCAACACTCCGTTGGCTCCAGAGGGGACACAGTCCAGTAATGCCTGCAGCAGCTGTGTTGATAATCCTCTCTCTGGCTCCTTCTCAACCCCCCTTGCAGACTGTCTCGCTATCAGCAATTCAAGGACTTTCAAAGGCGGATCTTGGTGGCAACTAACCTTTTTGGCAGAGGGATGGACATCGAGCGAGTCAACATCGTCTTCAACTACGACATGCCAGAAGATTCTGACACCTACTTGCACAGGGTGAGAACTGCAGAGGGGGAAACTTTTGCCCTTTTTATCACCAGTCAGTGCAATGTTCAGGGAGCTTGTGTCATAACCTCTGCACAATTGTGTGATTTTTCTCATTGTGTAATGTACCAAATGTTTGGTACATCTGTTTAGAGGTTTCACTCACTCATATCTTTTGGCATCTGTCAGGTTGCCCGTGCTGGTAGGTTCGGGACCAAAGGATTGGCTATAACCTTTGTGTCTGATGAGACCGATGCCAAGACTCTAAACGATGTTCAGGACCGCTTTGAGGTCAACGTGGCAGAGCTGCCAGACGAGATCGACATCTCCTCTTACAGTAAGTCTTTCCATTTCCGAATGGCTGCTGAATTGCAGTGATGCCTGATGTCCTCATTGAAATTGGAATGGTTGTAATCTGTGGATCGAAAGGGTTCAGAGACACTCACGATTGCCCCACAGATAATCAGCTGGTGGTTTAAGCCTTTTAGAGTCAGTTTTGGCAGCTAGAGACAGCAGTTGGTGCTGCCATGCAACCGTGAACCTCTCATCAAATCCTTTACATGTTTAACCTGTTGGTGAAAAGTTGGTATGCTCAGCTGTTGCTCGTCGCTCTCATCTTTTACATGCTCAACTCGTGTCTCTCCTCCCGTCCCTCTTTAGTCGAGCAGTCCAGATGAGTCGGCCAGCCAAGCAGAAGTCTCCTCTCCATGGATCTTGCATCTTGTTGGAAGTAGACGTACATCACTGTTGATTTGAAAGTTCTGTGCGTTCCCTATGTTCACCAAACATTTATTTTTATTGTCAGTTTTTGGGGAGGGGGTGTGGTCAATTTTAATTTGTCTTTTACTGTTTGTTTTATGCTCAATGAAATTAAAACTTTTTATAAAATGCCATTTTTACTATCGTGGTCTCTTGTGAGGCTTGTCCTGTCTATCACATTTTCATTGACGTCAGTCTCAAGTAGACATAGTTCTGAGGAACGTAAACGCAATCTTAGCCCTCTGACTAGTCTGTATAGAAAGTTTTGTTCGATTTTTGTTTAGTTTTTTTCTCCCCCCTGCGACACAGTTGATCTCTAGAACCGTATCTAGAAATGATGTAGTAACGTTAATGAAGATACGATTTTGGCTCGTATGGCAGCTCTTTCTTGAAATTTCCAAATGAATGCCTCCATTAAACTAAAAGTGGAGTGATGGTGGTGAGTTTGCAAATTTTAATACAATTATGTCATTAGCATGCTGTATAATCCAATAATTGGTGTTTGATATGTAACTGTTGGCATCTTGATTTTAGTTATTAAACACTTGACACAAAACAACAATGACAAAATGTCATTAATTGTATATATTCCTAGTAGGGAAGCAAAACCCTTGTGTTATTAGCTGCACACAGCCAGTTGTATTTGGCTGAACAGCACATGTTAGCATGCAAAGGAGCTAAAGTAAAATGATGACACTCACTAATGTTACACCTTATAAACAGCATGCTAGCATTCGTTGCAGTGCCACTGTAAAGTATTCATCCTTTTCCCCTTTTATTGCTTGTAAATGGTCACAGTCAATGTAGTTTGGCTTTTTTTTTTAATATAAAAAATTACTAAAAAAAACCTCTAATGTCAAACTGACAACAAAAACTGTTTTCTACAAAGTAATGCCAATTAATTAAAATATGTTATAAGTGATTGCATAAATCCATTAAGCAATGGAAGCAATATGACACATGCAAAGATTGAGAATGCAGCAAAATACAGCGAAACCCAAGAGGACAATCTGGTCAAGTCTGCAAGCAAACTGCAAGTTGCGAGAGGATTTATTTTTCAGGAAGACAACGACCTGAGATATACAGAGAAAGCTCCACAGAAATGGTTTCAAGACATCAAGGTGAAAGTTCTGGAGTGGCTCAGTCACAGCCCAGAGCTCAATCCAGCAGAGAAACTATGGCTGGATTTGAAACAGGGCTGTTCATGCCCAATCCCCATGCAACCTGACAAGAGTTTGAGCAGTTTTGTGAAAAGAATTGAATACAATTGCAGGGCTATATTTGCAAGGCTGACTGAGACCTGCCCACACAGACTCAAAAGCGCATCTAACAAATACTGACTTAAAGGGGGTGGATATTTATGCAGTCACATATTTTACATTATACTTTTTTAATTACTTGACATTATGTTGCAGAAATCTCTTTTCACTTTGCTGTCAAAGTTTAACTGCATTGACCATGATTCTATTTATAAAAGCAAACATCCAGGGGGATGAATACTCTTTATAGTCACTTCAGCTAGCAGTGCACAGTGCTGTTAGCATGGCTGTAGACTTGTTAAATTTAAATTGACATCTACTTTATAAGAAAATGACCTTTTTGCTAAGTTTTAAACACAAAGTACAGTGAGTGAAGAGTTCTTTATTCAAAAATGCTAAATGAAGAAATAATTCAAATGTATGTAAAGCAACCAGAGGAGAAGAATATGTGAGGAACATGGTAAATCGTGTTTTGCCTCTGAGAGTCTTTTTTTAATATACAATCTTAAAAAGCATGACTTTATTATTACAGATGGTATTAATGTTCACAAGTAGACATACAATCACCATGCTTTTCAATTGGCACTTAATGCTCATATAGGATCTGAACCCTGCCTTGTTCAGTGCTAAACTATACATGGACTACTTCAGTATAACTCAGTCAAATGATTGGCCCTTATACAACAGATAGAACTACAAAGAAGGTAACCATGCATCTGTACATAGCTGCTCTGTAGTGTCCTTTAACAAATCTAGACATACAGTCCCAGAACCACAGCATCTACATAGGCAAATAGCAATGGCAAACACCAAGCACAATTTTTAAAATCACCTGTAAAGTTAAAAAAACACACCTATTCAAGGCAGCAGTCTCTTAACTAGGAAAGCCTACTGTAACCACGAGATGGTAGAAAATGCAAATATCTTCCAGTTTCACAGAAAACTGCAAACATGTGTAAGCTGCTATCTTATGAAAAATAAGGGTGTTTAAATCACAATTTAGAATCATCACTTTAGAATTTGTACGCAGTAAAAATACAGATCAGTTTGAGATTGCCTCTCATTCCCTCTGCATTTCATTTGCATAAGGTTGGCCTGTAAGATTAGCTTGTGAATCAGGGCTGTTGTAAGGTGCGTGAACTTTAACCCGGCTACCAAGGAAGAAGCTTGGGTTCTTCAGTCAGTATAAAAGGTCTCAGTGACTAAAATTAGACAATAATACAGAATTCCTCTCCTTCAGTCTGAAGAGTTCTTAGAAATTGACGTCCACGTCCTCTGCACGGCCACATAGCCCTGACAGTGACGTCAGCGGACAACGCAGCTTTTGAAAGAGTTTCTTAGAAATAGGCGCCGCTTAAACGCGAAGACGCACGAGTTATTGTTTTCTTTTTATACTTTCAGCAAGCTGGCTTGTTGCTCGATTACAGGCCAGATTGGCCACCAGAGCGGTTCCGCCCCGCTCATCACAAATTACATGTTTACCTCACTACACGCCGTTTTCAAATTTTATTTTTACAGCAAACCGAGAGCGGCTGATTCTTCTCTCACTGCCCCTCAGAGTCAGGATTGTAATTTGCACGGAATTAGGCGGTCGACTCCTTGACGCCAGAATCCCAGGCTTGTTCTTCTGGTGCTTGCTAAATGTCTCAGTTTCTTGTGGAGGCAAGGCAGGGGATGAGTTCAGCTGTGTAAACAACCTTTGACATATTCCCCACTAATGCGAACAAAAGCCTTAACCCATCAGGTTCAACTTTGCCTTTTTCCAGTACACAGCCTCCGTCTCTTCTCCTGCAGCCTTCATCGTCCATCATTACATATGGCTTTCTGACCACAGTGACGTCTGATGGGTCAAGCCCCGGATCTGTGGGAGTCCCCGCTCTCCTTCTCATAGCTGACAGCTCTCAGCTGTTTTGTCTCTCTCAGATCCCCGATCAGCTGTGCTGCTGCTCCAAACATAGCAGCACCACCTTCCTCTGTGGCAGGCCACTATGTCGTCATGTCTATCGCAACAATAAATACCAATGAATAAATACCATAAAAAGAGACGAGCCACGCTTCTGTCAGAACATCTGAGATGCTCCTCCATCTTTTGCTTTCCCAGTCTTTTCTGTCTAGTCCTCTCTTCGAGTCTTCCTTTGGTTTGTCGACACTCGGGTGTTAATGATTCCAGCTGGTTTCACGTTTGGCTCCAAAGCAGACCAGCGATCTGTCGTCTCATCTGTTGCTCAGTATCTGTGATGTGAATCCACACCATCAACGATTATCGTGTGTCAGCTCTTGCTCCACTGTCCCCAACAAAAGTCTCAGAGTTCAGGGGACAGCTGGCGTGTGGCAGCAAGATGGTGGCCGGTCACATCCATGTTATCGAAAGATTTTGTCACAGTCTGAAGTAGTCTGACCAGGCCACAGTCTACTTTTTATCTACACTAAAGCAGGGGCCCGTCACTTTGCTGTTTCCAGGTTGGAGTTCTGCCCGTCTGATTCATTCTTCTCCCCGTTCCTCCCCAAATAATTTTCCGTGTTTTGACGTGCACCTTTTTTGCGTCTACTCAAAGATACACTAAGGACAGCTATTCTATTCTATGGGGGGGGGAGTTAATGTCTTTTTTGTGAAGGAATGTAGGTTGGGGGGATAAAACCACTAATCGATGAACTTGTGTGTGTCTCCATAGAGCCATCGCTGCGGAGGCATGGCGGCCTCGTTGAGGTGGTTGCACTCATCGCTGCACTTGCAGGACTGGATGAACATCACAGACCTGTTGAAGCGCTCGCCGTCGGGGCAGGCGAAGGTCACGCTGGCGGTGCGTGTGCGACGGGGCGAGCAGCAGCGGCCATCCCTGCACACGCCACAGTAGTTTGGCCTGTACAGCCGAGTGCTCCTGCAGCCGGCGTAGGACAGACGGTGTGGCTCGGGGGCCTTATGGGTACGAGAGCACTTCCTTCCTTTCTGTGGAGGGAGAAAGAAGAGAGGAAGAGTCGAATCAGTGTTCGTGTGAGAGGACATGACGACGCCCACGTTAGGCTGTTATAATGTGCTTATCAAGCTTCCCACCCTAGTTTAGCTTGCGATATTTCAGTCTGGACCAAAATGGTGACCTGAGCGAATGACCAGTATTTCTTTTCCTAGAACCATGCTGTTTCCATGTTTAAAAATCTTTGGCATATGAGGCACAGCTGTGATGCTACTGCTTTCCAGTGAAAGCTTTAAATCACCATTTGCTTGGAAACAGAACTGCATTACGGCACAGCACCGTGAAATTGCTCAAACTGAGACATGAAAACCGCAGTTAATGCAGTTAAGGGGGTAAAAACAAACCAAAGGTCGGAACAACAGATGAGCGCCAGAGAGAGGAGCATGCCAACAATAGCTAAGGATTGACACTGATGCACATTAACGCCCACAGCAGCTCTACAAACATTGGGAGAGCGCGGCGAAACAGGTGCGTAACAGGCCGTGAGTGGTTGATGGCGGGTGGCCGAATGTTTCTGAGGGTGTTGTGTATGAAACGCTAGAGCCGGCGTGGGTGAATTGAGTGCTCTTGAAATCACGCAGCGCAGCTGACAGCCACGGTGTCGCAGGTTCGGCGTGGGAGAACTCTCAACCCCCGCAGACAAATGAGGCAAAACTTTGTCTCTGAAAAGTTCTGGCATTTACTGCCTGCCTGTGTCAAGTTTTGTCCTGTTATGTATAAAAGGGATTTTTTCTAAATTAAAACTTGCTGAGAACATTGTTAATCAGTTAACATCCTGAAGATCCACGGGGGAAACCTGGTCTAAATCAGCTCTGTCATCATCCTGCCACACAGCAACAGAACCCGCGAATAGACAGAATGGACCAGAAAAGGCTCCAGCTACAGATTCAGGAGTGGGGGCTGCTGTATACATGCCATGATATTAATACCAATCTGACCCCTTGAGAGACATCCTTTCCTGAATCCATTTAGCATGGTGGCTGGACTACATAGTTGTGGGCCATTAGAGGAAATGCTGTAATCCATCCCTTTATAAGAATCTTAAAAGCCCCAAACACATTCCTCACCTTGACAGGGATAGACATGGAGCTGCAGGGCCGAATGTTGCACAGACGCGTCTCCTTGATCAGCTTACAACGGGCATTGTCATTGGTAACACGAGAGGAAACGCCCATCCCACAGCTACGAGAACACTGGGACCAGGAAGTAGTCTGAACCACGCACTGATCCCCCACCTGCCTCCAGGCTAGGGAGAGAAGAAATTGAAGGGCGCGTGAGGGAGAACAACAGCGGACGACGGCGAAAAACATGGGAGTCAGAGAAAGAGCAGCAGCATCAGCAAAACCCCAACCTGGGGTGGGAAAGGGCCACTGGGAGAGAGAGGGGGGAAAGGAGAGGCACAGAGATGCAAAAGCACACTAGCCTCATTCAGTGAACAGGCAACACTGACGCACAGAGAGGGTGATTACAGAGAGGGGAAAGCTGGGTGACAGAAGGTTGTGCTGTGTGAGAGCAGTGTGAGAGGGCAGAGAGAGAGAGCACCTCTGGTGTGCAAGGAGCCAGTGGAAAACAAGCCTCACATAAACGCTGACACACATGCACAGATGCAGAGGCGCACAGTGAGGCCGTTTGTGCGTCAGGGGGGCTAAAATGGTTAAAACATAAACATGATGCTTTACTGCGCAGAGGAAACAGACGGCACTCTGATGCAAACACGGTGGCACCCTCTCTTACCTGCCAGGTGCTTGTTTCCACGTGGCTTGTCCCACTTACGCCCCACCTCCACCAGCTCGTTGCCCATGGTGTCCTTCTCCTTTTTGGGCTTGTAGGGGTACAGCTTCCGGTACGGCTTTGGATAAGGTTTGGGGTAGGGGTAGGCTGGGTAGGGAATGAAGGGGTAAGGTGGGTAAGCCGGAGGCTGCGGTCGCCGGTGCGCTGGCGGCACTACGGTGGTTCCCTTGTGGCAGTCAATGCTGAGGCAGCACTGGCCTGGCACCTTGACCAACTGTGGGTTGGGACACGAAGGGGACGCCAGAGGCACATGGCTGGGGCAAAGCGGCACGCAGCCCACTGCTCCGTCGATGCAGGTGCACTGGTGCTTGCAACCGGCATGAAAGTTTTCGCCATTTTGATAAATCCGCCCGTTGTATTCACAGGAGCGGCCCTCTGCCTTTGCTGGGGGTACGTAAGAAGAGCAGACGAGATGGTCAACATACTTTGGGTTATACTCGATCCAAAGACTCTGGAGCTGATGAAAACTTAAGAGACAGAACAAACACGAAGAGGATCATATGGAAATCCATCTTTAATATGAATAGAAGGTAGATAAGAAGAGAGAGGGAGAGACACACTATCTCCAGATTTATGAAGCAAGCTCTATTCTTAGACCAGAGGAATTTTGACTTGTTTACAATGTCCTTCCCCTTCACTCCCTCAGTGGAACTCCCCATACAACACCCCGGATACCCCCCTCGATATAGAAACACCCCCAAATAAACACACATATAAAAATACCACTGTGTGTATGTGTTTGTGTGTTTCACGGGGTTGTTTGTGTACACATTGAACTACTTATATAAATCCTGGAGTTGGCCAGGTTTCAGTCGCAGCTCATGAAGGTGCTCTGTTTTTGAAACGTGGCACGGGCTTCAAACCTCAAGCCCCTATCAAAGAGAAACTCCAGCCACTTGGCTCGGAAGCCAGATTCCCCACCCTGAAGTTACACATTCCCTCACTCAACCCCGAGCTAAACCCCAAAGTCTGTGCCCAGTCTAAACCCAAAAACTCATTAACCCCCCCCCCCACACACACACACACACAGCACCTTCCTGTGATTCCGGCTGCCTCTCCTTGTACGTACCCCTGCAGATGCCGTGGGTTCGGCCCACGTCATTGCCATAGTTGCACTCCAGGCCTTTGTGGTGGTCACAGGGCCGTCCTTCGTGGCAGTCTTGGTTGAGCTGGGCAGCGCACACCTTGCAGCAGCCGCAGCCGTCCGGGACCGAGCTGACCCCCGGGGGACAGGACGGGGGCCCTGCCGGGCACTCGCAAACCACCGGGCATCCTGCAGTCACCTGCAGGAGGGGACAGTCGTGGATTTTAGGACACTGTTTTTTAACCTGCGACTGAGGTGGAGTCAGGCTGGACCCAGGCAGGACAATAGTTTGACTCATGTTACACAGATCACAGAAATTCCTCAAAGTGTGTGTGTGGCTAAAACATCAACTGAATACCCAGCACTGTCCCCAGCCCCACAGGGATATCTGTAACCCTCCGTCGCCTTCCGCTTGGCATTCGCCAAGCGAGCGGGGATGAAAGGGACCAACTCTGACCCAAAAACTCCCCACCTCTCTGCTCCTACATCTTTTGTTTCTCACCCCCCACCCACACACACACACACACCAGAGCCATTCCGACAACTCCCACCAGGTCCTGAGATCACAGGGAGCTGCCAGTCTGGCTGTCCACAGTCAGGTCACCCAAAGGGATCCCTTCCTGACTCTGCCACTCTCTGAACCCAAGCCAGGTCTTGGTGGGCCACTGTGGATTAAAAAAAGAGCACCCCTCCCCACCCCACCCCCACCCCCCGCTGGTGTCACTGGCTGCTGGGGGCCTCGGGTGAAGGTTGGATATGACATCACACAATGCAGTCACAATAACTTTCCATTTTTAGCATTGTATTTGGGTATAACATGGTACGCCAAACATCCCAAAGTAAAAGTCACATAATATTTATGGAGTTCGCGTTAAAGTGTATTTTTATCTCCACTGGTATAACTGTTGAGTAATATTACTGTAGTGTCATTATGGACCCGCAGCTGGATGGAAGCCAAAGACACAGAAGTACCTTGAGACACAAATTTATCCCAAGCGGGACTATTTTTGTTGTTTTGTGAAGGAGAATCTAAACTTTGGATAGGGGGTGAGAAGAAAGCAGTTGTGAAAAGTAATTTCGTAAACTTTAGTAGTACGTTTCAAAAGGTTTAGTTATCTTATAAATCCCACAATGTATAAAATGGTGGAATCCAACTCCACAAACTATGATGCTGCTTTAATAGATCAGTGGTAAGAATCCAGTAGTATATAGAATGTATGAGAGTATTTTACGTATTGCAGTATTGCTACTTAATAGTTAAATACGCGAATACTCCTCCATCACTGGAAATAGGGAATTTGAAAGTTCATCTGTAATTATCCTGATGCTCCGGTCCATCAAGCACCCACTCTGGAAACCAGTCGGTTCTGCACAGTGAGTCAAGGAGGGAGAAAGCGAACCGTTACCATGTTATTAACAACCTGACTAGTGGTTTTCATTAAACTATTATTTAACCGTTTAATTATTATTTTTGACGTGCAGTGCTAAGTGAGATTAGTTTGTATGGAAACCAGACGAGAGCAGCTCAAATCCGCCGGAGCTGTTATTGCAGTGCAGACACGTGAGACTTTATTCCTCGGCGTTCACGGTGACAGAGAGTAAACTTCACCCACTCACCAAGCCGACTGTCACCGCTTGCAGGACAGCAAATAACAGCAGTATCCCCATGCTGTCGGCCCGTTCACATAGAAGAGGAGAAAACGACAACCGCAATTTATACCACAGTAATAAATGAATAAATCCTCCGCCTGCTCGGAAACAAAAGCTTTTGTCCACAGAGATTAAATCCGACCCGCGCGACGATGCTCAAACCGCTTCCTCCATCCTTTTGTAAATTCTCATCGATCAAAGTTGTGACCCCTGTTTTTATATCAGTCCCGTGCCTTTTGTGGCGGCCGCGCCCACCCCGGACCTCCTTTAACCAATTAGGACACAGGCGCGCGGCCAAGGTGTCTCAAAGTGGACGGAGGGGGAGCGGGGGGGGTGGGCGTGGCTTGGTTCTCCAACAGGGATAGCTGAGGTTTGGTGGAGAGGGGAAAGGAGGAGGAGGGTGGGGATGGGGGCGTGGCCAAGCATGAATGCAGTCATTCATAAAAATTCAGAATTACTACATTCCAAAGAGGACCTGGCTTTTGGGTGTTTATTTATTTATGTTTGAGCGAAAATAATATTTTCGATGCTTTAAAGTTCTTTTCACACGCATACCTCTGTCCGGCTGCTGCTTTGTGAAAAGTAAAATAAATATACTCAGCTGCTAGTCTGTGCTACATTAATACTGGGGGCAGCCATGGAAAACAGCTAGGAATTTCCTTCCCTCACTTTATAAAAATACTTTCAGACAAGAGCTGGACAGATAAAGTGCATGTACGAGGAGAGCGGAGTTGGCTACAACGACGCGATTGAGTGATAGTGATGTTGAAAATGATTACGCTAATCTTCCACGCAATTCATCACTCTCTTTTCCTCCTTCCATTTCCTGTCTTTAGCCCCCACATCCCTTTTACCTGCTCAGTGGTTCCCAGGCCAACAGCACATTCTACACACATACACACACACACACACACACACACACACACAAATGTCATGTAAACAGATTTGAAGAAATCATTTTTTGGTTCAAGAACTTGACTGACTGAAGTGTGCGGAGCAGGGTTGAGAGCCACCTGGATAATCTTCATGTCATTCCTGCACAGGAAACCGGCCATTTCATTACCTTTGCTGGCTAATGCACGCACAAACACTGATTCACACTCATACTGTGTGTACTTTACATATTCCACATAGGCTTTCTCAAACGACTGCATTAAAGCTGTTCAGCGGCAACACAGGCACAGGCTGCGAGCTAAAATTCAGTGAGGGATTGTGGGTGGCTAAATTGTTGTTTTTCCTCGCAGTTTCTTTAAAAATGTATTATTAAGCTGAGGGTATGCCCTGCAGTCATTTGTTCCAAAAGGAAAGATAGCATCCTCATTCATCGTCTATAAATTACCCCCTGTACTTGGCCAGCTGGTTGCTTTTGGAGTGGCATGTTCAGTTGACCTTGTGCTGAACAGAAACACACACATACACTGTTGCATGAAACATACTCACGTTCTTTACTTGCTGGGAAATTCAGGTGTTACATCACATCATCTTTTATTTGTTGTAAAATCTCAATGTAAAGGGGCAGCTATCAACTGTAGATATCACAAAAGGCGATCATGTTAGAAAGTGCAATGTTTCCCCCTGAATGTGCCTTCTTACTTTCCACTGTTGAACATACACCTGTATACACCCGGACTGCAAGCGCACTTTGCATATCAGCAACTCACTCCACAAGCACTTAACACAGACATAAAAGAGCCCATAGACACCATCATACATACAGTGTACAGTATGTCCTCACACACAAACACACACAGAGGCCTACAGAGAGAGCAGAATTATGTATTTGCCAAACCTCCATCCTCTTCCCACACAATCCATCTCTCTCTGTCAGTGCACGGAGGTGATGTAACAGCCCCGTGTAAACAGGCCCAACACTCCGAGAGAAAATGAAGGGAGCAAAAAATCCCTGGATTCGCTGAAACCTACATGTGTTTGTGCGTGCACGTGCGCGCCCTCGCAATACAAGCATGCAGAGTGAAATATGTTTTTGTTGTTGTCATATTTAAGTTCCACTGACTCATCGAAGAATGTGTCCTTTCCACTTTGGTGTCGGTGGCTTCCATCCTAGACATAATAAACAAACATGTAGAATTTCCAACACACCAGAGTGGAGGCATTCATTAGCTCTCAGGGCTACTCGACACTGCCCCCGGGAACTTGCCCCGTGCGGCGACCTTTACATTCTGAGCTGACAGCAAACGTCAACTCGTAATGGTTAAAGTGACACGAGTCTGCTTTAAGAGTTCACTGGAAAAGCTGCTTGTCACTGCTATTAAAAAGTCAGGCAGGTGAGCAATATATCAAACCTTCAAAAACAAGCTGGGGGAAATAAAAGATAGAAAGACTAAGAGTTTAGGGAGAGAGAAAGAGGTTGTAGAGAGAGAGAAAAAAGCAGGTCCAACAGAATAGTAGTGCGAGGAACAAACGCAGCTCACTTTTTATCACGGATTCTTTGCTGCACAGAGCCCAACGTTACGAGTCAAGCAGTAAAGTGGTGGTTTTTACCGTATGGAAGGATTTGTGAGAAAAAAAGAGTGTGTTCACGCATGAGTGGGGAGTGGATATGGGGGGGGTGTTTGTTCAGTAGAGCCACACCTGCCACCACCACTCTCACTCCTCATACGATGCGGCCTGGGATGTACACGAGCCCTCGTACATTTTTTCAGCCAGGTAGATTTGATCCAGGATTTGCAAGTCAAGGTGTCAGGTTTTGATAATAATATAATAGATTCAAAGCATCTGAGGAAACTAAAGCCACGATTTTTGCTTTGTTAGCGGCGTCATCACCAATTCCACATTAGATTCATCCAGTACTTGTGGCTTAGTACCTTCGATGCTAATGACGTTCCCGTCGACCTCAGCTGTGCTCTTGGTTTAGTGCTTATGAGCAAATGTCAGCATGCTAACACGCTAAACTGAGATGGTGAGCATGACAATCATTATACCTGCTTAACACCAGCTTGTTGGCACAGCGGTGCTTTGAGCTAAAAGTAGACCCTCACAGAGCTGCTAGCTTTGTTTGTCCCCTACCCCCCTTTTCTGCTGTATCTAATACTCTTTTACCACTTTTAGTGTCATTCATATCATGTTTTACCCTCTTTTTCGTTGCCTTATTCCATCTCAAGGGTCAAGGAGGAACTTCACTAGAATATGGCAATATTACAGGTGTTATTGTCTCTGCTTGTGCCTTGTGAAGTATATTCTTTCTGAAAATGGTGATAGAAATCTTTTGCAAAGTGCATGTTGAATGTGCGTGTGCACATGCACGTAAGTGCATTAAGGACAGAGACATGGTGACTAGGAAAAAACAAGCAGGGGGCACAGCCTGTTCCAAAACAGAAGAAAGGGGAAAGAAAAACAAGCAAAGAGAGAGGTTAAGAGAGTGCCAGTAAGAAAGGATGAGAGGAGGGGGGCAAGGAATTTTAGTCCTAAAGTTATTTTTAAACCAAGAACAGGAACTCTACTGTTGACTTCCCAAACACTGAAACATAGATGGGTGAAAAAGAGTAGAGCTGGGAAAAGGAGAGGGCACATGCACACGCACGCACACACACACACACACACACACACACACACACAAACTTATTAAACTGTCAGGTGTGTCATCTCTCCATCCATAGATCCGCATCCTTCCTGTCAACATTTGCTATAACTGATGCTCTCAAATTCAGACTTGTCTGGTGGGGCTGCATATTCATCATTCACATGCATTCACAGTGTACACCTTGGTGTTTTCAAGGCATTCTAACCCCAAAACCTTCAACGAAACATGAGAGAGGCATTCCTCTGAACTTCTGTTCGTACGATTCCTGTTTATTTGGTCTGACTGTCTATAATCAAGACGTGGTAGTGACAATGCTAATTACAGGCCAGTGGTGAGTGTAGACAGGAAGAGAGGAGCCACAATATTTTAAAAAAAGATGACAGACCAGCAAAGAGATTCAAATATGACTGAGGATACAGTTTCATGATAATTGGGATAAATGCAAGGTCATCACCCGTCAATCATCTTCTTGGCCCAGTCTGCTCGACGACGGGCCTGTATGGTACACCACCAGGCTGTCATTAGCAAATAAGGACATCTGGGTTTACGGAGAGTGAGTTGGGACAAAAGTGTTACACAAAGGCTGGAGGGAGCATTCCGTGTACGCAAAGAACACACACCCTGCCATTCAGGCGTGCTTTGTCACGGACTGTTATGAAGCCTCTGGCTTCATCAGTTTTATTTCCAACTGCAGGAAGCAAGTAAGGACTGGGAATATACAACCACGAGAGCGGAACTGCCAGGTGCAGAGGTTGCATCCATCAAAACAAGTCGTTATCTGCTGGGAGAGGCACAGTGCAGTTTACTCTGTGTCACAGGGTATCACTTCCTTTTGACCTTTAGCCCAAGTCAGCTCCTTCGGTGACGAGAGGTCAGGCTTAGCACACACTCCGGGTGCTTCTGACAGGGTCAAAGGAAACTGGGTCACCTGTACCTGTTCGTCAGTGAATATGCATCTTACTGATGGCGCCTACCAACCACCCAAGGCAAGGTCACGCCCTCCCCTCTGGATCCCCCTCCACCACCCCTCCTTGCGTCTTCGCCCTCCCTTCACCTCCGAGGTGTCACAGAGAGCACC
Source organism: Psettodes erumei (assembly GCA_016785225.1). Lineage (NCBI taxonomy): Eukaryota > Metazoa > Chordata > Actinopteri > Pleuronectiformes > Psettodidae > Psettodes > Psettodes erumei. The sequence goes on along the minus strand of JAFBJZ010000776.1, from coordinate 896,144 downwards.
CTTGTTCCAGCTCTCTCCTCCTTTCCACCGGGACCCCTCAAAAATCCCAGATATCCATGCAATTTCCGGTGCAATGTTTATTTGGCGGAAAGAGGGCTGGGGGGCGAGCTGCCTTGAAAAAAGAGCCTCACTCACAAACAGTTTGGGCTGCGTTTGAGGGTAAACATGTGCAGGAGGGGTATGCGAAGCGAGCGGTAAGAAGGACTGAGGCTGGTGTGTTCTGGTCCTGACACACAGATCCCACCTCAGCAGGGACACAGTGCCCAGCTCTGTTCAGGCCCCAACGGCCACAGTCTAATAAACACCCCCCACCCCCACCCTCCCCCCAATCCCCCCTCCTGTCTGTTCAACAGACATCGCCCTCTCCTGGAAAAATGAGGACATGACATGAAAAAAACAGGTAAACGCAAACAACCAAGAGCCTGAAATAAACATGTCTCTTAACACTGGAAAAACTGAAGTCATTTCAAGCATCAAAACAATAACAGAGTCAAAATGGCGATTTGAAGCAATAACATGGACACCTACAGATGTGTTTTTAATCTAACATAGCACCATAGCTGCAGCTGTCTTAATGCCAGCTGTTGGGGTTTGGCTCTGTCTTCCCTGTTTTCCCAGTGTGTTGGGTGTGCTATCTGTCCCCTCCCCAGTGTGTGTCTCCAGGCATCCCTTCCTGCAGCTCTGGTGATCACCTGTTAGATGATGCATGGGTTCACGTTATTGTGACCTCTTGTTTATTGTAAATAAAATAAAAAGAAATAAAAAGAATAACCTTCACAGGTTATTTTTAGCATATACATAATATTTTTAAACACTTTATAACATGACAACAATCCACTGTCGGGCCTGAGGAAGTCAGTGGCCCCCCTTCTTTGGCTGGCTTCTCACTTCCTCCTCAGTGAGAGTGCATGGGTAGGAGCGTCTGGGTAGGTGCAGGGTGAGGGCGGGGGAGAATTTTCGGGAAGCAGGAGGGGCACATGTAGGAGGGAGTCCGACTGACAGATGGGAGGCAAGAAATGGGGGCGTCTGTCTCTCCTGTGGCTTGCCGCTGTGTCTGGCTCCCTGCATCTGGATACAAATAGCTGTTGCTGCTTGTTTGTGGTGACAGAGTCCTTCACCTTGCTATCTTCAATGCCCAGACTCTGTAACCATTCACAGATCCTGGCATCCTCTTTCTTCTCAGTTAGTGATGCCACTGCATATTTCTGTTTCCCTGCACAGTCCACCTTAAAGCTCCTCTTTGTCCTCTTTTGCTGCTGCGTTTCTTTGACCACAGGATCCTCTGATGTCTGAAGTGGAGTCACCAGTCTGCCCTGTCTGCTTTTGTTTCTGCCACTGGCTCTCACAGATGGACAGGCGCGTGAAAACAACCGTTTGTCTTGTTGCCCACTTTCTGAGACTTGAGAGCACGTGACTGCAAAAAACCCTGACCTCGACACAGCTTTCCTGTGTAGAGCCAAGTCCACTTGGGGCTCAAGTGCATTCAACACTGTGCTGGACTGAATATCTGCAAATGCATCATTGCACCACAGTAGGCACTTAATTCCACGAGCATGGTTACCTTTCAGTATGTCTGTGAAAGTACGTATGTCGGAAGCTTGTGTGCTGGGTGAGTTAGCAGGTAACACAGCTCTAGACTTGCAGAATAAAGAGCGGAGTCGTCGATGTGGGGGCGAGCTGGCAGAGAGCCCAGATGGTCCTATGCAACGGAACAGCAGAGGGGGTCGAGGAGTGGAAGAGAGTCCTGAAAATCCAGCTCTTCTTTGATTGCTTTTATCCATCCCAATATTTGGGGGGCATACTTCACAAATGGCCCTCAGATGTCCTCTGGTGAAGAAATAAATGGCTCATTCCCCTGTTCAAAACTGTTACAATATTTTAATGTTAAATCCAAAACAGTCCAAAGTAGTGATCAAAAAGTCTTGAACTGAAGATACAAAAGAAATCTTCTTTACAGCTTCACTTTCCTAAGAACTGAGAAAAAAAACATTAAACGTGTTCAAATGGGGAACATTTGTACAAGTTTTTATAGTGACAAAATGTGACAAAAAATACAACAAAATAATTGAAGAAAAGGTGTGATGGCTCACGTAAACATCTATCAGACAAAAATCATAGAGAGTCTTCATCCTTACAAGAGGATGCCTGTGGTTGTCAGAACAAATGTTCAGGCCTCTTAGGAGAAATGACTGAAAAAACCAAGGCTTTTCCCTCGCCACTCCTCATCTGGTCCTGGATCTGGTTTACCACGATGACTTTACACTTTAAATCCTCTCTCTGTCCTGCTTCTTGCTCTGTCTATTTGAGTCTGACTTTTTTTCACCAAGCCTTGGATGACACCCATCTCTATTCCAAACACCCCGCCCACCGTCTCTCTCTTTCATCCTGTTGCCCTCTTGGACATGAAAGACTCTGTCCATCCACCATGATATTTCATCTCTATAAATTATGCAGTATTCGTGCAGAGCATGACAGCATGAGATGTTGTTTGTTTACTGAAAACACAGAATGTAAATTCACATAGAAAAGGCCTTTTTCATACTCCCACAGCCACTCAAGAATTCAAGCTAGTCCTCATTGCTGCAAGGGATAATTCTAACAAGTCCGATCAAAAAAACTGAGGATCAAATCAGTGGTTCCCAGCTTTCTTTTAAAAACTGCATACAGTACATGTATCCTGTACTTTCTGGTTGTATTCTAATAAAGAGATTAAGAAATAATTGCACTTGCTTATTGCATTGCTAAAACAATAAATCTAATGGTGGCCTAAGACTTGCACAGTACTGTATATGGTAATATATCAATCAATCACAGGGGAGATTTTAACTGCAGGATGACTTTTGCTGTGATACTTTAAGTAGCCTACATTTAACTGATAAAAGGCCTGAATTAGTCTTTAAGTGCACATTTGCTTATAAAGGAATATTATTTAAATTATGGTATTTTTTATACTCAAGAAAAAATCGGAGAACTTCTTACAGTAGTGATTTTTATTTTTCAAACAGCAAATTCCCAGCATTTCCATCGCTCCTGGTAAACGGGCTGCTGTGCGGTTCCGGGTTTGGCCGCGCGGTGGCGCCACTCGCCGTACTGCACTAAAAGCCGCTCGGTTCCTTCTTCTTTCAACCCGCGGCACCGAAGCGGAAGCACTTCTCCGGTCCGCGAGGTCAAGATCAACGCCAGCGAAACAGCAAGGTAAACACGGAAAATACTCCGGCGGCACATTGATTCGTTTGCGATGCGCGTGTGTGGCGTTTAGGGACGTGTAACAGCCCGGGGTGTGTGTGTGTTTGTATTTGTACGTTTCGAAACGAGAGGAGGCGGCGGCTAAAGTTAGGAGGAGGAGGAGGAGGAGGAGGACGAAGAGGGCAAAGTCAGACGTAACGGAGGTTAATGGAGGAAACGAGCTGCCGGTACATGAGCAGCAAACACAGCAGACTTGATGAAGAGTTGGACGTTGACTGGATTAAGAGGGAAATGATGACTGAGACGATTTTGTGTGTTGTTTTGCACGGAGCTTTTCTTCGTCACCTTGCTGTGAGTGCGTGTTGTAACGGCAGAGCAACATGGCTGTACGTGTGTTGGTGAAAGTTAACCACACTGCCCCAGAACAACATTAACAACATCACAACAAAAGGACAACACATGTTAATTGAGATAATTATCAACAGAATTATTGATAATAAAATAATCGTTTGTTGCAGCCCCTGTATCAGTCAATTAATCTGTATTCTGTCTGATTAAGTTTTTTCTATACATTTTGAAAATAATAAAGCAAGCTATTAAGTTATAAAAATGACATTTAATTTAATTGGTTATTAAAGTAATACACTAAACCATTAGATTTTTGCATGTAAAATATATATCTAAATATTCTCTCATGTCTCCTGCACAGATGGCTCACAGGCTGCTCCTACGCAGAATCTGGACGCTGCCCGCGAAAGACATCCGCTGCCTCCCAGCATCTACCGTCTCCTCCTCCTCCTCCTCCTCTTCTTTTCCCGCCGCCCTGCAGTCTCCCACGACGCGGGTCTCCTTCCTCTCCCCCTCCCGCTCTCTGCCTCGCTCCCTCCCCCACGCGCCCCACCGGGCGGTCTCCTTCAGCGTCCAGGACCACGAGGACTTCACCGAGAGGGTCATCAACAGCGACCTGCCCGTGCTAGTTGACTTCCACGCCCAGTGAGTGCTCCATGGAGGGAGGGGTATAGCTGACTGACGATGATTTTAGTGTTTCTAACATGAATCATAAAGAGAAATAAGGAAAGCAACCAACTCTTTGCATGTGAGAACAAAGAACAATATACTATTTTTTTTATTTTATTCTAATTTATTTAAGTCATTGATAAAGTACAATGATCTCGAGTTGAGTTCGCAAACTACAAAAAAGTAAAAGCTGATGACAGGGCCAACTAATGAAGATTTTGTAAATAATGTCAAAATCTGTTGGTCTAAGAAGTGTTTGGTGTAATTTTAAGGACGACACATATTTCACCTGTTCAGAAGAATAGTACTGAAGCCAAAATACACACAGCACAGAAGTGTGTTACTCATTACTCGCATCGTTTTATGGGGGTGAAGGGCCGAGAAGACGAAGCTCCTTAGCCCTGTTACAAGTCAAGACCATTCGTTAGTCACACACTCCTCATAGAGGTTCAGCACTGTCCTGTTGTAACATGGGTTGTGTGTGTGTGTGTGTGTGTGTTTTTTTAGGTGGTGTGGTCCCTGTAAGATCCTTGGGCCGAGGTTGGAGAAGGCTGTTGCGAAACAGAAAGGCCGCGTCACCATGGCCAAAGTCGACATAGACGATCACACAGACCTGGCTATTGAATATGGGGTGAGTATCACTGACTTTTTAAAAAAAATTATTTTGCCGTCCAAACTTTGAGGTTTGTGCAGAATACAGAGGGTTATTTGCTATGAATCAATTTTTTTATAAAACTTTATGTAAGGGACATATACAGTTAAATGAGCATTATAAATTGCATTATTCATAATGGCACGACGTCATCTAGTCAAATCGTACATTATTAGTCTCATGACACGTAAGTTCATCCGTCTCCAGGTGTCTGCTGTCCCGACAGTAATCGCCATGCGGGGAGGAGACGTCGTCGACCATTTTGTGGGGATCAAAGATGATGATGAGCTGGACTCATTTGTCAGCAAAGTCATTGGACAGTAAACCAAGTGTTCCCGCCCTAGGTCACGCGCCACCGTTCTGGTGATGATTCTGGCGTGGTTGGCGGACCGTCGCCGCCATTTTGAGCCTGTTTAGCAACCGCGAACAAATAATTAGAACCTTGTCGGGATCCCAGCTGGCAAACTCTCAAATGCTCACACCCATCCCTAGACACGCTGCTTCAGCTGTGCGTTACTGCCTCCGTCTCCCCTCGTTTCTTCCGTCTAGTGCTGGGTGTGCGCCTGCATTAACCTTTTAGTTCACACTGTGCTCCGTTCTGCAGCAGCTCCCTCAAACAGCGTTCACAGCGCTGGAGCTGCTGAGCAGAATGGAAAAATACACCGCTGTAACGCACTTATACTGTACGACATGAGGGATGAACATTTATGGTTTTAATGGTGGGGGAGGAGTTCACTCAAAAACCTGACAATGCTGAATGAGGTTTGTGAAAGTGTTACCTGTAGTTCCTGCTTTTGTCCACAAGAGGGCTGCGTTTCTTTAACATCGCAAAGCCACACATGGTCGTTTTACACCATTATGCCTAATAATGTGAGAAAGGAAGGCGTGTTTGTGCGTGTGTTGTTTTTGTGTGTGAGTGTGTGTTTCTGTGTGTGTGTGTGTCTTTGGGTCCTGACTGTGAAACTTAAGTCAAACAGGAATTGCAAAATATGAGTTTGATTTAGTTTATTACTGAAATGAACTCTGTGTACCGGAAACCTGACCAACTGAAGTAATAAAGAAGGCAAACGATGTTCTGTACTTGATTTGTGTTTTGTGTGTGTGGTGGGGGAAAAAGAGACGAGGGTTAGAGTTATTGTCCCTAATGACACTTGTGTAATTTTTCTGTGAGGTCCTTGTACTTTCCCTGCCCGAGCTGTTTTCCCAGCCCTGGATGGATGCAGGGATAAGCTGCTGCTCCTGTGGGTTTTTCAGGGGACTGTTTTATTATGTCATGTATTACATGCCCCCCCCCCCAACACCATATCTTTCTATATGAACGTGTAGATGTTACTCATGTTGTCAAAACCCTCTCATCAGTGAGCGGCCTCCCACACCGCCCTCCACTTATTGCTTCTCTCCAAATTACCTCCCTTCTGTCCTCCCCTAAAATCAACAGTGTCTGCCTTCTCGTCTGTCTCTATGATCTCCGTAATGTCTCGCAAACCACCTGTCAAACCACTTTTTTTTCCTCTTCTGATCGGATTTTGGGTTGACCAGTGCTGCAGTCAAGCGAACTTTGACCCCTCGGCTTTCATTTCATATTATCATTTTCACTTTTACTTCCTGTCACAGTCCAAATGTCTGACTCTGACGTTTTTGAGCCCTGTTAACATCACGTTGACAGTGACCTCTCTGGACCGTGGATTTCTGACCCCTGACGTCCGCTTGTTTCGATGTTGCCTTGGTTCCCACTTCTTGAAGCAGAATCAATTAATAGCTGCGTTATCACTGGAGACTGTAAATATTTACCAGGCAAGGCAAGCTTGCATGGCACCCATAAACGACAAGGAAATAAAGTGTTTGACGTAAGACAAAAAAGTAAAATACTTTTTCAGTCTTTTACCTGTTTTGTGAGCAGCGATACACAAATTTCACGCAGTGACTCTTTCCTAGAAACAACGTGTGAAGTGCAGGACTGCGACGTTTCTGTGTCACTCCCCGCGAGAAACACCCGTTCGAGTAAATGAGGTCAAATGGGGCTGAAGGAGAAAAGGAGAGCACCTGCAGACGGAAGCATCCCCCCGGACATCATTTCATCATCCCCCACTCAAAAACACATTACAGCCCCCAGCTTCCAGAGCCCGCGGCTGACGGGCTCATGACACGGGGCCTTCAGGCTGCTTATTAAGTGCCCATCGTTTGACATGTTCCATCTGCACATTTAGTGGTCCTGGTTTGGATTAGATCATCGCAGATGCAGCCAGGGGATATAATCATGCTGAGTTGCAACCAAAGGCTGAAAAAAACCCCTTTTTTCAAATAGAGGGCATTCCACTGGCATTACATAAGCAGGTGTGAGGGGAAGCAAGTCATCCAGACGTAGAGACGCAATTGTTGCGTGCCGGATGAAAGACATTCCTGCATAGTTTGGCGATGTCTGGCACTGCATCAGCACCTCCGTAAATGATTTGCCATTTTAACCACGTCCTCGCTCGTCTCTTTGTTTGTCTGCTTCTCGGTGATTACTCACTGGCCTCCAGGTCTCGAGATTCACACGAATCAGTCTACCACCCCCACCCCAGCCCCCTCACGCACGCATCCCCGTGTCGTCCTCTTTGTCTGCCTTCAGAGGGAAGAGGTGACTGAAGAAATGACGACAGGCTCCAAAGGTTCAAGAGCAGCCCGTAACCCTACACCTCTTCCGCCAAAAACAATAGACCACACCTCCACCCTCCGCTCCCGCTGTCTCTCTCTCTTACTCAACCACTCTCGTGACCATATAAGGCAAAAAAAGACAGGGGAAGCCAGCGGCGGCTGCTGCTGAACAAACGGGACTGAGAGGCAGAGCTGCAGAATTCTTCTGGTGACTCTATCCCAATTTGCCTGCCTTTCTCAGAGCCCCAAGCTCTTCATGTTTGAAGTGTGTTTGTTTGAAATTAAACTGTCTGTCACCGGGCCAAAATACTTTTGCTATGTGTATGTGTGTGTGTTTGTAACAGATGAAGGATGGTGTTGAAATTTGTTTGTGTGTGTTTTTTTCTGTCTGTGTGTAACAGAGAGGAAGCGAGAGGGCAACTCTGTAACAACACCCAGATCTGGCACGGGCTGAGAGCATTCTGTTTATAGTAAATAGCTGTATTTGTATTTGAAACACATGCTGCCCTCCACCTTGTTAGGTCTGCACTCTGTTCCAGACGGATACCAACCCAGGACCGACACAGCAGTAGCTGCTGTTTGTCCTCCTCCATCTTTTTCCAAAGCACCAAACACATGGCTGATCTACTAACTTAACGTGCATTAGTGACGTTGCCAAATCATCAGAGAAGAGAATGAGCAGAGACAACTTAAGAAAAGAGGGGAAGCTGTCCGAATTTTTCCTTTACTCCACATTCCTTGTGAGTCAACATGTGTCTTATCATTCCTTCCTGTGTACTGATTACTACGGAAAAGGAGGAGGATGGAGGCGCTGGAAGCAGCACCAGACTGAAGAGCAGAGGGCAGAATAAACAGACAGAGTTGTTCTTAATCATTTTTTGTGGTTCTGGTCTTTTAGGTACACACAAACAAACACTTTATCGTGTCAAGAGACGGCGTGAACTGAAGCAGGTGGCGTAAACAGCGGGGCAGGGCAGGGCGGGTCGGAAGGTCATACGTGGCTGGGGAAAGGTGTTCACCAAAATACAAGCCGGGTTTTTACCCCTGTGACTACATGTGTTGAATTTCCTTTGTATGTCAGGTGAGAGGTTACAGAAGATCTGGGTCAGACAGCAGCATAAAAAACTCATTCGCCACGGTATAGTTTTCTACATTTTTCCTGTGTTCATGGATGAGGGCACAGACATATTTATACATACATTCTCCCCAAGACAGTGGAGCGTGAATGGCCACACACATGAATTCACACAAGTAATTCCACAGCCAGAGTGGTCAGTGAGTTAACATGCCAGCCTTTTAACATGCTGTCAGTGAATGGGTCCCTTTCTTTCTGACTGGATGATATAATGGCTTTGCACACCCTGAATTACAGACACACCCTGCTGCTATTACAACCAACTGAAGGAAAGAGGAAGAGAGAGAGAGAGAGAGAAAGAGAGAGAGACTAGGTCACAGTGAAAAGGAGAGCAGGAGGTGGAGCGAGAGGGAGGGAGATAGTGAGGTCAGAAGTGTCCATATTTGGTCATTTAAGCCTGTGTTATATTCCTACATTTCTCTCTATGCCCACTTCTGTTTGTTTTGTGTCTTGTGCCATTACTTATGTAACTGCCTTTTACTTTCTGGACACAATGTTCTTTTTAGATGTGAAGTTTTTGTAATGTCAAATTTTGCTTTGTATTCAAATTTGTTTATTTATTTTTTGCATATATGCAGTATGTCTCTCTCTCTCTCTCTCTCTCTCTCTCTCTCTCTCTCTCTCACGCCTCCTCATTCTCCTCTGCTTGGCCCTCTTTCCTCTCTCGGCATCTGGTCCTGCTCAAGTAACGGGTGACAGGGTGACCTTTGACCTCTTGGCTGAAATTTCAGATATTTCCCATCCATCCCAGACAGAGAGAGTGTGTGAGATTTATTGATCTTTCCAGGCAGCTGCGTTGAATGTCCGGGGTTTTGCTCTACATACGTGTGATGCCCAGCAGCCAAACGTATAGGAAAACACACAGACGCATTCCTTTCATATTGACACATAGTGGACATAAATCACACATTCTCCAGAAAAATGTGATTTCCCCATGTTTGTGAGTGAATATTTGCAACAGGTCTTGTTAAAAGTCATCCCTTGACCGCAGATTAGTATCATCTGTTTCATATTCCTGCCTCTTATCTGGCATCCACTCCTAAGTGGAAAAACGGAAGATAAAACAGAAAAGGGGTCAAGATTTTGCTCGTCTGACTACAATTACCTTTACACTTCCTTCCTCTCAACCATTTTATTTTCACACACACACACTCCCACCCACAGTTTTATCAGAGGACCTCGAGCATCTGTTTAACACCACCATCCATCATGTTTCTTATGTGCTCATTTAACCCAAGTTTAAACTAGGTGTTATTTAATACTGTTGAATATACAAAATGAAACATTTCTCTAACAAAGTTGGACTGTCGAGGGTTGGGTTGGTTTAGTTTTTTTTGCCCTGTCAATGGTAGAACCTACATGTTGCAAGCACTTATCCATTATGTTTTGCCATGACGACTACTTATGTGTTGCTTTTAGATAACGATATCAACTGTGTGTTACTTTCACAATTTCAGCTTTTAACTATTGCTACCATTTTTTGCCGCTCCCTTTCAACTGTTTATGTGTTACTTTTTGCTGTTTTAGCTTTTCTGCTCACTTGCTAACTAGTTAAACACATTCCCCTTTGCAACCTGTGGTGTTCATGTGTTGCAGCTGACCAGGTTATTTAAATTTCAATCAAACAAGGCACCTCCCCCTCCCAAAATTAAAAAAAAAAAAAAATAGTTGAGTTAAATCACAATCAGTCTCCTGGTATCTGCAGGAGTAGCCTGCCCCGTGAGGTATAAGTTCCCCTGGTTGGGAATCGCTGTTCTAAATGATCTTTCTGTCTCAGTTCTTTGTGATCAAAGCTGCCATTTTTTTATTTCCAGTTTCAGAATGTGGATGTGAAAAATATTTATTTTCCATTGCTAATGTTTCCCTGCTGGTTGTGGCATGTGCGTTGGCCCCATGCCTTCAGTTCCACTCAACAAACTGGTCTCAGATCACCCAGTCTGAATCCCAGAGGAGTATTTGAAGTAAACAGGTTCACACTGTACTATTCCATTCCTCTGCATAGATGTTGGCAGTGGCACTGCAGGGCTTTTGTCTCCGCAGCCATCATTTCACTCACCCCTTTTCGTTCAGTTGTCTTGCACCATCCCACCTCCCCTTCCTCTTTCCTACCAATGCCACGCTGCTCTCTCCTCATTTTCTACTTTCAATTTAACAACTCTTTTAACAGATATCTGTTGCTTTGCATTTTATTTAAACTACCATAATGTGTGGTCTCTCCATATAATACTTGGAGAAGTAAAATTAAATGTCAGAGTTGATTTGCAGGCTGAACAAGTGTTTTTCTCTCTCCCACATCAATCAGATCATCACCTGCAGCAGTTCCCAGGTAGCATCAACCTGTCTGGTCATGAACCTGGTCTTACATGACTCAATGGTGGGAACCTGTGAGATTCAATCAAATAAATCTGCTGTACTTCATGTCTCACCTTGTTAGTTTGATCTAATTTTATATCTGAGATATTTTTACAATTTAAATTATGAAATTTCAATTCCAAAAACAACCACAATCTTTCCCCTTAAGTTGTGGAATGGTTGTGCAGTATAGAAAAATCTGTGATGATCAAATCAGAACACACACTTATTAGATAGATATATGAAATATTTCAAATCACTTGGTTTGAAACAGGGGCCAAAAGGGTGAAGCTATTTATTTTTGACAGCGACATGAATGCGGATGTTCTACATTGTTCCAGAGTTCAAGGTCCAGGCCAATGTCCACCCTGCCAAAGTGTCCTACTCCTTATCAGTCCCATTGGTCCTGCTCTGCTGATGACCTCTGACCTCTTTGTGGAGAGGAGAAGACAACATACAAAAATAACTAAAGTGCTATACTGTTAATACTTCTGTGAATAGTTAATCATTATACCATTTTTTGTCAAAGATTTCTACCCCTTTGTCTGTGGAGTGAAAGTATCTGATGTATCACCAGCACTTCAGCATTTTTTAGAGCAGTATGGAGGAGCCCAGACTGACCTGTATGGGTTGGAAACAGGAAACAGTATTAAACAGTTGGAGTCATCACTCACGGCTACTTGTTTTCAAAGTAGACAGTGGTCAGACAAGACCCTGTTGACACATGAGGGGAGACCTTGGATGATGCAAGTCCATCCTGAATGTGACTGCTACTTATATGGTCATAGAAATCCTTAGTATGCACATACCTCTCTCATTAAACACCACTTTATCTCTATCCCCTCTCCCTCTTAACCCTTTCAAGTTCAGCTTTTTTTTCTCTGCTCTTTTTTTTCTCCCCCGCCCAGCGGCTGTCACTCCTCGCGTTAACGCCCGCCTTTAAGCTAACGTGATTGGCCAGAAGCGTGCGGATTAAAAAAGCGCGGCAGGCATTGGCCAGAGGGGCGGATACATGAGGGGCTGGGCCCCGCCTCGTCCTGGACCGCACCCCGGCGCCGACTGTCTACGTACTGAGTGAAATTACGCGACCCAGTGAGCAGCCAGTGTAAGAGGGAGGGCATAAGGAAGAGGGCGAGAGAAAAAAAAAGATAGAAAGAGTGAGTGGAGTAGAGTGAGAAAGAGAGAGAGGGAGGAAGCAAGCAAGCGCTGTAGTTTAGCCTGAACTCTCTGCGAAAGCTGCTGTCGACAGGAAAAGAAGTTTGACTCACGGCGACGCTGACTGAGCCCCTCGGTTGTTGTTAGCCACCCCTCTGAAAGGCGTCCTGCACCCTAAAAGCAGGTAATAATCTCCGTTTGAGCACTTTTTTTGTTGTTGTGCCATGCTCTCTCTTATGTACTCTTTCATTCAGTCTGCCCGTCACTCGTGCAAGTGCAGCGAACCAGGAAGCACGGTTGCTAGTTCAACTTCAGCAGCCGCGCTGGGTGGAGCGGGACCCCCAGTCAGTTTTAACCCCGTTTTTTTTCGTTTTAACATGAAACACACATTGTTTTCTGAACTTTTATCAACGCACGGAGCCCTGTAACGATATGCGGGAATGAGGGGCGTCACAAAAAAAAAAACAGTGGCAGCATTGTAGCAGCTGGGCGAGAAGCTAAAAGCCGCTGACTGTCGAGGCAGGAAGTGATTCGCTTGAATGAGTTGCAGGAAAAGAAAAAAAAAAACCGGGCCGGTGAGGAGTCTGAGCTGAAGGCTTTCTGGTCCGCACGGACATCGGCTCGGTCGGGGAGGGGGGCACCGGGCCAAGTGTATCATTACTGGTGGTTGAACTTTTAACGGATTGTGGCGGTCAGAGACGAGACGACGTGTGTGGCCGGTGGCTGGCGGCATGACGTCACCAGTTCACCGGTGGACCGGGGGGGGGCTGCTCATCCACAACGGAACCATGCCGCCTCTCTCTGGCATCCCGGGGCCTTCGAGTGCTTCTTAACGGGCCCCCAGCCAGAATAAGGAATATGCGTGTGGTTCAGTTCAGGAGAGGTTACCAGCCTCTCTGCACTGTAACAGTCTGCATCATGTCGTTATGTATCTTTCATCAAACCATGGCCTTTCCTGAGACACGCTATCTCTTCTGAGGAGCTGGTCCTGCCACGAACGACAGAGTACAACACACTTACACACAGCACAGTCGATGAGAGGGATAGATAAGTCAGTGTGTTTTGGATGCGGCGTATAGAGGTTGGAAACAAATGCAAGTTTGGCTCTTCATATTTTAACCCTGAGCCCCGGGTGCATAATGTGACAATGCGCTTTTAACAGTCGCAGACTAGGCTCTCAGGACTCCTGAAGATTATCCATATAGAGGATCCGGCTCTGATAACTGTTTGAAACAGGAGCGTAAGCATTGGTTGTCATATCATTTAGCCAGATTTTACCCAGAATACAAAGGAACGCCAGTGGAAAATGATCAGGTTCGTCTTCTAATTACAGTGCGGTCCACTGTGATGAACATTAGCTCGGCACCATGAGTTTTTTCCGTGGCTTAAGAGATTTTATGGGGTATCTCAATGCCCAGCCAAGTTAAGTGCATTTAATTTATTCCTGAGAGCTTCATCAGCTTTACAAAAAAAAACAAAACATAAGGACACACTAAGGTTTTCAAGCAAAGGTGGAAAAGCAAACCGCTTCAGTCAGTGTCCAGGTAGAAAACTGTCTGCGGTCGGTACGCAAACGATCACATTCATTACGCCTAACGCAGATGCACATTTCACAGCTACACACTTGATGTAGTCATTCCTGTAAAGTCAACTGTCACCTTTTTTTCCGTCCCCAGTAAACTTTGTGTGCTCTTTTAGATCACACATCATTGTGTTTGCACTCAAGGAAGCAAACAGGCTCTGGTATGCATGCACACCCCTCTGAGTATGGCGAACTGTGAAGCTCAATATTTGCAAAAAAAAAGAACTTAACCTCGAGTCAAACTGGGCATTGTAGTACTCACATCTCTGGCTTTTCTCCACCCAAACCTGCTTCTCATTGTGTTAAAGGTGTTAAAGGTCTCTCAGAAAGTGAGAGCAGCACTTTTTTTGTGTGTTTGTGCTCGTAGTAATCAGAACCATACACTTGTATTTAGCTGATTTTCTTTTGTGCCAAGAAGTCATTAAAACTGCAGTGTGAGCAAACCACATAACTAATAACCTTTTGATTCTTGGGCATAGAAATGGTTGTGCAAATGACAGTTTAGGCTGCAATGCCCTTAACAGTAGCTGATGTGTGTGTGTGTGTGTGTGTGTCTCAGATGATCCGCCTACACCCCCCTCGTCGTTGTCTCTCACTGCGTTTCCTCACAGAGGCACATCTGTAAATATCTATCCTTATCGGGACACATGGTGTGGCATGTGTCATGCCGTATCCTGTTGTTGCTTTTGAGTCATTTGGCTGAATTAGGTCCTGGCAGCGCGTTGTGCAACACCTTCTCTCGGAAGCCAGTTGTCTTCGATTGCCAGTTTCGGTGCAGTTACGGAGCCTCCCGCGGCGATCATTACATTCCACCGTCCGTGTGTCAGCAATGTCCAGAAACTCAAAGCCCCCCCGAGGAGAGTTATGTACTGTAGGCTAGACAAAATGAAATGCAGACATTTTAAGATGTGAGCAGGGAGCTCGCGTGTGAGGCCGTCCGGCCTCTGCAAAATGAGAGAACATGCCTGTGGATGTTTAGGTTTCGTCGAGCGGACAGTTGTCCCCGGCTGTGGCAGATTACTTGCAGGCCTCCCGCTCGAACGTGAGCGCAGCGCGGGGAGGTCAGTGCGACACAGTTTGGCACGCTGCAACCCACAGCTGTGCTCTGTTGTGAAATCTCAAGGTTCCTTGAACAAACGCGAGGTGTTTCTAATCTTTAATCTGTCGTGCGTGTGACCCTTTGACTGGGTTAAGGCGCTCAGTTACCCCTTTACCTCAGATAAGAAAGACACTCTCTAACGTAGCCTGAGGAGGATTTTTTTTACAGTAATACTTGGTTGCTAATGATTGTGGACTATTGAGAGGGCAGTAAAGTCAAGTATCATGCACATCCTAGTTTCCTACATAGTCAGCTGAGGTTCATTCATGCAGGCAAAACATTCCAGTCGGAGCAGAGACTTAAGATTGTCCATTAAGCGGCGGCAGAGCGGATCGTGCTGCTTCTCAGTATGTAGCTGCAGTGTTGCTGACTGGGCGACGCTTGTGTCCGTCACTCATACGCTGCTCACGTCGGCCCTTTTCCTTATTCGGCTCTTTCAAACACTTACTCTTACGCGACTAGCTCGTCTGTTTCTGTTCTGCCCCCGCCTGCTTCTCCTGGACGACGTGAACGGCATCATGTCTGTGCTCAGGATGAACGTTGGTTTCCTATTTCCTTTCACTTCTCTATACTTCGTATGTTTCCTCGTCATCTTGGTCGCCTCATCGGACCTGTCTTCGTTCTCCTAACCCCCCCCCCCCCACTCTGCTTCTTTTGTCTGCTGCTTGTGTTCTTTGCCACCACCCCATCCTTTCCTCCATGCCCCCCCCCCCACACACACACACACAGCAGCACGCACCTGTAAGATTTCAGTAGGAACAAACAATAGAAGGAAATGGCTGCGCTCTGACTCGGGCTGCACACAAAAAGGACTTGTTCAAACTTCTGATCCCTAAGGATGGACCATGCCTTGTTTGATGATTGCCTGTGGCTCCGTAGATCAAATTACTTCCTGTTTTCTGGCATAAATTATGAGGTAATGCTTGATCAGAGGTTATTGACTTGCAGTGCAGCATTCTGTGTCTCTTCTTCTTGATACAACTTCCTGTTGGGTTAAGTTTAGGTGAAAGTCAGCACATTTTTGGAAGGTCATGATATTTTAGAAACGTTCTCAGGTCTGCTGTTGTGATGATGTTTGCCTTTAAACCAGAACAGATCTAATCAGTGGGGACTGTGACACAGTTGTTACTGTACCTGACCAAGAGTAGACTTTGTCCACGGCTGGGTGTGTGTGTGTGTGTGTGTGTGTGTGTGTGTGTGTGTGTGTGTGCTGCGCACCTGTCGTTTGAGTGGTTAATGCGTTGCACAACACATTCGCCGCCGGCGCATTTTTAACTCTCTGCTCTTTGAAACGTGCTGTGTAGCGGCTCTGTCTCCTCGGTCCCGTTGGACGCGTTTTTCCCCAGCACCGGTCCAAACTGTACTGAGGTCTGCGAACACACCGTTTGAGGAGAGGATTGACAAAACGAGAGAGCTTTGTGGTCTGATTAACTCAGAGCCCCAGGTATAGATAACAAGTGAGATAACGATCCACAACAGTAATGTTTGGTGTTGGTGGGTGGGGGTGGGGTCAGGTGATACAACAGAGAAGCAGACACAGGGTAGGGGCAGCAGGTTTTCTTCAATGGTCCTGTCAGAAGTGAGACTCGGCCATGCCAGCTCAGCATTCCTCTGAGGAAAAATTCCTGCTGACATGTGCGTCTTGACTCCGCTCTGCATTCTTTCACTGTCTGTTTAAGGCTTACGTAACCACCTATCTATTTTATCTAATGGTCAATATTATCGGCGGGTTTCGGCAAAAGGGCGATCGCGCTGCGCGCCATCTGCCCTGTACTCACACACCACTCAACTGTGCGTTCAGTGGGTGTAATCAGATAGAAGATAGACGTGGAATTTGCTCTGTGCCCCCGATGACGTGATCATCGGACCAACACCCTATTTGCAGTTATCTACTGCATCATCCATGTGATTTACCTCAGGCTTCCAAAAGTTCTACCTCCTGACAAACCGACATCATACACAGCATTAAAGCGTTGCAGAGGACCGTCACGTTGTAAGTATATTGCAAATTAGCCAGTGGAGAAGTATCGTGGTTAAGGTGAAAGAATAAATAGGTGAAACGATAAAGTGCAGCTTGTTTTCCGCTCAGAGCGGTAGTGCTCATTGACAGTTCAGTCTATCATATCCACTTTTATATAATGGTGTTAAATAACAAATCCATTCTCACAGTTGACCAGCGGTGTCGGCGTGGGGCTACTTGAGTTCATCAGACCAGTAGGGTCGGGAGCCGCTGGTGGAGGCGATGCAGGCTGAGGGTTTTTTCGCCGAGACCCAGCCGGGGCCTCTCTGGTTGTAAATGGTAGAGGGCACTGGCCGGCTTGCAGTTCAAAGTGAAATAGGATCCTGGCTGCTGCAGGAATGTGAAAAGTAATGTGGAAAGTGATGTAGATCTGTCATGCAGCGCGGTTATTTTCCAGCAAGGGCTTAATTTACTTCTCACTCCTCGGAGCCGCTCTGCGTGCGCTCGAGAAAACACCACCTTCCCTCCGCCTCCAAAGACTCGCGCACAACAAGTTCCACAAATGGCAAAATAGTTTTCCCAGCTTGTCATTTCCTCTTTCCTCCCTTCTCTACTCCTTGCCCCACCCTTCCCACTTTCAGAGAAAGAGGGTAAAGGGGGGGAAGTCGACGTGTTGAGCCAATAATGAGTAGTGACCGAGTCGGTACCTTTTTCCAGTCTCACACCGGCACTTGGTAGATCATCGCACAGGAGGGAAGATGAAGTGGTGAAGTGGGGATGGGGGATTGGCTGCCGCCCTAGAAATGGAGACGGGAGTATTTGTTAGAAGGGGAAATATACGCAGATTAGGGCGACAACAGTGTAAATCTTCATCCGCAGCATGAGGAGGACAGCTGAGGACGAGCAGATCTGGCTCGGCTGGAGCTCGCTGGGATGTTGGGATGAGTCCTATTGACTTAGCTGTTGTTCTATTAATATTCCTGTGAATGGGGCAGTCGACACGGCGCAGCTGGTTTATGGGTTCCCTTTAGCTGGAGTGGGAGGGTTTGACTGTACATGGTAATGCTGCGGTGGAGGCTGTCACGACTCCTGGCTTTCGCGCAGTAACTCGGGGAGAGCAGGCGAGGTGGAAAGGAATGAGGAGGGAGAACGACTGATGGACGGACGGCCTCAGTTTTTTAGAAAGACTTGAGGCTGACCTGCTTTGTGAGGGGAACGCTCTCTTGCAAAGTCCTGGCAACGGCGTTGCTTCCTCTGTTTGTAACCACACGCTTCTAAAACCGGCCTCTGTTCTCTTCCTAGTCTTATTTGTTTTATGGTTCCTCTTCCTCTTTCAAGCTGCTGCTGCTGCTTTGACAGGATACCACTTACTTTCTTGTCATCTGGGCATTTTAGGATATAATCCTTTAATGGTATTTCAGCCAGGGTCCATAAAATCCAGGGATTTTCACCAAGGGTTGGTTTCAAGATGACTGCGTGTCCCTGGTTTCAATTAATGAGTGATCCTTGTTGTGAATAACCTGAGCAGCTAATCTCATCGTAAACGCGCCTCAGCAGAATAGACGAGCGGTGTAACAAGGAATCAAGGCAACTTGATTCTTACAGGATTAGAGAGGACTTGGCTGCAAGAACCCGAGTGTCATGAGTGCTAATGCACACCGAATTAATCCCAGAGTGGAGTCAACATGCCCGTCTCACCGTAGCTGTCAGTCACGTCAGGGGAAGGCCTCGCTCTGGAAACGTCCGGTGGGAGCCCTCCATCCCTCCTCTCCTCTCCACTTCCAGCATAGACGAGCGCTCGTCAGACGAGAATAGCTGCGGGACTCATTTTTAGTCCTCGCGCCGCTCTCTGGAGGGGGAGATACGAGCGTGTCACTGAGTTATCTGTGTCAAGCATGTGTGTCGGGACTGTGGCGCACATCAGAAGGCTTCGCTCGCTCCAAATAACGTCCAGCATCTCTTCTTGTTTGTCGATTAAAGCCGTTTCCCAAACATTGATGCCAAACGAGCCCTGGTTTCTGCTTCTTCTTGTTGGTTTGTCTTTGTGGTGTGTGATCGTAAACTGAAGACCTTTTGGGTTTTGGACAGTTGTGGGACTGGCTTTTGGCATTTTTACACTGATTTATAGGCTTCAGGTTCCAATAAATTAATTGATTAGGATCCACAGAAAATGAACCGACAGCTACCCTATTATAGAGCCCTAATTTATTAATCACAAAAAATCATTTGCAGGAGTGAAAACAAATGTTTGCAAGTGTGCAAGTCCAAATTTGTCAGCAGCACACATGAATATAAAATCAGACTGTTTGTTTCTGTATTGCAACGTGTAAGGTGTATAATCTGTGAATAGTAATGACCTGTATAGTAATGCACGCTCGTTTTAGAGCAGCAGTAGTCGGTGTCCTTGAAACACGGCAGAGCTTTGGGTGTGTTCGGCCCGTTCTACTTCGCTTCGTGTTTTTGCCAAACAACAAAGCTACAGGGATTATAATTAGTCGTGGCTCATGTTCAGCCCTGCACGGGGCCAACTGATCCAAACGTACTGGAGCGAGTAATGGTCAAGTGAATTTTAAGGGAGCACAGGAATATGCTCAGACGCATTGCGCCGGCGCCCGGGTCCGCTCGATCGGTGCAGCTGTGGGTGTGTGCCACCGGTGTGAGGTGATGCTGATCTCCTCTGAGCGATGAAACACCTAAAGACACACATGACCTGCTGGTGTGATGGGAATAAGGGAAGACGTGGGGGGGGGGGGGCAGGAAGGAAAGCCAGAGAATCGGTCTGAGAAAGATGTAAGGGAGGAGGCATAGAGGATAGAAGACAGAAATGTGTGGAATGCCTGTGCTTGCTGTCTCTCCCTGATAAAGGGTGAGTATGGGAGGAATGCGACCCTGAAAAGACTGGATAAACAGAAGGGCAGGGGGAGGGTTTTTTTGGGGGGGGTGTTAGGAGTCTGGAGAGGCAGTGGAGGGTGGCGTGGAGCCAGCTGAGGAGGCAGAGCGGGTCTAATTCGCCCCACGTTCTGCTGCAGGATGGGGTCGGTACACTGGAGTTGGGGGGTTAGGAGGCGGGGGTGGGGGTGGGGCAGCTGACAGGGTTGATGGAGGATGGAGGGACGAGGGTGGGGTCATGAGAAGAACAGCTCTCCCTCCCTCCCTCCCTTCTTTCTCACAGATCAGGGTTAATGCGCTGGAACGGCCGGGGCGGACGCAGGCCTGTTAAATACAGCAACTTTTACTCAAGTACCCCTCAAGGGCCTGTCACCTCTCCTCTAGTACCGTTTAAAGATGCGTCAGAGTTATCCTCAGTCCAGTTCATGGAAATGTGATGTGTTGTTTTGAATAGTTGTTAGAAGTGGCCATTAGTCAAATAATGCAAACTTGGAAAATACAAATTATTTAGAGCCGATTTGGGGATTTTGGAGAGACGTGTGTGACCTATGTGGTCGCTCCATCTCCACACCAGGGAAATACAAAGTTTGTGGGAGTGGAGTTTATCTGCATTATTACATCCAAGCAGTGTTTTCTAATGCTGAGCATGAGAATCTGGCTCCAGAATCTCCCACCGGGCCACGCTGCAATGCCAAATGACTCTCATGGACGTATGAAACACTTGGGCTAATGTGATCTCAGACAGGATGATAAGTGGACGAGCTGAACCCGACCTCTGCAGTGATTTTTTTTTTTCTTCTTCTTCTTCTTCTTCCTGAAACGTTTGCATATGAGCTGCACAGCATATGCAAACAAGAGTCTGTACGTGGCTGCCTCTGGGAACGCGGAGAAAGGGAAGGGGGGAAAACGTCGTCATGGTCCCGCTGTGTTGGAATGATAATTGTGACGGTGAAGTCCGTGGGCACCAGCGTCAGCGAAAGCGCGCCACGTTCAGCTAATTGGTCTGGTCTGGCTCTCGCTGAAGTTGGGTGGTTTGGTTCAAGCACACGCTTGTCTTTCTCCCTGGTACTGGTTTAACCCGTCCAGTCACTTTCTATATGGGCTAAACCGCAGCACTCCCTGTCAACGGCAGGTTATTTATGAGCCATTGGAGGATTATTAAAGCAAAAACAACCCACGCAGCGGTTGTTGAATCTGCCTGGACAAGATATTGTTGTTTAGGGTTTTTTTTGTGATAGGCTTCGATGTGAAACTTCAGCACCAAGTGTTAAATGTGTTTGGAGCTACAAACTTCACTGGGCGTTTTTGTCTAGTTTGACAATTCCCCTCTGACTTCCATCTGCCCGACGCCACATTACGAAACAAACTGTTTGAAGACAGACGTCCGAGTGAAATAATCACTGGGGTGTTTTACATAAATTGTGTATTTAAAGTGCCGGATGCTGCATTTTGACCGATAGAACGTTTCCACCCACAGAAACCTTTTTGGGACGTGGGGATCTTTGGTGCAGCCGTAACCAGTTTTTGCTCCTGCCTCCAAAAAGTCGCCATCCAAACATAGTCGTTATGAAAAACCCAGGAATATTTGAGTTGGACCGGAGCACTGAATGTTGCTGATGGCTCAGACGCACTCCTCTGCTGCTGCTCGTTAATTTTAGTTCGTATTAATATGACAACTGGTGATGAGAATTTATTCTTTTGCCATTTAAAGAAACTCCTCACCTGATCTCACGACTAGGCTAAAAAAGAGTCGCAAAGAAGAGGGAGACAGGCTGTTTCCAGATTTTCATTACTTGATTTAGTTCCTGGGATTATTTGGGTGATGAGGGCCATGATTTCCTGCAGAGGTTTCAGCTATCTCATCCAGATCACTTACAGTCAACCCCAGCCACACCCAACACCACGTCCACCGACAGCCTGCTCCCTCACAGGCTTCCCACCAGCGAATGGACAGCACTCTGTGATCCTGGGCAAATGTTTCTGCTGTGACCCGAATGGTCCAGCAGCTGGAGATTTGATTAAGTTTTCACAGCAGTTAGCCAGGGAGCAACACGGGGCCATGTTTGACAGGGTTGTGGTTTATTTTGTTGTTTTGTTTTGTTTTTTTGACCCGATTTCACATCATCAGACATTTCCTGTTGCTGTCCTTTGCTATCTCTCTATCTTCACATGCCATCTCTGTGGAATGCAAAGTCTCCACCTGCCCTTTTTATTCTGCCGGACGTTACTGGAGTCTCACTGCACTACACAAATATAATTGATGTCGGTGTGATGATGTATAACAAACATGCACTGATCACTAGCACGCTTTCCTCCGCTCTCTCTCTCTCTAAAACAGCCACCATGTCAGACGCAGACAAGTTCCTGTATGTGGACCGCAACCTGGTCAACAACCCGCTGGCACAGGCCGACTGGGCCACCAAGAAGCTGGTATGGGTGCCCTCGGAGCGCCTGGGCTTCGAAGCCGGCTCTGTGAAGGAGGAGCGCGGCGACGAGTGCATGGTGGAGCTGGCAGACTCTGGTAAGAAGGTGCGGGTGAACAAGGACGACATCCAGAAGATGAACCCGCCCAAGTTCAGCAAGGTGGAGGACATGGCGGAGCTCACCTGCCTGAACGAGGCGTCTGTGCTGCACAACCTGAAGGAGAGATACTACTCTGGTCTCATATATGTGAGTATGGACATGGTCATTTGAAGTCTCTGTTCGCTACTGAAATGTTAAATGTGTGGGACATGTTTTGTCGTCGAGACAAGAAGTTTCTCCCGGCACAGCCGCCCAAGCAAGCGTCTACCCATATCCTGCTTGCAAGGCATTATGAGGGACATCTGTAAGATGTTGCTTCCATAAGTAGATTCTCAAATCTGTGGGAAACCGTGAGTCCATAATTATGAATATTCCCCTCGTGGCGAAAGATCCCTCGTAAATCCTGCACCCCCAAACTTCCCCGCCGGCTTATGAAAAACAATCTGCTATGGAGCGTTTCCAAACCAATTCATCTCCCTGTCCAACCTCCTAATTATCTCATTAAGCCCCATTGTTTGAGACAATCCACTGTGTGTACATTGTCACTGGGAAAAAAAGCGTGCAATCTGTGAACGTACTCATGGTATGCAAGCATTCCTTTCCTTCACCCTCTTCCTCTCTCTCTCTCTGTGTTTTTTAGTTATCTTGTAAACAGGAAGTTCAGGGCAACAATTCAGTCCGGAGTTTGAAGGATGAGGGAATGAGGGAGGGGCCAGCACAGATGGACATGGAGTGTAGAATGTGTTGTAACTGCCCCCCCACCCCCAATAATTAATGTTATTTACTCCGCATGCCCTGGGCTGGGAGTGATTTGGGCTCTTTGACGCTGTGGTGTGACCCGGTCATATCAACAACCCCCCCAACACACACACACACACACACACACACACACACACACACACACACACACACACACACTCCCTCCCTCCCTCCAGAGATCCAGGCTACAGTTGGTTTGAGAGTCTCCAGGCTCCGCTGTAGTTTTCAGGCCGTTACCCAGGGGAGAGCGGGCCGTACAATAGAGGGAGAGATGCCTGGTACAGAGATGTTGGGAGGGCAGGGCAGGAATGCAGCACAAAGAGGGGGGAAAAAATCAAAAATTATGGTAGGAGGAGAAATGAGTCCAGTGTGGTGGAGTATATAGAAAGGAATGGAGGAGGGTTTTTTAACTTGGCCTGGAGGCAGAAAAGATAACCTCACTGAGCAGATCTGAGATATGACTTAGCTAACAAGGCAAGTAGCTGGAGTTTAGCTGTTGTGCAAAGCCAAGGTCACTCGTCAGTTGCAGCAGGGTGGGGCTGAGATTATATAATGTGGGCGGGTGACAAATCAATGTTCATGAGAAACCTTCAGCTCGGTGTTGATAGAGGAGAGGAAACCCTTATTATTGAATCGAGCGCAACTTCTCCTTTTTGTGGAGAAGCCAGTTTTTGAGAAGCACTTCACATGTCGGCGTATGAAATGCTCCACCATGATCTCCATCTGCACGCTCAGCCGAGTCCGGTCTCTGTGGTTTGCCCCTCAAAACATTTAGACTACCCCCATGTAACACAGATGCCCTCCTCTTCCACATTTAAGTGCGGCGTTTTTAAAAAAAAGTGCCGCCTCTCTGTCCTGCAGACATACTCCGGTCTCTTCTGTGTTGTCATAAACCCCTACAAGAACCTGCCCATCTACTCAGAGGAGATTGTTGACATGTACAAGGGCAAGAAGAGGCACGAAATGCCACCTCACATCTACGCCATCACCGACACATCTTATAGAAGCATGATGCAGGGTAAGTCACTGTCGGCTGTTACCATGAGTACTGCATGGGAGGTTAAGGAAGTAATGATGTGGAATCTGCAGGCCGCTGGCTTTTTTTTTTTTTTTCTTTGCTTTATTCCAAACTTTTTCCCGGAGTTATTTTAGCATCCTGAATCTTGTAATCTGCGTTCCTTTTAGAGATGGCATTATCAGTGAAGCTGCTGATTCCTGAGCGGCGCCATGCTGAGATATAAAGTGCCAGGCTCCTAAGACAGAATACAAACCCTGGCAGCTTATTTGCATCAGTGCCCTCTCTCACAAATCGAATGCAGTGCGTGAGAGTTGTCTGTGTTGAGCTCGGGCCTTAAAATGGAGTTAAGTCTCGCTCCTCGCAGAATATTTCCTGATTCACTCGCCCCACTGGCCTCAAAATACCAGACGCTCCCAACTCGAGCTGAGTTATCTGTTTAAAAAATGAAGCCGTGCATCTCCCGTGCAGCTCATTGCAGCTAATTTTGTTCTTGAGCCTGATTCAGCTCGCTTTTCATTTTGAAGGCTGTACTTTTAATAGGAAAATATCCTGTTTAAGGGCTCTCTTATTGCTTTGCTAATGGAGATTTCCTGTCTTTGGCATTTGCGTGCTTTTTTTGAGCCCTTAACCCTTGCCACGGTGCATAATTCTGCAGTGTGCTGTGACTTAAACAGCAGCTACAACAAAATGTTAACATTACAAGCACCTAATTGGCATTTCCCGCAGGGCCCGTCGTCCCTCTGTCATCTGTCGCACACAACAACTTCATTAAACTATCTCGCTCGGCCCATCTGCGGTCCCCATGCTCGGCCCCAAAGTGTTCAGACCACATTAGAGGAGCTGATGGGTGATTAACCAGCTGGTTTGAAACCCGGCAGCACCTCTTTTCAGTCACAAGAAGCCGGATATTAATTTCCTGTCTGAGGCCAATGTACATCCTGCTGTACAGACAAAGACTGTATGCGCTGTGGTGATAACGTACGCTCACATTGTTGCTCTGCAGAGGCTGCATAATCAACTTTTGCACATTTGTTTTTTGCAGATCGTGAGGACCAGTCCATCCTTTGCACGTGAGTTTTCAGATTCGTACCGACCATCGTTTTTAGACTCGACTTGTGCACACCGTCCTTCTCTCAATCCTTTGTCGGTTTGTCTCGCGCAGAGGAGAGTCTGGTGCTGGAAAGACAGAGAACACCAAGAAGGTCATCCAGTATCTGGCTCACGTAGCCTCCTCTCACAAGACCAAGAAAGACCAGGTGAGTCCTGCCTCCCGTCTGCACAGCTCATCCTTCAGCCCTTCCTCCTGTTTCTCTTTCACATCCTCCGGTCGCGTCCATCTCACCCACCCAACATCTCATTTCATTCCCTGCTGTTACTTATCTGAACCATCCTTTTTCGAGCGGGACACAATCCCCCCCCCTTTTTTTTAACTCTCCAGTGCGTTTATTTTTTTATGTGCTGTATGTGTACATGATTGTCAGTCCATCATCACATTGCTCAGTACAAACGGCTTGTTTTCAGCAGTAGACATGAGTGCATCTGAAACATTTAGAATATAGTGAAAAAGTACAGTATTTACCATCAGTTATTTAATCATTTTTGGTGCAGTACTTAAATGTACATGATGTACATGATGTACCTTTTTGATTGATCTTAGGAGACCAAGATTTAAATTACAAAAAACCCCAAACTTTTTCACTATATATTCTAATATTTTGAGATGCATTAATATTCTTCTGTGGTACAGCTGCCATAGAAAAGAAGTGCCCCCGAAGGAAAAAGGGCAGGCAATCGAGATAACAGCCCTGCAGGCCCAGAAAAACAGCAGTGCAGATTTAAAGAGCCCTGGTGCTCTGACATTTTACACAGACCAGAGACCTTTCTTCATCTGTGATGCCCCCCCACCCAAATATTACTGCATCTCCTCATCCGAAATAAAACTCAGTCTACCACGTAGCAGTGGTGCGTGACGTCAGGAATCCTGCACTGCTGTTATCTGGCCTGCCGGCCTCGTGATAGACGCTGCTGAAAGCAAACGCAGCAGGGTTTGATGAAAAGCACATCTGTCGTCCCTTTTTTGAGGTTGTTGTGTTTCTCTCTCCCCATCAACAGAACAGCTCGGTCCTGTCACATGTGAGTTAACTCTCTCTCCCTCCGTTCACCCCACCTCCCCCACCTGCTTCTGTCGTCACCTTCCTCCTACTCCTCCTTCCTCACATCCCTCCTCTTTCCTCCCCTCCCCTCCCGCCCTCGCTGGAGTGCACTACTGTGGAAGTCACTTTGTATTAACGGCAGAGGTGACACGTCCCGGTGGCCAATAGGAAGTATGGAGGAAGTTTGTTTGCCAATCTGTGGCGGCCATATGTGTTCCTGTGAAAAATTCAGCCAGACAATAGTAGGATGGGGGGGGTGTGGGGGTGTGGGGGGGGTGTTTGCTGGTAAAAAAAGAAACAGCAATTTCTCACAGATGTATTCATGTATTTGTCTGGTTGAATTTTTCATCACTTGTATTGCTATTTTGTGCGTGTGAAGAGTCCAGAGTTGCTTTCCTCTTTGCATTTGGTCACTGTGTTTATATCTGTACAACGTCTGGTCCCAGGAGTGTAGCGCTCACGTTTCGTGACCTACGTTAGTGGTTATCTTAGTTTTTGGAGAATTTATTTGTCAAAATGCTGAGTGAAGGAAGAGCTAGTCCCACTCAGACTCGCTTTGTAAAGTCAAATGCCTAATGCGTTCTTCAGTGTAAATGTGTGAATCAGCGCAATGGCATTTTTTGAATTAATTATTAAATATCAGAAAATATCAGTCCGTGTTTCTTTTTTTTTAGGTTTTCTTTGGGGGGATGTGAAAACCTCCTTGTATGAGAAGCCAGGTAGCTGGAGCAGAGAAACTATTTTAGGAAAAAGTATATTGCCTTTTTTCGTACTGAATGTTCATTCAAAGTAAGGAAAGTTTTCCATTTTAGAAATAACATACCAGTGATTTTGTTTTGTGCTTGGAGTTCACTGGATTATTCAGCTCTGGGCAACAGGTGACGGGTTACTGATGAGGGTCACATGGTCTCTGGGCTTTCACAGATTTTGGGCACTAACTTGATACGTGTGTGGGGACAAAGGGCTTGGGTGTGATGTGTGTGTTTGTGTGCATTACTGGTGCGTGTATGTGGTGTCCCTCCTCTCACTTTTTGTTTTAAAAGTTTCCCCGATCTCCCCTGTCCTCAGAAGTAAGTACAACGTGGGTAAATTAACAACCATCCTTTTTTTTATTTAAAACAAACTAACTGATCAGTTTTTTTTTTTACGATGAAAGAAATACTTTCCAGTAAATGAATAGCAGATCATAACTTGAGATACATGATAGTGAATTATCCATGATACGGTCTTGTTAGACCTGAATCCATGGCTGACAAATACCCAGATCTGATGCCTGAAGTGCAAATGTAAAGTGTAACTTTATGTTGGGCTTTGCTTTTCTTTTCATTTCCTCCAGGGGGAGCTGGAGAAGCAGCTGTTGCAGGCTAACCCCATCCTGGAAGCCTTCGGAAATGCCAAGACGGTCAAAAACGACAACTCCTCCAGATTTGTAAGACTTGACGACACGCCTTTTGTTCTTCTTATAAACTGCCTGTTCTCCACCTCGACTGGACCACATACCTTTTACTAAACGCTGCCGTTTGTTTTCGTCCTCTCCCGTAGGGAAAATTCATCAGGATCAACTTCGATGTCAACGGTTACATCGTTGGTGCCAATATTGAAACTTGTATCCTTGAAACTCTCTGCTTGCTTCCCTTACGCCGTGAAAACCTTCAGAGAGCTTTATCACAGCAGTGTCAGAAAACTTGTCCTTAACCGACTGACCTCTAGACTTGTTGGAGAAGTCCCGTGCCATTCGCCAGGCCAAAGACGAGAGGACCTTTCATGTCTTCTACTACTTGCTCACAGGGGCTGGAGACAAACTGCGCAGTAAGCAACAAATTATGTGACTCAAGACTTAATGTATGGAGATAAGGATTTTGAAAAGTACTTTTACATTCCTCTCACCGCTGTTACTTTCTCGTAGATGAACTCCTCCTTGAAAATTACAACAACTACCGCTTCCTTTCCAATGGGAACGTCACGATTCCCGGGCAGCAGGATAAGGATCTATTTACAGAGACCATGGAGGCTATGAGGATCATGGGCATCCCAGAGGATGAGCAAATAGGTAAGGCAGAAAGCCGATTTAGTTTTTAGTCTTTAAGTGGAACTTTATCTTTGTCCATATTGTCAGTGCAACATAAAACTGTGTTTGAAAGCTTGTTTTATTCCTCTTCTTGTGCAGGCATGCTGAAGGTGGTGGCCTCTGTGCTGCAGCTGGGCAACATGAGCTTCAAGAAGGAGCGTCACACAGACCAGGCCTCCATGCCGGACAACACAGGTTAGAGCTCAACCCTCTGCACCTTTTTACTAGTAATTTAACATCCCATAGCTGTATCTTAAATCTCATCGTCTTCCTCCTCCCGCTCGATGTCATCTCCACCGCTTCTGTGCCGCTCATTCCCTTTCTCCCATTTTCCTCTGCAACAGCTGCCCAGAAGGTGTGCCACCTCATGGGCATGAGCGTCACAGACTTCACCAGAGCCATCCTGTCGCCCAGGATCAAGGTGGGCAGAGACTACGTCCAGAAGGCCCAGACCCAGGAGCAGGCAGAGTTCGCCGTGGAGGCCCTGGCCAAGGCAACGTATGAGAGGATGTTCCGCTGGCTCGTCATGAGGATCAACAAAGCCCTGGACAAGACCAAGAGACAGGGAGCCTCCTTCATCGGCATCCTAGATATCGCTGGCTTTGAGATCTTCGAGGTACACAAGTGGAGCAAAATGAATCTGCATGTATAATTATGTATTAAAAATCTTACTAAAATTATAACCATGTTCTGAACCGTTTTCTTTTTTTCTGTCCAGCTGAACTCATTTGAGCAGCTGTGCATCAACTACACCAACGAGAAGCTGCAGCAGCTCTTCAACCACACCATGTTCATCCTGGAGCAGGAGGAGTACCAGCGGGAGGGCATCGAGTGGAGCTTCATCGACTTCGGCCTCGACCTGCAGCCCTGCATCGACCTCATCGAGAAACCTGTGAGTTCGCTCATTTCACTCTCCCTGTCAGGCCTTTATCTCTTTTTCATGAAGCATTGCACTTTCTTCCACTGTTTAGTGTTGTCTGTTTCACACAGTAAAGTTTGCCTTTGTTTCCAGGCCAGTCCCCCTGGTATCCTCGCTCTGCTGGATGAGGAGTGCTGGTTTCCCAAGGCCACAGACAAGAGCTTTGTGGAGAAGGTGCTGCAGGAGCAGGGCACGCACCCCAAGTTCCTTAAACCCAAGAAACTGAAGGATGAGGCCGACTTCTGTATCATCCACTATGCTGGCAAAGTAAGAGTTGATTACTGTGCCTTCTCATTCATGCCATTTCAAAGTTTGTCCACTTCTCAAACTTCATAACAATTTCTAAAAGATAGACGAGTCTCTCAAAGTCACCCTGACCCATCACCCCTCAGGTGGACTACAAGGCAGATGAGTGGCTGATGAAGAACATGGACCCCTTGAACGACAACGTGGCTTCACTGCTCAACCAGTCCACCGACAAGTTTGTCTCTGAGCTCTGGAAGGACGGTGAGTTCAGGCAGATGCTGACTTGTTGCACTAACCCAGGAATCGCCGCTTCTCTGGAGGCGGCGCTCAATATATTTCATGTCGGTTTCCTTTTCCTGTTTTGCATTTCATTGTGTTCTCTTTCTCTCTTACTGTCTGGTGTGTGTTCACCTGTTGTTTTTACCTTCTCACGTTTGTTGTCTCCATCCATTTCTTCCTGTGTGTGTGGCCCTGTTTTGTCTGTCATCTTTTTCTTTTACTGGGTCTCAGAGGTACAAAATTGTCAGAGAGCCTATTTTTATCAGCGTTTTCCTATTCTACACTCAGACTCAGGTGATGCGGTTTCTTTTGCATTTATTTCGTCTTGCCCTTCTTTTTCCCGTTGTCTGTTTCTAAATGTGCTCATTTCCACCGTGAATCTTCTGTCCTTCCTTTCTCCTAAAATGATCCTTCCAAACATGCCAGTAAATTTTGTCAGTTGCTTCAGTGTCTTGAATCACCTCTGGTCATCTTGGCACTTTGTTGTTCTGTCATTGAACTCTCCTTCTCTCCCTCTGTGTAATAGCGTTGTTTGGGGACCCCTGGTGTTGCTCATGGGTACTGCAGCGATGGGTATATATTGCATGGGTTTGGTTTGGTTTGGTTTTGTCACCACAAAGATACATGTCACTCTGCAAGCACCAGCATTTGTGTTGACACACAAACACAATTAGGTGAACATCACA
Source organism: Psettodes erumei (assembly GCA_016785225.1). Taxonomy (NCBI): domain Eukaryota; kingdom Metazoa; phylum Chordata; class Actinopteri; order Pleuronectiformes; family Psettodidae; genus Psettodes; species Psettodes erumei. The sequence goes on along the minus strand of JAFBJZ010000776.1, from coordinate 865,829 downwards.
CATAGTTTTCACACAGAGAACCACAAACTGTTAGTGTAAACGGTTCATCAGTGTGTGATCTTTCCACACTTCACTTTCTTTTTGTGCCCCCCCCTTCTGTCATCCTACTCCCGATTTCTGTTTCCCCTCTACATGCACTCTGTGTTTGTGGTGTTTCACTGGTGCCATCTCTACTCTCTCGCGGTGCGTGCTTACCGAGAGAAAGTGGACAGACAATGGTCATATTCATTCCTCCTTGTGACACGCATTTGGTTTGAGTTTGCCTGGTTAAATATTTAAATCATTAAATGAAATCCTGCTAACATAATGTCGCTCCCCCCTCTCTCTCTCTCTGTCTTTCTTCCTCTTTCAGTGGATCGCATTGTGGGTCTGGACAAGGTGTCCGGCATGTCCGAGATGCCCGGTGCCTTTAAGACCCGTAAGGGCATGTTCCGCACGGTGGGCCAGCTGTACAAGGAGCAGCTCTCCAAGCTCATGGCCACTTTGAGGAACACAAACCCCAACTTTGTTCGCTGCATCATCCCCAACCATGAGAAAAAGGTATCAGAGAAATACTGCCATCTTGAGAGCATTTCCATCACAGGGACTTTCCCTGGGGACCAAGGACATTTTGGAGGAAACTGCTTTTAAACGAAGGAACCTTGCACTTGTATATGAATGTTAAAAAAATAATTTCATGCAGTTAATACTTAGAACAACAGCATCGGTCTGTTTCAATGTGTCTTTAAAATTTGTGGAAAAAGGAAATGCAAACAGGAATGTAAAGAAAGGGATTTGGTTCCTGAGTTTAGTGGTTGGCTAAGGGACCGTAGATATGTTTGTTTTTCTGTTTTGCCAAATTGCTGATCAGCTAATGCTCCCCTTCCTCAGGCTGGCAAACTGGACCCCCACCTGGTTCTGGACCAGCTGAGGTGTAACGGCGTGCTGGAGGGGATCCGTATCTGCAGACAAGGTTTCCCCAACCGCATCGTCTTCCAGGAGTTCAGACAGAGGTAACAGAAGAACAGCTGTTCCCGTTGCTTCTTATTGTTGTTGTGCAGGAATGTGGAAGAAAACACTAAATCCCATCATCTGCTCTTCCTCCAGGTATGAAATCCTCACCCCCAACGCCATCCCCAAGGGCTTCATGGATGGAAAGCAGGCCTGTGTGCTCATGGTAAGGGAAGGGGTGTGCAAAATTTCTAGCGAAGCTTCACGACATCTGGTCCAAGAAAACACTCAGTGCATTTCCTGTCCTGTCAGATCAAAAGCCTGGAGCTGGATCCGAACCTGTACCGCATCGGCCAGAGCAAAGTTTTCTTCAGAGCAGGTGTCCTCGCTCACCTGGAGGAGGAGAGGGACATGAAGATCACAGACATCATCATCAGTTTCCAGGCCTGGTGCAGAGGCTACTTGGCCCGCAAGTAAGAAGAGGGTGTCACCACATTCTTTGACTTGACCTGGTATCAGGATCCTGTTCAGTAGCTGCTGACAGAACAATGTGGAGTGGCAGCATTTAGGCATACTCAAAACCCAGACCTGATGTGCAGCTGAGTTAATCATCTTAAAGTTTGTTGCACTTAACTGCATGGTCATATGAAATGTGATTGTCTGAGTTAAATGATACTTTGCAGGGCATTTGCCAAGAGACAGCAGCAGCTGACTGCAATGAAGGTGATCCAGAGGAACTGCGCCGCTTACCTTAAACTCAGGAACTGGCAGTGGTGGAGGCTCTTCACCAAGGTGAACCTCAGTCTCCTACGTCTTGGCCAACATCTCACTGATTGCACTTTTCACAGCCTTGCTCTTTTCCCCTGATTGTTTTTTCTAACGTTCCACTGTTTCCACCGTTTTGTCCTCAGGTGAAGCCTCTGCTGCAAGTCAGCAGGCAGGAGGAAGAGATGCAGGCCAAGGATGAAGAGCTGAATAAAGTGAAGGAGAAGCACCAGTATGCTGAGCAGCAGATCCAGGAGATGGAGGAGAAACAGCAGCAGGTAACTTAAAATGTAGAAAAAAACCCTGCCATTCAATATGAGATTCACAGATACACAATGAGTTTTATTTAGTCATCTAAGTGCTGATCATCCTTGAGTTAAGGTGACCCTGCACCATATTATATCATCTTTTGACTCGTTTTTGCAGCTGATGGGTGAGAAGCTGGCCCTTCAGGAGCAGCTCCAAGCTGAAACAGAACTCTGCGCTGAGGCTGAGGAGATGAGAGCCCGTCTGGCTGCCAGGAAGCAGGAGCTGGAGGAGATCCTCCATGACCTGGAGGCCCGTGTGGAGGAGGAGGAAGAGCGTGCATCTCACCTGGCATCAGAGAAAAAGAAGATGCAGCAAAACATTGGAGTAAGTAGAGAATGTTCTGATTTAGATTCACATCTGCAGTGTAAACATTGAATAGGGTAATTACCATTTGATTTGCCCTGGTAACCCCTCACATGATTTGTCTGCGCACAGGACCTGGAGCAGCAGCTGGATGAAGAGGAGGCCGCCAGGCAGAAGCTCCAGCTGGAGAAGGTCACCTTGGAGGCCAAGATGAAGAAGATAGAAGATGATGTCATGGTTCTGGATGACCAGAACAACAAACTAAACAAGGTTAGGATTAAATGAAGTAGACGTGTGGCGATGCTGGTGATGACTGCAGTACTTCTGTGTCGTATTGTGCCGTCTCTTACTGAACGTGTTGTTTTCCGATGTTTGTGAATGCAGGAGAAGAAGCTGCTGGAGGAGAGGATCTCTGAGTTCACCACCAACCTGGCAGAGGAGGAGGAGAAATCCAAGAGCCTGCAGAAGCTCAAGAACAAACACGAGGCCATGATCACAGACCTGGAGGGTAAGAGCAGCACGTCACAGGGACATACAGACACATTCATGATGGTTACTACAGATCCTGCTGATTTCTAAACAAAACAAGCTGTTACCACATCTTTTTCCTGTCCATGAATTGACGTGTGCTCTCTCTTTTCTGTCAGACCGCCTGCGCAGGGAGGAGAAGCAGCGTCAGGAGCTGGAAAAGAACCGACGTAAACTTGAGGGTGACTTCACTGAGATCCATGACCAGATTGCGGAGCTGCAGGCCCAGATTGCTGAGCTCCGTGCCCAGCTAGCCAAGAAGGAGGAAGAGCTCCAGGCAGCTCTGGCCAGGTCTGTCTGGACTTCACAGCTCATTCTTTTGAGTTTCTGTTTGCCCTTTTTACCCTGTACATAATTCCTAGGGGACATAGTAGTCACCAGTATTCAGCTCCTACTCCAGTTACTCACTTTTGCTGACCTATTCCTCCCTTAAGAATTGAGGAGGAGGCAGCGCAGAAGAACCTGGCCCAGAAGAAGATCCGGGAGATGGAGGCTCAGCTCTCAGAACTGCAGGAGGATTTGGAGCTGGAGAGGCAGGCCCGTACCAAGGCAGAGAAGCACCGCAGGGACCTGGGAGAGGAGCTGGAGGCCCTCAAGACCGAGCTAGAGGACACTCTGGACTCCACCGCCGCCCAGCAAGAACTGAGGTAGAGTTATTGGTCTTGGGATAGCTACAAGATTTATATATTTTCAAATGTTCCATGGAATTTTGGTCCATTGCACATTTTGGGACAAGCAGAGTAACCTGTCCTCTGCCTCCTCAGGACCAAGCGTGAGACAGAGGTGGCACATCTTAAAAAGACTCTGGATGAAGAGGCCAAAGTCCACGAGCACCAGCTGGGTGAGATGAGACAGAAACACAGCCAGGCCTTCGACGAGCTCAATGAACAGCTGGAGCAGGCTAAGAGGGTAATTGTAATCTCTTCCAGAGCCTCTATCCACCTCACTTTTTTCATTTTGACTGCAGAAACCATTTCAAATTTGTTTCCTTTCCTGCAGAACAAAGTGTCTATGGAGAAGGCCAAGCAGGCTCTGGAGTCAGAGAGGAACGAACTCGCCATTGAGCTGCAGACACTGATGCAGGGCAAAGGAGAATCCGAACATCGCAGGAAGAAGGCTGAAAGCCAGGTCCAGGAGCTGCAGCTGAAACATTCCGAGAGTGAGCGCCAGAGGTTGGAGCTGGCTGAGAAACTGACAAAAGTGCAGGTACAGATCTTGTCTGATGTGACTTATTGGGATTCTTCTTCTTTTGCCAGTCTATTTATTGTTACTGTTTTCTGTACTTATCACATAAATGGTAAATGATAACATGGCTGAATGCTAAATAAAAGCCATTATCAACTGATTTGTCCTTTGTTCACAGGCTGAACTGGATAATGTAAACTGCGTGCTGAGTGAGGTGGAGGGCAAATCCATCAAAGCATCCAAAGACTGCTCTGCTGTGGAGTCTCAGCTGCAGGACGTGCAGGTACGCACACGTGTGTGCTATTTATGCCTCTTGTAAATTCAGAGACTAAATGAAGTAAAGTTACTTGCCCCCTGGGATGCATTCAAGCCACATTTCATTTGAACTAGAATCCTGAACAAATGAACAACATGTCCATGTTTATAACAGGAGCTGCTCCAGGAAGAGACACGCCAGAAACTGTCCCTGGGCACACGTATGCGCCAGCTGGAAGACGAGCAGAACAACCTGAAGGAACAGCTGGAGGAAGAAGAATCAGCCAAGAGGAACGTAGAGAAGCAGCTTCAAACAGTGCAGGCTCAGGTAAAACACATCAACGTGTCACTCAGACATGCTGATGACATCATTCAGAGCAGCACTTACACTGGCTTCTGCTAAAGAGATCATTTTAACCAGTGCAACTTTGTTTTATTTTCTGAAGCACGTGTCTTCCTCACTGCGTTGAATGTTTGAGTGACAACACCTCTCTCCGTTGCAGCTTGCTGAAATGAAGAAGAGGGTGGAGCAGGATGCAGGGTGTCTGGAGACCGCCGAGGAGGGAAAGAAGAGGCTCCAGAGAGACCTGGAGGCAACAAACCAGCGCCTGGAGGAGAAATGTGCTGCCTACGACAAGATGGACAAAACCAAGACACGTCTCCAGCAAGAGCTGGATGACCTGCTGGTGGATCAGGACCACCTCCGACAGATCAACTCCAACCTGGAGAAGAAGCAGAAGAAGTTTGACCAGGTAAGACAAATCATATATAGCGTGAATACAGCATCGTTGATTTTGGTATCAATTTTTAGTTTTAACATATTTTCTTTTGGCTTTCTCCAGATGTTGGCAGAGGAGAAGAACATCTCCGCCCGTTATGCCGAGGAGCGCGACCGTGCTGAAGCTGAGGCCCGTGAGAAGGAGACCCGAGCGCTGGCTCTGACCCGTGAGCTGGAGTCTCTGATGGACATAAAGGAAGAACTGGACCGCAGCAACAAAATGCTGAGGGCTGAAATGGAGGACCTGGTCTCCTCTAAGGATGACGCCGGCAAGAATGTAAGTCTGGAAAATGCGTTTTGCAGCGACGTGCCTGCGTGATCTGCTCATTAACGTTGAGCTCATCACAAATCCTTCCTTCCCTGCCACACAGGTCCACGAGCTGGAGAAGAGTAAACGTGCGCTGGATCAACAGCTTGAAGAGATGAAGACTCAGCTGGAGGAGCTGGAGGATGAGCTGCAGGCCACAGAAGATGCCAAGCTGCGTCTGGAGGTCAACATGCAGGCCATGAAGGCCCAGTATGAGAGAGACCTGGCAGGACGCGATGAGATGGGCGAAGAGAAGAAGAGAGCACTGGTCAAACAGGTACTGATGGGTTACAGACTGGACCCACTGTAATCTATGTTAACTGAGGAGGCACACAAGTGCAGTTTCTTGTATGGGACGTGGCTGAACTCAGTTGTGCATCCATCAGGTGCGGGAGATGGAGATGGAGCTGGAGGATGAGAGGAAGCAGCGTTCTGCAGCCGTGGCCTCACGCAAGAAGCTGGAGCTGGACCTGAAGGAGCTGGAGGCAGGCATCGACATGGCCAACAAGAACCGAGACGAGGCCCTGAAACAACTGAAGAAACTCCAGGTGAGACAGCCATTAAAATATCTTTAATACAACAAATCATCTCCTGTCCATGTTGACTGAGCTCAGTGTTCAGATATCATGCAGGTTTCCTCTGGCTCAGTTTTGTTTGGTTTTGTACCTCCTCAGGCCCAGATGAAGGATCTTATCCGTGAGCTGGAGGACACTCGCATGTCCAGAGAGGAGATCCTCGCCCAGAGCAAGGAGACTGAGAAGAAGCTGAAGGGCCTGGAGGCTGACGTGATCCAGATGCAGGAGGTCAGCAAGCACGCCTCTGCATTTTCTATACTCCTCACTTTCTTGAAACAAACATCCTCTTTACACTTTAAGTTTTGATGCGAGCCCATTTAAATGAGTTGTTTGATTTGTCCCAATGCAGGAGTTGGCAGCTGCAGAGCGAGTGAAGAGACAGGCCCAGCAGGAGAGAGATGAGCTGCAGGATGAGATCAACAACCAGGCCAGCAAGAAGTATGACCTCTTTCACTTTTAAATGAAGTGACCGAGCTGTCAGTTGTGCGCCCCACTCAGTATTCACTCCTGTACATCTTATATCCCTCCCTGCATCCTTTCTCCTATCTATCTCGCAGTGCTCAGGCAGCAGAGGAGAGGAGACGCCTGGAGGCTCGTATCGCTCAGCTGGAGGAGGAGCTGGAGGAGGAGCAGTGCAACACTGAGCTGACCAACGACAGGCTGAAGAAAGCAATGCTGCAGGTTTGTAGGCTCACATTTCATCAGTAAAGGTTCAGATGTCTTCAACACCCACGGCTGAATTCAAAAAGATATCCGGAGTCCTTGCTAAATGTGGTATGAAAGTAACCGATTTTGAAGTTGCATCAAAATTGACTCAGCCGAAAGTGACGTGTCCCTGTCCGTCTCGTCCAGTCTGATCAGATGAATGTGGAGCTGACAGCCGAGCGCAGCGCCTCTCAGCGTGTGGAGGGGGCTCGCGCCCAGCTGGAGCGTCAGAACAAGGAGCTGAAGCTGAAGCTGCAGGAGCTGGAGGGAACAGTCAAGTCCAAGTACAAGGCCAACATGTCTGCCCTGGAGGCCAAGATCGCTCAGCTGGAGGAACAGCTGGACATGGAGACCAGGTGAAAGCCTCAGCCATGGAAATGAGAGATAACTGACCAAAGACTGAATGTTTACTTTACATCACACTCAATTAATGTCAAACAGCTGATGTCTGAATGCTCACCAGTACTCAAGTACTGTACTTAGGTACAGATGTGATTATTGTATTGCAGTACTGCTTTTACATCAATAAGGGTTGTAAATACTTCCTGATCACTGTTGTCCTCTTGACTCAGGGAGAGGCAGACTGCCACCAAGCTTGTGAGACGCACGGAGAAGAAGCTGAAGGAAGTCATCCTGCAGGTGGACGACGAGAGACGCAACACAGAGCAGTACAAGGACCAGGTCAGAGGTTTTCCATCGCCGCGGTCACTGGAGCTGCCTCGGTCTCTGTATTCTGGCTTTTCTGACTATTGTCAGTGTAATGCTTATGTAGCTCTACTGTCAAACTTGGTAACTGATTGTATGATGTAAGTGAAATATTGTTCAGGTACTAAAGAACTGTTGAGTGTCTACGAGTAGGACAACAGTTATCAGTACCTTTTTATGAAAATGAAATATCTGTTTCAAATTCTTAGGTCGACAAGTTGAACTCTCGTATGAAGCAGCTGAAGCGTCAGCTCGAGGAGGCTGAGGAAGAGGCTCAGAGAGCCAACGCCAACCGAAGGAAACTGCAGAGGGAGCTGGAGGACGCCACAGAGTCGGCAGATGCCATGAACCGTGAAGTCACCACTCTCAAGAACAAGCTGAGGTGAGCCGAGAGACTGCAGAGACCTGGCATCTTTTATTCTTATCTGGTTTACCACAAATGGATAGTTATAGCACATTGTAGTCCAATGTGATCTGACCACTCAGTTGTTTTTTTCCCTCCTTGTCTGTTGTAGGCGTGGCGACATCCCCTTCACCATGCGCCGCGCTATTCCCCGCTCCGGCATCGAGAGCGACGAGGAGAGCGAGTCCAAGAGCGAGACCCCCGAACCCAAGCCTGAGTGAACAGCCACCGTGCCGCCCGACTCCTTAGAAGTGCATCATATATAGACCCAAATACACATGAGCACACTCATTACTGTACCTGCTGAACAGAGAGGAGCACAAACAAACCAGTGGCAGTCTGATCTCTTTAACATTGACAATCTATGCATTCTTAACACACTTTGACACATAACAGAAGCCAGTAGACTCGGGACAATCACCTTGCTGACAAATACACACATTACTTTTGGGCCAAATTTTTTTTTTTTTTTTTGCTTCATTTTTCTTTCTCTGGGAAAAATAAAAAAAAGAAAATGATATTTTTGTAAGGAAACATTCCAGGTATGATAGTCCTGATTTAGGATCTATTTTTCTAATTGAAGAAAGAGAAAACAAAGAAAGAAATATACATAAATGAAGACCGATTACTGGAAGGGGACCAAAGTAATATCTCAATCTATAGAATTGTATTTTATGCAGAAGTTTTTATAATGGTTAAGAATGGAAGTGCTTCATGTTTATTACGCTTGCGCTCTCGCCTTGGTTTATAATGAAGGTTTATAATGCTGAAATGTATTCTTTCAGTTTAGCTGCAGTTAGCAATTGTGACTATGCTTTTTGGGCTTGGTAATTTGAAACACACATTTCATGTGGAAAATTAAAATTTGAGGCAGATTTCAAGTAACAATTGGAAAGTCATTGACGCATACTGAAGTATCTTAATTTTGCACTGACATGAAGAAAAAAAGAAACACTTTAGCCTTATCATCATAAACCACTGCATTTGTGTGTTTTTCAATGAAACACTGACAGAGAAGCTTTGAAGTTTTGGAAAGACCGTGCACGTGCTCACTTAGCATGAACACAGACTGCCAATACACACTAAGGCCTTAAATGCAGCTGAAATCTACTGGGCGTGGTTGTTGGCTTTTTTTTCTGGACATGCATTGATTTTTATTTTTTATCACTATCAGTGTTTTTGTTAATGTTCAGGCTAAAGTTTAAACGGGGTGGTTGGGTAGTTTAATACTCACAGCACACACTGTATTCTCAGGGCACAGCTTGTTGAGGGAGGGGATTAGATGAGGTTGTTGCAAACCAAAGGCAGATTCGGGAGGTATGAGCTTACCTTGTTACTCTAACCTTGTGCTATACTCTGACTCATATAGACATGGGGTGGTGCTGAGTAGATGTATTGGATGAACCGTCCCTTACAAACCCCTCGCAGGCTGTGCTCAGGGGTGGCTTTTGGCTCACACTGCTGGGAAGTGAGAGGAATGTGTTACTTCAAGAATAACAGTTCACAATTGAATGGATCACACATGTCGCACTAGTAACAAAGGAAATCAAAGAAAAGGAAAAAAAACTGCATCTCCTCAATTCTTTTGTAATGTTTGTCTGTCTACACCTCTGGAATGGAAATCATGTTGTGAAATATTGGTATTATTGCAATTAAAGAGGCTTTCTAAACGGCTACGTGTTGACCACCTGTGTCTTTATTCCATGCTCATGTTTATCTGTGGAGATTTAGCTGGAGAGATCTGGGGTTGTGGGATGGGTAAGGTCAGGGTTAACCTCCAGGCCCAGTTGTTGGTTATGATGCACTTTCACCAGCAGAGGCCACTCAAGCTTTTCATTAAAGCTGCTGGAAGACGACAGTCAGGTCCAAACCGGTTTCACCACGGAGTGCGATTTAGTAAACAAGGATGGGGGAAATATGGGTGAGAGCTGTCTTTGGTGTTACTTTGTCTGCTTTACACTGAACCCATATTTATGACATGACTAACGAAGATGACACAGACGTAATAGAAACAATTTCCAACTTTGCTGCAGAGAAGATTATTGTACTTTTTTACTCCACACTTTGCCACCTGTAGTTACAGTTTCTGTGAGTAATTCATGTTCATTCATACATATGCAACAACTATAAAACCATGTTTAATAGTTAAATGATCTCCAAATGCTGCGTACACATTAAACAGTGATATGTGGTATTTACTTTTTCCACTTTAAGTACAATTTGCTTATACGTATATACTAGTTCTTAAGTAAAATGTTGGATGCGGGAATAATGTAAATATAAGCATTATTTTACTTTTATTTAAATAGACTTTCTTTATCAGGCGCATTAGCAATTTGCTGGAGAAGATTCGGGGATTTTCTTTTGGAGAAAAAATTAAGAAAAATTAAGGGAAAAAAAGATGACAATGATTAGTTTTAATTTTGTATTCCACTGCATATACATGTACTTGACCCAAATTGAGAAGGCGCCGACTAATTTCTGAATCTGAACTGCCCTCTGCCAAGTACTGCTCATTTAATATTCACGTCACGACCAGAGCGCTGGTTAGCCAATTGGAACGGTGTGGGCGGGGCTTCCCGGCGGTTACGACACGCCGCGTCGTCAAACAGGAACCGGCCGGTTGCAGTTATCAGCGAAGGGCACTTATCAGTTTTTACGCGGTTACGGTGGAGACGTGCGGCCACTATCAAGGCGCACGCGTGTCTGTGCGGTGGTTAAAACAGTCTGAAGGACTTCCGCAAAAACACTTGACCTCGTTTGTATTTCGACGGAGACGGAACTGAGCCAAAAAGTGAGGGTATTAACCAGCCGCGCTGTCATGGGAAGAGCAGGACCGGCTTTTTAATCACCGGAAGCCTTTTTGAGTTTTCATTTAATGGCTCTAGAGCTGTGACATCAATCTGCAACAGCGTCTGCAGAAAAAAAAACTAAGGAGGCTACAGAGGGTAAGGACAGATGGAGAGTTATATGGCTGTTAATGGTGTGCCACTGGTCTGCTGACTTTCTCACACAATCCAAAGACGTCTCTTGTTCAAGCAGAACGCACGTGGTGTCTGCAGTGTGTCTCAAAAAGTCTGGAGTCTTACTGAATTATAGTCAGACCTAGAAGTGTTGTCTGTTAGACAGCAAAACAGGAAAGAGAACACGCAGCGTCTACAGACTCCAGTGCATCACACAGGAACACGTTGCATGAGTTTGTCGTGCACACATACACACGTGAGAAACATGTAGCAGGATGACAAACAGCAAACAGCAGATCCGTCCTAATATGTAGCGGGATGATCTTTGGTTTGTTAATGGGTGGCTGTGCGCTGTGTCAGGTGATCACAAATAGGAGGCACAGCGTGGGTCGGGTGATGTAGCCTGGTGTGTGTGTGTGTGTGTGTGTGTGTGTTGATACAGACTGATACAGACAGCAGGACCGTGCACACCCATAAGCAAAACCTGCCTTGCTTAACGGACCGACCTCATTACCGAACGATTTCTCACTTCTCGTCCTTTTAGGTTTAATTCACAGTTGCGGCTTTTCAGAGTGGACAGCAGCAGAGTGAAAGACTGAGGAGGGAAGAAAGACAGAAGAACCATGGAACTGTCACTGGTGAGTTTTACAGTTGGATGAATGATAGATTATTTTAATTACCTGACGTGAGTCATTAGCGGTCAGGTTTTCTTTTCATCCTCTTTCGATTTGACTGGTTGAACTAACTTGAGGTCAGGTTATCCAAACATCATTCTGACACGCTGACAGCCCTTTTTTTTACCCTCCTTGTTTAAAGTTTAAAGCGAAGAATGCCCCACTTTGCTTCCTCTCACATCGTCTGTCGCCCCTTCACCAGGCTCACCCGGCTATCAAAGCCTTCATGTGTGGCTCCCTCAGCGGGACCTGCTCCACGCTGCTTTTCCAGCCTCTAGACCTGGTGAAGACCCGTCTGCAGACGCTGCAGAATGGCATGCAGCCGGGGTGAGTCCGTATGCACTGAACGCACAATCAGTATCACATGTTGACCTCCAAACAAGCTGCTTTATTGACAGGATGAACACAATAGGTTTTGCAACATGTGCAGCACATGGGTCCTACATGAAAGCACTGTTTCCCACTGATCTCCTTCCCGCCAGCTCATCTGAACGCTCCTCTTTCAGATCGGGCAGAGTGGGGATGGTGACGATGCTCCTGAGCGTGGTGCGGACAGAGAGGCTGCTGGGACTGTGGAAAGGAGTTTCACCGGTTAGAACGCCATTCTGCTGCTTTCTACCACACATTTTCTCCATCAAGCCTCCTTGATGTATTAAAAAAATCTTTTTCTGACTCATCCATTGGCTCCTCCAGTCCTTTGTTCGGACCATCCCAGGCGTGGGGATCTACTTCAGCACCTACTACTCTCTGAAGCAGCACTTCTTCCACGGAAGCAGCCCGGGGGCCGTGCAGGCGGTGCTGCTGGGAGGCGGGGCCCGGACGGTGGCAGGCGTTTTCATGCTGCCGGTCACTGTCATCAAGACACGCTTTGAAGTGAGCACGGACGCATGTGTGTGTGTTTGTGGAGGCGGGTTGTTGGTTGTATCCTGTTTGAAATATGATAAGAGGAGCCAGCTTTGGCTCAGTTCCCGCCTGTCTGCAACAGCCAAACCTGGGTTAGGAGTTTGATATGATCTCAGTTTTGTGTTATCATGAAACTCTAAGTTGGTATAAATTCCTGCAGAAGCAATGACATGTATAGATATTTGCATTCCTGTCAGTCAGTGAGAACAGAAATCTGTGAAGAAATTTAAGGGTGTATTCACTTTCTGCGGAGATCAGTGACCCCGTTGACTTCTGTCAGTTTGTCTGACTCAGACTTGGTATTTCATTTCTTACATTGTATGTTAGTACAGTGAGTGTGAAGCAGACAATCATCAGGATGCCATAAAGCATATTTATTGATCTGACGTCGTTTGATTTACACACTGTGTTTGTAGTTTTATCTGTGGTTGCGTGTTTCATGTGTTCATTGAACTAAACAGAATGTGTGTTTCAGTGTGGCAGGTACAGTTACAGGAGTGTGTTTGGGGCTCTGCGCAGTGTGTGTCAGACTGAGGGTCCTGCAGCTCTGTTCTCTGGCCTGATGGCCACTCTCTTCAGAGACGTTCCCTTCTCTGGTGTCTACGTCATGTTCTACAGCCAAACCAAGGCCTCGCTGCCAAAAGGTAAGTGTAGGCCCAGGGAGAGATATATTTAAAACATGCCAAATTTTAGCTAAAGATGTAATTGTGTTTAATGTCCATTTGAATTAATTATCCACCGTCTGTCTTCCATCAAGAGATCAGCACGTCTCCCTCGGCCCCCCTGGCAAACTTCGGCTGTGGGGTCCTTGCGGGTGTGTTGGCCTCGCTCATCACTCAGCCTGCTGACGTGGTCAAAACACACGTCCAAGTGAACCCGCAGCTGAGGACAGCAGAGGCCATCAGATACATCTATGTGGTAACTATCTCACTCTGCTGCTCAGTTTGTCGGATCCAGATGTCCAGTTGAACAGCACATAAGCTGTATGATGCATTCAGCGATTATATCTGTCCCCTCCTTGTCCCTGTCCCCTCTCTCAGGAACACGGTCTCCAGGGCTTCTTCAGAGGGGCAGTTCCTCGGTCACTCAGAAGGACCATGATGGCCGCCATGGCGTGGACAGTGTATGAGCAGATGATGGCCCACATCGGACTGAAGTCCTGAAGGAGGAATGCTGGTGGGAATCTTGCAGAAGAAAAAGGAGATTTAAGTCAAATCACTGCACGGAGACAGTAATGTGTGAAGAGGGCGTCGCCAAAGCAGGCTCAGAGGCTTTCAGTGACTTCTGATATTTCACTGTAACAGAAAACTGGTGAGCAAAGAAAGCAAACACTTGTCTGAATGATCAACACACACATTACAAAAGAGATGTGGAGGGTTTGCTCAACGAAATGTTTTGCTGGGTTACGGCTGAAGTTCAGGAATCCAACTTCTTGCCTGTGCAATTTAACTTTGGAGAAAATATTTGAAAATAATACTAATATGCTATGATGGTCTGTCTTGCACTACACGTTTGTTGAACGTAATGAGCGCTGGAACTCTCTGGAGACTTTCCTTGTTATAGAAATGTGGTGGAAATTCCCATCTGTTTTTTCACAGTTGTATGCCTTTCAAAAAGACTGCAGGGCTCAGGACAGTGTCCCAGATGCAGCTCAGGCTTCTGTGATGCACTTTAACCTCTGCAGTTCGGTCAAGGCACGGTTTAAAACCTGGAGAGGCTCTGAAATGTTTTTCCAATAACACAGTGTTATTTATAGTTATTTTTTTTTAAATAAAACACATGCTTGTAAAATTTACTCCATACAATAATCTGCCTTAAAATGTAATGATTTTTGTTTTGTTATTTGACACGTATGTTAATGGAAATGAATTGACCTTTTCTAACCATGTTTAATAAAATGAAGCTATGTAAAGTATATCTGTATGTAATGTGAATTGTAATGTTATTTTTTCAGTGTAAATGATTCAACAGAAAGCTGACAGCTTCCCTGGCTGACTCATGCCAGGCTGACCTCTGAAATGCTGCCATGCAGATATGGCAGCATAATGAATTCCTACCCCAGGCCATGAAGGGGTCACTAAATGAATCGCACACCAGTTTCTTGTTTTATTTATTTTGTAATCTTTATTAGGCAGATAGCAGCAGTGGAAAATGTAATAAACCCTTTAGCACACCAATACTATGGTGGATAACAATTCTTAAAAGTAAAAGCTTAAGCACCTGAACTTTGTGATAACTCCTCACTAATTGCAGACTGACTCTGCCATTCAGATAGCTCACTGGTTCAGCCGTGGAATTAAACTATCAGAAACACATACAGCAAGAGATAAGAAAGTTATATTACTCAGCACATTGCAGCAGACTACTGGAGCTTAAAGGCCAAAGATTTATCGCAGTGCTGTGAGACAGATAAGCAGCAGAGCAGGGGGAGTGGTGACATAACGTCAAATAGGAAATAAGGACGAGGAGCGTAGGATTGTCAGGCTCAAGTAAGAAATGAAACAGTTTCTGCTGATTTGTAACCTGAAACACACAAGTTAATTATTTATTGAAGACCAGTTACTTGGTGAGAACATATGTTTGCTAAAACTTCATAAAGACTTGCTCCTTTTCATTTAATAATATTATGGTGACTGACTGACCAAATAAACAGACTGTGCTGAAAACCCCCTGAGTGTGTATATTGCGTTCTTTACCCTCCTCCTTTCCCAGAAACCATCTCCAAAACATGTCATTCCTGCATGTAACACATTGCACCCCTCCTTCTTTATAGCCATATTTGAAAGATCCATCGCCACCAATGTCCTTGACATCCATCCAAACCCAAGTTCTGAATCAACATAATATTACAAATTTAACCTACTAAACCTCTCTGTGTCTGTTCAGTCTCCCAGCACAATTCAGCATTATTAAGGCATAACATGTCCTTACAGGATTGCAGGGTATATATCATAAACAACTTTCTGCACACAGGACACGTCCCGTTGAAATCATTTCTCAACTTGCTATGTCATTGTGTACATATTGTGACCCCTTTGCCTGGAACTCTTTATCTCTAGCAAATATAGTTGCAACACAGGTCAGTCTTCCACTGAGAAGTCAGTGTCTCAGCATTGTCTTAATATGGTCTTTCCATCATCATTGTCTTAATATGGGATACCCATCCGACCTCTGGTTCCCTCTGTCCGTCTGTCCCTGTCATTGCAGCGCGTTGAAAGCAGCCCCATCTAGCGACCACATGACAGAAGTACACCGAACCCCACGGTTGGCCACAACCAGCCAATCACACGCTTGGAAATTTGCTATAAATACCACGTCATTTCCTCCCAGCGCCCTCTTTTTCACCGTGTGGTCAGATTTCCATACGGCGTTGTTTCGTGGTGAGTTTTAATCTGTCATATTTAGGTATTAAACCCGTCAAATTCCGCCAGGGATGCGGGGTAGTGTTAAAGTGCTCTATAAAGACACAGCGGGGCAGGACGTGTTCGACCTGCCGTGTCTCTTTCGTCTGTATTTGTCCCAGAATAGACGGTGCTAAAGGCGCTAGCTTAGCTAACGTGCTAGCTGCTGACACGCGCTCACTTCGCTGTTCCTGTCGCGCTTTTCGCCTGAGATCGTGGTCACAGTTTAGCCAAATGCAATGCAGTTATATATCTATATTTCTAGGTTTTAAAAACGGCGATGCGGGAGCACGCTTGGAATATTTAATGGTTTTACACTTTTCCCACGCGTTCCTTGCGAAATCATTTAACTATATATTTGCGAAACCCAACTTAATGGACGCATGGTGAAATACCGTTAATTCCCGTCTTCCAACACATCAGATTACACGCTGTAAACTAACGTGTTGACTCAAAGTTGGTGTACTCCTCTGACCGATGCCTTTTATCCTTTCCCCAGCTCTCCCATCTCACTCGTAACGCAGGGAAAGCGGTCACGATGTCCGGAGGTCTGGATGTCCTTCAAATGAAGGAGGAGGATGTGCTGAAGTTCCTGGCTGCAGGAACCCACCTGGGAGGCACCAACTTGGACTTCCAGATGGAGCAGTACGTCTACAAGAGAAAAAGCGACGGTGGGTCTCGTGACTGTGGTGTTAGTCACTCAGGCTAAAATACAGAATTATCATGGAGTAAGAATCCATGACTGCTCATCTTTAGGTGTGTACATCATTAACCTGAAGAAGACCTGGGAGAAGCTGCTGCTGGCAGCCAGGGCCATTGTTGCCATTGAGAACCCAGCTGATGTGTGTGTTATCTCCTCCAGGAACACTGGACAGGTAAAGTTAAACACCACATGCATTATTAGTACAAAACTATAATGCGCACACTGTTAAAGCCGGGCACTGATGTCAGTGTTCAGGTGTCGGAAGTGTGCAAGATTAAGAGGGCCGGGTTTTCGCTAACACCATGAGGACTGCTGTCCCATGACTGGGGTTTGATAGTGACCTGAGCCACATTTGAATTTGTTAAAGGAAAATCACCTTCATAATTTAACTTTGATCTGTACTGTAATGTCTTTCTCTTTGTCTCCTTCAGAGAGCAGTGCTGAAATTTGCCTCTGCCACCGGTGCCACCACCTTCCACGGTCGTTTCACTCCTGGTACATTCACCAATCAGATCCAGGCAGCTTTCAGGGAGCCCCGTCTCCTGATTGTGACAGACCCCCGTGCTGACCATCAGCCACTGACTGAGGCTTCCTACGTCAACATCCCCACCATTGCCCTCTGCAACACCGACTCCCCGCTGAGATACGTGGACATCGCCATCCCCTGTAATAACAAGGCGAGTCCTCCTCAGTGCAACATTTACTTGTAATTTGAACTTTTTTTGCCCTCAGGGGATCCTTACATTTTGCACACTGTTAGAGCCCAGTGCTATCCTGTCTGTGCAGTGCGGGGTGTAGGATGTGTGCTAAAAAAATATGCTGGGCCTTTATCCTCCTTTCTGAACCACACAGAGGGAAGCCGGTAGAGGTCTTGCGACAAAAAGCAAACTTTTTCTATTTACACATTTTGTGGATATGAAATTTGCATGACACAATAGCAGCTGGTTTTTACTCAACCCATGACCAATCTGTGTTACAGGGTCACCACTCTGTGGGTCTGATGTGGTGGATGCTGGCTCGGGAGGTTCTCAGAATGAGGGGAACCATCTCCAGGGAGCACCCATGGGAGGTCATGCCAGATCTGTACTTCTACAGGGATCCTGAAGAGGTAAGACAAATTCAGGGAGCCTTGTTTTTTTAGCTTTTATTTTTTTACCATTATGAAATGTGAAGTGACATGATGTTACTGTATGGAATGATTTGGATGAGTGGGTTTGCATGTTGTAATGCATCCTGTTTTCACTGCAGATTGAGAAGGAGGAGCAGGCTGCAGCTGAGAAAGCTGTTGGGAAGGAGGAGTTCCCAGGTGAATGGAGCGCTCCTGCAGCTGAGTTTACTCAGCCTGAGGTTGCTGACTGGTCTGAGGGTGTTGCTGTGCCATCTGTGCCCATCCAGCAGTTCCCAGCAGGTAAGATCACCAATTTCTTTTGATCAGCTCTCGTATTTATTCAAATTTTGTAAAACTGCATTTGATTCATTGTTGTTTTTGGCACTGAACTGATGTTAAATCATTTGTCTTTGTTACAGCCACCCCAGCTGTCAAGACAGGTGAGTTTTATTCTGGTAAGTCTGTATGGAATCTGAATTTAGCTGAACATGGAGTTAATTTCTTCACCTCCTGTTATATTAACTTTCCCCCACTGCAGAGGACTGGAGCACTCAGCCTGCCACAGAGGACTGGTCCACCGCCCCTACTGCCCAGGCATCTGACTGGGGCGGTACCACTTCTGACTGGTCTTAAATCATTGAGTCTGGCAACAATAAAAGTGTTTTTTTACACTTGAACTTGAATATTCAGTTGGTTCATTTGATATTTATGAAGTCGCTGTTACTTTCTCTAACTCTATAAAATGTTACTAAAGTTTAATCAGTTCAACTACTAGAATCCAGACAAACCATTGTGTGAACACGCCACATTATTGCTGTGTTCAGCATAGTACAAGTAGACATATTCAAAACGATGATGGGCATTAAGGGAAACCAATGTGTTTTGGTTAAGTTGTAATAAGCGTTCATTTGGTTTAGTTATCACATGTGGGGAAAATACATTTGAGCTATCACACGTTGCATCACAGCAATAAGGTTCTAGGTTCAACCAGGGGTCTTTCTCTGGAGTTTTTGTATGTTGTGCCGTGTGTGTGTGTGTGTGTGTGTGTGTGTGTGTGTGTGTGTGTCCAGCTTCCTCCCACTCCACCATAATGCACAAATAACTGGCCACTCTTCATTGCCTGTATGTGTAAGTGTGTAAGGTTGTCTGTGTCAGCCCTGTGATAGACTGGTGACCTCTCCAGGATGTGCCCTATCCTCGCCCATTGTTAGCTGGTATTGGCTCCAGCACCCAGTGACCCTGACGACTAACAAACAAATAACTGAAAAAACTAACAAAATGATCAAATTGAAAAATACACACAGGTCCCAGACAAATAAAATAGATGCATTTTATTTTTCTGAAATCCAAGATATCACTGTCTTCAAGAGCTTTCCAAACCTGAAATTTCACGCGTCAAAAGTTCTGACAATTAAATCAGACATTTAAATGAGACCAAAAGCACTAGCTAATAGCACAATAACAGAACAAATCATCTGCAGCAGGGGTCAGCAGTTAGGTTCAAATGTGGGTCCTTTTTTCCAGCATTGTTAAAACAAAAGGCTAACATACAGGCATGGTGCAAACAAAAACCTGTTTTATTTTTTGTAAAACTGGTTGTTTAAGAGTAAATCAGATTGCACATTTTTCCCACTTGTAAATTTGTGCTACTCGTACACAGCCCCATACAGTTTAATTCAATTTAATTTAATTATGTTTGTACACGATGCAAATAACTTATGTCTAAATGTCATAGGTCATATTTAATGAGATTCACAGAAGTCGTGTATTTACAGTAGATTTATATACATATGGATTTGCCCACTACTGCTCAACAGTCAACTGCGAAAGTGACAGGATTAACATTACAATAATAAATTTAAGTCCCAACAGATCATTAGAAGGGCAAAATTTATTCGTGTGATTGAAGTGCACCTCTCGGGCTTCAGCGTAATAAATGTTTGTTTTTTTAATGAACAATCAGGGCAGAAACAGCAGCAAAAAGCATAACATGTCCGTGTAGCGAACAGCACACGGGTGTCCCGCCTGTGCAGAACAATCATCTCCTCCACGTTCGCGCTAGTCTGTCGGGTGGGCGTGTCCAAGAGCTGCCATTGGTCAAACGCGGTTCCCTTTCCTCCCCGGCTTCCGCTTTCTTTTCATACGCACGCCCAGCCACTGAATAATGATAATAATGATCAAGATGGCTACTACAGAATACTCCTTGCGGTAGCTAACCACCAATTTCATGGAAGCGCTCAAAACTGCGATTTCGTACAGTTTAAGTCCCTCGTAGGTGACGGGGGCCGTGCCAGGGACTATACTATATGGATTGAAACGGGCTGAGAGGAGATAAAAGTGATTGTGTTGTCTACAGCACTCATTCTGGGGAAGCTAGCTAGCAGCGCAACTAGCTAACTGCTTGTCGACCATCTCCAGGTTTAGCTCTCCAGCCAGCGGCGGAGGAGTGTGGCGCTGCCCGATTTTGCGTGCCCGGTCGTCGGTCGGAGAGCGTCAAATGGCAGAGCCGAGGAAAGTGCCGTTCGTCACCATCTCATCCTTCAGCACTTCGCCGCCGACCCCGGAGTCCAGCAAGAAACGCCGTCGCGAAGATGAGGCCGTCGACATCACTTTAGGGAAAAATGGAGGTGGAAGTGCCGCGGCGGCGGCGGGGTCAGGAGGTTGCGGAGGTCTGTTTGGAAACACGAAAGGAGGCGACGCCGAGACCGGGGAGGCGAAACCGACCGTCCGCCTCAACCTCCCGTTGACCGAGCCGAACGAGCGTGGGTCGGCCGAGTTCAACTACGGCGAGCTGGTCCACTCAACTCTTTCTCAGGTCAGGAGAGAGTAGGCACATGAGGCACCATGATACGAGCAGGAGGGGCCTAACCTGGCACCAGTTCAGCGGAGGCGCGCTGCTCGGGTTGTGGGGCTGACATGTCACACTCGCAGATGTTGTTGTTACTTGCGATGTTAACAAGGCACTCATCTATAAAACCACTGCACCGCTACTTACGTTCACTTTTTATTGATCAGGATCCTTGGCCAAAGTTTGGACTGGTAAAATTTTGACAGGAAATGAAAAAGTGCTGTGAATAAAAAGTTGTATGTTTTTAGAAAAGGATTAATCCGGTGATTTCGTTTTGCATTTCCTGAAAGGGCCTTGATTTTTGAGTGAAACTACAGACAAACTTGCCCCTCCCTTCTTTTTGTCCCTCATATAGGATGAATGGTAGACATAGGTAAAATATTAATGTTTACAATTTGCAAGAGTTCAACTCACTTCACAGCTGGCAGAGAGGGTATAGAATACTGTGTATTGACAATATAACAATGTTTTCATGGTTTTAGTGCAATCACGCTTATGTGAGGTGTCCCGTCTGACTGGTGTGATGTAATCATTAGAGTTCATCATTTCAGAGCAACAGACGACATTACAGAGTTACTACTAGATGTGAAGTGCATGCTGGGAGAACATGATGAGGTTCACAGGTGTTTGTGAGAATAGGCACGCCATGAGGAAAACCATTGAAAGCCTCTTGCTTCTGTTTCACTCCTGATTCTGTTTCCTTGTTGACATCAGGTAAAGCATGCAGGTGCAACAGTCCCTAAAGGGCTCACTCCTCCCCTGGACCCCAGCGACCCCTTTGCGGATGATGAGAGGGAAAGACGGGAGGTAGAAGAGCTGGCCAAGAAATTTGAGAACAAATATGTAAGTGTTGTAATGTCCCACAGCCTCATTTGCTTGGATGTTTTGCATGCTGTTGATGCCAGATATTTTAAAAAAGTTTTTTAACCCTGTGTTTTCCCCTCTGTCTGCAGGGTGGTGGCTCTAAGAAGAAAAAGAAGGACAGGATGCAGGATCTCATTGATATCGGATATGGCTATGATGAGACCGACCCTTTTATAGACAATTCAGAGGCTGTGAGTTCTCTTTTATCCAAAACACACACATTAAATTCATATTTATAAAATATATTTATATAATATAAGTGTGTGCCCCCACAAACCTTTTACATTTTATGTTTTTGCAAAAATCCTGTGGTGAGCTGAAGTTTTCTGGTCTGATCAGGGAGTGTAGTCAATGTGCTGCTGATTTTATAAATTGAAAAACTGCACAAAATCACGCACTGTGTCCCACCAAACCAAGAGTAACTGTGCTTCTCTCCTGGCCCCAGTACGATGAGCTGGTACCAGCCTCTCTCACCACAAAGCATGGAGGCTTCTACATCAACACAGGCACCCTGCAGTTCAGACCGGCGTCGGACTCCGAGGGAGAGAATGCAGGCGCGGAGGATAATCACTTCAAGGTAGGTTCTTGCTTCTCTGCGCTTGTGTGACTCCACTGTAAATAAAAAAGCCCCTGCGTGTGCATACGACAGGCACATTATACATACATTTTGGCAAGTACGTTGGTGTTAACACTGTTTCTGAACTGAAAACTACAGTTGCTATGCCAGACAAATTAGCCCACAGTTTTCATTTTTTCAGAAGATGAAAGACGGTGAAGAGCGGGTGATTAAAAAACGACGGAAAAAGCCAGACGGAATCCTGGAGGAAAAGAAACCCAAGAAGAATAAAGTACCAAAGCCTGGGTGAGAACATTTTTCTGTACACGTTATTTCCTCTTTCCAGAGATCTGTCGAGTAATGCAGTAAAATGGGCGGATTTAATCAGAAGTCCAAACAATTGTGCAATCTTTTGACTGAAACAAGGAGTTCCCTAACTGGAAGTTAGTCCGCTCTGTCACGGTTTCCCATCAGCACCCTCACCTCCTTAGGTTTGCTGGGACAGACTCATTCCTACGCTACTGCAGATGGTTTAATGTCTTTCTTCTTCTTGCCTCTTTTGCTCGGCAGAGTTTCAGCTCTGAACATTCATCGGCCAGAAAAGAAAAAGAGGAAGAAGCTGATGAAGGATTCTCTCCACCTGGCCAACATGCTGCGCCGCTTCACCAGGGAGAAGGAGGAGATGCGCAAGAAGAACCTGGCTGCCACTGTGCTGCCGCGGCCCACCGCCAAAGTGCCCACCGCCAACAGCGCGCTCCTCAACGCCCACCCCAAGGCTGCTGGCAGCAACGACTGCGGCATGGCTGACCTGAGCGCCGACCCGGCTGTGATGTCACTGCTGGGTTCAGCCAATAACGACATACTGCAGGACATGATGGGCGATCTGGACTTTGGGATGCTGGACTCCCCTCAGCCCTCCAGTCCGGCGCAGGGAGAGAACGGATCCTTTGGGATGGGACATAAAGCAGGTGCTAGCAGACTGGCGCAGGGCAGTGTGATGGCCCCCCCTCCTCTGCCCAGCGGACTCCCAGGCCCGCTCACAAAGCGCATCGAAGACCTGAGAGCGGTACGCCTTTCACTACTACCCTGGATCACGTGTTGTAGAGTGTACATTACATTTGAGTTGCAATCTAAAGCCATAACTTAACTGAAAACAATCACAAATAATAACTAAATTCTAAACTACACGCAGAGAAGAGCGAGAACCCACTGTCGGACGCAAAAGCTTTAGACACTGCAATTTTAAATTGGTCCCGGCAGAGGGAACGTGTGTTTAAAAAAAAACAAACAAACAAAACATCTGCAGACTCTGGGAAATGTGTCCTGGGAACATCAGGCATCACCGCTCACACAGTTTTGTTGAATAAATTTGCCTAGGATGTTAACCCTGGCACAGCTTTATATAGCACGCACCAGTTTCTCAGTGTGTGCCGGTTTTGAAAAGGGAGGTCCCAGGATTAATAACCCCGTCCTGTTTTCGACATCTGTGTTGGTTTCTTCCCGAAATGTGGACAGAGACGTCGCCAAAATGGCTCTGAGAATAACACTCGTCTCTTGCCACAGGCGTCCCGTTTGTTTGATGAAGAGGGCAGGAAGAAATTCTTCACGTTGGACATGAACAACATCCTCCTGGAGTGAGTGCCGTTCAGATTTTCACCTGCGCAGACTGGTAAACCAACATGTCTAAATGTTTGTGCGTGTGCGTGTCTCAGTATTGAGTTGCAGGTCCAGGAGCAGCCTGCAGAGGTGCGTGCAGCCGTCTACTCTCACCTGGAGGCCTTCGTGCCCTGCAATAAAGAAGCCCTGCTCAAACGCCTTAAGAAGCTCAGCCTCAACATACAGGTGTGTGGGAGTAACAGATGTCATCAGTCACTTCACTTCCTGTCACTTCAGGTCATGACCACAAGGAAGGATTTCTGCAGTTTGCTCAATGCTCATTTCAAAAAAAGAAGTTTTCATTTTCATTGGGGCTTTGAATAACATTATAAAGGTTCGGTTGGTTCTATCTAAGACTTGATTATCACATCATGCCTGCAGCTTAATGGCTTCCAGCAGTTGACAGGATGTGAGCAGTAGTGAGAGCCTGCGAGCCCGCAGGTCTCTCTAAATGTAACTGTGTGAAAGCTAAATGGCTGTTTTCATAGCTGTAGAGTCTGCTGGCAGCATGCCCATTATCTTGAGTCTATATTTAGCGAGCGCCGCCCCTGCATACGCTCGCGTGTGTGACGTCTGACCGCGCCTCTCCCCCATCACCCAGGATGACCGTCTTCGAACGCCCCTGCTGAAGCTGAAACTGGCAGTGTGCAGCGTGATGCCGGAGCAGATCGCTCGATACAACATGGACTGCATCGCTAAAGTGGCAAAGTAAGGACACGTGTCGAGTCGACCGCGGCTCTTCGATTTTGAACGCAGCTCAGACTGTATCTGTTTAACATAATAACATCCACGTTGTTTCAAAAGGTGATTTGACAGGGGATGTTTGTTTCCGTGTCCGCAGGCAGCAGTCGGAGGAGGGAGAGAAGAACGGGTCCGAGGACGATGACGAGGAGAAACCCGGGAAGAGGGTGATGGGGCCTCGAAAGAAGTTTGTCTGGGATGACAAACTCAGGTCCGTTTCAGCGAGGAAGGATGGCCACAAACATGGTCCCGCTCACTTTCCCTCTGTAGTGACGGAGCGTGTTTTCCAGGTCACTGCTGTGTAACCTGGTGCGGGTGAAGCTGAGCTGCTATGAGCTGGAGGGAAAGAACTCGCTGTCTCCAGAGGACTACCTCAAAGCCTTCATGGAGACTGAAGTCAAACCTCTCTGGCCTAAAG
Organism: Psettodes erumei; assembly: GCA_016785225.1. Taxonomy (NCBI): domain Eukaryota; kingdom Metazoa; phylum Chordata; class Actinopteri; order Pleuronectiformes; family Psettodidae; genus Psettodes; species Psettodes erumei. The sequence continues at coordinate 841,246 of JAFBJZ010000776.1, read as the reverse complement.
GCTGGATGCAGGCCAGGTGTGTGTGTGTCTGTGTGTGTGTGTTCATGTCATATCTTCAGTTGCGGCTTTAACTCTCAAGGTTGCAGCCTACCTGAGCAGTAAACTGCATCTTTTCTGTTCTGTTATGCGACATGTTTTGTTTCTGCCGACAGGATGCTGTTCAAGGAGAGCATCATGGCCCACGGTCACCTCACAGGCTACACGTGAGTCACCTGACTTGTTGTCACGCAGGTTTCTCATCTCCCACTCTGATGCTTGGGCTCGTTCTCACTCACTCTTTGTTGTCACCTTCACTCCAGAGCAAAGAAAAAGATGGTCCCTACTCCCAAGGCCAAGCCAAAGGTTCGACTCTTCATTCGTTTCACTTGTTTGCTGAATGTGCTTTCACATGGTTTAGTTTTTGGAGCGTATGTTATTATGCTTTTTTTTATTGATTTTATCTTATGGGTCCTATATTAGACACGAAACACAAACTTTCAAAGCTGCCAACCCAGTGCTCATTAAAGGGATAGGTTCACATTTTTGGGGGGAGGAATTGGTCATTTAATCATTCACGTGAACACCTCCGGGTACGGTTGGAAAATAGTGTGTAAATGTTATTTCTGTGTGATCTTCAAACACAGGAGACGGTTTGGGTTCGGCCCACACCTTCAGCAGGTGCCACTCCCTCCCCTGCTGCCCAGGTTGCCAAGCGACCGCCTCAGTCGCCGTCTGAGCCCATATGTCTCGATTCCCTCGATGAGGAGCTGACGGCTCCGTCCCCCGACTCCATCTCCCAGGCCCTCGCCATCCTCGGCAACGCGGCCAAGGGCCTGGCCCAGGGGGACAGCCCCCCGTCCCCGGACGGGCCCAGGATAGCCACCAACCCCTCCTCCCTCCATGCCTCGCCACTCATCCAGCAGCAGAAAAAGAACTCCATCAGCACTCCCAGCTCCAATGCACCTCACTACATCTCTACCTCTTCGTCTTCCTCCACCTCCCTGTCTCGGCCTCCCTCCATCACGTCCTCTCCTCTGCCCTCAGTGAGGGTGGATGGGATGGGGGTCGCTAAGGGCACGCCGCAGGTGCACAGACACTCAGTTTTGAACGCTCAGAGACCTTTGGGTGTGGCAAAAACCAACATGCCTGCCTCAACGTCATCACCCAAACCACGTCCGCCACCCACCGCTTCTCCGCTTGTGCCCCCGGGATCCAAGTCGGGGGTCTCCACTCCCCCTTCTGGCCTCCTCAAAGGCAGCAATAATAAAACCAACAGTGGGGACGCTCTCATCCTCACATCGCCTCAGTCTCGGCCACACACCCTTTCGTCGCCCTCGCTCATGAGCCCCAAAACCTTCCAGACGCCTCGCCTGCCTCACACCCCTCAGAGTAAGTCCTCCCCCTCCCTCTCTCAGACGCTCACTGGAGTTCAGGCCCAGCCCCAGCCGCAGTCCAACTTCATCACTCCTATGCACGCCACCCTCACCAAGTCCACACACAGCAGTATCCCACCTATTGTCAAACTCACCCCCCGCACCCCCAACCCTGCCGTCACCGCCACCACCGCAACCTCCCCCTCCATCTCCCAAAGCCCCAGGTCTCAGGCAACCCCCACCATACACCAGTACTCCCCCAAAACCCCAGCAGGGTTCCGCCCGCCGTTCTCAGGTGCCCAGGGAGGAGCAACCAAGCCAGCGCAAGGCAGCTACACTCCTCCAGGCAGCCAGAAGCCCCCCAACAACAACAGCACCACCGCCACCAGCCTTATTAACACCTCTTCCATAAGCAAGCATTCAGGGTCCAGTGCCCCCCCCACAGTGGCCTCAGCCAACCCAGGCCAGCGTCAGAGGCCCGGGAGTGGGACACCTCAGGGGGCCAAGTCTGTCGCATCTGTTTCACCATCATCCGTCTCGTCTCAGTTACCACAGGTTCGTAGCAGCGATTAGAAAGATGTAGCGTACGGCAGCTGTCCTCACTTTGTGCCATCAGATTTAATACACAAATATGAAGATACATTATTAGAGAGCGGAAATAAATCCACCAGTTGATTGACAGAAAACTTGCCACCAGGTCCCACTTTCCCACTGTGACCATTTTGCTTATTTTCTGTTTGACATCATGCTAAATGAGCTGACAACAGCGATAGGGCCCAACAGCTAAAATGAGTTCCCTCTAAAATACTGTTTATGTTAATGATTCATTAGTACAAATACTACTGACAGGGAGCATTCTGCTGCATAAGCAGTATTTACTTCTGGTACTTTCTGCTGACAGTACTCAAACTTAAGTAAGGCTTTTTAATTGAGTAGTTTTAACACGATGATGCTGCTGTGTCTATTTAAGTAAATGATGTGAGTATTTGCTCCACCACACTGGCGAAACTCAACGTCTGAGCTCTCGCTCCGTCTCTGCCCCAGGTCTCCACGGCAGGGAGCGGCAGTCTGCTCAGCTCAGCCCAGTCTCTTCCCCTGGGGTTTGGGATGCTGGGGGGCCTGGTGCCCGTGTCCCTGCCCTTCCAGTTCCCCCCGCTGCTGAACCTGCCCTCGCTGGGCACGGCGGGCTCCAGCACGGCGGCCAGCGGCTCCGCGGCCAGTAGCAATGCACCGTTCTCCGCCCTGACTCAGAGTGAGTGATGAACACGTTTTTTTCAAAAGTGCTGCTGAATATAAGGAACAGTATGATGTGGCAACGTGTTTGATTGAAGTGTTTAGATATTTTGACGCGACAGACAGGCACTGTGTGTGTCGCTCTGCCGTTGGCGGTTGGGATGTCCCCTTGTTGTTTGGTGTCGTACGTGAGAGCATCATTTGTTCCATCATCATATTGTGTGTCAGATGTAAGCTTGTGATTTTTCTCCTGTTTTGACATTATTCCATTTTGTTTGCTTTCATTTCCCAAAAAATTCTCTCAACTTGTTACTTTCCCCACCTGTCGTTCACCTGGCCTCACACTTCTTCTCGTCCTTCGTCTCCTCCGATTGGCTGTCATTACCTGTCCTTTACCTCTGTGCCATTCTGCTCCTTCCCCCATCTGTCTTTCCTTCCTGTCCCCACCCCTTCCTTCCTCTCCCTGTTTTGTTTGTTTCTGCCCCCCCCCTTCCTTTCCTACCTTGTCCCCCTGTCCTGTCTCCTCAGATCTGTATAAGAGTCTCCAGTCAGGGTCTCAGGTTGCTCTGCCTCCTCACTTGCAGCTCGCTTTCTCAGGTAAAATCTGACCCTCCCTCCACCCTCGAAGCCTGCTCCATTTGCTCCCTCCCCTGCTTCTACTCTTTCTTCCGTCCAAGTGTCCGGTGTTCTGTCTCAGGTTGTCCTTTTCTGTCTGGTCCGGTCCCGTTCTCTGCTTGTACGTTGGTGGCCGCATGCCTTTTTAATGGAGTCATTTCAGTCTGTAATACGTTCAGCTCCTCATTTACTGCTTTTCACTGATTTCATGATCTTTGCTGTTCCTGTGCAGATGTCAGTCAAAGCCAGGGAGGAGAGGCTAAGAGGAAGACTCTATGATACCGCTGGGTTTGGACACCCAGCAGATGCTGTCCAGTGGAGGACAGGTCGTGGCTTCGGGTGCAGATGGACAGTTATACATATATGTAACAGGGGTCTGAAATACAGACTGGGCTACACTTAGGACACTCGATCTGAGAAGATCTGCTCAAGGTTTCATGAATACCACAGTTAAATATAACTTTTTTAAACAATTTGATAAGTTTTAAATATTATTCTTCATAGAATTGTTAAATGAAATGACAAATGTTGTTTGTCAATGTTTACAAAATAGACCTATATCACTGTGGACAGGGAGAAGGAATGAGTGGGATTTTTTTAGGCGAGTGAAAGTATGTTTGTGTGTGTGTGTGTGTGTGGGCACGAGTATCTGAATGTGTTTGGTTGCTGGGGTTGAAAGTGTGCCTTTGTATGTCTCCCTCTCTGATGCATGGTCAGTGTCTATTAGGTGCTGTTTTTATCTTAATGTAATTATCACTGATACCTGTAAGAAATGTAAACTGCAAATTGATTAATTTGAGCATTTTCTTCCAATGAAAGATGTACACTTTTTCATTGAATTTGTTTCTGTATAGAACTCAAGCTGACTTTTAATTAAAATCTCTTCCCTTCACAATCCGACCGATGCTTCTGGTGTTAAAAACTGAAGGCAACAGACACGCAGACAGGCAGTGTAGTTTTAATTCAAACCTTGATTTGGCTATTCACAATTATCAAATTAACGAGCCCTAACATAAACAAATTGAAAAGATTCAACAATAAAGGCGAATAATGTATATCAAGTTGCTGAAACAACTTTTGACACCAGATCATATCACTGAAGTCCAACAAATAACAAGCAAGACACGCACAAAAAAAATACAAAAAGGGGGAAAGGTGTCAGTCTAAGCAGTTTGTGAAAGACTTGATGTGAAGGGTAAGTTGAACTGGCAGTTTGAGAAGGTCAGAATTGGCCGTCCCCCCCAGAGTTTCTCCCAGATGTCCCACCTCCCCCAGCCCCATGTCAACATTGTCATATCACGATGAACTTTTCCAGCCTACTTGACCAGAGGCCTGGTTTTGTCGTCGTCGCCACACTGGTGGGCTTTGTACTTTTTCACCTCAGCCATGTACTTTGACCAAGCATCACTCTTGCCTGGCTCAGCCTGGAGGGAGAGAGGCATGGTAAGTCACCGTCATCAGTGCAGGCAGAATCATGCCGACGCCACCAGCCCCACTTACTTCTGTGTCCTGTTTCTGCTTCTTTGCAACCATGCCGGTCTTTAGGAACACACCGCCTCTGCGCTTCCCCACCTGGGTTAGGGGATAGAAGACTGAAACCGTTATAGGAGCCCTTGCAGGTGGACTGCCAATGAAGGAGACTACACCAGAGCAGAAGGTCTACATTTAGGCTCCTGCCGCACCACCAGCGAAACCATCATCAGTGAGGAGCATCCCTGCACTTGTCTGATCTGCTATTTGCTGCATATTGCCATGGTGTAAAATAATGGAAGGACAACACTAGCGCTGTTGTGTATGTGTGTGTGAAATGTTACTAAATTTAATACTGAATACTGGCCCTCAGATGTAATTATTCAAATGCCAGATAATGTACGACTGTCTGTGCATCGTGCTTTAATTTGGATGTGTATTGAACTACTGCTATCTCTTACAACTGGCAAACCCCTTACAAAGCTCGTCACGGGAGGGGGCTTCTTTTCCACGGATGTCTGTCCTTGCTCGGTGGCTCTCGTGCTTCCACCTGTTCGCTGCGTCTCCTTTTTCCTCTTCTCTTCCTCCATCTTCTTCTTGAACATCTCCATGAAGCTGCCGTCGTTAGCGAACACGTTGCCTCCGGGTGCCGGGCCTTGGCCCGCTGCAGGCGCGGGGCTGCTGGCCGGGGACGCCGGGCTGCCGCAGCTGGATTCGCTGCTGCTGGCGTCGCCGCTCGTGTGAGATTTGCCCTGTGCAAGCGTTGGCTCCATGTTTCCTGGGGCGAAATTCTCATACACACAGGCACAGTCCGGCAGCTTAAAAGTGTATGTCCGTGACTTCTATGAGAAGTATGGCTTTGTCGCGAAGTTAGCCTTTGACGAAAGGCACCGTCAACACGCTTTGAGACGGGCTGCTCTCCTCCCGCGGTACAATCGAAAATCTCGAGTTAATCTTGACAGTTACACGGTCTGGTTAAGAAAAATATGCTTTTTAGAGAAAATTGTCGGAAAAAGAGCCAAACGGCGTTACAATGTCGCCCTGTAGAGCACAGCCCCTGACAAAAACAAAAGCAGGCGCTGGTTCTGCTGCTAACGTGGCTAACACTGCGGGCTAATGCCCGGTTCACAAAGGCCTTTGCGGACGAACAAACTCAACTTGAATCTTCAGTTCATGTGGGGGGTGTGTCCAAATATATAAATATATAAACAATATTGCAGCGTACGTACGAAGTCGAAATACCTGCAGTAAACACTTGTTCCCAGACTCTGGCAACGCTTTTCGCTAACTTTCGCCATCCATCATTCACTGTCGGCCATGTTTAATTTTCCCCTGGTGACGTCACGTCGCGGCTCTTGCGCCCCCTGCTGTCCGAACCATTCAGCACACCCGGGGCGCGCTGGGGTCATTCCCGACGCCGAGGCCTCTGACGTACTCGGAGAAGTGGTCAAGCGCGGAACTCATGTTCGAGCGCTCGTCTATGTCGAGAAACGAGGAGCCCGGTATTTGCTCATGTGAATTCAGCTTTCTGGCCCCGCTTCGTTTTCGGCAGGTACTCCAGGACACGGAGCTTGGGACCGACGAGGTTGTTTTTGACGGCGCCCGCCAGCCTTTTCCTGACACCAGAGCTCGGGTCTGGGCCGCCATGACGAGTTATACAAGCTCCGAGCGCTAGAGGGAAACTGAAGTGGAGAGCACGTATGTGCAAGAGTTCAACCTGTACTGAGCTTGAAAAGCACAACTAAACACGAAACACTCTTGTACTTAAGAATAAAAGATTCAAACAAAGATTCTGCAATTTAATTCTTTAATTCTTCGTGTTTAAGAAATCATTGTGAACCTACAACAGAAATCATCAGAATACATCTAAACGCATGGGGAATAATTAATTTAGTTATCAAAGTTTATAACTTTTGAATTATTACCTCCGCCAAGGAGATTGTTTTCATTGCCGTTTGTTTGTTCTTGCTTTCTAGCTGGCTGTGACATACACAAGAGCTACGTTTATAAAACCTGAATTCAGTATGGCACATTTTTTTATAGTGCACATCTCCTACAGCACCAGCAGGGTGATCCATATCCACACATTTCTTCAAACGACAGTAATCTGTTGTGATTTGGCATTATACAAATAAAGCTGAATCTAAAGATGCCTTACAAATAAACAATATTGCTTGAATTATGAGCTCACATGGGCCAGAAACCTGTTCAACATATATGTATATCTTTGATTAAAGTTCAAGTATAGTATCTATGTAGATTCTCAGTCATCCACGTCATTGTCAAGGTTGAAAGATTTACATAAGGCAACTGGACTTGAGATTTTTCAACCTTCAAGTACCTTAAAGTACAGTGGTATGGTGAATCAATGATCTGAACAATCAGTCAGTCACACTGATTTTTTTTTACTCCTCAGAGGCTTTGGCATCTGAGATGACGTGCTCTGGTGGAGCCTTGGTGAACCACTCGTACCAGGATCCATCATACACAGATGCCCCGGGGGCGCCACACAGATGGGCAGCCAGCACCATGTGACAGGCGGTCACACCAGAACCACAGGAGCCGCAGATGGGTTTACTCAGGTCCACTTGTGACTTCTCAAAGAACTTCTTCAGTTCCTCCGTGGACAGCATCATGCCATTGTCAAGTAGAAACTCAGAGAAAGGCATGCATTTGGAGCCAGGGATGTGGCCCGGCTGGACACCTGAAAGACAATAACAAAAAATCCTATAACTTGCACACACTGATAGCATAGTGTAGTATAGAAGTAAGTATAAGCAACAGTTAACAGCCATACACCTATTATCTCAATCAGCTTCTTACTATGAGTGAAGTGACATGAATTTCTCTCTGCTTTGGTGCAGTTTTCTTGCTTTCAGTTGTTTTGGCTCACAGACCCCTTGGATCACTCACTGCATATAGTTTAGCAGTGACTGAATTGCACCAGCAGCAGGGGCAGTTATGTGACCTTTCTGCGCCCTTGTATTTTGTCTTATTTAATCATAAACATTTGTCAGGCCTGGATAAAACACACATGCTGCTGTTTGGGGTTAAACAATGCATGCTCTCTCCTTCACACAATGTCACTTGTGCAGATTTCGGACAAAGTAACAGAAAAACTAAAATATATAAAATAAGATACCCTCTCTTGGTTCTGGTTCCTCCCCACGGAACCTTGCATATGGTCTCACATCAACCACTTGGAACTCCTGAGTTGCGATGTTATCTGTCATGTCCTCGAACGACTTCACCCAGGCGCGGTTGATGGTGGCGGTGAAGTGTGCTGGTTCGGGCTTGGTGAACGTCCCCGTGACCGGGTGTCCTTCTCTCACCCAGTTCCTGAAACCCCCGTTCAGCACTGACACCTCGGGGTGACCAAACAAACGGAACATCCACCACACCCTGGTGCAGGAAAATGCCCCAAAGTCACTTGCGTCGTACACAACGACGTGGCTGTCACTTCCAATGCCCAGGTTCCCAACGTAGTCTGCAAAGAACTCCTCGGTCGGCAGCGTGTGGTCGAACTTGGAGGTCCTATCCGAGCACTCGTCGATGTCGAAAAAAGACGCTCCTGGAATGTGGGTCCGTGCAAATTCCTTCTTGGCGTCTCTTTTCATCATCGGCAGGTACCAGGACGTGTCCAGGACCCGCAGACGCGGCCCGACGAGATTGCGTTTGACCATTTCAGCAAGCCATTTTGCCGAAACAAGAGTTTTCACTGCCATGTTTGAATTAATAACTCGGACTGTCCTTAAATGAACTCTTTGGATGTTTTAAAAGGAGGGTGGGCTCCACCAACTGGTCCGGAGTGGGGTGGTCACCCGATTCACCAACTGTGAAGATGAATGAATAAATAAATGAGAATTAAATGAATACTGACTTCTGACCGCTTCTAATCGCATCGACAATTTACAACATTCGCATGCATTTATATACAGTATATTTAACAATTTTTGTCCATCAAAATATTCGAAGACCATGTCATGTTAATGTAAGACTTACTTTTGCTACACTTATTTGTTAATGATTAGCTTTTGATCCGTTTTTTTCTCCGGTACCCATACTAGTATCTCAGACAGGGTAGTCTGTAGGTATGGATGAGGACTGGAGTTGAAAAAAGATAATGTATGCAATTGTGTAATTTTATTAAACGTACTCATTTTTATTCCATGATTCCCTGTGTTTAAGTGAATCATGCAAATAAACCATTTGGTTGGTAAATATTAGAGAGAGAAATGGAGAGTCATTGGAGGCACCTGATCCAATGATAAAATAAAACAATGTAAGATACCTTTAATGATTTATGAAACACACAAACAGGAAGATGAGAAAGAGAGAGAGGGGGGGTGGGATAGGCAAGAAACTGAATTGCTTAATTGGAGTCACGTCCTCTGCATTACACATAAACCCAAGTTTTTGGTATCGACCAAGTTTTACTCCCACTGACTGTCCTTCCTTCCTACCAACTTGCCAGATCTCAGAGAAATTTCCATATTGAGGTAAGATTTTTATTTCTGCAATAAAGGAAATCTATGAATGTTGTAGAAAATGAAAAAAGGTAGTTTTCTGTAGTTGTAGTTTTCATGGTAACTGGTTTTCTTTGGAATAGTTTTGAAATGTGAATAGAAACAAGCCTGTCCTAAATGAAAAAAGTGGCTATGTAAGCTTAAATAGTAATATTTTTTCTTACGTATTTAATAATTTTATACAAACAATTAATTTTACGGGGAAATTGAGATCATACAGAAACCTGAGCTCCATCAATGTAACATATTTTCATAGTGAATAGTGTTTTCCCTGAAAGAATGTCCCGTTATGTAAATCCAGTTGCCTCACTGTTAGCAGTTTTCATTGATTGTGTATTTGGTAGAAAATTGTTTCATTTAAAAATGTAATCTTTTTTCCAATTTCCAGGATATTGCTTCTTACATTTTTTTCATTGCATTTGGAAGCACAAACAAAATCCCAAAATTCATGTTTGGTGTATTGAGGTGATGACAGAAATCTAATATAAAACACTAAAAACTAAACTAAACTAAACTAAAATGCTAAAAACTCAGCAAATATAACTAAACTTATATGTATAGGGAGATACCACTGAGGCTAAATGGGAAATCTCTGACCTCTTCTGGTGGGATGAACATCATTCTTCCTCATGATATTCCTTCATTTGGTTTTATGATGATCATAATTACATATGTTCACCAAAACATTAAGTAAGAGAAAATGTTCCAATTTCTAAATATTTTTTGGGAAAACTGAAAAATGTTGTATGTATTATGTAATATATAGTAATGGTAGTGCTGCTTGCATTCAGTAATTGAGCTATTGGAATCACAAGACCAGCATCCGTGCAGAACCCATATGCATTCTCAGAATACAGACAGCCAACATTGTGCGGATGAATTGAACTGATGGGACAAATCAGGATAAATCTAATTTTCAACAGTCATACAGGGAGGGCAGCATGACAAACAGCAAAAAAATTGCAAAGCTTTGCCAAGCTCTCAAAAGAGGAGTAACTGCTTCCACGTGCGAGCAGATGGGCTTAGTTATCATGCCATTACATTAGCTGGTCACTCCAGGGGGGCATTGTCTCACACAGAAGTAAAATTAGGAATCATTCCGTCCACCTTAATACACAAAGAGACCTGTGTTGGACTCAGCAGCCCATTCACTAAAATTCAGATAATTGACTTACTTGCTCCCCTAATGTAAGAAAGGGTGGACATCATGTGAAAGAAACGTAAGAAAGAGATGAGAAAGGGTGCATGTAGGATGATATGAAGTATAATATACTTCATTGTGCCAGTTTGCGTGTGTATGTATGTGTGTCTCGCCAAGGCCAAGGTGTAGTTGAGTAAAACCCCTGCTAAGATTTCCACATACGAACATGTTCACAATACTTAGCATAGTTCATCTCCTGTTTCCTCTGCTAATATAAAGATGTTTAGTTAATGCTTGTGTACATGTGTCGCTTATCCATAAAGGCTAAATACATACGCTATACTCTTCACATATGCATGTTTTTCTTTTTTATGTTCTTCAAATTCTTAAAAACAAAGTACCTGGCATCACCACTGATTCATTCTCTCTTTATTTCCTTCTCTCTCAAGACTCCTCCACACCAGCAACATGACCCTTCTAGACTATCCGGTTCCACAGTTGGATATTACCTTGCAAGAAGTGGCCCGTGTCCTGCAGCTCACTTTAAGTCCTGACCATTACCATGAGTTCAAAAGTGCACTTGAACAGCAGCGGGAGCTCCTTCAAGAGGCCCAGCAGAAATTTTCAACTGGGGCTGCAGGCCAGGAAAACTGGGTGACAGAGCAGTTCAAGAAAGGTCTGCTGTCGTGTGAAGACCCCCTGCCCACTTCCACAGCCCTCCCTGTTGTTCTTCTTCCATCCAAAGCAAAGCGATGTACCCAGCTGGGTAGGGCCGCTGCTCTACTCTGGGCAGCAGCAAAGCTGTACACTGAGCCTTTGTTACTGGAGGGTGACGTGCCGATGGAGCGCACACAGCAGTCTGAGGTATTTGCTGCCAGCCGGATTCCTGGCAGGAGTCAAGATCAAATCAAGGTAAAATATTGGTAGGACACAGCTGGACAGAAAACATTAGGGGTTTTAAGTTTTCAGGCACTAAAATGAAATAGGTTAGTGTGACTATTGAATTATATTATTTCTTAACCTTTCATCCTCTCACACTGATCCAAGTATTTTTGTGCATTTTCTAATCTGTAGCTTTCTCATTTCTAGGTCTACCCAGATAGTCTCCATGCCATCGTCACCTGTGTTGGAGGAGTGTTCCCTGTTGAAATACTGTGGCGTTCCAGCCATGGTGGGCCATTTTCTGCTCGACCATTCATTGACATCTACAACCAGCTGGCCCATGTGATGGATCAGCCCAGTGCAGGAAAACAGAACAATCCATTTGCCATTTGCAGCCTGTCTGCGTTGGATCGTAAAGCCTGGGCTGCCATAAGGGAAGAGATCCTCGAGCAGGGAGGGGATGCAGCAGCTTCACTTGGGCTGATGGAGAGTGCCGTGTTAACAATCTGTCTGGAAGACAGGAATGCACCTTCTGAACTGGCTGATATCCTTAATGCAGTGAGGCTGGGAGGAGGAGGAGAAAGTCCATGTCTGAGATACTATGATAAGGTACTGTTGAGAATCCGAATGAGGATTTTAAAACAAGTTCAGATTAGATATCTCACCACTTTCAAACACACACATTCCCTTTTTTCCTGGGTCAAATCCTCAAAAACAAATAATGGTCTGAGCAAGTGGTTGGTCTCCAAATTATACATCAACAATGTAAACTAGTAAAATATATTTACTTTGATATGGACAGAAATTGCAAAGAATACATTATTGCATGCAAATGTTGTATGTTGTCAGTGCTTTTAGAGATGGTCAGAAAATACAGTACTCATTGACTGACAGTAGGCTGAAAAAATACTTAATTTACTTATTTTTTCACTTTTTGACAGGTGGTGAACCTGGTGGTGTTCAGGGACAGCACAGCTGGGATGGTGTTTGAACACAGTGCTGTGGATGGAATGGTTGCTGGGCTTGTGACTGAACGTGTGTACAACTTGTCTGAGACTGCTGACTTGAACCTAGTCAATACTAAACCAGAAAATGTGAATGGGTCTGTCACAGAAAACAATGTTAATTCTGAGTGTGCAACTTCCCTAACATTCCCCCTGGAAGAAGTAAAAAGGCCCAAACCAAGCCCTGACTTAAAATCAACTCATCCAGTTCTCATGTTTGATGTGCCCTCCTACCCTGATGTCTTTTCTACTCTCAGAGGGCAAAGGGGCCTCTATGATGCATGGATCAACTTCTCTTTGCAGCTTTCCCTGAGGCAGACACTTGGAGAATCCGCTGCCAGTCACATACTTGTCACACCTACCCATATGCGCCACTACAAACATGGCCGTTGTGATCCTACATACTCACAAACCATGCATTCTCGCAAGTTAGCAGGTGTCTTGGCATCCTGCATTGGCCCAGATAACACAATCCAATACACTGCTGACCTCTTACGCTTGTTTCATGTTGCATTCTTGGAGCACAAGAGCCTCATCAGAAACACTAAGAGTGGTCAAGGGGTTGGTCCCCATTTGGCAGCCCTGCGTCGATCTCTATCATCTGACAATCCACTTAAGAAGTTTCTGGACCCCTTTGGGTGTCCATCTGTTTACCTCACTGGTACAGATCTGATGGAGGGTGTAGAGTGTGGAGTAGGGAATGTTTATGCCCAAGATCAGCTTGCTGTAACCTACCTTGGAAAAAGAGACAAGGTTCGCATTGTGCTTAATGGGAAAGGGAGCTTTGCTCTGACACTGAAGAAGCTTCAAGAAAACCTGAAGATTAACCTGAAGTTAGTGATGCTTCTTGCTGTAAGATATGCCATTGCAAACCAAATGGGAGCCCTGGAGTGTCTACTCAAACAGGGTCAAACCGAGAAAGTGATTGGAGAGACATATCACTGTCCAGAAAGCCCAAACAATGCCAGAAACACTGTTGACGCCACCTCTGGTATGAGTCCAGACTATACATTAGTGATCCATGGTGGAGCTGGAGAAGAGATGATGTTGAATGCCCAAGTGATTGGAGTAATTGAGTTTGCTCTACAGATAGCTTTGAACCTTGGAACCCAAGTGCTTCAACAAGGGGGCAAGAGTCTTGATGCAGTTCAGAGGTCAGTGGAAGCTCTGGAGGACTGCTTCCTGTTCAATGCAGGTAAAGGCTCAGTGTTCAACAAAGATGGCAAAAATGAATTGGAGGCAACCATTGTAGATGGAATTACAAGGAGGTCTGGATCTGTGGCTTGTGTGCAAAGTGTTAAAAACCCAATAAAAGCAGCCAGATGTGTCATGGAGAAAAGCTCACATTCACTCATTGTGGGTGATGGGGCTGAAGAGTTTTTGCATGGGCTGGAAGAGAACGTGAGACCTGTTGGGCATGAGTATTTCTACACAGATATACGTCACAGAGAGTTAACTGCAAAGCTCAGTGATGGAAATACCTCAAAAAACAATCACCCTCAGACAGTTGGAGCTGTGGCCTTGGATCGTTCGCTTGGGTTGGCTGCTGCATCCTCCACAGGTGGGTTAGTAGGAAAGTTGAAAGGGCGAGTTGGGGATACAGCAGTAGTAGGGGCAGGAATATATGCTGATGACAAGTTAGCTATTACCTGCTCTGGAGATGGAGATGTATTTCTGAGGCAAACAGTTGCCCAGAAAATAGCCAGTCTGTACCATAACAAAGGCTATAGCCTTAGTCAGGCATGTAGAGAAGTGATGACTGAAAATCTGAATGGGATGTGTGCAGGAATTATTGCTGTGGACACTAAAGGTGATGCCATTATTGAAACAAATGCTGGCGTAATGTTTGTGGCTTCAATGTCAAATGGTATTTCACGAGTAGAGGTTCTCAGGCCCCTAAACAACTTCCCTGATGTGGTCTGGGAAACAGATGAGCTGGTTGCTTACCTGAATCCCAACCCCTGGATCCCTGGGTCGACCATTCTGACTCGAAAAACTCTTAGTGGTGCAAGCAGTATCTTTCACTTGGCCACACCGGATTTTGTGGCTATGCTACAAGGAGCAAAAGTTGTGTCAAGCTTGCTCTGTGAGCGACTGGGAGTACAGCGCTGTGCCATGGTTTTCAATCCATCCCCTGATCATCCTGCACAAATCAGACTGCTCCCACTTTATGGTCTGGAACCAAAGTGGCAGCCTCATATTGCTGGTGAGGAGGAATTCCATGCTTATGACCCTGGCTACTGCACCTCAAAAAGTGGCCCATGCTGGAATGATGATGCACTGGCTCAAGTTCAAGACAAGATTAGAAGCAGATTACCAACACCAAATGCACCCTCTTGCTTTGACTTTTTTGGGGACCCTTCTAATGATACCCTATTCAGTCGTATCATACGGGGAGAGCAGCAACAATGGCGAGTTTGGGAAGACAGTGAGCATGTTGCCTTCCTGACACCATTCCCAAACACTCCTGGACTAACTGTTGTAGTGCCACGCAAACCACTGTCAAGTGACATCTTCAGATTGGATGATGCTGACTACAAAGCACTGATTTTAGCCACTCAAAAGGTTGCCCGACTACTGGAAGAGGGGATGCAAGCTCAAGGTGTTGCACTGATCTTTGAGGGCTTTGAGATTGACTATGCTCATGCCAAGCTGATCCCTCTGTTACCTTCACCCGATGGCATCAAGCCTGCTGGGCTGCAACCAGAATGCTTTCAAAGCTACCCTGGATATGTGTCATCATTGGATGGCCCAGCTGCTGACCCTGAAGCCCTCAAAATGATCCACTCAAAAATCACCAGATGCAGGCCACCTCATTCATGGAAAGACCCTCAGTCCCACTCCACACTTGCCATCAAGAGCCAGTGGTATCGCAACCTGTTCCAGATTCAGAACACTCTTTTCCACAGCACAGTGGAATACTTCCACAGTTCCTGCCAGTACTCCTACGCTCTGACCCCTCTCACCACAGACACCATCTCCTCACCAATGGGCCTGGGATCTGACTCTGAACCAGTTTCTGTCAACCTGCTTGGCCAGGACATCTACCTGGCTGACTCAATGCAATTTGTACTTGAATACTTCCTTCGCTTCCAGGACAACCTGCCAGGGACCTACTATGTATCTCCCAGCTTTAGAGGGGAAGATCCTGATGCCACACATTTGAACCAGTTCTACCATGTGGAGTGTGAACTGCTGGGCAACATGAACAATGCTATTGCCACAGCAGAGGGATATCTGGCTCATCTCACCAAGTCCATGTTGAAGAAACATTCCGACATAATTCTCAACACTGCTGGGACTCTTACACATGTCACAGCAATGCTGAATAAGTTGGATGGAAAAACTACACTGCCAAGAGTCCCTCTTGACGAGGCCATTCCTATGATGCCCTCTGCTGACTGTGTGGAGTGGGTCCAAGATGGTCAGCCCCAGTTTGGCAGAAAGCTAACACGCAAAGGAGAGCGGGTCTTGATAGAGAAATATGGTGGCGCTGTTTGGCTGACTGAGATGGACCATTTGGGAGTTCCCTTCTATCAGGCATATGTGGAGGGCACTGGGCAGTGCAAAGCCAAAGCTGCTGACCTTCTGCTGGGGCTGGGTGAGACTGTTGGTCTTGGTGAACGTCATTCGACCCCTGAGATGGTACAGGAGGCCCTCAGGCACCATGCAGTCCCCAAGGAGTCCTACAAATGGTACATTAACATGCGCCAAGTGAAACCACTAGTCACTAGTGGATGGGGCATGGGAACAGAGCGCTACTTGTGTTGGCTTCTTCAGCATGATGACATTAGAGATATACACATCATACCTAGGATGAAAGGAATGAAGTACATGCCGTGATCATCACTCTTCTTTGGAATTTCAGGTCATTAGATGTAATATACTTGTAATAAAGGGGCCAAAGAGGAGTAAAGAACATGGATGACTAAGATAATGGATGGATTACATAAAATGTCTCAGTAATCCAGAGTTGGGAATTTTCATATAGTTTGGGGTTTCTTAAAATCTTTCTGTTGTGTTCACTGGCAGAGGAAAAATCCTATAGTCCTTAGTCCTACCTGATCCTTTTAACCCACAAAGTAAAATCTTTCTGAAAATTAAATTTACTAGCAAAAGTATATTAATGTTGAGAAACATGAAATTAATGTTACACAAAGTAATCAGTGAGTTATTCATTAAATGTTATTGTGCTACACTAAAAGTTGTTTTTCAGTTCATAGTAGTGAAACTTCACTATCAATGTAATTGCAAAGTGAAGAGATAAGGAGTGTATGTACAACTTGATTTTTTTCAGTGTAGTCATTCCTTGGTGTAAGAGTGATTAACAGTCTTGACATGCTATAAATTGTATAAATAAGATATTCAGTCCTTGTAAGGATAACATAAAGAAACACATTTATTAAAATCCTAATTCTTTGCCATAAATGTTGTATAATTGGTTTTACAAGCAAATTCTTTATATTGTTCCTCAATTTAAGCTTTTGTCTTGTTTCTATCAAATTGTCTTTTTTATCTAAAGGATGTCTATTAAAGTCATATGGCTCATATGAAGTTATAATAAAACAAATAACCAATCAAATTAAAACGTGTCACCAACCTGGGTGGATTAATGACTTGGCTAAAGAAACTCTCTGATCATGTCTTTGGTTAGCAGCCAGAGGACAGTGGGCACAGGTGAAATTTCACAAAGCTAAAATGCATGGGAAATGTAGAATCCACACATATCCAAATCCATTTTTATACTTACATACACATAAAGAACCTCACAGAGCAGGATCATAGGATTTTGAATGTATGAATGCAAATAATTGGAAGGTTGCCAGTGTTATGATAAGGAATGTAATATATTAATATTTATATTTCACCAAAATGATCGCTGAACAACAGAAAACAGCAGAGCAGCATGTCTTCACCTTTAACTTCATGAACAAAGCAAGAAGCACTGAGGATGTCACTTCTTCACAACTTACAAAGGCCTCTGTTGCACTTTCAATTCAGATTTAGTCATTGTGTCAGTCTCCTTTTTAAAAAAATATCAAGTATATCAAGTCAATATTCTTTCATTAAAAACAAAGTCCACCAGTACTTGCACTTTGGCCTATGATTTGCATGTAGCCGTTTGATATGAAACAAAAATAGAATACTGACAATTTACTTAATTGCATATGAGCATGCTGTCAGGAAGTATTTCATCAAACACATCAGACACTTTCATCTTAAGTAAGGCTCAGTTTTGTAGTTTGTTATATTTTATAGACTGTAATCTGTGGAAATGTTCTTGCTTTCTAGTCAGACATAGGCCTTTAAAATCCTAAATGTAAGATTTAAGGATTATTTTTATGTTTTGTTTGTTTTTTAATCTTGCATTGCAGACAGGCTTGCAAACAGAATTAACCCCAACATCATTTAATGACACGCAAACATGAAATGGCGCATATTTCCTGAATGCATCATGTATAATGAATTAGGTTTACCAATTAAATAATTTGTCTAATAATAGTTAGTAGGTTAGTAGTATATAACAGTATAGTGAACTATGAATGTAGGATTAGCGACGATTTATCAATTTATTGAACCCCCCCCAAAAAAAAAAACAACAACCCCGGATGTAGTATGGGAGTAGTAGACTATTTGTTTCCGCGGTCACTGTCGAATCTGACCCCCGGCTGCAGCAGAGCTCTGCTTCTGTCTGAAGACAAAACTCTTTGGTCTAATTTCTGGAACGTAAGTTTGCCCGTGTTTCTTTGCTGTGTGTACCCGTGGCTTTGCTTCCGTTATACATTAAACTTATTTCTTGAATGTGTTTTGTCAGTGGCTAAGGGTAAGGTCAGCGCTGCCTCGCCTGACAAGTAGCTCGTTAGCGTGTTAGCTAACAAGCTAGTCATGAGATGTTTGACTTTCCGTTGAGCCAGCCATTTTCTAAAGATAGTGGGGCCGTTGTCTGCTCGTTATCTTGATATTATTTATTATGTTGTGGCAGTTGTCACACAACAGTCGTTGAAAACCAAGGAGTCAATGAGCCACGATGTTTTAAATGATCATATGCGCATGGCTGCTAACATTAGCTAATGTTGCAGGGTCGACGAGCTGACACCGCATATAGAGAGTTAGTATTTGTATCGTACAGTAGATTTAACTGGCAATGGAGCGGGTTGTTTCACTTTGTGGTATAAAAAAATATAATATAAATCATTATAAATAATTTTCTCTTCATTTCAAAATTTCAAAGCAGAGGACGATTAGTTATTGAACAGATTATTTGTAGGCTCGGGTGAAGTGGGCGATGAAGTGTCTTTTTGTTGTTGTGTGGCTCTGAGCAGGGAATCTCTTCAGCAACAAACTGTTTGCTGTCTTGACCTTTTACTCATTCCTCCAAATGGATGATGATGGGGCCAGCAGGATAACCAGATGGAATTTTGACCCAGTACTGTTATTTTAGATGTATCTGCAATTAGTGTGTCATTCTATTGGGTGCTAATTTCCACAGTTTGTTAAAAACCTTTTCTCCTTTGCACAGGTGCCAGGGTGTCCCCCCTCTCTATGTGTGGTCCCTAATGGGCGGCTGGTCTCGCAGTGCCGTGCTGGAGCTGTACAGGGCGCTGCTCCGCGCAGGGCGTCGCCTTCAGTACACTGATCGTAACTACTACCGTCGTGCTGTGGCTCGTGAGTTTCGCCGCTGCCAAGCCCTGACGGTGCCCGAAGATAAGGAGAACGCACTGAAGAGGGGCCAGTTCTTTCTCAACAGCCGACTGGGTGGGCTTATGTAGGGGGAAGGGGTCACAGGTCGCCTGGAGGTGGGTTACAGGTCATCAGGAGGTGTATCTCCCAGGTGGGTTTACAGTAAGGAACCACTCTGTATGTCAGTAGTTCAACTTTTCGGATCTGAGGCATAATGGGTGATGATTTGTTGATTTAGATTCCAGGCAACAAGTAAGAGGTTGTGGTTACTCCCTGATTTTATTTCTGTAGGTAACCCATATTCAGTCAGTGCTGAGTGAGAGGTGCTGTCCTGTGTCTGTAAAATTGTACTTAAGAATGTGGTTACCCAATGTTGTAGCCTCAAAGCAAAGAAAGTGAGCAAAGACAATACTTCTTTTTCTGTGCTTATTTTTTTTTCTCTCTGACTCTTTCCTTATCTCCTTTTCAGCAGCAGGATGGCGGGGGTGAGTGGAGACCGTAAAGGGAAGAAAGATGACAATGGGATTGGCACAGCGATTGACTTCATGCTTTCCAATGCTAAGCTTGTGCTGGGGGTGGGAGGAGCAGCCATGCTTGGCATTGCAACACTAGCTGTCAAAAGAGTAAGTCAAAAGACATTTATACATTACTGTATTTTTCCTACACCTGTCACTCCTATGTGTGTCGGTGAGAAAGAAAATGGCATCATTTGAGCAGCCATACCAATATGAACAATGTACACATAATTCCTTGTTGTACAGATGTATGACCGTGCCATAAGTGCTCCCACCAGCCCCACCAAGATGGAGCAGACAGGAAAGAGAAGCTGGGAGGAGCCCGCCTGGATGGGCTCCTCACCACGGGTACTGAACCATGACATGAAGTCCACAGTTAGCAGGTCGCTGCAATCTCTGCCCACTTCCTCACATGCTTTTGAACCAGGTGAGATGAACAAAGTGCCCATTAAAAGTTAATTCAGACGTGTCCCATGTCATTGTTAAAATGTCTGAGAACCCAGTTATGTGGTTTAGACTTTTCAGCTGGGTTTGTTTTTTTATGTGTTTACAGACAGCCTATTTGGGGGATTCTTGCTCTTCCTTTACAGTGGGTGTTGGATCTCTGTAGTGCTCTAGTTAGTCACCCAACTGTTCTGTTGGTTTAACTTATAGTAGCTCGACAGGATGTAGCTGAAAATGGTTACTTGCTCTAGCCTTTGTAGCTTTAAATGTGTTTCAGTTTCTGATATATCTCCCACCTTTTGCACCTTTACCCACTGCATCTGCTTTAACAGTCATGATTTCAACTGGTGGGAAAGGGAACATCAACGAATCCATCTTTTAACTTTCCATTTCCACCAAAATCTTCAGACTGTCTGCGGAGGGCTGTGGGTCGAGCTGCTGTGGGAGGCGGTGGGGCTACTCAGTCCGATCTGCTGCGGGCCCGGATGCGTTTGTCACTGCAGGAACATCTGTGGGAGTTCTATCAGAATAATGTCAACATTCCCAGTGAGGAGCAGGCCGTGGCCAGGAGGGCAGCGCTGGACATTTGTGCGGAGCTCAGAGTGTTTCTTCATGCCAAACTGCCTGACATGCCCCTCAGAGATGTACCTGAGTGGCAGTCTGTATGATGACCTGCAGGTAAGAGGTTTCACACATTAAGCCCTACTTTTTGACAAAAGTAGTTTAGTTTTTTAGCTTCTTCAAGCGTATTGATTTGATTTAAAAATTGCCTTCATCTCTTAGGTGGTTACTGCAGACCACGCCCAGCTTATGGTGCCTCTAATCTTGGAGAAGAACCTGTGGTCGTCCATCCCTGGGGAGGACACCATTATGAATGTCCCAGGTTTCTGGCTTGTTCGCAGGGAGAACTTGGAATATTTCCCACGGAACAGCAGCTACTGGGACCGCTGCATGGTCGGAGGTTACCTGTCCCCTAAGTCGGTCCTTGAGGTCTTTGACAAGCTTGTGGCTGGCTCCATCAACTGGCCAGCAATAGGGAGTGTCCTCGACTACATAATCCGTCCTGTGGTTCCCTCTGAAACGCTGACCCTGGAGGTACAGTACGAGACGGACAGGAAGCTGTACGTGGACTTCCTGCCATTACTTGTGATGGAGGATGGAACGTCACTGATCGCTAAACCACACCGGCTTGCTGCAGAGCGGCACGAAAACCTGTGGCGGCAGAGCTTCCGTGTGGCTGAGACAGCGCGGCTCAGGGCTCTGGATCAGGAGGACGGAGGCTGCCGATGTGCCTGCCTCAAGGTGGCGAAGGCAGTGTGCAAGCTCAACCCTGCCCTTAACCGGCTTAACGCCAGCCAACTCACCAACGCCATCCTGTTGCTGAGTGAAACAGAAGGCGACTGGACCCAGGAAGCACTGGCTGACCGCTTCCTTCAGCTGCTACGTGTGCTAGTGGGACACTTAGAGGCTGGGAGG
The DNA here is from genome assembly GCA_016785225.1 of Psettodes erumei. NCBI lineage: Eukaryota > Metazoa > Chordata > Actinopteri > Pleuronectiformes > Psettodidae > Psettodes > Psettodes erumei. The sequence continues at coordinate 819,907 of JAFBJZ010000776.1, read as the reverse complement.
CTGCCGTGTGCCCTCAGCCCTAAAGTTAACTTATTCTGTGAGCTGACAGAACAGGAGGTGGATGAGCTGGGGTATACTCTCTACTGTGCCCTCTCAGATCCTGGGGGGCTGCTGAGGACTGCCGTGGCACCGCCACCTCATCCCTGACGACCTCGTCACTGCGCAGCAACGTGGCACTTAAACGTCGACCACTGTTTTTTGTGGGCAGTGGTGACTTCGAGCCGAAATTAGGTCCTCGTGGGAAAATAATGTCTGCATGGAATCACCGGCTTTAAAACACACAACCTCTTCCCCTGCCCCTTCACAAACATCCGTGAGAAAATGTGATGCCCATGTAGCAGTTACTTAGTGTTATCAGTTTGACATGAAAGCTGTATGTGGTGTGGTCATCCAAATATTTAAATCTCAGATGAAAGTTAAGGGTCACTGGAGTTCGTGGCTTCCATTCAAGGCATGCTGTTAGGGCTTAATACACTGGGATGGGGGGGGGTGGACTCTGGATATATTGACCCTAATGAAAAATGGATAATTGCTAATGCCATATTGGAGCCATTTTTAATTGATTGGAACGTTTTAGGAATACAGCCAGTACAGTTACAGTGTTTCTGTCTGGAGATGAGTCTGTGCCACTGTGTCGAGGGATAACATGTAATCTTGACTGTGTGTATGCCAACACAAATGCTAATAAATTATTGATCAGCCTGCAGGACTCAACATTCTTGAGTTGGAGGGACGAGATTACTATTTCATGCCCCCTTTGCCATTGTCTATAATATAAAACACAACAGGTTTCATAAATACAGTGGCCCCATTCAAGAAGTATGCTGTACATGTTTGAAGGAGATGTGTGACTTCAAACACTGGAATGTCTGCAGCTTGCATGTGTTCATTATCTAATCTAGCAATCAAACTGCTGAATACGCGCTGACCTATTAATATTTGTACCGTTTGTACCGTTCAAGTCAAGTCTGAGATAAAATTGATTGTACATCCTCAATTGGGAATATACTACCATTTGTGGAAATATGCAGTTTCTGATCTGTTGCTGATTTGTGAATTATGAACAAAAGTACATCACCATCATCTTATCATACAGTTCTTTTGACATGAGCAGAAAGTGTTTCCATGTGACTGACTGTCTGAGACAGAGCTGCTCTTTGTTTGCCGCTGAGAGAGGCTGGTCTCTTCCCCAGTCTCACATTTGTTGTCTGTATGATTTATTAACTAATCATCTGCGTCGCAGATAATTTTGCACTGTCAAAAGTGTTTCAGTTTGATGCTCTTTAAGTGCTGTTGTCTACTGGTTTTTGCTTTAATTTAAACTCCACTTCAGATCCTCTTTGGTCTCGATCATTACGTCAGAATATAGACTGTTAAATATTGCATTCGCTTGTCTAGGCTGGATCTAGATCTCTGTAGCAAGGAAGCATCCCTTTGTTAGATGCTCAAGTTCTCAGAAACCGTTCTTCTACAGTGTCGGAAATCCACGACCAACAACACCCTGCTGTGCCCGCTGTTGGTGCTAATCTGCAGGAGAAGGTTTTGTGTGTTTGTCATTTGGTTAGTCACAGTATTAACCTCAGCTCCTTTTTGGATTACAGTTACAGCATGGAGCCTGTTACTTTTGTAGCACTTTGCTTGGGTGCATAAGCCGGGCACGTTAGAGTCAACATTAAACCCTCATTAACTTGTACCGATCTGTCCCGGGCTGCCCTGAGGAAGTGGCCAGATTAGCGCAGTATGCGGCTGTGTCACTCAGTGCAAAAGACCGCAGTGATTATTGTGCTTCTGTCTGTCAGGTATACATATATATATAGTTAGATTACAGGTGCTAACCTCTGTAGATGATCTGATCAATGGGGATCTGCAGTTCTGTACATAACAGCAGCTATGATAGCCAGGGTTTCTGATGTTGGGTTAGCCTGGCACACAGTGGAGCTTCATCGTCTTACGTTGCACAGGTGGAGTAACCACAACTGATGACAGACTGCCACGTGCAGTCTTAAAATTGGTAATAATGTTATCCAAAATAATCACGTGGCTGCTTTGTGTTCTCACTTTTAGCCTTAGAATGGAAAAAAAATGCAGTGATATGGAGCAAGCCCCCCTGAATCCCCATCCCCATTTGTAGACTGTGCAAAATGGGGGAGGGGGTTGGGGTTGTTTATAGTTTTGTTGTGCATTCAGCGAAAATAATCATCCAGATAATAATGGAAAAAGGTTGAATATTTTTCTATTTATTGTACATTTGTAACCAAAAAGAAAAAGAGCCGAATATTTATTTGCATTGATTCAATTCTCCGTGCGAGGCATCACTTGTGCTTCATGAAGTGCTTTGTTCTGGATGTGTTGCCATGAAATTAATCCACAGTAGATCTGCTTTGTGTGCATATTAAGCGTCTTCAGCTGCAGACTGGTTTATGCTACGAGCTACTACTGTGCTGATGAGAGGGGAGTCACTGTGCCACATTTGTAATGTTATTGTAAGACCAAACCCAAAGTAGATCACTACCTCTACCTTGTGGAGTGCATACTAGCCATACGCTGTGTTGCATGCTGTGTACTTTCCCATTTTTTCTTTTTTTTAAGTTCAGCTCAAGTGTAAGTGTTAAACAGTGCAGCACTTTGTAAATTTCATTAAATATTACAAATAACATGCTGTATGGTCATCTTTGCTTACAAAGAGGTTGAAATCAATCAAATAAACCCATCCCTCCAAATTTAAATACACATTTTAATACTGTTAAGTTTTATTCAGTGAGGCTTTCATATTAAAATTCAAATAGGCGTGTCAAAGAAATATCCTGATAGTCAACGTACAAAAGCAGCTCCAGTTACAATATTCTGGTATTACAGTTTGAAACTGGAAATATATTTCAGTCGTTAGGAATGAAACCGTTAAGAATTAAACAGCATGAATACATCAAAATGCATAGTTCTGATTGAATCCTGTCATATCAATTACATCATGTTAAAGCTCAAAAATCAAAAGTAACTTCACAGACAACTGCAAGAAACTGAAGCAGTCCCCCAGTTTAGTGGCAGAACACATCTGCACTCCAGGTTCAGTGATGCATGTTGAAATAGTGCTAAACGTAACATCCATATCCATTGTTCTCAGCTGAGCCTTTCAGTGATGTACGACAAACATGATGTTAAAGGTCAAAGTACCAACTGAAAAAAAAACCTGTTCTGTGACTACTTGGCAGGGGCAAAGCCCACACGATCAGCGTCCCTGTCGAACACCGTGTAGTACTTTCCAATGAATACGTCTCCCAGGATCCACAGGGGCCCTGCAGGAGGAGGGATGTCCATTGCCAGGAAGCCTGACAGACAGACAGATGTACCCATGATGGTCTCCTGAAAGTGAAGAACAAAGATTTCCATTCATGGCAAAAGTAAATATTTCCACCTTTACAGAAATGAAGTTAACTTTCTCTGCATCATCAGTTGCCATGGTGATCTACTACTTTTATGTGCATAATCTGTTTACTTCCAACAGAGACTTCCTCATCTGAAGTTTCTGTCACATGCGTCTCTTTTCACCAATCAAACGTAGCCACTAAGTCATATGACAACACATACAAACTGCAGGGACAACAATGGGTGAAATAACTGGGTCTAGTTTGGAGGAGCCAGAAAACCTGACAACTCACCATGAAAGCTGAGAAAATCTGTAGCAGTAAGTTAGTACTAGCTGTGGATAGGATAATGTTACCCCTATTACAGGACCCACCACATTTACCTCATAGGAAGCTCCTGTTTGAATTTGTTTAATGGATAAATCCCCCGTAGCCTTGTTATTTGAATGACTACTTTTACTTCTACTCGAGTAATTATTATTTTAAGTAACAGTACTTTTACTTTAGTACAATTTTGAGCTTTTCTCCCCACCTCTGGCACTGACAGAATTCATGTGAACTTCATCCATTAATGACTCTACCTTTATGATGTAATCCTCTCCAGTAAAGTTGAACATCTTCCCTCCGATGTTGAAGGAGATGACAGGCAGAGATGGAATCTTCTTACAGTCAATAACGTACTATGGGGGAGAGGAGAGGATGTGGTGAAATGATTTTTCAAAACCAAAAAGAAGAAAAACAAACACTGAGTGGCCGTGTGTTTTTTATACCTCTCCCATCAGCAGGGGCAGAGCGCCGATTGCTTTCTGCAGCGCTCTGATTTCCTCTCGAGGACCTACAATTAGGGACGTTCCTGTGTCAACAATGGCCTGGCAACCAGCTTTGCAAAGTGTCAACTGGTTGCCAACTTCAACTCTGCAGGACAGGTATGAAAGGGAGCAGTAGGGTGGGGCAAAGAGAAGAGAAAAAAGGTAGCACTTTCAACACTGGGCAAGTTGGCTGACAATTGATGCACCTGCCTTAATGCAGCCTCTAAAACCCCAAACTCTCAAATTCAAGTTAAAAAAGAAGCTATTTACTCACATATCTAACTGCTTCTTCTTCTTGTCAACATATAAAAACATTGTGGATTGGTGGATTACATGTTGAGAGAACTGTGTCCCTGACATACACAGAACAGACTTTTTTCACAGGTTCCAGTTCCTCATGAAACTACACAAGAGATTCTTCCTCACCCGTTCATTTTAATCTGCCAGTAGGCCTTGCGTGTGACATTAGTATAGTGCAGGTCTCCAGTGTAGTACTGTGGGTCTGTGCCCCCCAGCGTCACTTCCCCTCCGACTGCTGCTCTCGGGTCTCTGAGACACACGGCGGACAGAAGCGTAAATTACTGTGTTAGCAAAAAGCCCAAAATGTGAAAACAACTGTTAAACCAACACACCTTGCTGAACAGGATATTATTATTTATGCCTGTTCTTCTATGCGTATTCTCTCCGACACCAACCTGCTTATGTAGAAAGAGAAGATGTTCTGGGGCAGCATCTTGGCAGCCATGGCGGTGTCAAACACAGGGGTGACACCAGCTACTGATATGGAGGGGTAGGCCATGCCCAAGACCCCGTCGAACCGCGCAACAGCAAATGTGATGCCAGGCTGCTTGACTGCTTCACCAAACTGTTGGCCAGCAACAGACATGCCTGCAACCTTCAAGGAGAGGAAAAAGGGTAAGAGAGACACATCGGCACGAACAGAAAAAACTTTTTATTTAATGAAATGATTGGAATGGCGTGACCACCAAAACTGAGGAATGCAACTGAACAAAGAGCTTTGTGAGCGAGCCCGTTGTTTCTCAAACTCACAGAGACAGTGTCCCCGCTGATGAAACCGGACATGCTGCCTCTGCCGTACTGGATGGAGAACTTTGTGCCATTCTTAACATATGTGCTTGACTTGTCTGAGTTGTAACGATGATGAAGCCCTAATGGGACAGGACAGTCAGTCAAAATGAAAATGCACAGATTTCATGGACTTAGGAAACACTTGAGTGGAGATAATAACTCTTAAGGATTAACCCCCCAAAACTCACAGCAGGCCACATCAAAGAAGGAGCAGTGAATGGAGGGGACCCACAGGTTGGAGGAGCCAGTGTCAAACAGCACGGTGAAGTCCTGCGGAGGGGTGCCGATGCTGATCACCCCGTAGTACTGAGCCTGAGAGGACACGAATGTTAACAGACAAAAAAACCCTCAGCAGGTCTGCACAGGTGCAACTCACTACTAAATGTCAGATAAGTCAAATATGTACTTCATTTGCTCTGTTTTCCCACTGACTATGCTTCACAAATACTGAACTGGAGGAGCTTTAGATTTGCAGAACCTGAGTAAACTGTGTGGTCACAAACTTAGTGTTGCACAATTGGATCAGGATTACATTTTATATTTGGAGCAATGAGTAGCAATGGAACCGCAAACGTTTCAGTTGACACGAGGAGCGGGATCGACATGTTAAATCCGGCTTCAACTTTAAGTGCTGTATTCTGCAGGTGTGCATACGTCCATGAAGTTGGTCAGCCTCTCTACAGACACTTTAGGGGACGGGGTGCTATCTGGTGCCCCGATGCTCCTCGCCAGAGCCCGGATCTCCTCCAGAGACATCCCATTGTCGCTAATCAGGCGGCGCAGGCTCCTGGTTTTATGAAGGGGGACTCTGAAAGACAGGTAATGTCACGGGTACGATGCACTACAGAAAAAGGTCGCTTCCTTAAAACTGCATCTACTTTCCACATGCATGTTTTGTAACGTGTGTGTGTAAATATCAGTTAAAGCGACATTACTGTCGAAGAATACTCAGCATATTAATTACAAACACGTGGGGCTGATTGTGAACAGAGACAAAAGAATATGGAAGCTAACACACACATATACACACACATCCATTAACCTATATCCATTTATACTTCTCTGACAGATGACTAGTGATCGGACTTTAATAACAGCGCAAACGAGTCGCCAAAACATCAGCTGACAAACCTTATGATGGCGACGCTTTGCGTTATCAGCAGCGCCCCGATGAAATGAAGCAGGTTCTGTCGCTTCATGGCTGTTCCGGTACAAGGTAAAACCAGTTCTGTGTCGTTTCCGAGTCTAACACGCGCAGTTAACAATCTCAACTGACGCACGGAGCAAAGTGACAGTGCTTCGGCAATGTCCGCGCTCACTCGGCTTTCTACGCGATTCGGGCTCAAGCGGTTGGAGGGAAAAGTAATGAGCGAGGCGCTCTCATTGGTGGAGGAGGACGGCGCGCCCCTGCATCAGGAACCTGTGCACAGGGTCTCTCAAGGGTCAGGAGTTGTTGAGTAGAAAGCTGGCTGTGTAAATGTTGGGAAAGCCCAGCTAAGAAAACGTTTCATCGACTGGAGAACATACTTTCAACAGCTTAGTGAATAGAATCTCTAAACCTGACCATACAAAGTAAATCCTACAGATACAGGGATACTAGATCCTGCACTTCCCTTAATGCAGAGAAATGAGGTGAGCAATATGATTTAACAGGTTGGCAAGTGTAATGCCACCAACCTCCCTCCAAGTAAGCTGAGTTTAACCATATTTCACATCACACTTACCACATGTCCAAATAAGGTCGTTCCCCATGGAACTGCATCACATCCATACATGTATGAAGACTATTGACGACCTAATTCTAAACATTAAATCACATTTACCGAAGTCATGCTGTGGGCAACTTTGACCTTTATGCTTATTCATCAGAGACTCTGTCTTGTGTTATCTATGAGGGTCTGTTCTTGGCCTTGGTTGTGATGGTCACTGCCAATGGAAATTGGTCAGCTGGATGTTATTTGGATCTGGATCTTCTGGATGTTACTTTCACATTTCCTTCCCAATCCCTTAGTAATAAACTGAAGTTATGCATGAAGAATGAGCAGTTTCAAATCCAAATCACAGTTAATAAAAATTCAAGATGAGTCATCCAAGCTATCATTCAACATGCTGCTGTTTTCTTACACAGACCAATGACAAAGCGTGAAAGAAGCTGCAGAGAAGACTGTCAAAACTGTGGCTCACTTGGCCTGTTGAACAAGTTCCTGATAAAATTGTCAACACACAAAGCACGAACTCTCTGACACATGCACACACACACACACACACACACACACACACACACACACACACCCTTCAGTATTATCAATCAGACTTGCAGAGCTGTTGACAATAATAAAAGCTGATGCTGCACTGAGTTGCTGGTTTTTGAATAAGGTTAGAATTAGTTTAGCATTGAGGTTGGTGATTGGCATGCAGTGGTCATGGGTAAGATCAGAGTATGTCTCCGGGGCAGGAAAAGCAAGTTAGAATCATTGTTCTCCTGAGTGACAAGTCTGTGTGTATGTATGTATTGTAGATGTCTGCGTGGCAGGTGTTGACATATTTTGGCCTTCTTTCCGCATGTACTGTATGTTAAGGTATATTCTAAAGTTTTGCAAAATGAGAAACCACCCATTAATTTTTCCCTTTGTTGTGACGTTGTAGGAAGGTAACACACCCCTTTAGGCCTATTCAAACTGAATTGCCGAGAAAGAGACAGAGAGAAAGAGAGAGACAGAGAGGGAGGAGTAGGTATCTTTGGCATCTGTGACCTGACAGAATAGTTTAGGCAACACAACAGGACAATTGCGGTGCCATTTCCTATGCTGGATCTACGGTCAATGATAAAACAGACCAGTGAAACAGAGGGGACTGATACGAGAGGCTTCTAAATGAGCATGATGGTAAGAATCAGCTCTTTCTGTTGTATATTAATTGTCAAATGTAGGTTTTGCAAGCTCTAGAACTGAGTTGGGCTCTATGGCCTACCAAAGACATACTCACACTTTCCAGGATGCTCCTGGTTTTGTCCAATACTTTGTGTCAGGTGTTTCCTCGTTCATCCACCAGTCTCATTCAAAGATTCAGAAACATGCCACTGTGGTACCTCACGTGATTTGCATGTACCACCAATCCACTTAATATGCGACTATAGCGAAGTAGATGTTAAATCTTAAAATTTTTAGATTATTATGTTGGCAAATCCAGTGAGATTTTGGCCCAAGCAGTTAAAGGTAAACCAAGATGACAGAAACCTTGTGCAATCACAGCAGCTACACCAAACAACAGGACACACAAGTGATATAACCACATGAATGCAGCAGCATTGCAGCATTGCATGTGCGTGTTTCCTGAGGCAGATCAACTTCCTCACAGAATTTTTCAGTGCATTACAGTCATATTTTTTTCTTCAGCTGATGAGAAGTGTTATGAACTGATCCTTTGATTGCATGTTGCTGGAATAACCTAACCTGTCTACCAGCAGCCTGCAGATATGATTTATATCCTCAGTAAAGAATTCTACATTATCTGCCATGACATTAAAACTCGTTAGCAGATTTAACATTGTTGCTTAATCTGTGCATGGTGGTTGCAACTGCAACAATGAGAATCCAAAACCCATAAATGAAATTAGAGGTATTTATGGTAATTATAGTTATAAGTGTTGAGGGGTCTGAGCTGTATAAGGTCAGAAATGCAGTCAATTTTTTTAAAAGGTGACATCTTTCCACTACATACCTCCATTCATCTTTGGAGAAAAACATTTTCACGGGAACTGAGAGTCAGGCATGAAAACAGCAGAAACCTTCCTGGTAGATAAGAAATCATGAGAACATTTTTGGTAACATGTATTTACACTTGTAGCAGCTGGAAAAAAAAATACTCATCAACTTTGCTTTCAGTTCTAATCTTAGAGAGTTCAATGTGTCACTATCAAACCACATAGCCGCCCAAACCCCCCAGGAGAAGCTACATGATGAAATCTACCATCACCAGCTCCTATGAAGTCTTACAGCCAGCCTACGAGGATCCAGATGCAACAATGGTATGAAGAACAGGTTCCAGTCAAATGATAAAATTGCTAAATGTTTTTTGTTTTGTCTACCGGTGTTTACATGTTTTGCTTTACTCCACCTATAGTGGGAATGGAGACATTCAGAGTGGTAGAATGATAATAGTTTCAGTTCTCCTGCAATATTAGAAATGTTGATTCATGTAGACTTTTGATTTTAGCCTCCTGTCACAGATGAAGGTCAGTCAGAGGTTACAGTCAAACCTGTACCTCGTCCCAGGACCAAATTACAACCAAGATCCCAGAGCACTGACTCTGTTGAGAAAACAAGCAGTCCATCAAACACAGTGGTGAGTTGAGTAGTTTTGACACTTGGTTAATTAATTGAACGTATGATAACACATGCTGATTAGCATGGATTAATTTTTCTGTGTCCTCCTGTCATCAGAGTTCCCAACAAAATGAATATTCCACAGACTGTAAGAGACCTCATCCTGTCCGGCCCCCTCCTACACCGCCAAGCACCAAATGTCTGACCTTGAATAAGCCCACAGCAGCTGTCGATGGAGACAGTCAAGATAACAATTCAAATACTCAGCCAACTGTGAAGGTATATAATATTTCAAACAAAATAAAAAGCTGCATTATCTTGACAGAAAAAAAAAATGAATTTCAGTTTATGGAATATTACTATTAATATTTCAAAACCCATAACACACACATAGTTTCTTCACTTTGAACCGTGTCTACTGTGATTAATCAAGGGATGTTGATTGTTGTGGTACCGAGAGAAACTGTAACTTACTTTCTCCTCCTGCCAAAGCATCCAGCTGCCACGACTGAGAAAGTCCAAACTCCTGCTCGTCCCCGTCCTGAGCGCCCCCCTCCACCCACCGGCTATTATGATAGACCATTGTCAGTAAGCAGGATACAATGTAAGGTAAGGGCTCAAGGGTTTTACTTTTCACTGAGACACATCTGAAGGTGGTTGACGGTCATCAGTCATTATGAGCTCACCTACAAATCACCTTGTCTTGATTTAAATATTTCAAATCTTTTTTTTTTTTGGATAGATCAACACTGGCGTGTATAAGGATTCAAATACCAACTCCATGCAGCAGACTCCAGTCTCTTCAGCTTTCTCTGAAGAAGAAATGAACCTCTTTGGGACTTATGGTGAAATGGTAATATGCAAATCCTGACCTTGTGTTTTTTGAGAGTTGAGATGATAAATATATGATTTTATTTGTGTTTTGGTCAGACCTTTTTGTAATCATGATTAGTCTTATTCAGCAATCGACAGCATGACAACTCAGAAACCTATCAAAAAAACTGAAACTGGAGTGCTTTCAGCATTTCATTTATACCTCAGGCTCATATATCTCATATATTTATACCTCACCTCACCTGCATTACAAACCCGCAATGTCTGCTTTCCAGAACACAGACAGTACGGGCAGACCCGCAGTCCCACCTCGACTCCCCGGCTCCTCCACACTGTGTGAAACGTCACCTCCACAGGTATGAGAGACACTGCAGCGCTGACAACTACAGGTGACAACACGCACCAACGTGTGTCAATACAACAAAAGGTGCAGAAACACATGCATTAGTCATGCTGTCATGGAAAATTAGACATGTTAAGACTTCCCCTATCCTGCATTTAACACTGTTCAGTCAGCATGAAATGCAGATTTTTGCAGGGCCAGTGTTTGTGTGTGTAGAAGCGAAGGGAACACGGATGCATGTACCAAATTTCATGGCAATCCAACCGATAGTTATATATAACAGCAAACAATTATTTGCAAATCTAATATCCGTTATTCTTGCTACATATCATCAGTTTCCTATTCAACAGTATTTTAACACAGTAGTGTTGCTGTTGTTTCTTTGTACAACTTAATAAAAAAAAAACAAATTTCTATGACAGACCAGACCACCACCCCCACAATTCAACCCACCGCCACCACCTTCAAAAGAGACACAGTCACAGTCGTTGTACAGTGAGATAGAGCATCGTCCCTACCTGGACATTCTGCCAGAGGACGAAGACATGACGGTGAGGCTGCACAGTGTAAACCATCACAAACCCACACAAACAGATACACAGACAAAGAGCCATACACTCTGAAACTGAGGAGGAATATTTATACGTAAATATTTCTGTGCCATCGATCTGTTTAATCACTACCAGACACAAGGGAGGTCACTGCCTCGTTCCGGACTTCGCTACCAGAGCGGCAGCTTCCCTTCACGAGAGCAGACCACAGTGGACAAAGACGTAAGGCTTTTCTTATACTGAATAGTTTGCTCGCCCCCTCCTCTCCTTGCACATAAAACTGAGATTTAGAACAATGCGATTGTTGTGCGGTTTGGAGAGGTTTGCTTCTACTCTCGTAGGTTCAGCTCTTTTCGTTAGACAGGTTTCATTTGAGATAAACTGTGAGCCCCGCTCAAAGACACATTGATTGAAACCCAGAGCTAAAAGTCAGTATTCTGTCTCTGTCAAGTGTTTTTGACCAGAAAACGATCTGTTTTACCCAGGACATCATTGTGATGTTAAGATGGTTGACAAGAGTGTCAAGTAAGTGCACATTCTGTTATAAATAAATATTGTATCATGATATTAGTAGCAAAAAACTTTGTTGTGTGTGATTTTTACACTAGTATTTTATTGACAAACAATATGTATATTACATTATTTCACAGTAAATGGGTAGAAAAGGAATGACTAGATCAGTGACTGAAAAAATGTCTATGAATGTGATCCTCAGTAACAAAGAGCATTGATCTAAATATGTACAATATATAATTTATCACTGTGTTATTCCAACAGAATCTGATTACATGACTCCATCGTTGTACGGCCTAAGTATAGAGGAGGAAATCAGGTAACAATATGGAAACTACCATATATATAATTCATATTAAATGCAGGTAAACCTGATTTGAATAAAGAAGCAGATGTTTTCTGTTTGTTTTCGCCTGTCCTGTCACTGTCCCTTTGCAGGTCATTCAATCAGAGAGCCATGAATGTGTGCAAGGCCCTGCGCCTCTACAACCTCCTCATGATGAAGCGCAACGAAAGTCTGCGGAACACCATCACAGAGTTCAGCTCCATCTCCAACAGCCTGGATAAGATGAAGAAGAAGACCAAAACCATGGGCATCGCTGGGGGCACCACAGGTGCTGTCGGAGGGGTGACGGCAGTGGTGGGCATCGCCTTGGCTCCTGTGACCATGGGTGCCTCACTGATTGCTACAGCTGTTGGCGCTGGCATGGTGGCATCTGCTGGAGGAATGAGTGCCCATGCTGTCAAGGCCAGCAAGAAAACTGTGAATAAGATGACAGTTGAGAAACTAGTATATGAATATAAGGCAAACGTTGTTGACCTGGAACAGTGCCTGGATTTTATCCTCTCTGGGATGAATGAGCTGCGAAGGCATGACATTGCCAGGTTACAGAGGGCAGGGGCCCAGCCTGACGCGCTGAAGATGGCACACTTGTCTCAGTCTGTGTTTAGGAACAACATGAACAGAGAAAGGAGGACTTCTGCTGCACACACAGCTGGGATGTCATCTGAGAGACTGCTTCTGGCTTTCGCCAAGGAAATAGATCAGTATTTTACAGAGGACGGTCAGACCCTGAAGAAATCAACCAAAAGCAGGTTTTCAGGCAGGGTTCGCCTGCTGGCGGAAAACCTGGAGGACGAACTGCAATACCTCAATCGAATGTGGGAAATGTTTGGTTGAATGAGACAACTCTGTGTGTGTGTGTGTGTGTGTGTGTTAGAGAGTGAGGTTTTAAAATGTTTTAGTTAGTGAATTCAAATTCCTCATTTGCCACATATATTATTAATAAATAATTTATAATTGTAAAACGTAAGGTGTGATTTATTAAAGCCAGTATTTAAAGGTAGTTCAGTAATGTAGTTCCACTAACAGTTATCAGCGTGATAAATAAAACATAAAAATGTATGGAAATCACTGTCATACGTTAAAGAAATTGGATTAACAAACAATACCGTGTTAATTTGTAAAGTTCATTCCCAGTTGTTGCTGTTAGTAGAGAGGAATGTGGACATTAAGTAAACACCGGCGTAGTGATCGTGCCGGCACTGCGGAAGGATACACCCAGCCCTTGCTTTAGCCCAATATCAGCACCGCGCCACTCCGTGCGCCATTTTCCTTTCCGAGGGACAACAAACGAAGAAGGCTTGTCGGACATCGCTCAGCGGGCCGAAATGGCAGTGTAAAAGTGTGCAGCGACCCAGCAGCAGCCAACAAAACAGTGCATCCAGACAGTGCACTGAGTCACTTCTAATTCAGTCAAAATGTCGTAAGTATATGTGTTTTTTAATTTGTAGTTTTTGGTCAATGACAGCTGTCAGGTGAAATGTGGCCTCGCGTCTCGCAGGCCGGAAATGGCCGCGAGCACTAAAGTAGATCTTATTGAATGTCTACTGACATTTTTATTTGATTTGACCGTTTATATTTAATTCCACTTTCACTGGGTTGTCAACTAGTGGAATACACTAACTGTAATCTAACATTAAAATACAGGCTAGGCTGTTGGTATGACGCAACACTCGACATTAACGTGTAATGTTACTTTGCTTTGTGCGAACGGTCTCGCTACATTGTGTCGCTCTTGAAGCCGAGGGCGGTTTGCGTCATTTGTGTGAAACTGATGTGTTTTATTATCGCAACCGACGGCCAGTGCCGACGTGGCAGTCAGAAAATGGTTCTTTTCCTCTTTGCGTTAAAATGGCGGAATGAGAACAAAAGTGTGGTTGTTTTTGGGGGGAGGGAGGGAGGGAGGGGGTGGACTCTGTGACACCGTGTGAAGACAGATTGACGTCACAGTCACAAGACTGCTAGCTGGCTGGAAACACGTGACGTGCAGCAGGTGCACTGCAGGAGTGGGGGCAGTATTGTGCCAAAACCAGAGTATCTTTCTGAACACTTTTTTTTTAATGGATTCACTAACTCCAGATTTCCAGTGATCATATTTTCACCACAAATGTCTTTATTTCCTCCCTCCCTCTCCTCAGGTCCTACGTGGAAACCCTCAGCACTGCTGCATTCGACAGCATAAAAGAATTCGACGCTCTCCTAGCATCGTCACGCACTCCATTTGTGACCAACAACAGCCATTATGACCATGATGATGACAAACTCACAGTTTGGCCTGGAAGACATGGAGGCCCTTCTCTGGGGGCCTTCCTCTCCCATGGCTGACGCCATGGGCACCGTATTCTTTCACCCTGACCAAGAAGAACATCAGGAAGGAGGAGGAACCTCACTGGAGGGGAGCACTTCACCCGAGTCATCCCTCCACTCTTCATCACTGTCTTCTTCCTCCTCTCCTCCTCCCTTTTACTCCCCTCCTCCCTCGCCACCGGCCATCCTCCATGGGGACAAAGTTGGGAATGAGTCTGCCCTGCTTTCCCTCCCCTGGTTGGGCCAACCTGGTCAGCTTAGAAGCAGCCAGACAGTCTCAGATGACAGGAAAGGTAATGATCGTGGAAACTGAAATTCACTAACAGAAATGTAACGCTTGAGCACACCTGATAAACATACTTAAAATACAGTCAGAGCACCATTGCTTAGCATGGACAACCAGTAATTTATTGCCTCATTTGCTTCCACAGAGGATATGTTTGGGGACCTGGACTGGATGGCTGAGAGGATTGATCTGAGTGAGTTTGACCTGGAGTCTCTGATTGGGTCGTGCAGTCCTACTCAAGAGTCCCCCAACTCTACAGAAGACCTCCTGGCCTCCCTAGATTGCCCAATGGAGCTTGACTCCCTCCCAATGTCCACTCTTTCAACGCCTGAGCCTCCCTCTGCTTCTTTGTCAAGTACGCCTCCCCCTACCCTCCCCACTGTCTGTGAAGATTCTCCAGTCATTATGGTGGATGACTCTGAATCCAACATTGATGGGCAAGAGGCCCTCTCCCCTCCACCGTGTGTCCCAGAGCCACAAGAAGAGCTTGAAATCAAATCTGAGCCTGCCTCTCCTGACCTGTCCTCCCCCTCAGTTGATTGTCCTTCCTCCCCTGTTGACACCCTGGACCTGGGCAGTGAGGTGGACATCTCGGAGAGCGAGGTGAAGCCGGTGTTAGCTGCTGTGGTCCCTGAGGTCCCGCGGCTTGTACTCTCCCTTTCTCCAACCCGCATTGTCCTAGTGCTTGCTCCCAAGAATGAAGTTGGGATTGCCACCGCGACCATAAGCACCACATCAGAGGTCATTCAGTCCTCCCCTCCTGCCTCCCCTCCACAAAGGGCCTCTCGAAGCAGACCATACCCTGAACCCAAATACAAAGTTAGCCCACCCTCACCCAGTGCCACCAGTGTCAAGGTCAAGTCCCTCCGGGGCGCAGGTGGTGATGAAAGGGTAGCTTTGAAGGCACCGAAGGACAAGAAAATAAAGAAGATGGAGCAGAATAAGACAGCTGCCACCCGTTACCGGCAGAAGAAGAGGGCGGAGCAGGAAGCGCTCTCTGAAGAGCATGCGCTGCTGGAAAGGAAGAACCTGGAGCTGACTGAGAAGGCCGAGTCCATGGCCAGGGAGATCGAGTACCTGAAAGAGCTGATGGACGAGGTCCGTCTGGCCAGGATCAGAAAAGGTCTAAGTGCTGACCCCTAGTGGTTGGGCCTAGCTATGACAGAGGAGGTGTGTATAGGGAGGTGGATTTTTTGAAAAAGTGGGCACAGCAGATTCTATTTTTAATGTAAACGTGAATCAGGAAACCATAGATTCTGTCCACACAGCATGTCCTTTGTGGCATAAATCTAATGATTTTAAGAAAATCTTTTAAAATATCTAACACTTAAATATTGAGCAGTTTAATCATGTTTAGAGTAGTTCTATGGAAACAAGTATTTTCCATCCAGTATATATCAACTTGTGTGTCGTTGCTTGTAATGTATGTATTCTTTCCTATATCTGGACCTCAGTAACTTACCACTAAGTCTTTTTAAAATATAAAATGTGTATATTATTATAGTATAACTGGACCACTTGTATTATCAATCTCTTAATAAAGAGTCTCAAACCTAATTGTACCTGTGTTGTGTGTTTTCTAGTCATCAGGACAATCCTTGTGTGTCTGGAAAAAGGAATTAAATGGCAAACGGCCGAAAAAAAGAGACTTTCTTGAAGTTGATGCATAACACACTAACACCTATGTAAAGGTTTGAGAATCTCACTTAGTCCACAGTAATGTCACATTTGGAACTTGTGAATTTGGCAACCCATTCTTCCTGCAGACCTCTTCTGAGATATTGTAGTTTGTCATGAATGGAGATCTTTCCACCGTTCTTCCCTCTATCTGGGCAGGTTTGGATAGCGTTGAGTATTTTGATATATTTTCATTGCCTTCCCTGCTTCTTAAGCATCAGTTAGCTTTGTTTCAGATCCCTTCAGTTGCTTAGAGCCCATGGTTGCTGAGTGTCACCACAAGGTCTGAAGAGTCAGAGAACTGATCAACTCTAGAAGTGTCATTACAGGTCTTACACATTCTAATGAGTTAGTGAAGGGTGCTGAAACATAAATCTATTTTGAAAAATAATAGGTAACAATGCCTTAACTTCCAAAGAAAGGCTTGTTTTTCATGTTAGTGACAAAGGTTGGATTTACAAGTTCATGACCTTTTTTAGTCTTTTCAGTCCGTTCAGAATGTCACCTGGTCCCCAACATAAAGAGTCTTTGTTCACGCTCTGATAGTAGTTCACACTGAGCCTGTAGATGTCCATCTGAGTGGAGCCTCTCAAATAATCTGACAGGGAGGGGGATAATGGAGCCCACCAGACTGGCAGCGTGCTGCAGACACGTGGGTATTCAATCAACTGACAGTCATGTGAAGTTCAAAATGCCATTACCACAGACTGGTGGCACCATTTTGGGATAGACATTTCTTTTTTGTTTTGTGCTCCCCCTCTGCTGCTCACTATGTTAAGACACTTACTGAAGTGCCTGTGTATTTACACAGTGTGCATATTTGTTGGTCTGTGGGAGAATGGAAGAGAATGCTAGAAAGAAAAAAAAAAGACAGAGTGCTCAGTAGTGCTGATCTGAGCACAGCTTAAATAGTATTTCCAAGAAAAATGCGAATGTTCAGCCTGTAACTGGCCCGAGGTGCGCACATTGTAATTGGTCCAGGCTTTGGTCCAGATAGCTTAGGGACAATCTATACATGGAGACACGCCAAAGACAAGATGGCGCAGAGCTGCTTACAAAAGACAAAACATTTCCTCCTGAAAACACTTGGCTGACTCTCTGTGGCTGCTGCCTTTGCAAATGTCCTCAGTTTTCAAGGGTAAAAACATTCGGTTTGAAAAGGCTCGAACACTTTAATTTCAACATTAAAAACACAGTTGATTTTCTTGCACAGTGTTCCACTGTAATGCTGCTGTCTGAGTGCTGAACACAGCACACACTGTCACAGTTAAGAAGTCCCTGCAAAAAGCAAGCTACAGAATTGCTTGTATTTTGAAAGATCAGAGTGCATGACCACAGTTGGATTACAAGTGTACAAAAATTTGGGTGAGACTACTTAAAATATGCAAGGTACCTACCGTATGTACTTAGCAGTGATTTTGAGGAATGGCAGACAAATCTGCCTCCTACAGCACCACCTGCTGACAACACTGCGCAACTGCTGCCTCGTCCCGAGCCAGGTCCACTCAGCATGTCTGATTGATTATGGTTTTTGTCCTCTACGATCGTATTGCAGTCCACCAGTGAGAACAAAATACACGGCCGATTGAAAGACGAGCTAAATGATGAGATGAAAGCCAAAAATACGCAACGATATATCCACATCTTTTATTGTTGTCTGGGGACGAACAAAGTACCGATGATGCGATCACCATGTACGAAGGACCACACAGCAAGTAATGTCACTTTGGCTACAGTAAAGTGGTACACAGTGCAAAACGCCTCGCTAAAAGCCTACAATGTAATATGTTTTACACCGTAAATATACACTGCTTATACAACAGATTCACAGGTGGAGTGGGACGAAGACTCTGGATATCTGAAACATCCTCATATCAAATTGTAAAGTCATGCTTGTCACACTAAGGGCTGCGTTAGCCTACATCACTAGATGAAGCACAGAGTCAGTAAAGCATGAAGGAAGCGTTGTCAGGGTTTCTTTTATAGGCTCCATCATTTGTATAAAATCTGATTTTACAGCATGGCAGTGGTATCGGTCACATATTATACAGTCCAGACCATAAGTTATTGGACAATTACAATTTATTTTTTCCATGCTCTGCTTCAACATGTTCAATTTCAGTATTGGTGTAAACCCACTCAAATTAAAGCTTGGCACTGTAATATCCATTATTTTTTTTCAATCTGAGTGTGCTGAAGCTCAGGAAAATACCTAACTGTCCATATACCTACAGCCTGGACTATATAAGCCTTTATTTTAGCCTTTCAGAGTGTGAATTCTCTTTTTCCACTTTTTTCTTATCATTTTTTTTGCAGTTGTAAAGGTAGAGGGGTGTGATGTTGTACCAGAAATTCACATAGAAACCGCTCAAGTGAGAGTCAGAGCAATAAGAAGTGAGGTTGCCTTCAACTCTATAGGCACTCATTTATCTGCATGCGGTGTCTTAACATGCCTCTGAGAGCTGAATATATATTCTATTGTTTTTTTTTTCAACGCATCAGTTTAGATGACAGGAGCAGATGTCTGGGATGTAGAAAAAGGTAGCAAAAGCCCTATGCGAGCTCAAGTGGTTCATGAGGTTATGTTGTTTTCTGTAGCATGCGAAAGCTTGATGTAGCCTATAGGATACTGCCCTGCCACAGGGCTGTACTCCCACTCTCACGCTTTGATGCTGAGGCACGTAGCTGAATCTACCTTGTCGATAATTGCACCAGATGCATGACCACAAACAGCGAAGCAGATCCAGCCCAGGCTGCTCCATGGGGATCTTAAACTGCACATAGTTTCGTCACAGGCTTTTAGAGCTCCTCTGGAGCATGATTGCTACAGCAAAGGTGGGGTAAAAATATATGTTTAGAGCTTTAGATGGTTTTAGTTAATTTCTTGGCACAAGAGAACCAAAGTTACTAATTACAATCAAAGTGCAGAGACTGACTTTCTTTTGGTTCCAGCAAACTAAAGCAAACGCTGGCAGAAAAGCTCCAATTTGAATTAATATGCGACTCTCGTCCACAGTTTTACAATCAGCATTAATCAGCATTCCTGTAGATGAGCCAGATTTTGTCCTTGGAGGAAATCAGCTCAACCTTGACTCCCTGAGCTAAACCAATCAACTGTAAACAAAGAAAATTTTGATATCGCTCTAACGGGAGATCAGGAAGTTACCACGTTTCATGTCTGAAGGTTCACTTTTACGCTTCTGGAGTGCAATGATAAGGTCAAGAGTCTTTTGATTTACATCAGTGCACACATATTCCAATATATATTATTATCATTAGTCATTTGGCATGTGATATAGGAGGGGATGACTATGCTGTAGAATCCATCCTAAATTGACACAAGAGACACATACAGGCATTCCTTTAGTTTTTCAACAGGGTGCTGCAGATATGAGACCTAACCCCAAATCTGCCTGGTCATGATCACATTATCTTCTTTACCATATCCCTTTTCACTTTGATTTTATGCTTCCATACAATGAAAATTTGATCAGTGCAGTCTGAACATAGAGTAACAATGATGAGTAATTTTTTACTCTGCAGTGGTGAAACAGGGTCTCTTTAGCAGCAGTTGACTTTCTGTGAACATGCTCATGAGCAGGGACTGCTTTTCATTCTGGTCCCTTGAAGCAAAAGCAGAATATTCCTCCTCCTTCTCTTGGTTTTGAGGGGATTGTTGTGAACATTTAGTGTCAGACATTGTTGTTCACTGCCCTGTGAGTCCAGGTCGAGCTTTTGCTCACTGATCAGTGAGTCCGGTCTTTTCATTTCTGACAAAGAGCAACTTGTGACGAGGCTCCTGTTCCTGTTTTCCCTGAAAACTCCCCAGAGTCGGAACGGGACATCCAGATGAGGTTTAGGGTTACATGAGGTGATGTTTGGGCCTACTGAAGACTCACAACGCGGTGAAAAAGCTGGATCACTTTCCTTTTAGTGTGACCGTGTCACTGCAGCTGACATCCTCGACAGTCATCCTCAGGCTCCGTGTTGTCAGAAGAGTAAGAGCTCTCCTCGCTCACTGTCAAATACACAGTTACATTAGTTATACTGCATAATAGGGAGTTTAAACAGAAAAAACATTCAACTGCAATACGAAACAAAAAATATCAAACAATAATTAAATTGTGTGACTTACACCATTCTGTCTGTATGGGGAGGAAGGCCTTGTCACCGTTCTCCCTGATCATCTCTTCTATCTTATCCAGCAGGACTGACACACTCCTGTCTTTGCCAGGAGTCTTACTGTCCAGGACGTGGTAATAGTTCCCACAGTATTCGAGTAGTCTTTGCAGCTCCCGCCCACCTCTAAGAATGTGCTCTTCAATGGGCGTGCGGCCCAGCCAGTCGCCACAGCTGAAGAGCACCATGGTGTGGAGACATGCACTGTCACCAAACAGAGTCTCTATGTGAGCCAGGAGCGTCCGTCTCTTCCTCGCCGTGAGGGATGAGACGACGGGGAGGACCAGCAGGAGGGTGTGGGGTCCGGGCCGCAGGAGGGCGGCCCCGCGCTGCGACTCCTGGCGGATGCGCTTCGGGGTCCGCCTCACCGAGAACCAGTCCCACCCCGGGGTGTCGACGATGGTGACCCGACGGCCGGACACGAGCGCCTGCCTCCTGAGGCACAGCTCCGTCTCCTGGCCCGACTCAAAATACCGACGGCCCAGGATCGAGTTCCCCACTGAGCTCTTCCCAACGCCCTTCCAGCCAAGCAGCAGCAACCTCAGTTCTGTACATCCAGAGGACAGAGACAGACAAAGAAGGCAATGGATGAAGAAATGAAGAACGAAGAGAAACTGTGAAGCACGTGAGGATAAAAACACAGTAATGACCAATTCTTGTGCAGTCATCTTTCCTCTTCATAGTGTGACTCACTCAATTAGACACATAAACACACACAGCTTCCTCACACCTCTGGGAGGTCCTCCAATCATCTGCTCCCTCTGTCGAGCATGCTCCTCCATCCTCATCCTCTCTTCCTCCAGAGCTCTCCGGGCCTGCTCTTCCTCCAGCAAAATAAGCTCATTCACCTCGAAGTACCAGCCTGCACAACAGCAGCAACCAGTTTTTCAAACAACTGTTTTCAGTCAGTTCTATGACACAATTGGTGTTTTCATTAATAATGCAACAGTCGTAAGACACAAGCTGCAGAAATGATGCTCTGTATAATGCATTATCATTCAGTGCATCACAGCAAGAGAAAGCAAAAACAAGACTTTGTGTGAGAAACTAACCCTGGTTGTCTGTGATCAGTTCCTCCACTTTTTCCATCAGCTCCGGTACCTGTGTGTTGTCCTCTGTCTCTTTGCGAGTGTTGTCAAAGGCATGGTACCTGCATGTAGAAGTAATGACATTTGTGAAGGTGCACTTCACCAGTTTTAAACAAGCAGTTCAGTTTACTCATCAGGAGATATGAGGTTTATCTTGGCTTGACCTTCTTGCTTTCCAAAAACCTACATTACCCACAAGCTAACGTGCCCACTGACAGTTTGGTCAGGGATTTGTGTGTGTTAGTAGCTAGAGACATGCAGCCACTGCCTCAAGCAGGCATAAGGAGTAGCTACAGAGGCCTGGAGAGGTCTTTATACTACAACTTTATTTACATATGCAGTAGTACTCCCCAACACCTAAAACACTTTACTCTGTAAAAATGGTGGAGTTCTCCTTTAAGCCGTCTCTTTCACTGCTGCTGCACTATTGCTCCAACCATGAAATTCAGTAATTATTCCTGACTGTTGTGTTTGCACAACATTAACAAAGGTCTGACACAGACAAAAACACAGGGATTTGATGAGAAAGGAAACAGACATCATACCTGCTTCCACATCTCTCCACCAGCCACTGCAGGGCCTCTCCAGTGTTTGCTATGTGCTCCTCAATGAAGACACCTTTGGGCAGTTTGTCCACCCCAGTGAAGAGGACCATGGAGTACCTCCAGGTCCCTCCACCCAGGGCCCCCAGTTGCTCCTCTGCGGCCCTCCTCTGGGTGTCAGTGAAGGGCTGGGAGATTGACACCACGAGCAGTATTGCGTGTGGTCCGGGAGGGCAGAGGATGGCTCCCATGCACGGCCCCTCGCTGTCGAGGCTAGGCGTGGGGCGCGGCGGGGTGTCCGACTCGGCACCGGCGCTGTCATCATTGTCTGCTTCCGCATTGTCATCTGGGTCAGTGGGGATGGCCCACGGGGGGGTGTCAACCACGGTGACACGCCGGCCATAGATTTCTGTCTGGCCAACGTTGCTGTGAGTTGTCTCTGTCCCAGCATCGAAGGCCTCGTCCCCCAGGATGGTGTTGGCGGTGGAGGTCTTGCCCGACTGTGGGCCCCCGAGGATCAGCAGTCTGCGCTCAGGGGGGTGGCGGCCCCTGGGGTCACCTGTTGACACACAGACGGATTAGAATAAAATTTCTTAAGAGAATAGGTTTGTTGATTTTGTTTTCACTGTGCTACCTGAAGCACTGCAGTTGGGTCTCAGAAGAAATCATCTTTATCCTTATTTCTGTTTTAATCCCCTGTTTTGTGTTGTCCCCAAACTGCTTTTTGGAGATGAGGACACATCTGCCTTCTTTCCACAGCAATATGTCCCTTTCAAGTACTCTCCCTCCTTCCTCTCTGTCCTCACTCTTTAGATTCCTCTTGTGTCCTCTTCTCATCTCAGATCCTTGCTATCTTATACTTCTTTTTTACTGCCTCTTCTTTCATTCTTGTCCTCATCCCTTTCTCGCCCCCTAAACCCCCCTCCAAGCATGCCTCTCTCCCTTTGTTTTCCTCTGCCATTGGCCTTTGGAAGAATCAGGACACAGAGGAGGATCCTTAAACTCCTTCCAAAGAGAAAAACATGTGAACCGAATACAATTTACTTTGAGTAAACAGCTTTGGAGAACTGGCATCCTAGAGAAATGTGACTGACAAGAGGAGAGGACACAACGGCAGGATAAGGAAGTTTACTGATTCACTCACTTCTGCTGACACTTTTTCATGTGAGCTGCTAAACATGAGAAGTTGTCTCAAGCAACAGTTTTGGATGTTTGGTCCAAATGTGACTTGGCTGTGAGAGTTTGCCCTTGATGCTGTGAGTGAGTGATGGGTAGCCTGCGGCGAAGTGTGCTGCAAAGAATGTAAGCCTGCTTACCAGTGTCAGAGGCAGAGGACACAGCAGCCATCTTGTGCGTAGAACCTCTGGCTTCCTCCTCCTCAGCCCCCCTCCTCCTTCTCCTTCTCGCCTCCACGGTGGATTCCTCCTCTTGCCTCTTCAGAAAGCAACGGATCGTGAGTGGCGTGCGAAAGGGTGTCAGCTCAAGTGCTTCTCGGCTCTCTCTTTCACTCTGACCCTCATTCTACTGCGATGCAACTCACTCTATCTTCTGTTCCCTCTGTCTACCACTGCCTCCCCTCCTCTACTCATACCCCCTCTGTCATTCAACCTCTCCCCCTCTTTTTTTAATCTCCTATCTTCCACACCCCCTCAGCTTCTTCTCTGTATCCTCTCTTCCCTTCTCCTTTTCTTCCAGTGCTCCTTCTTTTGTCTTATTTATCTGTCTGAGCAGAGGGGAAAGATTGTGCAATGCAGGAAATCCACCCCTGCTGCAGCAGCGCCAGTAAGATGTCTCGTCATTTCTTTTGAGGCAGAACAGAGGAGGCTGTTCCTCCCACTTGCTTGTATCACACAGCAGCAGCAGCAATGTGGCACTGTATGCAGACTGCAGTCAGGTGGACAGATAGAAAAATGGATAGACAGAGAGAGAGAGAGAGAGAGAGAGAGAGAGCACTCTGCTCTGTTTACAGCTGGATGTATTCCCCAGCTGCTGCATCGCGCACACACACACACACACACACACACACACACACACACACACACACACACACACACAACTATTTATATGATGCCTGCAGCCACATAAATATTGTCCGGCAGCATGAGCATGTATACTGCATGAACAAATTTAAATATTGACAAAAGACACGCAGCCCCATCTTACATAATACATAAAAGCTACTATAAATAGTAGATGACGCGTTATCTAGTTGACTTGAATTCAAAGCACTGTCAGTGGTGTGAATACATTCGGAAGGATACTACACGTGCAGCAGGAAAATTACATAAATGAATGTGAATGGCTGAGCCCTGGCTCATCCCTGGCTCCTTAGCAGGCTTATCATGTTCGCTGTGTTGCGTGAGACGTTCACGGACCCAGGGGAAATCACTCCAGAGAGTTATAAAAACAACAACAGTAGGTTCGTGTGTTTCGAAGAAGGAAGCGATATCGATGCATTTTTGTAACGTTGATTCACATACGCTCATGTAACTCATGAGACAGTTTATGACAGTTTTAACGATGAAACGTTAAAAACGGACGATTTGAACAGATGAAACCGAACGGCGAAACGTTCATTTCGCCCTGTCGTAAACGTCACAAGCCTGACAGGCAGACCTCGTGCCGTATGCCGACTTGGAGCGTCGTAAAAACGAACTCCTCGTCCATGTGAGGTTACCAGGCTGAGAGCGGCGTTGCCACTCGTGTACTGTAGCTACTGTACTGCAACTGTGAGTTATTGTGTGTATGTGTGTGTTTGCAGGACAGTAAGTTTTAGCCTACACAAACATGGAAGCAGCCGACGAGTTCATGAAGTACCGCTCCCCGCTGGTGTCACGATATGCCAGCAAGGAAATGGCCTACAACTTCAGTGACAGGAAGAAATTTACCACCTGGAGAAAGCTGTGGATCTACCTGGCCAAGGCTGAGAAGGTTTGACACAATGTGGAGAAACCGTGGCCCGTGTGTTTGCTGTTTGTCTGCTCATACATGCGGGTTTCTGTCAATCTTCACAAGTCGTTTGAGCTAAAGTTTGCGACCTTCAGAGAGCCCTATCAAGTTCCCCGCTCTAAATTTAGTTTTCAGGAGGATCCCGGCAGCTCTTCAGAGACGTCTGCGTGGTCCTCGGGTCCTGAACTTAACAGTTATGTCTGCTTCCTCAAAAGGCCAGTTCTGTTTCATAATACAGTTCATACATATTATGGAATACAGCAATATATAATATATTTTAAGTCGAAACAAAATTCTTTATGACTGTCAGAGCTTTTGGAGTTATAGATGATAAAGCAGTTGTATCATTTTGTTGTGTGACCCATTTAAAATACAATAGGAATTTGTCTTTTTAACCATAAATGTTCATTCGTGAATATAAAAATAAGCCCATGAAATCAAAAAGGTGGGTTGTATGTCATGCATTTTATTCATGCATACATCTTTTTTCCCCACTTATGTATCTTTCAGTCTGACAAGATCCCAGAGTTTCGACTTTGGGATCTTGACTGCAATTATTATAAATTTAATAAATTGTGTTTGAACAACAAACAAACAAGCAAACACAAACGTCATGTTTGACCAATGTCTGGCTGCACAGCATGAGTCTATAATTATGGCTTCAGGGGTTATGAGAAAATACCCTCTGAAATATCGCAGCGTTCTTGACATTTAGCTCCCAAAACAAACCGCTATGTGATCCCGTTAAGGTCGCCCAGTCACTCGTTTTACACGGGGTCAGAGTTGATCGAGTAAAAAAAGACACCAGGTGCATTTAACCAAACCTGCAATTCTTACAGTTCCCTTCTGCATTTGTCAAATTAGAGGGTAAGGAGGGGGTGGAGGTTAACTGTTGACAGACCCTCTCTCACATGGATCATCTCACGTGACCAGTTAAACACACACACACACACTCTCATCAGAGCCGATCAGAGTCCGTATTTTCTACTTCTCCTGTACTTTGAGGGGGTCACCTTTGCTGCATTTTGCTTGTGGCTGTCCACTGTATGTCTTGCATGTGGAAAGAGCATGCAGAGAGAATGTCACAGTAACAGGAGACACCCCCCCCCGAGAGTCCGTGTTTTAGTTGCCTTAAGCCTAGTCTGGCGTGTTCTTTAGCCTTTTTTGGTGTTTTGGCTTCAAAACTACTGTATTTATATTTTCTTTTTTGGAAAAGGCCAGTCTGACCTTTGACACCACAGGGTTTGACCTCGTTGGGTCTCGAACTGTGTTCGCAGGGAGGGATTTTGTTTTTTAGGTGGTTGGGACCAATTTCTCAGTCAAGCTGCTCCACAGTCCCATGACATGGCTCCTCCATTCCAACAGAGTAAACTCCAATCTAATCAGGACATGGATCGTCTTCTCACGAGGACAGCACATGCCCGTCACGACTGTTGAAAAGACAGAGAAGACAACTAATGTCATCAGCAGGCTGTTTGTCCTCTGCTTGTCCATCTGAGAGAGTGGAGCATCTGACCTACGCAAAAGCAGTTTTTCAAAGACATTCAATTTAGCTGCAATTTAAACTTCAGCTTGTAAAATGTGAAAACCTGCTGCTTGTCCTCATCTTAACATTATAACAGATTAAATATTGCTGTGTTTTGAACTGCTGGTCGGGCAAAACAAGACAATCTTTGTAAAAGTAAACACCACAGCGAGCATGTTCTTTACATTTCACTGTGGTTACCTTTAGGTTATGAAGTTTATACCCCTTATTAAAAATGTTGAACCAATGAAAATATAACTTCACTAATTCCCTTGTGGACACTAGTCTTCCTGTTTCTGACCATGTCTCTGTCCTCCTCAGGCCTTGGGTCTGCCCATAACGGACGCCCAGGTCGTGGAGATGGAGAGCCACGCAGAGGACATCGACTTCGTCATGGCGGCTGAAGAAGAACGTAAACTCAGGCACGACGTCATGGCCCACGTCCACACCTTCGCACACTACTGTCCCACTGCCGCTCCCATCATCCACCTCGGAGCCACCTCCTGCTACGTTGGAGACAATACTGTAATTATGATGAATGTTATATACACAGCTGATTTGATCACATGAGAGACAATCCAGTGTTTTGTGTACAGTCATTTATGCGTGAAGTGCTGAAGTTGTGCAGCAGCAAGTACAAAACGATTGTCTCTAAATGTTTTCATGTTCTCTTGTCATCATGTTTTTCATCCTCAGGATCTGATTATGCTGCGTGATGGATTTGACATTCTCTTGCCTAAGGTGAGGCTCAGCTGTTTGCCAGAAAACATGCAAACCCATTCAGTGGTGCATCTGTGAAATCAGTGGAACAGGGGCATTGTAACTTTGTGTTTCTCTATGCCTCAGCTGTTTAGTTACGAGTCAGCGGGGTAGAAATAATCACCTCTTTATTTCATTTTTTCTTTTAGTTTGTCGCAATGTTTGGTAACAGAAATATACAAACCGGACATAAACTTACCATGTGAGGGTTGTATGGGCATGAGTGATAACATTATGTAGTATTCAAAGCCTTTTGCTTTTCACAGCTGGCGAGAGTCATTGACAGACTGGCAAACTTTGCAGAGAAATACGCTGACCTGCCCACGCTTGGCTTCACACACTACCAGTGAGTCTGAATATAGCTACGCTTCTCTGAGGGTGACCTCATCACGTGCATCCTGTTTGCAGTGTTTATTCTTTCTTCTTCAGTTTGTTTTGGGCTCATCTCAGAGGTTCTGATTCTTGTCTCTAACTCTGCCTCCTGCCCACTCTCTCGCCACAGGCCGGCCCAGCTGACCACGGTCGGGAAGCGAGCTTGCCTGTGGCTGCAGGACTTGGCCATGGACATGCGGAACCTCCAGAGAGCCCGCGACGATATACGTTTCAGGGGGGTCAAAGGGACCACTGGGACCCAGGCCAGCTTCCTGCAGCTCTTTCAGGGGGACCATGACAAAGTACAAAGCATCATCAAGTTGATATGAATTAAGCATTTATTGTTTCAGCAATTTTGATTTCTCTCCTGCTTAATTTTACCAGTGATGTTATGTTTAATACTTTCTTTCACCAGGTGGAAGAGCTTGACAGGATGGTGACAGAGATGGCTGGCTTCAAAAAGTGAGTCACTATCGCTGCTGCTTCCAATATTCATTTGAATCTGTTCTCTGAGTATAACGGAAGAAGTAAAGTAAGGCCTGTGTTGTTTACCATATTCCCATCTTACCCAGAGCCTACCTGGTGACTGGCCAGACATACAGTCGTAAGGTGGACATAGACTGTGTGTCCACCTTGGCCAGTCTGGGAGCTTCTGTTCATAAGGTAAGGCTTCAAGCAGCTAATGCATAGACAAATGTCTCCATCTAGTGGTCTTTTGTTGGAAGTTGCCATCTGTACATTATGACAATACCTCTGCTCCTTTCACCTGACTTTTGAAGTGGAGTTGACTAGAATTAAATGAACCTGATGAAGCTTATTTGGTGCATCTGTCTGCAGATCTGCACAGACATCCGCTTGCTCGCCAACCTGAAGGAGATTGAGGAGCCTTTTGAGAAAGAGCAGATCGGTACGTTCAAGCATTACAAAGTGAACACACAAGTCATTGTGTTGTCGTCCATGTTGAATATATCATCCACACTGTCCAGGTTCCAGTGCCATGCCCTACAAGAGGAACCCCATGCGCGCGGAGCGTTGCTGCAGCCTGGCCCGACACCTGGTGGCGCTGATGGCCGACCCCCTGCAGACGGCTTCGGTGCAGTGGCTGGAGAGGACACTCGACGACAGCGCTAACAGGTTCACAGCCCCCAGATGCACACTCACACCACATATTGATTTGCCATCATAACTCATACAAATAAATGCTTTTTAGCAAATCACTGCAAACTTGTCTTGTGGAGTGGGTTTGTCTTCTGTCAAGGTGCCTTGATTGTACAGGTTCCCCAAGCTAAAACTTCTAACTGAATATTAGCTCAAGGCTTACAGGTGCTGACTCATGCAGAGGCTTGTTTCCTGTTTCCTGTGCTCCTCTACACATTGAACCCATTGCAGGAGGATCTCCCTGCCCGAGTCCTTCCTCACAGCGGACATCATCCTCAGTACACTGCAGAACATCACAGAGGGACTGGTGGTCTACCCAAAAGTCATCGAGAGACACATCCGCCACGAGCTCCCCTTCATGGCCACCGAGAACATCATCATGGCCATGGTGAAGGTCGGAGGAAACAGACAGGTAGGAGGAGGCAGTACGCAGCGATGTTTTAAAATTCCCATAAAGGAGGTATCAAATTGCGAATCAGCCCCTATCGGCTTCATATTTTGTCCATCTCACTGCTGCATCTCTCCTTCAGGACTGCCATGAGAAGATCCGCGTTCTCTCTCAAGAGGCAGCGGCTGTGGTCAAACAGGAGGGAGGCGATAATGACCTTCTGGCCAGGGTCCAGAGAGACCCCTACTTCGCCCCCATCCTGAAGCAGCTGGACACCCTGTTGGACCCCAAGACTTTTATTGGCCGTGCTCCGCAGCAGGTACAGTATGAGCAGACCCTCATCTTTTTTTTTTTACACTGCTTCTCTGCCATTATTAAGTGTGGTTACTTTTGAGTAAGTGTATGCTACATAACCTTAGTATTTTTACTGAGGGCGTTACATCTGGAGAAACTAAAGGTGTGTAATATAAAACTGCTCTGTATTTTAGGTGGCCAGGTTCCTGTCTGAAGAAGTGCGTCCACTGCTGGAGCCATACAAGGCTAAGATGGATGTCAAGATTGAGCTTGAGCTCTGACCCGCTCACACATACAGAACACACAGACCAAGATAAAGAGACTTCATCATGGTGTGTGGCCAGGGTGAATGCTGCCTTGTACCTCAATAAAGAACAATAGTTGAATTCATTTCTCGATATCATAGTTTTCATTTCTGCTTGCTGTATTTGAAGAAGAATGTTAATGAAATGTACCTGATATCAAAGGTGATTTGTAATATTGTGGTAGTAAAATGTGTTCATTATGTTCCTGTCACCTTTATTGACAGGAACCGAAGGTCATATGTGCTTCTAGGGCTTTTACAACATGCGCTGTCATATAAAAATGCTAATTCAATACTTAGGTGAATTATTAATCCACCACTTTATTACCACACATTCATGATTGATTCTGCAATCATTCACAGACACCAAGTGCTGAGCTTCGGTGGTTGAAGCATTAAATGTATGTTGAAAAGAGGAAACCGGAAGCATGCGGGCAAGAGGTTGTTAATCTAAAAAAACCAACAACGCAAAGTTCGGCCCTGCCCCCTCTTCAATGTAAACTGTCACATTACCGTATTTTACAGTGTAGTGCCCCACCTGGATATCATTTCCATTGCTCATCGCATCCATCTCCACCACTCCTCCAGCTACCAGCCTTTAACACCCAGTGCTGTACACAACCATTGTGATAATTTTTTATTGTATACCTCAGACACAGAGTTGACGTAGTACTCCATGTGTTCAGCGTCAGGGCAAAGTGCAGTAGTGTGCCAGCTGAAGTCACACACTTGTGTCATTAACGTTGAGCGTACGGTGAGTTGCTTTTCAAAAAGTTATAACAGAGAGCTGCTTCTCAACCAGCAGCAAGCTATTCCTCAGCACAGAGTGAGTACAAATGTCTCTTTTTCACATTTTGTTCCTCTGAAGTTATCATATTCCTGCTACATAGTATAAACTTTGATATTGCACTTTCACAGTACTTGGGATATGTTTTGTAAGTAAGAGGTAGCTTTTTTTTGTCTGTTTCCCTTCATAAGAACCAAGCAGCAGCTGTTCTGTAACATGTGGATGTGGGCATTGCTTCCTGTCTGCCTGGCTGCCTTTGGCACTGCTGGCATTTGGGCTGTGTGAGTGTTCAATGTATTTTACATTTTCCTTCTGTTTTCATAGGGGTTTAAGTTACAAATCTTGTATCATCTCTCAAAACAAGAACAATGGAACTTAGTGTTATGAAATAGAGGCACGTCTACAACAAACAGAACAGCATTAGCTGTAGCTTCAGTTGTTTTCTTACTCTTAGGTTTGCCGTAGCTGTGACAAATGGATCAGTCAACCTCACAGAAGGAGTCCCTTACATCAGGTTGGTATAAATCCCCTCTGTATGGAGAGGAGATGAACAATAAATTAAGTAGTTCTACTGAACAGCTGTGGAGAGTTTCACCACCTCAAATCAACTTCAAATCCCCGGTGGCTTTCCTTAATGCGTGTGGCAAGAGTGCAGAGGCAGTTCTCTAATGAGCAAATTAGGTGTTGAATGATAATGATTCTGTTATCTCATCCTCCCGTCAGCCAGTGTGGCACATACGACCCACAGAGCTGTCTCTTCTCCCAGATCTGCAACATCTGCTCTGCTTTAGGTAATGACAGATCCATTAATGCTGGTCTTGAAACTGAACTCTACAAACTGTGTGTCCAGCCTGCCTCAAAGTTAGTTTAGAGCTGCTATCATTCAGGGCTGTAGGAGTTTGCCTGCCTTTTTATTTAACTTGTTATTGATATAGTTATTTTGATATTGCCTTCCTCATACTATGAACAGATTGAGGAATAACGTTTACAGAAAATATGCATGCAGTAGCCCCAAACATGTACAGTAGCTCAAGGGTTTAAAGTGACATTGTCTTTCTTTAAACTGTACTTTAATCATAATTCTATGTGACTTCTTTTCAACCATATTTGTCATTTCCTCTCTGTCAGCCCTGTGGATTGTGGTGATCCGTTTCCAGCAGGTCAGGGACTATGGTGACCACGGGAAGGCCAACACTGCCAGCATTGTTTTGGGATTCATTTCCTCTGTGGGCATCTCTGTCATTGGCAACTTCCAGGTAACAGCTTAAAAAATAGGTACATAAATAGTCAAACACTAAAGAACATTAGTTCACCTTTTGTCTAACTCATATTGATCACTTTGTGCTCACCCATCGCTTAGCAATCAGTTATAATGGAGGTTCACCTTTTGGGAGCATTCCTGGCTTTCTTCCTTGGCCTGGCCTACTTCTGGGTACAGCTCTTTCTAACCTATCGGGCTCAGCCGCATCAGGACCGATGCTGGGTGGGGCCCGTCAGGGCAACCCTCTGCACCCTCTGTACCATCCTGGTCATTGCCAGTATCCTTCCTACCAGCATATTAACATGTGACAAGAGGTAAATATCACAGCCAAGCTAAGTGGATGCTGAAGAGGGTAAACAAGGAGAATTTTCACTTTCAGATGTGACTGTGTGCTTATTGTTTGAAATTATTGTGCACAGCTATTATCAACCATTTGCTACGTATGATGATGCATTTCTTTAGCGTTGTGCTCCTTGAAAGCTGCCGCCTCCTTCAGTGTCCATTCTCCACAAAAGAGGCTATCCCTCCGGGGCTGCTGTGTGTGAGTGGGCCTTGGTCATGCTGTTCTTCAGCCTGTTTGGCCTCTTTGCAGCTGAGTTCAGACACATCGACTGCCACCACCTCACCATCCAGAAACAGACTTTGAGGAAGGACTGCAGCTGTGCCACAGCGGAAGTGAATGGCTTTGCTCCAAATGCAATCAGCTGAACACACATGTATTTAAAAAACAAAATTTTATAGGGCTTTACCTACATTTGCCATATTCAATTACTGTGTACAGTACCTGTCACTCAATGAGGAGTTTCTGATATTGTTATTTATTATTATTATTATTATTATTATTATTATTATTATTACCATTTTATCATAGCTGTTTATTTGAATCCATTTACAAAAGTTCTGTTTAAAGCATGAACAATCTTTAGTACATTTACCTTTTCATATAGTTTTGCTGTTCCATAGTCAACACATAGGAATAGTAGAGAACATGTTCTACTATTTGCCCTATAAAATATCAAAATGCAGTAAAAGAATACCCACCATAATATTCAAAAGCCCAAGGTGAAGTCAGGTATAATTCTCACAGTCGAAGTTGGAACTAGAGAAGTTGTGGCAAACGTCTTAAAGGATTAACCGATTATCAAAACCTCGTTTAGCTCTTAAAATAGCAGAATACTGGAAAGTTCTGAGCTTCTAAAACTTGGCTTGATCCATGAAGCAGTAACTACATACTAGCACATGGTGGCACCGTTTAACTATCATTCACTCTGTATAGTGAAACGTTTTCCTTTGAATAGAATAATCAATTAAGTCCTTAGTCCATCTCCAGTCACATAAAAACTTTCATTTACAGTATATTGTTATCTCTTCTCTTATCTCTGTTAATGCTTTCTCTGTGTGGTATTTTATACATATATTTTTGTCTCCAAGCACAAAAAAGATGTCATGATTAGTGCCTCGACAGTGAATACCAGGAAAAGTCTGGTCTTTTTCTGCATTGCTCTCCCACCTGACAGCTGTGTACTACAACAGAGGAAGGGGAACAGAAAAGGAGGATGGAGGTGTGAAGGAAATGTTGGGTTAGCAAGAGAAAGAAAAAAATCCTCATGACATAATGGGTGAGAACTGTTAGCCACTTTTGGATACATTTGCTTTTATTGTGAATCACTTCGAAACCTCCCCCCCAAAACAAAGCTTGGTGACTCAAATTTCATGTCATTCCAGTTAAGCTGAGGATTTAGTCTTCTACAACATTATAAATTCTTCCTTTATCATAAAGTCTTACCTGCATGTTCAACATAATGCCCTTCACGCCTTCAGAGACGACACTGACCGGTGGGGGCGCTGTGGTTCGTAGCTGATGATCATGTCTCTAATGGGAAAATGCAGCTCTGGTGCTGTGCCAGCATGTTTTTTGGAAGATGCCTCTCGTTTAGACAGAGGTTGTACGTTCAGCACAATTTGTCAGGGCTATTTGAGACGCACAAGACAATGGCGCTCTCATAGCAATGCTGACAGTGGGAGAGGTCCTACTCTTGGCTCCGGTGCTTGCACTGTCTCTCTCATCCAAGTTCTCTGTTTGTTTAGACATATTGTCTCAGGGTCAGTTGGCACTGCTTGTGGTCATGCTTTCTGATCAAATTTTCACGTTTGTTTGTGTCTTTCATTGATGTCATTAAAAATATCACTGGGGGGCACGTAGGGAAGCTTGAGATGGGAATACTGGGCCCCCAGTGTCCAGCAATGTTCCGACAGCATTCTTTCACATACTCCATGCTGTGTGATCACCAGAGGGGACTTTGACAAGCGGGCACAGAGATCAGACGGACAGCTCGGAATTCTATGGGAATTTCTCAAGTGCTGATGGTTTCCAGTGTTTCTGCTGCAGACGGCATGCAGGTTTTTTACGCACACTTACGCACACTGGTTGAACAATGCTGTCTCTGGTCTCTGATAAACTTGTTTGTTGCAGCCTGACTGGCAAAATAAAGTTCATAAGTTTGATCATTTCTGAACCAGAGTCGTTGCTTGGTCATCTTCTCTTCCTGAAAACAAAACCTTCAGCCAGTTGAAGGATCTGAAGCTTCACTTCACCTCAGAGAGTTTGAGCACACTGAAGCATTTTCAAGGTACAGTCTGTCTCGGCTTGCGGTGTCAAAATGACAAAGTGTTTTGAATTATTCAGCAGTTCATACAGAGGAATTCAGAGGGAGAGCTTTGGCGCCAAATTACCCTTAACCCTGCTGTTTTCATTAGTGAGTATAAAAGGCTGCTGATAAAGAGGTAAAACTCATAAAATCACCAGGAGCGACACGCAAAGACTGGGAGGCCCTTGATGTAAATGTCAGAAAAAGGTCTGGATCTTCTATTGTAGTATAGGAGAACACGGTTTATGAAACCCGCCTTGTTGCTTTTGACTTTGATTCAAGAAGGAGGTAATAGCAGACATGCTTTCTAGGCTTGTACCGTAATCTCTCCTAACACCTGCTCATGCTCTCGTGTCTCTTATCCTCTCAACAGCTCTTGAGCAGAAACAATAGCAATGCTTTCCTATCATGCAGCGAAGTGGTCGCCTCCAAGTCCGCTATCGGACGTCAGATTGGTCACCTTCTACCGCTCGCCTTCTCTGCAACAGCGTGACCTGTCAGCTCTTATCACCACAGAGCCAAATCCTGTGCATTCCACATCGAAAGGCCACTTTATCCGCAAGAAAGCAGGATCTGCCAGACTCGAAAGCTTACAGAGGACGGACAGTCAAGTGTTGGGGTTAATGGCTGGCGAGTGGCAGAGGGGTAGCGACAGGTCGAGATGATGATAGGAGCAGAAGAGAGATGGGGATTGTCCAGAGGTGAGAGAGCTAGTTCCGAGCGACAGTCAAGAGAAGTCCCAGAAAGATGGACAGAGTGATAGAGACAGAAGAGAGAGAGAGAGAGAAAGAAGAGTGGGCACCAGCAGCCGTGATCTCACCCTCCTCTCCTCTCCTTTTGGCAGTGGCTTCCAGAAAGCTGCCCTTTCGCTGAAAAATGCCAAGCGCACCGCATTCCACCAGCCACACAAAGGCCCTCCCTCGTCTCAGCTGCACAGGCACAATCAGACAAGGGATAATTATATAATTAGGCTGGCTGGTGCAGACAGGGACCCTCAGATGGTGTGTTGGTGTGTCATATTTATGTTATCAGACAATGAAGAGAGTCTGGCCTTATCAGAGGAGGCAGCAGAGTGTGTGGGGGGCTCCAGCTGTGGCACTTAGGAACAGATTGTCACGATAGAGAATAACGGGTCGATACAATGACCTTCAGCCTGTGGTCCAGCTAAGTTCAGGGCATGTACTGTAGCCAAGCTGTGGTGTGTATGTGTGTGTGTGTCCTGGATTCCTGTGATATGTATGGAGGAGGTGGGGACTTTTGGGGGGCTCCCAACCAGTTGATATTTGTCAGGAAGTGAAAAAACAGAAGACAAAACAAAATTCAATCAGAGAGGGAAGAAATTTCTTTTTGCAATCTAAGCCTCAGTTTTTAACCATTTATACATTATTTTTAGCCATGTCACCTTTTATTTTATAGCAAACTGCTTTATGTATTTATCCATTAGTTCATCCATTTGAACAATCAAACTGTTTAGATGTCTAGTTCAAGTACTTTTCATTCATTTTGAACACATGGCGTTGGTCAGGCATTAACACTAGCTCAATACATGGATATGTTTAAAAAAGATTATATTATTATAAATGACTATTTCGTCAAATTGGTTGAGCTACGTCACAAGCATTCCACATACCCCTCAATTGCAGAAATACCCCTGGTTGGGGATTCACTCTGCTTTATGACCAATTTACAGCCATACAGATAAGACCACCTCTGCCCTCATGTTGGGGCAGGATCCAAGCTCCCAGACGAGAATTGAGCCAGTGTCCCTCTCAGTTGGCCACCACCCAACAATCTCCCCTCGCACCGTGGCCTTGGCTTTGGGTGTGTCTGCACTCGCACGGGACAGCACAGAATAGACTATTGTTGATCGCACAAGACAGAGAGCCAGGGAAAGAAGGAGGGGTGGTGGTGGGGGACTGGAGATGGTGGGGGAAGAAATTAGCTTTTAACGAGCAAGCGAAAAGTACATGGACAATGAAGCATGACTCCCCTCCCACTTACATGCATGTGTACTGATGCAAAGCCATTGGACCTTTATTGCACATATGCACATACATAGTCCCCTTATCCTTCGTATCCTTCCTTCAGTGTGTCCAGATACATTGGCTATAATGTTTGAGATCAACACGGAGCACCAGATGCTCAAACAGAAGGCATCTCATATCTCATAAAAAGCATCCAGAGTCTCATAAGATCATGTAAAACTTTACGCAAAGCCTGCAGGTTCACAGTGATGAACATCAGGTGTCACTTAACAAATATGAAAGTATAGTGAGAGAAAAAGATTAGTTTGTTGTCTTGCCAAGAAGTAGTTGAGAAGATTAGTGCCACTGTCTTGTTTGTGTGATAAACATGAATGCCATTTAGCATAACCAGCATAAAGACTGGCAGCCTTGTGGTGACAACAAGACTCCTGCATAAGTCCCGCATAACTCCCAAAATGTTGAAGAACTCTATACCTTCAAGGTGCAGGACCACGACAGTCAGTTTGTTCATAATGTGAAGCATTAGCTGATGAACTAAATCATGCAAATCATATCATATGTACAAATCCTAAGGGCTGTAGATTCTGTTATATATATGTGTTATATCTTTTTTCACACACGCATAAATGCACTGATGCAGTGTCTGATGCACACACACACACACACACACAAACACAAAAAAAGTTCTGATGTGAAACTGTAAAGAATTTCTTTGCCTCTCATAACCACATGCATCTGTTTGCCTTTAACACCAGCAAACAGTCATTAGCACTTATGAGGCTCCAATTGTCTGTCTCTTTGGTGAGATTACTGCTTTTGAACACATGCAAAAACAGATCTTCATACGGTAGAAAGTATCACTCTCATAGCAACAGAAAACAACCCTCTTCAATTACAGATTCTCATCCAGCTTGGAGAAGATATTCACATGTAACCCACTGCTGCAGAACTATATTTGGGATTCAGAAGTTTCAGAGACGTGAGAAACTACTGTCTTAGTAGAAATGGCTGCCGTTACCGAGGTTTTCTGTTTTTAATCATACTGTTTTTAGATGTTGGCAACAATTTCTTAAGCTTTGTTCATCCCCAGAGGTTTACATTGCTTTGGAGCTTTGGTTGACATTTTCCAGGAGAAAAAAAACAAAAAACCCAACATAATTGGACAGAGGTCACATTTATTGGCATGGAACATGAATTGAAATAAAAAAAACCTGCCTTTTTATG
This sequence comes from Psettodes erumei, assembly GCA_016785225.1. Classification (NCBI taxonomy): domain Eukaryota; kingdom Metazoa; phylum Chordata; class Actinopteri; order Pleuronectiformes; family Psettodidae; genus Psettodes; species Psettodes erumei. The sequence continues at coordinate 782,005 of JAFBJZ010000776.1, read as the reverse complement.
GCATGTTATGCTGATTTGACTAGTAAAAATAAATATAAGCAATAGCATCATTCTTTGTGTTCGGTGACGGATGTTTTTTTTCCTTTTTTTTAAATGACTAAACTGACAAATGAGTAACTTTAATGACAGTGAGCTGAGCCACTCTCTGAGGTCACGACCAGTTGCCCACTCACCACAGTTTAACAAAGCAAGTCTCAGATTTGAAAAAACAACTGCATAATCAATAAACGAGCATCGAGGTCAGAGAGAGGCTCAAAAAAATTCCCAATTGTCTGAATTCCCACTCTCAATGTTAACCTTTTGCATGATGCGAGCTTGCCAGGGCCATTCTCTCCTCTCCAATGGCTTGACCTTTTTGTCTCGTTGGCGGACTTCAGAGTGAGGAGAGGGCTATGGCTGGTGTGTCACCACAGAAAATGCATGCAGGGATTATGTAAGGGCTGTGACATTTTGTGGTGGGTGCTGTGACCTGCTCCGGTCCTGCTCGCAGCTTTGAGGATCAGTCAGACGTTCGCTCAGAAGGACCCTTGAGGTCGGCGCCACTCGTGGGCTGAATTGATGTCTTGATGCAGCAGCAGTTAGTTACAGTGGAGCGGCTCGTCATGGCCTCGTTCTGTGTGATGTACGACAACAAAGATGTCATTATCAGTGCCTCACAATGCTGAACACGGCAAATTATCTACGAGGGACCTCAAAAGATTTACTATTTGGCAAAACTATTTCCTATAAGAAATAGTGTTTGTCTGGTCTTGTTAGAGTGTTGGTTGATGACATTTTTATTGCAGATGAAAAACCACAAGTTAACAAAACTTGAGTGGGCACGAGACTATTGTTTTTGCTATAATTTGAATATGCATAAAGTCTCAAGGAACACCTTTAAAGTACAATTTAATAGGATATCTTTTTGGCACTGGACACAAACCAAATGGTATGTAGCGCTCTCAGTATATTTTCTCAAAGAGTACATTCACTATCATGATAATTGAATTGTTCTGTGGACACAAGCAGATGTCCACTGAATTGGCAGCTCACCAGAGTTCTGTGATGAACCTGGGGTGTGATCCAAGGCTGGGCCAGGCCATGGGAAACTTGACGTCAAAGAAGTTAACCCTCCAAAATAAGTAACCTTTTTTCCCCTCTCCTCTCCGGTCTGGCCTGCATTTTCATATTTCACTGGTATTTCCGGATGGCTCCCACATTTGCAAAATAAAGGCCATCAGAGTAATCATTATAATGTTGAACAATAATAACTGGGGGAACTGAATGAAAGCCTGGAGAGGCTTGTTGACCTTTCAGAGCTAAACTGGTCCTGGCTTCTGTCTGTGCACTGCTGAGCCCATTGTGTTCCCAGACCTTATCATTGTGTTGCAGCTTCCTCTCCCCGCTGCGTGTGTGCACATGTGCATGTGTGAGAATGAGTGTATGCATTGATGCGCATATCTTGCCCTTGTGTGTATATATGTGTGTATCATTGTGTGTGTGTGTGTTAGTGAACTGGGCCAGCAAACTACAAAGGTACAGAGGTGTTACAGTGCTTTACATGCCATTTCACACTGAATGGACCCCTCTGTCCCGCGCACAAACCCATACACACATGCACACGGTTGCTGATTTTACACATTTGGATCAAATGTTTACCTGCTGATGAGAAAGTTCAGGGTTTTTAATGCACGATCTGTTTCCTGGATGTGGTAACATCGTCAACATGACCCAGTATAGCATGTACCATTTTAAATATTTCTTTTTAGAAATTGTCTACACATTCCTTTTTTTGATTCCCCTTTGGTAAAGAGGAGTGCTGTTGACATTCCCTTAGGCTTAAGCAAAGTAAAACAGAAATTATTCTAATAATGCATTATCCCGAAAAACATGTTACAGAAAAGAAGAAATGGTTAACAAGACGTTATTTCATTCAAGAATTAATATGGTCTCACAGATAATGTCAGCATAGTGTCACAGCAACAGTAACACACAGTGACTAGATGTCATAGAATAGGAGGAATTTTCTTCCCCTGGCATCACGTCTCAGTCAATGCTCGAGCTAAATCCCACAGAACCCCCCCCCGAGACTTTTAACAGTGAGGCTCATTCATAAAAGTTAATAGCTGATGATGGCTGCAGTTATCAAAGTTTTACCACAACTCGGGAATGAGTGACGGCTTCTGCTATCACCTGCACCCTCCTCACTAATTGTCTGCATTTCCGTGCATGTGCAAAGAAAAAGAGAGGGAAAGAAAGAACCGGGACCTCCACCTGTAACCAACCCCCATCCCCCGCCCCTCCCCGACCTTCTCCACTGACTGGTGTAGGAGTGAGACATCCTATGATGTCACGGTCAGCTCTGTTCTCCCAGACAATACACCCACACCTTTCGGGGCTTCCCCTGCCCCGGCAACAGGGGGAGCTGTTGTGGCCTGGTGGCATGTGTGCTATGACTCATCGCCTCCTTTCTCCCACGCAGGACACACACATACTTAAACAGCTGTACACAGCTGCTGTCCGTCGGAGTTCCATAGTGATACATAGACACACACACACACACACAGTACATCACTGCGTATACAGTACAGTGCATGGACAAACAGGACAGGGGCTGCATGTAGGATGTGGGGGCTGACCAATGGAGATGTTGCCAGGGGCAACTGATATCCCAACACAACTCTGACCCGGTAACGCCTGTGGCTCACTGAATCAATGGCAGTATTGATACACATGGAGAGAGTGAGACAACAGAGGGGGAAATGGGAGAAGGACAAAGGCAGATCATGTGTTTGTATGTGTGTGTGTTTAGTTGCTAAGTTTGTGTGCTTTTATTTATGTTTAATTTTCATCAAGCAGCTGCTGAGTCCAAAATGCTAAAGCTCGCATGTCATCTCCCTGTATGATGTGTGTGTGCTGATGAAATGAAAAGTGACATTTGCATAGCGTATGTAGCCTATGTTTGTGTATTTCACACACAACCTTTTACATATTCTCTAATCTTGTGTGCATTTGCATTTCCACGATTCATAAGGGAAATATCTGCCTTTTTAACAACCGTTTCTTCTTTAGTTGTGTAAATGTTTTAACTGATTAGTGCATTGCGGCAGAGGAGCTGTGAGAGTGACACAAAACAGTAAAGTTGCAAGCTGTAAAACCAAAACAATGAGCTGAAAGATGCTAAAACACTAGTAGCACTGAGGGAAATAGCTGGGTGGTAATTCTCTGTGGGTTCATCTCTAATAGTTGCCCATCTCAAAGTACACAGTCATTTGATTCTTCCATGTTCTTTGAAAATATAGAATACATAGATATAAAGTCAACAGTTAAATGGGTGGGGGGGTATAATTGCAAAATAGGTAGGGATAAAACATTAGTGATGATAAAATAAATCTATATGTATAAAACTAAACAGTGGCACAGGTCACAGCTTCTGAAGGTTAACTTTCTGTAAAATCACTATAACTAGCTAAATAACACACATAAAGTACAGTCTCGTAGTCAGTTGTTCCTTTGCCCTTTATTTCTGTCCTGTCTGTTAATACACTTACACTTCCTTATATTCTGACATCCTGACACTGCTCAGGGATAAAGCTGTTCCATATAGGAGGATACTGCCAAGATCTATAGCTGATCTGGTGATGTTGGGGCTGATAAGGGAGTGTCTGCAACAAACTACCTCTGGCCATCAAAGCTATCCTACTATTGTTCCCCCACACACAGGAAGCAAGGTTTGTTGTGTTATTGTTGGATGAGGGAGACAAGTAAAGGAGCCGTGTGTGTGTGTGTGTGTGTGACGTACTGTGTGCGTGTGTGACTATGAATCTTGTGCATTCATTGTGTTCATGTCCATGTGTGAATTGGATTATTGTGCATATTGTGTGTGTGTTTTTTTATGGTCTGTGTATTCTAACATGTGAACGGTGTGTCACAGGCGCACACACTGATCGGTGCGTTATGTGTTACGGTTGGAGGAAGCCATCGGCGCACTCTACCTGAGTCAGAACGGAAGAGGAGCTTAAGCGGCCCTCTGCTCAGCGGAACACAGAGCCGTGCAGGAAAACACCTGGGAGCTGAGGGAGAACAAACAAACCCAGAGGAGGGAAGAGGAAGAAGAGGCAGAGGAGAAGCAGGATGAGGAGGGGAATTATACAAGAAGAGAGAGAGAGAGAGAGGTAGAGCAGCAGCTGCTGAAGCCATGTGGAGTCCAGGAAGAAGGCTAGGGAGAGAGTTCCGGTTTTACGTCGGTGTAGCATCGTTATGATTGAGAGAAGCCAAAGAGAGAAGTTTACAAAATGAGATTACTTTGCCGTGCTGAAAAACTTTTACTCGTGATCCTTGTGCTAAACTAAGTTTACTAAGCCTAACAGTTGGATGAGAAGATAATCTCATGTCACATCTTCAAATACAAAGTACAGCCAGCGTAGCAGTTCTACAGAGAACAACGCAACATTTTGTGATATACATTTACACTTATAACACTTTTACAGGCAGTTACAGCACAGAGAGCAACAGTATGATTAACCAGGTACGATCAATTGAGAGCTTTTACCTTATACTGTAAGAGAGTATTGTCTTACACAGTGTCTGCACAGAAGAGGTAGTCTGAGCAGCGTGTTAGCAGAGCAGCAGCTTTAGTACTCTGCTCTTACAAGATTCTACAGTCACAGAACCTAATACATAACCACTCTATTTATGCTCCTAAAATAGATGCATTTGCAGGTGTATATCTACAGTAAAATGCACTTGGATAGCAGCTGGATTGACTGGGAACATTTGTCAGATGCACTTGAGACAGACACTTTCTGTGTTGGCACAATGCAGCAGTTTTGTTGTGTGGCTCGAGAAAAAAATGGGAATTGTGATGGACTGGTTGTTGATTTCTGTGTGAAAAAAACCCCCAACAACAACAACAAAAAAGCAGATTGTCACAAAGAAATGCAGACTGGCCCTTCCTAAGAAACAAGGCCTGGCACTCAGAAGTCCTGGTCAATTGTCGTCCAGACATCACATCCTTGACACAGTTCCATGGCTGCCGTGCAGCTGAACTGGGCCACTCTGAAGTTTCTTCCCACTCTGTCTCTGCACATGGCATTGTTTTCAGACACAATTTTCATTGTATCTGTAAGTAGGAGGGGTTGGAAATCAATGCCACAGCAGACGCCAAGCAGCTTTGTACTCCACGACCCTCAATGGCAGTCTACAGTCAGCTGCTGGTCTTCTTGGCTGCCCCCCCACCGCCCACCCCCCTATCCTCCGTCTTCTGGGAGGTAAAGCCTGGATTTCCCCGTTTCCACTCTCCCTACCTCTTTAACAACTAACACCTCGCTCTCACCCTCTCATTTTGCACCACTCCTCTCATTTCCTCTCCTCCCCTTTTAAACCATTATGTCCTTTTATTCAACGACTTTTCTCCTCCCTTTTCCTCTGTGCCTACCTGTGGCCTGATCGCTGAACCGCTGCATTACTGCATTATATACTGGATATCGCAACTTCCTATTTATCCATATCAATTGTAGCAGTCATTGAGACAGTTTTGTGTATGCATACTTTATAAAAACGTGTATTTGCTTCGGTTAGAGGATTTCTTCCTTCAACAACAACAGAGAGATCCCAGTGTAGTTTGCCCTTTTCTGCCCTCGCCATCCCCAAATTCATCACATAAGTAATTACCAGTATAATGTAATAAGCAGGTACGACAGAGATATTTACGGCATTTTCGGATGCAATTTTGCATTGGCTCAGTGTTCCCTCTGCACCATGTCTGTGCTGTCTGGACCTGTCTGATTGTTCACTTTGATTACAGGGTCCTCCCCTCAACCAACATATTAAAAGTTCCTACTGAGTGTGTTACAGATGATGTACAGAGGGAAAGAGTCAGTGTGTGTGGAACGGATGCATCGAGGACTGCGTGTTTTGCAGGCATGCGTGTGAGTTAGTGTGTACGTATAGCATACGAGTGTGTACTTGCACGCGTGCATGTTCGCTCAGTGTGCTGAATTGTGCGTGTGTTTGCAAATGCAGGTGTGCACATTCTCTCTGTACAAAAGCCTTCCAAGAATCAGTGAAGAGGACTTGACATCTGTGTAATTTATGGCACTCTAAGGATTTGTAAGTCTCAGTGAGCAGCTGCATGGCAAAGCAACAAAGAGAAGTGCTGCCAAATTACAAAGGTGTCAAGTCTGGGTGGGTCACATTAATTATCTTGACCTTGTATTTTATGTCTTTTTCAGTGTATCTTCAGTCTTTACTTTATGCTTAATAGACTTAATACAGAGATATATGGTACACTGTAGACTTATAGAGCAGGTGCTTAAATGGTGAAATCCAAACCCATCCTCCTACAGAATTAATATGGATTTACCAAGTTGTTCGATGCTTCATTATTTATGTGCATGTTGTTTTTCCTTCAGACTGAAATGACTGATATTGAAGATTTCGGGTCAACTGTTTACATGGGACGTGATTTAATATACTGTCTGGTGTTTACATGCGCTGATGGATTGAACCCGAACAGCTGTGTGACAGATAAATATGTTAGTCATATGTTTGTCTTCCTATATCTTTCAGAGGCTTAATCTCCATGATTTCAGCATAGCGGGCATATCTGAGGCCCTGTACAGTGAGCTGCAGCTGCGCTGCAGCCGGCCTGTACTGCTGTGGGACAACACTAAGCTGCAGTGGCCTGAAAAGTACAAACATACTGTACATTTAGTTCATGGCTAAGACTCAAGTCCCGTTCTCACACAACCTGTACACTTACAGTATTTACCAAAATTACTTTTAGGCAATTCTTTCATGACTCTTATCATATACACCTGACCTCAGTGGTGGGTACAGTGCAGGATACATACATGAGTTCTGATTTCTGTAAGGAATACCAGATGAAGGACCATGAACACTCAGCACAACATCAAAAGGAAGCAACCTTGTAAACAGGAATGACTGGGAGGAGGCTCAGTCTCTTTGCAGTGACAAAGAAAGAGAGTTCAGGGAGTCATTTTTAGATTGACCGTTACAAATACACCTGTAATCCTGTCCCCCCAACCACTAATTCCACTTCCCTTTCTATTTTTGTTATGTGGTGAATCTTTATTCCCGCACGTGCTTGACTCTCTCACCTTCTCCTTTCACTCCCTTGGCTCTCCTTGTTGCCAGCAAAAGCTGAACTCAAATTAGACACTAAATATACCACCATGAAGACATGCATATAGGTATACTTTGCCAATCAAAATGGATAGAAGTAAAGAAACATGAACTATTTTGATAAACATCTTTATTGTTCAGCACAGCATGTGTCTTTATCTTTAACCTTATGTTTGTGTTTCTGATTTATCATTACAATTTGGCCTTTGAAACTAAATGTTGAGCCAATTTCGTAGCTCAGTGCTGTTGGGTGTGGCTCATGATTGACAAGCTGACTTCTCTGACTTGGTGCCCTATACACAGCAATACTAATTATACAGCTGTATACAGTACAGCAGACCTATATGGTATTCATTAGGGTAGTTTAGTACAGTAGAGTAGAGCAGGGAAGTCCCCAGTGAACCAGGACAGAGAGGGGAGGCTGACAGAGGAATGCTGCTGTACACAGCGTCTTGGAGCAGAACAAAACCAGGCATTCCTCATGGAGGTGTTTATACTTTGCAGTGTGGTGTGGTCCATCCTCACTGCATCTGTCAGTGTCTTCACAATGTCGTTGTCAGCAACATGCTCATCCAACAGAAATAAAACAAAGTCAGAGAAGAAATCTTGACACACTGTGAAGAGTTGGTTTGGCCCGTCATAGAGACAAGAATGTACACCCCATTTTGGCAAAGCTTAAAGAAAGACTAAACCTTGTCTTGCTTTCTTTTCATAATTGACTGTCTTTTCCACATCCATTTTGTTAAATGTGAGCCTGATGCCACTGGAGATCAGAACTACATAATGTATATACTGTATATAAAAAATGTTTTTTTTTAAGTCCCCTACGTGCCAATGTTAATATATCAATAGATTAGTTTTCATGAATGTGCAGTACAGACTCCACCATATTTCCCTTACACTTACTCTGGTATGAAATTATCTGGTAAACATGAGCTTTTTTGATCAGTTGAGCCAGAAAACATGTCCCGACTAATGCTGATACTTTGGTTCAGTTTTGACGCCCAATAAAAGTGTGTGTAACAGACTTCATGTTAAGTCAGCCTTGTTTGCATTGGCTTAATGGTCTCTTTTTGAATGTCTGTGTGTGTGTAGGTGAGTTAAGTTTAAATATCCCGCTTGAACTTTAGAAATTTTTACCACTTAGAACAAGGGGTACATTTATGTGGGGGTCACCAGACTGCTGATAAACCTAACCCAAGAAGAATATACAGGCAGGCGTTAGAGTCGAGCGGTGACCTAGAAGAGTCTGTATCAGCGGTGACACCTATATCCCTGCAAAGTAGCCTATACTTACAAACATCAGAGTGACTGCTGCTGGCTGGAGTCCAGAAACACTCTTTGAAGAGAGAAACTGACTGACTCTGGGGTTTTCACCTTCACACAGTGCATACTTTTAGTCTTTGTCTGAGCATTTTCTCTTCTATCAAACATGCAACCCGACATCTTTCTACTTTAAACTTTCTGCTGTTTTTCTGTGCTTTTCTTCTCTGGGTTGCAATTTATTTTGCCACTTTGCATATCTCAGCGTCTGTCTGTTTGCCTGTCTGTCTGCCTGCCTGCCTGTCTTTCCTATATCTTCCTCTCTTTCCATCCTTGTTTCAATTGAGTGCATTCCAATAATTCTTCGCTGTCAGTCTCTCTCTCTCTCCCTCCCTCTTCCTCCCTCTCTCTCATTCAGACTCATTCTTTAGCCCCTGTTGACAGATCCTCACTGAGACATGAAGACTTTGAGCTGCCATAAGTCTGTCAAACTGGTAACAGCCACAGTCGATTCATATCTGTTTGGTAAAAACTAGCTACAGTATAGACAGAGCATGACATCATATGTTCGGTCTCATTTAGAGGCAATTATAAAAATGCCTGTCAAAGATGTATTATTACTGGTTCATGTAACTGTACACAGAGATCATTTAGAATATTTTTTGCATTTTTGTGCTTGTTTAATATAAATAGTTCCAATACTAGTATCTGCACCTGAATCTAACCATTTTGTCTTTTGAACTGATTTGGCCACATTCCTGGGACTGGGAAACCTGAGACCCAGGGCGAGCGGTCATACTTGTGGCTTGAGGGGCCAACTAATGACTTCCCATTAGTCCATTTGGTCTACATGGTCCTCTATTATCTCAGAGACACGCGCTGGAGAGACTCTATCCCCACGACTAATCGAGGGTCAATTGTCTCTCCTCTTGACTCTGATGCATGTGGCAGCAGCCAAATGTGCACCTCTGCACACAGACACACAAGTAGGCAACAGCACACACGTGCACATTCACAAATCCACAGCCCTCTGTACAATGCAAATACAGTAGATTCATGTTTTTATCTAGAAAACGGTGGGGGGAGGATTATGTGATTACTGCGTCAAATTAACCACTGAAGCTTTTCAGCCAGTGACGGAAACATGCATGAAATCAAATGCCATCATTGTTCAAATTGAAGATTAGTTCAGGGTGCTGCGACCTTCTCCGGATCTTCTGAAAAGCTCTTAAATATTTGAGCGAGTGCTGTCATTTCTCACTCAATTGTTAAGCATAGAGGGTCCTCTGTCTTCCATTCAGGGTTGAAAATGGTTGTCGGCTCGGGACACTGAGTGTGTGTGTGTGTGTGTGTGTGAGTGAGTGTGTGTGAGAGCCAATATGTGAGGGATTTGATTTGTTCCACACAAAAGTATGTTTCCACTTGCGTGAATGTTCTTGATGTGCAGTTTCATTCAGCCTCTGTGTATTTGTGTGTACATGTTGGTGTGTGTGCAAATACAACAGTATAACAGAGTATATTTGCATGCATAATGAAGAATCTGTTGTTTCTGAGATACATTTATGCATATACATATGTATGTGTGTTGACTGAGCTTTAGGTAGAGGTGCATATACACTATTTTTCTGAATGCTTCTTGTGGAGTTGTTGCCTCTCTAGAGAATGATCGATTGCCATCTCTCAGTGGGACTTTGGTGAAATGTTACGGTCGCAGGTGTGACTGTGAGTGTGTGTGTTTGTGAACGACAGAGAGAGTCTGCTATAGTGTGATATGAACATAGGTCTTGGTGGGAAAATCCCTACCTCTAGTCAAGAACCTGCCCCCTCCTCCTCCTTCTCCTCCTCCTCCTCCTTTAACCTCTCTCCAAGCACACAACCTGATCATAAATTAAAATATGTTTTGACGTGTACAGACATAAAGTTAACACAGACTGGAAAGCAAAAAAAATCCTCAAAATATCTATTTTGTTCCTGTCTTTTACACAAACATAATTCCAACCAAAAGTTAGACTATCCATTAAATCCACCTGACGTTTTACCTTATATCCACAGGCTTATTGACTCCCTTTGGAAAAAAGTGTCCAAAATGATAATCAATAATGAAAAGTATTTCTGCTCATGTATAAAAACCTATTATCTCTCATCTTTAGGCTTTTATGAAAATGAAAAGCAATATAATCATTTTTTTTGACATTATCATTCATTCCACTTGACATCACCACTGTTTTCTTGGTTTTGTAACGTAAGTCACACTTGTTACCCTGTAGTGCCAGTGGCCTTGGACAAACGTGTGAAAATGAAACAGTGTAAATATAGCTCATAGCTCATGCTGTTTCCTCCATTGACTCTTGTTAGAAAAACAATGGTATCCTATTATTCTCTGGGCCGTGATTGAACTGGAAGAAAAGACTTAACTAACTGCAGGGACATTCTTCACAGCGTCAGTACAGAGCTGTTTGAGAAACAGTCTGTCATTAAATACTTTTAATCGGAAATAATGAGGATTTATTGAACAGTTTTGTTCTTTTCTGCACTTTGTAAAAAAAAACAAAAACAAAAACATTTTTAGCTCTTACTGTTAAGTTAAACTCAGTTGGCCAGCTGATATACTATATTTGGGCCTGGGTCGGCTGAGTTTGCACATGCAGAGTCACTGTTGGGCATTGTTTGAAAAATGTTCCCTAAACACGAGTGACTGTCAAAGGTCAGGAGTCTGAGAATAACTCCTGTGATATTTAGAAGCACCTTTTGTTTCCTGGTAGGCTAGCTAGCGGTGATGCTGAAGTAACAAGAGGCGTGAGTTGGCATGGCAACTATCCCTGTGACCTCTCCTGCTAATAGCAGCTACCTAAAGGCCTGTTACACAATAGACCAAATTTAGGGTTAGGGGTTATTCATAAATGATGACTTTGCTTGCTGCAACACTGTTAGTGCAAGATTATTCAACATTTTAAACTTTAAATGAAAAGTCACCTGAATGCAAATTGGACAGCATGGCCAGGCTTCAGTCGGTATAACTGAAAATATAGTGACATAATTCAGTAATCAGTATACAATATCAGTATAAAGTGGGTGTGTAGGGTAAACAGTGGTGGTGGGCAAATTCAGATCCTTTTCCTTAGCACTAGAATGTAGTGATAGTAAAAATACACCATTACAAGTCCTGCATTCAAACTCTTACTCAAGTTTATTATACATTACATTACTGGATCATTACGGATGCATTAATGTGTATATAGTCTATTTGGAATGTATGGTTTGCCACAGTGAAGCTATGTTAAAGTATTATATAATATCATCAGAAAAGTAGGTTTTAGTACAATACTTGAATACTTGTATTACTTATTTTCCACCAATGTTCATAAACACTAGCACTTGATATATTTACACCCTCAGTGTTAAAATCAGCTGCTGTATGTGCTGTTAATGTATGTACTGTGACAAAAACAAAATTCTGACCCATAGAGAAGAAGAACCCACAAGGACTTGGCCCAGTCTCAGGAATATCTGCATAAATGATTCACGACGGAGGAAATATTGCTCAGAGGGGCAGCTATGAGGCGGTTGTTTGTGGACTAATGTCGCTCTTTTGTGCGCAGATTATCACCCATTCCTCAGGCAGGGGGCGGGAGAGAGATACTGCTGAGCAGACCAACAGCGGACTCTTGGAAAACTGCTGTTCCCCTCACCACCACCACCACCACCATCATCACCACGGCGTAATCAGGCAGGTCCAGGGCTGAGGCGCACCGAGCCACACAGCGCTTTGCCTATTGATAAGACTCCTTGGAAGAAGAGGACCGCAAACTACCGTCCTGACCTGCGACGTTATTACAGACTGCACTTCTGGGACGCATCACGGTTAAAGAGACACTTGAATGCTGGCAGACGTGAAGTCCATTGGATTTTTAATTCATTATAGGCTGTTTAAGACAACGAGGCTTGGAACGATTTATACTTGAGACACTTTCCGAGTCTCCTGGATAGTTTTTCCTTGTGAAGTTTGGACCGCTGTTGCTCAGAAATGTCGTTAGGTCTTCTTTTAAAAATCAACTTGTCGGCATCCATTTGCGCTTTCAGCCAAAAACGCACACTTACGCGCAAAGTGAACTGAACAGACCAGACCGAACATCCAGTCGAAGAAGAAGTTGGACGTTTCTTATTCTGCACCAACAAGCTTTATTTGTCACGTTTTTAAATTAAAAAAAACATTTTTTGTTCATTTTTACACGGTGGGAGTCCCTGGCCGAGCACGAGCGCTTTCTCCGTCTCCGGTGTGGACACACCGGCGACGCGCGCGCAGTTCCGCAGGGCGAGCCGCTGTCTCCCCCGCCGCGCAGCGCACTGCTGAGGAGAGAGGGACTCTCGCGCTTCCATAAATGCCCGGTCCGTCGAAGAGGCTCGAGGCTGGGCAGCAAGATGAGCTCGTGGGTACAGCTGCTGCTCGTGTTGCTGGCAGGCTGTCTGCGGTTTGGCGTAGCCGAGGTGAGCTGGCATCAGTGATCAACTTTTACAGATACTTAACAATAACAGCTGTTATTAGTAAAGTATTATGTCAGAGTAAAACAGAAGCCCCCCATGTAGTGAAAATTTTACACGAACACTGACAGGATGTAAAATACCACCAAAGCAAGGACAGTGTAGCAAATATTTCATTTACATACAATATATATATAGAATTACATAAAAACATCAAATTTAACAAATGCTGTATTTCTTTTTTACTCTATTTTTGTTTGTACTTATAAACAATATTATGGTGAGCATATGGGTTCTTAACAAATATAACAGAAGACATATATACGCCAACAAGACAATCAAACCCAGGTGGGGTTTTGTCGTTTAACTTTGGAGTGAGTGCACCTGCTTTGTCAGTTCATATAAAAGCCAGTCTTTTCCTTCACTGCCATTCGAGAGTGATGGTGAGATCCGCACTGAAAATAACTGTTATTCCTCCCATTAACTGGCATTATGAATGGATGCCCAGGGGCACACACATGCAAGAAGTCTTCCTCTGTGGCTGATGAGCCAGGAAAAGGGGCTGCCATGATAGGCTGTTTCACAGCTGGGTGCTCCACGTGGTTTCAGTGATGCATGCATTCACGGATGCTGTTCCAGATGTTGAGCAGAGTCTTAAATCAGTCAGTGAGCACCACTGTGCTGATGGTGCTGATAACCAGGTTGTAAATGACATGATGTGTTGTGGTTTGAAATATTTATGTCAATTAGACACGTCTTTAGCAATTTTGTGGATGTTTAACTGCAGAACCGCTTTACATTTTTAGTCACACATGTAGACTTTTTATGTTACATGGATATTTCCATACTCCCCCCTTCACTGAACTTACTTCCTACTTACTTAACTTATTTAACTTACTTCACTTTTCATTACACAGCAAGTCTGTCTGAATGAAAATTTCTTTTAAAGAAGGCAGTGGTGAAATATGAATGCAGGATGAATGGAGAAAATCTGGCCGTCTGTTAAGGTCAAACAGGAAGCCAAAACTTAACCAAGGGTCGTGTCTAGGTCAAGTGAGGCTTGATGATAAGTGACATTGTAATTTTGGGAGAAAAGCCTTGGCCTCTTTTTTTGCCAGGGTCAGAAAAACAGATTAAATCTGAATGGAGGATGAGGGAAAGATAAAATCAGACTCTCTTTGCATCTGAAACTATTTCATCTGCAAAGAAGTCTTTCTGCTTCCATTAATATTCACCATTCACCCTGGCAATTCATCACCACAGTGAAATACCAGTGTCAGTGACTTGTAAAACTAAACAGAGTTTAAACACAAGCAATTTACAAGTCAGTTGTGGTGATGTGGTGGTGATTTAAACAAGTTAAAAAAGAGGGGCACAAGCCTTTTGCCTTTGTGTTTGTCATCCAGTCAGATGGCCTGGTTTGATTTGCCCCAAGGACTGAGTAACTTCTGCACATGTTTACTAGCTGTCAGTTAAAATAAAATCAGAGAGAGAGAAAAATGCACAGTACTACAGGATGTCAACTGTTAATGTAATAAATAATTCCTCACTCTATGAAGTGTCATAAAACATTATAACAGGTATTACATGTGGTTTTAACCCTCCTTTCATTCACTGATCCCATTTTATGTAGAGAATGTACTGTATGTAGCCTAGTCTGCCATCACCATGACTATGTCACATAAAGGTAGGTTCTGTGAAATTTAGCTATGATGGATGACTTCAGATTTATGTTGTCAGTCTGTCTTTTCATTTTTATAGCTTCTGTAGACACCACGTTAGAGAGAACTCAAACTTCAACAGTCCAAGAGGGAGAACATGGTAAAGGCTTTGAGGTATTCAAGCAGGAATTCCCCCATGTCTAATTCTAAAGTTATAGTCAGAGAGCCTGTAGGTTCAATCATTCTCTTCATAAAAAGAACATTATCATAAGAGAATGGGTTTAAAATGCACCTTGTCTTGAGACTGAGTGGTGATTTAAAAAGCCTCCTAATATATGAAGTGCTTAGAATGAACATATACAGGATATAAAGGAATCCTGTTACTAACAGTAACACAAACTGCTCATTATCTTTAATGCCATTAGGCTTCTTTCCAACTCAGAGGTAAGTTATGACAAAGGGATTAATAGTCACATATATTCACACCCAGTATTGTGCACGTGCAGGCGCAGTTTCAGTGACTACATGTGAAGCCTCACACGTGTGCTGCAGCTACTGCTGCTGCGCCGGCAGCAAACTCGACCCCCTAATTATGTACGATTAGTTGGCCCCCGCCTCCTCCTCCTCTCTTGCCCGCTGCAGCCACTGCCTATACCTGGCATTCCTCAGCATGTCCAATAGGCCTTTAGGGGAAGGGAGTTGCTTCAGGTGTTTAGTTCTGGGTCATGTCAAAGTTTGGGGGTTTTTTTCGAACATGTGAAATGACAGAAAATGTTTGGGGACACCCAAAGGTTCTTTGTATTTTTTGTACCTGTGGTTATTTCTAAGATGTGGTGCCAGAGAACAGCTTCTGTGTTGCTCTCAACAAACACGAAGCCAACATTGTAACACCTAATCGAACAGCTGCTGGTGTCTCTGCTTCATCAGCAGAAGCCCATTATTTGAATCAGCTCCAGATGCAGCTGAATAATGACACAGGGAAATATTGGCATTCAATCAACATCTTTAAGGGAAACTTAAACTTCTTTGACTGAAAAAAAATTGTCAACTATTTTGACAGTCCATTAATGGGATAAGTAATTTTTCAAGCATAATTGCCAAAGATTCTCTTTTGTGCTTCTCAGTGTGAAATTTTGGGGTTATTCTTTGTCTTGGATTTCTAATTCGGCATATTTTTAGGTTTTGGACCTCACCTTGGGCTTTAGAAAAATGTGACTGGCAGTTTTACAGACTAAGTGATTAATTGACAAAATGTCACAATTGACAAACAATTGACATTGAAAAAATAATCAACAGATTAATCAATAATTAAAAGTAATCATTAATTGATTTTTTCCAATGAATTTCCATTATTTTAGTATCCTGATATAATTAATCAGAATCAAAATACTCACTCCTCAAACTTACACAGTGAAGGTTATCAATGTGTGTTTACCTGTTCTGTCAGTGCAGTTTGATTCTGTTTACATCTGTTTTGTTTATCAGAAGCAAAGTGTTTATTTAATATTTCCTGCTTAGACACAAATCGTCATGACAGCAGGCACCACTGTGAACAAAGGCACACATCCTATAATTAACATCAGACACAATTAGCCGAGCAGGCAGGTTCGCTCCGTCGGTGAGGGGAGGAAATAATCATGATGACTCCTCAGGGGCATTGGCGGTTCTGCAGCGGAGATGTAAGTGTAATACAGCAGGCATTTCCCTGCTGGATAATTTGACTCTATGAAAAGACAGCCAACAATGGGGGAGAGTCAGTGGCATACAGTGGACAGGGTGAGAATACATGTTCATGCATGAATGGCTACGTCCTGTGGCTAAAACCTGTGTCCCACTGGGATTAGTTTTATTCTCCAAAACTGAAATGAAATTGTACACTGGGCTGGACCTGCACTATAAAATTAATCTCAGTATAGAAAAAAATGGTGTGCATCATTTCAGAAATAATGTCTTTACAAATGCTAACGTGTGTTAATTATAATCTGGTGTACAAGCCAGATCACATTTGCTCTCTTGAGATCATCTTCATTGGTTGATCTCACCATGAGATGGCAAAGCAAATGAAGCATGGCCACTGCATTTTAAACCAGTGTAAGGAAGCCTGTCGACCCATGTCTGATCCTCGTCCATTCCAGCCCGTCTTTTATTCATCTATTATCCCTCTTTTTTCAGATGCACCTCTCTTCTCTCCTCCTCTCTATATCACTCCTTCCCCCACTTCCTGACTCCTTCCTGGCTCCTTTGACCCCTAAATGTTAGCAGATGAGAGGACACAACGCCAATAGTCATTCACCCTGCTCTTAGTGACCATTGTGTGTCTACTTTAGTTAATACTCCCCCCAGCTCTCTTACCCATTAATGACTGAGGGGGGTTAAACCCACAGCCATGCCACAGAGAGACAATGTAGAGCTGTTGCTTGGTTTTTGTTGTTGTGTTATGGAAATATTTAGTCAAATGCATGTTGATCAAGGATAAGGTTTGTGTTATTATCAAGAAATTCTTTAAGAAAAGCAGAACCAAAAATACATACAATTTTGCCTCCACAGGCATTTTTTTATTGCCAATATTATGTTTGACTCTGCCCCCAAAAACTCTATTGTCTCCAAAAAACTATTCCAAAATAGAGTAACAGATAATCTAAAAGAGGTTTACCTTTACAAGAATGGACATATTCCTTGATTGAGATAAACACAGCAGTTGCAATGGTGAAGCCAGTGTTAAAAGACCCCATAAAGGTTTGGGAGGTCTTCATACTAAATGTAGAGTTATAAATCAAAAACTGGCATCACAATTCATTGTTGCTCTAGTGTTTATAGGTATCATGGATGTAGAGAGCATCATGAATTTACATTTAGTTAATAATAAATAAATCATGTTAGTTTTTAAATTGAAAGTCCTGTCAGTCCAAGAGCAAAGGCAGGTATGAGTTTCCAGACTTCAGTTTTGGTTTTTGAAGAAATAATTTTGTTTACACTTCGATCACCTTTGATTGTGCCCAAGTCGAGCAACTGCACATGCTAAAGCGCTTGTGACGTGGTTGTAGCTGCAGTGTTATTCCATTTCCTCAGAGGAATTCTTTGGAAATCTCTGTAATGCCTATTGCAGGATGCAGAAGGGCGGGGAATTCTCAAATAGCTATTCTTATAGTCATGTCCACTGCTGAAAAAAATATCTCAGTGCTTATGTGTCATCTTCTTTTCCTCTTTTCCCATAATCATGTTCTATGATGGTCCAGAGTAACATATAGTATCCTATTTTGTTGATCACTTATATTAATTTATATATATTTGTGTGTTCAGGGGGACCCTCTGCCTGCAGCCCTGGTGGAGCTGGTTAGAAACAGCCCCATCGCCTCCATAGAGGACCTTCAGCTGCTGCTGCTCTCTGACTCCGTAGGTAAAGATCAGCACATCCTACTTTTACTATTACATACACTAAATCCAGATTCATTATTGGAGTTGATAGCTGCACTCTGATCACATTACCTCAACAACGCGTTAAAATGTTTTGGCAACATTGTTCAGGATGTGGTTATGTTGAAATAGGCAACAAGTGTCAAATCTGAAGGCAACAATTACAAGAGAGACAAAATTGCCTGCTTGTTGTTGCAGGCGATGAAGAAATGTACAACGTTTGGTTTGATGAGATCCTTTTAAAACAACGTGAAAATGCTTTGCTATCAATTAAATACATTTCCTCAGTTTCTAAAAAGATGGCCGTGCAGACATACAGTGCACATTTCCACTACTAAATGAACTAAATGAAGCTCAGTGATGCAGAGACATATCAGAGACTCATATTTCAGTCACCACAGTATGTGGATTTACATAAACATGTTTCCTTGCAAGTGGTAATGATGGTACTTAAATGTACACTAAATAATACTTATAAAATGCATGGGAAGAAAAACCCAATTCAACAATAATTAGCATTTTCTTTTCTAATTGTGACCATTAAAGAAACAACCAAAGCCAACAGTTACTTTAAATCGGTCTGTTTTACTCTTTGCTCACATGTGACCCTCTTTGTTTCTCCCTCTCACATTTGCACACCCACATGCAAGCATTTGGGCTTGGACACAGGTCATGTTCCCACATCTGCAGAGGGCGCTAGAAGGCCTCAGAATAAAATGAACACTGCATGCCTAAAAGAAAAAAAAAGAAACTGATGAATCAGTTGCCATATTTAGTCAAATGCTGTACTTGTTTTATTGTCTTGTCTCAGACGAGGAGGACGAGACTTCTGCAGCCAATGGAGGTCACAGACTACCAAGGAGCCTTGGTGAGCAAAGCATCCCCTTTCCTTTCTTTTCCTCTAGTGTGTTATTGAGAACACTGTTGTGCTTACAGTGTAAAATCATTATATATCATGGAGGAGAGAGCCATGGTTTCTATTACTCTCATATGGCTTCTTTAGATTTAAAAAAGTAGCCCTTCGTACGGCACAGCTGGTAATAAATGTGTGTCTGTGTCTACTCAAAAGTAGGCCAATAGAAGGTTGTTGTGCTGGCATGGAGAATTCCTGATTTTTCACATGAGCGTAAAAGTACTCCATCCTCATTAGTGTAGTACTGCGGGTGTGTTCCGTCAGCCTCCCTTGGAGTTGATTTATGTGACAAGTATGGTTTTAGTGACTCGGAAAAATCCTCCCATTAACCTTTGCTTTTTTTGCTACATGTCTAAATTAGTTGGCAGCAAGCTACAACAGTCTGGGTGGCACTGCTAGATTCCCTTTAGCACGAGGAGATGTTCTTGTGTAAAGTGTGACCAGTATCTCATATGTGTCCTTGCTCACATCCCACTATCCCATACATTAACACTGGCAATGGCACTGAAAGGAAAATGGATTCTCGTATTTTTGAGACTCTAATCTCCTAGCAACTTGGGAGGGTTTAGATTTCACTATGAGTCCCATGTGCATTGTACATAATCAACTTCTTTTATTTATTGATTGAACAAGCATGTACACAAAAAGGTAAGGTTGTTCTTAAGGTAGAGCAAAAGGTATTTTTATATAATGCATTTTGCAATTATTATAATTTTACAGTTTTGAATACTCATGCTAATGCTAACACCAGCCCTACTAGTCATATGCATGCTCAGCCATATCTCATCCCTCAGATGCCCAGCCGGCCCAGCAGGCTCTGTGTAAAGTACGTACGGAGGTGGTTGAGGTCACCAGGGCGATGTTGGACCGTAGCAACGCTAACTTCCTGCTATGGCCACCTTGTGTTGAGGTGCAGCGCTGCTCTGGCTGCTGCAACACCAAGAGCCTGCAGTGTGTCCCCTTTGCCACGCACATCAGATACTTGCAGGTAGACAACCATGTACACACAAATACACATGCAGAGCATGAATGTTACACAAAAGTAAAAAAAATGGGGCCTGTACTTTGTTTTATGATGTACTGACAATTTTTCCAAATGACTTCCACCTTCCCTTTAACCTCTCCAGGTCATGAAGATTGAATACATCAATAAAAAACCCACTTACGCTAAAGCAGTGGTGTCAGTGGTGGATCACGTGGAGTGCCGGTGTCAGCCTGCACCACGTCCCCCAGCACCCAAGAAAAAATCGTCTCGCAGACAGCACAGCCACCACCATCGAAACCAGACACTCAGTCAAGAGCATGGACAGGTACAGTGTGAATGTATTGTATGTGCACTTCACTCTGTTGTTTGGGGGATACTATAACCACAGTGCACACCTTAGATATCAAAAAATATTATGAGAAACCCCAGCTTTGCTCTCCAGTATCCTACAATTTCTGTAACAACTTTAACAGCTTGATAGGTCATAGGTCATGCCATTGGTTAAGATGATATTTTAGAGTGCCCTCTGCTGGATCAAAAGGCAGTTCAAAAGGTGTATTGTGTGTCCCCCCATATTTGAACCAATGTTTGAATTTGAATTCAAAAGTGGCAGCACACAGCATGTGTCATCTTTATTGATCAACACTGACCGTAAATGGACAAAAGTGAGATGCACTATACACAACAACTAAGCTGACCTGAGTTTTCTTGAATTTTATTGTCAAAGGTCAAGATGCACTCCAAGGATGAGCTCCACCAGTGGGATGAGCTGAAACAGAACCAGAGGGCTCATCTGGAGGATCTCCTGGAGCAGCACTGGAGCCCCAGAGGAGACACCTTCACTCAGCCTGAAGAAGGGTACAGCCTGGCAGGGGAGGACCCATCTCGGTCTGGGGAGGCTATTCTCTTTGCTCCACACTGGGCACATAACTCCAGCAGGCTCCATGGGACTGAAAACCATTCAGAGAATATGGAGACGAAGCATGGTAGAATCTCAGACAGGAACAAAACTGTTTCTTCCGTGGATAATGTTGGTGCTGAAGTAAAGAACAAGTTGGCAGAAGGGGGTAATGCGTTCCTGCTCAACAGCACAGAAGGGAAAGTTAATCGCAGGAACCGGGGCAGGGACGAAGACACACAAACACAAAGCCCATTATTGCAGGAGGACAAATCCAAATTCATGAAGAGTGATATCTCTCAGCCTGTTACTCAGAATCCTCAAGCCAAACTCAGTCCTACAGGGGAAACCATTACTGAGAGAGCTGGCAGTAGATCCCGACCTACCAAAGAGCCACATCCAGAGCCTCGGGAGCAGCAGAGACGGAGAGAGAACGACACTCCAGAGCAAGAGAGGATATTACAAATTGAGCAGACAAAACTGGAGGAGGAGAGAAAAGAGCTTCTGCTCCTCCACAAGAGGTTGGACCAAGAAAAGGAGCTCCTGAGACAGCAGCAGATGAAACAAGAGGAGGAGCAACGGCAGAAAGAAAAGGAGACAGATAGCCGTCTTCTCCTGCATGGTAAACATCATCATCTGCAAACAACAACACAGAAACCAGGTAATAGACAGTATTTATTACTTTATTAGTAATAACGACAAATGTTTCATTTGACTTAAACAATGTGGATCAATTAAACAAATTACCTGTTCTCAAGGCAATTATAAAGTAATTTTAGTGATTATTTTTATTTATTGATTTTACATTTTTCCTCTAATATGTTGTTCTAACAGTGACAACAACATCTACAACCACCACAAGACGGCCCTTGGCTCCAGCAGGCCCCAGACCTCCAGCTCGTCCAAACCAAAACAAGAGAAGGATGAGGAAGAATCGCAAGCGGATCAGCAAGGCAGCCATGAGAGCAATGCTAATGTAGAATGAAAATAAAGCAGGGTGAGTAGCTCTCAAAATATTTAGACAATAAAGTAAAAGCAATAAATTAATTAATTATGAACCAGTTGGTTTTGAATCTGTGGAAAAAGTGCCACTATGTGAGAAATTTGTGGAGTCTCACTTCCTATATCTCCTTCTCAGAAAAACAAGATCAACTTGGTGTATCTGTGTGGATAATCCAGAGGTGAAGCAGAGTGACTCCCTTCATATAAATATTTATTCCTGCATTCGGTAACCTGCTTGTCCTGTGAGATCTCCTCAGTAACACTACTAATGACTGTCTGGAAACCTGTAAGAGGAAGGTGAGAGGAAAATGGAATATAAATGAAAGGCGGACCCCCCTTTTTTTTTAAGAGAACACTTGCCTCTACAATGACACAGTAACAAGTGGCAACCAAGACTGGCAAAATGTGTGCATTCGAAGCACAGTAGACTCGATGGGCTGAAACTGCATTGCTGTAGAACTGTGGAAAACAGTGCAATTTCAAAACTCTATTTGGAACCGTGTTTTGATATCAACAGAGAGAAACTGCACTTATATATTCAGAAACCTGAGGGGTTTAAATGACAAGTTTGTTGCAGAAAGAATTTGTGGTAATGACATTCACATTGGACTATGAAGTGCATTTGATGAAAAGATGGACATAAAAGGGACATAATTCTACTATGTCATGAAAGAATTTGTTTTATTGTGATTGGATAATCATCAAAAGACTGCAATGGCAACTAATGTTGACTATGTTGGGAAGATAGAGCTATGTAGACTGATCATAACTGACCATAACAGACCTGATATCATTTATTATCTCATTAAAATAATGATGGTGTCTCCGTAACCATATTTAATTATATTTAACTCATTGTAAACACTGGAATTACACAAATGGGATAAGAGAACAAAAACATACATTGTTACATTAGTTCCTTTGTTTCAAAATCTAATCACAGGTGTGAAAAAGGAGATTAAGGTGCTATCTGATTTTGAGGTGATAATGTTACACCTGTGACCTGACCTTGTGCTATGTTTCTTATTTATTTATCTCTACCATTACTGTGGATTAACTCTATAAAAATACTGCAAACAAGTTGTCATTAAAATATGTGTACAAGATTCAGTCTGTCAGGATGGCTTTGAAGGTTTGTTCAGAAACAGTATGACCTTCTGTGACCTCCCACTGTCATGCAGTGTTTAACTTGTCAAATAAGTGTGTACATTTGTTTGTTTTGTATGCCCACGCGTATGGTGTAGTGTGTGTATGGGCTTGTGCCCAAACATACACTTCTGTCATGAATCTCAGTACTCATGTAAAAGCATATATCTGTTTCTCGCTGTCTTTTTCTCTCTTTGACAGAGAGACGTCTCTCTTCTGCCAGTTACGTTTTGGCAGAAACAATTACATTCCTTTTAAACTCTAGGAGGAGGAGAAAGAAACACCTTCTGAAACATATTTTCTTTAACTGCCCCTGTATTTGTTTTAGAAAGCTACATCACATTGTTCTTGGAATTTCATTCACAGGACACTAAAAGGGTCAAACAAGTGACTCAATAGCTTGTCACCTAAAAGGACTGCAAAACTTTGCAAATGTAGATATGTTTTTGCATATCTACATTATAAACACTGCATAGTAACAAACCGGTGATGCTCCAATAATCGATAATCAGCCAGACTTCTTAAATTATTGAAAAACGTGGCTTGTATGTCCCTAATGTCAAATTACATTACTGTTACTGATTTTGTATGTGTCACTATGAGATATGATGAAAAAAATGAATGGTTGTGAAAACTTCGCCACCTAATGCTATTTTCCTTTGGGTATAAGAAGCTAATGTGTTTAAATCTTTGTTGTTTTGTGTTTTTATTCTCATTTACTTCTTTTCTTTAAGAGCCATGGATTTTGCTTTAGAAGGCCAATATTTTGTCACGAAATGTGCAGCTGTCACTAGGCCAACAACTGTTGGTAGCTGTTTTTACGCACATGACCGGATGTATAAAAGATGAACGTGATGATGAGAATGTGCGTAACGTCGGCAAACTCTTGTCTGGCTCATTCAGTTTCTAACTCCAAAGTGTTAAGTACTAAAACTCACCAAAGTAGTCTATGAAAAACAATTATTATGTCTGCTTATACACCTTATACAGCTTATACAACTACATAATAGTTTGATCATTTATGTGGATAATGTTAAGCGTTAATGTTTAAACCAGAGAAGAAGAACACTATTTTTCTGAAATGATTAAAAAAAAGCCACTAATAGATACAGGCCCCCTCTCTAAGTCTGTTATTATTATTGTGATGGTGTGTGTGCCATCAGGCTCACTTCACATAAATTTGGCTTATTCAGCATCGTGAAAACCTATTGAAAGTAATTTCCCATCGATAACATGCCTTATTCTCTGTTTATGTTATATGGACAACATCAAAGTGCAATTTTCAGCAATGAGCCTATTTCCAAACGTAATCTGAGTAACTGACTGCACCCACATTATTTTAAGAGCGCCCATCTGATAATGAATTTGTCTAGATAGATAGATAGATAGATAGAGAGATAGATAAATAGATAGAATAAATAAAAAGTAATAAAGTAAATCTCTTTATTCCAATATAAGAATTTTCACTCCATCAACACGCAAATCATCTCTGATGCACAAATGTGTCTGAAGAATGTTGTGGCACGGTGACCCGGAGCATCTCGTGATTCATTCATTCTGTGGAATAGTAGTGTTGGAAACACTGCAGGATGGATGGCTTCTTGGTAAGATGTTAATTATATGACTCTTACACCCTGTGACTTTCACCTTTTGATTTCGATTAAATACAAAAATAGTTAGTTATGAGCACAATCATGTTTTCCTTCATGGCTGTTTAAACAAGTAAGATTGTTGGATAGACATGAGCTTTCCCAAATCTCAGCTTCACCCGCCACCAATGCTGGGCAGATATATTTTATATAAGATATATTTTCAACATATTTCATGACAATCCATACAATGGTTTTAAATACTTTTAACCAATCTCACTCTCAATTGTGCCGCTTGAGGAAAAGGTATTATGAATAATTCTTTGCAATTCCCAGTGATTTGCATTAAGGTTTGTTCAATATAGTAACCCAATTAAAATAATGGCCGAAGTCATTTATTGACGAAAATTAGATTTTGGCCTAAATCATCTCCTGATAATGCTTTTGGTAAAGTTTTTTGGTTTTTTTTCCAAAAACGTGAAAAAATTGACTTAGGCTATTATTTTAATAGGGTAATGATATGACAATAAAAGCAGAAAAGAAATAGTAGGGGTTGATGCACTAAAGGTGAACTCTGGCAAATGCCTCTTTGTGGTTTCTTTTTCACATGCATCCACTTAAATCCTAGCTGCAAAATCTCCCCAACTCAGCAACCAGCTGCATCGCTATGTCTGTTCATTCTGGAGTCAAGAGTCATCGGCTCGCCTGTCGAAATGGAATCATACAAGAAATGGCTTTGAAACGAATGAATGCCAGTATTATTACATTCACATCCATCTTGGAGATGTGATTATGGTTTTACCACATTTAGGTCTTCAATTAACCTGTTTGATGTTTTTATAAAATTTGCATAAATTAATAGGTTTGATCAACTATTAATCTCTCTAACATCTGCATCTCCATCTTAATCCATTTCTAAGTAACTCCTTAAACTCAGTGTGCATTCAGGTATTCATGCATTACTTCCCATTGCCCTACTGTCAATCTCACACTGTCAGACTACTTTGAAACAGCAGGCCATCTCCAAATTCAGCATCAAGGTGGGATTCCTTCTTTTACATGTCCAAGCTGCTTCCCACCTTCCACAGACTTCAAACAAGAACAGGGAATAGCTGTGCCAGGAGGACTATTGAAATTTCAGTTGGTCTCAAAAAGTGAAAAAAAGCCATACTATACTATGTTGAAAAATGGCAAAAATATGAAAAACATTTTTTTTCCTAAAAACGCAGGAAACATCCAGGAATAGTGTATTATAAACACTCCATGGCATAATATGTGTTAAAAATGCATAAAAGTGTCAAATTTCAGTTGGTCTCAAAAAGTAAAAAAAAGCCATACTATACTATGTCGAAAAATGGCAAAAATATGAAAAAAATGTTTTTCCTAAAAATGCAACAAAACATCCAGGAATAGTGTATTATAAACACTCCATGGCATAAAATGTGTTAAAAATGCATAAAAGTGTCAAATTTCAGTTGGTCTCAAAAAGTGAAAAAAAGACATACTATACTATGTCGAAAAATGGCAAAAATATGAAAAATTTTTTTTTCTAAAAACGCAACAAAACATCCAGGAATAGTGTATTATAAACACTCCATGGTATAATATGTGTTAAAAATGCATAAAAGTGTCAAATTTCAGTTGGTCTCAAAAAGTTAAAAAAAAAGCCATACTATACTATGTCGAAAAATGGCAAAAATATGAAAATTTTTTTTTTCTAAAAACGCATCAAAACATCCAGGAATAGTGTATTATAAACACTCCATGGCATAATATGTGTTAAAAATGCATAAAAGTGTCAAATTTCAGTTGGTCTCAAAAGTGAAAAAAAGACATACTATACTATGTCGAAAAATGGCAAAAAAAAAAAAAAATTTTTTTTCTAAAAACGCATCAAAACATCCAGGAATAGTGTATTATATACACTCCATGGCATAATATGTGTTAAAAATGAATAAAAGTGTCAAATTTCAGTTGGTCTCAAAAAGTGAAAAAAAGACATACTATACTATGTCGAAAAATGGCAAAAATATGAAAATATTTTTTTTCCTAAAAACGCAACAAAACATCCAGGAATAGTATATTATAAACACTCCATGGCATAATATGTGTTAAAAATGTATAAAATTGTCAAATATCAGTCGTCTCAAAAAGTGAAAAAAGACATACTATACTATGTCGAAAAATGGCAAAAAATATGAAAAAAATAAAAATTTCTAAAAACGCATCAAAACATCCAGGAATAGTGTATTATAAACACTCCATGGCATAATATGTGTTAAAAATGTATAAAAGTGTCAAATTTCACTTGGTCTCAAAAAGTGAAAAAAAGACATACTATACTATGTCGAAAAATGGCAAAAATATGAAAAAATTTTTTTTCCTAAAAACGCAACAAAACATCCAGGAATAGTGTATTATAAACACTCCATGGCATAATATGTGTTAAAATGCATAAAAGTGTCAAATTTCAGTTGGTCTCAAAAAGTGAAAAAAAGACATACTATACTATGTCGAAAAATGGCAAAAATATGAAAAAATTTTTTTTTCTAAAAACGCATCAAAACATCCAGGAATAGTGTATTATAAACACTCCATGGCATAATATGTGTTAAAATGCATAAAAGTGTCAAATTTCAGTTGGTCTCAAAAAGTGAAAAAAAGACATACTATACTATGTCGAAAAATGGCAAAAAATATGAAAAAATTTTTTTTTTTTTCTAAAAACGCATCAAAACATCCAGGAATAGTGTATTATAAACACTCCATGGCATAATATGTGTTAAAAATGCATAAAAGTGTCAAATTTCACTTGGTCTCAAAAAGTGAAAAAAAAGACATACTATACTATGTCGAAAAATGGCAAAAATATG
Organism: Psettodes erumei; assembly: GCA_016785225.1. Taxonomy (NCBI): domain Eukaryota; kingdom Metazoa; phylum Chordata; class Actinopteri; order Pleuronectiformes; family Psettodidae; genus Psettodes; species Psettodes erumei. The sequence continues at coordinate 754,657 of JAFBJZ010000776.1, read as the reverse complement.
AAAATATTTTTTTTTTAAAAAACGCATCAAAACATCCAGGAATAGTGTATTATAAACACTCCATGGCATAATATGTGTTAAAAATGCATAAAATTGTCAAATTTCAGTTGGTCTCAAAAAGTGAAAAAAAGACATACTATACTATGTCGAAAAATGGCAAAAATATGATTTTTTTTTTCTAAAAACGCATCAAAACATCCAGGAATAGTGTATTATAAACACTCCATGGCATAATATGTGTTAAAAATGCATAAAAGTGTCAAATTTCAGTTGGTCTCAAAAGTGAAAAAAAGACATACTATACTATGTCGAAAAATGGCAAAAATATGAAAAAATTTTTTTTCTAAAAACGCATCAAAACATCCAGGAATAGTGTATTATAAACACTCCATGGCATAATATGTGTTAAAAATGCATAAAAGTGTCAAATTTCAGTTGGTCTCAAAAAGTGAAAAAAGACATACTATACTATGTCGAAAAATGGCAAAAATATGAAAAAAATAAAAATTTCTAAAAACGCATCAAAACATCCAGGAATAGTGTATTATAAACACTCCATGGCATAATATGTGTTAAAAATGCATAAAAGTGTCAAATTTCAGTTGGTCTCAAAAAGTGAAAAAACGCCATACTATACTATGTCGAAAAATGGCAAAAATATGAAAAAAATTTTTTCCTAAAAACGCAACAAAACATCCACGAATAGTATATTATAAACACTCCATGGAATAATGTGTTAAAATGCATAAAATTGTCAAATTTCAGTTGGTCTCAAAAAGTGAAAAAAAAGACATACTATACTATGTCGAAAAATGGCAAAAATATGAAAAAATTTTTTTTTTAAAAAACGCATCAAAACATCCAGGAATAGTGTATTATAAACACTCCATGGCATAATATGTGTTAAAAATGCATAAAAGTGTCAAATTTCAGTTGGTCTCAAAAAGTGTGAAAAAAAAGACATACTATACTATGTCGAAAAATGGCAAAAATATGAAAATATTTTTTTTTTCTAAAACGCATCAAAACATCCAGGAATAGTGTATTATAAACACTCCATGGCATAATATGTGTTAAAAATGCATAAAAGTGTCAAATTTCAGTTGGTCTCAAAAAGTGAAAAAAAGACATACTATACTATGTCGAAAAATGGCAAAAATATGAAAAAATTTTTTTTTTCTAAAAACACATCAAAACATCCAGGAATAGTGTATTATAAACACTCCATGGCATAATATGTGTTAAAAATGCATAAAAGTGTCAAATTTCAGTTGGTCTCAAAAAGTGAAAAAAAAGACATACTATACTATGTCGAAAAATGGCAAAAATATGAAAAAAATTTTTTTCTAAAAACGCATCAAAACATCCAGGAATAGTGTATTATAAACACTCCATGGCATAATATGTGTTAAAAATGCATAAAAGTGTCAAATTTCATTTGGTCTCAAAAAGTGAAAAAAAGACATACTATACTATGTCGAAAAATGGCAAAAATATGAAAATATTTTTTTTTCTAAAAACGCATCAAAACATCCAGGAATAGTGTATTATAAACACTCCATGGCATAATATGTGTTAAAAATGCATAAAAGTGTCAAATTTCAGTTGGTCTCAAAAAGTGAAAAAAAGACATACTATACTATGTCGAAAAATGGCAAAAATATGAAAATATTTTTTTTTCTAAAAACGCATCAAAACATCCAGGAATAGTGTATTATAAACACTCCATGGCATAATATGTGTTAAAAATGCATAAAATTGTCAAATTTCAGTTGGTCTCAAAAAGTGAAAAAAAAAAAAGACATACTATACTATGTCGAAAAATGGCAAAAATATGAAAAAAAATTTTTTTCTAAAAAACGCATCAAAACATCCAGGAATAGTGTATTATAAACACTCCATGGTATAATATGTGTTAAAAATACATAAAAGTGTCAAATTTCAGTTGGTCTCAAAAAGTTAAAAAAAAGCCATACTATACTATGTTGAAAAATGGCAAAAATATGAAAACATTTTTTTTTCTAAAAACGCAACAAAACATCCAGGAATAGTGTATTATAAACACTCCATGGCATAATATGTGTTAAAAATGAATAAAATTGTCAAATTTCAGTTGGTCTCAAAAAGTGAAAAAAAGACATACTATACTATGTCGAAAAAAATGGCAAAAATATGAAAAAATTTTTTTTTTCTAAAACGCATCAAAACATCCAGGAATAGTGTATTATAAACACTCCATGGCATAATATGTGTTAAAAATGCATAAAAGTGTCAAATTTCAGTTGGTCTCAAAAAGTGAAAAAACGACATACTATACTATGTCGAAAAATGGCAAAAATATGAAAAAATTTTTTTTTTAAAAACGCAACAAAACATCCACGAATAGTATATTATAAACACTCCATGGAATAATGTGTTAAAATGCATAAAATTGTCAAATTTCAGTTGGTCTCAAAAAGTGAAAAAAAGACATACTATACTATGTCGAAAAATGGCAAAAATATGAAAAAAAAAATTTTTTCTAAAAAACATCAAAACATCCAGGAATAGTGTATTATAAACACTCCATGGCATAATATGTGTTAAAAATGCATAAAAGTGTCAAATTTCAGTTGGTCTCAAAAAAGTGAAAAAAAAGACATACTATACTATGTCGAAAAATGGCAAAAATATGAAAAAAATAAAAATTTCTAAAAACGCATCAAAACATCCAGGAATAGTGTATTATAAACACTCCATGGCATATGTGTTAAAAATGCATAAAAGTGTCAAATTTCACTTGGTCTCAAACAGTGAAAAAAAGACATACTATACTATGTCGAAAAATGGCAAAAATATGAAAATATTTTTTTTTCTAAAAACGCATCAAAACATCCAGGAATAGTGTATTATAAACACTCCATTGGTATAATATGTGTTAAAAATGCATAAAAGTGTCAAATTTCAGTTGGTCTCAAAAAGTTAAAAAAAAGACATACTATACTATGTCGAAAAATGGCAAAAATATGAAAAAAAAATTTTTCTAAAAACGCATCAAAACATCCAGGAATAGTGTATTATAAACACTCCATGGCATAATATGTGTTAAAAATGCATAAAAGTGTCAAATTTCAGTTGGTCTCAAAAAGTTAAAAAAAACATACTATACTATGTCGAAAAATGGCAAAAATATGAAAATTTTTTTTTTTTTTCTAAAAACGCATCAAAACATCCAGGAATAGTGTATTATAAACACTCCATGGCATAATATGTGTTAAAAATGCATAAAAGTGTCAAATTTCATTTGGTCTCAAAAAGTGAAAAAAAAGACATACTATACTATGTCGAAAAATGGCAAAAATATGAAAATATTTTTTTTTCTAAAAACGCATCAAAACATCCAGGAATAGTGTATTATAAACACTCCATGGCATAATATGTGTTAAAATGCATAAAAGTGTCAAATTTCAGTTGGTCTCAAAAGTGAAAAAAAGACATACTATACTATGTCGAAAAATGGCAAAAATATGAAAATATTTTTTTTTCTAAAAACGCATCAAAACATCCAGGAATAGTGTATTATAAACACTCCATGGCATAATATGTGTTAAAAATGAATAAAAGTGTCAAATTTCAGTTGGTCTCAAAAGTGAAAAAAAAGACATACTATACTATGTCGAAAAATGGCAAAAATATGAAATTTTTTTTTTTCTAAAAACGCATCAAAACATCCAGGAATAGTGTATTATAAACACTCCATGGCATAATATGTGTTAAAAATGCATAAAAGTGTCAAATTTCAGTTGGTCTCAAAAAGTGAAAAAAAAAGACATACTATACTATGTCGAAAAATGGCAAAAATATGAAAAAAATTTTTTTCTAAAAACGCGCATCAAAACATCCAGGAATAGTGTATTATAAACACTCCATGGCATAATATGTGTTAAAAATGCATAAAAGTGTCAAATTTCAGTTGGTCTCAAAAGTGAAAAAAAAAAAACATACTATACTATGTCGAAAAAATGGCAAAAATATGAAAAAATTTTTTTTTCTAAAAAAACGCATCAAAACATCCAGGAATAGTGTATTATAAACACTCCATGGCATAATATGTGTTAAAAATGCATAAAAGTGTCAAATTTCAGTTGGTCTCAAAAAGTGAAAAAAAGACATACTATACTATGTCGAAAAATGGCAAAAATATGAAAAAAATTTTTTTTCTAAAAACGCATCAAAACATCCAGGAATAGTGTATTATAAACACTCCATGGCATAATATGTGTTAAAAATGCATAAAAGTGTCAAATTTCAGTTGGTCTCAAAAAGTGAAAAAAAGACATACTATACTATGTCGAAAAATGGCAAAAATATGAAATTTTTTTTTTTTCTAAAAACGCATCAAAACATCCAGGAATAGTGTATTATAAACACTCCATGGCATAATATGTGTTAAAAATGCATAAAAGTGTCAAATTTCAGTTGGTCTCAAAAAGTGAAAAAAAGACATACTATACTATGTCGAAAAATGGCAAAAATATGAAAAAATTTTTTTTTCTAAAAACGCATCAAAACATCCAGGAATAGTGTATTATAAACACTCCATGGCATAATATGTGTTAAAAATGCATAAAAGTGTCAAATTTCAGTTGGTCTCAAAAAGTGAAAAAAAAAAAGCCATACTATACTATGTCGAAAAATGGCAAAAATATGAAAATATTTTTTTTTCTAAAAACGCATCAAAACATCCAGGAATAGTGTATTATAAACACTCCATGGCATAATATGTGTTAAAAATGCATAAAAGTGTCAAATTTCAGTTGGTCTCAAAAAGTGAAAAAAAAGACATACAATATTATGTCGAAAAGGGGCAAAAATATGAAAAAAATTTTTTTTTCTAAAAACGCATCAAAACATCCAGGAATAGTGTATTATAAACACTCCATGGCATAATATGTGTTAAAATGCATAAAAAGTGTCAAATTTCAGTTGGTCTCAAAAAGTGAAAAAAAGACATACTATACTATGTCGAAAAATGGCAAAAATATGAAAAAATTTTTTTTCTAAAAACGCATCAAAACATCCAGGAATAGTGTATTATAAACACTCCATGGCATAATATGTGTTAAAAATGCATAAAAGTGTCAAATTTCAGTTGGTCTCAAAAAGTGAAAAAAAGATACTATACTATGTCGAAAAATGGCAAAAATATGAAAAAAATTTTTTTTTTCTAAAAACGCATCAAAACATCCAGGAATAGTGTATTATAAACACTCCATGGCATAATATGTGTTAAAAATGCATAAAAGTGTCAAATTTCAGTTGGTCTCAAAAAGTGAAAAAAAAAGACATACTATACTATGTCGAAAAATGGCAAAAATATGAAAATTTTTTTTTTCTAAAACACATCAAAACATCCAGGAATAGTGTATTATAAACACTCCATGGCATAATGTGTTAAAAAATGCATAAAAGTGTCAAATTTCAGTTGGTCTCAAAAAGTGAAAAAAAAGACATACTATACTATGTCGAAAAATGGCAAAAATATAAAAAAAAAAAAAAATTTTTTTTCTAAAACGCATCAAAACATCCAGGAATAGTGTATTATAAACACTCCATGGCATAATATGTGTTAAAAATGCATAAAAGTGTCAAATTTCAGTTGGTCTCAAAAAGTGAAAAAAAAGACATACTATACTATGTCGAAAAATGGCAAAAATATGAAAATTTTTTTTTTTTCTAAAAACGCATCAAAACATCCAGGAATAGTGTATTATAAACACTCCATGGCATAATATGTGTTAAAAATGCATAAAATTGTCAAATTTCAGTTGGTCTCAAAAAGTGAAAAAAAGACATACTATACTATGTCGAAAAATGGCAAAAATATGAAAAAAATAAAAATTTCTAAAAACGCATCAAAACATCCAGGAATAGTGTATTATAAACACTCCATGGCATAATATGTGTTAAAAATGCATAAAAGTGTCAAATTTCAGTTGGTCTCAAAAAGTGAAAAAAAGACATACTATACTATGTCGAAAAATGGCAAAAATATGAAAATTTTTTTTTCTAAAAACGCAACAAAACATCCACGAATAGTATATTATAAACACTCCATGGAATAATGTGTTAAAATGCATAAAATTGTCAAATTTCAGTTGGTCTCAAAAAGTGAAAAAAAGACATACTATACTATGTCGAAAAATGGCAAAAATATGAAAAAATTTTTTTTTCTAAAAACGCATCAAAACATCCAGGAATAGTGTATTATAAACACTCCATGGCATAATATGTGTTAAAAATGCATAAAAGTGTCAAATTTCAGTTGGTCTCAAAAAGTTAAAAAAAAGCCATACTATACTATGTCGAAAAATGGCAAAAATATGATTTTTTTTTTTTTCTAAAAACGCATCAAAACATCCAGGAATAGTGTATTATAAACACTCCATGGCATAATATGTGTTAAAAATGCATAAAATTGTCAAATTTCAGTTGGTCTCAAAAAGTGAAAAAAAGACATACTATACTATGTCGAAAAATGGCAAAAATATGAAAAATTTTTTTTTCTAAAAACGCATCAAAACATCCAGGAATAGTGTATTATAAACACTCCATGGCATAATATGTGTTAAAAATGCATAAAAGTGTCAAATTTCAGTTGGTCTCAAAAAGTGAAAAAAAGACATACTATACTATGTCGAAAAATGGCAAAAATATGAAAAAAATTTTTTTTTCTAAAAACGCATCAAAACATCCAGGAATAGTGTATTATAAACACTCCATGGCATAATATGTGTTAAAATGCATAAAAGTGTCAAATTTCAGTTGGTCTCAAAAAGTGAAAAAAAGACATACTATACTATGTCGAAAAATGGCAAAAATATGAAAAAAATTTTTTTTTCTAAAAACGCATCAAAACATCCAGGAATAGTGTATTATAAACACTCCATGGCATAATATGTGTTAAAAATGCATAAAAGTGTCAAATTTCAGTTGGTCTCAAAAAGTGAAAAAAGACATACTATACTATGTCGAAAAATGGCAAAAATATGAAAAAAAATTTTTTTTCTAAAAACGCAGCAAAACATCCAGGAATAGTGTATTATAAACACTCCATGGCATAATATGTGTTAAAAATGCATAAAAGTGTCAAATTTCAGTTGGTCTCAAAAAGTGAAAAAAAAAAAAAGACATACTATACTATGTCGAAAAATGGCAAAAATATGAAAAAAATTTTTTTTTCTAAAAACGCATCAAAACATCCAGGAATAGTGTATTATAAACACTCCATGGCATAATATGTGTTAAAAATGCATAAAATTGTCAAATTTCAGTTGGTCTCAAAAAGTGAAAAAAAGACATACTATACTATGTCGAAAAATGGCAAAAATATGAAAATATTTTTTTTTCTAAAAACGCATCAAAACATCCAGGAATAGTGTATTATAAACACTCCATGGCATAATATGTGTTAAAAATGCATAAAAGTGTCAAATTTCAGTTGGTCTCAAAAAGTAAAAAAAAAAAGCCATACTATACTATGTCGAAAAATGGCAAAAATATGAAAAAAAAATTTTTCTAAAAACGCATCAAAACATCCAGGAATAGTGTATTATAAACACTCCATGGCATAATATGTGTTAAAAATGCATAAAAGTGTCAAATTTCACTTGGTCTCAAAAAGTGAAAAAAAAAGACATACTATACTATGTCGAAAAATGGCAAAAATATGAAAAAAATTTTTTTTCTAAAAACGCATCAAAACATCCAGGAATAGTGTATTATAAACACTCCATGGCATAATATGTGTTAAAAATGCATAAAAGTGTCAAATTTCAGTTGGTCTCAAAAAGTGAAAAAAAGACATACTATACTATGTCGAAAAATGGCAAAAATATGAAAAAAATTTTTTTTCTAAAAACGCATCAAAACATCCAGGAATAGTGTATTATAAACACTCCATGGCATAATATGTGTTAAAAATGCATAAAATTGTCAAATTTCAGTTGGTCTCAAAAAGTGAAAAAAAGACATACTATACTATGTCGAAAAATGGCAAAAATATGAAAAAAATAAAAATTTCTAAAAACGCATCAAAACATCCAGGAATAGTGTATTATAAACACTCCATGGCATAATATGTGTTAAAAATGCATAAAATTGTCAAATTTCAGTTGGTCTCAAAAAGTGAAAAAAAGACATACTATACTATGTCGAAAAATGGCAAAAATATGAAATTTTTTTTTTTTTCTAAAAACGCATCAAAACATCCAGGAATAGTGTATTATAAACACTCCATGGCATAATATGTGTTAAAAATGCATAAAAGTGTCAAATTTCAGTTGGTCTCAAAAAGTGAAAAAAGACATACTATACTATGTCGAAAAATGGCAAAAAATATGAAAAAATTTTTTTTCTAAAAACGCATCAAAACATCCAGGAATAGTGTATTATAAACACTCCATGGCATAATATGTGTTAAAAATGCATAAAAGTGTCAAATTTCAGTTGGTCTCAAAAAGTGAAAAAAAAGACATACTATACTATGTCGAAAAATGGCAAAAAAATATGAAAATTTTTTTTTTCTAAAAACGCATCAAAACATCCAGGAATAGTGTATTATAAACACTCCATGGCATAATATGTGTTAAAATGCAAAAAAGTGTCAAATTTCAGTTGGTCTCAAAAAGTGAAAAAAAAGACATACTATACTATGTCGAAAAATGGCAAAAATATGAAAATATTTTTTTTTTCTAAAAACGCATCAAAACATCCAGGAATAGTGTATTATAAACACTCCATGGCATAATATGTGTTAAAAATGCATAAAAGTGTCAAATTTCAGTTGGTCTCAAAAAAGTGTGAAAAAAAGACATACTATACTATGTCGAAAAATGGCAAAAAAATGAAAAAATTTTTTTTTTCTAAAAAACGCATCAAAACATCCAGGAATAGTGTATTATAAACACTCCATGGCATAATATGTGTTAAAAATGCATAAAAGTGTCAAATTTCAGTTGGTCTCAAAAAAGTGAAAAAAGACATACTATACTATGTCGAAAAATGGCAAAAATATGAAAATATTTTTTTTTCTAAAAACGCATCAAAACATCCAGGAATAGTGTATTATAAACACTCCATGGCATAATATGTGTTAAAAATGCATAAAATTGTCAAATTTCAGTTGGTCTCAAAAAGTGAAAAAAAGACATACTATACTATGTCGAAAAATGGCAAAAATATGAAAAAATTTTTTTTTTCTAAAAACGCATCAAAACATCCAGGAATAGTGTATTATAAACACTCCATGGCATAATATGTGTTAAAAATGCATAAAAGTGTCAAATTTCATTTGGTCTCAAAAAGTGAAAAAAAAAGACATACTATACTATGTCGAAAAATGGCAAAAATATGAAAATATTTTTTTTTCTAAAAACGCATCAAAACATCCAGGAATAGTGTATTATAAACACTCCATGGCATAATATGTGTTAAAAATGCATAAAAGTGTCAAATTTCAGTTGGTCTCAAAAATGAAAAAAGACATACTATACTATGTCGAAAAATGGCAAAAATATGAAAAAAAAAATTTTCTAAAAACGCATCAAAACATCCAGGAATAGTGTATTATAAACACTCCATGGCATAATATGTGTTAAAAATGCATAAAAGTGTCAAATTTCAGTTGGTCTCAAAAAGTGAAAAAAAGACATACTATACTATGTCGAAAAATGGCAAAAATATGAAAAAAAAATTTTTTTTCTAAAAACGCATCAAAACATCCAGGAATAGTGTATTATAAACACTCCATGGCATAATATGTGTTAAAAATGCATAAAAGTGTCAAATTTCAGTTGGTCTCAAAACTGAAAAAAAGACATACTATACTATGTCGAAAAATGGCAAAAATATGAAAAATTTTTTTTTTCTAAAAACACATCAAAACATCCAGGAATAGTGTATTATATACACTCCATGGCATAATATGTGTTAAAAATGCATAAAAGTGTCAAATTTCAGTTGGTCTCAAAAAGTTAAAAAAAAGCCATACTATACTATGTCGAAAAATGGCAAAAATATGAAAATTTTTTTTTTTCTAAAAACGCATCAAAACATCCAGGAATAGTGTATTATAAACACTCCATGGCATAATATGTGTTAAAAATGCATAAAATTGTCAAATTTCAGTTGGTCTCAAAAAGTGAAAAAAAGACATACTATACTATGTCGAAAAAAAATGGCAAAAATATGAAAAAATTTTTTTTCTAAAAACGCATCAAAACATCCAGGAATAGTGTATTATAAACACTCCATGGCATAATATGTGTTAAAAATGCATAAAAGTGTCAAATTTCAGTTGGTCTCAAAACTGAAAAAGGACATACTATACTATGTCGAAAAATGGCAAAAATATGAAAAAATTTTTTTTTTCTAAAAACGCATCAAAACATCCAGGAATAGTGTATTATAAACACTCCATGGCATAATATGTGTTAAAAATGCATAAAAGTGTCAAATTTCAGTTGGTCTCAAAAAGTGAAAAAAAGACATACTATACTATGTCGAATGATGGCAAAAATATGAAAATTTTTTTTTTTCTAAAAACGCATCAAAACATCCAGGAATAGTGTATTATAAACACTCCATGGCATAATGTGTGTTAAAAATGCATGAAATTGTCAAATTTCAGTTGGTCTCAAAAAGTGAAAAAAAAACATACTATACTATGTCGAAAAAATGCAAAAATATTAATTTTTTTTTATTTTATAAAAACACAGCAAAACATCCAGGAATAGTGTATTATAAACACTCCATGGTATAATATGTGTTAAAAATGAATAAAAGTGTCAAACTTCAGTTGGTCTCAAAAAGTAAAAAAAAAGCCATACTATACTATGTCGAAAAATGGCAAAAATATGAAATTTTTTTTTTCTAAAAACACATCAAAACATCCAGGAATAGTGCATTATAAACACTCCATGGCATAATATGTGTTAAAAATGCATAAAATTGTCAACTTTCAGTTGGTCTCAAAAAGTGAAAAAAAGACATACTATACTATGTCGAAAAATGGCAAAAATATGAAAAAAATAAAAATTTCTAAAAACGCATCAAAGCATCCAGGAATAGTGTATTATAAACACTCCATGGCATAATATGTGTTAAAAATGCATAAAAGTGTCAAATTTCACTTGGTCTCAAAAACTGAAAAAAAGACATACTATACTATGTCGAAAAATGGCAAAAACATGAAAAAATTGTTTTTTTCTAAAAACAAATCAAAACATCCAGGAATAGTGTATTATAAACGCTCAATGATATAATATGTGTTAAAAATGAATAAAAGTGTCAAATTTCAGTTGGTCTCAAAAAGTGAAAAAACGCCATACTATACTATGTCGAAAAATGGCAAAAATATGAAAATTTTTTTCTCCTAAAAACGCATCACAACATCCAGGAATAGTATATTATAAACACTCCATGGAATAATATGTGTTAAAAATGTATAAAATTGTCAAATATCAGTCGTCTCAAAAAGTGAAAAAAAAACATACTATACTATGTCGAAAAATTGCAAAAATATTAATTTTTTTTTATTTTATAAAAACACAGCAAAACATCCAGGAATAGTGTATTATAAACACTCCATGGTATAATATGTGTTAAAAATGCATAAAAGTGTCAAATTTCAGTTGGTCTCAAAAAGTGAAAAAACGCCATACTATACTATGTCGAAAAATGGCAAGAATATGAAAATATTTTTTTTCCTAAAAACGCAACAAAACATCCAGGAATAGTGTATTATAAACACTCCATGGCATAAAATGTGTTACAAATGCATAAAAGTGTCAAATTTCAGTTGGTCTCAAAAAGTTAAAAAAAAACCATACTATACTATGTTGAAAAATGGCAAAAATGTGAAAAAAAAAAAATTCTAAAAACGCATCAAAACATCCAGGAATAGTGTATTATAAACACTCCATGGCATAATATGTGTTAAAAATGTATAAAAGTGTCAAATTTCACTTGGTCTCAAAAACTGAAAAAAAGACATACTATACTATGTCGAAAAATGGCACAAATATGAAAAAAATAAAAATTTCTAAAAACGCATCAAAACATCCAGGAATAGTGTATTATAAACACTCCATGGCATAATGTGTGTTAAAAATGCATGAAATTGTCAAATTTCAGCTGGTCTCAAAAAGTGAGAAAAAGCCATAGTATACTATGTCGAAAAATGGCAAAAATATGAAATTTTTTTTATTTTCTAAAAACGCATCAAAACATCCAGGAATAGTGTATTATAAACACTCCATGGCATAATATGTGTTAAAAATGCATAAAAGTGTCAAATTTCAGTTGGTATCAAAAACTGAAAAAAAGACATACTATACTATGTCGAAAAATGGCAAAAATATGAAAAAAATTTTTTTTCTAAAAACGCATCAAAACATCCAGGAATAGTGTATTATAAACACTCCATGGCATAATATGTGTTAAAAATGCATAAAATTGTCAAATTTCAGTTGGTCTCAAAAAGTGAAAAAAAGACATACTATACTATGTCGAAAAATGGCAAAAATATGAAAAAAATTTTTTTTTCTAAAAACGCATCAAAACATCCAGGAATAGTGTATTATAAACACTCCATGGCATAATATGTGTTAAAAATGCATATAATTGTCAAATTTCAGTTGGTCTCAAAAAGTGAAAAACACCATACTATACTATGTCGAAAAATGGCAAAAATATGAAAACTTTTTTTTTCTAACAACGCAACAAAACATCCAGGAATAATGCATTATAAACACTCCATGGCATAATATTTGTTAAAAATGCATATAAGTGTCAAATTTCAGTTAGTCTCAAACAGTGAAAAAACGCCATACTATACTATGTCGAAGAATGCAAAAAATATGAAAAATTATTGCCTTAAAAAGTAACAAAACATCAAGGAATTGTGTTTCATAAACCCTCCATGCCACATTCTATGCTAAAAATACATAAAAAGATCATATAAGATCATTTCCTAAAACAAGAATAAAACAGCATACTGCTATACTATGTCAAAAAATTCAAAAACTGTCACAAAAAATTTAGCCGAAAAACCCCTGTATAAAAAAACTTTTAAAAAGATATATATATATATAAAATTTAATAATTGCTCCAAAAGAGTCAAGAAAAGTACTTAACAAAAATTCCATGGTATAGTGGGTACTACAAATTGAACAAATTGTCATATTGTAGTCGGTCATTAAAATGCAACATGACTATGTCGAAAAGTTCCCCAAAAATTTGACATTGCCTAAAAATGCTAATAAACATCAAAGAAGAGTGTTTTATAAACCCTTCATCGCAAATATGAATAAGAGTCATTTTTTATTATGTTTTTAAAAAAGGGAAAAAAGCTTAACTATTACAATTTTGTAAAAAAAAAAAAAAAAAAGTGTAAAAAGTCAACATTGAATGTGTCCTAAAGTGGTTTTGTAAACACTGTATCACATAATAGGAAGGAAAATACAGATAAAATGATCATAAAATGTTGTAAAAATGCAAAAAAAAAAAACCCCAAAACACTGTACGGTATGTTGTACAAATGCGAAAAAAAATCAACATCTGCAAATGTCATAAAACCTCATAATTCCTTTCAAATGCCATTCAGACATGTAAAGACCAAAACACCAAATGGAAAATTTGTTTGTTAACATTTGTGGACAAGGCTGTTTCACCTGTGTCTTCCTCATGTTTATCATAATCAATATCATATTAATAAGAACTTCAAAGAAACACAAAGGTTGAAAGAAGAAAATAAACCAAACAACAGGGTGGCATTACATTGCCCTGACAAAGATGCATGTACTTGTTCAGACTGTCTTTGAAAATTTCTTTCTTTCTTTCCCTGTGATTCAGTGTGGCCTGGATTCTCTGATGAACAGTAGTGAGGAAACAGGAGGCCTTTGAACAGGAGGTTACACAAGCATCCGTGTGGCGCCACACACTCCCCACACCTTCCAGTGCTTTTATTTTCCTGTTTTTATGTATGACAAAGGACAGGGACACGTTGTACACAGAGGCCCACATACAACCTAACTTCAGTTTTTCCATCAACATGCATTTTGTCCTTTATCTACTCTCAGTGATCAGGATCAATATGAATCTACCATTCATTCTCTCACTCCACCAAAGCACCCTTCTCCTCCTGGGAGTAACAGCTGTCTGGCAGTGGCTGTGAGACTGAGGAATGTGACTGTTACTGAGCAGAACATCTGAAAAAAGATCTGATCTGAAAAAAATGAACTTGCCTTCCCCTTCTCTTCCACGACCATGCTCAAAGTCAAAAAGACAAGCGCATTTAGTGCCTTTGGGGGCATCGTGACTCAGCCCTTGTATGTCAAACTGCTCCTCAGCCTCATCAGACAGGAAGCTGTACCTAGCGATGGGCTGAAAACACAGGAAGTCGATATCAACATGCCTGGAATTCCAGCATTGTATTTTCTGTGCAAGAAAGGCTTTTGCATCACTCCACCACAATATGTTCATGGTAAACGTATTACAGTAATGTTGCATTGCAGCCTTATACACCTGTGGTCCAATAGCCCTTACTAGACATTTAAAATGTCTATATAAATATTACAAGTATCAGACAGACATTTAGCAAAACATGCATCAACTCAAGTTAGCTACTGTAATAAAAAATTAAGTTTATTTTCTCAAACATGAGGATTATCCACAGTGCAGTACATTTTATATATTTTTTAAGTATTATGTACATTCTATTGAAATTACTTTTTGGATAAATCAAAAGGCACTAAAATATATAATTAATGCATTATAACCTGTGTAATATACTGTAACACTGTAACACATGTAACAATATTTGTTTTCAGTCGGCCTGAAAATGTTAAACCCTTTTTTCTTTTTTTTCCTGCCTTTTTGGGGCAGAGGTGCTGCATGTCATTTAGGTTTGTCTTATGTTTGTGACAGGAACAGGTGAGTAAGCCAGTCATAAAATTACAGATAAATTACAAAAATTTTAAAATACCTGGCACAATACAAATTGGCAGCTGACATCCTCAGGCCTCAATTCTTAACTAAAAGCTTCAATGCTGGTGCTACTTAACACAGCAATATTATCATTACACAATGTAGATAACAAAATATGTTGTCTGGCTGTTGGCTACATTGTCAACAAGGCCCTAATTTCCATACCTTTGTACAAACATATATATTGTATATGACTGCAGGGCATTCAGCAAACATGCACACTTTTTCCATGAAATGCAGTTAACATTTTCATCCCGCGCTGGCAGAGAAACCAAATTTGAGGAAGTAGCCCAATAAAAACAAAAACATTTCAACACACTTCTTCACAGCCTGTGGTTAGACCTTGAATCAAAGTCCTCAACTTTGTGAGTGTGAATTCATGATATTTTTCTGATAAAGCCAAACTCTTAGACACAGTCACAGCAAAAAATGACATAATTTAAGCGTGATTAACTTCTCAGTTAAGAAATAATTATTATGTGTGTCATATTGTAGTCCATCACTCACTTGCACATCACTCAAGGCTCAGCTCACTACTGCCCTCCATTGGTTGGACATCCAACTTTGGTCAGATAAGAGTATAACAAGCAACAGCATAAGTAGGTTAAAATAATGATAAAGAAAAGTTTATATCTGTTGAGGAAGCCTGATAAATGTTTTTTGATAGGCTCTTCCCTTGTATGTTGCAGGTTACGTTGATGCTCCTCAGTTGGGCTGTGGGAGGTGGCAGTACCCTGTGGAATTTATGGTGCCACTATGAGGCCAGAGGGTGAAAGGTCCAGAGATGTGAGGCAGAGGTTGGTCTCTGCTGGTGGCTTTGTTGATCTGGACATCAGTCTTATCTGGCTCTAGTGTGGTATCTGTCTGTTTGTGGCTGTTTGTGTTGGCATCAGCGTGAGACACAAGGTCATGTACTGACCTAGAGACAGAACAGTTGGGTAGACACACATGACCTTCTCCATGAAGGGCAAAATTCACAGGCATAGGAGAGACATCCGATAAGGTTTTCTCTTCTTTCTGTGTCTCTTCAGGCTCAACATCCACTGACTTGCTGTCCGGCTCTGATGTCTGTCAGATAAACACAGTGATGTTCAGCATGAAATTTAATGACTGGAAAGTAAATAATTATTTGACAACATTAGATTGCTTATTGTCACTTGCTAATTTATAAACTGCTATAGAATATGAACTAACTGCCAGCATCTCTGTGTTGTAGCTTACTAATTTACATATTGCACAAAAAATTAAAGTGCTTAAACAACACATTGTGGCTTTATCAGGGTTATGTGCCAGAATATTTCTCAGTCTAGAGTAGTGACTTCCTGACACTACACCTGGCCAAAAAATAGCCTGACATATAACCCTATCAAGCCAAAATGTGTTGCTTTGACACACCATGTCAGATCTTCTCATCCAACCCACAAAAATGTAAGTACTCTTTGTTTTCATCTATATTGGATTGTGTTTCAGCAGATATCAAAACACCAAAGGTTAAAAAAACTGAACATTCAGATTAATATAAATTCAGCATTGAGTGTCATTGCTTTTCATTTTTGATTTGTGTTGGATACTTGAGAAATTCTCAGCACCTCGGAACCTGAAAAATGATAATGGATGTGGCTGTGATTAGCTGACCTGACAGAGAATGTAAGGCCCGCTGAAGTTTATGGAGGTGGTGGAACTGTTAACCTTCTCAGCAGAGTGCTTGTTGTTGCTGGTTGACCACAGCGAAGCATCTGAGGAGCTGCACAGAGAGAAAGAGTAGAGAGTATTGTCAGTAATTACCCATTCATGCAGATCAAAAATAGTCTTCACTGAACTATTACTACTACTACATATATTCTCTGTTGGAGGTGCAGCAGTGTTTTCATCTGTGGTAGAGGGATTTATAATTGTTGTCTGTCTTGAAGTTTCAAGTAAGAAACGCGTTACCTTGTTGATACAGTATCAAACTGCAGCACTTTGCAGACGGAGGTGTGCTCAGTCTGGAGGAGGGCCTGAATGGTGGTGGACTGGATCATAAAAAATGATTCACACATGCAAACATGATCATTTAGTGATTGATTAAAACTTTAAAAGTTTAATTGAAGTGATATTGATGCAATCTCACCTCCATCTCACAGAGGATTTTGCTTTTTCCTGGAGAAGGAACTGAGTCCACCCATAGAATTACCTGCCTGTTTGTTTCAAGAAAGAAAAAAAATGAACGCTGTATACACACCAGTCATTCATAAAACATTCACTGGCATGAAAGTACATCTTGACAAGTGGTTTATGTGCTACTTTCATGCTTTACAAAGGAGTATTTTCCCATGATGGAAGTTACAAAGTAATGAGAGCTGGTGGTACCTAAAGTTTTCAGACTTAGTGGCAAAATTTTCAATTTTCAATGGACTATTTGTATAATGTATGTACTGCACTCTATGTATGTGATAGTTGTTCACAAATACAGTGTGAATATGTGTGTCAAGTACCTTTGACAAGCTGGAATGGTGTAGTAGACTATGACTATGGTCACAAACACAATGAAGGAAACATACACCAAGGTGGTGATGGAGTAGCCTGCTGTCAGGGAGCACAAAACAATGATGAAACATAATGATGACAATGGTTTTAAACCCATGTCATTCACCAGTTATTTTCTCCAGAAAAAGAAAAGTCAATAAATATTAGAAGTAATTCCCACAAGCATAGGTGACATGAAATGTCTTTCAGTGTCTCAGAGTTTGAACAGATGTGGTACCTGCATTTGTTGTCCAGGTTACAGGATCAGTCCATTCAGAGGGGATTCCCTCATACCTAGAACCTTGCCCAGGGGCAACCAGTGACCTGACTTTGACCATGTATTTCTGGGATGGGTCCAGAGATGCTCCATGGAAGGGTAGGGACATGGACTTGTCTAAAATGTTCTGCAGGGTAGAACACCCCTAAAAATAAAATGCATATAACCCCCATTAAATATTCACGTCTTTTGTAAAGGCACAATCATTTTTTTTAAACAATAAATGTGTAAAATGATTCAAAATATAAAAAGATGTTTTTTGAGTTGCTGTGTGGGGAAACAGCTATGGATTTGAAGATAGTATAGTAATATAAGTTTCCTACCTGATCCTGTTGCCTGTAATAGCAGACCTGATAATACAATTTCAGTTTGGAAGCTGTGCTCGGTTCCGTCCATTCCACAATCCACTTTAAGTGTTTCTCCTTCACTTTAACTTGCTGTGGTGGGTTTGGACGGACTGTGGACAAAGAGATTGGTTTAAGCATAAGTCAAATTATGACAGTCACTTATCACATGTTAATAAAGAGACAGAGGTGCAGTGGTGAGATTCAAACACTAGGTGGGGACACTCAATCACATCACAGCTCTTTTGTTTGTCTGCACAGATCCCTAATTTTTAATATGGCAGCACCTGCACAGAGTGACAGCCCCTCCCCTTTCCCACTTGTCCTCTCTTGTAATGTTGTGCCCTCTTTCTTGTGTCTACTCACTGTGTTGGTAGGCCTCAAAAGTTTTGGCATTGCGTGTTGGTAGGAGCTCCAGCAGCAGATGTGCAGAATCTGCAACACTCAGTGAGCAGCTGTACCTCAGCATAGTCCCACTGGGGTCAGAACTGACTGCTGTGTCTATGCAGCATCGCTCGGACCTGGAGGCAGGGAGGAAATGGTCAGATAAATGAATGAATGATAACTGCACATCTGCATCATTCAGCCTCAACCAGGTGGTGTTGTCAGCCCCTCGCTTGACTTACGGCGTAGTCTGGTTGTGGCGACAGGCCAGTTGGTAGGTAATGAAGTAAGCCACTTCTCTGCTCACCTCCCAGCTACATGTTGCCTTCTTCTCTCCATCCAGCACACAGTGAAAACTGGGAAACTGCCCAGTATCTAGGTCCAGACAGACACAGAGAGAGAGATAGTTTCAATGGGTGTAAAGTTTCATATTTGTCCTAGGCTTAAAAAAAAATATGGACAGAGAGAGAATATTAGAAATGTGAGAAAAAGAGATGAGGACAGGGGTCTGCAGTGGAAGTCCTTTAAAACTGTGAGCTTAATGGTTTTTGAGAAATGTCAAATTTTTTTACACATGCAGGAAATGAATAAAAATTGTGTTCATTGATTGCATATAGGTTTAAAATGAGACTTTTTTCTTTTTTTTCTTCAACTCACCTTCTTCAGTCTTCCAGGTCACCACGTGACTCCAGTCACTCCACTGCCCCATACTGGCCCGGGCCCTCACCCTGGCCTCATACCTGTGACCTGGAAGCAACAATCGCTTCTCCAATTTCATATTGGTGTTTGAGACATCCTCAGTCTGCAAACAGAATGAAGTGACAAGCATGTGAATCCTGGATTACTAAACATTTCATTTAAGGTCAAAGATATTATACATATAAGAGTACTTCCAAACAAGAGCTGTTTAAACATCAGCCACATTTCAGTTGAAGTTGAAACAAAGACTTTAGGGATTCCGAAAGTTCTCCATGATTTCAAAACTGATGTGCAATAATGTCATTTAGTTAAAATCAGTCACGAAAAATAGATGTTGTTTTGTAATGCTTACAGTCCAGTTGTCCTGTCTGTCTGTTCTGTAGCTGAGCTGGTAGGTGAGGTTTTTGTTCAGGGAGGAGGAGGGGGGGTAGGGGCTGGACCAATGGAGTCTTCGACCTCCATCACCTGCATCATGTGTGGACAGGTCCACTGGTGGGCGTGCTCTCACTGTATACCACAAACACAAAAACACATACATGTACAGAAGCTACATAAACAGCTGAAGTGATGACACTACTAGTCTCAGTAGATTTATATTTATTTATTTCTGTAATAATCACAGTGAAGTCGACACTTCACAGAGAAATATTATGTAAACTCACAGTGCTGAGAAAGATCCAGAGGCTTATGTGGGACAGAAGTGCACACGGTTGCCATCTGTTTCTTTATGTAGAAGACGGTGTGTTTGATGCCAATGGAAAATACATCAGTCTTATATCTACACTGGACAGTCCCCTGTTCATCTTGGAATTGTGGACTGTACGGCACACACAGTTTCCTGCTAAGGCAAGATCACAGAGCTGTGGTAAACACAAAACTTTGTTTCCAATAGCAAAGTTTTATCACAATCATTGTCAAACCTCCTTTTCCCTTATGTTCTATCTGGCCATCTCCTCTCTGATTTGATTTTACCTGTCAAGTTCAGTTTTGAACCAAAGCTGCAGTGTTGGGTCTCCATCGTTCCTCCATTTGCAGTGGACATAGGACTCGTAGTCATTGTGGCACTGTAGGGAATCCAGCAGTGGAGATGCTGTGTAGAGAGGGAGCAATTTAGTTTTTAGAGAACTGGTCGATAACTGTGCTGAAGTGCTCTCATTTTGCTGTGGTTAACAACTGAGTTCTAAATCTTATAGCTACATTTCTGTACTAAAAACCCTTTTGTGGAGTAATAAACCGTTTTTTAAAATTTATATCAACTTGTTTAAATATGTTCTCATAAAGAGAGTCAATGTACTGAAACATGAAAGACAACTATATAAGGCAAATTAACTTGAGAAAAAAATTGTTGTTGCATGATTATGCTATGTAACTATATCAGCCAGGTAAGAAAAGTACAATACTTCTCTTTGAAATGAAATGGTGCAGAAATATGATGTAGCAGAAAATAGCAATAAGTAGCTAATAAGTAGCAAAGGCTTCATCTGTAAATGGTACTGAACTGTGAATACTGCAGAGACTTACAGTTCTGTGAGTTGTTGTTCTCACGGACACTACAGTGATCTGGACCAGAGATGAGAGCCGCAAAGGGGAGAACTGACCAAAGTACAATCCAGAACAGAGGCATCATTCCTCAATGGGCTGGAAGTCTGTTTTGTTCTTTTTTTTTTTGGTCTCAGGAAACACACTGCACTGTGTGTCTTCATATCATCAACATGTCTGTGAAGGAGAGCAGAATGACAGAGAAAGCAAGAGAGAGAGAGAGAGAGAGAAAGAGAGAAAGAGAGACAGCGTTTAGAAATTAGTCATAAAGTCACTTCTGCTTTTAGTCTTGTGGGATGCCACCACATCCACCCAGCTCTTATCTTTCTCGCTCACATGTAACTAGCGCTGATCGGAAAACAAAACAAAACATACAGAGGCTGTCATTGAGAATGATACACATCAAATCCAGCCACTGTCAAGCACTATTTGTCAAAATTGCCAAAAAATTTGAGGCTAAAAACTTATATTAAAAATAAATTTTGTCTGAGATTGACATGATTTTTTTGAAGCCAATTCCCATGTTGTAATACAAATTATATTTTCTAACATCATGTAATGTCTTTTTTTGTCTACTTTTCTCCACCCAAAAGTATTCGTTAATGAGTCACACATTACGCGAATGTGAAATCTGAATCAAATCTGAATCATTATGCATCCTAAAATTCACCAAAAAATCCATTAAGATACTGAAGCATCTCCTGGTAATAAAAAACAAATAAAAGTTCTACAATTCTGAAGGTAATCAATTTCTACCAACAGAAAACAAAATTTCACACCTTTTTTTCAGTGACATGTTTTGTTCCTGCAATCATTTCTCAAATTTTAGCTCCCTAAAAACACAATCATACAAAGACAATTTAATATATAAAATATATGTATCATTAAATAATGTAGAGCAACATGAATTCAAATAATTTAATTTAGTTTAGTTTAATTTTGTGCCAAAACCGCCAAAAATGAAAAGAAAACAGGAGAGAAATAGAAAGAAGTTTGATCATTTCAGACTGGGGGCAGGGGGTTAAGGGTCACAGGACATAATCGACTCCACTTCTGCCTTTGTAGCTGCTGCTCAGGGAAACCCCATTAGTAGAAAGTGGGACTCCAACATTAAATCTGAAACCAGATCATCTTCTGAACTTGTTATTGTCTGTGGTGCAGTGGGTCACAATAAGCCAAGGTTTGACACTGACGCTGACATGAAACCCTCAGACACAGAAAATCAAAGACAAATGGAGATTTACCCCGAAAAGAAGCACAAACATGGAAACTTACATATGTAGGTGACCGGCGGTGTGCTCAAAGCATCAGAGAACACATGATGAAATCCCCTCATTGTAAAAGCACAAAACTGTGTTTTCGATAACTGACTCTGTTTCTTTCAACCTTATGGCCAAATAAACCTGGGCAGTGTCGGCTTGTCACAAAACTCTTGCCCAATTGTAAAACTGATGTCAGCAATGTGATACAGTTTTCACCACATGAATGCTTGGGTATTGGTCAGCCACCCACAAAAAAACCCAAAGTAACTATCCTACCATGCTGCCGTAAATTATGAAGACTGTTTATTCTTCATCCTTCCATCTGTCTTGACTTCTCTCTTCTTGTCAATCAGCTCCCCACGTACACTTTTGAGAACTCTGTGGGAGTTTCCTCTGACAAGCTTAGTTTCCCCTTTTCTGTTCATTGTGACACGGTGTCATTTTCTTTGCTGCATGATCAGCTGTTTTTTTTTGCATGCTCTCAAATGCTTTTGGCTACTTATCACATTTAATGCTGATGTTTCTGTGGAGGTACAAATTAAAAACAGTCAAAAAAAAGATGGAGTGGCATATTTCTCTTTTTAAGCCTTCAAATGCAAAAAGTACATTATGTTATTAGCCTGAAACCTCAGAGAACCAGTTTTGTTTCCAAGATTATACATTCTGCTTTTGAAATAGCATAGAACTGTAGCATAGAAAAAATGTATAGAGAATTGTTAAAATGAATATGCCCATTTGCTTGAACATGTTTCAGTTATTGTAACATGTTATTTGCATTACTTTTATTTTCCAGTTCAAATACAACAGATGAAAACAATTTTGCTTCCTGGTCTCACCAAGGATATACAGTTAAAAGTATGAGTTTCATTTATAATATATGCTATTTTATTTAACTGTTGGTAAATCAGGTCTCATCTGGTTCCTTGGTCTGAGGGACTGGTAAAGTTATCAGATACAATACAGAACAGTGTTAAACAGTTATTATAAGCATAATATGAATATTCAAATGTGCCAATGGTTGTTTTCAAAACAAAAAACACAGTAGGTAATAAAATCATTAAAAATAAGCACAAGTGAACAAATTTACATGAAACTGCTACTTCTACTGTTACAATCCTCAGAAATGAATATTGATTTTACGAAGCTTCCATCAGCACTTGCAGCCACTGCCCCTTCAATACAAATTAGAAACAGAACAGGTCTTCAGAACAGAACAGGTCATGTTTTCCTGAAGCACAAACACATTTACACAAAGTGAATGTGCTCTCTGGGGCTTGTTGTCTGGCCTGAGGACAAGTGGCTTTTTTTCCAGTCTCTTCACTGCCCTGTCACATTGAGTTTAAAGGAGCTGCACACTATGCATTACATCCATGCTACAGTGACACTAGTCATTCCAATATGACTTTAAATTCTTCATGCTATCTGACAAGTCAAGCAGTTTACTTGTCTCAGATCATGAGCTGTTTGATGCTTTTGAGTCATGATGAAGAAAATAAGAAAACTTCTTGCAAAGGTTGCAGATGATAAATGTAAAGGAAATTTTAAGGCCATATAGGAAAAGCCAGAAACATTCATGCAGAGCAACTGATTTTTATTGATGATTATTAGAAAAACACTGATGTGACCTATTTGTGAGTATACTGTTTTTCTGATCAAAAAGCAAGTTCAGCTCCAGTCGACTTCATTATTCACACAACTTGTTATTTGCACCCATCACATAACCCTTTCTTATTCTTTCTCCTAGCCCTCTGACTTCCCTGACCATTTAAACACCTCAGTCTGAGCACAGTGAACACCAAAGCAAGGCACAGTATGACCTGTCATCCTGCTGCATTTTCACCCAATTAATTCACATTTGCAATATTTTCAATTTAGATTTCAAGACAAGCGGTCGTTGCCTGTCTGACAGTTAAAACGATAGACAGTCATAAACAAACCATTTATTGGATGTGAAAACGTGCCCTTGGATACCACATGCACTAGGGGTCAATTGGTTTCTTTCATTTGTCATTCTTTTCAACTGCAATACAAACCAAATCAAATATTCAGCCACTGGCATCTATTGCTACAAAGTTGTCAATATTAGCACTTCACCACTAGGTTTGGCGTGAGTCCAGACATGTTGGGCAGACGAAAATAACCTCTGTCTCTAGAGATATAAAGAAGAAGAAGAAAAAAACTCCCTCTGCTTCTCAGAAACAAGGAACACACAAGAATAAGGAACTCACCAATCAACTTGCAGATATCTACATTTCACAAACTTGAGGCCTGCGTCAAACATAAATGTGGTGAAACGTAGGCACACGTGTTCACTGTAAAAATGAGTGTACCACCTAATGATATTGATATTGATGACTTACATTTGTGGCACATGGGCCTTGGGTCACGGGTACTTGATGACGCCAAACATAGAGGACAGTAGGTTGGCATGCACATGGCACAACACGGCAGAACTTCATATCTTCATATTCAACCGCTGACTCCTCTGTGTCCCTGAGACTGTGTCATAATCATACAAAAATATGTATATATATTAAGTGTGATTATTGAACATTATATCTATCTGTTCCAGGCAGCTTGACAGTGCCATTTCAACCTCAACAGCGCCACCTCATGAGCACAAACTACTACTGCTGTTTGGGTGGATGGATGAGGAGTGTTAAACAAAAATATTTTTTAATTTCAACAGAATTTTTTGAAAAGGTGTTATTGATATACATCTGTTTAATTTTATATAGCCTTGAAAAAAGAGCAATGTTTAGAATTCCTACAAGGACCCAGAGCATCCAGCATTTCTGAGTGTCAGAGGTTTGGACTGAGACTTGTCTAATTATGCAGCAACCTCCAGGGGGTGCAAATCAGTTTCTGTTGGAATGACTATCTCTATGATGATTTACAACAACAGCCACAACATCTTTTCTTTTAGTTAACACAGCTATAGTGCAGCAGATACACATGTCACAAAGTGGACGCATAAAATAAACCCACTGACTATTTAAACTAGCATGTAACTGATTTCTAAAGACTAACTGGTCTTTCAGACAATTTATTTTCACCAGTCTGCATAAAGGTGGCTCCTAACAATAATGACAGAAAATTCAAAATTAAACAGCTAGAAATCATGCATCATCACCCCC
Organism: Psettodes erumei; assembly: GCA_016785225.1. Classification (NCBI taxonomy): domain Eukaryota; kingdom Metazoa; phylum Chordata; class Actinopteri; order Pleuronectiformes; family Psettodidae; genus Psettodes; species Psettodes erumei. The sequence goes on along the minus strand of JAFBJZ010000776.1, from coordinate 729,483 downwards.
TATATTTACGTTAATTTGCATTAACTTGATTACAGGTTAAGGAATAATGATAGTTTTAATTTTGAACGGTAACCTAATTTTCCACAAACAAAGTACAAGTTGACATGTTGACAAGTTTGTTTAGTAGAATTGTTTTACTCTTTTCAGGGGTTATTTTTACACATGCCAACAAGTTGGAGAAACCTGAATCAGTGATCATTCTGTGGTAACAGTTAATGTACTGCTTTTATATCTAATAATATAATAATAATGATAATTAAATCTCTATTTCAAAGGATCCAGTATAAGATGATTTGGATTCTGGTAAGAATGATGCATACATACATGCACATATTCAGAGCACATAGCACAAAGTGCCAAATGCCGTTTTAGGGTGGAATTCTGCTTTCAGCAGTGAGAGGAATCTCATTTATGAAGACTTGCAGCTCCCACAGCAGAAACAAGCAGTGTAATTGAAAGCAGGTAGTTTGATGTCCACAGACAAGATGAGCCCTGAGAAAAGATTGTATCCTGCATCTACAATCCTTATTTATTTATTTTTTTTAGGGGGGGTGGGGTGGTTCACAGGTTAAATGAAACAAGCTTAGCTGTGCTTCTTGATAGTAAAAAATAAATTGCTCAATCAAAACAATAAGATTGTAATTACTCTGAAAAAAGGATGGAAAAAAGCTTTACTGCCAAATCAGTGCTAATGGTATTTATACATAACATGATCTGAATGATTGGACCAATCTGTTGTTTTTGATTAATAGTGTTGCTTTCACCACCGCATGACCATCATCCTACTGATGCAGAATGAAATACTCTTTGAGGCTAATGAGAATGTAATGTAAATTAATGAGATCAATAGTGAGTGTGTGTGAGACAGAGGGTTGGGGGGTTGGAGGTGAGGTCTGGAGCCAGAGAAAGGGAGAGTCAATTACTGGACTCTTTAATAAGAGAGGCATACTTGTCCAATAATAACACATTATACTAATTATAAAGTAGTTGTGGTTTAATCTGGGCAGAGTGCTGTGGGCTGATAAACAGCTGGAGGAGATATGTCAGTCTCCCCTTATCCCGTCTCATTCATTTTCTGCCTCCTCTTCCTAACACAGGACACACACACACACACACACACACACACACACACACCTACAAATACAAATAGACAAACTTACTATTATTACGAAAACAGCACAATAAAATTCTGTTACTGCCTGTTTCCCAATATTACTTGAAAGCAATAAAATTGAAAGTGAGATTAGAAATCACATTGAAAAGTATGCTAATGCTAGCCGTGGTGCATGCAGCCACTGAATCGACAAAAACTGTCATTTAACAATATCCTGGGAGCAATGATAGCACAGTCATCTCTGTTATTTCCTGTAATTTCTCCCCTATAAAACATTGAGAAAAGTTTACATGTCCAAACAAAGATTTTTATGGGAAAAAATAATTTCATTGCTTTCACTTTGGAGAGTGTGCAGTGCACTCATTTCCTCTTTTCTTGCAAGCAGTGGTGCTTGTGCAGGACTGGCAGCCAGATTCTGGTCTGGGGTGTTGAAGCTGCAGCTGTGGAGTAAACACAGCAGCTTGTAAGGTGAAATCCCTCAAAGCTCCAACTGTGCTTGTATTGCCTGCTCTCTCCGTGTCTCTCTCTATTACTGTCAATCCTGCTGTCCATCATTTTACTAATAATTTTAATATTTCAAAAATCAACGCATGCACAGATGTACAATACACACATATTCTGAAGGGTGATTTCCGTGAGATTCTCACAGGGGTGAATCCCATGCTGCAGGAGAACCTTGGAGCATTTCAGATGTTTTTTCCAGCTCTGTATAGTTGATTTTTTGTGAAAAGAGACTGCCATGGTCAATAATGAGTTTAAATAGCATTTTTTTTTAAAGGGAGACAAGAAGACCAAGGATTAAGCTCTGCATTGTCAAGCATCCATTCTTCTCGACTGTCCTCACCTTGACAAAAATAATTCCACCGCCAGCTCCAGAGTACTGCAGCTGAACCAATCCTCTGACTGTGAATACAAAAAGAGATTTTCAAATGCATCTCATCTGTATTACCACAGGCCCTTTAATAGCTCTCTGATCTGAAAAGGATGAACAAGACTTGACCCATAATTTGCGATCAGTGCCTTTTCAAAGCCATGTCCAGAAGGTATTTTACCATGCTGCAAAAAGAAAACACAAGCGTGAATACACGCAATTCAGTGACTTACAGGTTTTTGTTTCCTTTTTTTTCTAGACTGTAATCACAGATGCATTACAGACATGGATTATGTTTCTTGTGTGTGTGTATATATATATGACACAAAACATGTAGAACAACAAAAACTTCACAAATTAGCACAAAATAGCATAAAGAGATGCAAAACCATTACAATGAGAAGCAAAATGATTACAGGATGCAGCCATCCTTTTGACTTTCTTTCAGTCTGGGTGTCTTGATCCTACATAAAGGAGTTGGTGGCCATTTACTTGTCTGTGACCAGGGGCTCAGTGTTTCACAATCTGTCCAACACTGTAATATGCTTTTAGGTCACATGCATTCAGTGACACTTTACATGTCACATGTGATCCATTACTCCTCCCTGACTTTCCAAAAGACATACAACAGATCAGTGGATTTAAACAATGTCTTCATCCTTCATTCAGCCTCATCTTTTCTTTCTTCCCTCTCTTTCCATCTCTCCTCTACACCACCCTTTCATCCCAGAGTCCATCTAGCCAAAGGTCAGTCTGCCCCTCTGCCTCCACATAACCCTCTGTCATTGTCACTCAGTCTTTTCTTGGGGTATACCGTGTTCCCTGATTGCATCTTTGCCACCAGCATCTCACAAACCTCAGTCAGCTCTTCTTTTCTCTTCTCTCTTGCCACTCTCCCTCTCTTTTCCCTCCCAGCTGTCCGTCCAGCACCTCCGGTATGTTATTGCTCCAAAGTTAAATGCAGTACCTGTACTGGAACACACCAACACAGGATTGGATTACATTGTGATTTAATGGATGGAAGGGCATTTTTACCCCTCTGAAATTGATTGTACGCAGGGATGTGACCATGTGACAGCTTGACATGAGGTGTCCTGGTCTTTTTTGGGGGCTGTAGAAGGTGACACTTATAATGGATTAATGGAGTAAAGTGCTCTAAAATCTGATGGATTCACTTATTTCTTCCCAACAAATCAAAGCCCTTAAGAGCCTCTGTGCCTTCTATCATGTTCTCTACCCCTTCCTACTTCCCTCCCTTTTATCTCCCCTCTAACCACCTTTTCCTTCTTTCCTGTCCGTCCTGTCTGTGTCCTTCTCCTTCTGTCCTCCCTCCTCTCTCCAACTTTCCTCTCCCTCCATTCCCTGCAATCCCTCCTCCTCCTCTCAAACATCACACAATCCCCTCCTATCCCAAACCAGCGCACCCTCGCTCTCTCCCTCCCACTCCCTTTATCTCTCCCTCCCTCTCTCTTTCTCCCCTTCATCTCACCTCCAGCCAGCCTGAGCACCCTCCTCCTCCTCCTCCTCCTCCTCCTCCTCTTGGATCGCACAGACTGCCTGCTTTCATCTACTTTCTCTTTTTCTCTCTCTCTCTCTCTCTCTCTCTCCATACCTCTCACTCTCTCTACTGTCTCTTGTCTTTTCTCACTCTTTCTGTCTCTCTTTCCCTCTGTCTGTCCTCCACTTCTCTTCAGTCACCAGAAGCTTGCAGGCTCGCAGCTCTTCCTTCAACCAGTGAGGATTCAGAAGCACTTGGGACGAAGACTCTGTCACAGGAGGTAAGTGTCTGTGTCTGTGTGTGGTGGTGTGGTGTTGGTGGTCATTCACCTTACCTGCATCAGCTGCCTCTTTAGGAGGCAGACAGGATGAGCGGCGAAAAGAAGAGAATGAGGGAACAGACAAAATTCAGCTGTTATGCAGTGAGTGGAAATATGGCTTGACAAGATAGTGGAAAACATGTAAAAGAGGCAGACATTGGTAGATGATGATGGTGGGGATGATGATGATGATGATGATGATGATGTCAGGGGAAAAGTGAAACAAAAGCATGGAAAAATAAAGTCTGTCTTGGTGCAGCAGTCACAGTCAACTGCAGCATCAAAAGACACATTAGAAGAGTTCAAGAAGGTGGGAATTAAAAATGGAAATCAGGTTGAGAGAAAAAACTAACATGACATCAAAATGAACAAGAGAGCAGCCAACAGAGAGTAAAAGAAATATTTCATGTGAAAGAGGGGAAAAAATGAGAATGGGATGCTGATGTTTGCCTGCTGTGGCAGCTGCATGCCTACAAACGCAGCGGTGCCTGCCTCCTCCTCTCCCGTAAAAATCCCATTCACAAACAGGACCTGAAAACAGGGGGGTGGTGATTGGTTCCCTGAGCGCTGTGTGTGTGTGCGTGCGTGTGTGTGTGTGTGTGTGTGTGTGTATGTGTATGTGTGTGAAAGACAGAGAGGGAGAGATGGAGCAAGAGAGAGAGGAGGAGGGGAGGAAGAAAAAAACCCATTACATTCCTGCGCTGGTGATGCTGAGGCTTCTTAACTTGAATGAAACTGCAGGGTGTGCACTTGTACATTAACACTGTCTATATTACACAGTGCATACTACACAATGATCCAGAAATTGTGAGTGATGAATAGAGGCATACAGATCTTAGTGTATTCATTTTTTTCATTGGCATAACATAACGTCACAGTGGCAGAGGGATGTGTTCTGTGGTGTGAGTGGTCATTTTGCACCAGAATTAAAGTCTTTTCTATTTATTCCTCTCCAACTCTTTCCCCCTCATTGCGTCATTCTCTGTAACGTTCCAGATTGTCATCCCTCTCCCCGCCACCGTCACGGGCAAAACCTAGCCACCACCACCAACTCTCATAGATTAACAGCTGTCCAAACAGCGATGCGCTCCTTCCTCGCCAATACTGGCCAATTAGAAAGTGACATTTGTTTGGGGGGTGGGGACTTGTATGGCAGGGAGCTGATAAAGGAGGGAGGGAGATAGAGGTGAGAAAGGGAAAAGCGGGAGCGGAGTGGAAGTTCAGATACATTCTCAGGTACCAGATAGAGAAGAAAAAAACCCCAAAAAACCCCACAACCGCTTAATAAATGTTCAGATTGAAAAAAGTGGTTTAGTGACAGACCAAGAGACCAACATTGTTACCCTGAGTGCCAAGCCACCAGCCATGACACACAAGGTAGTAATAGTAGTAATAAATAATTAAACTAATTCAAATAGGGCATTGTTTTCAATGAGATATAAATTCCTGCAGAGCAGTTGTTGAAAGTCAATTTTAAAAAGCTGCATTTTTAGTGCAGGGGGAGCTGTGTAGATTTTGAAAGGTAATTCATTTCACAGTTCAGCTGACATGGCAGCAAATGCATAGTCATCCTTGGTTGCAAATATAGACTTACTGATTAAAGCTTCTGTCAACCTGAGTATGATCCCTTATGTGCTATGTGCTTAGTGGATCAGATAAATAGCTCAGAGTGAATAAATTGAATGCATTATCTATGATAAACAGAATGTAGAACTATATTGTGAAAGCAATGGGAAGTCAGTGACAGGATGATACATTTTTTGGGGGGGTTATCTTGTAATTCCTGTCAAAAGCTGAGGAGCTGCAGATGGGAGCAAAGATGAAGAGTACTGTATATAGTACTTTTTTACTGAATGCAAGTTACAATAATCTAGACAGGATGAAAACTGTCCCCAGGTCAATGGCAGAAAGAAATGATTTGATTTGGGAGAAACTTCACAACTGATAAAAAAACCCCAGTAAGAACCCTTTGTACTTTGCTGTCAAATTTAGATTTGAATTTTAAAAAACCTCCCAGATATCTGGCTTGGTATTAGGGGGCATGAAGCCAAGTTCTTGTAATATAATTATCACAGTCTTGTACTTGTTGAACTGTAGAAAGTTATGAGACTACCAACACTCAATATCGTCAAAGTGCTCCTTAAAGGCAACCAAACTACGAAATTCAGGAGAGTGGATGGAGAGATATAATTGTGTATCATCTGTATAAATATAAAACAACATATTCACTAAAAGAAGCAAAGGAAGGATGTAAACAGGAGATGAAACACAGGCTGATAATTAAATTGAGGTCCACTGCAAGATTTTTAGACAAGGAAATGAAATAGATGAAAGCTCCGTGAAATAAACGCCTCAAATCTGAGATTTGAACCTTTTTCTTCCCAGTTCAGCAAAATGCATTCTACTATAGAACACATCCTATACAATAACCATCAGCTCACCCCTCTGGACCTTTTGCTATCCCCATACAGTGTAAAACCCACACATCATATGACCCCATAAACTTTATCACCACTTTCCCATTAGATATAAAAGTCGGGCATGATGCATGGTAGCATATCTTCTCCTGATTTCATGGCAATTCAGTGATTTAACAAGTGTGGAGCTCTGTGGAGTGTGAAACACCCAGGTGTGATATAATGCTCCTGGGAAAGAAGTCCCCACAATGCCAGTGTGTGTGTGTGTGTGAGAGAGAAAAGATTGGTCATGTACATCTGTGTGCGAATCAGAGGCAGAAAGGAAGACAGGAAGAGGGACAGGAAAGTGAAAGGACATGTCAGAGCATGTGTGTGTGAGAAGGACAGTGACAGGAAACAAAAAAAAAGACAAGGTGTGTGTGTGTGTGTGTGTGTGTGGAGCGAGTGCAGTGTTGATGTAGGGTGTGTTTAGGGAATCGTGAAGAACCAGTGTTTGAGAATCATTAGGACTAATGTCAGAGCATTGGGACAGGTCGACTAGGAAAGGTATTTAAGCACTCCGACTAACAATAGGACTGGGATTTCAGGGAGTGTGTGTTGACAGTGTGAGGTCCAGGTGGTTATTAAACACTCTGATTAACTGCAGTAGCTCAAAGTGCTGTTAAATTCTGGTTTGAGGTGGCTTTTGTGGGCTGTCAGTTGAGATGAAGAAAGCAAGTGTGCATTCTTCTTATTGAAACTGTCACAACAAAATGAGAAATCCAGCACTTGGAAAAGCTGTGTCCAACTCCTTCAAAAGGAGGTTCACACTTTAAAAGATTCAGTGCAGACTGGGAATGATGCAGCAATTTACGCTATATGATTCACGCAGGATTCTTTCTGCATTCCTATCTCATTTTTCTGCTGTCGGCCACTCTGTTTTGCAGTATCCTCTGAGAAATTATTCTTAGGTATTCTCCCTTGATATTACACGTCAGGCTGATAAACTGCAGCATATTCCACCACCTAAAGGCTCCTGATTTAGATTATTATGTGGTGAATCATCCAAAATAGTTTTGCTTTGAAAGACTGTGCTGAAATGCATGACCAAGCCTTTAACACTTAAATGATTTTCATTACCAGGGCATGCAGATATCTGCCCTGATTTTACAACAGAGGAGAAATCCTCTGGGGACCATGAACATTTGTAATACATTTCACGACAATCCATCTTTCAGCTCGCCATGCTACTTGCACAAAAAGATCAGATACACACACAAACACAGTAGCTGTACATGCATTGTCAAACTGCACATAGACACTGATTCATATCTGTCACTCCCTTGGGTGTATTCTGCAGACCTGTATTGAGAGTTGATGAGAAACTAAACACCCACTGCTGGTGGTTGGGGTGATGATTGTGTGTGTGTGTGTGTGTGTGTGTGTGTGTGTATGCTGTATGTTTGTTTGTGTTCCTGTGTATTGTTGGGAAGCCCATCTTTTGTCCTACATAGCGAATTGCCCTCTGGTTGTCTATTTCCTCTTCTCCTCTGCTCTTCATTGCTTTGTGGAGATTGTGTGTGTGAGTGAGTGGGATGGTGGGGTGGTTGGGGAAACCAGGGAACTAGCATTTTGCAGGGAAAGTTAGAGGGGTGGTGATTTGTGATAATAGGTGAGTGCATATCTGGAAGTGTTCAGTAAATTGAGAGTAGTCAGGGATGCTTATGTGGGCAAACATTCATGGGATATGAAGCTTGATTTCCTTGGTATTTCAAATCACCTTTTTCCTCTTTTTTTGCTCTTCTTCCACTCTCTGCTCTCCCACTTTTCACTGTTTAAATCTGTTGTCAGTGCTTCTCATCATTCTGCAAATCCTCCTCCACCAGTAAGCTGCTATATGACTCTAAGGTGTGTCTGCAGAGCATACGGTCAACTCCTGTAAACTGTTTCCCTGCCTCTTAAGAGTTTGGATAATTAAAACATTGTTCCCAGCAATGGAACAAAGGTCACTCAGAGACAATTTGCATTTGTGCTGATTTTGTCATTAAAAGCACAATTAACCAAGTGCTCAGGGCCCTGGTTAAAAGGTGTTAACTAATGCATCTAACCGATTCAGGACAGGTCACAGGAGACGACAAAAACCTAATCACATTTATAAAACACACACATGTTAAAAAATGCCCCTGATATCGTAATGGCCCTAAACAGAAGGCTGTGATAGGCAGACAGTCATCACTGGTGAGTCTACATTGCCAAGGTCAAGGACAGACTGGCATCTGGGGAATGCTTGATGGTCTCGCCGATATGCAAGGATGATCAGTGAAAAAATGTGCCCGACGCTGCCAGTGTGACGCTTATTATTGGGTGTTTGTGTGTGTGTGTACACCTGCTGACACTGGTGCAACATGTAAGTGTGTGTATGCATGCAATTGTTGAGATGGGTGTGGGTGGCACCGCCGCTGGAGCCGAGCCTCCTGTTAACGAGGAATTACGAGCGTGAAGAGAACAGCATCCATTGAGGCGTCAGATGTTGTGGTTTAGCTAATATTTCATTAAGCGATGGGATTGTAGCACACAGTGCTCAGCTGGTCATTTGAAGGTGAATGAAAAGCAAACGGTCTCAGGTGTTGTGCTGCCCTTTGATGGTTAAATTACAATACCAGCATTACTTCAGTTATGGGTGTTCTTGCGCTTTCCTGTATCACTGCAGCTTACCTCAAGTTCTCTCTTTCTCTTTCTCTATAGAGGCAGTCTGTACCGCACATAGTCTGACGTAAAACATGCACAAACCCCAACATACAGTACTTACAAGCAGGTATATGTGGGTTGGATTAAAAGTAACATTCACACTCACATTTTTTAAAATGTTTTGAAAGCAAAGCACTTTTTTTCCTTGAGGGAGAACTTGGGTCCTAAGGTTGTTTAAGCTATTTGAAGGATTGGATGTGTTCCTATGCACAGCGGTGTAAGAAGTGTGAGTATTTTTACCGAGGTCAATAAGTCGATACTAACTTTAGACTGTCACAGAGGTCAGCCCAGTGCAGCGGGAGTCAGCCCACTTCCAATTAGAAAACCCACGACCTTTTAAATGAGATCATTAACAAACCCGTGGTCAGATGGGAAAGAGGCCGAGCAAAAGATGGATTGAGACTTTTCTTATTTTAGAGCCTGGATCTTTTTTTTTTAGAAAAACAAAATTGAACAGGAAGATGATGTAACCTTTTTTTTTCTTTGTCAAAGCTAATTAAAGCCTCTATCTTTGGGGAACAGTCTCATGCTATATATATATATATAATTATAGTACTTCTTTTGCTAAAGCATTTGCATTAACTTGGTCATAAAATTCAGTTCTGTATTATTTTTTGCAATATCAAAGCAGTTATTGAATGCTGACGTACACAAATACTGTCCATTGATGTTTGTTATTATGAGGCAGGTTTTTATCAAATTTTAATTTTAAGGCTAAATTTATATTAAAATTCTACTGCTCCAAAATCACTCTACTTACACTGCAATCTTTATTAAAGACATAAATTAGACAACAGTCCACCCATTATTGACAACAGAGGGGCAAATGAATATTACCAAAGATATCAGCATCTTATTATTCCATATTCTGCTAAGTCTCCATATAATTACAGTTCTATTTAAACAGGCACAACACGGTTTGAATACAAGGAATAGACATTTTGGGTGCAGTAATTAACATATTTAACCCCGAAAAAAACAAAGATTAAAGGCGTAAGGAGACAGATTTAACAAACAAGATATGACATGTTAATTGGTGAGCTTTAGAGGCGGTGTTGGGTAAATGTTGTTATTAGAGTCAGGTTAGCCATTTACACTCCCAGAGGAGAACAAGTGGGAAAAGTAAAAGCTGCTGTAGAGGCCCAGGGCCCTGCGTGCAGTTAACTTTAAAAAATTGCAAAGTGACGTTCATTGTGAACAATATCCATCAATCCCCCCCTTGAATGTCTTATCCCATGCCACATCTCGTCCCTCAGGAACAAAGGCCAGGATGGCAATGGTGGAGAAGTTTTCTTTCCATTTATCACTTCCTCACTGTAGTACCCTTTCGTCTGACCTTCATTTCCAATTCCCTGACTCTACATTTCATTTAATCCGCAATCCTTATCCCATCATCCACTCTCTCCCCACACTCCCTCCATCTCTGTGTTATTGCTACTGTGCCACACAATTCTATACTGAAACTTTCCCAGCAGTGTATGAATCTGAAATTTTTCTAACTCAGCCAGGGCCTTGTCCGGTCTTTGTCAGTGTGTGTCAAGATGCATAAGGCAATGTCTTGTAAGCAATAAAATAAAGTTCAAGGTTTTAAATATGCATTATGATGTTTTCATCATGAATTCACATCAGTGATCTGCCAAACAACACTCAATGACAATCGTCCCATTACATTCCCTCATGAGATCAATTCACTTCAGCAGTACTGGGGATGAGGCCCATGTTATTATCAGTAAGTGACATTAGGTTGGTGCACTGGTGTGGAACAAAGACTTTTGCAGCTGACTTTTGTCAAGGAGGTTTTGGGGGTGCATGTACAATATGTGTGCTTGTCTTTAGATGTAATCGCACAATATAGTAGTGTAATGCCCTTTACTTTACATACACAGAAGTTGTATATGGAGGAGAGGCATTTTTGTATTTCTAATGACTACATTTCATGGAGGTTTGTGGGACTCCGTGTATCTGTATTCACTTCTTGTCCTGCAGCTATAACTCAGTAACACTGCCACTCTCGTTTGTGACTTCATGAGTGACTGCACATTTTTTTTTCCTTTATGTGAATGGGCATATTCTATCCTCAACCCCCTGCCTCCTGCCCATTTTCCATCCCGCTCTTTCTCTCGCTTTCGAGAGGGCTGAGCCCAGCAAACAGCCCTGAGGCAAGTCCTAATGGTTGAGTGTGGGCTGGACATCAGAATGAACAAGGGAGGGGGGGCTGTGTGTCATGTATGCCCCTCTATGAGTGTGTCTTTGTGTATTAGCAGTCAAGGGTGTGCTACTACTACTGCTGTAACTGGTTTTCTGCTGCAAGGTCAATGGAGCGCTACCCCCCCACACACACACACACACACACACACTCATCCCCATTTTGCTCTTTCTCACAGCACTGCAGGAGCTGCTGTCAGTGACAAGAGGGTATCAGCTGTTGCTGCTGCTGACCAGGCATCACTGCCGGGGTCGCGGATACAGGGCAACGAGCACATACTGGCACAAACTGGCACTCACACGCACACTCGTGTATGTGTGTGCATGTGAGTGCCAGTACGGCTCATTCACACAAAAGCAGATTCTTCTGCATGTACACACAGCACGCCACCAGCACTCAGCAAAGTGTGTGGATAGCCATGCGACTTACTCGCCTACTCTACCAAACGCATCATTATCCAAGTGTGAGGATACACTGTGAGTCTATATTTAGATCGTCCTAAACAGCCATCAGCAAACTCAGACGCAGTGCAGGCAAGTCATGTGTCAATATACAAACCACTTGTGTAATGATGCACAAAATTAGATGGATGAATAACACTCTACAAGATGAATGCCTAATTACAAGCAGCAGCAAAAGTGAAAATCATTATCATGGTATAAAGTGGATGACAGCATATGTTCTCTTGCATGAAGATTATGTTGCCTTGTTGGGTCAAGGTCAAAGTCCTCTCCTTAAGAAAAACAAATAAGCTGACAATGTGGGTAACTGCCCGAAATACCCGCCTTTATGTCTAATGAATTTACCCAGTCTTCAAACTGTGACTTTAACAACCCCTCCTTTCCTCTCTGCCTCTTTTCTCCCTTTCTCCTCTCTCCTCTCACATCACAGACATGGTCCAGAATACAAATTGTGTTTTCCGTTCTTTATTTGGGTGGCTTATAATGCTGTAGGCCAGAGGAGAATGGGAGACAAGAGTGAATGTGTCCCATCAAAAGAAAAGGGAGGCAACAATGAGGTGGTAAAGCTGCTTCACAGACAAAAAGACAAGGGGACAAAGAGAGGTAGAAACAGAGACACGCTGAATGGGAGATACATGAGCAAACAGTGAGAAACAATGCAAATACAAAAGGTAAAATGCAGATAAAGGAGGGTGTACTTGAGTTGCTTCCCGTAATGGATTGGATAGTCTTCAAAGATATGGTTAAGGATTTGCTCCCACCAACAATGACACAAGGTATTTTGAACGGAGGCAGAAAGCTGCACAGTGCTGCAGAGTGTGGTGTTGATTCTCAGTGAGCTCGACAGCACGAGTCACCCTTTCATATTGCAGCGAACGTTGCTTTAAAGTAAATGGCATTCAGAGATGCAGTACTCTCCAGTGACAAATTCAAACTTAAGAATGAAAGCAACTCCGTAACATCAATATGGATAAATTTTATGCTGTTCTCTCAGACTTTAGATTGTAACTTTCAGCTCTTTCAAAAGTTCACCAGCCCTGGAGTACAGGGCAGATATTTTACCTTTCACATGCTTTGTGATCAGGAGATAGCTGCCATATACAAGCGTAGACATGAGTGATTTGTTAAACTGGATTTTTACTTGATGCAGGGGGTACTGTGAGTCCTGCCAAAACACCTAAAGCATTGTTTTTGATCAATAGTTTTATTTTACCCATCGACATACAACTATAAATCAAGTTTTACTTTACAGGTTTAAAACAAGAATGGTCAAAACTACAGCAGTAGAGGGAGGATTTTTTGACTTTTGTCCCTAGTGTGGGTCAAACCCCTAAAACACTGGATTTTTGCCATAATGCAACTCGCTTGAATCATTTTATGAAACCCTCCCTGCCTGCGAAATACCCAAATCTTTCAAATCCAATGCCCTGGGCTTTCTTCCACAAAATATAAGTCTTAAGCCCAAGATTAGATAACAGTGTTTCAGTGACCTTGAGCAAATTTAAAACTCCAACTGAACTTAAAAGAGCTTGTGTACAGTTTACTGGGATGCTGGGTGTATGTACCACATGTAAAACTCACCCCTGGCCACTGAGACTGCACTATCTCATGGTGAGCAGAAAGACTCTATTTATCTGCATGAACAAACATCTGCCCGAAGTGCCTTTGAGCAGGACACTAAAAGGGGCTGTTGCTTCCCGGCAAGGACGAGACCTGTGATATACCACTCTTGGCACCGATGAAGCAAGCCGTTACTCTTAACTAGGCAAGGTTGTCCTGTGCCCCTTACAGACAGTATGCAGTGAGGCAGATCTCAGTGTCCATCAACCTTCATTAAAATCACCGGAAACAAGCCAGGGTGCCACTCACCTCATAGGACATTTTTGTGCTAGCGAAGGCCCACACATTGCATTTTGTGTGTCGATCGCTGCCCTGAAGAAGCATGTGTCCGTATGAGTAAAAAGGAAGTCCCTCGTGACTCTCTCTGACCCCATTTACTCAGTGCTCAAACCATTTTTGTGTTGCACCGCCCCAAGTGCCACCCCAGCCACCGTACACACAAACACTCTGTGTCACGATCGACGGCCATCTCATTTGATTTAATGCTTTTCCTAAACAAAGTCTGGCCAAACTGGACTCCATCACTTTAAAGCAGCCGAGGGAAAAATAGGCCCTTACATCACACTGCTGCGAGCCAGCCAGGCGTGACGAAGACTGCAGTATTTTCAGCTGGGCAGGCACAAACACACACACACACAGTCCCCATTGCGCTTTAAAGGCATTATAGTAAGCTAGTTAACCCCCTCTTATGTTTCATTCAACAAACAACAGTAAATATTGGTGACAAGTAACACTATTATGAAAAGTAAAGATTCTTCTATACAGTAAAAGTGTGACTGATTTCTCAATCCACTCGCAGGTGAAAGTTAAAGGCACACTGTGATGCGCTTCTTTATTTTTTCGCATTAATCCATCAACGTTAGAGAAATGTATGTTTAAGTAACCACTTGTCTTGTTTGATTTGTGTTTGGATGTGTGCGCTTGCGTATGAAAGTGCAATTCAATGCAAGTCTGCTTCATTGGAGGCGTGCAAGTGTTCAGGACTTGCTCTACAATATGCAGGAACGTGTGGATGAGCTCTTGAGTGTGTCCGTGTTTAGGCTGCACTGGGGCCTTCACGCTCTCTGTCTTGTAATGCTGAAGAATAAAACAACAGAACGAGACAGTAAAGAGGACGAGGCAGCACAGACAAGAGCCAGAGGAGCAAAGATTGCTTGGTTTGACATGCAGCCTGTAGGATGATGACACAGATCACAGAGAACACATAAAAATCGACATTGCACCGTGAAAGTCAAGGTCGTCTGTATCATTCGAATTTTTAATCATTTCAGCTTGACAAACATCTATTGTTGAAACATACATACAGGAGATGAGTAGCAAACTGCAGTTGAGGAAGTGAAACAGATTGTCCAGAAGTAATATGTCCAGCATTTCATTATTTCTATAGGTAGATAGTCATTGTCAATGCGTCTCAATGTCTGTGTGTGTTTGACTTACAGTGGATCCAAAGCCCATTCTATTCTCTGCTTGGTGAAGCAACAGAGAGGAAGAGGACATCTCAGCGTCTCCTTTTATTTCAAATGTGGTTTCATTACACAAGTGTTCATGCCCCCCCCCCTTTAAAAATGCCAGTGCAACAGATCCATCTAGTTAAGCACAGTTTTTTCAGGAATACCAACTATTACAATGCAATGATAGTTTGTACAGTTTAAAATAATTACTTTGATGAGTAACACTATTGTTCAGCTGAGGTAGAAAGTGGATAAATGGGATAGTTCATTTATTATGTCTGTATTGTTTTGTTGGTTTCCTTCTGCGCTTCAAGACTGTTTATCTACTTTGCCTGATTGAAATTATTAACAACAGCGCCATTTCCATTTTGTGATGAATGTAGAAACTGTAAAAATTTGACCCTTAAGTCAGTCCCAGACAAACATCAGGGCAAAAAGTAATTAATTCAGGAATTCTCCTTCGCAGTTGCAAATTGCCTTACTGAGTTCTACCATGAAAGATTACTTCTATTCATAACCTCCCATTCAGATACAGTCATTCTTCTGTCTTTCCCAACAAGTTATAATAGCCATTTTTACACCTCATTGAACCCAGAGGCAAAATTATGATAGGACAGTTTTGGAAACTATTGATGCTGCTGTCATTTTAATCGGCTAGAAGAATTATTCCATTTGGAATGAGAAGAAGAGAGGGAATAGGAGAGTAGGAGAGAGTAATGGCTTGGCAGAGGACCCAGTGGACGAGGAGATGGCATGGAATGCACATTCGTCACATGGAGCCAAAAAAACTCAAAAAGATTGGGCGATGCTTGTTTGTGTGTGTGTGTGTGTGTGTACACATATGTGAAACATAACTATAGATATTTGTATTTCTGTGCGCTTGCATGCATTTACTACATATGCATGGAGTGTGTATTCAGAAACCCATTTATTAGCAGCAGAGTGACACTATTGTCTGAATGATGTACTTATTATGACGGGGCGGTCTGGCAAAACAAAGAAAACAGAGGAAATGTTGGGCACAGAGATTAGGTGCAATGATGGGGGCATTGGCTGCTCACGCAATGAGCAATTGTTTTTGTGTGTGTGTGTGTGTGTGTGTGTGAGCCACGTCCAGGTCCTCCTGCGGTCATCATTCAATGCACCACACCTGGAGTTTAAGAGCCTGTGCTGCAGCCAAATGATCCTGCCAGAGGGGTTGGAGGGACGTGGGGGGGGGGGGGGGGATCAAGGATTTAGGGACGATGCAAAATGTGCCAGGAGAGGAGGTTGATGCGACTGCTTAGATGTGTGTTGCAAAAACAAAATGAAAGCATAAAAATAATGGAGGGGGAGCTGGAAATTGGAGGCAGGGGGAGGGGGGTGAGGGTTACTCTGGGAAGGACGGCCAAGTGAAAGAGGGAATAAGCGGATGGAGAGGCTGAGACATGGATGACTGTGTTAATTTGGGATGCAGGGACACATTGTCTCTGCAAGATTCAAGAGGATGGAGAGGGGCAAATGAGGGAAATGAAATTAAAAGAGAAAATAGAGAAACAAAGCAAAAAAAAAAAAAACACGGACTGGAGGAGAGGATGAGGCACAACCAAATTTGAAAAATAGAAAAAACAGACAATACAATGAACAGGGAGTAAAGCCCCTTTCTGTTGCTATTAAGTGTTTAATAGTCCCACTCTGCTGCCCAATCTGGCGTCAGTCCCAATGCTTGATTTCAGAGCACTACTTTGGAAGTACTTTAACATCACTCTGCTATCAAATGGATAAAAGTTAGATCCAAGGACACCCCCACCACCAACACACCCTTGCTCTCTCACAAACCAACAAGCCAAAAAGCATATTTCAGATTGTATAACTGGCAGAGACAAACTGATGCAGTGTGTGATTACTCTGCAATATGGAGACCACGAATGGCCTTGCAGAAAGTTTTCTTTCCCTGGTTGATTCTTTTACTTGGGTGTGAAATGGAAACAAATGATGTTTGGTTACAGATGAGGCTAAAGTTAAACAGGACAATGGCCCCACATGCAACAACAGTTCATATTCCTTAATCTCACCCACTTTTTTCTTGCTTTTCTGTGACTGCTTGGTATGAAGCCTTCCATAGCTACTTAAGATGCAAAGCGATCCCTGCTCATTGAGGCGCAGCATCTGATCACGTCTCGTCTCACCTGATCACCGGAGAACGGTGTGATGGCGATGAGAGAAATGAGAGAAATGAGAAAACCATCACAAGACCTGACAAGACTGACAGCTGTCAGCATCCAGCTGAGGGACAGATGTTTCTGCCAGGGAGAGGAAGGGAAAGAAAGAAAGAAAGAAAGAACATACCTCCCTTGCAACAGGTGTTACTTGACAAAAAGAAAGGAAGAGAGGGAAGGAGAAGGGAGCAGATTGGACAAATACAGAGTAGAAAGGCAGGGAAGTAGGACAAAAGAAAAAAAATTGTATGCAGCTCAGAGAATCTTGAAAAAAATCTGAAAACATAAGCCCTTATGAAATTCTCTTAATGACACTTAAATGATCATGAGGTTGAATATTTCTGCCGATGAAACGTCAACCGCGGATGATTTTGCTTGGGTAAGAAGTTTTCTTTAGAGCAACTTTTATAATTTCAAGCATGAATTTCCTTTCTCTTTCACCCCACCTTCCCACTCTCTGCTGTCTGTCTCAACTGCACCCCACCCCCCACCCCCACCCCGCCATCACATGCCTCTCTGAATTACTGCCCCTGTCTGTCTCATTTCCCTCTCCCTTCCCCATCTCCCTGCTCCTCCCCTCACCTACCTTGTCTGTCACCTCCGATTCCATGTGAGGAGCTTTTATTGGCAGGTCCAGTTCGAGAACTACCACAACCGAAATCCTCTGTGTATGCATCTCTGTAGGTGTGTGTGATGTGGTTTGTGAAAGGAACAAAGAGAGAGGAAGCGTGCGTGTGACGTGATGTGTGTCTCCTAACCCCGGGCAGCTAATGTTACCAAGCAGGTAGAGAAAATGGGCAAAGTGCTGTTGAGTGAATGATAAATCAAATCCCAGCGAGGGGACGAGGGGATCAAAGGAGAGCCCTCTCACTCAGCCGCATCTCTCCCCTTCTCTTTTTGTCATTCTCTTCTCATCCCTTTGTTTCCTGCTCTGTCTGTCATTCACATATCGTCTTATCTCTTCAGCAGTCCCTTAATCTGTATTTGTTCTGCAAGATGACAGAAGTGAAGAATCTCTGGAGTACTGTACGGTAGGAAGCACTGTATACCCTGCAGGGCCCCCCCCCACCCACACACACACACACACACACACACACACACACACACACACTACGCATGCACACAGGAAGCTGTGTGGATGCCGACACGCACTAGTAATGCGTCTCAGTTTTGATACAGGCTGCTGAGCGCTGACTCCCTTGGGTGCAGCCACTACCCTTCAGGTGGTAACAGCAAAGGTCAAAGTATTGATCATTAATTATACTCAAAAGCTCTGTGAGTTAGTCTTCCTTTCATACTTTTTTCACTCTCTGTCACACGCACACACTTCCATAAAGCTTGATGGTCGAGGAAAACACTGGGTTGTGATGTCACGGAGCCTGCTGACTGAATAACTTTCACTCCTACATTATCACTGCACTCTAGGCTGTATAATGATACTGATTATGTTCACTGTTCAGCCTACACATACACAGGATACAAATCCCACCCAGGCACATCCTCATACATGCATGAATACATGCCTATACACAAACACTCATTTGGACCACTGCACTGCTCAAAACATACACAATATGCATTATATAACACTTCCCCAAGGCTGATGGAAGCCATTGAACTAATGCACATGAACACTGTGGTGAGTCACTGGATGGCCGCTTTGACAAGACTTCTACATGTGGGGTTGTAGTGTAGCGGGTAGCAGGTCAGAGGGGTTAATGTGGAGGAACGCTGACTTGTGAGTCATGAACTTGATGTAGACGGGAGCGAGGAGTGTGTGAGTGTGAACAGGCCAAAGGCTAACCCAGTGGCAGACAAAGTTACATTTGGGGGAGGCTGTTTAATCCAAAACAAGCTATGCTCAAAAGCATGAGAAAAGAAAGCGAAGAAGAAATTGAGTCCTGAGGCTGTTAGATGGTCTTTTATTCCCCTGACAAAATGCTTTTCGCCTCTCCTCTCCTCTCCTCTTCTGTAAAATTAAATTAGATAAGTAGTCATATTTCAATCAAACATACCTTAGTCTATTAATATTTAAAGTGTCCATTGGCCAACTCGCACCGCGGGACTTTCCATTTGCTGCATACACTCAAGAACCACGTCTCATATAGCTCAGTATTTCATTATGTAACGTAACATAATGTAATTTAATGTAATGATAATGTACATATTTGCTAACATTCTAAAATCTGGGATGATACAGGTGAATTTCTGTCTGTGGAGTTCTATAATCAAATCTTTCATGTGTTCCTGCAAAGGGAACTGTAAGATGAACTGTACCTAGTTGTGGGTGAGCTCATTTAAATCCAGGAATTAAAATCTAACCAATTTCTCTATTTGCAGGGCTTCAAATGAAATATGGTGTGACTATTTTTTTCCGGAACAATTAAATAAGAAGACTTTGCTTTCCTGGGTTCTATAGAAAAAGCAAGCAAGTTCATTAAACTGTCTTTACTGCTGCACATGCAGCTCAAAGTGCATGTTGAATGATTGTGCTTTTATCTAATCAGATCATACTGTGGTTGTAGGTGTGCACTTAATAAGTCTAACAAGTCACACCGCTGTGGGACATTAGCAGGGATTGGATCGATGCACATGAGATGCTGGTGCATTAAGTGGACTTAATTATAGTGTCTCTCTCACGTCAAAGCCGACCTCCTCCCTTCCTGCAATACACTGACACACACTATACACTTGCTTGCCACCTACACTTAGCAAAAGCTAATGCCAGCTAACCACTACCGTCATGAAGGTAATATGTTGAAATTTATTTAGAGATGTGTTGCAGATGTAGGCTAGTAAGTAGTGCTGTTAAACCATATTGTTTTTAGCAAGAGTAGCAGTTTCCTTGCAAACTGAGAGTGTTGTACAAAAGGAATCCCTCACCCAAGTCAGTCCTTGACTGAAATTAGCTTTTAACTGCAATGCGGCTGGCTTTCAGTGCACAACAAACTGTTAGCCAGTTAGCATAATGTGTGTTAATGGGCCATTCAATTAGGACGGACTCCTAAACTTATACTGTCCATAAAGAGCAAGTCAGACATCTGCAGGATGAGAGTGCAGAGCAGGTGCTGCTTTCTTTGTGAATGCTGGCCTTGTTATCGCTGTGATGTTTTATAAAGCATTTAGAAGTGCTGTGGTGCCAAGACAGACCATCTGTGATATCATAACATGCACATGTGGCCATGTGCTACTGATGCGACTCAAGTTTGAGAAGATTTAAGGGTGGAATAATCTTCAAATAGTTTCTCTTTTTTATTGCCTGACACTAGTGATTTATTGAATTCAAGTTATATTACTAGTCACAAACATTACAGTAAAAACATTTCCCTGTGCACACTGAAGTTCATGTACTCCTTTGTTCATTTTTAGAATATGCATATGTGCAGTATATGTGCAGGGCTACTGTATATGTGCATATTACAGCAGTACAGCTGTGAGACGTTATGCAGCAACTGGATTGATAGGAGAAACTCTTCAGGCAACAGAATGATCGCAGTGGAGATATAGTGATGTTGGTGATAACGAAGAAAGTGATAAAGACGACAACAACAACCTGGACACTTGGCACACATGGCTTGGAGATCTAACACTAACCTGAGGGATTTTCCAGTCTGCCCATACCAGCGGACAGATGCAGAGATAGATGAATGACAGTCCTCTGTATGGAGGACACACTCATATGTCTTCCCCCATAATCACATCTGACAAATCCTCTTTTCCTGTGAGCAGCCTTTGGACTACTCTTTTTGCCCTCCATTATCCTTTCTTTTCTATGGCAGGTCATCATTCCTCTGTGTGTATACAGACAGGTCAATCATTCTTTCTGCCATCTAAGTCTCTTGGTACCTTTGTGGTTTTGACAGAGGCTGTGTGCTGTCAATATCTGCAGACCCTACAATGACAAATGGCCCTGTGCAATAAAATATGCCTGAGGTGTAGACATATCTTTACATGATCTGATTATTTAGAGTAAGAGGTAGGAGGTTTGTCTAGATGCCTTGCTATTTACACACAAAATTATGTTGATTAAGCAAGTAGATCCTGTTGAATGAGCATCAGACAAACATGCACAAATAGACACATACACACAGACAGACAGCAAACGAGATTGGATTGGATTTTCTATTAATAAGTAAATGACTAGTCTCCGGTTTCATTCTCATTTTGCCATAAACACATATCCCCCTCCCTCCACCTGTCTGTCTGACTGCCATCTATTCCATTTTTCTCACATCCTCTCTTTTTTTTATTTATCTCTGCCTTCCATGTTTCCTTCACCATTTAGGTCTAGTCTTTTTAACTGAACCTTTTCAATGTGAGAGCTGAGACACAGTAATATAACATATCAATTATCTCTTTCTGTGTTTTCACAAATACTATCTGTGGGTTCCATAACTTTTTAAAATCATAATCCTTTTACAAATTTATGTTCAACATTGAAATGAGATTCATATTCATTCAATAGATTATCCTTTAAATACCCCCGGTCTTAAAGGATTTTATCTTCTTGGCAATGGCAACAGAGCACAGAGTTGATTTGTTAATAGTATTGTAAAATAAAATGTTCCCCTCATGTCAACATTGGCATACTAAAGCACACCCACATGGACCATGGCATGATTAACCAGCACCACATCAAAATCTTAGAACAAACTTTAAGTCTAGATGCCTTTTTTGCTTCAGAAGCACTTGTTCTTGTGAGGTGCACTCACACTGACGTTAGTGTCTACTTCAGCATTTAGTCCACATAATCTTTTTCTATATGTCTTTCTCTGTCGGACATGTCTCTGTCTATGAAACCTGTCACTTCACTGAAATTTCAGTACTTGAACGCTGCTAAATAAATCAAGCAGATTGACTATCTGAATGCAAAAGCTTGTGAAAAAGATGCTGATGACTATGTGTTTTAACTGCATAATTTGATCAGATGTGAGGACAAAGGGTTCCTACTGTTTGGAGACAACTGCTCAGAGCTCGGGACGACTAAAAATCAAAGATCTGCAACCTCGCTTTCCATTATATGCATTAAATGAATATTTTAAAAAAAGATAATAAAACAGCAATGCCTATGTGTTTCCTTAACGACAGAACTGGTGATAGTTTCGTTGATCCACAATGGAAAATCTCCACATATTTACATGGTAAGGAAGGCTGTGAATTTCCTCATTTGTATGCCAGTCAGCACAGTCAACAAACTCACATAGCCATTTGAAGCAATCTCAAAAAAGCTCATTCAGAATGCAAGTCCCATAAGAAATCACACAAACCAAGTCTTTTTATTGACAGTGATGCACGGATAATCAGATAATCTGAAGCAGTGGGACAGCTGGGATGGAAATTCTGCTTCTGCTTGACTAAGACAAGTTGGTGTTGGTTATTAAATATGGCCTCTTGTCATTGCGACGGGAACAGGAAAAAAACATGGTCCAAAAAGATTTCTAGTTTTTTCTAACCCCTAATGGATTTCCTTACCAGGCCAACTTTGCATATATGTTTTATTTTCTTCCTTATTTTCAGTCACTTTCTCATCCTTAACCTCCATGTCAATGCCCCATGCAACATTAGCAGACTCTGGTGAGACCCGTTTTTGACGTCAAGCCCCCGACCAATGCACTGTTCTCATTCTTCCATTTTTACCTTTCTTTTTTGCTCTGACAGCATTCTTCCTTAAATCTCTTCTTCGCCATTCCTCTTTTAATTTCTGCCCTTTCATCTCCTCTCCACCTCCTTGACACCTCTATATCCCTCCCAGCATCACTTGTCACTACTCCATCACCCCCTCCTCTCAATCCCTCCTTTTTCGTCTCCCCCTGCTGAGCCCCTGCAGGCCTGCAAGAGACAACCTGGCACATTATTGGATCATGGCATCCCCCTCTGTGACCCTTTGGCTACTGTCAGACGGAGGAGGTCATGAATTTAGAGAGTTGCATTGGCAAATAGACAGTGGAGGGTGAGAAACACTTGTCATAGGGTTGGATCAAAATTAGATAAGGGTGGTTGAGGTATAGATAAATGAGAGGGCATGGGATGGTTAGAAAGAAGAAGGCTTTAGAATTGGACTGGGAGTGATGTCCCAGTGCAGATTTGCCAAGAGGAATGAGGACGCATCTTGTTGATTTTTGGTGAGGACAGTCGCTGGAATATTGCTTCTCCAAAACATTTCATGATTAAGTTGCCAAGATAATAAATCCTTGCCACTTTCAAAATGATTCTGTCCGGAAAAAACCCCATCCAACATCAATAAAAAGCCCATCGTAAAACTGAGACCTGTCTCATAAATTCCATGGCTTGACAGTAACTGAGATAATAACACCTGTTGTTGAAAGTCGTTCTGCAGCAAAGAACACCCATCCCTGTTTTAATGGCTCTCACACACTCGCGCCATTTCCCACTCTCTAACACACACCAACATTGACATGCACAGAGACTCAAGCAAGCACACGCAAATTCACCTTTCCCAATAAAACTTGTTTATGGCTTTCACATACAGACAGTAGCCCTTTAGTGACATACTGGCCTCTACCTAAAGGTCAGCATGAGAGCTTCTTCAGCAGAACCAAAGGTGGGAACAGCTGATGTCTGCTGTGATCTATAAGTGAGCTTCAAGGAGGATTCCTGGACAGGGTGTGCTGGCCTGATCCAGAAGGATGTACAGCCTGCCGCTGCCAGAGTGTTTTATTGTTGGGGTTAGCAATGAAGATCAATGGGGCCCCATCAAAGGTTCTAAGTAACTGTGGCCTGCATAGTGGACTGTGGAGGTTTTTCTGGATCTCTGCTCAGTTTAGTCAAGCTATTGCTTTCACATAATTACACCAAGCCCATAGCTGTTTTATAAAATTTAACTCCTTGGGCAAGATTATTGAATTGGAAGTAACTTCGGAGTGTATCTTTAAGTGTCAAGATAGGGTTTATCAGTATTAGGCTGAGGAACATAAAAAAAAGTGCAATATTATCCCAGTGTGTACAAGCTGTGAGGCCTGGACTCTAACAGAGGTTTGGCCAACAGCGGCTTAGACTTGCTTTTTACTGGATTTGAAGACATTGACTATCCTGCAACCTTGGCCAGTATTACCAGAAAGAGACATTGATTAGTCCTCATCCCAATGCTCAAAGCCTTATAATTTGTCACTGAAGATGCAGAATGCCTTTAAGGGGGGGATGGTAGAGGAGAATAAAAGGTGAAAATTAAAGGTTTAAGAGAAGAGAAGCAGAACGAGGCAAAGAAGAAAGTAGGTAGTGGACCAGAGAGAGGTATGAGCACAGCACAAGGTGGGAGGAGTGAGAAGAAAAGATGGAGAAATGGCTGGAAGGAGGGAGGGTCAGTGGAAGAGAGGGGCTGAAAGGGTGAGCATAAGAGATGAAGTGTAGCTGGAATGAGAGGCGGATCTTATGATTATTAATAGTAATGTCTGATTAGCGTGAGCGCAGTCGAAAGTGATACAGCTGGGCCTAATATCGCTGGCCCCTCGCTGAACTGGGCTCCCGTTTTAAAATATTTGGAGTGGGCACATATAAAACAGAGAGGTCAGAGCCCCTACTCTTTCACTGGACAGCCCTCTTGCACCTACCTGGCCCCCTATCCTGCATCAAGACCCATCAGCTAGTAACCAGGTAAGAAGGAGAAATTAATGTGGAGGAAAAGGGTGTAAAACATTGCTTTTTACACTGAGGGATCTTAACATAACTAGGATACCTATATCAAGGCACAAATATGGATAATGAAAGGTGTTGGTGCTTTGCAATCAAATGCGGTTATAGATGAAACTAATAGAAAAGGCGATAGAAGATACGTAATTTACCCTCTTTTACAGGCTCCTCCATCGAGTGAGATTAGATTTAGATACAGTGGAAGTATATCAACAAAATAATTACTTTCTGATAGCAACGGTTTGTGAACAAAACACGAGGCACTGGTGTAACTTTGTTGAAGCGCTTTCCTGTGATATCTTCGAGGTCAAATTTTAATTACACCTAATGAGATTGAATACACACGTCTGTGCTCCAGGGTAACGCGACTTTGTCAAAATGCTGATGCAATAAAAGCCACAAAGTTCCTGTTGAGAATACACCAGTTCTGTGCACGATCCCAGAGACTTCAAAAATGTTGCATGTATCTAGTAAATGCATTATGTACCATGAATATTTATAGACACAACAGTAATTTAATGGCTGTCATCTCAGTTAATTAATGAGTAGGGCGCAAAATATTTTGTTTGTGTGTCACAGTGAAATATATATGCCTCTTATCGCTCTTAACGCTGGTGCTTTCAATGGCAGATTAAATGGAATTTACATCTTTAATTTGTTTGGCAATATTTTATGCAAATATGTAGCAAGACTGAATGCTCATATGTGTTTCGCCAAGTCATTCCATTAGAGTTTGCAATTTTATTAGATTATGAATCTTAGAGGTGTCTGCAGTTAGGTGGGAGTGTGTAACAATGGCAGGGCATCATGAGCATGATACGCTCACACGTATTTTAGTCAGAAAGAAGTGCCAGCAAAAGTAACCGAAAACACAAATAAATACATTTTGAGCTCACACACTGAATCAGTCAATCAAAAAGACAATTATATTCTGTGCAGCTATGAACACACACGTACACACTGAGGGATATTGTTGCCAAGCTGTGATTAAGCTACGCTGTGCTCTTCCTGCCAGAGGATTTGACAGTGGGCAGTGATGATAACAGCCAGATGATCACCAGGCCTCATCTGCACTACTCTCATCAAATCCATTATTTCCTTGCTGTGTTTTCTCACATGTGTATTTGTTTGTGAATGCACATCATTGTACGGTCTGTCCCTATCAGCAGCTCTATAAAATCAGACGATGTAATGCACACTGAAAAGATAGCTTTGGCTACAGTCAATCATCGAAATTATTTGAGGATCAACTGTGGCAGTTCAGATAAAAAGCTTTTAAGACAGGGGCCTCTTGAAAATGGCCTGTTAGGGTGGATTATTCTTCAGATTTACTGTGCAGCTACAGCTGCTGGGTCCCTTGGCTCACGGTTGTGAAATTGTAACATCTATTTGAAACTGTCTGGTTGAACCTATCCCTGACTGAACATAGACAAACAGTATATATACCTTTCTAACAAGACATTCTAACAACCCCAGATTTTAAACTGCATGGATGCAACATATTTGCTGGGAAAACATGGCTTAATGAAGATTCAAGTGACTTAAAGAGTTTCTTTTTTTCAGAATGGACAAAGCAACATTGCTCTTTTTTCCATTGCAGCATTGAGGGGAACCCCCCCCCCCATTCATCCTCAACTATCACTTGCTCCATCTGTATAAGTCTTACATACAGTAGATGCACATTTTCTCAGGGGGCTCAGGTTTCTCAAAATGCAAATACATTCTTTTGTAAGCCGTTCACCTCTTCCCCCTGCCTTCTTGGCACCTTTTACAGCACAAATAACACACTTGCATACACACACACACACACACACACACACACACACACACACACACACACACACATGCAGCTGTTAAAGTAGACAGTGAAGTTGGCAGTCCTGCAGCATGGTTAGGTTTCCCATACCCACAAAACAGATAGAGGAGTGGTATCACTCTCCTCATTTAAATCTTGCTAAGACAATGAATAAGTCCCCCCCCCCATCTGCAGTGTTCATTGAGATCAAAAGTCTGCAGTCTGACGTCAGATGAGCACAAACACAACTGGTCTCCCTTTCCTTTAAATAAATCAATGGGGCTTACTTTATACATTTCCCCAGCAGCACGCTGACTGAGATATCCCAGCGAATCAATCTTATCCTCCTCATTTCACGGTGAATTGTTTCTTCTCCCCTCGGACACCTTTGTGGTAAAAGGTCAGAGAAGGAGATTGTGCTTTTATAATGATAAAAGACTGGACGTGTGGCCACACAAGTGTTCAGTATTGATCTCTGTGCGCAGCAGTATGTTGCTAAAGTAGATAACACAGAGCCCATGTATCACTGAAGCTGTGTGTGACACTAGTGGGGGAGGAAAAAAAATCTATGAACTACTTCAAATTGTGGTTAACGCTAAATTTATTTGTGGGTATTTCCAGAACAATTAAAGTTAAATATGAAGTTTGATGAAGTTTGGATTTGGGATATATAAAATATGAAAATACGATCTTTCTCGTTATCAGAGTCCAATCAGGTCATTATGACTTCCCCACACTATGGTGAATGTCATAGCCTATATAAGGTAATGCAACCAACTAAAAGCAACATATGGCAGATTATGAAGCAAGTTATATCAGAACAGCCACAGTGCACAAGGCGTGATGCAGCAAAGCAGTGAAGCATTAGTGATTTTTACAGGTGGAAGTGTACAGACAAGTCAGACTGTATTTCCAACAGTGAGACGGACAGAGTAGTGATACAGGCCAGCTCAGCATTATATGCTGCACACAGGGAATAGTGATGATGATGATGATGGGGGCGGTGTCATTACTTTGACCTTTCCAACACATTTTACCACTGCCTGCATCAAAATCCCAATTAAAAGATGTTTCATCTATTATAAAGTATTTTACACTGAGAAGCCCAGGCAAACATACAGATGTTTGTGTGTATGTGTATTTGTATCCAAGAGCTGTGGAGCCCACTGCAGTAAACTAAGCTTGGAGCACATATATGTATAAGTTCTTCTTCAGAGGATCCCAATATTCTCAAAAAGCCAGACTCCAAAACTTGAGATTTCTCAAGGCGATTTTCAGAAGGGTTTTTTTCCCCACTCACAGGAAGCAAAGACCACGAACAGTCCAATGAGTGGCATGTGTGCCCATTTAGGTAGAGATTGCATTTGGGCATCTGTCGTATGGTATACTTGAAATAATTTCTGTCCTGTGCAAATCCTCTATCAAGGTTTGCCAGAGCGCAGTAAGCAAAGTGAAATCAGAGCACCGCATCCTCTAATCCACGATGTCACTCACTTCTTCTCAAAACCGTCAGCTCTCTATTCTCTGTGCGTTTGTATACATGTTGTGTACATGCTCTTGTATATATGTATATGTTTGCTATAGCAACAGAGGGGTAGGAGGGCATCAGTCAAAGTCAGGAGAAGGTGACAACCTCATAAGCAGCGATCAGGTTCAGTCAAGACGCAGGCAGGAAAAAGCTGACGTGCTGTTAAATGCCAGGCTCACCTTTCATAGTGAGAGGTAGCAGAAGATTCTCCGTATGGACCGGGCTGACAAACTGAATTCTCCTGTGGTATTTAAGACTCACTCCTGTGAACCCCCTGCTGACTCGGCTTCTGGCCCCATGCCCTGCCTTTATCTGTAACAGCTCAATGATATCACACAGATGAAATGAAAAACACTGACATGGATGCCACGCTGTTCGTTCTGTCGATCTGCCCCCAGTGCCTTGTCCCATTGCATCACAACCACGCCTCTTTTCCATCTGGCTGCAGTATCTTTCTCCACCTCCTTCCCCTCTCTCCTTTTGTCACTCCTCCTCGATGGCCACTGATTCATTCTGTCACTCATCACCTCCTTCTC
Organism: Psettodes erumei; assembly: GCA_016785225.1. NCBI lineage: Eukaryota > Metazoa > Chordata > Actinopteri > Pleuronectiformes > Psettodidae > Psettodes > Psettodes erumei. The sequence continues at coordinate 701,095 of JAFBJZ010000776.1, read as the reverse complement.
ACATGTCCCCGTTTCCTGCTCCAGTTCTAGAGCGTCACCCGTGAAATCCGAGAATGTCTCTGAGTTGTCGTTCTGCTCTCGAGTAACCTTGTTTTTAACCTTGTCCCCTCTCTGTCCTCCTCTTCCTTGTCCCTCCTTTTCACCTCTTTTCTCCAACAGCGAAGATGGCCATGAGCAGCATCCTCAACAATGATGACATCAAGAAAGCTCTAGATGCATTTGCAGGTAAAGCATTTGTCCACAGTCCAAAACTGAAGTGTGATTGGAAGTTGGTTGTTTGTTTGTTTGTTTTTGCTAGAATGCACCTTGGGAGCTGTTAACTTCCACCTCAAAGTTTCCAGGCTTGTGCATTTGCTTTTTATCAAAGAACTGCATATTGGCTCACACCGCTGTTCCAGCTGTCAGATTTGAATCACATAAGATTGCCTTTGGGGAAATGAGTGTGATTTTATATTTCTGCAGCAAGCGGTGGTCGAAATACACTCTTCCTATTTCTATTTCACTGTTGAACAAAGATGCTGGCTAAAACAGTTTGTCAAACAAAAACTGATGCTAACACATAGCTTTAGAACTTCTTACACATATGCGAATATCTCTGTATCTGTGTATTTGTTTGTGATGGAGCGAGTTACAGCTCCCTGACCTAGAACTGATGGGTCCTCTGGCAAACACATGTTCTCACAGTAACTGTGTCTTTAATTAATAATGTTGTAATTCAAGGCTACTTTGTTCAAATTAATTTTTTTGCCTTTGGGCCTTGTCACCCATAGCAACACAGAGAAGTATGTCAGCAGCTTAAAGTAACTTTTAGTGTACTTTCACCCCTCTGCTTATAGCTTGGGTTAGTGAGAATGCATGTTTACCCACATGTGCTGGGTTTCATGCTCATTATCCTTAGTTTGCAACAGAAACGCTCGGTCTATAAAAGTACAGAAGTATTTTTCTAACATTTTGAAATTGATGTGTTCCTGTGTACCTCTGTGTGTGTGTGTGTGTGTGTGCGTGCAGTTGCAGACTCCTTTGACCATAAGAAGTTTTTCGAGATGGTGGGTCTGAAGAACAAGCCATTTGACGATGTAAAGAAGGTCTTCACGGTGCTGGACGCCGACAACAGCGGCTTCATAGAGGAGGAGGAGCTCAAGTGAGACAAACAGACAACCGCCAATACACCCAACAACAGCAAGAAATGATCTCACTGCACACACAACCTTTGGCATTCTGTGACACAGATCCATTCTGCTCTTCTGTCTCTGAGCAGATTCGTCCTGAAGGGTTTTGCCAAAGATGGCAGGGACCTGACGGACAAAGAAACCAAAGCATTTTTAAAAGCAGCCGACAAGGATGGGGATGGCAAGATTGGAGTCGACGGTAAAACACCAACATCAAATTTCATTAATCCATGTCACACAAGCAGACACAAAGCAACAGAAATGTGGAACTAAAGTCATGGACAGACTGTGTGAATGTTTATAAGAGTCCTCCCAACCTTCCTGCTTTATAATTTTCACACAGTCGCTGACTTCAAATCGTGCATGCTGCACATTACTTTTGAGCAATTTCCAAAGCACAGCATAACTTTTGAGAATGATTTTGACACTGTATGGACTTGACAACAGGCATGCAACTGAAAGCTAAACCCATTTTTATTGTAATGCCAACGTTCCATACTTACTATTTTCTCTTCTCTTGCAGAATTTGCTTCCCTGGTGAAAGAATAAATAGTCACCCAGTGTGACTGACTAGCGCACCAAGATCACCTCCTAAACCACTGTTACATCCTGACACCTGCTGAGCCCCCCCCCGCACCTAGACTGCAGCATCCCACCCTGACTCCCAGCCCACTAGACTGCAGCTGATCCCTGCTACACACAAATTCAAATACCCCCCCCCCCAAAAAAAAGCTGTATTCATCCTATTTATTTTATCCTTTTTATACAAACTTGTTCTTGTTTCTGTTTATGTGTAGATATAAATCTTGCCTGCAGGAGTAGACTCACATTTTAAAGCATAGAGTAAATATTCAAAGGAAACAGAGATTTTAAGAGAAAGACCCTCATTTTTATTCTGTTTCTGACTTCACTCTTTCTTATCTCTTTGTTTTTCCTCTGACCTTCTCCCTTTCTTTTCCCCTTTTTTGTGTTTTTCTCTCCTCACTGGTCGATTTCACCTCAGGCACTGTTCCCTACCTGAATTTGCCCACCCCCACCCCCCACCCTCACCATCACGCACAACCACTACCTATTCCATCCCTTTCTCCTCTGGTAATGAGCTGTTGTAAAACATACCAAAAGAAGAAAGAGGTCAAACTGTGAAAGAATAAAATGAAATAAAGAAAACAAAGCCTCGAGAACACTGACTCACTCTGACTCTTCTGTCAATGCACTCCTTTAATGCGATTCCCTTATCTGATTTCACACTTTCAATCCATCTCTCCCTCTTTTCTTCCTTCCTTCCTCTATATCGCTGTCACTCCCACTCTTATCAAGCAAAAACAACTGAAGCATATCTAAGCAGCGACCTAATCATGTCTACAAGGGTGTACTGTAAAAAGCATTTCTCTTTAAGAAGGTCAAAATTTTCCTCAATTTCATGTATAAATATGCATTAGCACTGGCTGTAAAGCGATAATGGAGGGAAAAGAATAACAGATCACTGAGGAGCATCTTTCTGTCCTTGTTTGCTTCACAGCCCACATTGCTTTATTAATCTAACTTCAGTGAAGGAGAAAAAGGAAGGAGGCCGCAACATTATTCCCCCTGCTGAAGAGTCTTTATTCATATGCGCTGTGCTAGTTTAACAGAACCATGCTGTCAAGCCATTAGCAGAATTGGATTCACACTGAGGTTCAATTTGGGTTAAGTATCCCCAGCGGAGGACTCAAACAGGCAACGTGGGAATCCTGATCTTCTTTAGCAGGACATTTCACTGCCTGAGCAAACAAACACACTTCTGAAGCTTAGAGGCTATCATTTACGAGAACAGAGCTGTTGAGTTCAGCGAAGCTCAGAAAAGCTGGCAGCTCGTGCCAACAGACAGTTAAGGTCAGAGTGATTCACGAGGAGGACAAGTGGTCGCTGAAGAGAGGGGATTTACGGGAAATGGCACGCAGAAGCGGTGTCGTTTTTAACATGTTTGTACACGTTAACACGTTTTTAATCATTTTAATTGATCATTTTTAATTCACAAAAGCAGTGAAGAGTCAAAACAACACTGTCTTATCATAAGCGAAGGGGCTCTACATGTTTATTTCACAAGAGTTTTGTCTCAGTGCCACTCTAAAGTGGGTGGGGCTCTGTCGGGAAAAGGTGTATTCCAATCAGGGTTCAGCAATGTGAAAACCACATCCATCCAGTTTTTGACTATTAACTTCTTAAAAATAACAGCTAATACATTGATTGTTGCATATTTACAAATTTGTATTTATTGTTATACAGAAATATGTTGACATCAAGTTTTCAGGGGTATTAACTGATGTGATATCAGTAATTTCCATTATGTAATGTAACATGTTAGTTACCATATTATAGGACAGAAGAAAATTATTCTTTACCATTATAGTATCTGTAAAAAGATTCCACCTGCTTATAAAGTCTGCAGCCTTAACACATTGGTTAAGGTAATTATATGATGCTCTAAAGATGGTATTGCACTGCGTTTTTCATTACACCTCTGCCTCCAGAAATGTAATCCTATTTTTTACAAGACATTGCCAGAGGTTACCTTATCATTTTCTGCAAACCAAATTACATTTGTAATGCAATTAATATTTAGCAATCGGCCTAATATCACATGTAGACCATTGTGAAAAAATACAATGACAATACAAAAATATATATATAAACAATAGAAAAGATCATTTAAGTATTCTCATACCATGCTTGGCATAAAGCTTCCATCGCTCAGCAATAAATTACATAAAGGAAGATAAGTTTTATGTTGCACAATAACAAGTTCTTAGCATTGATTCCTACCAAAGTCTACTCAAATCATTTATTGCCAAAAGTCATTCATGTGTCCCCTGTGCAGCTTACAGTATGTCATCAGTGCCAATAAATCAAACACCTCAGAGGAATAGTGATGATTTACCAGTTAATGTTATCAAGGATCACATTTATATCACATTTATTAATTCTTACTGTTTCACAAGTCACGGAGCAGAGAACTTATTATATATAGAAGAAAAACATGAACAACAACATTGCAGATGTAGATCCTTGTGCTAACCCAAGAATTCTGTTATTATATTTTAATGTATTTCATTTTTTTCCTTTTTTGTGTGTTTTTGTGTAGCAGGGCCCTATGGTGAACAGAAGTATGTAAAAGTGTAAAAGCACAATCCCAATTCAGGGTCTACTTACTCAGATTTTGACTGCATTAACAGCCAAGGTCAAAACTAGCACTCATTTCAGGGTTACGATGTCATCTTCGATGTAGATGTGGGGCCGATCTGTCATTGGTGGACGTAGGTTTCAGCTTAACTGTCGCAAATGGGTTTGTACCCCTTCAAAGCAGAAAAGGGAAAGGAGAGAAGGAAATAAATGAGGAAAGAAAGAAGAAACAGAGGCAGAATAGAGAAAGCCAATATGAGAAAATGCTCTGGCCCACAGTGATTGAGCCAAACAGTAGAGGTTATAACGGGCACTGCAATTCAAACTGTGCAAGCATCATCTAGCAAACTGTTCACCTGTAGTGAGAACGACATTCACGGCTCCCAGACGGCCATAAATGAAATGGTTTCAGTGCGGAAGTGCACTTCAAACTCTAATGGAAAGAAAGCGTTTCTGTGCCATTTAGATCATGGCCCTCGTCTGTTGTTCTCTGATTTAATGGGTTCACGAGAGACTTCGAAAAATATCATTAGTGTGTCTGGACGAGAACACAAGTGACCTCCATTTTTAACGTCTAACAACCTGTCTGCGTTTCAAAAGCAGAACCACAGTTACATTATTGTTACCTTGGGAAGAGCTCTGGATGTGGTCTGTGTGGCTGTGGTCTCTGTAGAGAGAGATGAGAAAGGTATGGGTGAGTGAGGGCCGGTCCAATTCCACCAAATGTAGTCACGTGCACTAATGGAGGCTCAGCAGGCTCCAGCCCTCGACCCCTCGCCCTTCTGTTTCCAGTCATTCCTCCCACAGAGCTGCTCATTGATGTGCTGTGCTGGGCCGCCACAGACACAACCACACACACACCACAGTTTATCCAGGTTCCACAAACTGCAAAATCACTATTTCCTCAGCAGAGTGGAACAAGGGAGCAACAGCAGCAGAGATCACACAGAGGCATCAAGCAAAATCTATCTATTTCACAATGGGAAAAATGTCATGCAAAATTATTATTTAGAGCAGGAACTAACAATTATTTTCATAGTCGATCAATTTGGTCAATAAAATATCAGGTAATGTTCCATCACAATACCTTGCAGCACCACGTCTGTCAACCCCAAATATAATCAAATTATTATATAGTTCAACAAAGAAAAATTACTGGAGATTTGTTTTTTTTTTACTGTCTAATAGATATACCAGTCACTGCAGCTCTGATTGTTTTCGTAAATAGCAAATCTAGCAATTTAAATAGAACCAAAGAGAGGTTTTGTCACATCGCAGCATCTTAAAGATCAAGTATAGTATCAGACCTACTATACTTAACAATGCCTTTAAGTAGGTATTCAGTCTGAGCATCTCACCACAAGAGCACACACACACACACACACACACACACACATGCACACAACCTCCTCGTCCCTGCACCATCAGCAGCTGGAGCTTCCTCCCTGCATCCACCAGAAAGATGGATGTGGTGTCATTGAGAACAACACCTCGCCACAGTGCCCCTGCTGGACAGACGGGCAAATAGCATCACACCTCCTCAGCACATATACTGTGTCTCCATCAGAGCTCTCACATGTCATTTCTCCAACAGTTATCAGTACATTTTCAGCAATTAAATACACAGGCGTACATTTCCAGTGCTTTTGGGTGGCAAGGTTGCGCTGACTGCATTTCAAGAAAAGGTTTGCAGATCAGGAAAGAAATTTATTATTAAGACTTACAACTGCAAACTTCATACATTAAAACCTGGCATCAATATTGAGGGAGAGAGAGAGCGAGAGAGAGATCGATCAGCTGCACTGATCATTGAGCAGACAGACTAATCACCATAGCTTGTTTTCTGAGGTGAACTCTACCTTTTTGTCAGGATTGGGTGCGACTGGTTGTATGTCAGAGTGTTTATTTGAAGACAGAGATGATGGTGGAGGTGGGGGAGGAGGAGGAGGAGGAGGAGGAGCAGCAGCAGTGGCTACGGCGTGGCTGCTGCTTCCCCATTGGTCGCTAAGGCTGCTGGTGCTGGTGCTGCTTCGAAGGGTAGAGTTCCTGAAATCCCACAAAGAAATGATGGATATTAGATTTTATTCCATATCAACACCACATATGAATTAAAGAATGTTTTATGTTCTGAAACACATAAAATTTGACTTTCTACATTGGACACATTTAGCTGTGGCATGTGTACACTGTGACACAGAGAGACAAAGTTTCAGTTGCACAGCTCTTACTGGTTTCCCTCACAGCAGTGGGTCACCCAAATATCTTAAATAGTTTATGTCATTATTTTAGGCCTGATTTTCATGCTGACCCTTTGTTAAAACAATAGGGACGGCCTGGAGGAGCTGCAAAATAGATCCTGTATCAGGTTTGACCAGCAAGTACTCTGAAGTAGGTTTAGTCTTTGGTTAATCTCCCCATTCATTCTTAAAAGCTGTAACATACTGTCATTTAATAGAAACACTTTACTGGATGTTTACCTGGAAATGGTTGGCTTTGGGGGGTCATCCACTGGTTCCACATATGAGGCTGGAAACCATCCCTGTCTGAAAATGAAAGCCAAAGAAATTATGTATGTAATGTGTATGTTGTGCCCAAGCAAAAGACAGACAGACTTCCTCAAAAACACACAATTACAGACGCACACGCTCACCTGGAGCTGCTTTCAGCACGTCCGTACAACCAGCCGTTCCTGGGCTGCTGGACCAGCAATGTGATTCTCTCCCCCTTGCTGAAGGGCAGCAAGGTGGGGTTGGAGCCAGCAGGTTGGTGGGCAACAAGGGCCCTTGTAGATCTACCTCCACCATCACTTCCCGCCGAGTCTGCTCTGGCATATGAAATACTTCCCTGGGGAGACGGGGCTAAAGATAAGGAAGAAAAAACACATGCAGCAGCAGCAGAGAGAACTAAAGCACAAGTTAGCTGATAAATCCACTAAAATGGTAAAGAAGAAGAATCTCTGGTGAAATGATTAATTAAAAACTATAACTGGCTAGGATTTATTTTGATTCATTATGGTCCCGGTGGTCATTCCTCAGGAGGTTAGCAGACAACCAAATAATTTACTTTATGCATAGTTATTTCGCATGGATGGCAGAGGTGCCGTTAATTGAATCAAACCAAACGAGGTGACGTTGTTTTTCTCTCTAGTTAACACTCGCTGGGTCGCTGTAGTGCTCCAAACAACAGGAAAAGCTGAATATTAGGAGAAGCTCTATTTAAAATTCTGGAGTTTATTTTCTGCTGTCTGTTTCATTGTTACAGTATCTATTTTTCACTCCAGATAAGCAGGCCTAATAATCAGACAGACATTCAGCACAGGACAGTATGAAAGAAGAGGTATAAAAGTGCATGGTGTGCAAAATATGAAGAGGCAGAGGAAGATGGACGGGAGAGAGAGACAGATAAAAAGCTTAAAGAGAGATAAAGCAGCTGGTGGAGTGAAGGCAAAATTACTGATATACAGGCAGAGGCACTGTGGGCTGCAAGTGATTTACTGGCAAAAATGAACAGTACAGAAAGAGCTTCATTCTGAAATAGATAAAGCAGCAACACAACAAATGTAAAATGTGAAAAAAACAAGTTGTCCAGCAAAAAATCAAAATCTAGTTAGGTGTTTTGAGTAGGGATTCAATTTAGATGCTATTTCTGGTGACTGTTGTCAGCAAAGTGATATCATTCCACATAATAACCTGCTTCAATTAACCACTCACCCCTTGATGGGATTTTACCGAGGGGCAGCTCCTCTCTGCTCTTTCTGATCTCCACCTATAAAACCAAACATACACAACACATTATGTGCACGGGTCCAGACAGTCAAAACTGCAGATGTGATTTTAATGTTCCTGCAAACACCAGGAAATATTACTGTAATTATGGTAAACAATTCACATGACCAAAGTAGACAAAAACTGAATGCAACTGAAGTCTCTCCACATGTGAGGACATCCTTACTGAGAAATCATTCAGTGTGGCCTCACTGGAATAACACAGTTTGAAAAACATCTTCTTATTTTAAGTTACAGCAGCATGTGTTGCAATAAGTAATGCATAGTCAAATGTGTGAGTGTGAAAGCACAGCTCAAATACAGTATCTGTCTGAACTGGCTCACGGGCGTCACTCTGTCACAGACAAGGATAAATCCCATGTTGAAGCAAAACAAACACGGCAGCCGTGTTAATCCTCTGATTGTGATTAGGGCTGGATGTATGATCTGCTGGGTTCATTGGCATGTCAGCTTTCAAATGAGGAACAGACTAATACTGACAAGGTTTACCTCAGAAGTGTCTTTGTTGCTTACTTGAATGGTAACCCCAGCCTTTAAACAATGAAGTGTGTATTGTACATTATCCTTGATGTTAATCCCGCTGACACACCAGCATGCACATGCTTAGATAATAAAACTCAGACTCAGATAGTCATTTGCACGATAGCACCAACAGTGTTTGGACAGAAAAATACTTGCAGCACCATCACAATCACACATTCTCTCCTTTCATGCCAGACAATCTGTAATCTTTCTACTCCAGATACAGGTTTTATCCTCCTCAAAAAGCTTTGCTGTCATATAATGGTGCCGCATGACAGCAGTAGGATTCATTGTGATGGTTATTGAATAAGTGAGGTTCCAATCTCCTCCACCAGAGGGCACTCTGGTGACATAAATATAATGGCAGTAATCCAGTGGTTTTCTGAAAGATTTACAGTGTATTATAGAGAAATTAGAAAAAAATCAGTGCAGATAACACTCAGTTCCTTCACCACATATTTTCTTTCCCACCTTTGGTTCATTTGGATAAATATTCACTTACTTTAAAATAGATTTTTAAAAGGTTTTATCTGGCTCAAATTCTGTTACAGCTCTCATCGAGCTTCTCTCAGTTCACTCTTGGAGTATTGACAGATTCAAATAAAACCTGTCCCCAAACCCTGTTTGAATAATTCACAAAAGCACTGTTGATTTGTCTAAGCTCTGCCCCGGAACTCACAGTGTTGTCCAGAGTAGTGGGACGCTCGGCTTCAGGTTGTCTGGTCGCTTTTACCTCCCCTGTCCAGGCCTCACCTCTCTGCTGGAGAGAGCCCCTGGTCTGCCACACAAAACACACAAGCAAATGTTTCATCTTTTTGAATTCACATCAACATTTTGACTCAGTAATTCAAAAGTTCTACTTGATAATTTTGACTTTTTAGCACCAACATTTTTATTGCTATAATGACAAACTCAGTTTAGCGTAATTTTAGCTTTAAAGAGAAGCTAACTAGCCTCATGCGATGCCTTTTAATTAAAACAACCAGGCTTCAAAGTCCCCAAAAGTGTGAAGAGACAGTTCAATAAGCAACTGGACCAACTGGATTTAGTTCAAAAGTTTCCTTAACAGTAAAAGGTTTTACTTATGTCAGTAGAGTGATCCCTGAGTTCAAACCTTGTTGTAATGGAGGGGAATTTCCCTGAGGGGAACCAATAAAATCCCACACATTCATAACACATTATTGTGAATTCTGTCATGAGCGCCTTCGTCTTATTGTCCTACTGACATTTTAATGAGCTGTACGACAAACCTGACCCATTTGGCAGCTGGAGTAAACACAAACTATAAAATATTGAATTCACGAATGCTATTCAAAGGAAACTGTATACCTTATTCATGAAGTGGACGATGGACTGTATGAGTCCACAGTGTTTCTCAGCCAGGAAGCGGTATCTCCTCTCCTCCTCCTTCAGAGCCTCTCCATTGCTCTCCCTGAGGAACTGCACATACTCACTACAATCCTGAGGACACGTGTAATTGACAGCGCATACATATATACATGAATATACACACGTGAATATACAGTGGTGCTTGAATTTCCCCCCACGGTGCAGAAAGACAGGACGGGGGAAACACACAGACCTGCTCAGTCCCTCTCCTCAGATTCCTCTCCAGAGCTGCTGCTTTGTTGTGGACTTCTATCTCGTAGCGATTCCTGCTGCCCTGTATGACAGACGGTTCAAATCATGTCTGTGTGAAACCGCCTCAGGTATCCAAGAAATGGATAGGTCAAAATTAGCAATCTGTCTGTGAGGTAATTGTACTATATTAATGATTAGATTATGGACTCCACACGACCTTTCCTGAGGTCCGTAACTCTTCCTTTGACACCCTGCGGTTATTATTTTAACTGTCATTCCTGTGCAGAATTATGAGCTTGGAATTCTGCAGGCCCTTCTGTAGGACCTTGCCGTGTCCCTGCTCGGCCCTCACTCACCGCTATGTAATCTTTGTCCTGTCTAACGTTATTGTCCATCTCCTGGAGAACCTCTATGCCAAACCAGCGGAACTGGAACGAGACACATAAAATCACAGGATAAACGCGTGAGAAAATGGGCCACGAAGGGTAGGCTCGATGGACAGATCAGTGTTAATGTAACTTACCACACCCTCCAGCTCCAAGGTGAGTCTTCTTTGGCTGTCAGAGATCTGAATCAGGATATCTCCTTTAAGACAAGTGCATATCATGTTACAGTACACATATTACTGGAAATGGTGATACAAAAGGTGTGCCTTTATCTTTCCTAGGTGAACGTTTGCCTCATATAAAACGCAGCTCTTGCTAATATGAGGTCAGACTACCTGAACCCCAGACCGTATTAAAGTCAAACATCTTTAATCTGAATGAAAACAACATTTGCGTGCAACCACAGCCACCATTCCTGAGAGGTGTGCTTGGATTAATTTCCTCTCTGAGGAGACCTTATCACTGTGCATTAAGAGTCATATAATGATCCACTTTTGACAAATGTATTTGGCTCCAGCTGCTAAACTTGACATGACATCGCTCCGGCGTGGCTGGGTTAAGTGAGCGCAGCACAACCCGCTGCCTGTCATCGTCTATTATTCATGTCCCCTGCTGGCATCTGATACCCACTCTGCCAACACGCAGCTTGAGCTCGCGTAAGAAACACTCTCAAACATACGTCGTGTTGCAGTTTATCTTTGAAGCCGTTGCCACATGTAGAAATCTAATTAGACTGTTCCTGAACTTGAGTTGACCTGAGCACAACGCACACATAGTTTCAGTTTGAGCTGCAGGTCGAAGCTCCAGGACTTTATGATACTGTGAAATACAGGCATTCATTAGCTTTTCCTGGCAGGATGTGTTACACATAATACATCAAAAAGTATGCTAATCACACGCACTAATACACTTTAGTAAGAGGAGGAGTAAAAAAAGTAACACACCTGAGGGTAAACTTTGGTCTTTATGGTACAGAGGAACATTGTTTAATCCGTTTAATATATGGCCATAAACACATCAAAGACAAAACGCTCACATCCTGGTTCAGAAATAAAGTATCTGCACTTTTTCGCAGTGATCATAAAACCGCGCAATCCATCTGCTTAAGCGAATGCATGTGTGCACATACCGAGAGAGCGTGAGGAAATTGTGTGGAAAGCCTTCTCCCCAATCTTTGAAAGTGCGCTGAAGTAGGCTTCACTTGTTGCAGCAAGAGCTGAAACACACACAAATACACACACTGTAGTCATTTGAAATGCAAGGTGTTTGCGTTTTGTTTTTCTTTGGAATGACAAAAGTGAATAACCAAAATAAATGAAATCTCTCAGCAATTATTTGGAAATATTTTACTTAAAATATCAAAGTATAAACTCACATGAATAATCACATAAATCCTAATTCATAACTCAAACAATTCACCACCTACTATTGACACTTTATTGCTGCAGATCCAAAAGGCAGTAACTACAATTTCTTTCCTGCTGCCTAGATGTTGGCTTCTTGACATCTGTTATTATGACAACATACAATTTAAAAGAAAAACATATTAAATACAGTGTAACCACAAAAAAACTGCTAAAAAACCAACAGTGGTGAAGCTGCTTATAAATAATGTATTTATAACAAATATCAAACTGGCTAAATCTGCTCTTGCCTAAGTAACTTCAGCACAACATTCAATCCCTGAGTGAGTTTGAGCTGCATTTTCAGCAGGTGGACAGGAGACAAATCAAACACACACTCTCCAAGGCTGTAAGATGAATGGATTTCAGTTTGGAAAACCTGAGTGATCCTGCCTTAATAACAACGGACAGGCAGATAACAGACGGCTTCAACTACATATTTGAAAAACAGATTTTTCAAATTCATGAGGAGAATGTAAACAGGCTCTTTTTACATTAGCATCTTGGCAAGAGTTCATTAACATGCCCTGAAGTTACGGCTCTACTGTGATCTTGCACAGTAGTATCTGTGCAGGTGGCAAAGACACACATCATAATTTATAATTTATGCCGGCAGGATTTTTGGTACAGTGGTGCTTCTATGAATCAGTTGTTGATGATATGGCATTAGCGATCTTGCATTCATTAAAGAAAGACCTATAGTATAATGTGCAGAAGCACCACCATATAAAAGTGCTTCTGTAGCAGAATTTGAATTTGCATTTCAGCATTTTCACGTTTAACATGCACAGGGATTAAGGGTGATGATGATCTGGGTAATTAAGACATAAAATATAGATGCAGTGACTGTACATTTAGATTCAAATTAAAAGTTTAATCCTGGCCCTGGAATAACCTCTATAGGAGACTTAAAGGAAACATACATAGATGTACTGTAGAGCATGAAAAAATAACTTCAAGACTAAATTTGATATATTAAATATCCCTTAATCTGTCCATGGAAATGAAATATTGCTGTATTTGTTTGTCTGTTGACCAATGTCATAACAACCTCTCCTGGCCTTGGATACTGTTCCATAACACAGACTGTAACAGCACCAGGATATTCCCAAAGCAGATGGACTTTGAAATGAGGTTGAATGAAAAAGATGCCCAACCATTTCCGTATTCTGCCTACTGCCCTTACCGCCTGTTTAGTTTACAGCACTTGTAAAGATAGGTGTGTGTTTTCATACACAAATAACACTGAGAGTGGAGTTTTACTTCATTACTTACCCCTGAAAGCTTGGACATAGCTGTTTCCCAGTGAAACCAGTTTCTGCAGGCTGGGGTTGAACTCATCCATCAAGTTCTGTTTGGGATACACACACACACACACACACACACACACATAGAAAGCTGTTGAATTTCGACAGAGAAATGTTTAGACCTACCTAAAGATCAATAAGATTCATCTTTAATTCAATCTGTATTCATAAGCACAAACACTGAGGCACAGCCAGCCTAAGACTTCCATCCCTTGTTTTTTCAAGTGAAGGAAATATACCTTGAATGTGAAATTGACTTTGTGAATTCACATCATGCTCACTCGGCAGACATTACAAACAGAGGTTTAACACCTCAGCAGCCAAGAAAAGTTTCTACATTCTCCAGAAGCTGTTCTAGTTTACCGCAGTCTTGAAAAGAAATCACAACACAGGACAGACTGCTATTGCAAGTACTGATAAAACTACTCTGTGGTTATTTCTTGCTCCCATCTACTTCACAGGTAACTTTGTTGTCTAATTTAAGCCATTGGCCCCACACTGTATCTGTTTCTTACCGAGTAAATTCCCAAGGTCGAGCGATGTAGCTGATCGCTGTTCATCCTTGACATGTTTCTATCCAGAACAGTGGAACTGTCAATGAAACCTTGAGAGGGGCCGCGGGTCTTAAATCATCCAGCAAGTGCACCACAGCCTGTGAGAGCAAAGAGAGTCGATCTTATTGGACTGGACGAGGAGCTGAGGAGAGGAGGCTGTTCGCTGTGGTGGTAATCGACACCACTGTGGCCCGAGAAAGACAGGAGTAAATAATTAAACACGGCTCAACCATAAAACACACTGACATATGCTGTAAACCCGGAGTGTCTGGGCGTGTGTCTGTTTCCTACCTTGTGTGTTTTATTAAAGACAACAACAGAGGTCCGTTTTCACTCTGAAATGTAGAAAATAAACATATATGAAGACAAATTGATAACATATGAAAGAATAAGGCTGTTTTATTCTATATTTTCTTTCTATTAACAAACCACATGAAAATACCAACACTTAGTGACAGTCCTACTCTATCTTTCAATCTTGGGTCATGCATATAGTTCCCGTTTATCAAAGAGGAGTAAAGGGTGAATTTGTTTAGTTGTACTTTTTGCTGTGGACGTACATACATTTAGGTCACTTGTGAGAATTTATGGCAGAAGTCACTCTTCCTGAGGTTTCTTACTGTTTCCCTTTTAAGTAGAGATTTGGGGAGTTTGTATGCTACACAGCTGCTGAGGCCCTTGGAGGCAGCTTCATGATACACGATTTTGTGTGATACACATGAATTCCCTCGATTTGAAAAAATACAAAAATGTCACAAAGTGCTCTCATAAATCAAGCAGCTTTGGAAATCCGTGATTTACTTAATCCCAATCCTTTAATACGATAAACAGTATTCCTCATTTTTGATTGGTTAATGCAAAATGTGTAAAAATGTGCTATAAATCCTCTAATTCTAACACTGTAATCACTTTAGATGTCGAAATCCTACTTGCACAAACTTTATAGGGCAAAAAAGCAGTGGCGTACCTAAATCACATCCTGATGTTTGCTGTTAATTTTCAGCTTCATGTGAGCCTCAGTATGTGGGCACTCAAGTTTGAGAGATATTGACTATTATTATACATTAACTGAGAAAAGACTGATGGCCCAAAAACTACCAAACAGCAGCGCTCCAATTTCATTGTATGCAGTGCTTTACAATGACAATAAAGGCTTTCTATTCTATTCTATTTCTAAGGGGAAAACCTCTATTACACAGAAGGTCAGGGGGAGAGTTCCTCTGCCATATTTGATCTAAACCTTAGAAGAGTGGAGAAAAGATTATAGATTTATTTCCTCACTTCCACCATCATATTTAAGCCCATTCCTCCTACTGTGTGGCTGAAGTACACACTGCTGTGCACTGCACCAGACCCACAGCTCTGATGCTTATTATTGTCAGACTATGGATTTTGTCTCTCTTTCTCTGACATGAGTCAGTGAACTCCCCGTGCAGTCCTGTCAGAGAGGTGCATGTGCCGCATGTAAGGTGGTGTATTCCTTTTCTGAATGCAGTGTGCACACTGTGCTAAGAGTAACAGGATTTTATTCTATTTGATTTGATGCATATACAGAAGAAAACTGCAAAACCTGAAACCTTTGTTTCCTAATTTATTTGTTAAAGGTTTGATGATTATAGGCCCTGGCAGAGAGCGAGAGCGAGAGAGACAGAGGGCAATGAGCCTCGTACACTAGATGGCATCATAAACTAACTGGAGACATGACTGGAATATTAAGCAGCTTTGTAACACACACTCATTTAAATCTCTGTCTTGTTCTCTATTTACATCTCTTCTATTCTGTTGATTGTATACCATTCACTTTGGTTCAGTATTTCAGGGATTAGACCAACTGTGCATACTAAAACCTTTTTACACCCACATTTCATTACAATTAAAGACAAACTTAAGGCAAAGCAAAAATGGGAAGAATAAAGCCTGGCCTTCTGAAATGCAGTGGAGTGGAAGTATAAAGTAGCACAACACAGACATACCCAAGTATCAGTGGGCTACTTCAAAAAGTACTTCACTTGAATCTCTAACCTCAACACACTCCACAACATAAAGGTCAAGGGTGACTCGGGTAATAAACTGAGCTGAGTCTTGGCCACAGGGACACAGAGGTTTTATAGACATAATAGATCAGCAGTACATTGAGATCATTAACTTGGCCACAGAGTCCAGAATGCTTCACACATTTCGTCCTTTTTAAGATGCTTGGACCCTTTCAATGAACCTTGCTGCAGTTTAGTATTCCAATAAGCAAAAATCATAAATTTATGCTAGTGTACAGGCCCAGTGTTTACACAAATCAGTATGAACCTACAAATATCAGTCAACAATGGGACTGTTATAGTGACAAGCTTGAGGATAAATAACTGTATTAAGTACTCAGGCCACTGCTGCAAATCTATTTACAGCCAAAACTGCAACTAGTGTATAAGCTGAATACAAATATGTGGAGTTCAACTGTCAATATGCGTTACTTTTCCTGCAGGCTCTTGTCCCTTTCTACAGGAGTGCTCAGCCCCCTTTTACTATTGTCTATTCTGTGGTGTTCCAGTGAAGAGTCAGAGCTTGAGCTATTTTCTGCTGCAGACGTGTCTCACGCCTTCTCCCACACCCATCTTAAATTAGAGCTTTCAGCGCCTGTGACTGTAAGAAGTCTTGGCTTAACCCCCCACCTAGTACTTGTGTGAGAATGCTGATCACACACACACACAAATGAAAGCCACTTCCCTTACTGATATAGGTGTTCTCTCACCTGTGTGTGTGTGTGTGTGTGTGTGTGTGTGTGCACGTGTCATTTTTTCTCACACTCACCTGTAAATTTATTACTTAATCAAATGTGCTTATGAATCACCCTGAAATTAACATGTTTAATGAAGCTGTCTAATAGCACCGGGTCGATATCATGCTCTGCAACAGAAACACACACACACACACACACACACATACATACACTCACCCCCGCAAGGGCCATCATTCTTTCATCTGTGCTGCTGTAGAGCTGTTCCACAGGGAGCCTTGAAGCTGACTTATGGCCATCCACACATCACATTACAGTACATCTGTAATGTACTGCTGAGCCAGAAAACATGAAGCCATTGGGAGGAAAAACTAATTTTCTGTTGTAGTGTGGTTTGTTATGCACTGGGGGAGAGATCTGATGCAGAACTGCATCTCCAGTGAAAGCTTAAAAAAAAGAAACATACTCTTTTTCAGGCTGCATACAGCATGCATTTTGGCACATGATGCGACACAATGTGACAGCATAAAAACTAAATTATACAGGAAGAATTACCAGGAAAAAAAAAGACTTAATGTAGGCTACAAAAGGTGTGTTATCCGACTGCATGGAGCAGTCCTATGTGTGTTCAGGTCTAACTGGGTATCTCTCCCTCTCCCCCTCATTCTGCTTCGGTACTAACAGGCTGCATTTTTGCCTGAATGCTAAAGACATGCGCGCTGAACAGGGGGAGGAGGTGTCTGCTTCTGATGCTCCTGTGTTGACTCCATGATCACTCAATTAGGTGCGGAACTCTCATTTTCTTATCGTCTGTTCTCGTGGAAAAAGGGGGAAGTGAGGAGGGACTTTATATGCAGGGACAGCATCTGCTACTTTTTTCGCTTTACTTTTCCGTTTTTGGAGCTTTATAGTTTCTTATAGAGCAGGAGTTCCTATTATAAGGTTTTTCCTAATAATCGATCGCCCCCGCCGCCACCCTGAAGTTCATTGTTATCATTTTGGCCGCCGGGATGGTGGCCTTCATCGGAGCGGTTATCTGCATCATCGCGGCCGTCCACACCGGGTCCTCCAAGGCTGCCGCGGCACAACAGCAACCCGCAACCGACAACCACTCGCTGTATCCGGACGCGGTCGCGCAGACCCCCGGAGGATCCGTGCCCAGGGCCGGATCTTTGGGCGCTCTCCATGGTTCTGAAACACCCGATTCAGAAGCACCGACTTTCAATATCGGGCTCAGTGGGCTGGATGGGGTCACTGGACTCACCGGACATGACCCGACGGTCAGCAGACTCATCTGCACGCCGATCCCCGCCGGGGAGTGCAACCCGAAAAACTTTCAGCAACAAGCCGAAGACCCGTCGCTGTACGCGGGCGAAGATTGGGGGTACCTCCGTACCACCGCGGATGAGCTCCGGCAGACCGTTCTGCAGCAAAAAGACCAGATATTGACCGACCAGCGGACTATCAGGGAGCTGACAGGGAAACTATCCGAGTGTGAGAAGGGGCTGGACGGAAGGAGCAGCGGCGCGGACAGACGCGGGAGCGCTGCGGGGCTGTGGGGCGGCAAAGGCACAGCGGAGGAGACGCACCTGGAGCGGATCATGGTGCGGGACAGCCCGGCATCGGCACCCGACAGCGTCCACTTGCTCACCATCAGGGCAGTGGATGAACTGGAGCAGGCTATTACTCAGCTCAAAGACCGCATAGAGAAACTGGAGGTAGGTAGAGTGCGAAGAAAAACACCCCAGAGCCCAGAACAGCCTCTACATCCCACTAAAAGAATATTTGACACATAGGCCTAATTAATCCCAAGGAACAGACTTTGGTCCCAAATGAAGGGATTTTGAAAGCATAAGGACCGAGTTGACATCCATGGCTATATTTGTCTCTTCTTCCCTCTGTTAGTCCCTTGTAGGATTTCATGAATGCTTTATGAAAGCAGGGGGTTTCAATTTTGCATGAGAACAAGTGGGTTTTTTTTTCAAAAGGCCTTTATGCGTGATACTGAATATTGACAGCCAGAAACCCTGAAAACAACAACATTACTAAAGTATCAAAAACATCACAATACAGTGGAATCTGAGAGGAAGTAACTGTCCATATGAAGCCCTCCTCCTTTTTCAGCAGTATAATCATAACATGTCAACTGTTATCGCATTTAATAATGCATGAATTGATTGCTTTTGGCAAATGTTTATGTCATGCCAGACAACAGACTGAAGTGTGAAATGAAAAGAGATGAAGAGGAAGGCAACAGGGGGAGAGGAATGGGGAGGTGAGATACTGATAAAGATAAGGGGTAAGGAGAAAGAGGGGTAGCAGGAGGAGGAGGAGGAGGAGGAGGAGGAGGAGGAAGATGAGGAGAGAGTGTAGCAGACTAACATGAATCCTGCTCTTATCTGACAAGAATCCAATGATGTATAACTTCACAATTTTTGGCAAAAGAAATTCCATACATAATTCATGAGGTGCCTATACTTTGAGAGCACAGACTAAATGTGCTATTCTGCAGCACTTCAGTCCTGTTTTTTATAGAACATGTGTGCGTGGGTAATTTTCTCCATCCTTTCACCATCAGATTAAAAAAAAGCTCCATTACTGCATCTCTGTGCCTGACTCTCTTCAGGAATAAAGGACTCCTCTGTACACTGTTACAACAGAATAAGATGTGAATGGATGTCACAGGTCTCAGGGTGACATTTAAAACTAAACCAGCGTGTGTTTTTTTTCTCGCCTCCACTCTGCCTCCTCTCTTATCCAAGTCACGTTTCTGTGTTGAAGAGGTACTTGGCCTACTTCAGAAGCAAAGTGTGCTGTTTACATCAGATCCTGTGAACTGGTGAATATAGAAGCAGCACGCTCATTTGGGAATACTAGTCAGGTCAAATAACTGTGTTAAATTTCCTTACTAACCACTGCTGTCTCCTTGCATGTCATTTGCACAGACTGTTTTGATGATTTTGTTTCATGCACACTCCAGCATTGCTTCATAGCAGTGACTGGATGTCCACAATACCAGACCCCTCTTCGCTTGTCAGGACAGAAAAAAAAAACTAGTAACATCACTCATTAGAATCCAGTCACATACCAGCTCCACTACATCCCTGCTTGTTTTCTGCTATTGCACAGGTAGCATTAATATCTAGTCAGGCATATGATGCAAACAAGGTGATAGGATCGGAATTGATGTGCAGGTGCAGTAGCATTACTCTCTGTATACTTATTTTCTCAAAACAGTCAGGGCAGTTGATTTGTTTTTTACAGTGCAACATCAGTATGGTTTCCACGGGGCACTCAGCAATAATAAAGCTCTCAGTAATATCGTGCTGATCCAGCTCCATAACACTGCTTTATCTTTCGTATGGGCTGTGTTTGAAATTTGGATCCAAGAGCAATATCTTCCAGCTGCTGCTATGTTCTGGTTATTGTCTCTATCATTTGAATCTGTTTTTATTGACTGATCAGGTGAAAGATGACTTTGTCTTAATTGGCCATAGTGAGGTTAACATTTACAGTTTGGGCCTTGGAGCCCACAGCCAGGCATGATAACAGAATTGTCAGATATATTGGAAAGTAAATGATCTGTCATACTAAGACCCACCGGGGTATTTGTGATCTGAGGTCTCACAGAGTAGTCCCTAACTACTGTATGTGAATATATATTATTTTGAGTAGGGATAGAGTGACAAGGCTACTGGAAAATTTATGTGTTGAGAAAGATAAATTGAGGATTATATTGGAAATACGCTATCAATCATGGGTCTAATCTGGGACAGGACTTGACCTCTGACCTCTTTGTATCATTTCAGAGTATCACTTTTCCCATAGTAGGAAGAAATTACTCTTTGTATCATGTTACACAATTTGCCATAGCTAAAGATGGTGCACATTGGGGCTTTTATGTACTGTTCAGAACAAAATTTGCATTTGTATTTTGCGCATTAGTCCTCTTGCATTTATGTATGCTAGGTGCTTGGTGGATATACTGGACCACATAGGTATTAGGAAACTTGCAGGGTCTGTATTTCCCACATTTCTTCCCTTGTGGTTTGGGCATTGTTTTTTTTCTTTTCAGTGGAGCATTATGCAGCAGAGCAGAGTAATTTGTTTTTGACTAAAATAGTTAATTCTCTTGGCAGCCTGTCTTACTCTCAATCATTTGTTGTGTTATACTTAATTGAAAAAAATCCCTGCAGACATGAGAGGACTCGGTTCAATGAGGATGTGCACAGAGACAAAGTTTCAGATATTTCCATGGAAAATTCAACATAACACGTCATTTTAAGTGACTGAAATCCATATTTCTGTAGTAATGATGTATCATTTGACAATGTGAATACAATGTGAAACGGGTTGTTGATGAACCCACGGAGAATTAGCACCTGAAGTTGAAGCTCCACTCGGCTTTACAGAGCTTTATAGTGAGTTTCAGTTCAATGTTTAGCTGCCCACCTGACAGCTTTGATGTTCTGGCTCACTCTCACCACTCTCACAGCATCATTTTCAGCCACAGCAAGCAGCTGCTTTCAGTGAAAATCTCTTAACACCACCCGCTCAGCACCAAACAGACACGCAGACACTAACTGCTAAACACAGTGGAGCATTTAGCAGCTGAAGATTCAAATATTTCCTTCAGGAGTTACAGAGCATAAAGCTGAATACTGGGGTCATCAGGTGGGCAGACACATGACCCCAGATAAATGTTAAAATAATAAATGTGAACATCAAATCCAGAATAGCTCACTACTCACTGAGTTCTAAGCAATGTTGCAAAAGCGTGCTTAAGCTCATGTAGCTCTGAAGCACAGTAATCAACACAGGATGTCTGATAATTATCCATTGAACCAAGCGACCTCACTGTGACTGCGCCCAGCAGAGAAATAGTTCTGCACGTAACATCCACAGTGTAATTATCCAAAATGGTGAACTATTCCTTGAAGTGAAAACATTATATTACACAGTGAAACATTAAATCAGCCGCTAGATGTATCCCCAGGCGTAATGTAATGTTTCAGATATCAATTATTCATTGGATCTAGGAATTTTGTCTCACATAGGCACGAATCTGACACATAATGACAAAGAACTGTAGATAAAAAACACACTGAGTGGAGATGGTCTTTTTGTGTATTTGTCTTACAATGTCAAGTCCACGCTCTGAACCAGTTTTTATCCACTGTCTCCATCCTCTGCAGTCAGACATTGGCCCATTTCCTCATAACCAGACGGATGGTGGCACCTCAGCCGTGCCAGAGGAAGGCGGGATGTCTGGCGGCCCAGAAAGTTTGGCCGAGCCCAGGCGCAATGCCGGTGCTGACGGGCCCTGGAGAATGGAAGACTTGGAGGGGGAGCTAGAGAGGAAGGTGGAGTTGCTGGAGAAAGAGAGGAAAGCCCTTAGGCTGGAAACAGAGAAACATAGACAGGAAATCGACCACGACATCAGCAAACTACACCACCGTCTCTCAGGACTGGAGGAAGGTAAGGTACAAAAAAGAGAGGAAAGAAAGAAGAAATAATCAGAATGTGTGTATGGTTGAGTACAAGTCACTGTGATAAATCACACTGTATTGACTCTAGTCACTAATCATAAAAATGACCTCAGAGGTTTCATTTTTGTTTTACTCTTGGCCATGGGGTTTCTGGACGATACATTAATTATGTTTAACTTATGTAAAAGGGGGAAAAAGATCAGAAAGACTATTAAATTAATGCCCTGCTTAAGAAAAACTGATTGGATGTATGTTATAAATGGGAAGTCCATTTGATCTTTTTTCCACAGAGCTAAAAAATACCTAATTGATTTCTCTTTGCCTTCTGTGTCACTTTCCTCTTTTGTTTCTCTTTTCCCTTTCCCAGGTGCCTCTGGGCATTCGTTCCCAGAGGGCTACAGACTGTCCTTCCCAACACGGACAAACTACATGTACGCTGTTGTGAAATACTCCATCCCAAAGCTCCGGGCCTTCACCCTCTGCCTGTGGCTGCGGCCCGCAGAGGGAGGCATCGGGACACCTGTGTCGTACGCCGTTCCAGAGCAGTCGAACGAACTGGTGCTGCTGCAGGGCCTGCACACCCCCACCGAGCTGCTGGTCAACGACAAGGTGCCATATAAATCTGTGCTTTAGCTGCAGGCTGGTCTTTCAAATGCAGTGTCAAGATACCAAGCATTTACTCTGCATCTGTCCTGACCTGTCTGCTTGGGTACCACTGATTTAGGGGGAGCAGGAGTTTTACTGTATATTACAATATATACATGAGTCATATTTCAAATTATTAATGGATCAAATTTCTTAAATGTAGAGGCAACAGTATGGCATGATTTATAAGTTCCTCCATCCATTCAAATACCTACCTTTGTATGCAATACATTTATATCTTTATATATTTGTAACAGTGATCTCTGTGCTCACAAACATCCGCGATAATTTAGCCTTAACCCTTTCTACAGGGCTCACACACTTTCTTCTAATTGTAATCTACACAGTATAAAACATAAAACATTATAACCTAAATTAGATTTTCTATTACAGGAGAAAAAGTGCAATGTATTAGCATGCAAATAAGTAGCACAAATCAAATGAAGCAGCCAATTTAGCAGACAAGCTAAACAGCCCCAACAAACTAAAGTGCCACCCTGACAACATTGCAGGGTGGTGTAATGCAGTGCGTTTGCTTCAGGTATAATTCAATGAAGTCATTATGGTAATAGATGCCTACAGGAAAAGCTGTGCCCTTGGAAGAAGCAGAATGTCTTTGGAACTGGGGAAATACTATCTAACAGTCAACTTTTGAACCCTGACAGCCAGAGGGAGGAAAAAAGGCGCCACAAGGATGTCAAATATATGGCTGTACAGCTGCACCACTATCATGCAAATACATCTGATGCCAGCTGCCTCAAGACAAGTCTTATTTCAAACCACCAGAAGGCAAACTTTATTTGAAACGCCCTCTGTGCTCTCCCATTCCTAGGTTGCGCAATTACCCCTGAACCTCTCCAGAGGCAGCTGGCAGCACATCTGTGTGAGCTGGAGCCAGAAGGGAGGAGCCTGGCAGGCCTACCAGGGGGGAAAGCTGAGGGGCGAGGGCCACGCACTGGCAGCCGGACATCACATCAGACCCGGGGGAGTGCTGATGCTGGGGCAGGAGCAGGTGAATGGGTGGAAGAGAGACAAAATGAAAGAATTACATTTTACCTGATTAGGTGAGGCAGTTTACTCCAACAGAAATCTAATTTGGTACGCCCTTCAGACTACTGCTGACTACAGCACTGCAAAGAAATACTCATTTACCTCCTGCAAGTACAGCTCTATTCAGCTGCTGGCCTCTCTGTGAGTTGAAAAATATCTAGTAAATAAAACGAGTAAATTAAAGCATGAAAGACTTTGAGAGAGTGGACGTAGACATATTAAATCTACAAAACTAGTTCAGTTCAGGGCACAGCATTAGCTACAGTGAGGTGGCTAGTGAATGGTGTGGGGGTGTGTGTGCATGTGTGTGTATAGTTCCATGAAACAAATTGGCAACAGCAACAACAGTAATAGCCTTATAGTGTGTGCATGGAAGTGTTTTTGCTCTTGAATTACTCCGGGCCTCCTCCTTGTTAACAATCATCACTGTTTTCTTTCCAGGATTCCCTTGGTGGGGGATTTGATTCATCCCAGGCCTTGGTTGGAGAGTTGTCCCAGGTGTTTCTTTGGGACCGGGTCCTGTCCTCCAGCCAGGTGGCCAGCTTGGCTCGCTGCAGCAGGGTAACCCAGGGCATCGTGGCCCCCTGGACTGAAAATGGAGTTAAGGTTTATGGCGGAGCCACCAAGGACCCGGGGGAGCCGTGCAGTAAACACAGCAGGAGCTCTCAGTGACTGACAGGGAGAGGCTATGAGTGAAGGGGAGGTGAAAGAAGTGCAGGGGCGAGGGGTAAAGCTGAAGGAATCCATCTGTCTGACATTAGCTCTGCTACAGGATGTTCTAATCCACTCATTTTGGCATGGGCCAACAAGTATGTAAAAAATTGAAGATGAATGGCATATATGACACAGCAGAGGATTTGCAGTTACTCCACCAAATGTCCTGCAACCACAGCCAATACCATCATGGAGGTCCAATAAAGCGTGGGGCAATACAAAAATATAACTTTCTCATGATGTCGTATACATACGGTCACATATTAAGCATATTATTAGGTAAAGTTGATTCGTCTCCATAGCTGGGCTACCATAATGTATCTTGTCATAAACTGTTAGCAAAACAGCTAGCAAGCTAATGATCTAAGTATCTAAAGTAAAAATTTACATGAGTTTACAAGTTAGCATATTTGTTAGCAGTGATACGCTGAGGCTTATCGGACCACAACTTGTATGCTTAGCTTCATAAGAAGCTGACATTACCTAACCATTAAAAGAAACAATTCAACTTTTTTAAAGAAATGTGCTTGATTAACTTTTTTGCAAACAGTTAAATGAGAAGAGGAATATGAATATGAAGCTGCCATCAGACTAATTGACCCAGCTGCTGGCAGCAGCATTGTACTCATCCAGCCCTTGATGAGAAAGCAAATAAGCTTTTAACAATAGTAATCATCTTTTCTATTTAAACAAACTGGAAGACGTCCTCATTTAAAGGTCACAACTTTGCAGAAATTAACTCTAACACCATTTTGTCAGGACAGCCAACACAGTAAATTCATTGAGCTGTCCTCGGCTGTTGTGGCCTGTTGACATCCACTATTGGCTGCTAGAAGTTGCGTTAAGCCGGCTGAAATCCTTCCATGAGCACAGCAGGGTCAGACTGAAGTCAATTAGGAGCTGTGACAGCTTTAGAGTTGGGAGTAAAGGTGAGGTGATGAAAAACGTTGCAGAGAGTGGAGGGAATATTAAGCAGCATAGATGGCGGCGACGAGTAGATGATGAAAGAGCAGGGAAAGAGGGAGAACAAGGGAAAAGACAAATGGCTCAGTCATTTGTTAGGAGTGATGCCACATTGTTTCCACCACTGCATGATGAATTCGTATACCCATAATGTCTTGCCACTGCAATGTGTTGCTCACAAGTTTCACAAAAGGGGACAATGGCTCCTGAATCCATGCCCGGGTTGCTGTGTTTGTGTTTATCTACGGAGGGCCCAGGGTCTCTTTTGTTCTCTGAATGAGTTACAGAACAGAGACTTCTTATTCCCTGAGGAAAACACCACCACAAGCGGAATATTGCTCTTTTGTTTGGATGCATCTTCTTGACAAGCTTTTGGCCCATTTATGTCATACTGCGCACATTTAGAAAATCAAGACCAGTCTAATTGAGGAAACCTTTGGCTTGATCTTGTGCTACACTATGTTGTTTAAATTCATAGCCTTCGGTGCAACCTTCAAACACACATTACATATAATACTGTCAGATTTTCACAATGCACTATCGACTGTTTCCCTCATGTACCCACTCACTAATGTGGTGTGATACATTAACACCCTGAAACCTCTAGCTTCTCCAACCGTACCACACTCCATGCATGAGCTGTACTGTATGTTTGTAACACATCATGTTGCATCCAATATGTTTACTCCAAAATGCATTTGGACAGATGCCGTATGAAACATGACGGTGAATACAGATTGTTTTATCATTTCTAAAACACTGGCTCTCACTCGCATAAAAATAATCCTTAGTGGAAAGTGCCTGTCAGGGTGTTTGTACCCATGTAAACAAATCATCAAATGTATTAACCGAATGAAAAATTCACACCCCGAGATATTTTGAACTAATGAAGCATCAGTGTCTGTGTGGATTCCCTGGTGAATTTTTAAGATTTAAGAGACATGAGAAAACACCGACACAGGACATGAAACGTCTGCGCATTACCGACAAACTGATGCTAAATCAGGTCAAAATCATCTTGCTGTGCTTAACAGTGTCTTTGATGATGCCTCTGAGTCTGCAGTGTCGTTATTAATATTATGCCTGGTGTCTGTTCAGCTCATGTGGGAGCTTTTTGGGGCTTTTTGATAGTGGTGTGGCATTACTATGTTTACGATGATCAAAACTGAAAACTAAGCTTTTTAACTCTATCTGCAATGTTTGTCTTTTCTTACATGACAACAGGGGTTGTTTTGTTTTTTATTTCACTGTATGCACCCGTGTCTGTCTATTTCCATGTTGCTGTTTGTACAAATACTGTGTGTCTGTGTCTTGTATAGTGTTGTATTGTTCTGAATATGCGTCGTGTACAAACCTCAAATCTTTATTAAAAGTCCTAATTTTTGGATGTAATGAATGTGATTGTTTTCACAGTATCTATGAGCTCCAGAAAAAAATTGCAATGAATTAAGTCTATCAGTGACACATACACACAAACACACATGGGACTGAAATGCAGCAGCAACAAAACCTTCTGTGAGAGCAAAGCCTCCGACAGAAAGAGGGGTCTCAAGAGGCGACAAGAAAAACACAAAGCACCTTTCTTCGTCCTCTGTACGTTCCCCTTTCAAGCTAATTAAAGGAGAGCTCACAGAGAAAAGCCTGGAGCTTTCTCCCTTGGTGCAGCATGCACATATACAGTATGAGTTATGTGTAAATTGAGGAGACCCAGTGAGTCATCTCTTGTGACTCAGCTACTCATCTAGATGTAAAAAAAGAAAATTAAAGGTTGCATCTCCCAGTGCTTCCACTTTGTCTGCACTGAAATAGACACAAGTTAGCGCTCACTCTGCATTCATTTTCCCACCCCTGTGTCAGCCTCCATTCTCTCCCTCCTCTCATCTTCCCGCTCTCCTCCTCCCAGCGGCAGACCCTGTATCCTCCTCTGCTGTCACCTGCTCCTCACTCAATCACTGCATTCTCAACCACTCCTTCAGCCGAGACAACCTCAAAGCATCTCTTGGCAAAAAAAAGAGACACACAGACGCAGCACAAGGCTCCGGTATTTCAAAGTTACTGTCAAGAATTTGTCATTTTTTTCAGATATTTTGGGGAATTGTGGGCAAAAACTGAAGCGAGCAAGCCTGCAAGAGATTTGTCAAAACAAAAAGCTATGCATACAGACTTAAAAGCAAATCCATTTATCTATGTTTCTCTGTTTCAAAACCTAGTAAGTCATACAACATCACTTTTTTGACTGTTGATTTTCTCTTAGGCCCTTACAGATACTGTGGGGATGATATACGTCATACAGTGAAGTGAAAAGGCAACAAATATCATACCAGCAGGTATAGCAAGTACTGTGCAGCACTGACAGGTACAGAATAAAACAACAGTATCTGTAATCTCCAATTAGCACGAGTCAATCTGTTCAACCACTCCAGTGGATAAGACATGGCTGAGCACTGTTTGTTCACGCAATCCTCTCTTTTGGTAATGAACTTACAACTTAAGTCCATCAGCGGCTCTCCTGCCCGTGCCAGACCCTCACAATCAGCTGTCTGCTGGCACACAACTGAGACCTACACCGAGTCCCACAAAGTCCAGCTATCCTCATTACTGCGTGGGAGCGGCCTACTGTGTGTGAGAAACTGCTTACACAGGCTGATGAGCATCACGTTAACCCCTTCCACACTGATGACCCTCTTTCGTATCCACTCAAGCTGTTTCCAAGTCAGACAGAACACACACACGGTGCACGCTATCAAGGCATCCTGTGCATCATTTTAAATATCATCTGATATTTTTGGAATCTTTGGGGTATAAAAATTCTGACATATGGCTGTTTAATAGTACCAACTTAAGCCTGTTATGCAATATGCAAAAGAATTCTTAGCCGCTTTTTGCTTGCACTCAATGTCTCATACCTGCTATGGTGCTCGAGCTTTAGTCGAGCTTTGTAACTGCTTTTGGCAAGTTGTCAGGTGCTAATTTCTAGCTTGCTGTTGACAAGAGTTCAGTGTGTTCTTACAAATCAATTCAAATCTCCTCCGACTTTTCTGTTTTAGTGCCTCAAACAAAGCCATCAAATTTAGCAGTTGGTTATGTCTGCTTTTCTTACTGAAACACAACAATTCTGAGTGTGCTGGCATGCTGCAGCATTTCATGGGAAGGAAATGAGGCTCAGGACACTGACAGGGATGGATACTGGAGGATACTGCAGGGGGGGTTTAACCTGTGACCTCCCAGTTCCTGTAAAAAAAACTCTTTGAACATCAGGCTGACCATGTTTCGCATTCAACACATCATCCACAGTCAGAAGATCCCTGTTGGATTACTCACCCCTATCTAATCCATAATGTTCCATCTAGGACCAGTGACACTGTAATCCCATATAATCCATGGAAAGGATGCACCAGCAAAGAGTCACATACTAAAAGAACTCTCAGGCAGTCATACGCTAACTAACTCATGATAAAAGATGTCGTGTATTTTTCTTCCTTCACAGTGAATCAGACTCGAGACGTGCTGGCTCTTTTTTTGAGATGTTCTAATTCAAAGATGTGTTAATGATTTTTTTTTTACAGTCAAGCAGATATTGAGCCCAGAAGCAGTTTTCCCCCTCTCCGTTTCTAATAAGCAGCTCCAGGGTGTATCTGTTGATCGCAAAAGTGTTCCTCTGCAGGGATTTGACTTTAGGGGAGAAATTATTCATTTACTGCCCCAGTAAATATTGATTGAACTTTCCCCACAGGAAATTAAGTCATATATTTACATTTCAGGGTGTATTTCCTTTTAAAACAAAGTGTTCTTCCAGTACAGTTTGCAAAACTATCAAGTAAAACATTTTTAATGAAAGAACGAAATTTAAAGGGAAATTCTTGAGATTTCAGTCCATGTTGGGCGCTGTGTAACACTACACGTCACAGAATTTAGCATTTACGAACAGTTTCATTACTAGGTTAATTGGTGTATAGTGTGTCAGAACAGTATTAACACTAAAAAGACGCATTTTGACCACACCACAGCAACTACTTGCTATCAAAGTCCTTAAACCCAACTACTCATCACTTTCCCCTGTGAACCAGTAATCCAACCTACTCAGCCTCCACATGGCAGCGCACCAGAATCGTTGCTCTTCCCCCACACACACACAAACTGTCCAAAATCCCCACAGAGGCTCCATCTGGACAGGAACAAGCTTTGCTCTTCCTCCGTCTTTGTCACCCACTTTGCCTTTCATGTTCCTCGCTCCCTCCCTCATTTATCCTCCCTGCTTTGTTGATGCAGAACTCATTCATAAACAGGTGGGTGGCCTCGTGTAACTCCATAGGCAAAGCATGCCAAAGTCAATGGTTTTGTTTCCTCTGTTAAAAATAGACACACTCACGTTGCTGTGTGTGAGGCGCTTCAACAACGTGTGGCTTATTTGGTTACAACAAATGAATGTGCATTTGATTAGTTTCATTTAAATGACTTAATCCAAAAATCACCCTGGTACTTCTTGTTCTGTGCAATGCAGCAGTTTGTTTCCTGTGAGGTCAGATGTCTTCAATTATCTGGAACTAAAAGAAATCTCAAATATGCAGGGTGCTTCAGGTTCAGGATAATATATATATATATATATATGTGTTGAGATGAAAAGGGACGCATATTATTAACTGAGAAAGCAACACCCTCGGTGATGAGACTGTAAACATGTAGCATTAGCGTTATGAAGACATTCACTGTTGTTTCTGAGGCTTAATCACATATTTGTGAACAAGATATTAGCTGTGCTCGTGGCTCGTGACAATTTCCTTCCAGCAGTACATTATCAGTACTTTATTATTTGTCATTCATCAAAGTTATTAACACAGATGCACATACTGATTAATTGGTTCTGGGTTAATTTAGTGTGTTTGAAGATGGGGAATTATTCGTTTAATGTGAACAGCAGCTAGCATTGGCCTGCTTGATTCAATACCAGAGGATTGATCAGGTATCGTCATAGTAACATAAACCCTCTATGACATTTCTCTCACTGTCTCAGTACATCTCAGTAACATCCTATCTCTTTCTCAACCTTTTGTCTCCTACTGCTTCCTGTCTCAATGCAACAGGGTGAACAGGTGCAGTGTGCAGGACTCTGTGTGGCTGTGTGGCTGCAAACGCACCTTGCTCGGCTCTCGTTCGCATCTGCCAGTGACGATTCACTTTGTGATTTCTTTTATTCATAAACTGCATCCTGAATAATTCATCCTTGGGGGCATTGTACCTTTTAAAGCTTCACTTAAACCCGAACGGTTACATTTTGAACTAAATTGGTCAAGGTTCATTTCCCCTGACAAGAAGCTCTTAAGTTTTTTTGGTTTGACATCTTGATGATAAGAGTTCACCTTGCATGGCTGTTGGTGTGCATGACCTACGCTCAATCTACAGTGTTTGGAGCTTATTTTCTGGTTTCTGCCGAAGAAAAGGAAAATAACTGTAGATTTAAGGTGTGGCATAAAGGCAAACAAGCGTCATAAGATGAGAGGGGGTAGCGAGAGGCGTGTGAGAACGTAGGAGGTAATAACATGACCAACCAAAGTGTCCAATTTCAATCCCAGAAAGAATACAGAGGGACAAAAGGGACAGCGATCAGTCTTGAATACAAAGCAGCTAATGAGGAGTGGTGACGTCTTTGTTATTGCCTTGACTAAACTACAGATGTGTTCTGCACTCAAAAACTACACACATCTGTGTTTTGTCCTCCAAATATAGTCTATGGAGCACACACTCGTGCCCTCTGAGGGCTTTTCATGCCATCTGCTGGAAATCATTTTTCTGCTGTAGAGACAAATGTAGGCACACATGCACACACACACACATGCACATCATTTAGAGTCTCGGCTTTTTGCTGACAACCTTATCTTGATATAATTAAAAAGTTACCCCCCCTCCTCCTTCATCCACACGTCCTCTCTTTTACTCAGTATTTGAAAACTCCAGTCTGACTTCATGAGTAATGGATTGTCCACATCCACCACGCAACCGCTCGACATAAAAGTTATCAATTAAGAATCACAAGCCTGTATTAGCAGCATGACACTGGTGCAGCTCTCTGAGTCATGAGCCGCACGGCCAGCTCCACGCCACACGCCGCGAGCTTTCTGTGAAGTATGTTTTAAAGCTGTCATCAAATTTCTAAGAGGGTGTTTAAGCTTTAAGACTGGGGGGGAGCTTTTTCACGATTGGTGGAACTTGATTAAGTAAGAACCCACCACATCAGACCGTGGAAGACATACTGCGTCATCGCAGACTATCTGAGGCTCAGTTTGTGAGCTACAATGACCTCTGACCTCTCCCGACAGCTCTGTGGTTACGACCTTACCTACACTTACTACCACCTTTTGGGCTCCTTTGGTAAACAAGCCCCCAGGAACAGTGCTGGGCTGTGTGGCCACTTTGACACAAGCCACATGAAACACATGAAGCAACAGCAGCAGGACTAATCTAAGACTGCAGGCCTATAGTTAAGCATGTGAACTAGTTAGTGGGGAAACAAGGGCAGACTGACAACACTTCAAGTCTCCTGCAAAGATATAACAGCACAGATCTGGGACAAAAACACTTTGTAAAATGTTTCACATGCACTAGTTAGAAACCAGGGACATGGTAACTCTCCATACAATACATGTATTTTATACCTCAGGGTTATTGCCCATGAACTGGCAAATTCAGATTTGCTTGCATGTGGGCAAAAACAACAACAAACCTTTGCTACCGTGCAGCAAGTGAAGTTGCACACTTCTACATTCACAGACCAGCAAATCAAGTTTCATGTTCAAATTCTAACAGAATTAAATCAGTGGTAAGTGAAGAGCCTCTACATAATTCATGCTGGGTTTGTGCTTGGTTTCATTCTTTCTATCCATCTCAGTTTTGTTGCCCTTCCTCCCTTCCTTCTTTCTTTTCTTCCCTCCTAATTTCCCCACATGCACATCCATAAACAGCACAGAGCCACATTCTGCAGCGGATGACAGATTGTCCCATGTGGAGGGATGCAGGATTAGATTATACCACAAGCTGTCACCTTGAAAATGGACGACAGGAGAGAATTAGACAGGGGGTGGGGGGCGTAAGAGGTTATGAAAGATGGATGGAGTAAAGAAATGGAGATGGTGAGACACATTATAATTACTAACAACACAAGAAGCCTAATTGCAGCACGTTTCGTACCGTTCTCTCGTACAGTGTGTGTACGTGCTGTGCGTTGTATTGTGTGTGTGTGTGAGTATATGTGTGTCTCCTGTACGTATAGAACACATTGTTGCTCTGAATCTAGTTGGTATTCCACACGATCTCCCTCCTTGTGGTCTCATGCTCCCCCAACATCTATCTTACCTCTCTTCCCCTCTCGTCCAGCCTCTCTCTCTCTCTTTGCCTTGTGTTTTTGTTTCCTTCTGTTCTCATCTACATTTGTTCCTCTTTGTCTTCATTTGTACCTATTGTCCTCACCTGTTTTGTTCCATCACTCCCTTTTTTCCCTGTTATTCTCTCTCTTTCATCTCCCACGTCTTTCAAACCCCCCACCTCTCTCTCTCTCTCTTTTTCTCCCCCTGGATGAAATATTCATGCCCATACATGCTGGTAGCAGCAGTAGCAGCAGAAGCCACAGGAGTCAATGCTTTCAAAGACTTCAAGGCCTCTGAGCTTCCAGAGAGAGAAAGAAAGAGAAAGACAGAGAGAGAGAGAGCAAGGTGTTGGGGAAGGAAGAGAGGGAGGAGGCAGAAAAGAGAGAAGATGTGAAAATAGAAAAGAGCAGGTGAGAAAGAGGAATAGAGAGATAAGCTATGACAAGTGACAGCACATGATGAAGGACTCTTTTTGCAGTTCACACACACACACACACACACACACCTGCAAACAGATAGTTAAGAGAAAGAGAACCACAGAGCGATACAGCGCTTTCAGCACTTCAAACATCGGCTGACACATGATTAAACACTTCACTCTCTTTGTATTCCACGCTCGCAATCGCCTAAAAAAACCCTCTCTCTATCACCCTTGGGTGCTCATAAGGCCACTTAAGCAGTATTTACACTAAAGCGCGCACACGCACAATTAGTATTGGAGCACAACACATGCGAGCATAAGTGCGAGCACACAAACACACGCTCGTTCTCAGAGGCTTTTGGTCAACCCTGCACATGAGCAAACGGGCCCGGTGCTGCTCGTTCACCCCGTAATGTTCCAGATGTGATCTGGAATTCACTTTGTCTCATTATCCTCAGTTTGCATAACAGAGTCGCCGTCTGCCTGGCTGCTGGGGAAAGCACACGCACGCCCCAATTAGGTGTCAAACTCTGGGTTGTTTCCAAGCAACCTACATTAAGCTGCAACTGCTGCGAGGGAAGCGGGGCTTCAAAGTTTCACTGTTGAATGGAAGTGGTTGGAGCGCGTTTCATGTGCCTGTGAATGGTAGGAAGGCCTCAAAGAAGAGAGGGAGAAAATTAGATTTATTATTATACACAAATTTGAAATACGTTATTGTTTTGGATTTCCTGACATCCTGTAATGAGATCAGAGCACTGATACAGTGGCCTGGAGGAGTGTGCATTCATTGATCACAGCTGCTTTGGACACAACATAATCTAATCTGCTAGTTTCTAAACAGCTGACCCTGAAGTGACCTCTGGAAAAAAAAGAGGGATTCATAACAAACTATATTATATAACACTACTCCACAGTTTGCAATGCTGTATGTCTCTCACTGTGAGCTCTCATTATGCCTAGGCCTTGTGGGAAAATACATCCTCCACTCACACATCAGTTGTCAGTGCCAAAGCCCGAAACTAACCTGGCTAACACTATTCACCATCCAAAGCTTTACTGTAATATCCAAAGGTGCTTTTACTGTCAGGGTTGGCACTTTCAGTAATAGCCTCTATTGTCTCCTAAAACAGGGTTTTTCATTTTCAACGATCATAAGTAAAAATCTCTTTTGCCTGGTACAGGATATGTCTGGTGATGTTCTGTTTTTCATGTTGTCAACAAATCCCGTAAAAAAACAACACAAACAATGAATTGATAAGATGAGGTTCAAGTAGGTTCAAGTAACTAAGACTCGTATGTTCCTTGAGCTGCCATGTGGTTTATTTTGAAAGAACACCACATACGGCATCCCGCTGATGTTGGTATTTGCAAATGTATAATAATCCACAGCTGAAAATAGTTCCTGACAAATGCACTATTGACAGCTTTTTGCATTGTGTTTGATAGAAACTGCAGTGCCCAGCTGTTCTAAGAAACTATTTAGCCTTTATTAAAAATTTAACTTTATAACTGAGCTGTTTTTAAGATTTATGTTGTGAGTAGGAACCAGTGGGCTTGTGGTTGATTACAAAAGAGAGAGTAGGGAAGTCAGGAAGTATTAAGAAGATTAACACATTGTTGGTTTTGATGTTTTCAATGAGAAAAAGTAGCATGTTGCCAGAAACTGTAATTTAAAGTGTTGTTTGTTGTTATGCTTATATTCTTTTCTCTCTCTCTTTTTACGCACTGTACTCAGATATGACACACCATAATGTTTGCAGTTTAACAGGTCATCTATTTGCCCTCTCTTTCTGTGTGTATGTGCGTGTGTGTGTGTGTGTGTGTGTGTGTGTGTGTGTGTGTGTGTGTGTCTCACACACCGTCTCATTTAACATTTGTTTACATGCAGTGAAACACAACAGGCCCTGTATATAAGACCACAGCAATTGCTGGCGATCTGAAAATAAAAATCACCTTTTCCCCTGGGACCTGCCGCAACATACATAATACATCCTCTCTCAGAGCAAACTTTGCTAATTAACAGAAATATGCTGTATAGTTGGATAATTAGCAGAATATGAGAGAATGATTTTTTTACCCCTCAGAGGATGGAGACCACAGAGAGCCAGAGAGAAGGACTTAAAGCCACAGCAGAAAATATAATGGCTGGTTTATGATAGAGGGGAGAGGGAGAAAATGGGGAGTGCAGGTTCAAAGAAAGACAAAATCACACCCCGTGTTAAAGAGATGAATATTTGATTTCATCTGGGCTCCTTCAGAATATCAATTCATTACTCTGCCTGTTTCTGTCTGTGCACAGCCAGTGTCAGAGCGTTTATAACAGAAGATCCAGCTCACTCTCCTTCTGACATCTCCTTCACTTTCATGTCATCTGAAAATGTCAAAACCAAGGACAGATACACAACAACAGGAAAGAGAGGAGACAGGTGGAAAAAGAGCAAACTACACATGAGCAAAGAAATAGTTATATATATGGGTAATATGGAAATTTGACTTATTGTCTACAGTTAGGTGATAAGATTGACAGCAGCCTCATATCTTAACAGTAAACATAAAGCTACCACGAGCTACGGGTTAGCTTCTGTTCAAGCACGGTAATTAAAATATACCTTGGTTTTTTTTTTAAAAACACAAAGAGTTAAAACTGCCTCACTGTGGTTTACGAGGGTGTTATGTAGCAAATTGTTTTGACACTTCACTTTTATTGTATGAATAAAACAAAGCAAGCTTTAAATTTGCTTGTAGCAGACTTTGGCTAAGCTCAACTAACAGGCTGGCGGCAGCTTCATATTCAGCGTTCAAACATGAAAGTGGAATCAATCTTCTCAAAATGTCAAACTATTTGTTTAGAAAGGAAAATGGAAGCAAAGTTAAGGTAAAAATATACTGTATACATTTTTAAATTGATATAGTTAAAACTTTTATTCTTCCAGTGCTTGTCTATTGACCTATCATGCCTCTGTTTAGGATTATTATTATGAGTCAGTGATATAGTGTCATTCAAATGGGCAGGACTGCTTTGTAACCCACCCTGCATTGATCCGGGCAGACCAAAAGGTCATTTGGCAGAACACTTTACTGCGATTCCATTCCTTTTAACTGTGGGTCATGCAGACACAGGTCACCACGACACGCCAGCCTCCTCACTTCTGTTTGGATTGCAATGACCAAATGATAACAGACACACAAATGTAATCTTCCTGAGAAGGAACAGGATTTTTTTCAAAAAGTGATAAAAATGCCACCAAACCTTGAAACTCTCTCTCACGAACAGAGGAAGGGGAGCGAAATAGAGCGAGGAGAAATTCAGGTCTTGATTGGAAATAGATGTAAGTAATTCCTCCAGCCTGCTGGTCCACACAGGGAATTTGGGAGCAGTAAGTTGTTCAATAATGTATTGATTTTCTTAGTGCGCTTTTCTTTCTTTCAGGGCTTGATGTAAATGATTATCTGACAGTTTGTCGCTTAAGCAGTGCAGTGCTGTGAATGTATTTATCGGTGCCCGTCTCTCCATCTGTCCACCTGTCTGTCTAACAGCCCACATCGATCAGTGCAGCATCGCCTCACAACATACTTATACTGCATGTATAATGCACCTTTGCTGATCAGGTGTAGGGTTTGTCCTCACAAAATCTGCAGTTGCAGATCAAAATTTTAACCTGTGCAATTTCTCAACTCGATGCATTGGCACAACATTTTATGAAGATATCTGCTCTTCTCAGAAGGTGTATCCCTCACAATGGGATTTAAAGACAGACTGACTTTGGCAATCCCCAAACTTTCCCCAAAGAAGGACCATTTTAACATTATGGGGCAGATGTTCTGTGTGTTTCCTAAGTTTATTAGCTCTTGTCCTTACAAGCTTTTAAAGATGACAAATTGTGGATTGTCATTTTCCTTAATATAGCTGCCTTAAGTATTTCAGTTCTTTTTCTTACTTTACCCACTCCTGTATAAATGGGGAATGCAAAGAGAAAATGTTTCACAGTGATCAGAGCTAAGCTGTTAGCTGGTCTGCTCAGGTTTTAAATGACTTTCTCTATTTCTTTCCACCAGCATGGTGAGACAGAACCTGGGCCGATCCACTCGATCCATCTATCTGGGTCTGGTGTGTTTGTCCCTCACTCTCCATCTCCTCCTGGCATTTTTCTGTCTCTCTGTCCTTCAGACAGCCTGTGTCCTTCCCTCTACTTCCTCCTCCTCCTCCTCCTCCTCCTCTTCATCCATTTCAAGAAGTGATACCCGGCACCAGTCCGGCTCCCACTCCTCGTCTCCCTCAGACGCCTCCTCCTCAGATAAACTGTCAAGGAGTTCATACAACTATGAGCATCACAAAGTGAATGAAGGGAAAGGCTCGTTCACAGGGGCCACTGAGAGGGAAAAGAAATTGATTGGAGCTGGAAAAGTGTCTCAAAAGGTCAAAGGTCGTTCTAAGCTGGAGGCACTGTTTCGTCACCCGCTGTACAACCTGCCACACCCAGAGCTGCAAGGAGACGATTGGCTACTGAGGGTGAAGCTACATAAAGATATGAGGGATATAGAAAGTGAGGAAGAAGAGAGGGAAGATAACATAAGTGAGGATAGTGAGTGGTGAGTAAAACAGATAAAAAAGAAAAAAAAGATTAATCAGCAAAAAACATTCGTGTCGGTGATGCAATCCAATATGTTGCACAACTCGCTGCTGTTTTATCTGGAAGTTTAATATATTGGCATCATTACATATTTTACCAGAACAGTTTGTTTGAGATTTAAACCCCACCCTGAAACTAACTTTAGTTTGACTGTGATTCTGCATATTTATGCACTTCTACTTCCTCTCCTCAAGGCAGAGCGCCAGTCAGCAGGAAGGCTACGACAAAATCACTTGGACGAGCGACATGGAGACCCACCCTCCCTGGCTACGGTTTCACCTGGGCATCTCTCGCTGGGAACTGTACAACAGGAAGGATCCCAACCTGGCCCAGCTGACTCACTATTTGGCAACGCAACGAATCCTCGGTGCTGGTGAGCAAATGAGGGGGGCAGGGCTAGCAGGTGAGAGGACGGAGAGAAGAAACGATGGGGAAAAGATACACGGAACAAAAAAACGGCTTTATGACAGGGCGCATGGTGAAGAAGGGAAGGATAACTCTCCCTTTTTATCTTTCTGTCCCTACAACACACCCAGAAATGTCAGCCAGGCAGAACTACTTTCACTTGGTGCACGTCTGGGAAATAAAATTGAAAAAAAATCATACTGCAGACGCAACTCCTTATCTATACACACACACACACACACACACACACACACTGCCAAAACCAGTGCAGCCCATTCATGTGAAAGCAACAAATCTAGTCATTAACATATAAACGATCTGGATTTGTATTCTGTACCATGTTGAGGATGCAAGCTTTCACTAAAATAAGGCACTTCAGAGGACTGCATTGCTCAATATGCAAAGATTAAATGTAGAAACTGACTTTGCCTTTTAACTCTATACAAACAAGCCAGTATGTGACAAACAGTGTGACACTTTATGACTTCACTTTACAAGAGGGAAGATTACATTTCTGGGAAAAGCATCCACATATCCCCGCACACAAAGGCCGACATATGAAGTGACAGATCCCCGAGGGCACTCATCGAAAATGAAATCGCAAATCACATTCACGCAGAATGAAAGAACAAACCCAGCAGAGCTCTGTGTGACGACCCACAAGCCCTCTCAGCAGCAAAGTGGGTTTGGAGGAGGTGGGGAAGCAAATGCAGATGAGGCATGTGGAACAGAAATGGATTTTTCACGTATGTGTATGTGCATTGCAATCTGTCATGCAGTACATCTATCGGATGCACAAACCAACACAAACACTTGTGCAAAAATTGCAATCCAAAAGCACTGCAGTAAATACTCATTTATGAAGCTCTGCATGAACAGACAATCCAAAGGAGCAGGGAACTATAACAACAAACAGCAAGCAAAAGTGGAGCTCACATTATCTTTCTCGGTCGGGTCATAAATATAATCCTCCCACAAACCTTTATTGTCTCAACACCCACACACACACACACACATATAGACACACAAACCGTAAGTACACTCACACTTGCACTGGATGCACATGTACCATAAACACGCACGCAACTTCCCTTGCTTCAGCACATACACACACTCATTTTGTGTTTGCTCATCTCAAGCCAGCCTGTCCCCGTCTTCAGCATGCTGCAGAATGAATAATGTATTGACATATGTTTTATACGGTGCAGATGTAAATTCAGGGACATATTCATTTTAATCAAAGCTCTAAATGAGTATTATACATTGTATGGGATGACCTGCTGTTTATTTCTTTTCTTTCTTCACCCTCTCTCTATATCCGTTTCCTGTCATGTGTTCCAGTTCAGAAGACAGGGGGCACTCAGCTCAAACTGCTCCTGTCCTTCCCAAACTATGGACAGGCGCTGCTCAAACCCATCAGGTAAGACCATACAGTCTGACTGACACTCAAGCCAACAGACTATTAGTGTTTTGTCATATAAGACAACCCAGTGCAACATTTGACCTCAACACGTTACATTTTTGTAGCCTCATACGGCCTCACGCATTTGTGCTTTCTTTGTGCGTTTGCGGCACAGACAGTCTCGAGATGCAGAGACGGACCTGAACCTCTTCTACTTCTCAGACTTTGAAAGACACAACGCAGAGATTGCTGCCTTTCACCTTGACAGGTACAGATGGTGGTTACACACTGTCAGCAGGCAGCGGGCGCTCTGCTGGGCCGGCCGTGCATTCTGTAACCAAGAGGTCACTGCTCTGACACCGGAGTCATTCATTCATGAAGCTACTGTACTGCAGACTGGGGGGATACAAGTAAAGAATAAAAACACTTTGACAGTAAAGCACTACAGTTAAACTAAGAGAATCAATAGGAGGTGCAAACATCCAGCACAACAACTTTTCCCTCATTCACGTTCAGCTCATTCCTTCTTTTGTGCTCAAATCTCTCTATCCCATTTTTTGTGTATCTTTCTATGGTTAATGTTTGTCGCTGCACCCATGTCTCCATCTTGTTCTGTCTCTTCCTCTGTGTCAGAGTGCTGGGATTCAACAGAATCCCTCCGTGGTCGGTCGACTCATCAACATCTCCACAGAGATCAGAGAGATCACCACTGACCACAGGCTGACTCGGACCTTCTTCACTTCCCCTGGTGCGTTCGTGTGACTGTGCCAATGCTTGCAGGCATTTCATACAGCTTTTGCACCCCTCACGAATCAGGAAGCATCCATCACACCAAACGACGCACAACCAAAAATGAAGCTCTCTCTCACTCCCTCTAGTGGGAAACGTGTGTTTCCATGGTCAGTGTGAGTATTACTGTTCAACGGAGCACCCAGTGTGCGGCCAGCCACATGCACTGGAGGTTTCCCTGGCTGCCATGCTACCTGACCTCACCCTGGCTCCCCGCAGATCCTGGAGGTCACCATGGAGACGATCCTACAGCCGTACAAAGCTGGCAACGTGGGTTCACTGCCTGCCTCAATTAATACATGCCTTTGTGTCCTATGGTGGCAATTAATACTACTATAAACCTTATATAAATATTATTTTAAACCAGAAATATTACTTAATGTATACACTTGGCAATTCTTTTGTATTATGTAATGTATTGAGGCTTACATTTAACAAGAGTATTTGTAGAATCACGAGGGGTCACTGCCCTCCAGTGGTCCGAGTGAGGGATTGCAACACAACGCTAAATTTGCGGCTTCGATAAACAGAGTACTTCAGTACTTCAGTACAGCTTCTTCACATACATAAAAAAGTTTAAAAAATACTGATGCATAATGCATATTGTTTAAATACTTTACACAGCCAATGGGACCTGAGTCCAACCTGAAAGAGATTTATAAATATCAACAAAGAGGAACATTACAACACATCTATCTCCAACTGGACATCACTAACTGCACTGCTGTTCCCAGGTGGGAGAAGGACCCGTCCTACTGCGACAAAGTCAAACAGACACCTCCTTACAACCACGGAACCAGACTGGTGGATCTCATAGACATGGCTGTACTGGACTTCCTCATGGGTCAGTCTCACATTGTTAACAGTGTGT
Organism: Psettodes erumei; assembly: GCA_016785225.1. Lineage (NCBI taxonomy): Eukaryota > Metazoa > Chordata > Actinopteri > Pleuronectiformes > Psettodidae > Psettodes > Psettodes erumei. Next base: position 659,763 of record JAFBJZ010000776.1, on the reverse strand, counting down.
GTATGTGTTTTAAAAAAGCCTGTCCGTAATCTAATGACACGTGAACGTTTTTCATGCAAAGGCAACATGGACAGGCATCACTACGAGATGTTTGACCAATTTGGCAATGACTCTTTCCTGCTGCATCTGGACAACGGACGGGCGTGAGTAATCTTTAAACTCACGTCAGCTCAGTCAGTGGAAGATATGTTGACAGAACAAACATCAGCAAATGTCATTTTACCAAGTAGGTTGTAAAAAGTCGTGTGTGGCAGACAAACAGCAGCCAACAGCAACATTCATTTCATTTCTGACTTTGGCGTCAACCATTGTGGCAACATATTACTGAAGTTACATTCACATGAGTAAACTAGCACTGATCATGTTTTCCAGGTTTGGGCGTCACTCTCGGGATGAGCCGTCTATTCTGGCTCCCTTAAAACAGTGTTGCAGGTAAAACAAGAAAATGAAAAACTTAAATATGAGAGTCACCAAGTGTAATTAACTATTCAAAAAGTTCCATTTGTGATACAGAAAAGTTATAAGCCCATAGAAAATGTGAAGAAAGGACCCAGAGAGCCTGTTGTGGCTCAAACATATCACATAAATTAATTAAAAAAAAAAAAAAAAAAAAAAAAAGTTACTTTTTTCCATTCCGCAGCTCTTTAGTCTTTCTTTGCAATCTCTTCCTCCTCATAGGATACGCCGCTCCACCCTCCTCCGCTTGCGACTCCTGTCCCTCCCCAGCTTCCGTCTCAGTGACGTCATGCGTGAATCGCTGGCTCAGGATCCATTGACGGCCGTGGCCCCCCTCCTGTCCGAGCCACACCTCTCCGCTTTGGACCGTCGACTTGCAACCGTCCTGCGGGTGGTTCGGGCCTGCCAGGATCAGCACAGCGATGTCACTTATAACGACCTGGAAGGATACGATGAGGAAAATGATCAACAGCCCGGCTGAGGACAAAGACAAACAAAAAATAAATTATGTATCTATTTTAATTCTTGTGTCTGTGTCACATTACTTGTTTGATGTACAACAGTAGTAAATGGTGTCGCATAAATTGGAACTGGAAAGATTGTTAAGTCATTATGAGTGTTTTCCTCTACATGCTGATGAGGCCAGGGCACTCCCAGGTTTCTTCAACTAACGTGTATAACTGGTTACATTCAGAATAATATACTGCATATGATTCTATAAACACCTGCTCTAATCATAAAAAAGACTGGATGGGTCACTTGAGACGAGCAATATGTCAGTGAAATGACATGATGAGAGGGATAATAGGGACACCATTATTACCCTGGTTAAAAGTTGTTGAAACTGTATCTCCTGCTTCAGTGACGACCTAACCTATATTTTTTTTTCAGGCAAGTTGTCTCCTGGACTCCTGGACTGTGAATGTCCTTCGCACCGGTTGTAAAATCACGTGTAACACATGTTGCACTGCAGCCTTGCAGATGAGCCTCCGCACAGACAGACCCGCATCATGCTGCTCAGTGAAGCTCGAACCTCTGGACCCAGAAATTGCGCAACGGTGCCCCCTGTCGCCTCTGAACAGACTCACCAACACAAACACGAACTTTCACTTTCCAAACGTCACCGTGGAACCAGGGAAGTAGTGCAACGTTTCTGGGCACAGAACAAGGTTCAATCTGTTACCCTCTTCCTGTTGTGATTTCTGACATCAAAGTTTTGTCGCTCATTTTGGAGGTTTTTTTCTGCCACTGATCGCCGATGGAGTTACTGGAGCCTGAGGAACTACTCCAGTTTTTCCACTGTCATAAAACAGAATTGTCCTGCATGGAGAACCCGCACACATTCCTCAGCCAGCTCAGGGACTACAACCTGGTCCCGGAGGACAGGTACAAGGTAAACACACACACACAAAGCGCCACCTCCTCACACGGATCCTATTTGAATAAAAAAAAAAAAGCGCGCGCCCGGGAAAACATGGCGTTGTCTCGCGCAGATCTACTTGAAACCTGAGAGAAGTGAGCTGTGTGCAGCTGCTGTGCGCAACCCGAGGACCCAGCCGACATGATGGGGACCACTAATATCTCCGTTCCGGCCTACAGGTTCCGGATCCAGTGTGTGATCCGTGTGCCTTAAAGGCGACGGCCCCATGTTTGTTTATGATCACGGGATATCCCCGGGGCCATCTGCCCTGTGCGCGCGCGAAAGAGAGGGAGAGTCATTTTTACTCTCAGTAGTCTGATATATGTCCCCTACGATCACTCTTTTCATTAATAAAATATAAAAACTTAATTTACTCTAATCACAGTTTTCAATCTCTCTACACTGTCAACCCACAGTCCCGTCCATAAATCCAGATTATATTATCACTAAACAACAAAAATCAGAGGAGAGACTCATCTATGCACTGATGTATTTAAAAAGAGCTGATTGTTATTTGTTTGGATTTAATCACGACAACTGACCATATCACCGTGCCCTGCTTTTCTCTATTGTTATATGTCTTATTTGCATGTGCAGATGGTGAGTCGCATGAAGAGTAAAGCAAAAATGAAGAAAGCTCTTTACGACATCTTGGAGTGGTTTGAGAGAGAGCGATCGCAGCACATCCTCATGTTCTGGAGGTGTGTCTTCAAGCCGACCATCATGAACCTCTACCCGACCCTGCAACTGCTTCACAAGAGCCTCATGGACGGTCAGACACTTTAAGCCCATCAGCATGCCAGTGATTGTGCTTCTACATAGTATTGATAAACATACTTTGTATATGGCCCCTCATAAATCAATAGAAAAAAGGAGTATCAAAAAAGTTTTAGGCCTGTGAAATTTGTCCAAGGTGTGTAATTGGTTTTCAATAAAGACTTAATTGCAGGGTCTTTCCAGTTTGACGCACCAGTGCCAGAGATGGTGGAAAAGGAAGGGACAAATGAAAAGAAGAGGATGGAGCTTTCAGAAGATGAGGAGGAGCCAGTAAACTCAGTGAAAAAGAAGAGGAAACAGAGAAGTAGTCTGTGTGATGATGAGGAGCAGCAGCCTGGTCCATCACCTCAGCTGACTCTAGGACAGAGGAAAAAGTCCAAGAAAATATGCTTCTGTAAGTTTCCCTGGAAACATGACTGAACAGTAGCTGAATGTCTGACTGCACTGCAACTCTGCAAAATAAGTTTCTCCGTTATAGTCTGTTCAGTCTAAACACCAGGCTGATTTGTTATGCAGTAGATTCACAAAAACGCAAGTCAAATTAGCAGAATCAGAGGGACTCAGTAAATGAAAGTTTAACGTTTGGAACAATGAAATCTGAATATTGCTTTAAAATTTCACAGCTTCTCCCTTGAAGAAGGGAGAGACGACCGACTTTTGGAACTGGCCCATTTATAAGTTCCAGCTGCCCGTGAGCTGTGGATGCCAGGAGGGGACGCTGAGCAGAGACAGACTGGCAAAAGGTCAGAGGGACACAGAAGTGAATGAAGGAATATTTTTTTTATCATGGCCTGATCTGAAAAGGAAAACAAGCCCAGAGATGGAAGTTAGTTGAGACCAGTTGGTTTTGCCCAAAGATCATTGGTTATATTTCATTGGATGGAAGTGTAGATATACTATAAGTACAAGCAGGTGGAAACCCTGACGGTCACTGACAGCAGATGATTTTTGACTGAGATCGAAACATTTCAGATCCTCTGTCTGTTTCAGGGGAGAGGTGCATTTTGTTCCAGAATGAGTGGTTTACCCCCAGTGAGTTTGCAGGGATGCATGGCTCAAAGTACTGGAAGCGGAGCATTCGATGTATGGGAACCCCCCTGGGAAAACTTATACAGGTTGGTTAAAAAGGATTACTAGATTTACTTTAGAATATACAGGCATCACTTCCCACACAGTTTGTTGTTAAAATCATTTCATTTTTTGTTTTTTTTTTCATTTCAGGAAGGACACCTGAAATCAGCATGCTACAAGGGAGGGCATAACAAGGTACCAGACTGGTGAAAATAAATCCATTCTGACTCAGTAACATATCCCCTTGTTATTCGTTGTTCTGATCTGAGCCATTCCATCATTTTTCTTCCCCCTAGAGCAAGAGACCCATGTTCCCACCTGATCAAGCAATTACAGGTTCATTGTATTTGTGCACAACACTAATTTCATAATACTACAGGAGTATATCATTTGCACAAGCTATTACAAGAGCATCTGTTACCTTGCATAAAATACTGAAACATTTAAATATAATGTGACAATTAGAGCCAAACAGGCATCCATAACTGCCAGCTTATAGTTGGTAATGTAGAAGAAATGATTGATATGTGCATGTCACAGGTGCTGGTGTATGCAGAGCACATTTACATCAACAATAACATAAGTCACTTTTGGTGTGTATCCTGTCCCAGTATCATATAGCAGTAGTCATGATAATCATACTCTCATTTTGTGTCCATTGAAGATGAAGAAGAGACCGAGGATCAGGATCAACAGCAGCCAGGAATCCACCATGGCAGCAGCCAGTCAGTGTTCAAAGTTACATGCGGAGATCTGGCTGGGACCTTGCACAAGAAACGTTTTGGATCAGGTAATATTTACTGTAAATGTCAGCCTCATGGTGGCACCAGAGGAAAAATCATTAGAGATCCACATAGTAGTCTGAGATATGTCCCCTACGATCCTTCTTCCCCCACCAGGAACTTGTGGGAAGAGTATTCGCACTGAGATGAGTTGGTTGAGCCCAGTGGAGTTTGTGAAGGAGGCAGCATGTCACACAGATGCTTCCTGGAAGAAACACATCAAGTGGAAAGGAAAACCGCTCAGCTTCCTCATAGAGGTATCCACAGTCAGGGTGGTGATATGAGGTCATAATCACATATTAAGGGGCAAACATTGCATTTCCTCTGGCTTCCTGTGGCTTCACAATGGAAGCCACTGTATGTTTTGCCAGTTGAACACTTAATGTGAAGCAGCAAGGGTAGGAAATGCTCCATTTGCATTTGTGGCTTTTGTCATCTAAATAAATCCCCACAAAGCTCCAGTAAAAGTACAAATTGTGAGGTTAATGTCACAGAGTGGAGAAAGCCTGGATGGAGAGATAAGAAGACACAGGTTAGGCCAACTGTCATGTTCTTCATGAAGCAGTTTCTTGATGCAGTGTTTCAGCTCTAGAGGGAAATCTAGCTGTAGCCGGGGGAAGTAATGAGCAAGCCACAGGGTTTGTTAAGCAAAGAGGAAGACACTGGTGACTTGTCTGTTTCAGGCAAACATCCTGAATATCCACTCACTGCTGTGCACTTGCATAGTCTGCAGACCAACTCACCAAGACCTGGTAAGTTTGTTAATCAGTCACTTTCAGAATTAGACAATGGTCTGCATGCAACAACATACTGTACAGCCTGTGTCACTCACTGAGCTATATATCTGCACCTTCTGGGGGTGCAAAGAGAATCAGACCTTGATTGTTTGGAAACAAGTAACCTCTTTTTTCTCTCAAGCAGTAATGCAGAAAGATGCAACATATAACTATGTATGTCCTGGCAGGAGAATCAGAAAAACGATGATGAGTGTTTAGTCTGTAAAACAGAAGAAGAAAAGCTGTTGGTGTGCGATAAGTGCCCACGCTCCTTCCACCAGACGTGTCACCTGCCTCATGTAGACGACGCCACGTTGGGGTGAGCCTTGATCAAAACAGAAGCCAACCAAGGCATAAGCAGCAAGTTCAATATCCAACTTATTCTGAAATGGACAGCACAACAAGTATATATTGAGAGTCTTATCATTTCTACCTAAATTCACTTCACACTGGCCCTTTAGGAGGAGGCATTGATGCTTACACTCATACAACATATATATATATATATATATACATACATTATATGTATATATATTGATGTGTTATAGGGACAAGAGACCATGGATTTGTACCTTCTGTGTATTCCAAACTGCTCAAGAGTGGCGTTACAGTGACAAGCTGGAGAGCAATGCAGTCCTGTCCCATCAAATATCACAACACATGCTGGTGAACACACTCTGTCTACATCTTTCTGTTTTTACATCTGACCATCAAGGCTCTCTCTCTCTCTCTCTCTCTCTGTCACTCATCCTTTGTTTTCATACATCAACAGGAATGTCAGTATCTCCTCCTCACTCTGTGCAGTGCTGATGAGGAAAAAACATTTGCTTTAAACCCAAGCCTCTATGTAAGTCTCTGCAGCTATTTACCATCTTCCTATAGATGAAGAAATAGCACCTATTACTATTATTAAATGAAGTGCACTAAATAATCTGGCTGAAAGAATCAATGCATTCAGCAGGTCTTCTACAATGTGTGGTAGTAAAACTGACTTTAAAAAAGGATGTTGTATTTCATTAGTTTCTACTTGGCACCCACAGTTGGAAGACTACTCCACTGTTATTGAGACTCCGATGTGGCTGGGCAGTATAGCAAGCAAACTGCAGAAGAATGAATACCAAACAGTTGGAGAGTTTGTGTCTGACGTCCAGCTCATTTTCACCAACTGCACTTCATACAACCGAGTAAGAAACTTCTAAACCTCTGCAGATCAAATGTTAACTATTCATTTTTAGGGGGCTATCATAGTGACGAGGGCTGTTGTGTTCTTTTGCAGGCTAACCCTGAATTTCTTGCCATGGGTGACCAGCTGAAGGAGTTATTTAATGGAGAGTTTCAGAAAGTGTTCAACATCTGTGAACAGAGTGCTGACTGAAGATTTCCTACTCAGCAGCTATCAGGAAAAGTTTACAAATGATTAAATAATTAAAGGTCCAGTAATGACGTTTGTAATTTCTCCCATGAATGTGGTTAAGAATTAATCAGGGAACTTTTATGAAGTCAGAAATTATCCATCCACCTGAGTGAGTGACAGTGTACCCACTGTTGAGGTGCTGTCACTTCTAATACCTCATATTGCAAAGACTTGATCTCAATCTATTTACTCACTCAGTGTATTACAAACTACAACTAACAGAAGTAGCCAAACATTTTTCTTCTACATATTGTTGTTGTTTTTTATTGCCATAGGATATTTTTTTCTCGAATATGTGTTTATGTTTCTCCAAAATATCGTGATTTCCAAAATCCCCCCAAATGGTTGTGTTGCTTGTGGATGACAGCCTCAATGTATTTTAATAAAATGTAGATTCCGGACTTGCACTGTGGCTAAGTGGACTTTTTAAAAACAGGGACTAGCACGACTCCATCCACCCATCGACTATACTGCTTATCTATTTAATCCACAATTAAACTACACAATTATGTGAGTCCTTCCAAATAATAATCATTTCCATGTAATATGGTGCTAATTAGAGGGAAATAGCATGCTGAATTCTCTCTTGCTGTTATCACTACGTTTCTTGTACAAAATAGACTTACAACTGTAAATGTTGCACTTTTCTGCCTGGTGTACATAAGCTAACTCTTCAGTTTGTACCAGTTAACGGGAAATAGAAAATTCTCAATTGGTACACCGTGAATTAATTAAGTCAAGTTAACTTTTAGTACAGCTTCTTTTTGTCACATCAGCTGGATATGCAAAAATGTAAAATATGTCTCACAAGAAAGAGAATAACAAAATATGGTTATTTCCCTGTAAGTGGTTTCCAAATTACACCGTTGTTTTTCCCAGGAAAACGTCAAGAAAATCGTTATAAAAGTTTAAAAAAAATGTTTTCAGCAGGGCAGCAGAACTATACTTTCAACTGCAACAGGATGAGAAAGAGACACAACGATGGGAATAAATGCCAAATGTTGTGATAACATGCGTAACAGCGTCATCTCAACGCGTTAGTCGACATGCACTGTTCGTGCGGGCAGCTGATGTCACTGTCAGTCGCCGGCAGCAAATCTACGCAGGGAGCTGCGCAGCCGCTCTGCGCATCCGTCGGCGGAGGTGGACAGCGCAGCCATTTCTCTGCCCCTCCTGAAAAAAAAATCATCCGGGGGGGTGAGGTGGCGTTTATCCATCACGCACCTAACGATCCTGCCGTGCGGGAGTCATGACTTCAGCGGCGCATACGGGGGCTTGAACTCCGCATCACCGCCTGGCACCTACAAACTTTCTCCCAATTCCAGCGCCTGCGCAGACGAACGGCACGGCTCCCCTCCACCATTTGGGTGCTTTATATATATATGTATATTTTTTGTGTCAGCCATGGAGGGGAATCTGCAAGGGGGCGGCCTCGCTGCGATGCATGTGAAAACTGAAGCGGTGGATGAAAATACATCTGCGCCGGTTTTGGGCAGTCAGGAGTCGCCTGCATGCAGAGGAGGAGGAGGAGGAGGAGGAGGGGTGGATCAGACTGCAGAGGAGCTGGCTGACACAGAGCTGCAGGCAGCCAGGACAACCACTCCTGTTCTGCTGTGTGAGTGCTCACATGAGCTTCATTTGTCTTTCCTCATTTATACTATTTACATACATAAATTTTGAATTAAATGTGGAATTTAATATCCAAGGGTTCACTTCCATACTGGTGTAATGTTACAAGTGAACATATTTTGAAATAAAGATACTGTCTAATCATTAGATCCTGTGAGTACCGACCGCTTCTTCACCACTTCAGGGGATGGAAAAACTTACCTGAAGATAGCGCCAGGTAATTAAGAATGGCAGCGGGAGGATTTTTTTTTTACATTGTGATAGTTTTCAGTGTAAATCTGAGCTGAAACAATCAATAGATTAATCAATTTGTTCATAGTTGGCAGCTATAATGGCAGAAAATAAGTTAATTTCGTTCATCATCTGTATCCCAGTATAAATTTGTACCAGCACCATAACACACCACAACACCAGTGGGACAATGTTTTGTGGAGTGGTGAAACTAGAGCTTGAAAATAAATATAACAGTTATTTAAATCCAAATGAACTGTGTGTGTCCCAGCGTCAGTGATGCCGCCTGCTCCCTCAGAGAAGACGCTCCCCTCCGGCTCAGACTTCTCCTCCAAAGCTGTCCTGTGTCTGATCGAGGCCGTCGGGCGACGCTGGGGCCTCTACGACACCCGGGAACGCTCGCAGCTCTTCCAGAGCGTGCAGGAGGAGATGGCCTCCAAGGGCCACGTGCTTCCCGTTGAAAAGATCCGCCGCAAGTGGAACAACCTTATCGTCACGTACAAGAGGGTTAAAGACCGCAGCCGGGAGACGGGGCATGCGAAAACATCCTGGGAGTTCTTTGATGTGAGTGCAACTGTGGGAAAGGAAACCTGAGGATAGGCGCTAGCTTAAATGTTCAAGTTTTAAACTTAAAGTATCAAAAAGTTTTGAGTCCAGATGTGGCACGCACAACCTGAATTGTTCATTTGAATCCTCTGCCCAACCACTTTGTGTCTGTCTCTTTGCGCTGTAGTTGATGGATGCCACGCTCTGCGACACCGTCGGCACTCAGATCACCAACAACAAAAGGAACAAAGGTGGCAACACTATTTCAACACTGCCCTGTCCTTTGGCAAAAATCGCTGCAAAGCCACAGCTTCCACAGCCCACCACCATAATCCGCGCTAAAGGGGACTTTGCAATGACTGGTGGTTTGGAGTCAGTCGGTCCAGGAGTGGCCACCAGTCAAATCATCAGTAGCACTGCTGCCATGACCTCGGTGACTGAGGCGACCCTTAGCCCGACAAACACACCAGAGGTCAAGCCCCTAATCGTTCTGAATGGGGACATTGTTGCAACCAGTATTCATCCAGCCACCATTGTGCCATCTCCATCCTTTATCTCCTCACCTTGTTTTACAGAAGCAGCCTCTACTTCTCCTTCCCTCGTCTCAACCAGTAACGCAGACCTCAACACATCACGCTATGTAAACTGTAAAGCTCCATCCTTCTCAACAGGTGTCATACCTTTTCGTCTCAGTGCGGCGCCAGTTAGCTGCAACCAGAACATCCTCGGCCTCCCCTCCTCTTTTCCCTCTGCGTCGACCTGTCTCTCTTCTTCCGCCGCCACCTCGTTGTCTGCAGTCGCCGCGTCAGGAACTGAGGGTCAGACCCAGAAAGGAAGTGAGGAGCGAAGCAGCGTGGCTTTGCTCCAGGAGATTGCGAAGCGGCAGGAAGAGCAGGCCTACCTGGATCAGGTGGCTCGCCGCCGGGTCGAAGCCAGAGAGAAAAGGCGTGAGAGGAGGGAGGTGCGGATGGCGGAATCCCTCGGCAGGATCGCCACAGCGCTGGAGCTGCTCTCCTCCAAACAGGACACGGTCATTGCTCTCCTGCAGAGACTTGCCGATCGGAAGTGAAGTCCGGTGAAAGGCTGGAAAACAGGAGCTCATGAAAAACAGCCTGCTACTCAAACATAGTTGACATAAGAGAATTGAATAAAACCTCATGAAATGCTCACTTTTTAAAAATTAAGAAGGTGAAATGGTGTGGTTTTGTCACAAGCTTTATATTTAAGTGCGTTGAGTCACTACACTGACATCCAGGCCTTTCCACTAAACCTCTGAGTGTGCCGGGCGAATGTAAATACGATAACCCGGGTCACCACGGTCCCACAGCCTGTGGGCATGTCTCGGCCCAGGTGGGGACACTACAGACAGTGGTTCTGTTTTTGGACCTATTAGGCTTCACTGTGTTCACTCACACATGCACACAAAATTAAACAGGCCTGGTTATAAAAACAGTTTTCTTTCAAATAATGGAGCTGATGGAGCTTGGTAATGAACCGTAAAGAAGCTCACCTCCTTTTCATGATCAGGTACTCTCTGATTCCTAAAAGACGACCCACTCTGTCTCCAGGTGGAGGAGAAAACCGGGTGAGGTGTGCGAGAGTCGCACTCTCAATTCAACCGCCAATGAATTTCTCAAAATGCAAAAGACTCACAGGCAATATTTATTAGCAGCTGTGTTTGCATTCAGGTGTTATTTGACACATAGAAAACATATCCTCATTTTGTACAATTGTATTTACAGTGAAATCGAAGAAGTTAAAACTCTTCCACAGCTGCTATTCTGTCATTTCCTCTTCATCCCTTTCCACCTCATCGTCCTCTTCCTCGTCATCTTCATGAAAGTATTTATCCTCGGCATCTCTACTGACAATGTCCAAGTTGTCATAGTCTGGATTCTCATCCACCTCGCTGCCATAGACACAAACACAAACGATACACACTTTAAAAGACTTCTAATGAAGAGTTAGAGAACAGCGTGCTTTCTTTTCTGGACCTACTGTGTGTCAACATTATTACCTTACTGAGGCCTTTATTTGCATTTCAAAACTTATTTACTTCAACAACAAAACCATATTTATTGTCACAGCAATAACATTTTTTATAAGGCCTGCTCACTCAGAGGTTATTTTACTTGTGTCATTGCATATCTTTCTGTTGAATTTTTCATTAAATATGGAAAAAATTATCAAACTTTTCCTTGTTTATACACCAGTGTGCACAGTGCACAGTCAGTAGAGGTGTAGCTGACCTGTAGTTGAAATCTTTGTCTTTGCCATCAAGGAAGCGCTGGTGCATTTGACTGATAAACTCCTCTTTGAGCAGAGCCTTCTCTGCAGGGGTCGGCTCCCACTCCTGGTCTCTCTTATCTACAGTTGGACCAGGGGGAAAGGTATATGCTGATAAAAAGCACAGGAATGACTGCAGTGGGGGTAACTTCAGCACTGCCTGTCACACCCTCTCACCATCATCTTCCTCATCATCCTCCTCCTCCTCCTGTGCGCCCTCCTCTCTCTCCTGCTCCTCCTGCAGACGACTCTGGATGAGTCGCTCCTGGTAGGAGTTGAGGAGGAGGTGGGCGAGCCCGCCTGCAGCTCCTGCTGGTGCCCCCGGTCCCCCGGGTGCACCATCCAACATGGCCTCTTGGGAGCGCTCCAGCACCTAAAGCAGTGATGAAATTAGCCAGAAAATACCAAGCCCAAAAATATAAGAAAAACCTCTCTAAATCTAAACTGAACTGTGAATCAAAAAATAAAATTCACCTCCTCATCAGTCAGGTATTGGCCAATATATTGCTCATAAAGCAGTGGCTCCCTCATTCGCATCTGTTCTTCACTGAAATATTGACCCTCTAGGAGAGGAGGTAGAGCAGAAGGACGAGAGGAATGACAAGTCACACAGCGACACAGTTAATATATATTATCAGGTATATAGTCTGTGGCAAGTGGAGAATACCCTACCCTTCTGCAGGGCCCTGAGAGCAGCATAGCGCTGGTTCCGGACCCGGGTCCTGCTGGTACATCCTGCAGCTCGTCTCCTTATCACATTGCTGTAATGTTGAGTTCGTGGGTCTGAGCTGACGTGAGCAAACGCTGCCAGGTGCTGGGGCTTCAGACAGGCCTGGAGATGTGGGAGAAGTGGTGAATGTTTAACGCAGTCCAAACGGCCATAAGGTGTTTTTTGTAATTTCAAGAAGTAACTTTGAGCTGTGTACACATACATGGTACCTCTCCAGGAAAACCAGCGGTCTGCTTCTGTACTGATGCAGTAGCTCTTCTCTGCGCTGCTCCAGGGTCAGTGCAGCCTCTCCTATCTGCTGGCTCTTGACCAGACTCCCACTCGAGGCTATGGCTTCGACCATGGCGGTTACAGAACCGACCTCAGCCTGACTCAGGCACTACATGACGAGCAGAAAAAAGTCAATCGGTAAAATAGTGGATAACTGGATGGTTCGTCAATAAAAACAGATGACCCAGTTTTAAACTCACCGGGGTGTCCTGTAGCGGCTGCTCGGCGTCTGTGGGGCCTTTAACGTCACATCTTTGGGGCCGTGTCACCGGTTCTTCTAACAATTTGCTCTCGTCTTTACTCTCACGCGGACTCGGTGGTGTTTTAACGGGAGGTTCGATTTCACCCCACATACTTCACAGTGTTAACTGGCTAGCTAACGTCTACTGTGATGATAATAGCTAACGTTTCTTTTGGAATTCTGACTCTGTGGTCACAGACACTGAAGGCTTTCTCGATTTAACACGAACATGTAACAAATTACATCTTACTTATATAAATGAATTACATTTAATTTGTTCAGCAAAATGTTTCGCCGCCATGTTGGTCCGTCGGTATTATTGACCCCCCTGTGCACGATCGGAAAAAGCGTTCCGCCTGTGTCCGTGATTTGTCGCCGTCTGGAGGTTGATTTTTTCACAATAGAAAATAGTGGATTTAAGAAAAAAAAACACATACAGTAAATCCTGTACTTATTAGTATGTGAACAGAATACATTTGAAAAAAATGTGTGACGAGGCTAAAAACAAATAGAATATAAATTCTTTATGAGGATAAATACATTACTGATTACTGATATTATTACATTTATGAAAGCTATGCAATGTGTGTCGCACGAACTTTTTTTGCTTCGTTCTTTGGTTGAACTCGTTTAATAATGAGAAAATGAGAACCGTTAAGTATCAGAAATGGAACCAAGTATTGTTGTTGTTTTTTTTTTTCCAACAGAGCTTCCTGCTGTCTGCATCGCATGCAGGATCTTACCATCGCACTGCAGCGCGATGCTCGTTTTTGGACCATTGTTCGTAAGTAGAAAATTAAATCCATCCTGGCAATTGATTGTTTAAATTTAATTTGATTTGAATACTATTTTTGCTATCCTTAATAGTTTTTGTCAAATTCTAGTCGACAAAAATGAAGAAGACTGGCCCTGTCTTGGACGTAGTACCACTTAACGACTTACTATGGAGTTTTATTTTGAAACTTTTATTGACTATTTTCTGGAGCTCATTTCACACTTCACACAAGCAACACTTCACTTGCTTCCACAGGAACATGACATTCAGAAACACAAGGAGGATGGATCTAAACTGATGACCTGTATCTGCACTCATTCCTATTTCTAAAGCCATCTTTCCTGATATTTGCTTGTTTTTTAGTGCAAGTGGATCAGTTGAGATGGAACTCCCTGGTGAGCCAGTTTAACAGCACATAAAGAGGTAGGCTTCCTTATGAATTATGAATTTCAACGAGCCTAAATCATAAGATTTCCAGTTTACTCCACTGTCTTCATAGCAGTAAACCTGTGGGGTGCTTTCTCTCTAACTTGTGAATATTTGCTTTGTAGCAGACAGCCATGTCAAGTTTTCCTTTCAAAGTTGACACAGTGACAACTGTTTGAACAGCAAGCTCTCATGATTCATTGTTTACATTCCAACACAAATGCACTGGGATATTCTGGAGCTAAATTAAGCCAGTGTTGCCCCTCCAGTCCCCCTGCGTAATGTCCCATACAGTGGATGTAGCTTAAAGCATGATTGAAGTCTTTGTCCCTGTCTATGTCTGCGTGGTCACCTGCTGTGAAATATGACTCATCTGAATGTGCTCTGGCCACATTTATATTACCAATAGGGCCTGAAATGAGTCACAGACCTGATTTAGTGAACCACAAACAACAGCAGCAGCTTTTTAATGATCCTATTCTTTAAAGTGTGAGGCTGTTTCTAATTTGGATCATTAGCCACACCATGATGTAGGCAAATGAGGGAATACTGAGCCAAGGCTGAGGCACACTCTCCCATTTTAAAACCTGCTCTCAACCTCAGATACAAAAATTGTAGGTAAAAGTAAGTTGAAGACTCTTTGCAACTTCTGTATTTATAATTTTGCACTTACCAAGTACAAAACATTATTTTATGTGGGTTAGTTTGTGAGTTTGCCGGAGTTGTGTGAAAACTGTGATTGTTTTGTTTTGGTTTTTTCATTCTAACTGAAATTATTTGATTTCAGGTCAAATATTTCCATGGGATGATGCATTCATTCAAAACAGAAGTGTGACCTGTGCAGCTCCGTGTAATTCAATGATAAATTCATGATAATAATAGGAATTATCATTATATACAGCTTTGCAGCTCATCTGATACAAATTTGGGAAATAATTCTCAACAACATCATCCCAACTGATTTTCATCTGTCATACTTTGCTTAGTATGACTGTAAAACAGGTCTTCATTTACATTCTTTTAGATATTAAAAACATCACCATGCATGTCTGCCTGCGAGCCTCACTCCGATACTCTGGTAACCATGGAGACCAAGTTTGGAGAAAGGCTACATGCAGATGCCTCCATCTCCAGCCCTGAGAGTGAGGCTGTGGCCAGTGAGCTGCAGGAGATGTCCCTGCTGCCAATCACAGAGATGAGGAGTGGTAAGTCGCAGAGTTTTTTATTTATTTATTCATTTATTAAGCATGAACCTAAGCAAATAATGTCCGGTCGTCACTTACACAGGTACTATGATGAAACACGCTCCCATCAGATTAAGTTTTTCCATTAAGCACGACTCAGGGCTCCTCTCTGTGTTTGTCAAGAAGCTGTGTGAAGATAAGTATGGTCACAAGTATGATAAGTATACACACCCTGTCCCCAGAGGGAGACGAGGTGTTTGAGTCTAAAAGGTTTTTCCAGTATCTGTTGAGCGGCTGCCTGAGAGAGTTTACATTTTGGACATACTAGGTTTTCCATTTGCATTACATCGCTGTAAACAGCAAGTGCTTCCACATGCACCCACTCCACTCAGAGAAATGACTCATCACACCATGTTGTTCACCTCTTAAAATGATGGTTAAATAACAAAACTCGCCTCAAACCTGACTAAGTGATGAGGGCAAAATTGAGGTACTTGTACAGTACGTCAGTATTTTCTCTTCACACCACTTTATACTTAGACTCCGTCACAGTTCAGAAGGAAATATTGACACCTATTACTGTTACAGTGCAGGTTAAACATTCTGCACACAAAACTAAGACTGTGGTCAAGCTGAATGAATTGTGTCACACCTGGCTGAGATGCAATCACAGTGAATTACCTTTCATTGTAGATTCTGATGCATGAGTCGACCAGTTATAATAAACTGTGGAGTGAAGATGACTACTGGTTTTATTTTTTACTTTAATTTAATTTTGTGTTTCAAAAGTGCAGCATCAGTATATCAGCCACAGTAACTACACAGCTGACACACGCAGTAATTTGAAACAGGGGGAAATGACTGTACCAGTGAGAGGGGACTACGCTCTGTGTTCTTTTAAAAGGTGTGTGTCCCCACCTTGTGACCAATACATGTATTACAACACGTAGTTTTTGTCAGAGAAGGGAAAAATGAAGTTGATGAAGGGAATAACATCTGATAGACTTGAAGTCCACTTACAGTCCCTTTCAAATCCCATTAATCAGCCTTAAATAACCCTTCTGTGTCTGGCAGCATGTTTGTGTGGATCTGGGTGTGTGTGTGTGTGTGTGTGTGTGTGTGTGTGTGTTTGCGTGTGCAACCCTAGACCCAGTGTGCACAGATGATGAGGTTCTGGATATAGCGATGTGGCCAGCTGGTCCTGCTATTTAAACCAGTGGGAGCAAGTACAGAGGTTAAGAGCAAAGAGAGATGTAATATCAGAGGAGGGGTCGGTCGGGGTGGGGTGAAGTGAAGAAAAAGTACTGGCTGAGGAAATGGGGGAGAAACTGTCAATGGAAAAGCTGAGAAACTCCTCTGAACAATCACAGCTTCAGCTGGGCCAGTGGACCAAGTGCACAGTTAGAAATGTGCTCGCCAACAGTTCAAGTGTGAAGAAAATGGGCTTCTGGAACCCACAGTGCAATTTTAAGGCCACAAAACCCCTGACACATGAATTTGACAAACATTTGGTACATGTCTTGGAGCTGCCAAAACGCGGTCCCATTATTTTTAATCGTTTTACAGGAAAAGTGAAGTAGACCTAACTTATTCTGGATTTGGGTTTTTTTATGACTGACATGTGGATCAATAGTTAATAACTACATTTTCATTTTGGGCTGAAGTGCTCCTTAGTGGCCTGGGTAAAAAAAAAATAGAAAGGAGAGAAAGACCGATATGAGACAGACAGTCAATAGTTACTTTGCGCTTCGTACTGAACATACAGTATTAATGCTATGGTCCCAGTGGCTATTGAAGATGTTGATATGTTTGTGGATTTCAAGGTCACAAAGAACTCTCTTAGCCTGAGACTGGAGTATTCATGTGGAATGAAGGAATACTGTAGGTCGAACAGAAGTACGATTACAGAACAAGACATGCATGACAACTCCACCAGGGGGTGGAGGAGTCAGGGTTGGAGATAATTTGACACCTGTTTACAGCTCTCTCTTGCTTTAGGAAGACCATAGGTGATGAAACTGGAGATGAGGCAATGGTGAATATGAAAAGAACGTTTGTAGCCTCTTAATTTGTTAATTCAAATATATTCTGGTTTATTATAATTCTTGATCAATTAAAAAAGTTATGGGTGACTGTTTATTAACTGTGATGCAGCTTGTTCCTATGGAAACCTTCAAAAAACCTTTATGAAGCTTCAAAACTGCTTCTCTGCCACAACTAAACATTAGCTGCTCGGCCTTAATGTAACAGATTAACTGTATCCAGCAGACAGCGGCATTAGCCTTATGTCTTCATAAGGATGACTGATACTAATAATAATGCACTGTAGCGCCTGAGCCACACTTTAATTTCCTGTAGCATTGCACAGAGGGGTTGTAGAGACTCTCTCTTAAGTAATGAGTCAGATTTTTAAAGACCTCTTCTGACCTCCAGCCTCCTCATTTCCCCTCAGTGCCACAACAGCTAATCCTTTTAATAGATCTATGGGCCACCTCCACAGACAGAACTGTGAACATCCCTCTGTGATGGGACTCAGACGAACGCCCAGGAAAATGGGTGCTCCTCTTTTTTCAGGTCCTGAATTCCAAGAACTTTCCTCTGCTAATTACAGGGAGAAAAAGTGTCACTTGGCAAAAGTCCACTTACTTCTGTCCAATTAATTCGTAGCATATAGACAGTAATTAAGAATCTACAGCAGTTCAGCTGAACGTGCAAAAATGTGTAAAGTAAAAATTTCCAGTAATGAATGAATAATGAATGAATATTCCTGATTTAATTTACTTATAATCAGTGCTAAATTGCATAATTTCTTTGCAGCAACTAAAAGTAAATTACAAACCTGTAAAATAATGCGTTTATCAGGAAATGATAAAGTGGGTGGCACCAGCTCCGTTTTGCATGAATGCAAACCACCACCCCCCCACCCCCCCACACACACATACAAAAAAATCCATGCTTGGGTCACGTGGTGACAGCTGGGTCGACCCTGTGACAGTGCAGATCACTGCTGTGGACGACTTTTCCGTCAATTAGACATGTATTGGTAATTCCACAGTATCAACCTTGTCTGCAGGGGTCGAGAAAACGTCACCTCTGCAAACCGCAGCTCGGAGATCTGTTTGTGTTTATTAATAAATGGCGATTAACATCTGCCTCCGCTGGTGCAGCAGGACGCAGCTCTGTGGGTGTGGAGGTGGAGATTTACAGTCTGCCCGGAGCAATTTGCTCAGTTTTATCTCAACACTTACGACCGATACGAGGACAGACTTTGCCGAGACTGTGACTGACTCAGATGTATATTCCTACTGCTACATAAATTATAAAGAGAAACGAGTGTGCGGTTATCACACATACAGTAGATACACACGTTGTGAGGAGAAACACTCGCACACACCTACACAGACACAAATTCACGCAACAAAGCAGGATTATCTCTGCCAGCGTTTAGGTCGAGGCCTTATCTGAGTAATGGCAGATCAGAGCCCTGATTCGTTTTCCCCCCTCTTGTCAGACTGAGGAGTTCTTTGCCTGGGGACACGTCTTGCATATTAACAAGAACGCACATTCAACGTATTCAACAGAAATATGCACAAGTCTTATTTGTGTTAATCGGCAGTCACAGACAGCTGAAATTCAAATTTACATTTAACAAAAGAGCGCACTTTACCGTGTGCTCTTCATTTCTTTTTTCTTCTTTAAAAAGGCGCAGTCGCTTCATCGTTTTTTTTTTCATCAACATAATTCGAACATGACAAGCACCATCGGTTCATTGTGATAATAACCACCAGATGCGAACAGGGCGCTTAGTGTGCGTGTTTTTTTTTCACCTTGAAAGGGCCCTCCCTGCCTTTTGATATCATGTCACATTATCTGATGTCAGCCGGGACAGAGCCATAATAATGGAGATGAATGAAACTGCCAATGCATGGGAGCAGGTGTTTTATACTGACATGCAGACAGGGAACGGAGAATACAGTGACGCTGAGAGAGGTATACATCACGGACCTGAAAAACTGATCAGCTGGTCCATGCAGTTGTCTTTTTTTGCCCAAGTGGAATCCACCTCGGCTAAATTTTGAAACCAGTGCAAAAAGGGACTTGCAGTTCACTAATAATTTCCAGAGTTAAAAAATGCAAAGTCTTTGTAAAGTTTTCTTAGATGCACGTGATAGCAGCTCCAACATTACAAATCAGATTCTAAAAGATTCAGCTGATCATGATGGGCTTATCTCTTGTCATTTTCGGCTCATGAATGTGAGCAGCAGCTGCCACCTCTCAAATGTCAGCATTTATCTCATCCACAAAACTGGGCTTTTTGGAGTCATTTCCTGTTGCTGACTCACTTTGCAAAGCCACAGCACAGTTTGCTCGACAGAGATTTCAAATGATCTGTGAAGCTTTGGTGCTGCCCAAGGTGGAACAGCAGTGTTCTCTCTCCCCTGTCACAAGAAACAAGTTATAATCCAAACATGTGTGAATAGACACCTCCAGACACGGTTAGGAGGAAAACGAAAAAAAGGCTAAAGTTAGACTTTCTGTTTGTGCACATGTAATGATTTTACGCCTGAAGGCAAGAAGGTAGAGATGCGCTCGCACAGGTTTGTGTCAGCCACACCATGCTGATCTCAGACCAGCGAGGATTCAGTGAGGAGAGAAGGGCCTCGGCCCCGGGAGCATGCGTGTGCGTGCGTGGATGTGCGCCTGTTTGTGTCTGTCAACTGCTGAATGACTGAGTGCAGCAACAGGTGTGACGAGCCGCTTCATCACAGATTCACCGACATTTGACACGCACACGAACACGCGTCTTCGTCAGTCCGTAGCTGCAGCAACTGCAGCAGAAGCTCTTTCAAAGCGGTGCAGTCTCTTTTCGTTTTACTACTGTGAAACATTCACAGAGGACTCTCGCAGTGTTTTCACTCAGGCTAATCAAGGAGTTCCTCAAAAGACGTGGGTGGAAATGCCTGTTTTGATGAAAAGAAGAAATCTCTTTTGAGGATCTTTGATTTCAGAGACTTTGCAGAACTCTTGCTTTGAAGAGCATTCCTTCAATTTACCCGTAACAACTGCATCTGGCAACTCGGCTGTCGTCAAAGAGGATTTACCAGCTGTGTTTTGTGGATGCACAGTGACAGCTGCGGCCGACCGCCTGCGCCTCGTCCTAGTCGTCGTTATTTTGCGGATGCCTCATTCAGAATAGCAGTTGGATCGCGTTCGCCATGCTGGAGCACCTGCCCTGTGTCCGCATTGACCCTGCCCCTTTCAGGCCTCAGCCAATCAGCAGTGACATGGATGAGAGAGCCATACGGTTTGAGTTAGAGCGCCAGGCCTGTCAGAGTCTCAGACAAGGTGGGGTACCTGTGCATGCATGTGGTTAATTATGCAGTGTTTTTAAAATATACATGACTACATTGAAAGTTCTTCCAAAGCAAAAATGCAGTACAGCATTTGTAGGTTTCTGTCCATATTAAATAGAAGACCTATTTCAAACTGCAGCAACTGTTTTTAGTGTAAAGGTCGTCTTCTGTTGGTTAGGTTTATTTTCTGGGCCGAGGTGTTAAGTGGATCAAATTCTCTACAAATGGCTGGGCTACAGTTGGGGCTCAGCCAGCCCCTGGGACACAGCACACTTTGCCTTGAGCACATGAACTTGGCAACCTGTTGACTGTAGCACCATGGGCCTCGCACCAAAGTAACTGGACAGCGAGCGCTCGGGACCGATTTAGGAGAGGTCAAACTCTGCGAACTCCAAGAGACTTCTGCAGAAATCCAAAGTGTAAAGATGTGAACCGAGCCAATCTCTTAAACTTTGATTCTGACAGTCACTTTTCATAAAAAGCTATAGCTGAAACTCCTCCATCACCCCTGGTTTTGTTTGGATGTGCACACTGTATTGAAACAGATGCTAGTGAAACAGAATTTAGATTGTGTTCATTCACTACAGCTTTATTTTTAAGGCATAAGAGAAACTTTGACTGTTCATCCTATCAGGACTAGCTGAAACACCACACGTAAAGATTCTTGACAGTCAGGAAGGAGCATAAGCCTTAAGCCTGAGTAAACAAGACAACACGCTGAACTACGCCTCAGTATTGACTGGAGTTCTGCCAGGAGACGATCCTCCAAATCCTGTGAAAATGCCAACTGTTGCATGTTCTTGTAACAAAACAAATGTGGCGGCACACCAGCAGCTTATATATGTAATACCATTTGTGCTGCAAAGGCCAAAAAAGGAGATTTAAAAAGAAAAGCTTAATGTTTGGGTGAGCTGAATGGACTTCAGGTCCGAAAACGACTGACAGCGAATGGATCTGAAGACTTCAGATTAGAATCTCACAATACATGACTTTATCTGCCGACTGTCAGCACCAACTGACCCAGACTGGAGCAGACCCAGTCCATGTCGGCCCATCTGAATGTGTGTATCCCTTCTTCAGTTGGGACACTAAGTTGGATCAATTGGCACAGTGGCAGAATTTTGGTTCTTCTATCGATTTCCCTTCCATCTACAGCGAGTCTCATTCTCTCTCTCCTCTTCCCTTTGTGTGTCAGCAATTTACACTGACGGCCCTTTTAATTCACCCGGCTGTCCAGAGGGATTAAGTTCCAAGTAGTTACAACATGGACACAAATAGAAAGCCCAGTGGGGGGTGGGGGTGGAGGGGGGGTTCACAAGTTGGGGGGCAGAAAACAGAGAGCACAAGTACAGTAAGTGCTGTACTACTGTGAAAGAGTTGAGTGCATAAAAATGGCGAACACTCCAAAAAAGACAGACAGCTAGTTACCTTGCATACCACTTCATTTGGAAAATGAGATCATGGAAAAATAAAACATATAGAACAAATGAATGACAAATTCCTTAAAAATCTCGGTGAAGCAGTATTTTGAAAGATGACACATTTGACTCACCACACTTGCAATTGTATCTTTGTTGTTATACTTTATCATAAGATATTCATTGTTTTGTTCACCTTCTGTACCATTTCAACATTCCTCCTGCATGATCATTAGGATTGCTCTTAATCTGCATTAAACCGCCGCGGAGTGTAGGTACTGTTATGTAGTCGCATTTGGGAAATGAGCACATCTCCCCAGAATAGATCCTGCACCGGCATGTTGCATCACTTGCCTGTCATCTCTTGGCAAAAATCATCTGCCTTGAAAACAAGTGTTTTGTTTGTGTGCCCGTGTGCGTTTGAGTGCACAGTGAGCGTGGGCAAAGTGTCACGCTTGTGTATGTGTGACCACGCTAAGTGGAGGGTATTAAAATCTGTGTGTTTGTTTGTGCATGTGTCATTGCGCATTCTCGCTTATGTTTGTGTGCATTTGTTAATGTCGTGCATGCTCTTAAGGAGTACCTGTGTTTATTTTGTTAGTCTGTCCATGTTTGCCTGCAGGAGCCAGTTAAATCCGCCAGGGCGAGAAACTGCATCATCCTGCGTCAGCCTCTTCCTCATCGCAGGAAATCAAAGGAATGGTTTTTTTTAATCTCAGGCTACTGTGGGACACGCAGAGGGACTGTCTGCAGATTCTTCTTGTAACAGGCCACAGCCAAAGCGCCTGCTGTCATTATTACCAACGTGGTGGGCAGAAAGTGTAGACTGTAATCAAATGCTTGAACACACGTGTCTTTTCTGTAGAAAAACATGAACTGATTAAAGAAGACTGTCGAGTTTGCAGCATATGTAGTTTTGAGATTCATGAAAAAAAAGAGGAAGTTGAGGAGCAGGTGCATGGCATAGATAAAAGCGCTTCCTGCTGTTCTCTGAGAAAACAGAGGGTGAAGAGGCCATGGCAAAGGAAGAAACTAATGACAGCGCTATAGGTTGTCTCTAGTTGACGTGAGAGAAGCCGACAGAAACACATGTATGCGGTAGGTTGATGAGGGAGGCTATCTGTGTAGAGATGGAGAGATCCAGGATATGGACCAGCCGATTGGAGAAGTAGTTGATTACAGCTTCAAAAGTAGGATGTTTGTTCTCGATTCAGTTTTATGCAAGACTCAAACAAAAGAAATTAAACAAATAGAAAGTTAGAACCAAAGCAGGTGGCCAGGACAGGATAAACACTCGACCAAACTGGCTGAGTGAATGTTTGATATGAGAGGAGACGCTCAGTGACTACAGCACATGAAAGTGATCACTGTACTTCCCCTCAACCCTACCGAGGGGTTAAGCGTCTTTCAGCTCATTGTTTTGGTTTTCCGAGTCTGCGGCTTCACTGCTTTGGGTCTCTCTCATTGCTCTCGTCGCTTTTGGCCGCAGCACGCAGCTGCTTTCTGCTAAAAAGCTGTATGTTACGCTACCTGCAAAGCACCAAACAGTCAAAACAGACAAAGCTGGCAAGTAGCCGGTGAACAATGTGCAGCATTTAGCAGCTCAAGAGTCAGATATTTCTCCCAGCCATTATTGGCAACCAAAACAAAGCTATGAGGAGAGTGAATGTTAGACCAGTGACCAAATGAATGCTATATCAACTTTATAAAGTGATAACATGTCATTGTCATTATATTTTTATGTTATTCCATAGTATAAATGATTTGTCCTGTGACTCTCCGTTTAGGTGCAGTCCCTGAACAAATCAAATGAAATATCAGTGTGTTGGCTTTATGAATGTAACCTGACTGCTAATCTAGCCATACCATGTGAGATGGTGTAGGAACGCTGTGCTGAGGAAAGATGAGCTACAGTTTGAATGTCACTGGGGTGATTGACTTCAGCACAGAAGGTACTGCAGTAAATTCTGACTTTATGTGTTTGTCCTTCACATCAGCTCTGATCAGACACGACCCAGCACTGAAGGGAGGGTTTGTACTTTTTTTGTCCAGTTTTAAAAAACACAATATGTTTCTTACATTACTTTGCATATGCTCAACTGTGCATGCAAAGTAATATATATATAAGTAATATGAGACCTCTTAAGTTAATGGATATAATAACAGTTTACACTCTACAGCCACAGCTCTGCAGTGCTAAGGTGTGAGCTAATGTCATAACTGCACATGGTCAGGGGTGTGTGAAAAAAGAGCCCTCAGCTAGTGTTCCCAGAAGCCATATTTTGTCACAGTTTAATGCTGATTTCATGACCCAGATAGAGCTGTAGAGCTGCAGAAGATCATTTCCTGCCAATTCATATTTTTCATAATGGAAGTTCAGCCCTCAGACTTTATACAGGTATGTTTTTTTTTGTTTGATAGTTTTTCTGTGCAAACTCATGAGCCCAAAATGCAAAATACCAGTTACCTTAAGGATGGTTTTGTGCTGAACTACAGATTCTTGGCAATAGAAATCATGTAAATTCATAAAAGCAGGATAATTAGTTTTATTATCGGATATGCATGTATATGTCTTTGCCTTACCTCTGTTTGTCACATGTTTTACATCTCTGTTGTGATGAATGCAGCAGTAAAGTGTGTGCTGTAAAACAGGAAACTGTTTCTGTGCGCGTTTCCCTTCCATTCATAGCGTGTGACAACTCTCATACGTCTTCTCACAGAGGACCACAAACTTCATCACTAGCAGCTAATAGGGTAGATAAAAATGTCTCTGTAGAGCATCTTTGAAGTAACAGTATACTATTATTACTTCATACTTCATTCACAGGCATTTTTATTTGAAGTTTCTTGCTTGCACCTAAGTTATGAGCAATGTCACTACTTTGGTAGCTTTCTGTGGCTGGGAACTGGCAGAGGTGGACGGTATTTTCAATTGGATGGTTCACTCCATTCATTCTACAGTGACTGACTTTTGTCTCTCTCTTTTTTTTATCTGTACGTGTTTTGGTGTTCAGTTCTTCAGCTGAAGCTACAGCAGAGAAGGACGAGAGAAGAGTTGGTGAACCAGGGAATCATGCCACGTAAGTAGATAACAAGATAAATTCTTACTGTACCTCAATCATTCATTTATGGGTCACGTTATGGTTTCTTAATTTGATAAAGTAACAGACAGAAGATGGAACATATGCTATAAACCTGTCAGTAAACAATTCTGTCACTCTGACTAAGGATATGTAGTAATGTTGAAGTTGTTTACTGCATATATGTATATTATTCATTACATAATGCAGAGTCTGGGTTCAACATTTTAGGTAAATTACATGGTTCAGCACATTACATTTTGACCAGTCTGCTGATTATTCAGTCATTGAGAAACAATACAGATAAATTAGTGTTTGTTTCACTAATCATTTCCAGTTTTAGCTTCATAAGCTAGTTGGCTATAGAGGCTACTGTTCTCACACGAAGTTCAACACTCTAAAATGACGAGTAAGCTAAATCAACACCTGCACAAACTGTTTGAAACTAAGTCTGAACATGTAAACTTCATGACGGGAGGTCACTCAGCACAACCACACTGCCACATCAGTTCTGACGTGATTTGGATTGTGGTCAGGACGATGCCATTGTCTCACTGACAGATTGCAGTTTCGATCGCCAAAGTAAGGTAAAGCGAGGTCAAACTTCAACCGTCATCGTGAACATCCGCTAACTGCCTTATCTGATACAAAGATTTCCCCTTGTACCATCAAACTCAAACTGTTCACATGCTTTCAGTTGCAGCCTGCTTCTGTACCTTTGGCCCAAAATGACATAATTTCTGATCCATTAAATGGAACACGGCTCTGCACTCTTGACTACACTGCTAAAAATTTAAATTTTGATTAGGGAGCATATCACGTAAGGAACACTGTGAACATTTCTGTCTAAGAGTTGAGCATAAATGACCCACAAAAATCAATGCTCGCAATCCCATGTTGTCTTAAGTTTGGGCCAGCTCACTTAAATACACCAGTACACTTTATTTCCACAGAAACTATAGTGAATTGTTAATCTCACAACAGTATCACAGCATATTAATACTGTTTTTTTCCTCATGTTGACATACAGGAAGTGTAACGTGCTGTGTGCGTCTTATCTGATAGTATTTCCTAACATATGCTGATGTAGGAAATATCTTAATAAACTGCCTGAAAACTATTTACTGTAAATGTACTATTACTAGTGCTCACCTTGCTACAGCAGGGCTATATTCTGTCCTGCATCACAACCACATACACACACTAGTTCCCCTTTTCTATACAGAACCGTCACAATACAATAAGCGGCTCATATCTTTGTGCGCAGACAGCACTAATAATGAGCTTGGCTCAGACCTCGTCTTGTTGGAAAGCTACAGTAAAATGAAAAGATGCAAAATGAA
Source organism: Psettodes erumei (assembly GCA_016785225.1). Classification (NCBI taxonomy): domain Eukaryota; kingdom Metazoa; phylum Chordata; class Actinopteri; order Pleuronectiformes; family Psettodidae; genus Psettodes; species Psettodes erumei. The sequence goes on along the minus strand of JAFBJZ010000776.1, from coordinate 633,554 downwards.
ATTTACTGTTGTTAACAACGAGGGGGAAACTGTGCTGTTGAGTTTCTTATCTTATCTGTGTAGCGAGCTTATATACATATGGAATATGACCAGACCAAGTGTTTCTGCCTCTCTGTGGAAACTGGCTGTGACCAAGATCAAAATGCTTAAAAAATGCTGATTCAGGTGCAAATATTATGAAGGTCACGTGACTGATTAGGAAAGATGGCTGCACGTTGCTTTGATCGGGTTAAGGCTGGATCCTGTGGTGTGATGGTCGTTGTCGTGAGGTCATTGACCCGAGTTTTAATGTGCACTTGACCAATGTCACCTTCATGTCATATCAGAGTTACACGCTCGTAAACAGCATTTTTCTCAACGTCCAAGTCTGACAAAAAGCTCTGCCACTCAATGTTATGCACTCGGTTGAAATTAGCGATTTTCAGTATGATGTGTAATTTGGTTAAGGTCAGTGTAAGGACTTGGCAGAACAATTAGCCACTGACACCTCAGCTCAACTTTCACCCACCCCCCAACTCTTCCTTCCTACATCTGGCATCAGTCTAATTCCTGCCTTTCACATGCCTCCGATCCCCATTGCTCTTTTTGCCCTTGATGATCCACATCCTACCCTCATTCTCGATATCAGACTCAGCCCCATACTTATCTGCTGCATGCTACCTTTACTTCTTTCCTTCAGTCTATTCTTCTCGCTGACTTTCCCCCTTTCCTGCACCTCTGAGTCATTGTGCCTCTTTGTGTCTCATTTACCTCTCGTAACACCACATCCTCTTTGTCTGTTTCATAAAAGATCAGACTCAGAGGAAGCCCCCCCCAGTTCTGGAGTGACAGTCTCACTAACAGCCTCACAGCACACACCTATGCAGTGGTAGCTCCCTCTCTCTCTGCCTTCAACCTCCGCTTTCTTTTATCCTCCATATTCCTGCTTCATTGCAACTTTGTGGCCCCTGCATGTTGCTGTTTCTCATCAGACAGCACCGTTGAAGCAGCATTCATTTCCTTCACCTGCTTTTTAGTTTTTGCATCTTTTTTTCATGATAATCATTCGTCATGAAAATTGGCAGCTGCATGTTTGGTTTCTCAGGGCTGTGGTCTGGGGTAGAGTGTGTGTATTCTCCACAACACTACACTAAGCCCAATGTGACACCCTGCTGAGCATGTTATTTATACACTTCTCAAAAAGAAACGCATGTACACAAAATGACAGAGCTGATAGTTTACCTACATTCAATCAGTCACTCGATTAATCTCTGTTAAGTGCATTTTAAGTATAAAATGCAAAAGAGTGTGTGTATGTGTTGGCTGTTCATAAGCTTAGACAGTCACTGCTGTTGACTGAATGGAAGTGAAGATAAACTCCACAGTAGTTAGATTAGGTTAACTGAGATACTTGGAATAAACTTTATACAATGACCTATTAACCTGGCCCACTTACTCATGAGTGCAGTGAGAGTTTTTAGCTTTGCAGATAACATGTGTTACAACACATTTTTACCAAGTTTGAGGGTCAGCGAGTGGTTAAAGGAGCTATTGTTTGATGTAGACAAATACAGCTGATCTACGGGACATTACAGTAAGGTACAGAAGAGAATATCTTGAGGAAAAGCAATTTAGTTAACACAGTGAAAAGGTGTTAGACAGGCACAGGTCTAAAGTTAGAAGGACAAACACAGCTGGAGTGATGCTGCTTTCACAGTTTAAAGTCTAGGGATGCTGGTTAGCTTTAGCAGGGCGGCAAGAAGCCACGATGGCGCCACTCATGCACATAATGGGGTCTTTTCTCTCTGACCCCTTCCCACCACTCTCTATTTCCTCCTCTTCACTTGCCCTTCGGTTTTTCTTCCAGCTGCTACTCTTCATTTAGCTGCTCTCTCCATCCTCCCTCCATCTATTTCCTGATTCTCCATCTTCCTCCCATCTATTTCTATCCCTTTCACTCCGCCCCGCTCACTTTTTTCCCATCCATTCCTCCTTCCTTCCATCCCACCACTCATTTCCCATGTAGCTGAGTGACAGACGGGTTCTTACACCCTCAAGGAGGCCACATAACCCTGTAGTGGATGGGTGAGAGGTCTACGAGGGTCGATGGTCCCCAGCGTGTGCAAGAGCAAGTGTGTACCCGCAGTGTGACAGTGTTCAGCGACGTGAACTGAGGCTTGAGCAGGTACCAGCGGTACTTGCCCGAGGGTTGTGAATCCATTCACACCACTGGTGTGTATGTGCAGCTTACAGTGCAGTCAGAGAGTATTAATAAAGTGTCACATTTTCGGTTGTGTTTGGGTCCCGCGCATTGGATCTGAAATGAAACTGTGACTATATAATTAAAGTGCCGACTCTCACGTTTAATTTGAGGGCGTTACCTTCCACACAGTTGCTGTCTTTACACATCTATATGTTCAAGATAATTACAATGTGATACAAAGGACTAGGAATCACTGCTCACCCAATATGGATGTACACACTGGGCTTCTTTGGTTTCATACCTTAATACTCTCCTGACCTATGCAGGTTAAATGTGCTCCTCACCGTGCCTCAGATGCTGCACTTGAAGCACACACTTAATTCTAATCCCTAACCCACAAGAATGCTTTCAACCTGTTGTCTGTCATTTGAACCGGAACCACGGTGTTGCAGTCCTTACAAAGTCTTCATTCCTCAGTATTCGGCACATTCTTGCTTCAGGATTTTCACTTTGCTGCAAAGAACAGTCAGAACTGTCAGAGGCATGACCGGCATTTAAAGCAGCAGCAACCAAAGCAGAGCGACTGAAGGCATTTCTCACCACCTTCAAACGTCTACAGTAGTTTGTGTACTGAAGGGCAAAAAACATTGCAGCCCCTTATGGCCTGTTATTTGTCTTTGCTAAATGCCTTTGCCTCATCCATAGTAGAGTATGTATTATTACATGTGATATAACACGTTTAATAGTTTGTGATTGTCATTTGTTTTTTGCCATAACATCTCTACTGATATGCTGAATTTAACTGTTGGTTTCATCACAAACCTTGAGGCTTTTAGGTTTCCAGTGCCACTAATCCCTGGGTTTTTGCATAATCATAGGCCTACAGGAAGTCTCACTTGAGTCATTTGTGGGTGTTGAACAGACTCCATAAATCCCACTGCTGGAGAGAGGCTCCTTGGACTGAAGTCAGTAGATTTCTTCCTTGACCTTGTGATTTTTGACCTTTTACCATACCTGTTAACGGGACCACTGCACAAGCCTATTATGCTTTTTATTCTATAGCTCATAAGTACATGAGCACATACAGTGACACTGACATGGCACAAAAATGTGAAAAAGGAAAAGCTTTGGAAATAGAAGGACATTAATCCTCACCATCGGTTAACCTATTCAAACTGAACTGAAGAAGCGGAGAGCCATTCAAAGCCATTATTCTCTCCATTTCCCCTCAGCAGAATGAATGTACACACTGCCCTGTTAATGCCCCCGTCTCTCTCTGTCTTTCTCTTACTTCTTCAAGCACTGAAAAGTTCAGCTACCTTCCATGAACAGAGGAGGAACTTGGAACGAGCACGGGTGAGTACGCCACCTTCAAATCCATCATGGAGTTCATGTAATATCATGTAATAGAGAAAGGCTGGATAGATAAATAAAGGCTGAGATGAGGCCATGTGAACATGAAATCAATGCTCTCATTGGACTTTAAAGTGCAGTGGATCAAAGTATCAGGGATTACCAACCAGGGGTGCATTAAACTGTATATATAATGTACCACAGATATGATAATGACACTGATGACAAATTACGGATAAATGAAAATGTGGTAAATATTTTTCCTTTCTTTCTCCAGACCGAGGACTATCTCAAGAGGAAGATCAGGAGTCGGCCGGAGCGATCTGAACTGATCAGGATGCACATCCTGGAGGGTAAGTGCCACATGGCACCTCCTGCTTGTCTGGAGCTTAGGTCCCTTTGACAAATAACTTCTAAGGATCTTAGCACACTGGTAATCATTTTTTTTCCTGCTTTCTCCCAGAGACGTCAGCAGAGCCGTCGCTGCAGGCCAAGCAGCTGCAGCTGAAGAGGGCTCGCCTCGCTGACGATTTGAACGATAAGATCTCCCAACGGCCAGGGCCAATGGAGCTGATCCACAAAAACATCCTGCCTGTTCACTCCAGCATTAAACAGGCCATCATAGGTAAGGTCTGCCATTATTAGCAGCTAGCCAGGATTCAGTACATGGTCTCATCTAAGCCAGCTTCTGTTGGGTATCAAGGCCTTTCAGGAGTCCTCATCCACTCATCCACAGAAGCTCCAGGCTTTAGAGAAGCTGCGCTTTAGCAACAGTCCCCATCTTTTCATTATTTTCTCTCAGCCTCATAAGCATTTTTTCGCTGCACACAGAAACAAGTTAAAACACTGTTTTTAAAAATGTGGGCTCAAATAAACAGGACTAGGGTCTATTCACTCCCACAGGGTGTCTAAATAAAAAATCTTATCAATTCAAATTAATCCAGTGCTTCTACAATAATTTCACCAAATGAGCTGCTTGTTGGACTGTTACTACGTTCAGCTGGACGGCAATTAACTCCTCTCACAATGACCTCTGACTGGTGGAGCCAATTATAAACGTAAGAGTTGAATTATTTATGATTGATTACAAAGAGCTGACCACAGGCCACCACCTTCAACTTGAACACCATCGATACCAGCGATGCAGCAGACACAAGCTACAGCAGACGAAGTGTACCAATAATAATTAAAGCTAGCACCAGGCTCCATCTGTTCTTCATAAACTGGTTGATTTTGATTACTTTTCTTCAGCCTTAAGGACTGTATTTATTTATTTTTTTGGTCTCTTATAAGAGGCATTTTGCCTATTGAAAGCCATCGTTTCTCTGTATTTTTGATTGTAAATAAAATTAGGTCAAACTAAACTGAAAGAAGAGTGACTGTTAGACTCTATCATAGGTAGCTGAAAAAACATGATTCCACATAAAGACTAATGCTGTTCCATATTGCCAGGGTGTATACTTAGACAAAAGTTTCAGCTATTTCCTAACCTTGATTCCATAGTGGCCAATTTTCCAATAGCTTGTTTTGTTGCTTTTCTGCCCCCTAGTGGCCACAAAATTCTGAATGCCCCTTCAAATGAAGCACATCCTGTATATACTGTATGTAGAGGAGAGAATCAGAATCTGAATTCAAATGTGTAATATATCACCCACCCACACTTTGGGGCTCCTGACACGATGTCCCTGCTGGCCCCCTCCTCCAGTTATTATGAACATATTGATATTCCCTTTCACATGCCTCAGCTGTACTCACAGACACACACACACACCCACGCAGGTGCATCGCCACACACACTTAACACAAAAACACACACATATGCAGAGGCACGTCACGCACCTGAGTGTTTGTGCTTCTGACAGCAGCTGCTGTGGGTTTAGAAAGGCAGAACTCGGATGGAGTAAACACGCTCTCATCCCTGCTTGATGGACACATCTCTTCCTTCTCTGCTGTCAGCTTTAATAAAAGCCATTATCTTTTATTAGGAGAATTACACACTAATTGATGAGTTGGGACCGAATGAATGAATGCAATTTCACTCTGTTGCAATTTGGCCATTGTAACCAACATGAGCCTTTTCTATTACAACAACAACAAGAGAAACTATCCAACTTTTTACTGTACACCTTTAGTTTGGTTTTGTCAGACATTAGATAATGAGATCAGAGACGGTGGTTCCGGCTGCTTGATTGATGCACGGAGGGAAGAATGCTGAAATTCAATAAAACGCTGTGTCAGTGGATTATCCATCTCTGTCACCGCGTCTCAATAAACACAATTGCATTACAGCCGCTTACTGTGGGAGCACTGGGAACACAGGAGTTACACAGACTTGACATGCAGAGATACAGACGTACGAAGCACGCGTCACATGCAAGCAGACACGCACCGGCACAGCGCAGCAGTGGGGGAGTCATCACATTATTGGATCAAAGGGTATTAAATCAGCCCCATGTTGTCTTTTCATCATCGCCTGCTGATGGCAAATTAATGGCCAGCGGTCTCCTTCACATAGCTGTCTGCTGCAGCCCATAGCAGCTCCTGTAATTAAATAACACACATCCACCAGCTAAGGATGAGTGTCTATACTAGTCCAGGGGATCCTAGCAGGTTCCCTTATACCTTAAATCCCTGGAAAGACTCATAAGTCGGCATATTGAGGAAATACTTATGTGATGTCCCTGAGGGAAAATTAGCAGAGCAGCACAGCTTTGATTGTTTGCTTTACGTATTAAGTTGTTTTTCTCTCCTGTTATGTATTTCCCTTTTTATCTGATGGGAATAAAGACATCATTATCACGGCATGTAAGTTATCACTTGGATAAAGCCTGGTTCTTCCTGGACAAAAGAGAAGATATCATCTTATCCTGCATATGCTGAATTTCACAGGCATGATGTGCATGCAGACGGGACAGGTTTTTAGGTTGCTCTGCAGCTGCTGTCACACTCTCTGTGGGGATCAATGCACCGGCTGACAGTTCTGGATCAGACGCTGGAGAAAAAGCTTGTTGCATGTGTGTTTTTTCCAGCAGTATTTCACACAGTCAGAGAAGCATTTACACACACACCAGCAGTGATTTGTGGCTGATACTTGTAGAGGAGGGTGAGGGGCGATATTTTCTGATTTTTGGCTGACTCCCATCGTGTTGGCTCGCTGGCACAGTGTAGTAAGTTTGTCGGTCACCGTGTGCCCCGTCCTTGTAGTGATACAGACGAGCAAGACGGGCACACACACTCAGACAGGGATATTATTTTTATTTGCCTTAATATCAGTTCTTTCCTTCCTCTCCTCCCCCTCTCCACTCTCTCAGAGACACAGTTTCCAAAGTCTTCAGGTGATAACTCATCATGTGACGAGGACAGCAATGACAGTCTGTCTCCAGATCAGCCGGCAGGCCAGGAGTCGCCTCTGGGCCTGGGACCTCTGTCCTCTCCACCAGACATGCTGTCTGGGAGCAGCATCCTGTCTCCTGCACAGGTAGGATGGCTCTGGAGAGAAGGTGGCCACCTGTTACCAACATGTTGTTGTGCAAGACTGTAAAACCAGAGTTCAAAGATTACAACTGGAATTCAATATGTCATCCCACTGCTGGGGTCTATTGAGCTGAATTTCCATCTCATAGTTAGGTACTGTGTTACAGTTGTAAGGCTGTGGTGAAGCCCATTCAGACTGCGTTTAATCTTCTCGATCAGGTCCCTCCTCCAGCTCCTCCTCTCCCGCCGCTCTCTGGTTACCCCCCCTCGTTGAAGCTGACCAACGGAACAGCAACAGCATCCGTCCCGCGGATGAGCGTTACCTCTCAGATCAAGGCAAGTGTCTCTCGACCCCCGCCAAACAACAGAAGAATTACAGTGTCCTACTGTATAATCTGCATAATAAATTCTGTTTCAAATTCACCAGAGTTGGTCCTTTATCAACATCACTCTTTTTTTCTTTTTTTAGTCCCAGCCTAAAGGAAACTCTGACCGCTCCATCCAGAGACACAAGAAACCCAAGGACAACAAGCCAAAGGTATATGTGTGTTTCTGTCTTTAGACTGAGTCAACAATACTGTTTCCACAATAATATTCCAGTATATAAGCCAACATGAAAACCTATGAAGAAACACACAATGGCCAGAGAAGCAGCATTGTAGTTTTAAGACAATGATTTGTCATATAGGTAACGTGTTGCTTTTCTAGATAAAGAAGTTGAAGTACCATCAGTACATCCCTCCAGACCAGAAGGGAGACAAAGAGCCTCTCCCCCATCTGGACTCGTCTTACGCCAAAATCCTCCAGCAGCAGCAGCTTTTCCTGCAGCTCCAGATCCTCAGTCAGCAGCAGCAGCACTACAACTACCACGCCATCCTGCCCGCACCGCCCAAGTGAGTGGGGTGTCTGTCTGGAAGCACGGGCCCCGAATATGAGGCCACCAGAAAAATGACTTAGCTTTATTTATAAAGCACGTTTCATCCATTCTTACTGTTCTTTGAGGTTGGAGGAGTTCAATTTCAGCTTCCTCTCGAGGGAAAAGAACAGCACTTAGGCTGACAACTCAGTAATTCAGGTGGTGCTCTAAATCAAGGAGCTAATGTATTGTGCAGAGGCTTGAATTGCATTTGCTCTAACAGTTTAAAAGCCTCTAGAGATCACTGTCCATTTCCTGGGCCTTCCCCCCGACAGACTCCAGAAAAACCAGCAGCCGTCTTCCTCTTCCTCCTCCAGTTCCTCGACCACCTCCCCCCCAGCTCGACAGCTCGCTGCCCCCTCAACTTCCCCGTCCATCCAGGGCAGTTACAGCCATCAAGGTTCTGCTCCTTTAGGTGGGATCAAACCAGTGTGTCTACCTGCTAACCTGGATGAGATGAAGGTGAGAGAATCCCCCAGACTAGACCACGTTTTTAGTCCAGAATCAGAACGACGCGACGCACCAGCTCTCTTGTCCACTGAGCTGATGGAGTAACTGGTGGAAAGAAGCTGATGCATGTAAAAGATCCTCTGCTAACAGAATTGTGTCACTGCAAAGTGGCCTGTCAACACAGAGCTGACAAAGAGAGAGGCAGTGATGGATTACTCTTTCTTTGTGTTTTCTCTACTCTTTTTCCTTTGATCCTTTCCAATTTTCCTCTCATATTTTTTCCACCGCCTCTCTGTTTCTCCTCGCCCTTGTCCATCGATCCTAATTTCTCTTCCACTCCGTCTCCTGTCAGGTCGCAGAACTGAAGTCCCAGTTGAAGCTGCGCAGCTTGCCGGTCTCCGGCACCAAGACGGACCTCATTGAGAGGTTGAGGACCTACCAAGAACTGAATAGAGGCAGTGACACTACCCCCTCTCCAACAGCAGGGGGTACCGTAGGGCCAGGGGTCGAAGGAGCAGGAAGATCCTCCTCGACAGCCGCCGCCGCCGCCACCACCAACACGAACGCCACGCCACAACAGCATCAGCAGTTTCAGTTTGAGTGCCAACAGACACCCACAATGACAAGCCAGTCAGGTGACTGTTGTTTATACTTTAATGCATTCACAGAATTATGTTTTGTCAAGGGAGTACCCTCTGCAGTAATTATTGCAGTGGTAGTAACAGTATAGACGATGTATGGCATCTGGATTGTCTGCCTGACTTCAGATCGCCCATTCTCGTTCTCTGTACGGCTGATGCAGGAGGCAGCGCCACCCCACCTGCAGCCGCTCCTCAGCAGCTCCTGATCTGCAGCGGCGCCTTCTCACCGCCACCCGACTCCATCGCCCTGCCTGAGCAGCCGCCGGCCGCCAGGAGTCCAGGAGATGCCGCCTTTAACAGCAACCCTTTGGGGGAAATGGTGGGAATAGTTTCACTGCGATAAGCTGTGTTCATCTCATGTAGCCCCAGGAGTGTATTGGCATTCCTCACTCATCTTACACATTAGACTGTCAAGATCTAATAAAACCATAACATCAAGCCCAAATCTCATTATTGTTCTGAATTGTAAAATAAAAACTATACCGTCATGTGATAAATGTATAGAAAGTGTCCTGTTTGACATGTTGAGCTAGTATGATGTGAGGCACTTTAGCATAGTCTATTCATTATTATATAATTACATATGATATACTATTTGAGCTTCTGCACTTAAGGCTTTTTTTTAATGTTTCCCAATTGCCCATTTTTATTTTCTCTCGTTCCGTGTAGATTGGTTCACCTCTCACCCAGCTGAGTCTTCAGCCATGTTCAGCTGCTCAGCTTCCATCGAATATTAAAGAGGAGAGCCCCTGCTCCACCCCGGCTCCCTGCCAGTTCTCTTTAAAGCTGGCCTCTCTGCAGAAACACTGCCCGGTCTCATCGGCGGCTCCCACCACTACAACCACAGCTCCAGCACTGGCTGTGGACAAAGACAAGATGCTGCAAGAGAAGGACAGGCAGATCCAGGAGTTGACCAGGATGCTGAGGCAGAAACAGAGGCTGGTGGAGCTGCTGAAGATGCAGCTGGAGCATGGGAGGAGAGGAGCACGAGCTTCAGAGCCAGTGGTCCTTGTAAGAGTAAAACAAGAACCTCTTGATAAGCCCAGTGTCCCTCTCTCATCTGGTCACCCTCCATTCCCCTCTCCAACCTCATCTGTTTCATGTGACATGGATGTCACCAAGGTAACGGTCAAACAGGAGGTCATTGAGACAGAGGAAGTTGTGTGTAAAACAACAATGCAGCCAATGAACTCTCGTGGATTACCGCAGCCTTACTCCCAAGATCAGGAGGCACGGGAGCAGATTCAGCTGCGAATCAAGCCTCCGACACAACAAGAACAACACGTGTGCCTCCAGCAGACCGCTCTGCAGCTGGCCCAGCAGCAGGCCATACAGAAACTCTTGCTACAGCAGCAGCAGCAAAACATTCAGAACCAGCAGCAGGGCATTCAGAACCACAGTAAGATGCTGGAGAGTCAACCGAACCTGCAGAAGCTCTCCCAGCACAGAAAGAAGAAATCTCACAAACAGCAGTTGAAGCAGCAGCAGAAGCAGCTGCTGCAGTCACAGCAGCATCAGCAGCAGTCGAAACATCAGCAGCAGATTCTAACGAAACAACAAAAGCCATTGCCGCAGCAACACGCTAAGCGGCCACATCAAATCCAGATACAAACTAAGATACATTTGAAGCAACAGCAGGTGCTAATACAACAGAAACAACAGGTGCAGCAGCAGACGCCACAGGTGAGGAGGTCCTACGATATCTGCAGCACGTGACCCGGTTGGGGAGAATATTCTACAATGTTCTCTAGAATAGTCAAATGTAAAGTAAAATGTGCACAAATCAAGATTCTTCCTCTAAAGGTAAATGTCGGCATTGTACAGGTTTCTCAGTTCATGAGCCAGCAGTCAGACTCGGCCCCCTGTTTCCCGCTGGACCTCCTGAAGAGCGACTCCACCCCAGCCCTGGTCACGGACAGCAACGGTAACCACTTCCTGATTGCGCTGACCAATCACATCACTGAAAACCAAAGAACTGACGCGCCTGAGGGAAAAGCAGCCAATCACATCACTGTTCAGGTACTTCAGCTCACTTTATCTTGTATGTAGTGTGTGAATGCCAAGGCTGATTTGTAAAAAAAATCATTATATTCAGTACTTTGCGTTACTAACCACACTGCTTTTTTTTGTCGTTCCACCAGCGACTTCAGTCGACTCCAGCCAGGCTCCCGGGCCATCACCCGGGCCATCACCCCGTCCAGCTGCTCAGAGCTGACAGTCAGTGCAAACAGAGCATGCACGTGGGATTTCCAAAACAACAGAACACAAGGGTGAGCTTTAAATTAAGATCATGGACTGTGGCCTGGATTCAGACGAGCTGGAGTAGCATTGTACAACAGAAAAGCACAGGGAGGAAATATTCTATGCAGTTTCTTCCTCATTGACCAAATTATGCATCCTCTGTATTAACAAGGACATCTGGAAGAACACGTGCACATGTCATTTTTCAGGATTTTGAGTGCAATGAAGTAATAAAGCGCATTAAATAAAGTTGTAGTATAGTATGTAGTAAAGTACCTGCTTGGCTATTTTGTTTGTGTAATTTAAGAGAACAGACCATTTAAAAACCATTTAAAAACTCCAGATGGAGCATTTCTGCCACCAAAACGCCACTGAACAGCAGATGTTGAGCGTCAAACCAAGGCACCGCAGGCATCTCGTTTACACATCGCACCGATCGTGGTCATACACGTTCTCAACCAAAGCCTAGACACTTTTTTCCATCACGTGCAGTAAACAGAGTCTGTCCATGCTCCATAAAGAGTGAGACATGAGAGTGAACTGCTCCGGTGAGTCCGCGGAAATTAATGACGTATGCTGTTTGAGACAATGACAGTGGCGCTTGATAAGAGCGTCTGACACCAGCCTGATGCTGATTATTATTGCTTTGCTAATTACTCTAACGACATCCTCCATTACTTTGATTTATGCTGTTAATGGAGAAGGAACAAAGACTCCATTGCATCCCGGGCTAATTGAGAGGTACAGTGTCTACCGCGGAGTGCAGGTGTGCCGGCGCTCTCAGTCCTCGGCGCAAAGCCCGCCATGAAAAATCACAAGATTTAGTAGAAGGGTGTGTTCACATATTGCTTTTTACCTGCAGTCTTTCCTCATCTCCTTACCCCTCCTATGGCATTTTAAATACCGGCCCGGCGGCAGGCTGAAATTTATAACAAATTCTTGGCATAACTGCAGTCTGCACTCTGCAGAGAAGGTGGAGAATCAGCTTTATTTGTGATTAGAGACTTTGCCTTTGAATAGTGCTCCCTGGTAAGGAGTACTAATTTCAACCAACCCTTTTTATTAACTGAAATTAGGCACAGACTGGGGGACTTCAGGTGTCTGCAGACCAACCTCAGCAGGGAGCTGCTCAGTGTTTGTCGGCACCACCAAGTCTGCAGCCTTTCTTCAAGGACCAGGAGGCCGCTACCTTGGGGAAAAACACCTCATCACCTCCCTCTCAAGCTGTAAGTCATCTTCACATGACATCCTTCAAGGGGACTTGTGTCATTCAGTCACCATTTTAGGGATTTTCAAATAACTTTGAGCAAGAATCCAACCCCCCCCATATCTGGCTTTGGAAAGTGAATGGAAACTTTTTTTTCATTTCTTGCTGTTTCTCTCCCTTCATTTCCTGCAGGAGGTGTGCACTAGTCTGGATGTCTTGTTTAGTCCTCTGTCTCCAGCTTCTGTGAAGACGGCTGCCTCGTCGCCTGATAACAAAGTATGATGCGCTGCATGTCCGATTCCACAAATGAGCTATTTCATTAAAATCTTCACGCACCAGACTGCACAATGAATCAAATGCTGATCTTACAAAACACTGCATCATACCACGACACATTAACTGCTCCTGTCATGTAGCTGCAGTATGTGTTATGTGATTTTCATACAGACTTTAAAGGTTATGTGCTGCTGTTTTCTGTGTGTCCTCAGGATACAGAGCATGAAGATGACTTTATTGACATCATTTTACAGACAGGAGGTAAGACGCAATATCATTGTCATTGACTGTTTGTTGTCATATTGATATATTACACTGGGAGTGAGCCCCCACCTGAAGTGCTAAAGTTTTAAGAACCTGTGATCTATGTTTCCCCTCACAGAAACGTCTGCCACCTTCACGCCAGCACCAGATCCATCTCTGGACCGTGTCGCTCCCAACTCCTCTGCCTCGTCCCCTCCTCCTTCCCCACTCCAGCTGTTGCTATCTCCCCCCATCCCATCCGGCTGCGACACCCCCTGGGTCACCCCCTCAGAGCAGCCTGAGCTTCAGACTCTGGTCGACATCACGGAAGAGAAGCCGCACCCCGGCAACGCTGGCAGCGGACGCCTGGAGGACTTTCTGAAAGCACCACCGGCAAGCCTCTCCTGGGGGTGGAGCCCGGAGGCCTGCTAACTTTGATTGATGACCTCCACAGCCAAATGCTGTGCACCCCAAGCATTCTGGACCATCCCCCGTCCCCCATGGACACCTTTGACACGGCTGAGGGGGAGCAAGGGCTGGACAGCATGGATTGGTTGGACCTAAACATGGGAGGTGAGAGGGGAGAAGAAACCCCCACACTGGCCCCACTGGGCCCCCAAACACCCCCTAGTGTCTTTTCCACAGACTTCCTGGACAGTTCTGACCTGCAGATACACTGGGACTCCTGCCTATAGCCTACATACACACACACACACACACACACACACACACACACAAACCTGCAATTGATTGCTGAGGCTTCAGTCTTTGATTAGCGCACTCTCCCTGTATCTTCTCACACACTGGTATATTGAATTTTTCAAGCACTTTGACCTTTATTTATTTCATTTACACTCTGCAGTATTGATCTTTGTGCGGACATGTATTAGGCAGGTCCTATGCCTGTTCTTGCTTCTTTAGTAGCAGCTTTGTCGACTACGAGAGAGAGACTTTTGTGGATTTGGATCCAGTTGGTGCTGAGGCACTTGAACTGGACCATATAGTCTCCATTGTCAGACACCAGGTTATTGTGAAGGGTTTATTTTACTTTATTCAGCTTTTGTCTAATTACAGTAGAGTGCATTTTGCAGCAATAATCCATACTGTACCACTATAGGAAAAAGGTATTGATAATCAATAACCAAAGTTTAGATGGAAGACGGTAATTTTCCTGCAACATAATAGTTTGAAAGTGGAGCCATCAAGCTGCCCTCCAATGCTGCACAGCCGATACTTTGTGATTGAATTTCCTTAATCTCATATCGTTTCTATCAGTTTGTGTAACGTGGTGACAGGGCTCTCTGTTGTGCGCATCTTTAACGTTATGTGTAATTATGGTGGATTCTGTGCTGCACCAGGTACTTGGTAAAATGGAATGGCCCATGATTAGCAAATGAAATACAAAAATGTGTGATATTGCTTTAGTAAAAATCTATGTTTTCACCTACTCATTGAAAATTATACATGAAAAACGAAATCAAATACTTGACTTAAGGTGTTACGGGTTCATTTCCAGCGATGGAGGACGTGCACAGCATCATCCCATGTCTGAATGTATTAAAGTGAATTAATGTGCTTGATTTTAGGTTATTCTTTAAAGATAAAAGAAGTGAAGTACGGAGTTAAACTAAGGGTGTCCTTGATTTCATTCACGATAATGTTTCTTCTAATCACATCTTAACTTAAAGAGACTGACAAATCATCAATTTTAAATGGTTCTCAGACACTTTATTTTATCTCTCTAAAGTGATCTACCATAAAGTATGCATAAGTATAGTATAGTAGAGTATGCATAGTGACACCAATATAAATTTAAGTAGTCCAGTTTATCTGGCACGATTTCAAGGACAAATGTTGAATTTTCAGCCTTTATCACAATATTGTTTGAATTCTTTTGGAGAATTGCACTTTGAATAAGTCATGCTTTCACATTGTCTTAATTTCTTAAGCTTCTTTATTGCATCTATGTTATAAAAAGGTACAGAAATTTTGTATTTATATGTGTGAATGTCTATGAATGCAAACGTGGGAGTAATGTTTGTGCTCGACTGCTCCTTCTATGAGCTGCACAGCCCGATGGAGACTCTACATCGACTCTATAATGGCAGTGCTGCGTGTTTACATAAATCTTGTTTGGGGGGGAGGCTTTAGTCTTGAAAAATGGCCATACTGTAGTGTCACTCCCTTTCTGTTTGCACTTAATGAATAAATGCAATGGTTATAAAAGGGAAGGAAACTCCTGCAGCTTTATAAAGTCTTGACACATGATTTAGTGCGATGAAATGGCTTTATAGTGAGGATTTATGTAATTTTCTTGTTCTTTTCAATGTGATAATCGGCTGTCCTGTACTGTATCAGTACTTGAGCCAGTGGGGTAAATACGTTTTATTTTCCTCTTTAAGATTTTACAGTGCTGTAAATGCTAGTTTAGATGATGAAGATGTATTATAACACACATTTGTTTGTATAGTTTTTCAGTTGTTTCATGTTATTTATTAGTCCGGTCATACAGGTTTGTGTGGACTGTGAATGATCATGTATTTTTGACAAAAATAATGACACAAGTTAATTTTTGATTCACACCATCTTTTGTCAGTACTGCTCTCTCCATTGGTTTGTTTGATTTTAATGGTAAAACTAACGTTTCAAGGGGAAATCTGGTAAATAGACACTGACAAACCTTGGCTGACTCCATCATGAGGCCTTTCAAATAAGAAGCTTGTGTTCAGCTTTCTGCTGCATTGGTGTGTAGTTAACTCATGGGAAGTTTTGGGCAAACTGCCTGAGATGAATGTGTACTTTAAATGTAAATATTTATTTTGTAAAAAAACAAACAAATAATCAAACAATCAAGAACGTAAGGGGATTTGTTAATAAAAGAAAATATGAGAAACATATGGTGTGGTGTCTTGCATTTTAATTATTACAATAGTGAGATATGGATGGTACCTGTGCAAAGTAACAGGCTAAGCATGGACAATGGTGATTATGGCCCATTTACAACTTTATATATATATATGGTAATGTACCATTTATAAATGATTTATAGGCTATTAATGGCTTCATTACTATTCTGTTTTTCACAAACAATGATTCTAAAGTGAAAAACACACATTTGCAGCTATTTTAAATGGATGCAACAGGTTAAATTGTTTAAACATTACCTGTGCTTTATGGCTTTTTGGCAGATGCATATCTACCTGCTGAAATCACAACATGACAGCGACAACTTGGAGCCGACAAATAAGCAGAAAGCTTTGATTTAACAAAACCCCGAACAAAATGGTTTCTCGGCGAGGCCTTTGTTTTGTTTGATGTTTCCCTGTGTTCTGTGATACAAGAAAAGCGAATGACACTGAACTACAAAGCAGAACATAATAATTGTATGCTCATGTGCATGCTGATCTTCCCACCCACAATCTCGCGCTTCTCTCTGAGGAGCCACAAAAATCACAGACATTCACACGAGCAAGCTCACGCCACCGTCAGCCTACAGGAGGCCAAGTAACGCAGTCCGGTTTCTCTCACTTCAGACCATGTTTGCTTACATTTACATCATTTCCTTGAGCGCCTAACCGTGACAATGACTGTGTGAACTGATTCATGTCCCCACAACACACGTGATACAAGTACACATAAACGTATCAGCTGTTTGAAACACACTTCAGGCAAAGCCGTGTCATATCTCTGCATTCATCTTTACCTTAAGTGAAGCCAGTTTAGTTGAGCAGCTTGTGTTTTCTTAACAGGCCGGCAAAATAAACCAGAGGTGAAGATTAGCACACACACACTCATGAAGTCATTATCAAAACACAAACACACACACACAAGTATAAAATAAGAAGCGCTCTGATGTTGGACCGGGCTTCGAGAGAACCGCGCTGCCGGGCCGCCTGAAGTCATTCTGCAGATACTTTGATGCATCTGAGCACAACAGTGGGGGGTCTGCCTGTGGTGTGGAGGCATTTGCAAACACACACGCTCACACACACACATGCACACACACACAAAGAAGAAAAAGACACACAAATATACACAGGAGTGCACAAATAAACACTTGAACGTGAAAGATGAGGTGACTATACAGTGCAGTATGTAAATTTAATTTTCTTTTAAATAAATTTATATTTAAAGGACAGGTTCGCAATTTTTCAAGTCAGGCGCCCACATTAACACTAAAACAGGCTTTCTTCTTTCTGCAATCAGACAGGCATCAGAATTCTTACAGCTGCTGCAGGGGCCCACAAAGACAAGCGAGTTCTCCCCCAAAGACGCTACTACTACACTTTGTGTCTTGGTGATGACTAAGCCAAACAAACCACTGATGTGAAAGCACCCACAGTCACAAAGCACCCGGTCTATGAGCCCGAGTGTGGAGCTGCTATTGTTCTTGATTAGATGTGACAGTCCTTTGAGAGCTTGTGTTATTTCGGACCCAACATCGTGACACCTTCATGGCGGATGAAAGGGTGAAATTAATTCGTGGTTAGCGAGGGGGTACGAACATCTGCCAACTGAAGCAGCATCCTTTCAAGCTGAAGCAGGAAACACGGAGGTAGGAGAAAAAAATAGAGGGACTCGTTGGCAAAATGGCAGAATGGAAGGAGGGGAAGAGAGGAACGGCAGCGGAGAACACTGTACGACAAGTTTCATTACCAAGATCCTCAAGGTCAAAGCAGTCTCACTCCAGATGACAGATAATATGCTAAATCTGGACCGTTCTAATGGAAACCTGCTGTGAAGAAATGCTCATACCCCCCCCCCCCCCCCCCACCCACCCCCACACACACAGACACATATACACACGGCAGACTTCAGCTCCAGCTGAGCATACACACAAAAATGCTGACAGCGGCTGTCAGATACACATGTGAATGAGAAAAACACGCCTGCAAGTACATGACCTCACACACACACACACACACACACACAAACATAGAGACAAACCAGAAGGCACACAAGCATGTACTGTACGTGTATTCTTCTGCATGACTGGCGTAGAATCAGGCTTGTGACGCAGCAGTCTTAAGGTGACGTCGTTGCCATGTAGCGCCACATAGCATGTTGAAGGGCAGAAGCGACGCGCTGGGGTCACAAACAGGAAGGGCTGATTCACTGTCTTTGCATTAATCAGTTAATAAATGAGGCTGAATCCACCCACTGACTCACATGTCTCATCTCAACACTAACGACCCAGAGTATGTGAATTATAAGACGAGGGAGGGTCACATGACTGTGCTGCCTTTACCCGCATGGAAACTCAGCCAACTCAAACGGCGTTATGTCAATTTTAGTGGCCTGAAAAGGTAATAAAGGAGAAATAAAAACGAAATCATATGTATAACGATTGGCTAGCAAGGTGCTGGCACCTCTCATCCATATCAGCGTGAACTCCAGTGCATCCATTACAATTAGGCCTGGTTGTTTCTTTCCAATTAGCTTAAATTAGCTAATTAGCTAAAACACATCCAACTGCAGGCTTCATTTGTCCACAGCATGGTCCAGCCAAATGCATAGTTCCACTAACATAAGGATCGTGATGATAGAGACCATCCTGAGGGCAAGCACTAACTCATTCTGTTTAGTTTAATTAGTAACTTCATCCAAAGTTTCCACAGTCATTATGAAGCCCCCTCCAACAAATCCAAACAAGGGCTCTCGAAAAATATCTGCTTTAAGCTGCTGAAGTCAATATTTTTTTATTAACAATTGATCAAATGACTGCGTAAAGTCAAAGGGCGCCTTGTCGGGGTCAGATCAACACAGAATTACCACCTGACAATGCAGTTTCTCTCAGCTCTGCAGAGCATTTCAGCTTTTTTTTGCAAACGGAGTGTTCTGGCTTTTTGGCCCACATCTCTATTGTTATTGTTTCCTCTCACCGCTCTCTATGATTTCAGCATTTCAGGCTCCAGTGAAAAACCACCAAAAACCAAAGTTAGTGACTGGCCAGCAAACGTATTTCAATATTTAACATTTTTCCTCAGGAGTTTGCTGAGACCAAAATAGATCAACAAGGAGAGTGAATATTGGACAGATTAATGCTAGCGTTGCTTCGTATATCCTGGATGTGTAAATCAGCAGCTCTTTGTGAGCAAGAGCACCATCAGAAGATATGAGTGCAGCGAAACAAGAACAAGATATGAATGTCTGCAAATCCTTGTGAACGTACCAGCATCAGAGAAGCGTCCCTCCGTCTGTCCATTTCTCTCCCCTCTCCCCCCTTCGGACTGGTGACATCCAGCTCGGCGATGGTTTCTGGAAGGAATGCGATTCAGTCAAACAGCGTTTCACACAACACAACATATATCAAAAACTCGCCACTTCACGACTTAGTATTATGCTAGCAGGAGAAAGAAAGAGCCGATTTTCCGCCTGCTGGAATGGTAAGTGAATGCAGCACCTGAATAGTCATTGAAGGTCGTCACAAGAGATACACACATCAAATCCTACTGTATACCCTCTCCCACAACCCCTAAACAGGCAATTGATGTTTTTAACTAGTGCCTGCCCCACCCCCCCCCCCCATCATGGAGGAATTGACTTAAAAACAAGTAACATTGCTGGAGGAAACGCCGACATCACGTCACTCCAACGCACAAAGGGAACAAAGAGAATGCAGTTTGGAACATTGGAACAACGAGATGTAAGCTGCAAGAGCATTCATGGGGAGGTGAAAGGGGAACGAGGCAAGAGAGGGGAGGGTGTGTGTGTGTGTGTGTGTGTGTACTGTTCCACATGGACCGGAGCGCTGGGCTGTTTGACAGTGAGGAAATATGTTAGGAGGAAAAAGAGAGAGAGGAAGCAGACAGAGAGGTGAAGAAAGAGGAGTAGGGAACAGAAATAGCTGCACCCCATTATCATCACCTCTACCTGTCTGGCTGTCGCACCTCTAATTACTGCTGCCACATAGCTGCAAAAACCACACGTGTGCGTGTGTGCATTTGTCTGTCCTTGTGTAGATGTATTTGTGTACAGTATATATTCATGTACAGTTTTTTTGTTGCTTCCCCCAGTATTTTGTGCTCTTTCAAGACTGTTTTGGCACTTTGAGATGCAATGTTTCGGTGCCTGTAATTCTTTTTGTGTCCTTGTCGCCGTGCGTGTGTGTGTGTTCTTGTGTGTGTATGTGTGTGGGGATTATGCCTCTCCTGTTAACCACCTGGAGAGAGGCAGCCTGGTGAGAGAAGCTGAAGGAGAATCTAATCCTCGCCTTAATGTGACAGCAGCATTTTCCGCGCAGCGACCATCATTACTAAACTGTTGAGCCTTGTGTGTATGCGTGTGTGCGCTCGAGCATGCTAAGCACACGCAGACAGGCATATACAGTAAGTGTGACTTCATGTGTCGTCTTAAGCACGCCGCGAGCAGCCGATGTAGGTCAGGCGTGTCGCAAACCGAGCGACTGGCTGTTCTCTGACTTATGCTTGAAACCAAATGCTACCGGGGGGATTATACAGAGACAGTGGCAAGCCACCCACACACACACACACACACACACACACACCATCACACAAACACATGAAGGGCCTTTTGAATCTAGGTCAGCCGAGTGGCGGAGACGATACTGACCTTTTTACGGCGTGCACAACGCACATTACCTGAAAAAAGCTACAGGTAAGAGGAGGAACCACACCTGTGAATAAAAATAAATCCACCAGGCATTTCACCTGGGTTTGTGTGTTTAGTCTTTTTTTTAATGTCTACTTCCATGTTAGATTCAGTCTCCTCTGGGAGAAGGCTTTATATCTTCGTGTCCTTGCCATCAATCTCCCCCTCGCTCCCTGTGTGTAAACTGCAGAGGCAGCATCATGTGTCCCCTGACAGCTTCCATACTTTCTCCCTCATGCTCAACAAAACTGCTGAACCCCTGCCAGAGAGAGGGAGAGAGAGAGAGAGAGAGAGAGAAAGCTGCCATCTGTTTACAATGATGCTCAGTTCTTCTTGTCAGGCTCTCTGTCAGGTTTGCGTGTTTGATCAGCAGTCCTTTGGCTGTGTTATTATCTCACTGCATTGTAGCGAGTGTCGGATGACTCACTTAAGTGTAAGCACAGATACATTCATGCAAATACGGCCCATTAAAAATAACAGTCCCAATATTGTCTGCAAAAGGTCCTTAAAGCCCAGGCTATGTGACTAATATAACAATATGTACTCTGATAATAATCCAACATTATTAGATTGTGATTACCATGCATCAGTGCGCGAGCAGCGTTTCGCTGCTGCAGCCGCTTGCTTGGAAGATCATGTAGTGGTAATGCTTCAGCGCAGTCCTCCATGTGGGAACTAAGTAATGAATGTGTTCAATAAGGCGAAGTGCAAGGAGAACAGTCAGAATAGTGCTCAGAGAGCGCACGTGAGATCCTCCTGCACTGGGACTAATTTCTCTCCATTCCAGGTCTCCTGCTGTCCACAGGAGCTCTAATAATAACACAAGATGTGAACATCAAGTATTCAACGATCAGAAGAATTCATACATTGGACACACAACAGACACAGTGCAACCTGTGATGATATTTTTTCATGGACGCCACACTTTTCTGTTTTTTAGACAGGTGCATTTAGTAATCCTGCCTGGAACAGCTTTAAATTTAATGTTTGCATAAAAAAACTCTCCATTTTATCCTGGTCTGTCTTGCCTCCACCCAATCTGTCACATGACGCCGGTTGTAAGATTTACGACGCCAAGGCTGGTGTTACCTGACCTGCCTTTTGTCAAGAGGAGCGTGTGGCCCCTGAAAACCCCTCATGTAGGAGGAAGACAGAGGAAGATTACAATATTACAGTGGGAAATGCAACAGTTCCCACAATGAGCAAATGCGAGGCAACCACAGAGGGAAGAAGAAGAAGAAGAAGAAGAACTCCTTTTTTACAGGAAGAAACCTCCAACAGATCTGAGGCCGTCACAACAAACACGCTCCTCGACACGGCTCGTCCCTCGGCGCTTGACTTTCATACCAACTCTTCTCTTACTTCCTCTGCTGTGAAGTGAAAACAAAGAATGACACTGTCTGTCTGATTCCAAATTCCTCTTTCAACTATAACCTGTAGCTGGCACCGAAAAAAATAATTAATATACAGTATTTCCTTCGCATTTGCCAATTATAATCCCATAGCATAAAACAGTATGTTCTCTCAGTCTACCCCTTGTACAAACCACAGGTTGTTTAGATTATACTTTACTATACATATTTCATTAACACCACAAATTTTCTGCAGCCCCCCCATAGCAAAAATGTATATTATTGCACGTGATGCTTACGGATTAAGGCATCATCAAAAGTCGCTCTCAGTGTAGCTATTCAAATGCTTTGTTGCAGATAAGAGAGAATAGCGTCAGCGGTGGGAAAGAGCAGCTGGTTCGAGGAGGGAGAGCGCATTAGCGAATCAAAGCGAGCGGGGGTCAGCGTCGTGGCGCCCGCGCTCGTCGGAGGGGGCACGATGAAAATCACTTATCAGGAAATTGAGTTACAGCTGAGAGGTTGAAGGGAGTGAGAGTCATCTAATTAGACACTGGGAAAATCTGAGGTTTATTGTCTGCATACACAGGCCTTTTGTGCACACACACACACACACACACACACACACCAAGAGACAGTAATGACCTTTTGTGCTTCACCAGCGTTTCTTTAACAGGATGCATGTCTGTGCTTACGTTCTAATAATGAATAATCAGGTTAGCGTGTGCTGCATCTATCACTGTCACGTCATGGAGAAATAAAAAAAACCCAGGGCGCGGCTCACCGGTTCTTTGGTCATGAACAACAGACTTGCAGTTCTCATTGTAAAATGTTGAATTCATTAGACTTCTCTTATCTCTTCTGCTCAGTGGCTTCATGAACAGGAACGGTCAAAATGCACCTGCAACACTCTGCTCCCACAAAACCACATTTCTGTTCCAGCCCGGTTTCCTAGTTAAACCCTGCTAACGTTGGGAGAATAGAGAAGAGAAGTGAGCAGGGTTCATCCTCTGGGCAACATGAACGGCAGCACCTGGGTTCAGATCCTGGTACTGTCGAGACAAAACAACTTCTTGGACACCACAATGCACTCACTTACTAATTGTTTTGGACAGCTGCTAAATGCAGAAAGTGTAATCACAGTGTTGACCCCCCCGCCATATAAGGCACAATAGAGACACTGCAAAGCCCCAGTGCAGAGCCGTCTGTGTCGTCTGCCTGCACAGAATTGATTTCCAATACATGCGTCAGCATGGGGGGGGCTGTGCCAGGCCTACCTACCACAGATACATATGCCAACAATGCTACACATTAGCATGCAACACTGTTTTGTAAGACTGGAGAACGGTAGCGTCCCATGCGACTGCATACAGTCTGTCAGCGGGTTTAATCATTATGAATGATAGAGAATTACTGTCATGTAAGACTGTTTCCTTGCTGTCTGATGTGACCAACAGTTTTGCCTCAGATGCATTTTTCCTCACTCTCTGCTTCCTCCGCTTCCTCCTCCCGCCTGTTATCCTGATTACCACCATGACTTCAAAAAAATATATTGCAAGTACTGGCCTGACAACCGCTGCTGTCATGTTATAAATTGGGGAGGTTTATACCGACGAGGAGAGATGAAAGTGGATGGATAAACATGATCCGTCAGCATCTCAGTGGTCGTTCTACCCTTTTCTTGTCGATGTGAAAATACGCCACAGATTGCCAGGATTTAAAAAAAAAGTCTTTATGTTGAGCCTTCATTCAGTCATTTAAACCTGTCCCTGCTCTCCGTTATGCTCCGCCGGTGGCATGGCTCACATATAAAGCCTCGTGACGGTGAGCAAAAGGCCATCTTTCCTACTCTTCTATGTTTTCCTACTAAAATATCACATTGTAATGGAGCCTGTCAAACAGAATGTTATCTTTCCCCGTTTCATAGCAAACACTCATCAATGATATTTCTTTGTTCCTGTTTACTGATGTGGTAATTGCCTTGCAGACAGGGATGCTGCTATTCTGGAAGAATCTCTGCTGAGTAAATAAATCAGTGACGGGATGATGACATCCACAGTACGAGGGCATCAAGTCAGCGCTGTTGGCAGCAGCTTATAAAATAGTTTGGGCTGGACAGCTGGCATCTTTATGGCTCCTTCAGCGGGACAAATATCAAACCATTACTTCTAACTGCAACACTACCCTGGCAGTAAAAATCAACATAGATACCAGAGAACTGTGCTGCAGCTGCTAATGTTGAGGACAAAGCAGGATCTTGAATCTGTGATCAGTGACACAGTCTCATGACGAGCCCGCCTTTCTGTCATCAGCATTCTCACAAACCATCTCCTTTGCTGACACTAAGACAGGCTCTGGGTAACTGTTAAAAAGGTAATGAAATAAAATAAAATAAAATAACGGTTGGTCAAAGTGTGGCCCTGGAATCAGCACTTTGACGTAGATAGACGCTCTGAGAAGTGTCACTTATTGCTGTGATAGAGATTTTAAAGAAGCACTAATCTTTCTGAGCTAATCGTTTGAGGTGTGAAGGACACTGAATGGGTCTCTGCCTCACACTATCTTGTTGTTTAACCCTCAACTGAGCAAAAGAAAATTGTTTAGTATTCTCCAAAAAGAAAGTGGAGATCCATCGCATCAGCACATTCTTCCCCAGCTCTTACCACCGACGAGAGAAACTGTCCTGCTTACAACTGTTTTTAACTGGTTCCCCTTCATTTCTGTATGTATCTCACGCCCGGTAGCCAGCACTGCAACACTACCAGGAACACTTCAACGCAACAGACGCAAACCAAGCATAATGCAAATGGCATGTGGCTGAATCACTGAACATCGACAAGCAGTAAAACTGAACGCACACATGCACACATCCATTTCTCCTGCATATGCCACTGCGGCATTCAGGCTGAGAAAAATGCTGACACAGACTGTCGTGGTGGGGTGGGGTGGGGTGGGGGTGGAGGTGGGGGGTATAGAGCTACGAGAAAACACTCATCAAAGCTATTAGCATGAGCGTGACCCCATTGGCTGCGCTGTGGCGAGGAGCTGAGCTTGCAGCGATCACACGGCGTGTAGAGGGGCAGGAAGAAGCAGGAGCGTGCGAATCCAACCGGAGCACACCACATGCTAACGTGCTAATGACACCAACATGTTAGCACGGCTGCTTGCTGTAGTCCACTCTTGATAGTCAAGTAGCCATAGCATCCAGCGCGAGGAGTTAACTGACGTGTGGTAATTTATTGATATGTTAAATGTAATAAAAAAGAAAGTTGCTCAGTTTCTTTGACCCACAATCCAGAACTCAGAGGTATTCAATTAAAAATTCAACCTCACGGCACTACGTCTGACATTAGCAAAGTAGCAGGGGTATCATGAATTATAGCTATGGAGACGCGAGGAGACAAGTCAGCAAGTCTCCAAAGTCACTGGGATTTGTCCCGTGGCGATCACAGAAGTCCAACTCAAATTTCACGGCAAACCCGAAGGCTCGGGATCAAAGTGCTGGACTCGCAGACTCGCCGTCCCTCGAGCCAAGCCTCTGGTGTGGCTAAAAAGATGAGAGAGCCCGAGACAAGAGGCAGAGTGAGGAAGAACTGGGTGATATGTTAGAAGGAAAGTTAGCGTTTTGTGTGTTGCAGAGAGGAGTGAGGAGCAGACTGGCTATTATTAGCAGAGGAGGTATTATTTTCTGGCTGGGGGTGGGGGGGCTTGCCAGACGGTTCTTCGTCGGTAAACCTATCCAAAGTGCACAATTGCTAAGTCATGCAAAACCATATACAGATGCACCAGAACCTTCACACACGTGCATGCATGGTACCTACAGTATGGATGCTCCACAGTGTGAGTGTGTGTGTGGGCCAGCTCCCCTCTAACCATTTTACACCCAAGCGATGACCGCCAGCCCCGTCTCACGGCCAGGACTCATCACATTATCATGATCATTATTCAGGAGCTGACCTTATCAGTCGCTGATTTATTGCTGACTCCAGTACAGTGTTATTATCATCCCCTCCAATCTCCCAGCTCTGGTGGCCTGGCACCTCTGTGTCTCTTCAGCCTTACTTAATGAGAATGCATGCAACATCATGGAAGATGTGTGTGTTTTTATGGCGTACACACACACACACACACACACACACACATTACATGTTGTTGCAGAAGTTTTATTGTGAGCAAAATTCTGAATTCTGTGTAACTAAAATGATTTTTTCCCAATACATTTGAAGATGTTTGAATATTTTCGATGGGACAGGAAGTGTCCAGAGCACGAGGAAAGCAGGAGAACTGGTACCAGCAGCAGTAGACTCACATACACCTACGGCAAGCTCCGAGGGGAAAACGTGATTCAGAGCGAGTTTTCAGTTTTAGGTTTTGACGCTTCAGTTGCCAGCTCTTGGACTGGTGACGCGTGAAAGACGAGCCATCGACAGTCGAGCAGAAAACAAGTGAAATGTGTTTCCCCATCGTGACGTGAGAAAATGGAATGTGGACGCAACGTTTCTCTGAAAGCATTCTGAAACTTAATTTTTTTCTGCACTAGCTGAACTTACGCAGTATTGATGAGCAACGCAGTAGTTTGCTCCTGCAAGTGGACCCTGACGCTTCAGGCCTGAAAAAAACATGAGTGCCGTCTCAGAGCAAGAGGCACCGTGACTGCACAGGGCTGAACAGCATCGCCGGATCAGGACTACATCTGAGACGGATTCCCCAGAGTGCCAGTAATGAAGGAGGAAGATGCGGTTGCGTGGAAGTTGTGCGTGCACGTGCGGTGTCATTAGCATTGATGGCGATGTAGTCGATGGCCCCTGTGTCAGGCCCATGCATGACTCCACACAGTCAGGCAGGGAGGTTCTCTTAGTTCTGTTAGCTGACAGTCTCAACTCGACGGGCCGTCTGCGTCACACTGCCTGAGGCTGAGGTAAGCTGCATGTGGAGAAGCTGTTGTTGAATTCAAACTAAAAAAAAAAAACAATTATACTTTTAAAAGTACTCTGAACAGATGGCCTTTCTACTGCAAATTAACTTTAATGTTGGCCACTTATTTAACTTATTTCTACCTTTTTCTTTTTATTCAGAGACTTAATTAGATTTAGTTAAACAAAAATGATGAACCATAAAAGAAGAGAAGGGAAATAAAACTTTGTAAAAAAGATGACAATATATTTTTGGTTGACAACACTGACTGTCACACCTCATTGTATTTTTCATTTGCTTTCTGTTCAAATTCTGCTCTTTGTCAAAATAAATGAGTTCTTTAATAACTTTTAACCTCCTTTCACTTTCATCAAATACCTGCAAAACTGACGGCGTTCCTGTCGGCCTCAGCTGTTGTACATGTTTTATGCTAATTAGGATGGTAATTAACACATGATTAAAACAAAGGCAGGGAGAAGTGCGATGCTTTACATTAATCGGGTTAAGCAGATATGGTTCTGCGCTTCCGTTTGAAGTCTCCTCGTTGAATTTTTTTTGTGTCCACGGCGTTTCGTGTTGCCCAATGCATTGCCAGAGGAAAGAGAAGAGGACGGAGATGTGCGATAAAGAAGCAACGAATTTATACAGCATGAGGAAAAGCATCAGTGTGGAGGAGCCCCACGACGCTCATTCAGCACACTGTTTGCTACCACATAAAGTCAAGTGATCACACCGAGTCTATAGCATCAATACGTTCAACAGTGGGGTTCTTAAGACTTTTGCTTGTGTGTGAGGGGGGAGTGAAAACTAATGCACAAACCACTTTCTGCAGCAGCCAGTCTCCTGTGCACTGACCCATTCCTCTCACGCCAACCTGGTTATGTTGGTTGTAAAGCAGCCAGGAGAGAGGGCCGGACGTGAGCGCATGGGAAATGAGATGGCTTTTAAAAATCAATGAGAATATCAAACATTCTTTCAACTTTCTTCCAGCGTTCTTTCTTCACCGTCTGCACCTCAATTCAAAGACAGACATCCGGAATCTCTAAAAAACACAGCAAGCTTTCTTTTTTCATTATTGGTGGATGAGAAAAAGAGCCTCGGGGTGACAGCATTCAATGCCGCGTGGATAATCTAAAGAGAGAAAAGAGCAAAATTAGCGAGTCGCACAAGTGTGTTGATACAGCTGCAAGTCCAAAGAGGACTATCAGCAGGGTGTGGCAGAGACAGCACAGAGACAAGCAGAACAGTTATGGAAAATAAAGATGGAGAGAGAGATTGATAGAATGGGGAATTCAAGAAGCATTTAATTGCTAATTAATAGGATAATGTTTGGGCTGCAGCAAACTGTAAAGCCTTATGGGACTTTGACAGCGGCTCCTTATGGCGCTGCCTTTAAACTGCCTTTGGAGCACTAATTAATTCGCATCCTGCTGCTAATTAATTTGCCACCGCCAATTAAACTCAAAGGCACCTTCTTTTCACCCGGTCCTCCCCGTCCCTCGGCTCCTTCCCTCTTTACGCTTTCTCCATCTTTCTGTGCCCCTTCGCCTCCCCTGGATTCAAAGGCTCATCCGCCCTCCCTGCAGCATCTTCACGGGCTGACAGCTGACGCTATTATTGTGTTGTGTGCTCCCGGCTAAAAGAGAAAACATCTCTCTATTTGTACCTTTAAATGGTTTCACCGGCAGGGGGATTGTTAGCAGGATGTCAAATATAATCACTCTCCAAATCCCAACACCGCACTCAGCTGATGGGACTCAACCGCTCGTCTCCCACGTCGACGATTAATGTTGAGTTTACGTAATTACACAATGCTTTTTATTTTGAAATTAGGCTGCTAACCCCAACCCTTGAAATCACAGCTGTTTTTAGAAGAGAATGTCGTCCAACAAAACCGTAGCGTGCTTAAATTTCACGCCAGTATCGTCTGCGTCAGTGCTGGACATCTTACTTTGAAATGCACAGGAGAAAGGAGGAAAAAAAGGGAGAGAACAAGCCTCCTCGGCCTCCAACAGGAAGCCCTGGAGCGCGGCGGCTGATTTGTGACGGTGCCGTACGTTGACTGATGAGTCAGAGGGCGGATGTATGCGGTGCGACTGCGTCCTCACATGGATGAGCTCGGTGTGAGTGTAGTTCCCCGTGTGCACACGCTGACCTCATGACCCCTCCGCTCTGTCATGGAAATGAATTCCATGTCAATTTGACCAAGGTCCTACAGTATCACCCCCCGCCCCACCACCACCACCCTCTGAGGGTGTATCACACACACACATTAACAACACAAAAACAAAGTATCCTACAATCTCTTTTCACACAGCAAACACACATTTTCACACATGTTGTTGAGATGTTTTTCTGCTCCGATGTGCAGTATGAGGTTAATAATGATGATGAATACCAATAATAAAGTCAGCCACCCTGTATCAAATGTCTTGAGCTAAGAGGGTAAAGCCTGCACATACACATACACACACTTCAGCTCCTGTACATGGGTACAATATTACCCCACAATCAACTGCACCAACAGCAGCATGCAACTTAATTCTATATTCACTTATCTAAAAAAATGAACATTTGGAAACTTTTTTACTCCTGCAACTCCATGAAAAAAACCTGGAACATCCCCGGCACTGAAATGAATGAACAGGGCCTGTAATTTGACTTCATTTTAAGAGAAACACACCCAGCGCACAAATGAATCTTATTTTCTGGCCACAGTTTCGTCTGTCCGACCCTCAGATACACAGAAGGCTGAGGTGAGCGGTTCACTCGCCCGTGTCACTGGAGCCGTGTTACAGATCTTCAGAGTAAATGATCTTCCGGAGGATGAGCGCAGAGCTTCCCTGTGCTTTAAATATCCATCCACTTCCATCAATAACAATTACGATGATGATTATGATGATAAAGGATTGAGCTGCAGTTCTCTCGGGCTATGAAGTGATTATATTACCGATGACAAAGATAATGAAAGTCATACACTATTGATTGGAGCTGAGATAAACCTTTACGGTGGTGGTGTAAAATTTAAGGCCAGACTCACTCAGAGTGTGTGTGTGTGTGTGTGTTTGTTGGACTGTGTCTGCATGTAAAGTGTAATTACAGACATTACACTGACCTTGTGAGGGTCATTAATGATGATATGGCCTGAGGGGTTAAACGGACACAAAGCAGGAGAGCAGGTGAGCATGAGACTGTGTGTGTGTGTGTGTGTCGCATGTGCTTAATGACACAATTTGCCATTGAATTTCCTGTAAGTGAGGGTCAGTGACAGCCGATGTACACTCAGCAGAACCACTCCTGATTGTTAGAGTAAAGGCGTAACTTTTACCCTCTCTTGCTGCATTGTATTATGGGTAATTTGTAGACTTGCGATGCTGCTCGGCTCGTTCGTATTTTCAGGCACGTCTGCAGTGAGTCTCTCGGATATAATCGGCTTTAGAAGTGTTTTCGTCAGTCCAGTTTAACCCCGCAGGTGTAACACGCTCTGCTACAGAGCAAATAAATTCATGACGGGCGAAAACGAGTTCTTAGCGTCTCCCGACGTCTTTGCAGAAAATCCGTCCAAGAGTTCCGTCTGTCGCAGATGACGAGCTCAGAAAGCCTGAAGTCTGAAAAATGTGAACCGTCAAGTATGCGAGAGAAATCCACTCGCTACAGCGACTCAGTCAGCTGACTGGCGGCCTCTGGGAAAGTGAGCTGTCTGCAAGCCAAACGCCGTTACATTGTCAGATGGCACATGGACGATGAGAAAATTACAGTGTGAATCCTTTCACTATAAGCTTTGTTTCACCAGTGTCATCTTGTATGGCCCACAGTGCCGTCACTCACAAATATGGAGAGGATTTCTTCAGGGAACAGCTCATCAGTGAGCGCATTTAAATACATTCAACATGTTCCCAAGCACAGGGGACAGTGGAGGGAGCTCATCATGGCCTTATGTCGCACCTGGGATGAAGCTGATTGAGTAGCAGGAGTTCAGCTTGATTTCTATCTCTTCATCAAGGGCTTTCTGTATCTATAGCAGCAGTTATGTGCCCCAGATATTTCTGCCTTCTCAGAAACATAAGTACAGATGCTTAAAACAACATAGATGCACAATTCATGTCAGTTCAGTCAGGGTTAAGTTGGAACCCTTTACTGCAGTTCTTCTGAATTGGAGATTGTTGATTTTCCGAGAGCAGACAGCAGCGTAACACAGAGGATGCAGAGTTCAGTGTTATTGTTTACTGGCCATACTGAGTGCCAAGTGTTTACATGGACCGCCTATTGCGAGTGACAGGTCATGGACAGTTGGGAGGTGTATAAAATGATTTAAATGCCTGCCTGAATGACCACAAGGTTGACATCCCCACTACAGATACTGATCTATTAATCTAAACCTACACAGTGGAGGTGTCCACCTCAGGACCCCTGTTAACCCCCGTACTGAAAGTAAATCCAGCTTTATCTCCTATGAGTGGGCCTGAGGTGCTTCATGTGTCAAAAGAGACCACAATGAACACCTTCATTTTAAAATGAAGGCAGATGTCATTTCAAATAACATGATATTTGTGCATACGGTAAAAAAATATATATATTTCTTTTTCCTTTTGTTGACTCCCATATGACACAACTTATTTCCTTATCTGCGGATGCCTCAGCAACTGCTGCTAGAATAATGGAACCCGATATGTTTTCATCTGAGTCCTGTGTAAATGGACCCATGCACTGTAACTATAGACACCCCCATGTGTGTGTGTGGGGGGGTCAGATTGAAATGTCTGGGTGCAGGTGTAGGGTAGAGCAGGTCAATTACAGACTCTCAGTGACGGTTCGGTGTCAAGGAAATGCTCCAGTCTCATATTTTGCCTTAATTATAGAGAGAGAAGAAGAAATGCAAATACATGTATGAAATGTATTGACAAAATCACAAGAGGATCACTGATCACGAATTCCTGCGGCAAATCTCCTCTTATTCAGATGGACACCGTTCTGTAACTGACTGCAAATTAAACCTAGTTTTAGACAGAACATCTATTCTCCTCTGCCGTTCCTCATTTTGATTTCGACAGCTTTCGTGATTGGTGGAGACAGATCTTGCGATGAACTCATTTCAGGAGAGCTTTGAAATTTGAAATGGATAATGAGGTCACTGCAGCGGGCTCTGACGACGGCGAGGAAAACATTTCTGTCGCCGTTTCCTAGCGTTTGGTGAGCTCGGAGGGACGACTGGTTTGGAATAAAGAGGAGAAAAGGGAGACTACAGCTTGCAGGAGTTTAATTCAGTTAGACCCAAGGTGTCTTTTTAAAACTCCTGTTTTCAAAGCTTATTATCTGCGGCAAGAAGGAGGGGGGGTGGGTGACAACATCAGGGATTTACCAGGACCACAAAATCACTTGCGGTTCCAACAAATCTCTGATGCACACAATGTCCCGCCGTTATCTTTTGCACCCAAGGGGAAGTGCTGCTTTAAGAGAATAAAAAGAGAAATCTCTTTGCTGAATTTGTGAGATTGGAAGAATCATAGCTGTTTTCCCACAGCACAGAGGCACGGGGTCACTTCTGTACACTAAGAAGAAACACACACATGCTTCAGCTCACACCGCTCAACAACACTAGATGCACGCAAAAGATGGCGTGGAGAACAAACCTGCTCAGTTCGGTGACCGTTGCTCCTCTAATATTTGAATGGAGTTATTTTTGGCTAACGTTGAATATTTCAGCATTGAAATTATAAATGAAACCATTAAACATTCTCGTATTTCTCCCCTCCAGAAAAAAAACCAAAACAGGATTCAGTAACTCAGGCATTGCCATAAGCCTCCTTCACTGGACTTTTCCTTTGAAGCAGTTTAAAAAATCAAATTAAAGAAGACGCCCTGGCTTTGATATCGCTATCTCAGCGTTAGCTTTTTTTTTTTGATTAGATTGGGAAAAATATCCTCCTGGAAGCAATATGCTTTCCAATATATATCACGTATTTACACGCTATAAAAATATATGGGATTTTCTCTAGTTTACAGCCCTTCATGAAAGCTAAAAGCTGCTGCTGGGCTCTCCGTGGCATGTAGGTAATCGACTGCGCCAGTTTGAATGTGTTTCTGTAAGTGTGATAAGATGATAAATATAGAGCGGGATAAACAGCTCCAGGGAGAAGCACTGTGAGATTTACAGTGATGTCATCAGCAGCCCAAACATGAGTCATCCGCAAGTTTCAGGAGAGTCTATGATGAAAACAGGCTAATCCACTGAAATCCACCAGTTCAGACCAACACACGCCCCTTGAAGTTACGTGTACAAATCACTGAATGTGAACAAGAGATTCATTATGAAAATACAGCATGTTCTGATACACGTGTGATTTGATGTGTGTCGCTTATCAAACCTGCTTCTTTATAAGGCCTTAACACCTCTGCAATAAAAGTCGCCTGGATTTTACAAATCCGCTTTGTGTCACCGAAGTTTAGCAGAAGGAGAGAGAGGGAGCAGACGAGTGTCTCTGCAACTCTCCTCGGCTCCTCTTCTCTTTTATCATTGTCTCGGCCTCTTTCTCTCCAGCATGCCCTGACATCATGGATGGATTACTGAGCAGGCCCCGGGGCCGAAAGGGTCAGGGGGCCCTGACGCCGGACTCTGTCTTTAGTCAATCAAATGACTACAAACAACAAAAAATGATTTGCAAAAAGAAGCAGTTTGAGCACAGAAAGACAAAAAACATGACTGGAAAACGACTCCACTTGTCTTCGTCCACCTGTGGACGACCTTTCGTCCTTCCTCCCCTCTCATGCACACTCTTCACTCTTCCTACGCCTCGTCCCACTCTCTGAGGCTCGAGCGAGGACAGATCTCATCTCTGAGCGGCTGATTGAGTTACGGCGGCGGTCCCTGTCGACACGTACGCACACAGATATGCGCCGCGGTGGGTGACTGCGTGGGTGACTGTGGTGAAAGAGAGGCAGACAGTGGATAAAAACATAAAACCTCCCACAGAGATGCAGTGGGATAATCTTCTATAGACGTCTACCGGCTCACTGCACGACTGGTTAGCTGGCTGGTGGCTGGTTAGTCGAGAAAACGAGGAGCTGCTGTCATGAAGCCGCTGCTGTCTTCATTTCTTCATATTACAGTCATTTCTTCTTTTTCGGGATACTTCTTGCCTCTTATACTTTCCATATGTCAGTGAGAGGTGACTTTTGGGTTCTGCTCTGTCATGATAATTGCACTCCTCTCTGAATCCTCTGCAAGGTTCGAAACCGGGACGTTCACATCTGATGCCCCAGTGACTGATGGGATAAATTGAAATTTTGGCAGACGATCATCTGTTGCTCATTGCCAAAGTTAAATGGCCTTTGTGATGAATGACTGGTGATACTGGATAGGCTGGTTAACAAAGGGCTAAAAAGAACCATTGATACTACGTAAGTCATTGATCTGCCCACGGAGGGCCATTTGAGGTTGACTTTATCTGAAGGGTAAAACACAAACGTGCTACACAACACATACACAAACTGACACCACTCCATAGTTATTCAGTCAAATTTTGAAAAAAGAAAATCTTGGAAATTGAAGACACAGAGTAGATTATTTTCCTTTCCCCATCAAACTGGACCACCCTGTCTTTCAGCGAGGTTAGAGCGGGGCTCTGCTTTCACAACAGGCCTTCTCCTTTTTTCGGTGCGACACGAGGAACAGACGGGGCGAGCTCTGCGCCGAGCTTCTGACTGAAGACGGGGGAAAGCTGAGAAGGTTACAGACAAAGAGGGATAGCAGCACACACAGTGCCACAGCCGGAATTGGACCCACCGTGGTGGAGCTGGGGGGGGGTTCATCCTCAAATGAAACTTTTATTTAAAGAGCAACAACTTCAAACCTCCAGTGAGGCAGCGTTACTTTCAAGAACTTTTGTATCTTTCATCTTTAACCTTTGAGATAACATTAAATGCAAATCTGTAGCTACTGTGCTTCACTGACACTGTAACAAAATCCACTTCAATCAACATGCTGCTGTATTACCTGTAGACAGAGACCAGCTAGCTGTTTCCTGTCTTTTTGCTAAGCTAAGAGCTGTCGACGGCTGAAACTAAATACTGAACGGACAGATTTGTGGCGAGTGACTGCAGCATTTCTTAAAATGTTGCACTATTCCTTTAAGTTTCCTCTTTTAAATATGCCAGTACCATACATTGGGAAGAGAGTTATCTCAGTGCATTTTAATTTCACTGCTGCTGTGTCAGTGTTGGAGAGGAAATATTTGTTTATGGCACAAACAAACCTGTTAAACTTGATCTACCACTAAGGAAAGTGATGTGTGTGTGTGGTAGGTATATGACAGGTATATGACATCTGGCCCTTGCAGTCAAGGACAAGGTTGTGCGCCCGCTCAGGATGGTGATGACCACGGCACTGAATTTAAAAGAAGAGCCTATAGATGTCATTTATCTTTCATGTTCAGTATGTATTCATTTCATTTCATTCCCTCGTTTCAGCTCCTTCTTCATCCCTCATTTTGCATTCCTTCATCTCCCCCTCACTCCCTCTCTTTCTCTATCCTGTCATGGCCTTGACTGACTTACCCTCACGTTGGCTCCAACCTTTTCCTCTCTGTTCCTCTCCACCTAATCTAGAGTGAGTGACAGTCAGAGAGCGCGGGAATGATGAGCAGCCATAGTGAGCGAACGGAAGTGACACGCAGCGAGAAAAAGCCCGCGCTCCCATGAGGAAAAACAGAGCGGGGCGACAGGCGTGGCTGAGGGGCGCCGAAGATGAGCGGGATTGGTCGATGAGGGGAGAAACGGAGGCGGGCCGGGGAAAAAGTACGGAGCGAAGGTAAAGAGGGGACAAGGCAGAGGAGGCGGCAGGTGGCGCGGGATGAAGACAAAGCGAGGCTGGCACCAGGGAGATGTGTTTACCCTCCCTAAGTTCTCCGGTAAAATTTAATGAAAGGTGAGATGGAGGGGGGGGGTGGAAGATGAGAAGCAAGCAGGAGAAAGGAAGGGCATGGAACAAAAGAAAGGAGACGAGTGCCGGGGAGAGGGGAGAGATGCAAGAGGAGGAGGCCACGGAAGGGGAGGGAAAAAAAAATAAAAACAATTCTGTCAATTCAAAACACAGGCATCACACACACACACACACACACACCTCACTGCAAATCAATTGAACTCACTATTTACAGTAGTGTCGAGATCTCTGATAAACGTTGCAGATAGATGCCCATAAATCATGTAATCATGATGCTTCTCATAACTTCTGAATTTGTCTCATAATCATCACACACCCTTTTCTCTACACTATGGAAAGTAGTGTGAGTCTCCATGGATGCAGATGAGGACTTGTGGAAAACACCGAGGTGTCTGTGCATTTTTAAGTTCAACATTCATCCTCTCAGCAGGACTCCAGCTCTGTGACATAAAGCATGGATGACGTTACACAGGTGGAACTGATGCATCGAAACCTGGCACCTCAGTGACTTGACAGTAGACGGGATGTCACTGAAATTAGCGTGCAAACCGAGGAAGGGATCATTACGGATTTTGGTCAATCTGTCTCTCATTTTTTAAATGAGCACTTCAGACCAGCTCGACATTCACGTGGACCTCCTGTATTTCCCTCCCTGTTAAACCCCCATCCTGTCTCCATTTCCAGCTGTGCACGGCCTTCCACCGTCTTCCGACGCAGAGCCTGTTCACTCCCAGTAGAAATCTCAACAGGGATATTTTTGCGACCCTAACGAAACCACCAGGGGATGTGCGGGAAAAAGAGAGAGCGTGGGGGGAGATGACAGGACGGCGGAGCAGCGGGCGTGCGACCACAGCCCAGCAGAGAAAGAGAGGGAGAGAGGGAGATGATTTAAGGCAAACCTCTTTACTCTCTGCCCTTCATCTCTCCCCCAGGACTGCTCCTCTCACTCCATCTTTCCTCTTCTCCTTCGGCCCTCTTTCCCCTCTCAGCCTTTCTGAGCACTGAGATGGTGAACGCTTCTTCACTCACATTTCCTTTTCAAAATGAGTGACCTGTTTTCCATGAGAGAAACTGTGCTGAAGAAGAATGTCAGACGGACGAGGGGGGGGATTAGCTGATTTGTGCCACATCATATAACTGTAGTGTGAAGTGTGTGTTTGGCACACATGTTTATGTGC
Source organism: Psettodes erumei (assembly GCA_016785225.1). Classification (NCBI taxonomy): domain Eukaryota; kingdom Metazoa; phylum Chordata; class Actinopteri; order Pleuronectiformes; family Psettodidae; genus Psettodes; species Psettodes erumei. The sequence goes on along the minus strand of JAFBJZ010000776.1, from coordinate 596,581 downwards.
ATTTTAGAAGTGTGTGTGTGTTTTTCTTGACATAACTCCCGACACCACTTTGCCAATGATTGTAAAGCGAATTTAGGCTGAGAGGCTTGGACGGAGCACAAACGGCGGGCGGAGAGGAGCTGCGGGAAAAAAAACAACAACAACAACGAAAAAAGAAGAAGAAATGGAGTGGCTCAAAGACGTATGGGCGAGTGTGTGAGCGAGCGAAAAAGAAAATGGAGTGAGGACAAAAAAAAGAGAGATTATAAAATAGATGGTGACAAGGAAATTAAAGAAAAAGCTTTTAAGCTTTCATGCAATTAAAAAAAAGTTGAAGTCGTATATAATGTCAGCCACTTACAATCAGAATGAAACAGATTCTCTGTTTACTGAGGAGCATCTGACCATGAATGTCCAGGTCATGGTTGGATGCTTGTCTTAATTCTCATTATATATAGATAAAAAAACGTTCACATTCAACAATTTATCTGGGATTATTCAAAATGCACAACATTTCCTTTATCTCTCTCTTCAGTCTATTTCCTGGGAATATGAACTGTCTCTCTCTCTCATACAATACCCCCCCCCCGTAGGTGTAATATGTCACTTTCCCTTGAGATGGCTTTTCTTTTTTTTATTTCCAACCTGTCTACGCTTTCCCTCCTATCTATATCTTCTCCCCACTGCCTCGTCCTACCCCTCTGTCAGTTCCTATTCCACTTGCTATCCCCATGTTTCTTAATCCCCCTCCCTTCCCTGCGATAATTCTTCTCCTCCTTCCCTCCTCCCTGCTCCTCTCCATCAAGCCCCCCCACCCCCCCCCCCCCCCACCCCCTTTGGCAGCCGCTTCGCTGTCCTCCTCCCTCCTCTGCTCCCTCCCTTCCTGCCTTCCCTCTTCCTCTGTGTTTATCTCACCCTCACTTCCTCCTCCTTCCCCCTTCCTCTCCCTCCATCCATCCCTTTGCCCCCCCACACCTAAATCAGCCCTGACAGACTGCAGCACCACACATGTTCCAGACATGCTCACACAAAGAAGAGGATGTGCTGCGGTATTAGCTCAGTAATTGTGCACGGGCACAAACACACGCCGCACGCACAAACATGCATCACACATGCACGCCTGCCGCTCAGTCAGCACTAACGCTCTCATTGGCCGGACTGACGGGGCATTTTGGGAGAGGAAAGTAGCAGAGGAGAGAGAAGGTGCGGAGAGTTGGGGAACAGATGATGAAAAGCGAGAGGATGAAAGTCCACAAATGAAAGGGAGGGTAGGAGAAGGAGAGCTACAGGACAGGAGGGGAGGCAGCCAAAGCAAACTGAAAAGGTTAGACAGAAAGAAAAAAAAAAGAGGAGAGATATGGTGGGAGCATGAAGGGGGGGAGAAGCCAAAAAAGAAAACACAAACAAGAGACGGGAGGCGAGAGTGTCAGTGACATATGATGAGGAAGAGAGAGGAGGAGAGTGACACGGGGAGTCAGCAAGCGCTCATTTAGCCCACAAAAGAGGAGAGAGTGTGTGTGAGAGAGAGAGAGAGAGGGGGGAGGAGTGAGCGAGAGAGAGGGAGGGGTGAGTTGGGGGAAAGAGAGAGAGGGAGTGCGCGTGTGAGAGAGAGACATTGTCGTCCAGTCCTGCCAGAGAACAACAGCAGCAGCGGCGGCGGCGGCGGCGGCAGCAGAGGACTCAGACGCACTGAGCAGACCGAGGCAGCGGGAGGAAGCGAGGGGAATACGCGCTGACGGAGAAGCAGCAACAAAGGGGGTGGAGGGGGGCAGGATGGAATAATTAAAAATGATCCTTGCTCTTCTCCCACTTCTGTTCGGAGCATCCCACAAGCAGAGCACCAGTGAAAATACATACATATGATATATATATATAAAATTCCTATACATATATATCAAATTATGCCTGTTTTCAAAGAAGCTGCGGCCGGACAAGGACTGAACTGACAGCAGAGTGCATGAGAAACTGGGCGATAATATGCAGCATTTGCTTAGAAATTGTTGCATATTAAAGCTTTGAGATTTTCTTTTTTTTCTTCTTTTGCTCAGTGGGGGGCGAAAAACAGACAAAAACAATATATTGATGCCGACTGGCAACTGAGTTGTTGAGGCAACAGTATCAACAACAACAACAACAAAGAGCTGCAGTCCCACATTTCCAAGGGGGGCTTCTTTTGAAAACAGGATTTTTTTTGATCTGCCCTCGGTGCCACGCTGCTGTTTGGCTGTCGCATCTCCACTTGTCTCTTGTCGTCCGAAAGGGGCTCAGAGAGTATTGTTCCGGCGAGGGCGGTCCGCGGGTGTCTGACCCCCACGAGCTGATATTTCCTCCGGGCATGAGAGGAGAGGGTGAGGTAAGTTGCAGGGGAGAGAGAGACTGAAAGAGGCAGAAATATCAAAGAGAGGAGACCGAGATTGCAGCGTAAACAAAGGGACGTAATCAAGAACTGAGCCCAAAGGAAGCGGGAGAAAGAACGCTCCGTTGTTTGGGACCCTCCGCTCCGTCACTCCGGCTTGTTTCCCTCTCCCTCTCTCTCTTTTTCCAGCCTCTGCTGGATGCAGCAGCATTAAGACATTAAGAGCAGTATCACAACATTAGCCCTCCCCTCTCTCCCTCTCTCCTCCTCCTGCTCCTCCTCACTCCTCTCCCCTCAGTCTTAGCACTTGTGGGGCAGGACTGAGCCGGCTGGACAGACCCAGCTGGTGTCCTGGGTCTGTGTGAGACCCTGGGATCCAAGGAGGGGGTCCAGTTGGAGCAGCAGCAACAGGAGCCCGCCCCCACCTGCACACGCTGAGCTTTAAGAAAAAAAGAAAAAGCCACTGGACTCCTTGTGTGTTGCTTAAAAGCTACAGAGTGACACTGACAGATCACTGTCACCGCGGGGATTTGAGCTGTTGTGTGCGTCTGTGCGCGTGTGTGTGCGCGGGCGAAAACACGCCTCAGGTGCAAGAGGGACGCTTTTGGACTGTAACCACCACGGGATTTCAGCCTGACAAGAGCCTGGAGTATAATGCTTTTAAAAGAGTCCTGAGCAGCTGTTGGGTTTTTGTTTGGATGGAAATAGGAAGGAACCTATCCTGCGTGACCTTTCCAAAATAAAAGCACTCGCTCATAAAGTCATCAGGAGCCCCGGAAAGACGGAAAAGTAAAGGAGGGAGTAACGTTCAGCCAGAGTGGGGACGAGGTGGCAGTGAAAAGATGCCCACCACAAAAATAAAAAAGCTCCCTTTGAACGGTGACACTGAAAGTAGGTGGATGATAGGTGCAAGTTAAGCGAGAAAACGCTGGCTACAGTTATTTCTTTTTTTTCCCCGGTCATCAGAAGTGATTTGACTCCGGACCGGAGCATCAAGAGTTGTTATCCACTCACATGTGAGTCCGTCTGTCTCCGGAGTGAAACGCCTTTCATGTGGGAGCCCGTGAAGGAATCTGCCTTCTTTCCTGCTGCTAGCGCCGCCAGGAGCCGAGAGCTCTCACTTTTTCACGGATTATTCATCCACTCGGCGGGGGAGCTTATTGCTAGAAATGCCAACGGCAAGTTCGTTGGTAGGTAACACGCCCTCCTAGACTGGATTCCCTCCAAGCCTGCTGGATTTGGATTTGTCTACAACCGCCTCTGCTGTCTGCTCATGACATATGGCTTTGTGAAAGGTGACATTTGCAGTATTCATTCGCTTTGACACACACACACACACACACAGACTCACGAGGGACTCATTCACTCCTGAGCGTGTTGAGATGGGAGATTGATTTCTTTCACTCTCTCGTGCCTCTGCCCTTTGACGACAATTAACTGTAACTGTACAGTAATAACTCCCACAACACTACGTTCTGAGCGTGAATACAGATTAACTCCCTCCACTCTCTTTGTTTTCTAAATACCTAAAAAAAGACTGAGATTGATTCAGTGACTGTAAACTAAGGCTCTGGACATATTTAACCTTTTATTTCTTTACACCTAGGAGCTTTAATTTGGGCCTCTACTTCACAATTACACATCAGCGCTGTGCCACTGGAGTAAGTTGAAGATGGCCACCTCCATGCATCCCCTCTTGATAAGCTTCTCCCTGGCCATCCTCCTGGGTTTGACCTCTCTGGGTGGACTGAGCTCTCGGCCGGCCGGTCAGGCTTTGGCCCAGGTCTCCACCAACAACCAGACGACAGAGCCCTCTGCCCCGCCAGAGGCCGCCCTGGCTACGCCCACGCCGGGCGCCGAGGACCAAACGGTTCCGAGCAGCGGTAACCGATGCTGGGGTTACTACGACGTCATGGGCCAGTGGGACCCGCCCTTCAACTGCAACGCGGGCATCTACATGTTCTGCTGCGGCTCCTGCTTCTACCGCTTCTGCTGCCAGTTCAAAGTTCACAGCCTGGACCAGACTTCCTGTTTCAACTATGACACACCCGTGTGGGCCAACACCGGGAGGCCGGTGGCGCCCGTCACAGAGGTCCACGAGGAGCCAGACCGGGACCGGACCCACATGATCGTGTATATTATCTGTGGAGTGGTGGCCATCATGGTGCTGGTGGGGATTTTCACCAAGCTCGGGCTGGAGAAGAGTCAGGGAGGACAGACCGACATGACCAACTCCAGGTAGGAACTGAGAGACGGATGGATGAGATTATTATCTGGCTTATTTGGGTGATCATGTAGATAATGAATGTGATCAGGAGGAGCAGTCAAATACGTGACGATGCTGATGAGGATGTCACTAACAATTACCGTGATGTTGATGGATTTAATTCCATTAGATTTGCGCTGAATGTCTGACGTGATCAGTCAAAGTCACAGACTGACATTTAAGGAAATATGCCAAGACCTCGATGAAAAGATGGATACCTGATGGATACATGTGAGGCCATAGCCAGCAGCAAGTTAGCTTAGCTTAGCATAGCATGAAGAATGTCTCCATCCAGAGTTAAACCTCACTAACATTTAAGAACAGCAAGGTGGAGCTTCACGAGCAGCACGCGTGGCCAAAAGTGAATAAGTTACATTTCCTGAAATGTAAACAACAACTTCTACTATAGTTTGAGAAAATAATGAGTCCTTGTGGCCGACGTATCAAGAGGCATATTTTAAAGTTTTACACATTAGACCGATTTCTGAAGGATCAAGATAAGGGTCTAGAATGGGAGCAAATATTTAATTCCTCCATCAGTCAGATACTTGTGACAAAAAGTCATTACATCTAATGACTCAAGAGCAAAAGCCATGTGTTACATTAAATTGCTTCGATTTCTCAGCTCCGTCAACAGTGCTTTCAGACAACACCTCCGACTGTGTGTGTTCACCAACACGTGTGATTACACGCCTGCATGTGTGCGTTTTTAGTTTTTTTTTCTTCATATGTGTGAGGAGGTCACCGGCTGGGTAATGAATCACAGAGAGGTGATAATGGGCGTGATGTAGAGGAAGAGGGGGAGCGAGGACCAGATGGAGGTCAGGAAGCAGGATGGAGATGCAAAAGGACAGCTGTCAGGTGATAGTAAGGGAGGAGTTTGTTTTGTTTTTGTTTTTTATGGGGGGGGGTCTCTGTGTTGGTGTAGGCGTTTCACAATGATGGGTGATTGATTGCTGTGACACAACTCTGTGGCGTTGTGCCACAGCCTCCAGTGAACAATGAGAAGGGAGAGGATGATTTTTGGAAGGGTGGGATATTGAGCGGATCTGACTGGAGTGCAGCCAACAGCTAAATCTAGTACAGGGGGCGTGTGCGCGTGCGTGGGAGGGGTAAAGGGAATGGGTGACCGGCCAGCCTATCGGGTGTTACGAATCGGGCCAGAGTGGGCTCCTTTCATCCTCAATCCTGTCATCACCGGATCTCCTCTTTACCTTCCAGGGGGAGGATGAGGAGAGCAGGGGACATCAACATCATTAATGTTATACCGCACTGAGGCGCTCATGACACAATGAAAGATGGTGGATCTTCACACATTTTATCTCTTGAAACAAATGAGCATGTTGAATTCGAACATTTGATTTGGCGAGAGTTCTGGTTTGTGGTTATCTGTCTTCAGCAGTTGCTGGTCGCACTGTTGAAAGAAATGTGCAGCGTTTCTCTTGAAGTTTCCCAGAGGTGACCTGTGTGTGCCTCCAGACAGCAGGACAGATGCTTGCCAACATCTGTCCTGCTCAAGTGTCCCGGAGCAAGACACTGAAACCTGACTCGCCTGACCGTTCACTTCCTGGATGAAAACAGGGTTTTTTTCCCCAATGAAATGAATAAGATATGGTATGAAGGCATATCAAAGTGTTCAAAGTGTAACACAATTATAAAAGATTCCACACAGATGGGTTGGGTGGTTGGTTCTACAAAGTGCAGGACTTAGACACAGGCGGGAGAAAGGAGGGGCCAAAAATGGCGAGTGCGAGAAATGTGCTGAGGAACGTCAAACTCACTACCCCATCATCGATTGTATTTGTTTACACCAGCTAAAGCAGCTGGGTGTGTTTGCGTGTGTGTGAGTGTGTGTGTGTGTGTGTGGGGGCAGAAACAATGACACAAGAGCTAACCACTGTAGTGATGTGACCACAGCCCTGCGAGGAGGAGGAGAAGCCTGTGAGAGGACAGTCAGCTGAAGCATTAAGAAGCGAGAGGAGATATAAAGATGGCGTGAGAAGGTATACAGGAGGGGGGGGGCTGTTATTATTCTGCTGATCTGAGATCTGTGGATGACTGGTCAGATCTGTGACCAGGCAGCATGGATAATGACTGTCTGTGCAAGTCTTCCATAAGATATTTAAGAGACGGTTTCTCTCCTGAGGACTTTTAGAGAACACTTGGGGGCTGAAATTAAAACCACTATTCCATGTTTTTTTTCCACTTCCTTGACATTGGTGGCTGACCTGATGAAACCCACTGTTCTGTTGCACTGGCTGCCAGCAGAACCACTAAATGCCTTCTTCAGTTTCCATGAATGTAAATGAAACTCTATGCGTGTCGAAAAATGGTCATGCTCTTTCGATGTGTGTGAGTTTGCTTGTGTTTCCTTGCGCTGCAGGGCATCACATTTCAACATTCATTCTCGACCTGCATGCATTTGACGGTGAGACACTGGTGTGTGTGTGTGTGTGTGTGTGTGTGTGTGTGTGTTGTGCCCTGCATGTGCACTCGAGAAATAAATCCAGCCGTAAAGCTGCTAAGGTGGTAATGCGGCTGAAACCTCAGGTCAGGCAATCACAACAGGCAACGGCAATGTGCTCGCACGCACACAACCCCACCCCCACCCCCACCCAACCGTGCACCCTCCATTACACCGCTTCTCACCTCCCAAGCGGCCGTTTCTGTTTTTGTTTTCGCCGCGGCATCTGTTGCGTGGAAACTGTTGCAGAGCAAAGAATTAAAAATGAATGACTCTCCTTTGATACGTGACTCAGCTTTGGGAATTAATAACGGCAAGTCGAGCTTTCACATTAACGACAGCTCGCGCTCGTGTTGCCGCTCCACTGACGGTGAAAAGGACAAACACGAGGGCCTTTCAAGTGTCGAGCAGCAAACAGCCTAATATTAGCACAAAAGAAATTTGAGCAGAGGGACACAGGTGCAGCTGTAATAATCAGAGCCGGAGCAATCACATGTCCACCTGTAACAGAATACAACTGTAACACATTCACAGGGCATCACTGAAGCTGCTGGTCCAATAGCACCAATCATCTTGATGCCCGGCATGAATAAACAGGTAAAGACAAACCTGTACCCTCAGCTAAACAATAAACGTTATTTGATATATTACCTGAGCACGCGTCTGCCCACAACACAACATGTAGGCGGGGCCTGTATTTATCATGAACACAAACAGAATAAATCAGGAAAGCGGCGTAAAGCTGCGTGTCGATGCAGAATGGAGTATTTTCTCGAAACCAAACTTTCCCTGTAGGATGTGGACGTCACGGCGATACGACTCGTACGTCAGGTGCTCACAAAGAAAGATGGCGGCGTTGTACGCGCTGCCGTCAACACAACCGATCATGTTGGCAGTGATTACGGCGAGACGAGAAGTGCTTTTGTGTTTTGGGCTTGGTGGAACAAGCGACCACTTCAGAGCTAAATGCATAAATATTTTCTCTACTACACACACACACACACACAGGCAGCGTAACATCCCTCCCTTTCCCTAACAGCACAGCGCCACTTATCATAAGTTATTCCACAGAAGAGCCATGTGTTCAAGGGCACAGACGATTAAATGACCCACTGGGGATCTAAACAACCATTTCCACCGGCCATTCTATTCCTTCACTGTACTCTGTTTCATCAGCAGCGCTTTCTATTCCCGTTATTGTGCGGCCACAGTGGCGCTTTTCATCATCGCCGCTGACAGGTGTTTAGAGCCGGGAGATACATGTGCAGGCAGCACTGCATTCTCTCAAACGCTTACAGCGAGATGGAGCTGCTATCGGTGAGCTGTGGGTTTTTTTAAAGTGTGCGTTTAACGTGGGGTGTCATAACTTCCCAATGGGAATTTTGGGGGAAAAAACAACCTGTTCCCACACAGCTCGAAGATACGCATCAAATACAAAGTGAGAGCACGTGAACTTCCTCAGACAAAGAGATCATCACAAAGAGGCTCATGCGCAGCGCTGATGTCACCTCTGCCGCTGCTATTCTCACCTTGCATTAACAAGAGCTGGTGTAATTTAGCGAAGCAGCGAGTCTCATTTACCGCGTTACACCGACGAACCCAAAATAAACTCTTTGATGCTACACCAGTGTGAAAAAAGAGACACGCGCAAAGGTGCACAGTTCACTCAAACCAACAAGAAATTAGTGCTGGTTCTGCTTTCTATTAGTCTCTAGGTGGTAACTGTATGTATATTATAGACTAAACTACCCAACTGAATAGAAAGGGTGCAGATTAGATTCAGTTTGACTAGTTACAACATTACCAGTAATTAAAATCCAATTACATAACATAATGCCAAATGAATACTTTGATTTTTACTACTTTTTGAGTTCAGTACCACTAATGCTTCTGGAAATAAATGTGTGCAGTGGAGCATTGGATGCACAGGCGTGTTCTTTTTTTGTTTTGTTGTGTTTTATTTTTTTAAATGCGTGTCCCAGAGGGGCGGCTGCATCGGTTTGCGTTATGATTGTAACCCCACACCATGCCTCAGTGCAGCACAGCTCGGTCAGACAGATTGCTGCAGAGCGCTGAAGTTGCTCAGCTCAACTGTTGCTGCGCTGGCTCCACGCCACATCCCCCGCGCTTTCTCTTTTCCCAGCCGACTCCTATTTCTTTCTCCTTCGTTCTGAGTGGCTTTTCTCATATTTCCCATGATCTCCTCTCCTCTGTTTATTTACCTTATTTTCTTCTTCCTCCCCCCGTTCTCTTCTGGGGTCACTTTGCATTTGGATATTGCATGTGCACAAGAATCAGGCTGAAAAGTGTGCGTGGCAGATGGTCGGATTTACAAACAAAACGGCCTGATAGTTTGCATACTGGTATGATCCCTGTGAGCACAAAATTAGCAAACAGCGAATATGAAATAGATGAAATTGTACTCATGCACTCCGCTTTCATAAAACACAAAAAACTTGATCAAAATACTTTTTTTAAGGCATTTTGAATGCAATGAACTGAGCTCATGGAGGTTTTAGAGTTTCAGCTCTACGTTGTTTCAGACCAGTGGTTCCTGGATGCTTCATAAAGACACTTCCAGCAAAGTGAACGTGTCCTTGTCGCCGCTCAAAGTAACAGTATTCACTTCATGTTAAGTGTGATTACTTCATAATAAGGGGGTTATTTTTGAGCAGAGCTGTGGGCTGTTAACAAGGATCTGTGTCACTCTTGACTTCGCAGTTTCGAGGCACTGTAGGAGGTTTGTGGGAGGCACCATTGTTAAACTGTTTGAATACATTCGCATCGACGTCCGGTCCAATGGGACTCAGCTAACTCCGGGTAAACTCCGCCGCGCGTCAGACCGTGGGCGCGTAAACCCGCGTCGCGTGCTCGTGTGCGCAGTCGACACGGGGTTTGGGAACATGGCATTCAACGCGGGCTCGGTTTTCATTCCAGTGATCCTGGTAATGGTCCTGTCCCAGTGTGGACTGACGCCGGCTCCGAGTCGCCCTGACAGAAAATCAAGCACTTACATGTCGCTGTTTGCTGGAGCGCGCTCAGCAGAGAGCATTACTGTGTGCTATAGCTCCCCTCCTCCAACTCACCACTTCCTCAGATATCTGTCTGTTTATCTGTGTAAGATAAGACGATGTGATGGTTTAACACCAACATTTGTCTGGTCGCTCTCAGACAGATCAGCAGCAACAAAAAAATAGAAAATATAATAAAATATATAAAATATAAACAAGATAAGATTGAAAAAAAGATAAAACAAAGTGTTTTCCAGTTTACATGTTGGTATTGCACAAATAGTAATAGTTGTTTTTGCAGGTGTTGAAAATGGTTCTCTCTATAAAATGGTCTATAATGGGCATGACACCATTCTTAGCTAATATACATCCTTTCGTCTACTGATTTTTCCATCCATGGAGGTCGTGAATCTTATTTCTTGTGACATCATCCCAGTGTAGAGTGGAGGGGCGTGAGAGACGGCCGATGGAGGCGTGCCATTTGCTTTCAAGTGAGGGGAGCACAGCCAGCTTCCTCACCGCACAGCGACTGGTCAACGGCCCAAATCTGCCAAAGTTAAACTTGATGGGGAAAATTTCGTGGTTCCGACGGCATCTGTTGATCGTGACAGTGAGGAACATCAGGAAAATACTGCTCTGACTTACCACTGTGTAAACAGCCATTTCTCAGAGATGATCATCCCTCACTTCTCCAGTTTACCTTGCGAGGCCTAAACAAATATGTTGTGTTGCGCGTGGGTGCGAGTCTGTTTCTCACAGTCTCCTTGTCTGGCCGTTTTCCCCCGTCCTTTTCTTCCTCCGTCCAGCGCGACTCCTTCGCATCCAAAGTAATTGCCTCTCGTCTCGTATCTCTTAACGCCATCGTATCCGCAAGATAGCTTCAACTTTTCACGCGGATTAAACCAGAGGAAGAGACCCCGTCGCCTCCGCCATTCATCTTTCTCCCCTCTCCTCCCCCGTCCCTCACTATCCCACTATCCCTATACATGTATCCCCCCTTCCTTTTCTCTCCGGCCCAAGGAAATAATTACCTGCTGGCTGGTATCGCCCAACCCGTCGCACCTGTTCAGTATTGTGCGGGAACAGAGATGAAAGGAGAGGAAGATGAGGGGGAACTCAGGAGGAATCCACCTCTTTACTTTCCTCTCCACTTTCATCGCTCGCCGTTTCCTCTGCGCGTCTCGCTCCCTGTTGGTCTCATTCTTTGTCTACTGTCTCTGCCGATCCTTTCTTCCGTCTCGCTGCTCTTTCTCCCACTCGTCTTCTTCTTCCCCCGGCTTTTTTCCTTGGCATGTTACGATGTACGATGGTAAAGCAGAGCAGAGGGATGCTGAGGTGCAGCCGTCTAAAGGCCAAATTAACAGTTACAGTGTTCTGTGTCATTCCCCCTCCACACACGTACACTCACAAACGCACAGAAACACACATGCCGTATTAAAGAAAGCAGCCACAGCAGTGACAGCGACGACAACATGGAGCCGTGTCGAACATTTCAAACATGCGCAGTCTCAAAATAGAAGTTTTCTGTTTTACAAAAGGCAGCAGTTAGTTCAAAACAGCCTGGAATAATGCAAGAGGTTTTCAGGGAATAGACGATTTTTGCAAAATAACAAACATGTATCTGATAAACACACACACACACACACACACACACACACACACACACACAGACACACACACACACACACACACTCACAGACACATACTCGGTCTTTCATTATGCCTTAAAAATTAATGTTTGTGCTTGTGCTTGTTTGTGTTTACTTTTCACTCGAGAAAAATATGCTTGTCCGCTATCTGCCCCCATCTCTCTTTTTTTTGTCCCCCACCCCCCCAACTACCACCCCCTCCTCCCCCGATCTCTGTCTGACACACACACACACTACATCTGCTGTACGTTAAGCTAACTTCTTACTAACTTTTTAGCTGGAAAACTCATCACAGTTGAGTTGACTGAGTTGAATGAAATGCAGTATTTTGTGTTTTCTGATATGAAAGCAGCAGGGTATATGTGCATCCCTACTATCTGTGTGCCCGATCACAACTGTATTTGTTCTTTTCACTCGGGATGAATAACACGGCATTTGAGCTATAGTGAAAATCAATCGGGATTCAGCCCTGCAGTCACAACGCACGATGACACCACCGCAGCACATAAGAGCCGCCGCGCTGCAGCAGAAGTTTGCGGGGTTGTCGCTGCGTCTGTCGGGGCCAGGAGCGCGGATCGAATTCAGCGCCTGACCTGCGGCTTTCTACGTCGCCGGGAAGAGGAAATGCAATATTTAACAAAACACACTTTTAAAAGTCAGAGATGCTCCAAACTTTTGCAACGGGATCGCGCTCGGGGACAAAAACCGCCATTAGTCTGAATGTGAATCAGAGCGCGCGCACACAAACACACACGCACTCAGACTTATACACACTCGCGTTTGGCAGCAGCGTAGCAGTCGATATGTGCGCTCTATTTATACTGATGTTGTATCAACGTTTCAATGTCAGCATGACGCAACACTGATGCTGGGCGAGGGAACCCTGTCATCGTGGGTGGGGGGAGAAGAGAAGAATGAGAGAGGAAGAGAGATTTCGATGTCTTGCCCTTGAGCTGGAGTGAAAACAATATAATAGTCCCCATGGGCGGCTGTGAAATAACACACAGTCAATGGAAAATGACAGGAGAACCCAGATTTCTGGTCTCGACACGACGGCCACGCCAGTCCAGAGACAACTCACCTTATCTGTCCACTCCTCCCTCTCTCCGGTCATCTCTTTTTCAATCCATCACCTTCATCCCCGTCTTCCGCCTCCTCCTCCCCTCTTCCCTCCTTTTCCCTCCTCTGTTATCTTCCTCATCAACGCGCCACACCCGGGTCTAACCCCACATTACTTGTTAATGTGTCAACATGAGGAGCTGTGACTTTACCCACTGTAAATGATATTTTTCCATACAACCGTAACTGCTTGTGTCTGGACATTTCTCAGGCCAGTTCTGTAGCTTTTAAGGAGTGTTTTCTTTCCCCACTATGAATTCCAATCTGATTTTTGGACGCTGACTCATGATGGAGATATTGATAACAAGTCACACTGAATCTGTGTGTCCAGGTTTAACTGAGGGATTTTTTTAAAGCAAATTGCTGCAGTCGAGGATTTCAAAGTGCCTTAAATACCTGCAGGTGTGTGTGGTAGACACCGCTGCTGCTCCATCTGCTGCGAGTGTTGCAAATACAAATCAGTGGACCAAACTATAATAACGAGATAAAGAAAAAAACAAATTACTGCAGGGTTAAGCAATAAAACATTGCCAACTGTCGCGATAAACAAGGAATATTTAGCAATCTTTGCTCTCCGTGTTTGAATTTCCATTCACGGCAAGTGAAACTCAAAGCACCCTGATGTCATTACCAACTGTGATCGGGGGAAACTCTGCAGTCGCAACCACATCCACTCAGTGGCTACAGAAGAGCTCTTAACGTCAAGACCGCTCAGTCAGGTTTCGCACCAGAGTTCAGCCACTGCTGCAGCACCCCACACACACAAACACACACAGACACACACACACACACACACACACATATAACCAATAAACCCAGCGCTTGGACGCGATGTTCAAACGTACAGGAGCCGTTCACTTCTTTCCTTACGAAAGTGGAGCACAGAAACACGGTTACGTAACACAGGACGAAAGACGAGAGCGTGAGAGAGTGAGAGAGAGAGAGAAAGAGAGAGAGGGTTTGGGGAAGCAGAGAGCACAAAGATAAAGCAAAACGACAGATGGGAAGGAAAATGTGCTTTACATTCCTGAAAACGTGTCAGAAGACTTTTTCAGCTCCGAACAGCATCAACGTGAAAAAAATATTCTATTTTTCATGACAAACGTGAGATTAAAACTGATTTTGTCGTAACTTTTAGATGCACCATGAACCAAAGCTTCTACTACTTCTGCTTCTACTGTCGTTTAGCTCCTGTCTGTAGGACAACATGGCAGCTTTGATTTTATGTTGTCATCTTCCTTTATCTTTTTAAAAAATTTCTTACTTTTTCTGCAGTTACGAGCTCATTTAAGGGCCGGATTAGCTCTTCCAGTTTCTCTCCTCTCTTCCAGCCCACCTTCTCTTTTCTTCTCGTTGCTTTCCTGCCTGGTCTCATCCCATCGTTCATCAGTCCTTTCCTCTCTCCTCTGTTCGGTGTGTTTACCATTGCGGCCCGTGTGCAGACATTTACATTCCGGCCACTCGCTTCTCGTCCTCCGCAGTTTTGCACAAATGAGCGTAATGAATCTTAAGACAGATGAGCATCGCCGTATGCGCTGGATGCATGTTGTGGTAGAACGGCGGGAGGCGGCGAACCAGATGTGCGCTGCTTTCCAGCGGTCAGCGGCGGTGAACACTGCCAGCTCTGACAGAAGCATCGGCCACAACACGTGGCGACGGGAATACAAACAAGACATTGAAATATCTTATTGTGGCTTTTTTAATTATTTACTTAACAACTGGGATGTTTAACGGACTTCACCCTGCTCTCTGACACAAAGTCTCTCTAAAGCCTGACTGAGCCCGTGTGTGAGTAGAGCAGCCACAACCCTTGTACACACCCATTTTATTTTTATTTAATCACAACGTCAGAATAACACAATACCAATGTGCCAGGCACTGCTTGTGTAGTTCCTGCTGAAAGGAGGTGCCGTCCTTTCATACAAAGATTACCATCAGATCAGGTAAAAGTACCTGCCCATAGTACTCAAGTACCATTCCAACTACTCCTATTAGCTACATGTACTTGCTACAATGCTACCATTCCTGCCTTACCTTACCACAGCAGGTATTGTTAGTTTGAGATGAGGAGAAAGAAAGGGAATATAATCTTGTTGTAATCGTTTGCTGTATATTGGATCAGTGTGTATTAATTATTCAGCCCCTTGTTGAATATTATCATCATGGAAATGGGAAAGCAATTCATCACTGCAGAGATCTGACGTCCCGCAGAGCCAGCTGAACTGGATTATCATTCTCCAGTGAGAATGCAACTGTCTCTCCTCCCTTTACTCGTCCTTCTCTCTTAACCTTTTACTTAAAAAAATAATAATAATTACAAGTGAATCAAGACAGCCATCCAACACAAACATGACAGTGTCAGCAGAAAGAAAGTTAACTGAGATCATATCGTCGATGACGACAGACTAGTGATTACTGTTGAAAATATACATCTTTTTACCTGTTCCTTAAAAACTCTAATGTATATATATATTTTACTGTACTACGATGCAAAAATAATGTAGCCCGTTTTGGCCGATCTGCATATGTGTGCGTGTCCAGCACACAGCATATAACCATACCACTTCCCACTGCTCACATCCCCTGTTTGTGTGTCCGCCAGTCCCCCTCCATCCATCTCGAAAGTGATGAGCATCCCACCAGCTTAGCTCATGCTAATATCCCCAGTCATTAAGTGGATTTATGGCCCCTCTTTTCTCTGGGAGCTATAGGAACCTTTCGAAGACGCCCAATCGATGCTCGTTTTCCCTGCACGTCTGCTCGACCGGTTTTCATTAGAGGGAGGGGAGGGCTACAGCGGTGGCATGGAGGGGGACGTGAGCGCGGCACCGCACACGCATCACAGCCCCATTTCCTTAATACAAAAGACATACAGTATATTAACAGGACCCTTACTGCTGCTGATATAAGGACCTTTGTCACGTCCGTAAGAGTCAGAGATCAGCCGACAGCAGAGAACGAGCCCTGCTCCTCACACACCATGCCACACATCACACTCATTAACAACAGAGGGCAGGATTTTTAGCTAATTGCTAATATTATGCATCCTTCATAATAATGTTGTTACTAGTCGAAAATCCTCCTAATTTCTCCGATCTGTTCCGTTCTACTTCCATGCAACAACTTCTGTTCTGCAACCATTCACAGTCAGCTACACATCACCTGAGGTAATTTACTCTGCAACAACGGATCTGCTGCATGTTATTTCTGGAGCCCCGCTGTCATTTACAATCAGTCCACGGGACGCACATGGGCGATTGTTTTCACACTGTAACGCAGATAAGTTTACAGTAAATTCCTTTGCAATGAACACAGACACACATCTGCAGGTGGGTGCAAGAAAAAGACACAATGAGCCATGGGGGGGGGGTTGAGGGAAGATGCTACAAGTGTGTGTGTGTGTGTGTGTGTGTGTGTGTGTGTGTGCGCAGGCGTGAGCATGTGCGTGTAAGTGAATCAGAGGGCAGTTTGTCATGTTGCTGCTCCACAGCCCTGATCCAAGCTGACAGGTGAAGCTAAGCGCAGCTAAACAGCACACGTAACACAGAGGATGAGAGAGGGAGAGAGGGAGAGAGAGAGAGAGAGAGAGAGAGAGAGAGAGAGAGAGAGAGAGAGAGAGAGAGAGAGCAGTCAGGAGGCAGCAGAGATAAGGAGAGCCCAATAGACAAAAGAAAATAGAGAATGGGAGATGGGGACAGAGGGATGGACATATAAGTGTGAGAAACAGAGGGATGGGGAGATAATCGTCAGAGCTGCAGCCATTAAAAAAGAGAAACAGGCAGAGGAGAGGAGGAAACGATGGAGCGAGAGAGAGAGAGTGTGAATTTGAGCAAAACGGAAAGCTTGGGAGAGGCAGGCATCTAGATTAACCGGTGAAAGAGATTGATTAATTGGCATTTAAATAAAAGCAGAGAACTGAGCAAGTTAATTTTTCATACCATCACTCCATTAATCTGTCCCTCCCTCCCTCCCTCTTTTTATGTATCTCGCTTTTCTTCTCCACTTCCCCCGGATTGGTTGTTTGTCCGTGCGGGGATGTGTGTGGGAACTGAAACCTCTGATTCTACAGTTCTACATTAAAAAATCTCAATGATTTGCACTTGTTGTGTGCAGAGGGTTTATATTATTAAGTGACTGGGAGTAAAAAGACAGAAGAGGGAAGAAAAAGAGGTTGTTGCAAATGGACGAGACGTAATCACCCGCTAAATCAGGCTGTGAAATCTTCAGCAAGCAACTAGTCAGACTACATCTTTGTTTCCTTCGCACCCTTTGAACCAATTCTGATCATACAGACGAAAGGCAAGGGCCAAAAGTAAAACAAGGTGTAAAGGGAGGAGGAAGAGGATGGAAAGAGAAGGGATAACGTGTGTGGATGGAATTAGAAGCAGTGGAGACGGACAGGTTGATAGATTAGAGCCAGTGACGCGACCCACCCTGTAGGTACGCACTCACTCATGTGAAGGGAAGAGCACAGATCAGGCTTATTGTGCATGTGTGTGTGTGTGAGTGAGTGTGTGCGTGTTTGATTTCATGACAAATGAGGAAGAAGTACTGGCTGTGAGAGTTGTTTATCCATTAGTGTACTACGCTGCACTGTCAGAGTGTCCTTGCACTGTCTGCAGGTGTGTGTGTGTCTGTGTGTGTGTGTAAACCTTGTGATACACAACATATTGTGCTCAGCCTTGATGCCAGTGTAGGAGACCGGACTCTGAGCTGGATGCAGTGTGAAGGGAAGATCTGTGTGTGTGTGAATACGTGTTATGAGCTAAACACAGGGTGACTCCCACTTCTGCTGCACTGCACTGCAAAGCTTTTGTGTTGAAAATTTAAGTTGTATGCATTGCATTACATACACCGAGGTTGCACTGAGCAGTTGTGGAGTTTTGGTTAATCTCAGCGACAACCATCTCCCTGCAGTTCCCCCTCTGCTCGGCGTTTTAGCTCCTTTCAGCTTGTAGTTTCACCTCTGCTTCCAGCAGCGCTGTTTTTCAATACACATGCTGTCAGCAGAAAAGCTCTGACAAACAGCAGCCTTCTACCTGTCCAGCACCAAACAACACACAGAAAAAAGTTTGCAATTAGCCAGTGGATCATTTAGCAGCTACACAGCCAGGTATTTCCCCCAGGAGCTGGTGGAGAGCAACACACGGATAAATGAGAGCGAATATCGAACTTTCATGAACACGACTCCAAACGAATGCTAATGTCTCGCCTGATTTCTCTTTTCTTTTTTCTCCCCGTTGGATGTGCAAATAGGCAACTGTTTTCCATGTGAACAAAAAGAAGTGATATAATGTTGACTTCGACACAAGATCAGTGGAAGCTCTGCAGTTTGGGGACAAATTATGATGATGGATCTCTGAGCCGGGAATAATTTGCTTGAGCAAAATGAATACTGGTACTGCTCCTGCTCATTGAGTGCTGGTGCTGAGCTTTGCTGCAGATCACCAGGATAACACAGCAGTTGACGAACCGGACTGATGACACGTGGCAGTGTAACCGCACTGAGAGGAACCTGGCTGAAAACTGTTCTTTTACGGGCTCAGAAGAGGTCGTGACCCTCATCAGGCCATTTAAGAAACTCATCAACCACGTCTTTAAGCCTCACGTCAACGTTTTGATTCGTGCTGTTCTCTTCTCTCTGCTGGAGACTCGCAGTTCAGACAGTAACAGATATCTGATAAAAACGGATCGATGCCTTCCTGTCTATCTCGGTGAAATGACGGATGATTGGGGAGATCATAGCGTACTGAGCACCTGCATGTCATCAATAATGTCAGAGGGTTCACAGGGTGATAGATATTCAGCAGTGTGTGTGTGTGTAGGTGTATTCACGCATGGGTTACGTGTGCGTCACACTGATGAATGTTCGAGAACAAACCCCTTGAGGAGAATGAATCTTGGTGTGTGACTGTGTGTGTGTGTGTGTCTGTGTGTCGTTGATTCTAAAATAAAGACGGCCCAAAATAATGAGTGCAGGCAGTGACTCAGAGGTTGACATATGGTATTTTTCTGTGACATCATCTTCAGCAGCAGCGCTGAGATCCTGCCACCGACTGGTTCATGCTTTGAATTGTTGCTTTTCTATTTGGTTGCCTTTTTTAAAATTCGTTCGTTATTTCAAGTATTTTTTAAGCACAGAGTTCTGAAAAAATGCCAGATGTTACAGATGTCAGGCTCTCAAAAAAACAATTGTTGCTTTTCTCCATCATAAATCATGGTAAAATGAATTATTTGTGGGGTTTTGAACTTGTGATGGGGCATAACAAGATTTGTCATCAGTTAATTTCTAAGATCAATCAAACTTGGAGTGTGCAAGGCTACTTTCCTGCACCACTGACCTGACCCCCTTCTGAAAGACACAGTTCAGAAACAAACTCGTCCAGTGTGAGGTTACACACATGCAAACACAATGCACGAGCACAAACAGGCCCTTGGCATGGCAGGCGGTCAGCCATGCCAAGGGACATTATTTGGCAGCTGTCAGCTCTAATAGGAGTATGGCAGGGTGGGAGACAGATCCAGGCTCTGTACCAAGCCTACGAGGGTGCACTATCTGGCAGCTACAGCATATCTGCAAGTCTGCTTTGTGTGTGTGTGTGCGTTTGTGTGTGAGCATGTGTTAGGATGTTTATGTGTCAGAGAGCCTGGTGTATCAGACCCCCTCTGAGACAATGCGGGCTACCACTTGTGCCACTACAGTGTCCATTTAGCCTACTGTCTGTGTGGGGATCTGTCCTCACGTGTGTGTGTGTCTGTGTGAATGTGCACACGCATATGCACATGTTTGTGTGTGTGTGTGTGTGTGTGTGTGCGTGCACTGCCTCCCTCTGACAGCAGTGGTGGGATGAAGTGCAGTGAATTACTGATAAAGAGTGGCTTCGAGTGTTGGCTCTGTCATTTCATAACACCACAAGACAAAGAGAAGGAGGGGGAGATGAAGAGACAGATAACTGGCACACGCACACACACACACACACACACACACACAATGCCCCATCTGAATATCTCTATCTGCCTTCTCGTCTTTCTTACAAAGGCTTTATTTTGCAATCTGGTTCAAAAGCCTATTCAGATGGTTTCAACAGTTTTGAACCAATAACTGAGAATTTCTGCAAAATTTGCATAACAATTAAACAGTAAAAAAAAAATTAAAATGCAGAACTGCCCATTGCAGCAGACATGAAAGAGTATGGGAATCCTGCTCAATTCAGAAATTAACGAATATTTTCCAAAATGTAAAACTAAAACGCCCAAGTGCAGCAACATTCACTAAGCAGGTTGAAAATCAGATCATTTGGTCCCAAACCACTTCCCTGATTCTTTTTTCCTTACTGACATGGAGCCTCATATTTCTAACCAACAGTGAAATATGTTAACGAGGGACAGAGAGGAAGCAAACCCCACATCAACTCTCATACACCGTCCTGCCTTGTTCATTTTGAAATTCACTTTCCCTGCCCCCGGAGGACTTTTTGTGGAATTGCTGGTAACACAGGGATACAAACCCATGCAATTCCCACCCCCGTAACCTCTTTAAATTACCACCCATGAGATTTTCAGGGTGACTCACTGTCACTGCGCCGCATCAATTAACTCCCTCCAGGCACAACTGTGGGAGACCGGCAGCTGCGTGCGGCCCGTGCGTGAGCAGGACCTGTGTTTTTGTGTTTGTGCGGGCGGGTCGGGTGGCACGACCGTGGGTGGCGAGCGGCACCACACACCATTATACACCGTCACTGCTCGGAACCAGCGTGGCCGCACCTCGACGCTGCGGCTACGGGCCCCCTCAAATCATCTGTGGGATGCCTTGTAATGTAAACTAACGTGCTGTGACAGTGAAGAGTGATTCAGCTGCAAAATACAGACCCACGGGAGTAAATGTGTGTTTGTGTTTGTGCGTGCGCGCACAGCGCTGAATGTATTATTGCATGGCCGCGGGGTGTTTTTCTCACTTTCCTTTTAGCTCAAAAAATTCTGACAATTGAAAACAAAAGCGCGCATTCAGTTACACAACCAGGACGGGGCCACTCTGAGGTTGCTGCACATTAAACAAACGCAAAATATGGATGCAGCGATTTGGTTTCACATCAATCTAAAATATGACCATGAAAAAAAAAAATATGCCTGCCCTCTTGTTGGGAGTTGTGTGGCTCAGCAAAAAGGACTCAACAAAAACAAAAACCTGTGTGACGCCTGCAAAATAAATTCCACATCTATCCGCTTGCAACTGACAACTGACACTGCAAATGCAGACTTTGATGCAGCGAGCTGATCCAGCACCACGTGTTGAGAAGGTTCATGTCAGCGCAGTTTTCAGAGGCTAATCATTTTCCCTATTAACGTCTGAAAGTTCTCTAATTGCAGCCGACTGAAGAGTCCACAGCGGGTGGATTCCGCTGGAGTCAACGACGCGCTCTTCATTTGTCGCTGTTGTCAGGCTGCCGGCTTTTTGAAGTTCCCATGTTTTGTCAAATCAAATTTTGGGGGATACCAGCAAGTGTTTTGTTTTCTTACCCTGCAATGTTTAAGCAAGGATAAAGTCGAGCGCGTGCTGCTTCAAGCCCGCCTAATTGCCGGGAGGAGTTTTCCCAGACGTTCCACCAATCCCCGCGGGAACGAAACCCTCTGTGGCAGATACTTTACTTCCTTCTGCTGAAGAATTTCTGTTTGGGAGTTTGGCAAAGTGAAGCCTCTGAACATCAGCTTTTAATCATTATTTAATTCATATCCTGCCTGGCATTACAGGGGAAATGCATTTTTTAGTAATTGAACTGGAAATGAAACTCATCCGTGTATGCAATCCTCGCAGCAAATTTTAAAAAATGAAAAAATGTATTTATTTTCAAAGGTACTGAGGCACGACAACGACAACCGACTTAGCAGCTGACCTCTAATGACACGGTGTTCATAACTCTGTCAGTCAGCTTTTGTGTTAATGATCACCACAGAATCAATTCTAAACCAACTCATTAAAGGGACACTCCACCAATTTGGAAACGCACTTCCTTCAGGAAAAGGGACGCACAAGAGTGTGCGTCTCTGTCATGACATGACTACTTCACAGGCCAAATTCTGATTTACGGGTCAGTGGCAGAGGTTTAGGATTAGGGTAAGTCTTCAAAAATTGGATGCAAGTCAGTGTGGGTGTGCTGGTACTGTCCTCTGATGTCATCACATAACTCTGCATCGTTTCATGAGTGCTAACACTGCAAGTTGGAATAGTTAATGTGACAGTTTCCCGAGGGAGGGGGAGAGAAACGGGGGAGGAAGAGCTTGGAATACTAAAGGAGAAAAAAGAAAGGAAGAAAGAAGAGGGGAGAAAATAGAAATTGGGCCAAAGGGCGAGAGGCTGCAAGACGGACCAGACACAAAGACGAGGGAGTGCAGGAGAGGCAGCATCATGGGGCTGAGGGGAGGGGAGAGTCGGAGACGTAGGGTCAAAGAGGCCGTACAGGGAAAGATAACAGGCGCGCAGCAACGAAGATGACAAAGGGCGCGAGATGACGGGGTGGGGGGGTCAGGTCAGATGCAGAAAGTTGAGAAGATAAGACAGACGGGAACAGAAGAGGAAAGAAAGAAAGAGAAGATTGTTCCAGGGAAATACAACAACAAGCACTCAACAGTATTGCTCTGAAGCATTCTGGAGGGACGGAGGCAACAGAGACTGACAGAGGTGCAGCTTCAGCTCACTTTATTACCATCGAGCGCGGGGGGGGAGACAAATGAAGTGGTGGACTGGATGTGGACAGATATTAATGGTATGAGAGACAGAAAATGGATTAGCGAGAGAAGCAGAAAATGCAAAGACCGCTGGAGATGCATGTGTGGGTACAGTATGCCTGTTCCTGTAGCACAATATAACTATGTATTGTTGCTGAATATCCTGTTTAAACGATCAATGCCCTAATTCCCCTGCGGTAATTATTAAAGTTTCATTAAACCTGTCAAACATTTGTGCTTTTACTGTGAGAAGAATTTTCATGAGTGACCTGACGTGTTTTGGTTTTTTGCCAGAAGAGATGCCTTGTGAATCCCAGCAGGACTCAGACAAACCTTTCCCTCACATTAATTCATCCAGGGGAGTGTTTTGCTGAGCTGAGAGCTTTTTCAGCTCCACGCTGCCTCGCGCCGACACAAGGGAGCTGCCCAGAGTACGGCCGCAGACGGCTGGCGCGTAGCTGTGCAAGACTGCTTAATGGCGCCTCCGCAGCGAGGAGCGTGTCGAGGGAGGGGAAGCAAATACCAGTTTATTATATTTTTAAATTTTATTTTCTGCTGTACTGTGCGTTCTCTCACAGTCTGCTACCTGTCCGGTTAAATCCCACGTCTTTTAAACTTTGCCCATCCCGTTTGTAACGCATCTCTGATGACATCACCAGGGTCATTACCTGATTGGACAAAGCTCCTCCAGTTGTCAAATGATGAGTAGACTGATTGTGACGTGTAAAACTTGCCCCCTTAAGTAATTACATGTTATACTGAGATATATTAGCATCGCTACGATTGAGTTTCTGTTTAGTGTCCATGTTATTTGGTCTGTTCCTTTGGGAACACATGACACAAACACAAACTGCCTATTGCAGGCCTGCTGTTGTGGGTTGCATTACATTGTGCGGGTGTTCATGTTTGTTTGTTTTTTTTGCTCGCTGCTCTCGTGACCACAGGCGATCATTTCAAAGCAGGCTAATAAAAAGACAACTGCTCCGTTGCACTTGAGAAGGCCGTGCCAAGGTTTCAACAGTGAGATTAACAGTGAGGAAATATTCACGGGTCTCTCGACAGCAGCTCGCGGGTCACAGCTGATTTGTTGACGATGTTGCTGTAATTTCCCTGTCAGCGGTGACATGTTGACGGCGAGCCCTTATTTTCGAGTCCTTGTTAATATGTGCAAACACTGGAAAGTTTAGAAAACCAATTAGAGACTTTGAGGTTGACAGCGGAAGTGAAATAAAAGTTTTATGTACAGCGTGTGGCCTTATTTTAGGCTCTGCATTCTTTTCTTTTTTTGATTTCCTTATTAAAAAGAAATAGAGGCAGGAGGATTTGGTATCTGACACTAGAAAAGGGCAAATAATACACTTCTGTCGAGAGATGTTTATTGTAGCAATTAAATTGCAATCAATCTCGTGGCAGTGATGCAGCTTCATATGAGACAAATCTCAAAACCATGGCTGAGAAAGAACACGTTTACAATCTGACTGAAAACAAGTGATAGCACAGGAAGTAGCTTGCAAGTCTTGTGCAGCTTAACAGGCTATGCCTGCCTCCAAGTATCCCATCATCAACAATGCCATTTATCTTAATCTATCTATCTTTAATCTTATTCATTTATTCATTCATTTAAAATATATATGAACCATTTCTTCATTTCTTCCAGCTCTTTTCCAGAGAACTATTCTGTTTACTCTGTTGATCTGCTATCTCTAACTGTTTATCCATTTCACATACCCCTGGTTTGGAAACCCGGAGCTGAACGTTTTAAAAGATTCAAGTAGAAAAACTAACTTTCTACCTGCTACAAAACACCGTCCAAGGCCTGAAGGGTTAAGTCGACACGCTGAAGGGCCGTTACCCGTCTGTGTTCCAGTTTTCAGCCTCAGAACTTGTTCAAAGGCATCAAACCACAAAAGATGGTGACGGCGGTGGCAGCAGTGGTGGAGGCGGGGTGGGGGGGTGGGGGGGTTACACTTCTTAATAAATGATTGACGCACCCAGTTGGCAAACATCCAGAGCCTCGTCCTCTTCGATTGTACTGCCCTGAATTCAACTCGTTGAGTAGTTTTTTACAGACACGGACAGTCGTGGTTAAAATGCATCTCTCGTCTCTTTCTTTCACAGTTTGAGTGCACGATGCTGTAAGTGTGTGTTTGTTTTCCTCCCACCAGGACTCTGACGGAGCTGTTGAAGCAGCCGGGCGAGCCAGGAGCAGTGGACGGGGCCGGGGTTCATCATCCCATAGGGACCAACGGCATCTCGGCCAGGGCGCTACGCTCCAACAACGGTGAGTCCTCACCGCTGCAAGCGTGCGTCTGTGCACAGCAGTTTGCACACACGCCCGCTGAGCCAATCACAAACGACAGCAGGTTTTCACAGATAAACAGATCAGCTACGGACTGTGGGTCACTGAGGTCCAAAATTTATTGACTGCATTTACTCCATCGTTTTATATTTCAATCATTCAAATTAGCAGGCCAATTTTAGCAAATCAATTCTCTGTTATTTTATGTCTATACGAGGCTTTAAATTCATTATCAAGGTTAATGCTTCAATTACTTGAAGCTAACCATATTTGAACTATTTTTCCATTCATTTTTGGCCAGTTGTCAGCACGTTTATGTTTCACCGCTGTTAACTTTAGGCTAACCAATTAGCCATTTAGCTAACAACATTTCAACTGTTACTCCATTAATTTAAGATGGCTATGACCGTTTTCCACCACTTTTAGCAAACCTTTTAAAACTCACTTCAGGTGAAACTGCTGACTCTTTTGTTGTTTAATTCAAATACAAATCCTGCAAACTCCCCGGTAACTGCAGAGAAGTGCGCCCTGGTTGAGATTCACTGTGAAGTAGGTGGATCAACTGAGAGGACCGGGACCGAGCCTCGATATTCACCGTGATACACCTTGACGTGTGTGTTAAACTGTCTCCATCGGTACTCCCCCTGTCACAACCACTTACAGTGACACCACACACACACACACACACACACGTCTCACATGTGTCATCCATGGACGCGGAGGCGCAGGGACAGACAGGTCATATTTAATCAAGATGTAATTAGCCGTGATCCAGCTCCAAAAGCCACAGAGGGAACACTGTGTGCCCCATCTGTCTCCCTCTTTCTCTCGATGCTCTGACCACACACGCGCGCACACACACACACACGCACACGCACACACACGCACACACACACACACACACACACACACGCATGCTCAATATAACTCTGTGGTTCTTCGGTGGATTGAGACTCAAATTAGTGGACATGTGTCCCGAGGGCTCATTTGTGACAAGAGTGATGGCATGTTTTAAAGGACAGAGGTCCCCGCTGCCTTGCACTTTTTGTCCACCGCATCAGGCCCTCGGCTTGTGTCTGTCTCCAGGTGGACTTGTGTTACTGCGTGGTAGATAGATCAAGGTCACAGCTAAGGTCAAGTAATATCCACGGTGCCCTATAATATCAATGAACATATCTCCCACTCATCACATACAGTATATACGGACACAGGCAGCAAACCTTCCATACATAGATAAATTATTCATTTTCGCACCCAAACACACACATGCACTTCCATATGCAGCAGTTATCCAACCACACAGACAAAGGGAAAATTGCTCAGGCTTTTCCCTTCACTTTCATCTTCCCACCATTTCAATAAACAAGTTTCTGGCCTCTTTTTCACCCTGTACTGAGCTTATTAGCTCCCTGTTATCTTCTGTCTTGCTTTCCCTTGCTCCCTCGATTTCTTCCCCTGCTATTAACGCCCCCCACCCCCACCCCCTTTACCTCCTCTGCTTTTTTTTCCCCACATTGCTGTGTCTTGGTATCTTCAAAAACATTACATAATCAGGACTTCTGCACCAAGTACACACATTTCAGTTCATACAGTACATAGTATGATAGCATTTTTTCTTACTCTTTAATATCTGTTGCATGGGAGATAATTAGCTTTTGTTTTTTAAAATCCAGTGGATCAGGAAGATGCACATGTTTTTACGGATAACTCAAATAAACCTTGAGTTTTAAATCAGTGTGAAAAAAGTCAGAATCACAAAGTATGATATTTTTTTAAACAAAAGAAAGAAGGCAAGCACAGGAAGTAACAGAAGGAAGATTGAGAGAGGCGGACATATGGAGGAGAGAGCGTGTGTTGAGGGATGAATGGGGGGTACGGGGTGATGACAGGCCGGGCGACGGGATGAAGCCATCCTGATCCTGCTGTGTCGGCCATCCACACATAATCACCTCTTAATTAAACACATTTAATCCTCCAAGCCACTTAAATGGAGGGAGGGGGAGAGGGGCAGAAAGGGACGGACAGAAAGAAGGCAGGATGGATGTACAGATGGGCAGGTTTATCACTTCACACGTTACAGTAGAAAACTTTTCAGAGGTGGGCGATGGCTGCCAAAACTCTCCTCCCTCCCTTTGATTTGAATTTTGGGGCGCCTCCAAAAGACTTCCCAGGAGTGGGAAAAGTACTGTTTCACCACTTGGTCCATTATTTTGTTGGGTAAATGACACTTAAAATGATTATAATAACAACGCTGTTGCCTTTTTTAATGATAAGCATTTACAGCATTCAATTTGATAGAACAATCATTGTTCCCAGAGGATGACTCCTTTGACCCGACTTGTTCTTAAGCACCAACATGAGATTTTGGACAATTTTGGAAAGAGAGTGAAAACTCTTAGAAAGTACTGAATAAATAGTACTCAGATCCATGTTTCCTTTCATAATGAATTGTACTAACTGTAGTCATCAGGTCAGAATTTCAATTTATCCAGTACTTTGGTTTAACTTCAGTCCTCTTGTTTCCTCTCTTTCCCATTTCATCTCTGTTTTTAGCAACAGCGCATTGTGAAGCTAAAGGTAAACTTCTATTAAAAAAATGATTTTTATTTATTCAGAACTTGACTCAACCTGACTCCTCCATATGCCGCCTTGGCCTACATATGTACGTATATACTATAAAAACAAAGTGTGCATCATTCCTCTGCACACGAACCGACGAGCAGCCGGAGGCACGAGCGCAGCTGATTAGGGTGAAAAGACACTGAACAAGTTCTGAGCCCTTTCTCTAAAGAAGACAGCAGCCAAACCCTCGTGTTTCCTCCCGGAGAAAAGAATGAGCCGCCTTCCACTCCTCTCCTGCGCTCATTTACAAGGCAGATATATTTTTAATACCGCGTAAGAGATAAACTAAGGGATAAAAGCAGTAAGACGTGAAGTCTAAGGCTGGCATATCTGACAGAAAGAGAAGAAAGATGGAGAGAGAGAAAGAGACAGAGAGAGAGAGAGAGGAGGAAGAGGAAAAATTATTCAGGTCATGCGACAGCTACAATGACTGAATCCGGGAACGGGGAAGACAGGAGTTTTGTGTGGTTTGCGGAGAGAAAAGAGAGAGAGAGAGGCGTCGACAGAAAGAAGTTATGGAAGAAAGTTAAAGAGGAAGGTGATGGGGAGCGGAGGGAGACAGGAGGGAGGAGAGGAGAATGAGACGAGGTTAAGTGAGACATGCCTTAACAGTGACATTAGTGAAGACGGGGAACGGGTGAGCGAGGGAGGGAGGGGAAGAGTGGGGGGATGACACGTTGAAGGCGGAGAAGAAAGGAGATGAAAGGGAGGTGGCGGCGACGATGAGCGATGGGCGTGTCGGTGCCAAACAAAGCCTCGGAGAGGAGAGAGAGAGAGAGAGAGAGAGAGAGAGCGAGCGACGTGCGACGGACGGTGGGCCGCGAGTGAGGGATGAAAAGAGCGAGAGGGAGCTGGGGAGAAGAGGAGGAGACAGGAATAGAGGGAAGAGACAGAGGAGACGACATGCTGCTCGCTGCGAGGGGGAACAGCTGGTCAGATGCTGCTCCGCTCGGTCCTGGTGTGGAGAGCTGCCCCTGAGGACAGTCACCCTGCTCTGCACGCACACACACACGCACAGACACACACTCACTGTATGCAGACGGTTGCACGCATACCTAGAATTTGGGCTACAATGATACAGAGCGGTGATTGGGGGAGGAAATGACGGGCGAGATAAAAGGCAAAGCTTTGGAAGGATAATGGATGAAAATGTTGGTAAAAGAAGGGAAAAAAAGAACAATCTGCACAGTCAAAGGTACAAAAAAGAGACGAAACATAAGGTGCCTGTAAGTGAGACAGAGAGCCATTATGAGTGAGAAACACACACACACCCTTTTAAAACACAATGAATAATGACGCCTTGGTCTGTCTCATTATTGCACATGCACACGTGTATTACTTTATTCAGCACTTCTCACAGGTAACCTTCAAACAAGCTGTGCTCCTCTGCTATGGAAGGAAAAGGATGATGGGGGGGGGGTATCTGAGCTGGGCGGACTCCACTGGAGGTATCCACTGATACAGGAGAGGATTTGCATTTGTGGGCCATAATTTGCATGTTGCTGGCCTGTGAGAGCGTGTGGAGAGGCAGCGAGAAACAAAAACATCAGAGTGAGAGCAGGGGAGGGAGGGAGGGAGGAGAGAGAGAGAGAGAGAAGAAATGTGTGTCGGATGCAGACAGAGAGAGAGAGAGAGAGAAGAAATGTGTGTCGGATGCAGACAGAGAGAGAGAGAGAGAGCGGCGGTGGGAGATAGCATCAGTATGACATTCAAATCAAAACAAGGAAATGAGTATCATGGGAGCGTGCAGGACGTGTGTTAAGTGAAAAGACGCACTATAAGCAGGGGGTGGGGTGGCGTCTGTGTGTGTGTGTGTGTGTGTGAGAGAGAGAGAGAGAGAGAGAGAGAGTGTTTGTTTACATCTGTGTGCCCTTGATTTCTCTGGATTGTCACTACAGTGCCACATGGGGCCAGTTCCAATTATATCCACTGAGCTCGTCAACGACACCTCACCGTGGGGGGGGGGGGGCTGAGCAAACATGCATTAAGAATCTGTTAGTGTACTGTACTTGTGTGTATGAGAGTAGGTTCACGCAAGCGTGAAAACACGCACTCAACCGTGAACGGACTGTACAGTTTGTACATCAGGTGGCCAACTTGTCTTATGAATCAGGTCTGCCCACCAAGCCATTTTATTTTAGGGGAGTTCTGATTCTAACTCGCGCCTGAAAAGAGCGATCCGGACCTCGCCGGTCATCTGGCGGACGCCGTGTCCGGTGAGCGACCCTTAACCGGTGGCCTCATCCGGCCGGGTTCAACATCAGAGCGTAACTCGCCGTCGTGGGTGATGCACAGCAGCTGTAATACATCACAACGTGGATGCTAGCACATGCACGTGTGTGTGTGTGTGTGTGTGTGTGATATGATGCCAGTCCGCAACATGCCTAAATGTGACTGTAAACAAGTATGAACCACCCACAATGAGCGCCCGGAGCCAGCGCTGTCATCATTCAGAAACGTGTGAGTGGGGGGTTGTTGACCTCATCAGCTGATGTAAGTCCCTCTCATTCAACCCAGCCCCATTTCCTCTCTAACATCCCACCTTCTTCATCGCCTTCGCCCGGTCTCCTCTTCGCTGGTTTCCTCTTCCTTCCATCCTTATCCCTTCATGCGGGATTCTTATTTTTCTGTTTGACTTGAGTTTCTTCCTCTGGGTCTTCGCCTCTTTCTCTCGACCTTCACACGAGCCGTGAAATAATCTATTATTGTCCGACATCCAGAGGAGAAATTCGAGTCTGCATTTCCCTCCTCCACGCCAACTTCAAACTTCCCTTTCTCTCCCCCTCCAGCCAAACCATCTCCACCAGCCCCCCCGTGCCCAAACTATACTGACGCAGCCAAAAACGGCCGAGCATCCAAAGCGGCCAAAATAAAGTATGCATTTCTCAGTACTGTCTGAGTTGCACATATTTTACTTTTGATGATCTTTGATCTTCCCCATCTTTAATGAAAATGAGTGATTTTTTTACTGTCTTTACTTTGTGAATCCCGCCCTTATTAGATCTATTTAGAAATCTATTTAGAAAGTTGTTGTCTTTTTCAAACACAAACGATTTAAATTCCCTCGACATGCGAGCGCATGGACGTGGACGGTCCTGCTCTATTCATTCTAGTTCTGTGAAGATCTGCCGCTGAAAGTCAACCGGCTCACAGAGGGGAGATATCCGGAACAGGCTTATTAATAAGACAGGGCAGCAGCAGATTACAGCTCTACTGAGCTGCCAAAACAGTGCAGAGACGAACAAGCGGGCCGACGCGGTCGGACAGACGGAAACAAAAAGGCAGAGGGGGTCGGTGACTGGAGACATCAGACCCCCCCGAACAAGTAACGTAAGCCTCCGAGTCCGTGCTCGCAGACGATGGAGGAACCCACAGCGGACTGTTCCTTTAGAGAGACGGCGGTGAATGCTGAAACAAACGTTTGCTGATTCAGCATCAGTTTGTCAACTTCACGACTTAGGAGGAGCTCACGCTGCTGTCAACAAGACAGGAGGCTGCAACCAGGCGCGGTGCTACTGCAGCACATCTCACACACAACCACAATGCTCACACTGATGACCATGTTCGCATGCTAACAGTTGTCAGTGAAGGACCATCTCAGTTGAATACAGAGATATACAAAGGTCTTGATGAACAGGGTCAGACAGACTGACTGATCTCAGGTCTGTTTATGAACGATGTCCAGCATCACGTCTTAAGCTAATACACTGATCCCCCGGTGCTGCAGAGGACATGTGTGTTGACAAATGTGTGCAGCATGCACAGAGCCGAGCATCTTCAGGCATTAATGTTTTGAACGCTTCTGTGTGGGCGCATTGATCCGGTGCGGTGCCGTGATGGGGGGGATTTTCTCTCTGTCGTTTGAAGGACACCAGACTGGGCTCTGCAGCTCCACACACGCACGCACACACACACACACACACACACACACACACACAGTAATGACAGCCATCGTGCAAAGTGTTGACAGACGACTTGTAAACTGCAGCTCAATAGAGACAAATGACGTGCACGTTGGCCAGGCTCTGTCACTGTATTAACGCGTGGGAATAGCGTGCTAGTGGGGAGGCGTGTATCCTCTGCCTCCAGCCGC